>CM061550.1:177754805-179092305 GCA_030864225.1 Capsicum baccatum var. pendulum
ATTGGTATCGTTGAAAATATAATTCATTTATATATCTGTTGGTGGGTCATGAACTTAGAAATTCATAGTATAACGAGAGATACACTCATTTGAAGTTGGCTATACCAATATCCTTCTTAAGAATTCAATCGGTAAAGAAATATTTTGATTCGTCTAATAGCTAGGATACTTTTGAGGCCTTAATATGCATCAACCTTGATCATAGAACTGCCAAAGAACTAAAATTTATTACTCATGAGTTTGAAACATGATCCTAAAAATGTCTAAATTTTTGGGGTATTACAATATCTCCCCCTTGGGAACATTAATACTCGAATGACACTAAGTTGAGATTACTAATGTACTGGCCTTACTTAAGGGATGCAACATCTGAAACATGATGACCTAACTGATCTAAATGATAGGTTGAATATATCTGAACATACTGAACATGCATATTTGATGTATCACTGACAATCTGAACTCATGCATATCTGATGCATGATTACGTGACTGAACTGTTACATGTATGCATGACTGAATGCAATGATATTTAGTACCAAATCATTAAATGGAATTCTGAACAGGAAACTAATTAAGCTTAAGAAGAACTGTTACCTTGAGCTTGATCTGAATTGGCGAAGAAGAGGTGAGGATACTTGGTACGCATATCTGCTTCTTCTTCCCAATTAGCTCCCTCAACATACTGGTTTCACCAAAGAACTTTGACTAGAGGGACTTTTTTGTTCCTCAGTCTAAGAGTCTGATAGTCCAGAATTTTGATCGGAATTTCCTCATAGGATAGACTATTCTGTATGTCAACGCTCTGAATAGGGACTACAACTGTTGGGTCTATGCACTTCTTGAGAAATTAGACATGGAAGACTGGATGGACTGAAGCTAGATCTGAAGGCAATTCGAGCTCATAAGCTACCTTGCCTAAATGACTGAGAATCTTGAAGGGACCGACATATCGAGGAATGAGCTTTCCCGTCTTTCCAAATATCTTTAACCTTTTCATAGGAGAGATCTTGAGATAGACAAAAGTCATCGACCTCAAACTCGAGTCCTTTCTACAAATATCAGTATATGACTTTTGTTGGATCTAAGCAGCCCAGATTCTTTCTCTGATTAACTAAACCTTCTGTAAGGCATCAAATACTAAGTCAATCCCTATGACTGAGGCCTTACTAACTTCGAACCAACCGATTGGAGATCTGCACCTCGTACAATAGAGAGCTTCAAAAGGAGCCATCTAAATACTGGAATGATAGCTATTATTGTATGCAAACTCAATCAAAGGCAAGTGGTCATCCCAACTTCCCTTGAAATCAATTGCACACGCCCTTAGCATATTTTCTAAAGTCTGAGTGGTCCTTTCTACTTAACCATTTGTCTGAGGATGAAAAGTTATACTGAGATAAAATTAGGTACCAAGACCCTTTTGGAACTCTTTCCAAAAATGAGAGGTGAAATGGGTACCTCTGTCTGAGGTAATAGATAATGGAACACCATGCAATCTGACCAACTCTTTGATGTAGAGTTTGGCGTAATCCTCAGTTGAATAAGAGGTATGTACTGGAAGTAAATAAGCTGACTTGGTCATTCTGTCTACAATGACCCAAATTGAATCGTACTGATGATGAGTTCGAGGCAAACCCATCACGAAGTCCATGTTCACTTCTTCCCACGTCCAAGTAGGGATAATGAAATCCTGCATGGAACCACTAGGCTTTTGATGATATATCTTAACTTGCTGACATGTAGAGCACTTAGCCACAAAAGCTAGAACATCTCTCTTTATCTCACTCCACTAATAGATCTCCCGTAAGTCATGGTACATCTTAGTGGACCCTGGATGAATAGAGTATCATGAACCATGCGCCTCTGCAAGAACCCGCTGCCTCAAGTCATCCATATCTGGAACACAGAGATGACGCTGACAACGAAGGACACCATATCCCCCTTGGGAGAAAACCTCAACCTTTTAATCTCTGATTAACTCTTTTAGCTTGACAAGGCTAGGATCCCTGTCTTGCTTTTCTTTCACCTCAGAAACTAGAGATGATTCTAAACTACTCTGGACACATATACCACTCTCTAAAGAATCGACTAAGCGAACACCTAGTCTATCAAGCTAATGGATTTCCTGAGCTATCTTCCTTTTGCTATCCTCAATGTGAGAAACACTACCCTTGGATAATCTATTGAGAGCGTCGACCACCACGTTGGCCTTGCCCAGAAGTAAAGGACACTCATATCATAATCCCTCAAGAACTCTAACCACCTTCTATGATGAAGATTGAGATATTTTTGGGAAAAGACATACTGAAGACTCTTATGATCTGTAAAGACATCTACATGAACATATAGATAATGCCTCCAAATCTTTAAGGCAAATACTACGGCTGCTAACTGAAGATCATGAGTAGGATAATTCTTCTCGTGGAGCTTTAACTGTCTGGAGGCATAGGCTATGACCTTACCATGCTGCATGAGGACACAACCTAGACCTACTCTAGATGCATCAGAATACACTATAAGCCCATCTAAACCATCTGGAAGAGCTAGAACTGGAGCTGAGGTGAGTCGAGTCTTCAACTCCTAAAAACTCTTCTCACAAGAATCTGACCACTAAAACTTGACCTTCTTTTGAGTCAATCTGGACATAGGGGATGCAATAGAAGAAAATTCCTCAACAAATCATCTGTAATAGCTAGCCAAACCCAAGAAACTCCTGATATTTTATGGAGAGACAGGGCGAGGCCAGTTTCTTACCGCTTTTGTCTTCCGAGGATCTACTCTAATGCCATCGTCGGAAATAATATGGACAATGAATGCTACTGACCTTAGCCAAAACTCACACTTACTGAATTTGGCGAATAGCTGGTGATCGCTAAGAGTCTAAAGAATAATTCTGAGATGGTCTGCATAATCATGCTCAGTGTGGGAATAGACCATAATATCATCTATAAAGGCTATGACGAACATGTCCAAGTACTGCTTGAACACACGGTTCATCAAATCCATAAAAACAGCTGGTGCATTGGTAAGACCAAATGACATGACTAGAAATTTAAAGTGACCATACCGAGTATGAAAAGTTGTCTTCAGAATGTCGCATTCCCTAAATCTGAGCTGATGGTATCCTAATCTGAGGTCTATCTTGGAGAAATAACTGGCACCCTAAAGTTGGTCAAATAAGTCATCTATTATAGGAAGTGGATATGTGTTCTTGACCGTAACTTTGTTGAGATGATGGTAATCTATGCACATCCTGAGAGAACCGTCTTTTTTGTGCACGAATAAGAATGGTGCACCCCATGGGGATACACTGGGTCTGATGAATCCCTTATCTAAGAGATACTTAAACTGATTTTTCAATTTCTTGAGTTCTGCCGGTGCCATTCTATATGGCGGAATAGAAATAGGTTGAGTATCTAGAAGCAGATCAATGCCGAAGTCTATTTTCCTTTTGGGAGGAATGCCTGGAAGATCTTCGGGAAAGACATCTGAATATTCATTAACCACTGGGATCAATTCCAATCTTGGAGATTCAGAACTGGAATCTTTAACATGCACGAGATGATACACACACCCCTTAGAAATTATTTTCCTTGCCCAAAGGTAGGAAATAAGTTGACCCCTGAAAGATAAAGTACTACCCTTCCAGTCTAGGACGGGCTCATTCGGAAACTGAAACTGAACTATCCTATTTCTGCAGTCGACTGTGGCATAGAAAGAATGAAGCCAATCCATGCGAAGAATGACATAAAAATTATTCATCTCTAACTTGACTAAATCTGCTGACGTGGCTTTCTCAAATATCATAACGGGGCAGTTCTTGTATACCCGCTGAGCTATGATGGTTTTACCCACTGGGGTAGATACTAAAAAGGGATCTATTAAAATTTTGGGATTGATTTCAAAATTGCCTGCTATAAAAGGAGTAACAATAGACAAGGATGCACCTGGGTCTAGCAAAGCATAAACATGAACATGGGAAATCTGTAACGTACTAGTAACAACATCAGTAGAATTTTCCTGATCCTGTCGGGTCTGAAGAGCATAGAGTCTATTTGGGCGTTGCCCACTAGTAGCGCTAGAAGTGGCACCCTACTTTTTTGGGCGATCGGACTGAGCTGTGGAACGATTCTGCTAAACCTGATAACCTAACTGGGGACAATCCTTGACTCTGTGGCCTGGCTTGCCATAATTAAAACAAACATCACTACCAGCTCTATAAGTACCGTTATGGTTCTTACCACAAGTTTGACATAGGGGATTAGTTCAGGCACTGCTAACACTGTCCTAAGACTTAGAGCCTGGTGCTCTATCTCGGTTTCCATCTCTGAATTTTGGCATAGGGGCACTGGCAGAAGAAAGAGCTGGAACTACTGGCTTAGGATAAAACTGTGAACGATTTCCTCCTTCTGATTTGGGTTGGGCAAAACTGAAACTTCCTGACCTTGTTCTCTTGTTCTGCCTCTCCCTATCCTAATCTTCTGCTTCTTTATTTGCTGAGCATAGGTCATGAGCCTGGCTAAATTTATATCATTGTTTAGCATCGCAGACCTACACTCATTTACCATGCTGTCATTCATCCCTGACATGAACTTGCTCATCTTAGCCCTGCTGTCTGCAACCACATGAGGGGCATATCTGGCTAACTGAGTAAATATGAGAGAGTACTCTTTAACCATCATATTTCCCTACCTGAGGTTGATGAAGTCTAAAACTTTTACCTTTCTCAGCTCTTGGGGAAAGAATCTATCTAACAAAGCCATGACAAATTCCTCCCACTCTATAGGACCTGCATCCTCTAACCTCTCAGACTTCCACTGTTTGTACCAAGTATGAGACACATCTTACAATTGGTATGCGGCAAACTCAACACTCTCAACAGAAATAACTCCCAAGATATCTATGACCTTCTATACTTGGTCAATGAATTCCTGAGGGTCTTTGTCAGACTTAGACCCAAAGAAGGATGGAGGGTTTATTCGAGTGAAGTCTTGAATCCTAGTTGTGGATGAGTTGGCCACTGATTGGCCGGAATAGCTAGTAGCCATTCATTTTGGGCAGCCACAGACTGAGCAGGTGCGGTGAATGCAGCCCTAAACTCAGCATGAGAAATATGTTTGCCCAAAGGTTCTTCAGGCTGAGGGGCTGACTAATTTCTTCTCTTAGGAGGCATGTTCTGAAAAAAAAAAAGCAGATTAGACTGAGAGACTGACTTATGATTATGCTCACTGGCACAACATGAATACTAAAAGAGGGGAAACTATTCTTAAAACATCTCATAGCCTCTTGCACATAAATGTGGCCCGCAACACACCCATGTACTAGACTCTACTAGATGCGACTTATAGACTTCCTAGGACTCTATTGAACCTTAGGCTCTGATACCAAGTTTGTAATACCCAGATTTGCTAAATCGGAATGCTACACGGTGTTATGACCCCAAAGTACCATAAGCTAACCCGTGACTGATATTCGTACATGTACACTGCATAATATATATGTAAAATATAGAAAATATGAACAATAGGCCATAAGGTTCAACTGAATAAAATATTTGACAAATCATAACATCCATATGGGGTAACAAATACCCAAAATAATTGAATTCTGAAACAAATCTGAACATAAATTTGAACTGAATTTGAAAGCCTCTAAATACTGTCTGAATAAGGAGTTGAAGGAATATGTCTTCAACTAACTCTATCTAGCAAAACTGAACTGAAATAATGAATAAAATAATATCATCCTCGAATGGATGAGGACTCACTGTAACTCTACGACTGGAATGCTACTGCTGATCTAGAGCTCGTGTCACTAGACCTATGGTGTAACATGAAAAGAAAGCACCATAGTATAAATACGTCAGTATGTAGGAATATACTGAGTATACGAGTAAGGTAGGCTAAATACAAAAGGGTTTACATGCATGAACAATGCTAACTGACTAACTAATATAGACGTGAGATGGCAAACATGCATACATAGTAACTGGAATCATGAATGCATGATAATATAGCTCTGTACACTAATACATGTTTTACTGATAACTGTCATGACTGATACTGTAGTTCTGATAACATGGGCGAATGTGTATGACAGTCCTGAATCTGATAGAACTATCTGAGTTCCGTACTACAACTGAATTTGACTGTATCTGACAGTCCTAATATACTTGAATCTGAAGAACTATCTGAGTTCATTTACTGAGGCTGAGACTAAAACTGTGGGAGGTAGTTATTTAACCGACATGCCCCATAGGTGCCATTATGGCTAAGCTGGGGTCCAATCTCTGCCCTGACTGGAAAGGTGTCAATACCGCGCCATTGGTAAGGACAACTATGGGTAACCCTCATCTGACAGTGTTTCCAAGGGAGAATGGTGGGCCCCTCATCTGACAGTGCTAAGCCACCTCATCAACCCTCATCTAACAGTGTTGATGTCTCAACCTATGTTGGATACATAGTTCTGGAACATAAGGATGAATGCTAAGAATCACACCCTCATCTGGCTGTGTGTGTTCCCATCATTGGGTTCACTCGGTGCTAAATTCTACTCCCATCTGAAGATTTAGAACATGATTTACTGACTTACGTGGACTGAGCATACTGAATTCCGTTGACTGGTGGAATATTACTGATTCTGATAACTAACTGAGATCATGAGGTTTCCTAAGTCACATGACTGACTGAATTCTACTAAATCATGGCTTGATTTTGGATATCATGAAACATGACGTGGCTCTAGGAACATAACTATATTTTTTGGGTATGTATACCCCCAGGACTCGATGGAAGGAAACTGACACACATGGCTAACTTGATCATGCGAGTAAAGTCCACAATTTACAATATCATAAGTAGGGGATGTCATACTAATCATGATTCTCAACATCTTATACATAGGAAGGGGGATTTCATACCACATGTATATACTTTCATAGCTTTAATATCATGCTCATTCTATACCACAACCATAACACATAACAATAACATGGAATTCATGTGAAATCATAAAGTATAGTGCATGGAATTCATATCAAATTATAATGGTTAACATTGGCTTGCCATTTAGATATTATTGAGTCATGGAAACTTGATTTATAGCATTCTAAGCATTTTATCAAACACTTTGCATGCACTCTTTAAGGCATAGGTGTATTCACAAATTTGCACCACACTAAAACCACCCAAATTCATGGGTTCCAATTACATGATCATAACCTTCATGAAAATTCACTAATTTACTACTCTATAGCACAAACAACAACCACCAACATGAATACAATCATATCACCACAAAACATTCATGATTTAGTATTTAAAGATGGATTCTTGAACTCCACGAATGAAAGAAATCCGTGGATGAACACTACGCATACCTGACTCAAGGTTCTTGATATTTTTGAACTTGAAGGATTTGAAATCCTTTGATTCTTGAAGAAGTTTGGGTCTTGCTCTTAGATATTAAATTTAGAGAGAAACCCTAATTTTTCTTTGTGAAATAATAATGTGAAAAGTGGTTGAATTCGGACTTGTCTGGGTATATATAGGCGAGTGGTAAGTAACCAAAATACCCCTACTAAAATGACCTTAAATTGCTAGAAAAAATATTTCTGCGGCATCCGTGACAAGCCGTCAAGTTGATGATAGGCCGTCACGGATTGTCGTTACAAAAGGGTCGAATTTTTAAGTTTTTGGTTAAGGTCTGACAACATTGGTGATAGGCTGTCATGGACATGATGGCGCATCACAAAATGTCATCACTAGGGTCAAAAATTTGCCCAGGTCTGACGACATTGGTGATAGGCCATCACGGGCAAGACGGCGCATCACGATTGTCATCACAAAGTTTCCAGCCTGACATGCTTGAGTAAAATGGGCATAACTCCTTGCTCCTATATCGGATTTAGACAAAATTAGTATCGTTGAAAATTTAATTCAATTATCTATCTGTTGGTGGGTCATGATCTCAGAAATTTATAGTATAAAGATAGATATGCTCATTTGAAGTTGACTATACCAATATCCTTCTTAAGAATTCAATCGGTAAGGAAATATTTTGATTCGTCTAATAGTTAGGACACTTTTGAGGCCTTAATATGCATCAACCTTGATCATATCACAACCAAAGCACTAAAATTTATTACTCATGAGTTCAAAACCTGATCCTAAAAATATCTTAATTTTTTGGGTATTACATAAGCATACGACTAACTTATACCACTCGTATCCCTATGGACGAGTCATTTCACCTAGTTGTATGCTGTATAGGGACCAGAAATGGAAATTTTCGAAGGGATAGTAACCTAGGGTGTTTTAATGCCCATCTCTATTCTTCCTTATTAAATGGCCCCAATAGAGTTGAAGAAATTATTAGATAAGGGATTTATTTAGCCGAGTGTATCACCTTAGGGTGTGCTTGTCCTATTTGTGAAGAATAGGATAAGTTTATGTGTATGTGTATTAATTGTCGACAATTGAACAAGGTGATGACTAAGAATAAGAGTCTTTTTTCTCGTGTTAATGATTTATTTGATCAGTTTTAGGGTGCTTCAATGTTTTAGAAAATTAATTTGGGGTTTAACTATCACCATTTGAGGATAAAGTTTCATATATTCCAAGAAGACTTTTCAAACTCAATACAGTAATTATGAGTTCTTGGTCATGTCCTTGGGATTGCCTAATGCCCTAGTCGTGTTCATTAAGTTGGTAAACAGGTGTTTTGATTATATGTTGACTCTTATAATTGTATTTATAGATGACATCTTGGTGTACTCCAAGAATGAGTCCGACCATGCAGAGCATTTGAGGATTATACTTCAGATATTGGAAGTTGTATGCTAAGTTCACAAAGTGTCAGTTTTGGTTGGAGTCTATTTTTTTCTTGGGTCATGTGGTGACCAAGGATGGTATCATGGTCGATTCGTCCAAGATTACAGCGGATCATGATTAGGCAAGACCTACTTCTCTTACTGAGATTAGATTTTTGTTGGTTTAGCATGTTATTATCGGTGCTATTTTGAGGGTTTTTCATCTACTGTGGCTCCTTTGACCAAGTTAACTTAAAAGAAGATTTCTTTCTAGTGATTCGATTCTTATGATGTAAGCTTCTACAAGCTAAAGGATTTATTGACATCAACTTTCATCTTGACCTTACCTAAGGAGGACATAGGTTTTATCATCTTCTGTGATGCTTTTGGTGTTGGGTTAGGTGTTGTATTGATTTAGGAAGGTAATTTAATTGCATATGTTTCTCATTAGTTAAATCCATTGGAGAATAACTACCCTACCCACAATTTAGAGTTATGTGCGATTATATTTGCTTTGAAGTTGTAGAGGCACTTCTATTGTGAGATCTTCTCAGATCACCATAGCCTTTAGCATTTCTTCACCTAACGGGATCTTAATATGAGGTAAAATCATTGGCTTGATTTTCTTAAGAATTATGATCTTACTATTCTCTATCATCTGGGCAAGGCTAGTGTGGTTGCAAATGCCTTGAACCGAGAGTCAACTAATATGGGTAGCTTAGCTCATCTTTTGACCTAAGAGAGGCCTTTGGCCTTAGAGTTTCAGTCTTTGGGTAATCATATGGTTAGGCTTGATAATTCGACACCAAGGTATGTTTTGGCATTTGTGGAGGCTAGAGTTTTTTTATGGAGTAGATTAAGGCTCATCAGTTTAATGATGTTGGTTTGAGAGTGATTCAGGAAAAAGATGTTGGGTGGTGAGGCTAAGGAAGGCTCACATGACTCTGGAGGTATTTTGAGAATTGGAAGCTGAGTTTGCGTATCGAGAATGGGTGATTGGATAAAGATTGATTTTGGATGAGGCTTATTGTTCTAGGTACTCCACTCATCTAGGAGTGACGAGGATGTATCGTGATATAAGAAAAAACTATTGGGTGGTATGAGGAAGGATATAGCAAAATTTATAGCTTGTTGCCTATATTGCCAGCTGAAAAACACCCAGCATTTGAGGCCTGGTGGTTTTCTTCAGAGGCTACCCATTATCGAGTGGAAATAGAACTGGATCACTATGGACTTTGTGATTGGGTTACCCCATACTTCTTGTGGTTCTGACAGTGTTTGGATCCTTATGAATTGATTGACCAAATCTGATTATTTCATCCCTATTTTGGTTTTCTTTAGTACTGAGAGGTTGGACCGTATCTATGTTTGTGAGATAGTTCGGTTGTATGATGTACTAGTGCCTATTATATCAAATAGAGGTTCAATATTCACTTTTCACTTCTGGAAGGCATTTCAGGAGGAGTTGGGTACCCGAGTTGATCTTAGCATAATTTTTCATACCCAGGCCGATGGCCAGTCAGAGTGGACTATTTAGGTATTGGAGGATATATTTCATGCTTATGTTATAGACTTTGTAGGTCAGTGGGAGTAGCATTTATCCTTGGCAGAGTTTGCATATAATAACAACTACCATTCTAGTATTGAGAAGGCACCTTTCGAGGCTCTATATAGTAGGCATTGTCGCTTTCTAATTAGCTGGTTTGAGGTTTTTGATATTAGACCTAGAGGTATAGAATTGCTGCAGGAGTCTCTAGATAGAGTTTTGGTCATTCAGGATAGAATTTGAGCAGCTCAGAGTAAGAAAAAGTGTTATGCGGATTATAGACTTTGTGCCTTGAGATTTGGTGTGGATGATCGAGTCTTTTTTTGTGTTTCTCCCAGGAAGGGTGTAAAGAGGTTGTGAAGAGAGGAAAGCTTAGCCCTAGGTATATTGGGCCATTTGAGACCATTTGAACTATTGATGATGTAGCTTATGATTTTGCATTACTATCATGACTTGAACCAGGGACTGACCGTGATGAGTATCTCAAATCCCACGTGGACCGGAGATCACCCCTTGCACCTAACCAACCAAACACACCACATCCTAAGGTCAGATGAATTCTGAACATATACCAAAATAGTGTACAATAGCCTAAGAAAGTTTTAAAAGCATATCCATAATAACCCACTGACCATCGGTCAAACAACCGACCGATACCTCTCAATAGCCACAGTAGTCCAAACAAAGCCTTCTAAACAATGGACCAAAATTGAAGGCCAACAAAGTGTTGAGACATTCCCTCAACAATAGCCAAAACCAAATCCAAAGGAATAGTCAAAATGTAAGGGAAACCATAATCATGAAATTGGGTCTTCCAAAGTATAGAAGCTCACCACTTCAATCTGACGCACTAGCTAATCCAAAATCCAAGTCATTAAGTAGGTGATGCAGAAGTATGAGTATGACCAGTTCCTGCATCGCATGGGGATATAACGTCTGAAGACGGTTAGTGGTTGGAGTGCTAGAATGTAACTTAGGGATAGAGGAATAAAATAATGCCATGATAACAGTTCAAACCAGTACAATCTCTAATACGTAATATCAAATAAAGTACATATATATAACCATATACACATGATGGGTAAGGGAGCAGGGCTTAGGATGAACTTCAAAAAACCTTAACCTGGGTTGTGAAGTCTTACCTTCATAATCCACCCGCGGGCTATATTGGTCTAGTGTTACCCCATGAACGGGCCCCAGTGCATGTTAGCCACACAAACTGGAGATATCATAGATGGTCGGGGCTTCCCTTGTACCCTTCACCCTCCATGATACATATATATGTATGTGCACTTGGGGGATTCCCTTGTACACCACAAGAACTTGGTTATTAATACCAACCCTCATGTCGGCAAACATGAGTTTCCGTTATTATTCCTTTGGACTCACACCTTCACGGTTAGCTAACACAACCCCCATTATTGGCCAATTAAAATATTTAAAACACAAACCATCCATAAATTCCAGGAGTCAATTATTAAGTGGTATTGTCATACCGACTATAGCTTGAAAGCAATGTCATTAAGCCAACACTTAGGGATTCCCATATTCCCCGCAGACTTTATTATAAAAATCATTTGGGGGATTCTTGTGTACCCTACAAGGTTTTTCAATACCATTATCATCCAATTAACTAATTAATGTCTAGGAGTAAATCAAATCAAGTGATAACGCATATTCTAAAACCAATTATGCAAATGGGTTGAGGTTGTTACCAATTTCCATACCAAACCAATTAATTTGCGGATTCCTTTGTGCCCCTACTACCATGATTTACCAATTTAGGGATTTCATTGTACCCAGTCCATCCACCATTCCCATGCACCCCAAATAATTTAGCAACCATCAATTTAAGAAAAAAAATTTCATAATTATCATAGAGGAAGCATTTAAATAATCTATATTCAAAACCCTTAACCCATATTGCAAAACCCAACATCAAAACCATATAAACCTTATCCAAAATCATTCAATTAAGAAAATAAAAGTATGAGGGAAGAGTAATATGCCTCAACTACTAAGAAATTTGGAGAAGAAAGCACCCTTGGAACCCAAGATGACCACCTCTCTTGGAACCCTAGCCTTATCTTGAATGGAGAATTTTAAAGAGTTTTTGGGAGTGTTTGAGAGTTAATTAGATTCTTTATAAGTGATAATTACACCCCAAAGATGTTATAAGACGTGATTTTCAATTTTATTAAGAGGGGAAATGCCTAGAATGCCCTCACCTTAAAAGCTGAAAAAGTGCAGCTTTTGATTACGAGTCAACCCTTGACTTGTAACCACTCTTTACAACTCGTCACCATAACTTGTAACCAAAATAGTATCCAGAACTCCCACCAGTTGTTGTCCCTAAAACTCATCCAACCGACTCATCACGTGACCCTATGATACATAGGGTCCAAGTCGTAGTCAGAGCATAACCAAATTGGGTAAACACTGGACATCCTACGATTTGGTCATTACGACTCGTTATGAGTCTTTAAGACTTGTGACCTCAAGTCGTAATGAAGACAGTGTCTTGGGTCAAACTTACTGGACACCTTACGATTACACCTAATGACTAATAACATATCCTTATGGCTCTTAGTGAGCTACTCATACTCAGAGCGGAATCAAGCTATAAAAATTACTGATTTGGTTATGACCCATCCCAATGACTCTTCAAGACGCCTTACGACTCATAGGGTCCAGTCGTAACCAGGGAAGTAAGCTCAAAGCTCAAGAGATTTTTAAGCGCCAAAATTTGGGGTGTTTCAATCCTCCCCCATTTGGATCATTCGTCCTCGAATAATGGTTCAAGGCAATTGCTAGCATGATTTGACTTCATATACCTCTATTCTTACCTTTAACAGAGACTATAAACAAAGATGCTAAGGAACTCACTCTTTTCTTTAACAAAGTTAGAAAACAAAAATGTTAAGAATAACACATACCTTAAGCATGATTATCCAAAGTAGAAAACAACAATGGATACTTAGAATTCATCTCATCTTCGAATTCCCAAGTAGCCTCTTTAACCTTATGGTTCCTCCATAGAACCTTTACCAAATCTACGTCATTCATCTGTAACCGATCAAATTACTAATCTAAAATTTTAACCGGGACATCCTCATAATATAGGGAATCTGAAATACCCACCTCCTTTAAAGGAATAATTGTCGAATGATCACCCACGACTTTCTCAACATTGAAATGTGAAATACTAGATGAATGGAACTCAAATTAGATGGTAACTCCAATTCATATTCCATATTATGAAACCCGCTTCAACACCAAGTACGGACAAATATATTGGGGACTGAGTTTACCCTTCTTCCCAAACTGCATTATTCCTTTCATAGGAGACGCTTTTAAGAACACCTATTCGCCAACCTCAAACTCTAATTCCCTACATCCACAGAGGACTTTTGAAAACTTTGGGCGACTTTAAGCCTATCCTAGATCACTTTCACCTTGTTCATCGCTTGGTGAACTAAATGTGGGCCAAATATCTTAGCCTCTCCAGCTTCAAACCACCCTATAGGAGAACGAAACCTCCTACCATACAAAGCCTTAAATGGAGCAATCACAATAGTAGTGTGGTAGTTATTATTATATGAAAACTCTATACGAGGAAAATAATCAACCCGACTACCACCATAGTCAATCACACAAGCTCTAAGCATATCTTCCAATGTCTGAATAGTCCTTTCTACTTGCCCATCCACTGAGGTTGTAAAGTGGTACAAAGGTTTACCTTAGTTCATAAACCTCTCTGAAACAAATGCCAAAAGTGTGATAAGAACTGAGAACTGTGGTCTAACATGATAGAAACAGGTGAAACACCCAAATTACACCTCTCTTATGAGAGAGTACGCAGTCAATGTCAAATATAGAACCCAACTAGGTTGGGTGTCGAATACCATAGGGAATACCGTGTTCACTAAGCATTGTGATTGTTATCAGACTGTTGATCAAATGTTCCTGAATTAAAAGGGGCTTTGATTTATAGATTATAGTCTAAATAATTGCAACAGAGTTGTCCCAACTAATGATTCTTTTTGCAAGTAGTAATTCACTGATATTAAACAAACCAGATTTATGGTTACCAAGATGCTTAAACAGTTAGGGTTGTGATTCACTTTTGAGTTCCAATTAGTAACTTCAATTTCAAGAGTAGCTGAATCCTATTGTTTATCCATTAGTTTTTAAACCTAAATGCATAGTTTATCCTTTAATTCTCTCAAACTTAAAGAATGCATTGATTAATCAACTATTTTCTCATGTAGGTTAATCCTGTTAAGTCATTTGCCATTAATCTAAAGGTTAAAGCCTCTAGATTCTATGTAAACCCTTTTTTTCCCAAAAAAACAATTTTCTATTCGAACAAATGATGTTCTTGGGCTCACCTTTCAAGTTTGCAACCAAGAAAAGTCATTAAAATGAAGAAGAGTTCATGCAATGTCAATTACCCATGGACTTAATTAGAATCACAACCTAAATCAGTTTTTCACATCAAGTCTCCCATAACCCTAGTTAGAGAAGCTTAGCCACACATCTCTGTAGAAGAAAGAGAAAAAATCTTTGTATTATTCATAAATAAATTTAGAATTCACTTACAAAAGTTACAAAGATTAGTTCTTGGATATTCAATAGAAATGGAATATTAAGATCCACAAGTTTTGCTTGGTTTACAAAATACTACATTACAGAGATTCAAAGAAGGAAAACTAAGGTAACAATATCCAAGATGAAAGAAATAAAAACCTAACTGGGTATTTATATGCTCCCAGGTAAAAAGGATTTAAAATTCAAATTCAGAAAACCCACGTCTATGTAGATGGTCCCATCGACGGTCCACCGATAGATTGACGGTCCGTCGGGTGGACTGTCGCTGAAGGTTCCATAAAGTCAGGTTCTGTTAAGTATCGACAGCCAACTCAGCGGTCCGTTAATGACCTGGCGGTTCGTTGGTTGGGCCATCATTTGACTCTATAAATTTCCAGGTTCTGTTTTGACCTGACGGCTAAGTTGGCGATCCATCAGATGTTTGACGGTCCGCCAATTGGACCATCGCAGGTGTCCCTTGTTTGATTCTTTCTGGTTTACTCTGACGGCAACCCAGACGGTCTATCTCGTGGTGATTGTCCACCAGTTGGACCATCAGTGACCCTTTTCTGTTACTTTTCTAGGCTTTCTTCTTCAGCTAACTCCTTAACCTGAAAACACCCAAATTCAGTGTTAAATACAACTTTAGTTGCTCGAAAATACACAATTTCCACAGAAAAAGATACAAAATGTTCCATCTAAAGATGGAACATCAACACCCTCAACTGAAGACAATTTTTTGTCCTCAAGCAACTCAGCATCAAATTGTAAACATAAACAATACAATGACAGGCATTCAACTACTGCACAGTTTTTACACAACCATTCACTTGTCATTCCAATAATATGGTTCAACACATCAGGACCTGTAACCGACATTGCTTCAAATTCAGTACATATGCCCAAACATGGACATAAGAATCTACAGAGATCAGTTAAATTAAGTGTTACTCAAGTTTCCCTCACAGTCAATGAAATCCACCGCTCATTATATTTTATGGATACAAATCAGAACTCTCGCACTCATCAAAGAAGTTACAAGCATAGTGCACATACCCATAGGCTTGCCTTTATCATCGAATACCTCTTTTAGTTGATTACCAAGATCAAACAAGTTTTCCTAGGCTTGTAATAAGATTTCAGCCTAGTTAAGGAAGGATTTCAGGAAAAGTGAATTAACATTAGGATTTAACTCTCTTTCCCCTTGGATTCTACCTACCAAGGTCATTGCTTTACTGACTCACTTACCTTTTTTTTCTTCATTCACACTTTACCATAATAACCCTTATATATATATATATATAGAGAGAGAGAGAGAGAGACATAAGCATTAGCCATCCTCAACTCATGTTGATGCAATCAGTCAAGGTGCACAGTATCTTAAATACACCAGGGCCAGATGCTCTAAACCAACTTTTCATTAGACATCTAACAGCTTGACAATATCCACCCTCAATGTAGGTGTTTTCCCTAAGTTTAGGTTCACAATGCCCACTATCTGTCCAGGTCCAGAGTTAGGTGGTGACAACTTAAAGAGGGCTAATTAGAGTGATTAGTGATGAAGAAAATTTTACACAAGCTCAAAGAAGGGTTCAACAATGGAAAAATTCTTTTGGTGGGGTAAATTATTTTGGGTAAGTGGAGTAAAAGTACAAGACAGCCTGCTATCATTTCTTATTTCATCAACTACAAGACAACATCAATGAACCAGGCAAGTTCTAGGAACTACACTATGCAAAAACTAACATAAATATTCACACGCATACCGATAACTGAGTCAACTCATTCTACTGATCTTAAGATTTCTATCATATGTCATACATGTATTACAAGTTAATGACAAATTACAAATTCACTAATAGTTTTTCACATATGCTAAATGACAAAAGTAAATAGTCACACAAACATTCATAGCCTTATGCCAACATCATTCATCATCTATATCCACACTAGGGCGCTAACATAAATTGTACTTTTATTTAATAAACAAACATTAACCAACAAACCTCAAGAAAAGAAAAATGCAAATCTAAACTTAATCCTAAACATGTCGATTCTACTAGATAGCTACATGGGAGGAAAAGCCATCGGCAACAAAACCCTCCATGGTACAAGTACACAACCCTCTCTCCCCCCCCCCCACACATAAAAAATAACACATGTTGTGTCCTCAAATGTATAAAATTTAAGTACAGAGAAGGGAAATACTTGTAATGCCTCTTATTCATCTAAGGCATCTGTGAAATGTGGTGAGGCTCTAGTGTCCTCACTTGTGGCAAAGCTGACCCCAATAGTGGTGGGAGTACTCATAAACTCACCCTTCGGAATCATATGGATCACATCCCGAACAAGGTCTGAACTCGTCCCCCTAGCTGGGGCTGAACTGGTAGATACTCTAGCAGCTTCATCTTTTGCCTTCTTACTTATTCTCTTTTCATTGCTCGATCTTTTTGAGGCATTCTTTATATCATAATGTTCTCGCTCATCCAGCATCATTGTTTCTCTTTTTTTTCTCTTTTCATCTTTCTTTTTAGCACGTTCATCGACCTACTGCTTTTTCTTGTCTTTAATGGTCTTCCAATCAGATCAACAATGCCTTTGTCATCATCGCTCATTACCAAACCAGATAAAAACTGGGCTGTTGTGGCTGCCTGCTCTTTAATTCTTTGATATCAACTTGTGTTTTCTTAAACTCTTCCATGAACTTAGCCAAGTCTGGAATGGACAGTGAATCCAGCCTTTTGTTGATTCGCTCCTCTATGTGATCCATCCCCATCTGAATGTCTTGGAGTGGATGGATTGCCTCAGCTACAATTCTATCATTAAAAGTTTTGAATTCTGTAGCGCAAGTGTCAAGCTACTTCTTGAATTTCTTTTGAAATTTCACAGACTTAGCAAATTTTTCCTGCGTCAACCTATATTCTATAAATTCTGCCCCACCCATTGGTGGTGCAGACTTTAACCCTACAGAGGCACTTGATGGCACATAATCAGGTGGTACATAGTGGTAATCAGCAATGGCATACCAATTGTAATTTCTGAGGTATCTGGGGCTGGTATTGATTGAGTCTGATAGGCTGGAGGTTTGGTGACCCTCATTTCATATTTTGAGACATCCTTGGAATTCTCAATTTCCTTCCTATGTGTTTCCCTGACCTTATTATCCACTGCACAAATCAAAGGCACACCCGCCTACCTGCATAACTCTGTGATTAAACATGGGAACAATAGTGTGTTGGCCACCTTATGTCCTCTTATGAATAGCTCATCGGTAATGATCTGACTGAAATCAATCTTTAGTCCTGAAAGTAAACTAACAACAAGCACAACTTGGTAATTGTCCATATTAGTATGACCTTCGGTTGGCATAAGTCTCAATCGAACCACTGCCCACAAAAACTTAACTCTGAAGCTAAGAAAGGACTTCACTATGCGTTCACATAGGTTTGTGGCCTAGGAGAGATTACCATCATCAGTCAACAACCCAGCCAACCAGGGTATTTGGGTAGATACAGAACGCAGGCGGTACTCGAGTTCTAGAATAGCAGGTGGGGCCTCATAGTTTGGCCCAAATAGCATCCTGTTGATTGTTTGGGCTGATATGTCAATATTAACTCCTCGGACTGGCACTGAATCCCTATTCAATAGATCTGAAATCTTTGAGCCCTTTGGAATATCCTTTTCTGCCAACACCAAATAGTTAGCAAAGAATTCCCCTACCAAATTTGGCTGATATAATTCGGGAGTCTTTCTCATTTATGCCAATTCGTACTTATTAAAATAATGCTCCAATTTAGGATATTTGTGCAACTCTATTGTAAAAATCTAATACTCCTCAGCGAATGGCCTTTTTATTGGCTGACTTACTATCGGTGCCAACCCATCATAGAATTTTTCCCTTACTCCATCGAGTTGTCATCTGACTGCCTCCCTTATTTGAGGATCCTTGTGGCTGACCAAATTGGCATCCTCAGGCTCATTCTGCATATAAGCCGCTTCAGTTTATGCCTCTACATTGGTATACTTAATTTCGACCTTAACTGGCTTAGGACGAGATAAGACTACCCTTACCTCGTCAGGGCTCTAGCTAGTGCTGCTCTCACTCTCCTCTTCAGACTAGGAGAGTGTAGGAAGTGTTTGGTCCCTTTTTCAAGTGTTGAAGGATGTTGCTTCCTCACTCCTGGCAAGTTTGGCTCTTCCTCGTGCTCGGCCACCACCTTTGTTCAATAGAAGTTTACATGCCATCATGGCTGAAAAGGAGAAAGGAATCAGTTCACAACACAAAAATGGTTAAAACAGTGAAATATTTGGCGTGACGATCATCTTGACGGTCCTTTGATCATGCGACGGTTCGTTGGACAGGCCGACAGACCTTATCCAAAAAGTCCTAATTTTTTAGAGTCTTGCAACGGATAAACTGACGGTCTGTTAGGTGACTGACGGTCTGCCAAGTGGTCCATTGCAGCTTATCTAGTGAATGTCATCTCTGGGATCATTGTGATGGTCCATCCAGTGGTCCGTCGCAAGTCTGATAGTCCACTAAGTTGTCCGTCGCAACCCCATCTTCAGTTTCATCTTTTACTTTGACATTTTGTCTAACACTTAGTGACAATATTGGGTTTTACCAAAAAATAACATCAATTTCACATTTAAGCACAAATTTTCTCACTTAAAATAGATAGGTTACTCAGTCTTCACCACAAAACAAGGCATACCAGTGTTCAATACTCAAAACATTAACACCAGACAAGACAAGAAGGAAAAATGAAATTCTTTTAACCTAAACTTTGTTCACTTCATGCTTTGCAATTCAAAGAAGGAAGAAAATGGTTACAATCATACCTTGATGATCCAGAAACTTCACTTCTCTCTCTTACAAAAATAGAAATAAAACTAACTTAATACTTTAGTCACTGCTTGCTTCTTTGGTTGTGATGAGGAGAAGAGATGAGTGAGTCTGTTTATATAAGGAAAGAAAAGAAGAGGGAGAGACCTTTAGAATAATTAATTCTTTGAATCCAGATAGAGTTGAACAGTTTTAGAATTTGAAAAGGTGTCAACGTATGTAACCACTTTCTCTTATCGATTTAAAAGTATTTGGGTCAAGTACGGGAGTTTTAAATAAGCATCTATTTAACCCGACCCGACCCAGAACTAGGGTTACGTTGATGGTTAACCCGACGGTCTATCAGCTTTGCGACGGTCCGCCAGGTTGACCGTCGTATCTTACCAGAAATGTGCCTTCTAGCTATGATAGTTACTCCGATGGTCTGTCAATGATGTGACAGTCCATCGAGTGGTCCGTAAGTCCATTCTAGAAACTCTGAATTTCAGCTTCTGGTTGACGGTTTGTCCAATGGTCCGTCAGTTCTTTAATGGTCTGTCAACTTGACCGTTAAGCCTTATCCAGAACGTTCAACTTTTTACCATGGATTTGACAATGCAAGTGGCGGCCCGTCGAGACCTTGAAGGTTCGTTGGTTATCTCGTCAACCACCTATCAACTGTACAACTCTTCTCTTGCAGTAATTTTAGTCCTGCACACTTTACAACACATCAGATTGCATAAAAACAACAAATAAGATTTGACTACGATTACAACAACATGGTGGGTTGCCTCCCACTAGTGCCTGATTTAATCTAGTGGTACAATACAATTATCTTGATTACTTAGACTTCATTGAGATAGATAGTAGCTATGCACTTTATCGAGTCCATTGGACCGATATATAACTTCAGTTATTGCCCGTTCACTTTGAAGACACTTTCGTCTTTATTTGCAAGTTTAACTACTCCAGACGAGTAAATTTGATTAATTTGGAATGGACCTGACCATTTTGATTAAAGTTTACCTGGAAACAGCTTCAGTTTGGAGTTGAAGAGAAGCACCCAATCACCCTTTTGAAACTCTCTTTTTGCATTCCTCCGATCATGGTACTTCATCATCTTCTCCTTGTAAAGATCTACCCTTTTATATGCACTAAGATGGAACTCATCCATCTCATTCAGCTTCCAAATCTCAACTGCGTTGCCCCATTCCACTTCAAATTCAGCCTCCTAATTTCCCATAGCACCTTATGCTCCAATTCAATTGGTAAATGACATGCCTTTCCGTAAACCAACTGGTATGGTGACATGCTAATTGATATTTTGAAATCTGTTCTATACGCCCATAAGGCATTATCAAGCTTCTTGGACTAGTCTTGTCTGCTAGCATTCACTATTTTAGCAAGTATGGCCTTAATCTCTCTATTCAAAATCTCCACTTGCCCACTAGTTTGTGGGTGGTATGGAGTTGATACCTTGTGTTGTTTAACACCATACTTCGCTAAGGCAGCTC
This sequence comes from Capsicum baccatum var. pendulum, assembly GCA_030864225.1. Classification (NCBI taxonomy): domain Eukaryota; kingdom Viridiplantae; phylum Streptophyta; class Magnoliopsida; order Solanales; family Solanaceae; genus Capsicum; species Capsicum baccatum. The sequence continues at coordinate 177,776,093 of CM061550.1, forward strand.
GAAACACTCGGTTACAAAAATGAGATCCACCGTTACTTATAATGGTGCATGACACTCCAAATCAAGAGAAAATATTCATTTTAAGGAATGCAATCACTCTTTCCATTCATTGTCAGCCAAAGCAATGGATCCAACCCATTTGATACATAATCAACAACAACTAGAAAGTATTTTATCCTATATGAACTCATAAAAGGCCCCATGAAGTCGATGCCCCAGACTTAGAACAATTCTACCACTATCATTTTTGTCAAAGGCATGGCATTTGGAGATTGACCCCTGCCTCTGAATTTTGTTATATCTTCTCATGAACTCATAAGCATCTTTGAATAAAGTCGGCCAAGAGTAAACTCTTTGTAGCACCTTTTTAGCAGTATGGTCACCTGCATAGTGACCTCTCACTGGGGAAGCATGACATACTTCTAAGATACTCAACATATCTACTTCTGGAACATATCTCCTTATGATGTTGTCAGCACATTGCCAAAACAGATAAGCCTCATCCCAGAAGTAATGTGTCACATCATGGAGAAACTGCTTTCTTTGATGAAAAGAAAGATTTTTCGAGATCATCTCGCTCACCACATAATTTGTGAAATCTGCATACCAAGGTATCTTCTCCGAATCAACAGCCAAGACTTCCTCATCCAAAAATGCATCATTAATCTTAGATTCATCTCTAATTGCTTGCTCCTCTTCCATCCTAGACAGGTGGTCCGCAATTTGGTTTTCGCAACCCTTTCGATATTTGAACTCAGAGTCAAACTCTTGAAGCAGCAGCACCCATGTAATCAACCTTGGCTTCGTGTTCTTTATCGCCATCAAATATCTCAAGGCTACATAGTCAGTGTGGACCACCACCTTAGTTCCTAGCAAATAAGCCCAAAACTTCTCAAAAGCATAGACCATGGAAAAAAGTTCCTACTCAGTAACGGTGTAGTTCTTTTAGGCTCCATTCAATGCTTTTCTTGTATAGTAGATAGGATGAAATAATTTATTCCTCTTTTGGCCAAGTACAGCCCTAAGTGCAACACCATTTGCATCACACATAATCTCAAATGGTTTTGACCAGTCCGGTGCAACAATAATAGGGGCGTCAACTAACGTCTCTTTAAGGCATTCAAATGCCTTCAACCAATCATCATCAAAGTTGAACTTAACCTCCTTCTCCAAAAGTCTGCAAAGTGGATTTGCAATTTTTGAGAAGTCCGTTATAAATCTTCGATAGAAACCCGTGTGACCAAGGAAACTACGCACCCCTTTTACTGAAATAGGAGGCGGCAACTTCTCAATGACTTTGAGCTTAGCTCGGTCGACCTCAATACCCCTTTCTAAAATTTTATGCCAAAGAACAATGCCCTCCTTCACCATGAAATGGCATTTCTCCCAATTAAGCACAAGATTAAATTCTTCACACCGCTGCAAGGCTCTTCTAAAACTCACCAAACAAAGCTAAAAAAAATCACCTACCATAGAAAAATCATCCATAAAAACCTCCAAGGTGTCTTCAACCATATCTGAGAAAATAGACATAATGCACCGTTGAAAAGTAGCGGGTGCATTACACAATCCAAACGACATCTACTTAAACGCAAAAGTACCATACGGACAGGTGAATGTCATTTTATCCTGATCCTCCGGGACTATAGAAATCTGATTATAACCAGAATACCCATCAGAAAATAGTACCAACCACTTCCCGCCAATCGAACGAGCATCTGATCCATAAAGGGCATTGAGAAGTGGTCCTTCAACATCCATGAGTTGAGTTTTCTTAATCCATGCAGACTCTCCACCAAGTGACAGGTCTGAATGGTATCAACTCATTCTTCTCATTCACTACAACAGTCATGCCCCCTTTCTTAGGAAGACATTGTACAGGACTCACCCACTTACTATCAGAGATGGGATATACAACTCTTGCATCAAGCTATTTGATGATTTCCTTCTAACCACCTCTTGCATGGGCGGGTTAAGAAAATGTTAATGCTCAATTATTGGTGTCCAGTCCTCCTCCAACTGAATTTTATGAGTGCAAATACCTAGAGGGATGCCAATAATATCCGTAATAGTCCATCCTATTGCCCTTTTGTACCTCTAAAGCACAAAAAGAAGTGCCTCTATCTATTGCTCACCTAAATCAGCCACAATGATGACAGGTAAAGTGTTTCCACTACCTAGAAACACATATCCGAGATGGCCTGGCAATTTCTTCAACTCCAACACCGGTGGCTCCTAAATAGATGGCTTAGCTGGTGATGTTGGACGATTTTTAAGATCCAGATCAAGCTTCTTGGGAGAATAAGAGTATGATCCCATTCACGTTAAAGCACAAATAGTCTTCTCATATTCTTCAGTGCCTTCACCATCAAAATTCATCAGAAATACAGATAAGGGCTCAACAACAAATTTCTCCTCTATCGACACTTCCTAGTCATCCTTATGATATACATCAACAATAGAGAACACACTTATCTCCTTATGCTTTTTCATAGATTGGCACACATCAAATCGAACCACTTTATTATTCAACTTGAATAGGAGCTCATTAGCGCACAAATAAATAAGCACACTTTCAGTCGCATGAAAAGGTTGACCCAAGATTATGGGAACCTCGCAATCCAGAATAACAAAGTCTACGGGAAATATGAAACTGGCCACTTTTACTAGCACATCATATAATATTCCCACAGGATGTTTCACTAATCTGTCCACCATCATAAGTCACATATTTATGGGTGTAGGATCCCCCAAACCTAACTTCTTATAAATAGCTAGCAGCATCAGATTAATGCTCGCTCCTAGATCATATAAGGCCTTAGAAAAACAAAGAGACCCAATAGTACAAGGGATGGTAAATCCTCCTGGGTCTGCCTTCTTCTGCACCAAGGATCTTGTAGAAATAAAACTACAATAGTGGAGATTATCCATCGGTTCATAGATTATTGCTCTCTTCTTCGTCACAAGATCTTTCATAAAATTAACATATCCTGGCATCTGCTCATTCCCTCCACCAAAGGCACATTCACTGTCAGTTACTTCAAACATTTCCATGAATTTACTAAACTTTGTATCATCGGCCTTCTTTTTCAATCTATGAGGATTTGGAGGCGGTGGTTTTGGGAGAGTAATCACCACTACTTCCTTTTCCTTGTCTTTTCCTTTTTCTAACCCATCAACCTACTGATGATTAGAAGGAATGTCAATACCATCCAGTTTCTCAGACTCCACTGGATCACTTTCTTCATGCGTAGCATCTTTTTTTATCACCTCTTCAATCAAAGCTTTACCCACATATGGATCTGGTAATACCTTAACACTCCATATGGTAACTACCATATAAAAGCCATCATTACGAGGATTCTAAACTGTATCTCTTGGCGATGTTCCACTCTTTCTCTAATTCAATATTGCTGAGAGTTGGCTCATTTGTTGCTCCAACTTTTTCATAGAAGTTGAGTGTTAGTTTACCAACTGACTCATGGAAGATAGATCACTCTTCAGAGTAGTCACCCCAGAGTTGGTAGCCTTAACTCTCTTTAATAGCTTCTCTATCATGTCCTCCATGGACATTTTACCAAAGCTTGTTGCAGTATTATCTTGGCTTCCAGGAAGCACATATAGTTCACTCCTATCATTTTTTAATTCCAATTTCCTTGATCCCTATCCTTGTAACCAGCCTTGTCATAATAGTTACGACCTTGATTTCCTTGGCTATTAACTCGAAAAAACCCCTGATTATTTAGATAGTTCACCTTTTTTTCTGAATCAGAGTTAGCTCTACCTTGGGATACAACAGCTCTCACCTTCTCTATTTTTTCAGATAAATCCATCTGCATCTTCAAGTATGTAATGTCCTGATCATGTTTCTCCTCTTTCTTGAGTTGCTCTGCAGCCATACCCATAGATACAGTATGGCTTACTACCATAGAATCCCTGGTATCGTAAGCTCTACTTTGTTTGGTCATCCTATCAAGCATCTCTGAGGCTTCTGGAAAAGTGAAATCCACAAATGATCCTCCTGGAACATTATCCACAATTGGCTTCGTAATAGAGTTTAATGCCCTATGGAGAGTCTCCATCAAATGAATATCTGTCATATTATAGTTCAAGCATTGCATCAGCTTCTTCTTAAACCTCTTCCAGGTTTCGTGAAAAACTTTGGTTGGGAGCTTCCGAAAGTTGCTGATCTCATCCCTCAACTGTACCCTCTTAGAAGGTGGAAAGAACCTTTGTAGGAAAGCCTCTTTCAATTGCCTCCAGTTGGTTATAGAATCGGGAGTCAGTCTATTAAGCCATAATATTCCCTCCCTAGACAGAGACAATGGAAACAAATGCAGATGGATAGCATTCGGACCCACTCTTAGGTTATTAAAAGACTTGCAAATAGTGACAAAGTTCACCAAATACATATTTGGATTATTTCCTAGAAGACCACCGAACAACCCCTTAATATGAAGGAGTCTCTTAATATGAAGGAGTTGAATCATCGTATTGGTAATATTGAATTTGGCTACGTATGCTAGAGGTGGAGGGATAATAGATCTAGTTGCACCTTCTCCATCCATTCCATCTTCTTCATCATTCAGATCAAACTACATAGGTTGGTGATCCTGCCTTGCCCTGAAGGGACGATTCATGTTTACATTACGATTCACTGGTGCATCTACATTCTCTTCATGCCTTGGGTTGATAGGATCTAATAATTCATCATCCCGCAAATCATCATCATCAGGATTAGGAAGACGCGTCGGTTGGCCATCATTCTGCTGATTAAGCTGAGCTCTAGCAGAGCGGCTAATCTTTCAACATCTTGGGGGTCTGCCATTCTGCCAATCAACTATGGTTCCAGATGTACTGGTAATAACGGTGCACCTGATCTCTGTGTGCTTGGCATACACAATAACCACCCTGCACAAAACAAAAACAACAAAGGTAAAATTTAAAAAACTTAATCAAAGGTCAATTAACAAACATAAACTTAATTGACAACTGTATTCCCCGGCAATGGAACCAAAATTTAATACACCCAAATTACACCTCTCATATGAAAGAGTAAGTGATCGATGTCAAATATAGAACCCAACTAGGTTGGGTGTCGAATCCCACAGGGAATACCGTGTTCACTAAGCATTGTGATTGTTATCAGACTATTGATCAAAGGTTCCTGAATAAAAAGGGCTTTGATTTATAGATTATGTTCTAAATAATTGCAATAGAGTTGTCCTAACTAATGATTCTTTTTGCAAGTAGTAATTCACTGATATTAAACAAACTAGATTTATGGTTACCAAGATGCTTAAATAGTTAGGGTTGTGATTCACTTTTGAGTTCCAATTAGTAACTTCAATTTCAAGAGTAGCTGAATCTTATTGTTTACCCATTAGTTTCTCAACCTAAATGGATAGTATATCCATTAATTCTCTCAAACTTAAATAATGCATTGATTATTCAACTATTTTCTCATGTAGGTTAATCATGTTAAGGCATTTTCCATAAATCCAAAGGTTAAAGCCTCTAGATTCCATGTAAACCCTTTTTTTTTCAACAAACACTTTTCTATTCGAACAAGTGATGTTCTTGGGCTTACCTTTCAAGTTTGCAACCAAGAAAAGTCATTAAAATAAAGAAGAGTTTATTCTATGTCAATTACACATGGACTCAATTAGAACCACAACCCAAATCAGTTTTTCACATCAAGGCTCCCATAACCCTAGTTATAAGAGCTTAGCCGCACATCTCTATAGAAGAAAGAGAAAAAGTCTTTGTATTATTCATAAATAAATTTAGAATTCACTTACAAAAGTTACAAGGATTAGTTCTTGAATCTTCAATGGAAATGGAATGATTAGATCCACAAGTTTTGCTTGATTTACAAAATACTATGTTATAAAGTTTCAAAGAAGAAAAACTAAGGTAACAATATCCAAGATGAAAGAAATAAAACCCTAACTGGGAATTTATATGCTCCTAGGTAAAAAGGATTTAAAATTTGAATTTAGAAAACCCGCGTCCAAGTTAACAATCCCATCGACGGTTCGCCGGTGTACTGACGGTCCATTGGGTGGACCGTTGCTAAAGGTTCCATAATGTCAGGTTCTGTTGAGTGTCGACGGCCAACTCGGTGGTCTGTCAATGACCTGGCAGTCCATCAGTTAGGTTGTCATTTGACTCTCTAAATTTCTAGATTTTGTTTTAACCTGACGGCCAAGTTGGCAGTCCATCTGATCTTTGACGGTCCGCCAATTAGACCATCGTAGGGGTCTCTCATTTGATTCTTTCTGGGTTACTTTGACGTCAACCCTGATGGTCCATCTCATGGCTGACGGTCCGCCAGTTGGATCATCAGTGACCCTTTTCTATTACTTTTCAAGGTTTTCTTCTTCAGCTGACTTCTTAACCTGAAAACACCCAAACGCAGTGTTAAATACAACTTTAGTTGCTTGAAAACACACAATTTCCCAAGAAAAAAATGCAAAACGTGTTGTCTAAAGCTGGAACATCAACAGACGCCGCATGCAACTTCACAATCACTTGGAGGAACAACTTTGCATAATCCTCTGCCAAATAATTAGTCCTTACTAGGAAGAAGTGAGCAGACTTAGTCACCATATCCACGATGACCCAAATCGAATCCAACTGATTTCGAAACTGAGGAAGCCTGGTAACAAAATCCATATTAATTACTTCCCACTTCCATACAGACAGCTCAATCTGTTGAGCTAACCCATCGAGCCTCAAGTGTTCAACCTTCACTTGTTGACACACCATGTATTTAGCCACAAAACTAGACCCATACCTCTTCATATTATTCCACCAATAAATCTCCTTAAGATCATGATACATTTTCATCAAACCAGGATGAATGGCATAACGTGACTCATGAACCTCAGCCAAGATCCTCTCCTGCAACCCATCTACGCAAAGAACACATAATCTACCTTAGTACTTAAAGATCCCACATCTCCCATAATTATCATTAAGATAACATCCAATACCTGATTCTCTTTTATTTTAGTACTAAGAGATGATTGTGCCACCTATTGCACAAATACACCCCCATCCTCAAAGTCCAAGAGAGGAACTCCAAGGTTATCCAAATAGTGAATATATTTCACCAACACCCACTTATCCTCACCTACTTGATCTAGACTCCCCATGGATAACCTGCTAAGAGCATTAGCAATCACATTAGCTTTACCTGAGTGATAGTAAAGACTCATGTCGTAATCTTTCAGTAACTCAAGCCACCTCCTCTGCTTGAGATTCAAATTCTTCTGGGTGAACACGTATTGAAGGATCTTATGATCCAAAAATATACCCACATAAACCCTATATAGATAGTGACGCCAAATCTTCAATGCAAACACCACATCAAACAACTCTAAGTTATGAGTTGGATAGTTTTTCTCATGCACTTTCAACTGTCTAGAGGCATAGGCCACCACCTTATCATGCTGCATAAATACGCAACCAAGTCCTACAAGGGACACATCACAATAAACCATGAATCCATCATTACCCTTGAGCAAGGTCAAAAATATAGCTGAAGTCAACTTATCTTTTAGCATCTCAAAACTACCCTTACAAGCATCAAACCATAAGAATTTTGCCTTCTTCTGGGCCAGCTTAGTTAGTAGGGTATTTATATTTAGGAAATGCTCCACAAATCTCCTCTAGTAACTGGCTAAACTCAAGAAGCTCTGAATATTAGTTGGAGTCATGGGCCTAGGCCACTTCTTAACCACTGTAACTTTCTGCGAATCAACCATGATCCCTTCACTAGAAATGACATGACTCAAAAAAGTAACAACCTTCAACCAGAACTCGCACTTCAAAAACTTAGCATACAAGTGCCGATCTTTTAAGGTTTGTAACATAATACGGAGGTGATCGGCATAATCTACCTCGCTCTTGGAATACACCAGAATATCATCTATAAACACAATGACGAACAAATTCAAAAACTAATGGAAGACCCTACCCATTAAGTCCATGAATGTTATCGGGGTATAGTTAAACCAAAATACATGACTAGGAACTCATAATGACTACACTAGGTTTGAAAGGCAACCTTAGGATATCCACCTCCCTAATCTTTAGCTGATGGTAACCCGACCTAAGATTAATCTTTGAAAAACATGTAGCACCCTGAAGCTGGTAAAATAAATCATCAATCCTAGGAAGAGGGTACTTATTCTTTACTGTAACCTTATTCAACTGACGGTAATCTATGCACATTCGAAGGAAACCATCCTTCTTGTACACAAAAAAATAGGAGCACTCCATGGAGACACACTAGGATGGTTAAAACCCTTGTCAGGGAGGTTTTTCAACTGCTCTTTAAGCTTTTTCAACTCAGTCGGAGCCATTCAAAAAGGATGGATGGAAATAGGACTAGTGTTCGAAATAAGGTAAATGCCAAAATCAATCTCCCTATCGGGAGGGATACTAGGAAGATCGTCAGGAAAAACTTTGAGGAATTCATTAACCACGAGAATGGATTATAATAAAGGACCCTCTGAGTTAGAATCTTTAACCCAGACTAAATAGTAAAGGATTCCTTATAAATTAATTTTTGGGCTCTGAGATATGATATTAATCTCCACTTAGGCACTGGAGAACCACCTTCCCACTCAATCATTGGTTCATTAGGTAATTTAAACATGACCTTAGGGGTTCGATAATCTAAGGAGGCATAATATGAGTCCAACTAATCCATCCCTAATATGACATTAAAATCAACCATATCTAATTCAAACAGATCCACCAAAGTTTCTCTACCACCAACCGATAGCACGCAACCCCTATAGACTCTTCTAGCAATCATTGAGTCCTCCACTGAGGTAGAAATAGAAAAGAGGTACAAAATACACTTAGGACTGAAACCAAAATACATAGCCACAAATGGGGTCACATAAGAAAGAGTGAACCTTGAATTAAGTAAATAGTAAACATCATAGAAAAATAATGTCAACATATAAGTAACGACATCAGGAGATGCCTCAGACTCCTTACGGGTAGTGAGAGCATAGAGATGGTTTCGACTAGTACCAGATCCATATGGGGAACCCTTGGGTGCACGAGCTGATGAGGAGGCAACAAGAACCTTGTTTTCCTCAGAAATAACTTTACCCCCAGGATAATTTTTAAGCCTATGCCCTGGATGACCAAACTTTAAGCACTTGTCCTTTCCCTCATCACAGAAACCATGATGCAATTGACTTAAAATCTGCAAGGAGGATATGATGGAGCTTATTGGGACCACCAGCCTAAGATTGGGCACTCGGTACCTTAGAAACATCATCACTCTAAAAATGTTAGTCACCAGACGACTTTGGGTAAGGAGTACTAGCCATCGAGTAGGACCCAAAATTGTCGTACTTCTTCTTAGACCATTTTCACCATCCCTACCACTCTGTTGTTGATGCTCTGCCTTTCCCCAATCTCAACTTACTTTATTTTCTCTTTCTCAACTTATTGTATATCCAAAAGTTGGGAGATATCCATGTCCTTTTTCAACAAGGCAACATTACTCTCTAGAATCAAATCTCGAGGCAATTCAGAAGCAAACTTCCTCGTTCTAGATTTTATGCTAGACACCAACTCAGGAGCATACTGGGATAATAGATAAAAATTCAAGGCATACTCTTTGACTGTTATTCTTTCTTACTTTAAATTAACAAACTCTTCCATTTTTCCCTTCCTTAACTCTTCAAGAAAGAAGTAGTCCAGAAAGACACTAGAGAAATTATCCCATACGACAAAATCAACATCTTTACCTCTTAACTATTCCCACTCTTCGTACCATTGGTACACCAAATCTTTTAATTGGTAGGCAGCGAATTCTATACCCTCAACATCCGAAGCATGCATAACCTAAAAGATCTACTCCATATCTTTGATAAGCTTTTGAGGAGCTTCCTCAACTTTAGAACCAGTGAACACAACAGGACTCAACCTTATAAACTGGCCAACCCTTGTGGCCTCAGAAGATGGAGTAATAAAAGCTACACACTCAGACTGATAAGCTACCAACTAAGCTAACATATGAATAGACTGACAAAATTTCATATTTGACATATCAGCCTAAGGAGCTCGGGGAAGACTAGAGGGTACCGGTGGAACTCCAGTAGGGCAATCAAGAACTGAACCCTTAGACCGAGTTTATACCCCATAAGTAGAGCGTGTCCCATCAGCATTATCCTCAAGTGGGACAAGGAGTTTCTATAAGCTTCAGATCATCTAGAGGCATGATCTGAAAAGCAAACAAATGGGAATTAGAGAAGTTTTAAGATCTTAGATTCTATAGCTTGAAACAGAACAACAAGAAAAGGAAACATTCTTATATGTCTCGTAGCCTCTCCCTTAAGACTGTGGTGCACTACACACCCATAAATGAGAATCTTCTTAACACAACTTTGTTGGACACCCAATGACATCAAACCTAGGCTCTGATACCACCTTTGTCACGACCCAAACCAGGGCTTGGCTGTGATAGGTTTATCAAGTCCCACATAGACCAGAGATCACCCTCTGCACCAAACCAAGCAAACACACCACACCCCAAGGTCGGATAAATTTCAAACATATAACAAGATAGTGTAAAATATCCTAAGAAAGTTTTAAAAGCATATCCATAACCAACCACCGATGATTGGATCGATCGATACCGCTCAATAGCCACAGTAGTCCAAACAAAGCCTTCTAAATAATTAATCAAAACTAATAATAACAAAGTATCAGTACATACCACCAACAATAGCCAAAAACCAAATCCAAGAATAGTCAAAATGTAAGGAAAACCATAATTATGAAATAGGGTCTTTCAAAGTATGGAAGCTCACCACTTCAATCTGACTCGCTAGCTGATCACGAATCTAAGTATTAAGTAGAAGATATGGAAGTTTGACCAGTTTTTGTATCACATTGGAATACATCATCCGAAGACGGTTAGTGGTTGGAGCGCTAGCATGAAACTTAGGGATAAAGGAGCAAAATAATTTCATGATAACAGTTTAAACCAGTACAACCTCCAATACGTAATATCATATGAAGTTTATATACATAACCATATACACATGTTGGGGTTAGGAGCAGGGCTTAGTATGAAATTTAAAAAAACTTTAACCTGGGTTATGAAGCGTTACCGTCATAATCCACCCACGGGCTATATGGGTCAGTGTTACCCCCTTAATGCGGCCCAGTGCATGTTAGCCGCAAGAATCAGAGATAACATAGATGGTCATGGATTTCCTTATACCCTTTGCCCTCCATGATATATTATATATATGTGCACTTGGGGGATTCCTTTGTACACCACAAAAACTTGGTCATCAAGACCAACCCTTATTTCGGCAAATATGAGTTTCCAATATTAGTCTTTTAAACTCACAGTTTCATGGCTAACTAACACAACCCCTATTATTGCCCAATTAAAAAATTAAACACATGACCCAACTACTAATTCCAGGAGACAATTATTAAGGCATTATTAAGCGGTATCATCATACCAACTATATCTTACAAGCAATGTCATTAAGACAATACTTAGGGATTCTCATGTACACTGTAGACTCCATTATAAAAATCATTTAGGGGATTCTCGTGTACCTCACAAGCTTTTCAAGACCATTATAATCTAATTAACCAATTAAGCCATACATTAATGTCAAGGAGTAAATCAAATCGAGTGATAATGCATATTCTAAAACCAATTATGAAAGTGGGTTGAGGTTGTTACAAATTTCCATACTAAACTAATTAGTTTGGGGATTTCTTTGTATCGATACTTCCATGATTTACCAATTTAGGGATTCCATTGTACCCATGTCTATCCACCATTCCCATGCATCCTAAAGCACTTACCAACCATCAATTTAAGCAAAGCAATTTCATAAATACTATAGCAGAAGCATTTAAATAATTTATATTCAAAACTCTCAACCCATACTTCAAATCCCAACATCAAAACCATATAAACCTTATCCAAAATCATGCCATTAATAAAATACAAGTATGAGGGAAGAGTAACATGCCTCAAATACCAAGAAATTTAGAGAAGAAAGCACCCTTGAAATCCTAGATGACCACCTCTCTTGGAACCCTAGCTTTAACTTGAATAGAGAATTTTAGAGAATATTTAGGAATGTTTGAGAGTTACATAGATTGTTTCTGAGTGATAATGACACCCTAAAGGGGTTATAAGATGTGAGTTTCAATTTGTTTAAGAGGAAAAATGTCCAGAATGCCCTCAACTTAAAAGTTAAAAAGTGTCACCTTTGACTATAAGTCAACCCTTGACTTGTAACCACTCTTTACGACTCATAACCATGACTCACAACCAAAATAGTATCCATTACCCCACCTACTATTATCCTATGACTCAGCCAACTAACTCATCATGTGACCCTATGACTCATTGGGTCTAAGTCATAGTCAGAGCAGAACCAAATTGGGTGAACACTGGACATCTTACAATTTGGTCATTACAACTTGTTATGAGTCTTTAAGACTTGTGACCTTAATTCGTAATGAAGAAAGTGTCTTAGAACTTACTGGACACCTTATGATTGCACCTAACAACTCATAACATATCTTTGCGGCTCTTAGTGAGCTATTCGTACTCAAAGTAGAATCAAGCCATAAAACTTATTAATTTGGTTACAAATCATCCCAATGACTCATCAGGACACCTTGCGACTCATAGGGTCCAGTCGTAACTAGGTCAGTGAGCTCATAGCTAAAGAAATTTCAAGGGCCAAAATTTAGGGTGTTTCAATTATCCCTAAATTTATCAACTATTCATCCAATTTTTTATGTATCCATGCTATGGATTTATATTATGAATAAGTCTGATATCATTCATTCGAACATAATGCAGTTAGATGAAAGGTTTTTCTTTTTGGAGAAGTTGATTCTAGCATGGGATGTTAGGCGGCTACGTTCTAGGGATATTTTGGTGGTTAAGGTTCAGTAACCATCCTATAGATAAGGCTACCTGGGAAGTCAAGTCCGACATACGTAGTATTTATCCCCATTTTTGGGATGATTTAGGTATTTTCCTTCCCTTTAGTCTGAGCACGAACTAGATTCTTAGTGGTGTATATTGTAAGGACTTGATACTGTGAATTTCTCCTTTTTATGATTTTTGATTATTTTGACCCTCCCCATGATTGTTACGTGATATTTTGGGGGTCTAAGGATGGTTGGCACAATTCTTAATCCATTTTGGTGCAACTTGTGTGAGTTTGTGGTTTTTGGAAGTTAAAAGGCCTTATAGTTGACTTCAATCAACATTTGTTATTTTCTATGTTATTTGGAAAAATAGAGTGTGTCAGTAGATCCAGAACGTCAATTTTGGGTTATTAGTGTGGTTGGTCTAATTTTATGGCTTTTAATTCTCATTTTGACCCTCGGTTTAGAAAATTGTAAAATTAGGTCTTAAGGGTCAATTTGTGAAAACAACCTCTTTTTGAAAATCTAATGTCATCATTGAGTCTAGAACGTTGAATTTGATAGGGAAACATAGTTCATTTGCACTCTCGAGATTTTGGACAAATCTCGAGGGGCTGGTGGAGGCTAGGAAATTTTCCAAATCCCTATTGGTGCAACTGCTAAAGCAACACTTAAGTTGCTTTAACAGAGGACACTTAAGTGAACAGGCTTACCAGCTGGGGATACTAATACAGAGCCTGGTCCTCTTAAGCGAAGGGTGCAGACCTCGCGAGTACCACTTAAGTGGCACTTTGACCTTTTAGCGATGACCTCCTAAGCGGCCATTATCGCTTTGCGGAGGCTACTTAAGAGACTAGGATCACGAGATGGGGCCGTTAAAGTAGAGCTTGGTGCTCTTAAGTGAAGGATACAGACCTCACGAGAACCACTTAAGTGGAACTTGATCCATTAGTTGTGATTGCTTAAGCGGTTAGTATAAAAACTTCTTTCTTGCTTTTCTTTCATTTTTGAGGTTTTGAGCTTTGGGTTAAGCATTTTTTGGGTGAGTTCTTCCATTTTCAAATTTGGGTAAGCTCCAAATCACTATTTTAATTATTTTACTTTAATTCTTGTCATTTAAAACTTGTTAAATTATGATTTCAACGACAACAGCATACCCAGTGAATTCCCACCTAGTGGGGTCTGGGAGGGTAAATTGTATGTTTTACATAGCACTACCTCTGAAGAAGTAGAGAGGTTATTTCTGATAGAACCTTGGCTCAAGACATAGAGACAGTAAATAAGATCATAATAACACATTAGACAAGATGAAATGACAGAAATAAGGCACCCACAAAGTAGTACGATACACTACCAAATTGCAAGCACCCACCCCCCAACCCACCTAACTAGATACTCTATCCTATATGAGAAGTCCTATAACTTCTAGCAAGGCTACCCTAAAGCACACCTAACTACTAACTATTACTCACCCACATACTCTAACCTTCAAACCTAATTTATGTTCTCCGTACTTTCCTATCTAGGGTCATATCCTTAGTAAACTGTAACTGCTCTATGTCATGTCTAATTACCTCCCTTCAGTCTTTGTTCGGCCTATATCTACACCGCTTGAAACCATCCAAAGCTAACCTCTCGTAACTCCGAACTAGGGCATCTATGCCCCTCCTCCTCATATGCCCAAACCATCTCAACCTCACTTCTCTCTTCTCATCGTCCATTGAGGCTACCCCCATCTTCACCTAAATAATCTCATTCCTGGCCCTATATCCCCTAGTAAGTCATACATGCAATGCAACATTCTTATTTTTGCCACCTTCAACTTTTGGATGTGAGAGTTCTTGACTAACCAACACTTTGCTCCATACAATATGGTTGAATGGACCACCGCTCTATATAATTTACCTTTAACCTTGGAAGACACCTTATTATCATACAAAACTCCTTAGGAAAGCCTTCATTTTATCCACTCCGCCCCAATATGGCGTGTGACATCCTCATTAATCTCTTTATTTTCCTAAATCATAGACCCAAGATACTTACAACTATCCTTTCTACAAACAACCTGTGAATCCAACTTCACTACCACCTCGTCCTCCTATGTCACATTGTTGAACTTATATTCCAAGTACTCGATCTTGGTCCTACTCAACCTGAACCCTTTTGACTCTAAGGTTTTTTTCCAAAGCTCTAATTTATCATTAACACCTCCCCGAGTCTCATCAATCAAAACTACATCATTTGCAAATAGCACATTAAGGCACCTCTTCTTGGATATACCGCGTGAAAACATCCATCACTAAGGCAAAAAGAAATGGACCAAAATAGTTTAGTTTTTCTTCAATTTAAACCCCATTTTAAACCTATTTTCACTTGGGTTTTATTTTGTGACTTCATTTAATCATGGGTAAGGTGTTTGTAAAAAAGATCCAATTTTACGTTTTCTTTTTGAAAACCCATTTAAGGGGTCTATTTTGATCCCGACTCGAAAATAGGCACTATGGATATCATTGGATTTCTTTTAAAACTTAGATTCTATATTTTTATGATTTAGTTGATATCAAGGAAGTTTGAGAGGGGATAAGCTCCGTGTGAAGAGTTTTAGGCTTGGATTCGATGTCATGAGGTAACTTTAGCTTAACTTTCTTCAAACTAGGTTGGGTATTTAATATTTATTTAAAAATGTGTTATGGGTATGGGTAATAATCATGGAAATAATGTCATTACTATCATGTTCTCATATGGGGGCTTATGTTGTTGTTATTGATAATCTAAGATGATAATTGTTATGTGTGGGTCGTATAGGGGTCTTATCTGATTTTTTGGCCTTGTGTGTACATTTGGTTGCTTTTTTCATAATAGAAATTCCTAAGTTGGGGTTAATGTGATATGCATAATGTCTTACTTGCATATTTCACTCTAATGGTACATGGCTTATATTGAATCATGGACAATTGACTTGTTGAGATAACTTTATTTGTTCAAACACTTGTAATATTAAGTCTGTTTGGGTATCTTTGACATCAGCTTCTTCCATTGGTAAATCAGTTTGAGTAGCTTTGTCTTGATATGTAATCTGCAATAACATTTTTGTCAGTCTTAATTACTTCAATCGTAAATGTAAAATTTAATATATTCAATACTCATCTCCGAATTTCTTTCATCGTAACTGAGTTTTGTATTTTTCTTGTTAACCACCATCGAACCTGGGTATTATCCATTCTCACAATAAATTTGTTATATACAATGTATGGTTCAAATGCTAATAAACATTTATATAATGAAGATAATTCTTTTCTATTTATTTCCCA
Source organism: Capsicum baccatum var. pendulum (assembly GCA_030864225.1). Classification (NCBI taxonomy): domain Eukaryota; kingdom Viridiplantae; phylum Streptophyta; class Magnoliopsida; order Solanales; family Solanaceae; genus Capsicum; species Capsicum baccatum. Next base: position 177,792,361 of record CM061550.1, read on the forward strand.
TTTTATTTCTGTTTCATTAAATGTACCTGAGTAGTATCTGCAATGATGTTCTAATTTTTCTTCTTCATATCCATAACTATATTCACTAGCATCTGCTCCTACTATATATAAAAAAAATTGTTTTCTTCTGGAAATTGTAATTTTGGTAACTCTTTACAAAGTATTTTTATTTTCTGAACTTGTTTTTTATCTTTTTCATTGTAATTATATTCTACATCCTTTTTTAATTTTTTCTGTAATGGCTTTAGGTTTTTTGCTAATTTTGGTATATATTCTCTTACTTGGTTTGCTAATCCTAAAAATGATTGTAATTTCTTATTTGTATCTAATTCTTCTTTTGAATTTATTATTTTTTGTACTATATGTTGTTGCATTTTTACTCCACTTTTATCTATTTGTATTCCTAAACTCTATCTGGTTTTTTATTATTTCAGTTTTCTTTTCACTTAAACTTATTCCCGATTTTTCTATTATATCTGTAAATTGTTCTAATAATTTTAAATGTTCCTCTTTAGTTTTTGTATATAGTAGTATATCATCTATGTATACTATACAATTAGGTAATTGTTTGAAATAACTATCCATAAAGTGTTGGTATCTATCTGGTGCATTTTTATATCCAAATGGTAATACATTCCATTCATAAAATCCTTGTGGTACCGTAAATGCAGTTAATTCCTTAGAATTTTCATCTAACTTTAATGCGGTTAATTTTCCTTAGAATTAAATTAAACACTTCATCCCAACTCCTTATTATTTTTTAACTAAATGGTTCAGGTAATTTGCTAAAATATAATCTTCTTATTTCTTTACTTTCCTCTGTATTATATGTTCCCTTATAGTAGTATTCTTTAAATGCGCACGTATATTCATCTATATAGCACATATTACATATTGCTAATTTTAACATTAAATTCCTATTCGTATCTTTTTCTTTATTTTGTTCTTCTTCTTCTGTTGTTATACTGCTAAATTCATCTCTTATAGCTACTTCATATTTTTTTAATATTTTTGTTGATGATATTTTAGTAATTGTTGATGTTCCTTCTATTTTATTATCAGATCTTAATACCTTTTTACTTGCTTCGGCTAGGTTTAAAAACCATAATTTTACTGTTCCTATTAATATCTTTTCTATATATTTAGGTGTGTTTGTTGTATCTATTTCATTATCTAATAATTGTTTTGACATGTATCCTACCCATAGTTGTATTGTTTTATTTGTGTCTATTACACAGTCTAAATTTAAAAAATTATAATTAATTATTTATTTTGGTGTCCATTTATTATATTCATCCTTTGGATTATATCTTTTAAACTTATTTTTGTAATTATAGGTTGGTTTTCTTATTTCTGATGTTCTAGATATTATATTTTTATCTAGAGTATTTACTTCTGTATTTATTAGTTCTAGATTTTCCTTATTAATTACTTCTTGTTTTTCATTAATTTCTAGTTTTCCTATATTTTCTAGAATTTATGGATATGTATCACTATCTTCTGAGTCATAATTATCTGTTTCTTCAGCATCTATTGTATTTATTTCTAGTTCACTAGTTTCTAATTCTTTATTTTCTCCTTCTAATTTTTCTTTAAATTGATTTATCTCAATTAATAATTTTTGTTCTTTATCTTTCTCTTTTTTTTCTTTCTATCTTTTTTCATACAAATCTTTTAGCACTTGTAGTTCTTTTTCTAATGCAGCAATCCTACTATTTTTAGTTTCTTCTATTTTTTGTATTTCTTCTGTAGTTTGTTATTTTATTTTATCTATTTCCTATTTTCTGTCTATCTCTTCGTTTTCTCTTTCTATTCTTACCATGGTTGTCAAATTATCTTCTAATTTTAATTCTTCTTTTTCTAACATTAAATATAAATGTTCACCTATTTTCTTATACCTTCTTTCTAGATTAGAAAATACTATTTTTATTTTTAATCCTTCATGGTTTTCATATGTTTTTTCGTCTATTATAAATTCTTCTTTGTTCATTTTATTTAAATGTACATAGGTTATGTTGATATACATATTCTAGACTATCTATTGTTGATTCTAAATTTGATATTTCTTCTTTTTGTGCATTTATTGAGTTTTTACTAACTCTGATAATTATGTTATACTGTAGTCTCTATCCTTATTTTTAATTCTTTACATTTTTCAAATATTATTTATTTAAATTCTTTATATTTTTGTGATTTCTGTACGTTATTCATCTAAACAAATATTATAAATATTGTTTTGGTGGAGATCTAAATCTGATTTTATCATAATTAATAAATTAATTAAATAAATCCAAATATATGCTACTTCCGTAACTTTATACAACATAGGCTCTGATACCAATTAAAAACTAGTGAATTAGAAACAAATTCAATAGATGCTGAAGAAACAGATAATTATGACTCAGAAGATAGTGAAACATATACAGAAATTTTAGAAAATATAGGAAAACTAGAAACTAATGAAAAATAAGAAGTAATTAATTAGGAAAATCTAGAACTAAAAAATATAGAAGTAAATACTCTAGATAAAAATATAATACCTAATACATCAGAAATAAGAAAACCAACTTATAATTACAAAAATAAGTTTAAAAGATATAATCCACAGGATGAATATAATAAATGGACACCAAAACAAATAATTAATTACAAATTTTTAAATTTAGACTGTGTAACAGACACAAATAAAATAATACAACTATGGGTAGGATACATGCCAAAACAATTATTAGATAATAAAATAGATACAACAAAAACACCTGAATATATAGAAAAGACATTAATAGGAACAGTAAAATTATGGTTTTTAAACCTAGCTGAAGCAAATAAAAAGGTATTAAGATCTGATAATAAAACAAAAGGAACATCAACAATTACTAAAATATCATCAACAGAAATATTAAAAAAATATGAAGTAGCTATAAGAGATGAATTTAACAGTATAACAACTAAAGAAGAAGAAGAAGAACAAAATAAAGAAAAAGATACGAATAAGAATTCAATGTTAAAATTAGCAATATATAATATGTGCTATATAGATGAATATAGGTGTGCATTTAAAGAATACTATTATAAGGGAACATATAATACAGAGGAAAGTAAAGAAATAAGAAGACTATATTTTAGCAAATTACCTGAACCATTTAGTTCAAAAATAATAAAGAGTTGGGATGAAGCAAAAATAGTAGATACCCTAGGAGCAAGAATAAATTTTTACAACAATGGTAAAGAAATCTATGTGAAAAATATTGAGAAGAAATAAAAATGAAAAAAACATTAATAAGAAATTTAGCATGTTGCAAAGATAAAATAGCACCTCAATTTAGATATAAAGAAAGATATTATAAGAAAAGAAAAAGACATAAGAAATATAAGAAATACAAAAAATCAAAATATAAGTATAAGAAACCAAGAAAAAGATATTATGTAAAAAATTATAAACATAAAAGACAATATAGGAAAAAGAAATCTATAAAAGAATGTACTTGTTATAGTTGTGGAAAACTAGGACATTTAGCTAGAGATTGTAAAATACCTAAAGACCCAAAAAAGAAACAAATATCATAAATAAAATAGAAAATACAAAATATATGCAAATAGATTATATAGATTACGAATTAGAAAGTGAAGATAGTATATATGAAATTTCGGAGAATGAAACAGATAATGAAATAGATAGTGAATTAGATGAATCAAATGACTGAAGAAGATATAAAAATAATAACAAAGGAAGAATATTTAAATGAAGAAGGAATAGATCAAAAAATAATATTTGATAATAATATATTTGAAGAAATAAAATGAAAAGAGTTAGACCTAAGAGTAGAAACAATATTTAAAATACCAACAATAAAAAATATATTTAGTAGAAAAAAGAAAGAATACTACGTAGTAAGCCAAAAAGAACATGTTATAGACTGTAGATATGCAAAAGGTAGAGCTAGTATACCACTAGCAACAAAAAGAATGATTAACAAAGAAATAAACAATATAAAAAGTAAAGACCCAATAAAATATATACACCTTGGAAGAACAGAGATATTAATAAAAGCATGTTTTTGAGAAGGAATAGATACACCAATAGAATTGTATTTAGCAGATGATAGAATTATAAAACCTATAGAAAAAAGTATAATAACTGCCATAAAAGGAAATTTAATATAACAAATATTTAAATTTATAATAAGTGTGAATTATTCAGTAGCAATAAAAGATAAAAATATAGATAAAATCATTAGTATTATATTGGAATATATCAGGAATAGAACTAACCCTAGGAAGTAAAATATTTACAGCAAGATGTAAAAATCTATATGTATTAACAGCAAAACATAAAATAACAGGAAAAAAATAAAATTAATAAAATACAAATAGAAAGTCCTTTTGAACAATTCGTAAAAATAATTGATAATAATGATTATAGGTACAAAAATATAGATATAGAAGAAGATTTAGAAATAATAAATTATAGAATAAGTACATAAAAAAGAATAGCTCATGAAAAAGCAGAATCATCAAGCTCATAAAAAAGAATAAGTTATGAAACAACTTCAACAGTTAATTTAAATCAATATTACATAACAGGAACAATAAATGAAAAAGAATATTTAATAATCTTAAACACAGGACAAGAAGAAAATTATATAGGAAAACATCTAGTAAAAAGTGAAGAAATAGAATCGAATAGTAAAATATGCTCAGATCTACCAAGGAGTCTAATAAACATTAAGGATACGGCAGAAAAAGAAATAATAATAGGAGTTAGAAAAATAAAAATAGAATTTGAAATAAAGGAAGAAATGCAAAAAACAGACATAATATTAGGAATAAAATGGTTAGAACAAGTAAAACCATACAATATAGAACACACACAATTATCTATAACATATAATAAAGAGAAATTATTTATAAAAAGAACTTTGACATAACATGAAAATAGTAATAATAACTCAAAAACCATTAACATATAATTTTGACGATTTAAAAGAATTTAAAATGCATATAGAGTAATTATTAGAAAAATAGTATACACAAAAAAGTAATAGTAAACACAATAGTCCAGCATTTATAGTAAATAAACATAATAAGCGAAAAAGAGGAAAATATAGAATGATTATTGATTATTGAAACCTAAATGCAAAAACTATGACATATAATTATCCAATACCAAATAAGATACTAAAAATAAGACAAATACAAGGATATAATTATTTTAGTAAATTTGATTGTAAATCAGGATTTTACCACATAAAGTTAGATGAAAATTCTAAGGAATTAACTTCATTTACGGTACCTCAAGGATTTTATGAATGGAACGTATTACCATTTGGATATAAAAATGCACCAGGTAGATACCAACACTTTATGGATAGTTATTTTAAACAATTATCTAATTGTATAGTATACATAGATGATATACTACTATATATAAAAACTAAAGAGGAACATTTAAAATTATTAGAATAATTTACAGGTATAACAAAAAAATCGGGAATAAGTTTAAGTGATAAAAGGCCAAAATAATGAAAAACTAGATAGAGCTTTTAGGAATACAAATAGATAAAAGTGGAGTAAAAATGCAACAACATATAGTACAAAAAATAATAAATTCAAAAGAAGAATTAGATACAAAAAAAAATTACAATCATTTATAGGATTAGTAAACCAAGTAAGATAATATATACCAAAATTAGCAGAAAACCTAAAGCCATTACAGAAAAAATTAAAAAGGGATGTAGAATATAATTACAACGAAGAAGATAAAAAAACAAGTTCAAAAAATAAAAATACTTTGTAAAGTGTTACCAAAATTACAATTTCCAGACGAAAACAAAAAATTTATATATATAGTAGAAGCAGATGCTAGTGAATATAGTTATGGAGGAGTACTTAAATACAGACATGAAGAAGAAAAATTTGAACATCATTGCAGATACTACTCAGGTACGTTTAATGAAACTGAAATAAAATGAAAAATAAATAGAAAAGAATTATGTTCATTATATAAATGTTTATTAGTATTTGAACCATACATTGTATATAACAAATTTATTGTGAGAACAGATACTACCTAGGTTCGATGGTGGTTAACAAGAAAAACACAAAACTCAGTTACGACGAAGGAAATTTGGAGATTAGTATTGAATATATTAAATTTTACATTTACGATTGAAGTAATCAAGACTAACAAGAATGTTATTGCAGATTACATATCAAGACAAAGCTACTCAAACTGATTTACCAATGGAAGAAGCTGATGTCAAAGATACTCAAACAGACTTAATATTACAAGTGTTTGAACAAATAAAGTTATTACAAGAATGAGTTATCACATTAACTACTGAAGTTACAAATGTAAAAGTGCCGGTTGAGCACTAAAAAGAAAAAGTTATTAGCAAAGATACTGTGCAGGAAGAGCACATTAAAAAACTAGACCTAGAAGGTGACGATGAGAAACACCTAAAAACTCAAATTACTAACGAAATTACAGTTACAGCTGCAGGCGCAGGTGATGTATCCAAGGGAAAGAATATAGTCACTCAAAATAAACCTGAACCACCAAAGAAAAAGAATTATAACCTCAACCAGATATTCTAAAAACCATATACACTAAATATACAAAAATCAGAGTAATCTATACCTCCCCAGATACACACATATTCCGAGTCATTCAATCAACAAAAGTAGACTTATAACCATATCACTCGTACATATATTAATATTTATACCTTATAAAAATTGTTAAATACAAAGCCTATCCAGAGTAAAGATTTAGCAAAACAACATCAAGGATATATTACACAAAAATGTCAGAACTATAACAAACTTATTGCTTTACCTGGCACCAGTGCAAACTTAATTACTTCATGTTACTATTATGGACTATTATCTATAGTCTACACAATTACTGGAGAAGAGTTAACAGGAATTCCAGATATTCACAAAGGATTTATGGATTATAAAAGGATTACGAAGGGATAGTTATTCTATGTTTGTTTCTATTAAGCACCAGCAGAAATATTATTTGATGAAATAAAATAGACAATTATTATTGTTAAGATACAAATGACACAAGATTATATTATCCCTGAAGAAATGTATGAACAAGAAGAGATAACCAAAAATCAGATACCGAACTTCTACTGAAACAAGAGAGTTATTGGACTTAGCAGTATATTGGCTGAGTTAGCAAATAATTATACAAATCAAAAACCAGTTTGGATTTACTATAACAAAAATCAATTATTGGTTTACTCTACTTGTAAAAATATTTGAGAAAATGACAGAGAAGAGATAAGAAAATGGGTCATAACGATCCTAAAACCAGAAGAGTTACCAGTCACAAGATCTATTATGAAAGGAGTTATTTTCGAAGAAGCTATGGATCAATTCTGTAAACAGGTTGGCCAAAGATACAACGACCACGTATGTAGCAGATGTAGTGGCATAACTTTATTCCAGATATGATGCTACAATAGCAAGAAGATAAAAAACCAACAGATACGACAAGAAGAAGATAAAAAGAAGACAACAACGAAGCAATAATAGAAGAAGACAAGTAACAGGGCAATAATAGAAGAAGACAAAATAATAAATGCTAGAAAGCGACATATTGTATAGCTTTTAACTCTTATACGTAAATTATTAGTTTTGTAAGGCTTTTGTATAGATAAGTCTTGTTTTCTTTTTAGGGTAGCTAACTTTATATCATAGTCTTTTTGACTTTTTGTAACATATGAATTATTAGGAAAGATACGTGTAAAAAATTATGAATAGTATAGAGTTTACGTCTTTCATTTTTTAGGATATTAATAGACGAGCATCCGTTCAGATAGAGGGCAAGTCTTCATGAGTTGAAGCAAAACCCTCTTGTACACAAAAAACTTTTAAATTATTTAATAAAAACATGTATATTTTCAAGGAAAAGCTATGAATCATCAGACAGCTATGGAAAATCTAGAATTATCAGATTTACCAGGACGGGTATTTATATTTGTGATTATGAATAGCTAAATTCATAAATTCCTGACAATCACGATATGATAAAATAAGTTCATGTTAGTTACTTTATAGTAGAATTATTCAAAGAATAGCATGTTAAGAAGTTTATTAGCAAAGAGGAAAAAGAAGAAAAATCCCTAAGAACTATGCCTTCCTAAAGGTGAAACTGGTGAGGCAAGAAAGCCGTGATAGGGGAGTAGCCAGAGTAGAGGCGTTGTTTAAGGGAAAAGTATTCAGATTACTATGCTAATAGTGACCGAAGAACATGTTATTTAAGAATAATCTAGTATATAGTAATCTAAAATGATCATATTTTGTTATGTATGTGAGTGAAGGGAATATTTTGAAAAAGCATCATATGAAAAGTGAATACTTATTTATCTGACGAAATGGTACATAAATTCAAAATACTTGTTTTGTATGTACTTAAGGATATAGAATTGTAGATATAAGAAAAATCATATTGAAAACAATATTTGATAAATATTTTATGACTAGAATAAATTACATACCCCATCTACCTACTTATTCTTACAAATACTTACCAAACTTACACATCAACCATGATAAATTACGTATATTTGGAATATTGGAAAATGGATATGAAAAATATACAATTAATAGAAAAACTAATGAAAACAAATTTAGAAGAATATATGAGAGCTAAAGATATAAAATATATAGAATTCTTCATGAAAATATACAAGAATTATTAAGATTAAAACAAACAACTAATAAATACTATGATAAAGCATTTCCAAGTTATAGTTATTCATAGAAACCTAAGCATAATATGAATAACATAACAAGTTACATATCTGATGAAACTAAGATACTTATTTTATATATCATAAAAGACTTAGAATTAGAAGACATAAAAAAAATAATATGGGAAAAAATATTTGATTTTGAAGATGAGTTACTAAATACTAATTGGATAAAAGATGAATTAGAAAAATACAGATTTCTATGGTAGAAATAATTCAGATAGTTATTATTCAGATGGATATTATACAGATTAAGAATGCTAGAATATATTCAACGAGTTAGAGAAAAACAAAGCTGACTATATGAAGAAATTAATTATAGAAACCAGCTTAGAAGAGGAAGAGAACAATTAAAAGAAAGATTAATTTGGATAGATAAAACCCTAAAACAACTAGAATTAAAAGACAATTTAGAATATGATTTAGACATAGAATTATTCATAGAAGAAAAGGACAGGATAACTAACGAAATAGATAACCTAGAATTTAATATCAGATATAGTACAATTAGAATAAATTATTACAAAGAAATTTACAGTATTACAACTACTTTAGGATAAAATGCTAGACTATGAGTATTTAAAATATTGGAGACAAGATATGGAAGAAATAAGAGCAACAGAGATACTTATGAAAGAGAATTTAATTAAATATTTTAGAACAAAAGTTATAGAATATTTAGAATACCTCCAAAATAATATACAAGAATTACAAAGACTAAGAGAAAAAACTAAAGAATATTATAGTAAAGCATTTAATCAAATACCATTTAATCACCCCCAACATATGAACATTAATAGAAATGTTTAGAGAAGTTAAGAAATATCCACGCACAAATAAAAATAGATCCATCATTGAGGCTTGATAGGTATATTCGGAGGTTATGCAATAACCTCAATCACATCACATCATCATCATTACTATACCTCATCTATTAATACATCTTCAGTGTTGTGTTTCTATATTTTATTTGATGTATGTTTATTTTGTTTCTTTTATGTATATGTTTCCTCCCTATGTGCTATATTTAGAACTACTAGTAGAGTAAGTGTGAGATATCATTTGGAACATTTTTATGCTTGTAGGTGACGTGCGCATAGTGTGTTTTTATATACCTTATTTTTTGCTTTGCTCAGTCGGCCTATGATATCTAATAAGTATAAGCGGACTCATCCCTACAGTTCTCTTTTGGTGCAAATCTAGGTACGAGTGCACCACATGGCAGCTGAGTTTGGGTAATGATTTGATACATTTGAGGTAGTGGCCGCTCTATTATATCGAAGTTGACTTCAGACCTCATCCTATCTAGTTATGTCTTCTTTGTGTTCAGAGACACTTGTGGCTTCTTTTGTTTGGATTCACAATTGTATTTTCAGACTTTGAGTTGTATATAGGTTGTTCTTAAACTATGACGCTGGGATTTGGGATGGTTTATGGTATTATTGTGATTTAGACTTCTAGTATCTTTATGCGTGTGCAATTTAATTTCATTCTAGAATTATTGCCTTGGGATTTGTGTTGTGAATTTCACCTATATATCAATTTAGGTGACTGGCTCACTTGTCAAGGATTAGCCGCGATAAGTGTCATCATAACCTGAGTTTTTAGATTGTTCCATTGGAGATTTTGGAGAGAGAAATATATCCTCCATATGTTGAACCAAGAAAATAGGGAAGAAGGAAATGAATAGGAGGTGTGGAGTTGGGGAATTATTTCCAACAATAAAAAATAAGTGCTCCATATTGTAGATGGTTGGTCATAAAAGAACTACATGTCTGGATCAAAATGCTCCATAATTATTATAATACTAAAAGTGTTGTTGTTGGTTTAGTTTGAACTTGATAATTTTAATTCATTTTCATTAGCGATATATGTTATTCATTATATAAAATATATTTTTGTTTCTGACCCAACAACTGTTGTATGTGTGGGAACAACTTCTGTTGAAACATATGTTATATTTGTTGCAATTGATGTAAAATTAGTTAGAATAATGAATTATGTTGTAGCAATGATCACTTTGTTGCAACAGATTATTCATATATTTGAAATAATCAAACAAATATAGAAAGATATCATGGCAGGTATCTAATATATTTGATCATCTCTAACATACTCTATATATATTGCATTAGATGCATTATCTATTGCAGTAGATAACTTATCTATTGAAAATAATCAAACAGATATACGCATCTATTGCAACAGGTCACTAATCTATTGCAACAAATGACTCATCTATTAGAAAAAATCAAATAGATATAAACATTTGTTGCGACAGATGAGTGATATATTGACTAAATAGAGTGATCAATTGAATAATTTATTGTGAAATACTCATTAATCCATAATTAGTAATTAACAAAGTTATTTAACTATAATTAGCTTTCAATTAATAAGTTCAATTACAATCTAAATGAATTACATAGTAATTACATGATCAACTAAGTGAATTCGTCCTAAATAGAGATATCAATTGACTAATTTATTGTGAAATGCTTCATTAACCCATGATTAGTAATAAAAAAGTTATTTAACCATAATTAACTTTCAGTTAGTAAGTTCAATTACAATCTCAATGAATTAGGTAGTAATTATATGATCAGCTAAGTGTATTCGTCCTATATAGATATAGCAATTGACTAATTTATTGTGAAATGCTTCATTAACCCATGATCAGTAGTAAAAAAGTTATTTAACCATAATTAACTTTCATTTAATAAGTTCAATTACAATCTCAATAAATTACATAGTAATTATATAATCAATTAAGTGTATTCATCCTAAATAGAGTGGTCAATCGACCAATTTATTGTGAAATGCTTCATTAACCCATGATTAGTAATAAATAAAGTTATTTATCTATAATTAACCTTCAATTTATAAGCTAAATTACAATGTTAATGAATTACATAGTAATTACATGTTCAACTAAGTATATAATATGTTGCAACAGATTTTAAACTGTTGTAATAGATGACTAAATTTTGATTATTTCTAATAGATTAAATATTTGTTGCAACATATTTAGAGTTGGTTAAAAATGATCAAACACATTAGACACCTGATGCAATAGATCTCTATATATGTTGCAACAGATGTCTATATTTATTTTATTAGTTCAATAGATTATTCATCTATTGCAATAGATTAATCAGTTGTTGCAATATATATAGAGCCTGTTGAAAATGATCAAATATATTAGACACCTATTGTAATATATATGTATATTTGTTGCAATAGATGTTTATATTTGTTTGGTTTGTTCCAATAGATTATTCATTTGTTGCAATATATTAATAAGTTGATGCAATATATGTAGAGTCTATTACATATAATCAAACATATTAGATACCTACTTAATAGATGTGTATATCCATTGCAACAGATGCCTATATCTGTTTGATTAGTTCCAACAGATAATTCATCTGTTGCAACAGATTAATCAACTATTGTAATATATGTAATCTGTTAGATATGATCAAACGCATTAGACATTTGTTGCAACAGATGTGTATGCCCGTTGCAATAGATGTCTATATCTATTTGATTAGTTATAATAGATTATTCATCTATTAAAATAGATTAATCAATTATTGCAGTATATATAGAGTCAGTTGGAAATGATCAAACATATTAGACATATACTGCAACAAATGTGTATATCTGTTGCAACATATATCTATATCTATTTGGTTAGTTCCAGTAGATTATTTGTCACAAACCAATTTCTCTGATCATGATGGTATATACTGTAACTTACCAGTAGGTAAGCCAACCCATAATCCAAAACGTCTAGTAACGATCTATGAAGAAAAGTAAAAGGAAATAGAAAAAATGAATCTAAATAATATGCCAATATAAATTACAACCTCAAGACCTGATGAAGATAGTAGCAAATCTTCTAATACAATTAGAGTTCAAAGGAAATACTGAATAAATATACATGCACAAACTATATTTAAACTACAAAATAGAGATAAGTTTAATAAATGCAATAGTGAGAAGAAATACTCCGAACGTTAGGAGCTCACCCCAATCTCTGATCCATCACTGCTTTACACGATGCACACATCACAGATAAGAACTCATACTATAATCTGCAAGATGTAGAAGTGTAGTATGAGTACTAAACACATGGTACTCAATAGGCAATCGTCCGAGTGAACTCCAAAGATAATGCAAGCATAAATAACATGTAAAGCAGAATATAAACTACAGGCAACTATCCCGAAAAACTAAATAGGATAATGATAATGGAGCAATAAGATAAACTTATCCTATTCTAATAGTATTATGGGACTAAAGTGAGATACCATATATTCCTAGCCATTACACAAACGAAGAGTGGAAGAAGGAGATATAGTAATAATACAAGGCCAAAGGACACATATACATTATGAATAGACAAACAAAAGGAGGGATATATGGTAATACCATATATATATATATATATATATATATATATATATATATATATATATATATATATATATATATATATACATACATACATATACATACATAAACATATAGGACTAAATTAAAGGTAATAACCTGAGAGAGCTAACCTAATATCTCAAGAATCCTAATCAAGTGGGAAAGTTAATACTAGAATAATCTGGTTCTCTAACAATAATGTATAACCGTGATATAGACCATCAATAATGAAACTTACCATAATAGAGAAGGGAAAATAAAAAGGTACCACCAATCTCAGGTATCAGTCCATAATCATCCTTCCATGAACTAACCATGAAAACAAATAATAAAGTAACCGATAAATCCAGAAAAACCATAACCTAACCAAGCCCCCATATGTCCAGAAGGTTCAAGAAAGCACTCAGCAAATAAAAATCTTAGCTTATACCTATACAACCCCGCATAAAATCGGTGGATATAAGCACCATACATTTATACTAGAGAGAGAAAATGCATATGAATGAATGATTGCACATAAGGCAATAATAACAAATATACAATTCAAGTGCCAAATCTACCAAGTGTAGACACCTCATCTACTCAATAGATCAAGAAGGTAGCACCTATAGAGGCCATCCTTCTCTGGCACTATGGCTTATAGATAAAGGGGCCCACAGGGTACTCAAGATATTCGTATACATTGTCAGGTTATGAACCAGTAAATAATGCAATTAATTAATTAAAGTAGATGATGAGGTTGATCTTACGCTAAATGATGCAGTTAATTAATTAAAGTAGGTGACGGTGCCAACCATAAGTAATAAGTACAATAAAAAGGAAAGTCAATAAATTAATGAAAATGACACAATTGGAAAAACTGAATTTTGATATTAATATTAAAAGTAAATTTCAAAGATACAAAATAGAGAGAGAGAGAGAGAAAACTCTAACCAAGATTTCTAGTTATAGAGAGCTTCATCCAAAGAAAATAATGTGCTCTCCTCAAGTGGAGAAGTAGGTTATTTATAGCCAAAAATATGCTATAGTAAAAGTGCTACAGTGAAGCTACAGTAACACCTTTAATTATTGCTATAGTGAATCTATAGTAACACCTACAATAATTTTTCAGCAATTGGTTATTGATGTCAATCATGATATCAATGTTGATGACTAATTGGTGACGTTAAATTTATTGAATTTCATCTTCATCGTCTGTATCAGATTTTTCGATGAACGTTGATTGCTAGGAACCTCAGCTTTGATTTGTTGGAGAATTTTTTTCATTTGATGAATAAGATCTCTCCTGCTTCCTGACATTGCTAATTGTGCTTCTGCAATTGATTTTTGTTGTAAAAATGAGATTCGGGAAGCATTTGTTGGAGATAGATATCCAGGATTGCGTTGGAGCTATTTTTCTATATTTGGAACGTAAGCCTCCATTGAATCTTAAATTTTTGTACCATTTTCAATGTTCTTGGATAGCTAGCCATGGAAGCCCCGTTTTCCCCTCTGGCTTATGAAAGGTAAATTTTTCTGAAAATCTCCACGAAATGTGGAACCTGTTGGAAAATTGTAAAAGTAGAGGAACTTGATGATCATTATGAAAATTTTGTGTAAAATACTCATATCCTTCTCAGGCTGGGGGAGGAAGGATCTCAAACTTATAACCATAAATCGTCGTAAATCGGCCACTATTGATTCAAGAACCACTAAGGAAATTCCTAAGCCAGTTGCTTTCCCCAGAGGAAAAAACAAGAATGTTTGCCACCTTTTTTAGAAGGTGAATGCATTCATCCAGGCTCTTTGGTAGTCAAAATAGTTATAATATTGGGGATCATAAGCTTCAGTAAGCTTCTGATATTTTGCTGGGTGCATACCCTATTCTTTGGATGAGATTATTTTGTTAATACAAACTGTGGTATGAGTAAAATAAATTGGGTTTGTTTATCTTTATGGGGTTTGAATAAATAGGACTTGGTATCTATGAGGATAAATTTATAAAACTTCTAGGTATAGGCAAGAGTTTTTTGGATAAAATTTGCTGAAGAGCTAAGTATTTGCTTAGCTACATCCGAAGGGGTTGGAATGTCAATATTCAGGCGCAATTTGGATTAGTGGGTAAACACTATCATTTTTTAAATAAGTTGGATCGTCCGAGGAGGATCCTCTACTGGAGGAAATTGTTTGTGCTATAGGTGAAGAAATAGTTTTACTTTGTATAGGACTAACATTTGAATTATTCTGTAAAAACTTAATGATGTTTTCTACCTCCACTGTGTTAGCCTCCTAAGTTCACAAATAATGACAAACTAATGAATGGATCTTTGCAGGATAAAGGAAGCAAGATACTGAAAGTATGCTAATGATGAAAGGATAAAAGAAGAAATAAGAAAGACGCCTCCAGGAATAGAAGGACATCAAATTATGATCCGCGGTATCCAAGTGAATCAATCAAAGTAAAAAGAAATAAAAGAAGAATCTCAGTCCCAAAGATCGCAGCAAATTAGATCAATCATAAAAATCTCAGTGCTGAGAATCTCAGCAAATCAGATTAACCGCAACAAATAAAAGATCAAAGACATATCTTATATGGATGTGAGTAAAAGACATATATGGACATATCTGATATGGACATATCATGAGGATACATTCCTCAGTTAAGAAATCAATTCAAATCCTTGATTAAGAAGAAATCTCTTGGGTTTCCTTATGAAGAGTAGCAGTCGAAGACTATAAAAGAAAAATACTAAAGATGTACACAGGTTATGCAACTTCAAGAAGAATATCAAAGTGTCTCAATCTTAGTCTCACGAAGCTTTGTAACTATTAGCTTAGAATTGTTGTATAAAGAATAGGATCGAGTCAACTTTGTAACACCAACTGAAGTTATATCACAAGATCTAAAGAACAAAATAAGTCTTCAAAACTTGTTTCCCATCATTGTACTCGAGCTTGACATTAAACGATCTAAGAAAACATTGAAACCCAAGAGGACTGGAAGTAGGAACCATATTGGTGTTCCGAACCAGGATAAATTTTTGTGTCTTTACTTTACGTTTGAAAATTTGTTATGAATCGACTACTGGATCATCAAAGTTGACTCTCCTACAGATCCATACACTTTACATTTTATTATTTATTTGCATAATTATTTCAAGTCTAATATATGTTGTGAAGTGTACGGATCTACAGGAGAGTCAACTGTGAGGAGCCAGTAGTCTACTCATAACAAATTTTCAATTCAGCCCCCCCCCCCCTTGAAATTTAAGTGGTATTATATTAGGTCTCACCAATAGTGTTCCTTAACTACAAATGAGCAAAGATTAAATGGCAAATTATCAAATTCTCAGTGCTCTTCTCCAGGATGGTTACTCCTCTATAAGATCACCATACTTTAATGTACATTATTACTCTTATAGGAAAAATAGATTCCAATTTTTTTTTCCAATCAGATGACTTCCAAGCCTGGGTTGTCATGAAGAAGGGTCTAAAGCTGATTCCAAGACTTAAAGAGAAGCCAAATAACAAAGACAAAGAATTTAGCAGTACTGACATAGAAGACCTTGAAAGTTTCAAGGTCACCAAACAAAAATAAGAGGGTAATACAAACTAATGCACGTGGTATAAGTTTACTTCTTTGTGCAGTTAGTGGAGAAGAATACGACAAGATATCAACTTGTGAGACTATAAAATAAATGTGGGACAAGTTGGAGGTAACTTTTGAATGAACCAACAAAGTCAAAAAGTCAAAGATTATTGCCTAGTCAATGAATATGAGTTGTTCAAAATGGAAGAGAATTAGAGCATTAAAACAATGTTTGCCAAATTCAGTAAGATCGTGTACGAACTAAAATCACTGGGGATGATCTATCCACATAGCCTGCAAGTCTAGAAGTTGGTTTGAAGCTTTTAGAAATTTTGGGAAACTAAGGCTCCGATTCTGGAAGACAGAGATCTTCATAACATGACATATGACGAACTACGAGGTAATATTATTGCATATGAATGAAATTATATCAATAGGTACCACAAGGAGGAAAAGAAGAAACCAATGACCTTCAAAGCTGCTCCAACTGAAGAAGTGGATATTTTGGAAGATGCTAATAGTGAAGGAATAGCCCTCATCAACCGTGGAGTAAAGCAGATTATAAGATAGAGACAACAAACATACCAAGAAGCCAAAAATAATGACTCCACTAGAAATAATGATCGCTACTATTACTGTGGAAGGACTGGACACTTCAAACAAAACTGTCCAGAATTAAGAAGAAAAACATCCAGGAAGAATCAAAATTTAAGAGCGTGGAGTGATAAAGATGAAACCGAAAAAGAAATAGAAGCCATCAATATATGCTTTATGGCAACAGGTGAATCTAGTAAGGTAAGACTACATGATTATCACAACTATAATACTCTTGAATCTAATATAGATATGATAACTAAAGATCTTTAAAAAGTTATAGAAGAATATAATAATCTCGCTCAAGAGAAGAAAATTTGAAAAGCTTGATTTAAACAAAAACTAGAAGAGAAACAAAGAAGTTGTTAAATAGGAATTGAAGCATGTCAAATATAAATTGACTTGTTTCACGAAGAGATTAATGATGTAAAATTTCAGTTAAACAAGTTTAGGAAATATCCAAGTCACAGTTTAGTAAAATCTAATTCTTTTAAAAACAACTCAAGTTCCTCATCAGGATCGTTTAAATCAGCCAGGACCTCTTTCTTCTCTCAAAGACCTATCTGCTTTATATGTGGAAAGAAAGGGCACAAATCCTATAGTTGCAGGTACAGGTTAGGCAACATGTGGGTTTGGAATCCTAAAGGAAGCACCTCTAACCCACAAGGACCCAAGACTACTTGGGTACCTAAACAAAATTAATCTTCTTATTTTGCAGGAACATGCCCGCAAAAACTATGAAAAGGGAATGTGGGGGATTGATAGCGGATGTTCCAAATACATAACCAAAAAGAAATAAATTTATTCTACTTTAAAGAACATAGATGGAAAATTAGTTAGAAATAGTGACAACGCTAGAGACAATGTCATCAAAATCAATTCAGTAAAGCTCAGTTTCTCATGCGAATCTACTGAAGTATATCTGATAGACGACCTCAAGTATAACTCACTCAGTATTAGTCAGTTATGTAATGCCTGGTTTGTAATCTCTTCCAAACTGAAAGTTTGTCCTTCAAATATGACAAAAGTAGCATCTTTATCATCTATAAACATCAAGAATGGTGTAGTGGAGCAAAAAAATTTGATCATTTCAGGAAATTACCAGGACCTTTGGATTAGAATGTAATCTCTCAGATAACTATTGGGTAGAAGCAGTAAGCACAACATGTCATATCATCAATAGATGCCTGATCAGACCTGTTCAAGAAGAGATGCCTTATGAACTCTGGAGAGAAAATAAACCCAACATCACCTATTCTCATCCTTTTAGATGCAGATGCCCTATCCACAACAATGGTAAGAACAGCTTGGGAATGTAGATCCAGAGCAGATTCTCCCACTTTATGTGTTACAGAACCTTTGCATACTGTATTTGATAAATCTGATCACCCCTATAAGTTTAAGTAATGACGAATAATAGGTGGGTGATGTACAATCTAGAGGAAATGCTCGCACTACCTCTGAGCTATCATAAGACAAAGTCGACTATACCCCCTCTAGAGTCAACTTCTACATCAAAAATAGTGAGACTAAGTGTTCCAAGAAAATATAAAAAAATTGCTAGATTTCCAAATAAGTTCACCCTCAAAAATCCAGACGATGGGGTGAAAACAAGAATATTATGAGAAAACAAGAACATGTTGCCCTTGTATCTCTAATTGAATAAAGAAGGTATTGACTAAGATAAAACCTTTGCCCCCATGACAAGGTTAGAATTAATTCAAATATTATTATCAATTACTGCTTTCAAATATTGGAAGTCATTACGAATGAATGTCAAAAGAGACTTCTTAAACAAGTTTTATTCATGAGGAATTTTTCAACTATAGAATTTGAAAATCCATCGTATCCAAAACCATGTTTTCAAACAGTCAAAAGCACTCTATGATATCAAACAAGCTCCAAAGGATTGGCATGATAGATTGAGTGTTTTCCCACTAAATAACAATTTTCAAAAAAGTAACTTTGATAAAACTCTGGTCTGACAAAAACTTGATTCAAATCTTCTTCTTGTACAATTTTAAGTTGATGATATTATTCTTGATAGTTCTAACCTTTCGTCGTGTGATAATTTTGCAAGTCTGATGAAAGTTTTTTTAGACTTATGGGTAATATCCTAAGTTCTTGACACAGCAAGAAGCAAACCTTAGTTAACTTTCTAACAACAGAAGCCAAATTCACAGCAGTTGGGTGTTGTTGTAGTTAAATCCTATGAATCATGTGTTAACTACTTGATTTCAATGTCTCATGAAACTGTGCTGTAATGTGTAACAACCCAGTGTTCTTTGTCTATCTAAATATGTTATGTATTATTCTAAGCATAAGCACCTAGACGTCAAGTATCATTTTATCTGTGATCATGTAGTAAGTGGTGCTTTTATTTTGTTAACTCTGAAAATTAGATTTTTTTAAAAAAAATTATATTTTCATAGGGAAAGATTTTATTTTCTATAAGAAAACCTCGGTACAATATATTTTGAAAGTTTTTTTGCCAAAGCGTGGAATAATATTTTCTCAAATCTCTAATGATTTAAAAAGACCCTTATTTTTGGTACAAAAATCATCGACTACTCTCTGACCCCCATTCTTTCCTTTCAAATCGCTCCCTTTACACACCACATTTTCCTCTTTGATCATCATTACCATCTTTGTACCCTGTCACTTCCCAACACTCATTCGCCCTCTCATATACAACCCTAACCCCTGTACCTCTTTTATTAATTCAATCTCTTCACCTTTGTTTTTCCCCTTTTATACTCGTCCATCCCATCTTCTTTACCATAATAAAACCCCGTTCAATGGCTAATCTCACCAAAACTTCTCCTAACAAAAATTTCTTTAACTTCAGCCTCATTTTTCTCTCTGAACCTTAAAAGAAGCCTCATCTAACTCTCTTCAGTAAACTATTTCCAAAAAATAAACTGCTTCAAGCCCTATGTCGTCCTCTAATAAACGACAGTCCTCTCCTCTGAATTCTCTTCCTCTAGAGGACATGCATACGTTTTGGACTCTTATTCACAAGGAAAAGTTTCTCACCTTCAAGAATTGCTCTATTATTTTTGGTTGAGTCATCAATCTCTCTCACCTAAGAAAATCCCACTGTAATATTGTCCACTTTCTCAAAGCTCTAGACTGATTGATGATGTTTTAATTATGTGGATTGAAAGTATTTAAAGACCCCATCCACATGTTCTACGCCAACCTTCATCTTTCCCTTGAAAATAGGAAGCTAGAAACCCTGGTTCCAGGTACATGTATTATTCTAAATGACTTTCTATTTAAGAAAGTGTTTGATACCAAATTCTCAGGTGTTTTCCTATTAATAAATGACACCTGTACGGAGAATTTTGAAGTTATTTTTGAGGAAGCAAAGAAGGCCATCTCAGATCTTGACTCAAATAGCCCCTCTTTTGGTCCCCTGTCTCTCAGCTTTCAAAATAGAATCTTGGCCTATATTATTGCTGCCACTTTGATTCCTCAAAAGGGATCTCTCAGTAATGTGACATGCAGAGATATATTTGTTCTTTATTGCCTGATTAAGAAATACAAAATTAACTGGAGTTCCTAGATTCATGAATATATGATATAAAGTACAGCTGACTCTCATGCCTCAGCAAGTTTGCCCTACGGTTTGCTCATTAATCAGACTCTTTTTCACTATAGAGTTGACCTTTCAGCCTATCTAGTGGTAGAAGTATCTGGAACTTATGACTCAAAGACCTTGCCAAGCATGGTCTATGTTCTGATAGAAAAAGAATGGTGAAAAAAAAATTTATTAAAAGTTGTCCTAACATGTCCAGGGTAAGTAAATCTGTGCCTAATTCCATGTTTTGTGCAGATAAGGAGATTGAATAACTCAAAGTCAGGTTCATCGCTATTGAGGAAGAAATATCCAGCATCAAGAAGTCAATTGTCAAACTTCTACAGCTGAGCAAGGAGATTGGCACCGACATAGGAAAAGTGTGACTCTCCTTCGATGGCTTCAAATAAAAAGGGGTGAAATTGTTTAACAGAATGTTCTCCCAGGTTGATTCCATCGAGTCTGAATCCTCCTACTTCCTCAATGATCTTGCAATCTTCGTTCAAAATTCTTACTCCAGCTTCACCAAAACTGTTGAGAAATCCTATGATCGCTTCTGCTCTAACATGCACAACACCCTTACCTATTACCTAGCCAAATGATACTGAACTTCTTTTATTCAAAAAGAGGTTTGTCCCTTATCATACTATGGGTTGTATAAAGACACTACATACTCCTGCTTTGATGTGTTTTTTATATTTTTTTCTATCATAACTTTGCATATCCTGTATTCGATGTTTTGTTCTTGATTGGTTTCTACTCCTTGTTTTGTTTTTGGTTTTTGCTTTGTTTTGTATTTACTCTATTATTTTTTATTATGTCAAAAGGGAGAGAAGATGATTGCATCAATTAACAAGTCTGCGGGAGCCAATCAACCATCACAATAAGAGAATCCACTATATCCACCAAAACAAAAAGATAGGGGGAGCAAGCCGGCCATCTTAACATGGACGTTAACTGATGTTTAAGTTTGTCATTATCAAAAAGAGGTAGATTGTTAGCCTCCTAAGTTCATGTTTTAATAATGAAAAACTAATGAATGGATCTATGTAGGATAAAGGAAGCAAGATACTAGAAGACTGCTAATGATAAAACAATAAAAGAAGCAAGTAAGAAAGCCGACTCTAGGAATTGAGGGACATCAAACCAGGATCAGCGGCATCCAAGCGAATCAATCAAAGTGAGAAAAATAAAAGGAGAATCACAATCCTAAAGATTTCAGCAAATCAGATCAATCATAAAAATCTCAGTGCCAAGAATCGCAGCAAATTAATATCAATCACAACAAAGAAAAGACATGGACATATCTAATATGGACGTGAGTAAAAGCCGTATATGGACATATCATAAAGCTACATTTCTTAATCAAGGAATCAATTCAAATTCTTGATTGTGAAGATATCTCTTGGGTTTTCTTATAAAGAGTAGCAGCCAAAGACTATAAAATAAGAACACTAAAGATGGACACGGGTTATGCAACTTCAAGAAGAATATCAAAGTGTCTCAATCTAGGTCTCATAAAGCTTTGTAACCTTTAGTTTACAATTTTTGTATAAAGAGTATGATCGAGTAAACTTTGTAAAACCAACTGAAGCTGTATCACAAGATTTGAAGATAAAAATAAGTCTTCAGAACTTGTTTCCATTATTGTACTCGAGCCCGGCAATGAAAAATCTAAGGGAACATTAAAACCCAAGGGGACTTAAAGTAGGCACCACATTGGTGTTTTGAACTAGGATAAATTTTTGTGTCTTACTTTATGTTTGATAATTTATTTGCTTAATTATTTCAAGTCTAATCTGTGTTGTGAAGTGTATTGATCTACAGGCGAGTCCACTTTGAGGATCTAATAGTCAACTCACAGAAAATTTTCAATTCACCCTTCTCTCTTAAATTTTACACTGTACCTTTTAAGGTGTTTTTTGCTACCACGAAATGAGATGATGATGTGTGGCTTGAGGCCTTTGCTTTTGAAATTTTTTTCTAAAATATCTACAAATATCATATCAAATCCTTCCTTCTGGCACTTGTTATGTTTGTTGGATCTTTAAAACCCATAAGTAAGTGCCATTATTTAAAATCAACTTCCGTCCACAGAAAAGACACTGTTATGACTAACCGGTTTCTTTTTCTTCTTCTTCAACCAAATCAGCCCATTTTGGGGGGTTGGAAATTGGTATTGGATTTGGACTTGTTTGCATCATATATGATTGAGATATTCCCTGCATGGACTAGTCAACTAGGGTTTGATTTCATGGCTGATTTGCTTTAGCTACTACAGTTAAAAGTCACTTGGATACAACAATAATTTTTTATTGTGGGGTAATATACTTTTGGGTGGTCTCTTCCGGTGATGGAAGAGCCAGAATTTATGGAGGTACAATAGTTTCTACTTTCTTTTTTCTGATCATTTTATCTTTCCTACAAGAATTCCCTTGTAACAAAGTTTGATATAAGGTTGGAGCTCCCTTTGATATATTCAATATCAAAATAAAAATAAGATGAAATAGCTTGCCATCTAGGAAATATATGCTTAGAGGCTAGGTTTTGCATATCTATTTGTAAAATAGATTTTGCAACCTTACAGTCTATCCTTAATAAAAAAAATTGATTTAATAAATCATCTTGGAATTATAAATCCATAACATAGTTGCTAAAATTTGTTTTTTAATAGTTGACACTTTTGTTGAGCATTATTACAGTTCTTAGAAGCAAATGCAATAATATGTTCTTTATTATTTTTCTTTGGTTTTAAAATGACACCATAATTGATGTTTGATGTATCTATTTCGATTGTTTGGAATGAAAAGGGGTCAAAGAGTGATAGGCAAAGAAGATCTCTTTCCTTTAATTTGATTTCTTTAACAACATGGGTGTGGATGTTAGTCCACGGAGGACGAGGCTTTTTTAACCTTTCATGTAGAGGTTTTAACAGATTCGTAAGTCCAAAAATAAAATTCTATATATAATTAACACATCCTAAAAACCTTTGGAGTTGTGTTTTATCAAGAATTTGATCAAGAAATTTATCAGCAAATTGGATGGACCATTGAATAGGAGTAATAGTATCTTGAGAGATATTATGCCCAATAATATTGACCTGGAAATGACTATACGTAAGTTTAATCAAAAGTAAGCCATTTTTCCTGATGATATTGAAGAGAACTCTCAAGTGTTTAAGATATTGTTCAATGCCAGTGGAACACACTAAGACATCATCAATATAGACTATTATGAATTTTGAAAAAGGATTAAAAATATCATTCATCATTTTCTGAAATTTTGAAGGGGCATTTTTTAGGCCAAAGGGTATTAAGTTCCATTCATATTGCCCGAATGTACTGTAAAGGATGTTTTATATCGATCTCTTGGATCAATTTGGGTTTTCAAAAACCTTGATTTTAGATTAACTTTTGAGAAAATTATAGCAGCATAAAGTTGCTGGAGTAGATCTTTTTTGTTTGGAATAGGATACCTAATCCATCGAAGAGAAGTATTTAGAGGCTTATAATCAATGAACAAATGAGGGACTTCTCGTTTGATTTTAGAACTTTAAAACATAAAAATTAGCACAACTCCAAGGGGATTTACTCGGCTAGATGATCTATTTTTCAAGGTCATTGATTTCTATTTGGTAGTTGATTATTAGTTCATGATTCATTTAAATGGATCGGGCTTTGGTAAGGATAGTTTTCCATAAAAGTCAGGTTTGTAAGAAAGTCTGACCATGTGTTTTTTGCGATTCCAAAATGTTGTGGGTAAATCAGCATAAAGTTTTTTTTTTCAATTTTTATGTCTAAGGCCTTAATCTTAGATTGAAGGAAAGATTCCTGAAGCTGTTGTTGCAGCCTTCAAAATGCTATTTTTTCTTTGAGAAAACTTATTGGAGCCTCTTTGGTTTTTATAAAGGACAAAACTTTTTGAATGGGAGGTTTGTCAAAAAGGAGAAACATATTTTTGTCTTCAATAATTATTCCCACTTGAGTAACCCTGAATGGGATGAGATTTTCAATGAAAGGAGTGCCTGGTATTACAGGACTGGTTGTATTCTTTACCAGGACAAAGGAGGTAGAGGATGAAAAAAGTGAATTTCCTCAGGAATTTTGTATTTTTGGAAAGTTTGTATCTAATTCCTAGTCTACTACCATTTACGACTCTAAGGGATTCCTTAGTTTTTTTGAGTATTTAGTAGGGATAAGTCCCTCTTGGACGCAATTGAGATCGGCACCTGTGTTGAACATGAAAAATGACTTGTTAATGATTAAGGTTATATGAATATGTCATCTCCTAACGGATATCCTTGTAATATAGTTGAGAAAATCTCCTTGTTCAACTTCTTGACCCATTGGATCAGTGATGTCTATTAGCAGGTTTTCTTCAATCCCAGGCAGTCCCTTTTTACTCGTCGACGTGGAAACAAGGGAAAGCAAGGACACCTGTGAACTCGGATAACCTTGTGGCATACCGTCGAATCTACTCTACCCTACGCTACCCTCTTTATTCCTTGTGATTCAACCACGGCGACCCTCATTTCAATTGATTGGATGCTTGAGCACTCAGAGATTTTCGTGAGTTCCTCGTATATAATAAAGTATCTTCCGCCCCCTTCCACAACTATTTATAGAAAATTGTTGGAGGACAATTCAATCTAAGTATAATCTAGCTTTTATTTCCATAACTTTCTCTTAAGGAGAACTATTTCCGATTAGAAATCCTGAATAGTTACTACCTTAGGTTTACTAGATGGGAACCTATTTAGAACATCGGTGATGTTATATGCTATATAAATATAGCACTTTTGACACTTAAAACGAGGAACATATGCAAGTTTCTTAGGATGTTTGTTAGATATGATGTGTTTGGGTATGTTTGTAGGAAGCTAGGTTTTGGATGCTAAGTTCAAGAAAAAGATGAAAAATGGAGTTTTTGGCTACTTACTTGATCAATTTTGGGTATTCATGACACTTTCCAAACGTACGTGACCAAAGAATTTGATGAAAGTTGAAGATTTGAAGCTTGGTTGCAAGTATTGGAAGGCCTGGTACTTACCTATATCTACATGTGGACAACATGTAGCATATGTGGTCTGTATAAGACTAAGGTAAGTACCGGCACTGAAGATCTAGAGAGTGAGAGAGCTGAAAAAGAACTTTTGGCACTTACCTAAGTCAACATGTGGAACGCATGTAGCACATATGGGTAAGGTAAGTGCTACAAGTCCAAAATCCCGAGAGCAAAATCTGCAGGACTTTTTTTTGGCATATGTAAATATGTGCCCAGCCTCAAGCTACATATGGCACATGCACCCAAGGCCAACGACGAAGGCTCCTGCATTGTGTCGCGACATTAAATCAAGCATTGTATAGGAGGCATCCCATGAGCTTGTTGATAAAGTCTGAGTAACCAACCCAGCCACGTTGTGCCACGACATTAAATCAAGCACTGAGTGGAAAACAACCCATTATTTTAGTGTTCACTTTTATATGTTTTGATTTTGCAGGTTTATAGCTTATGGACTTACCCAAAATATCATAGGATTTCTACATGCATAAATTTCCAGGTAAGGGACTGTGTGACCAACCCATCAGGGTCACGAGTCCTACACGGGCCAGGCAAAGTAAGAAATAACTGAAATGATGAAAGTTTGAGGATGAGAATGGAAAATTGTAGACTTTTGCATATAATCATACTTTTGGAACCGTGAACTCAAGTTATAGGACCATAAGTGGCTGGGAAAACATCAAAATTTCAAGTCCAAAATGTAGGAAAGTGGCTGAAAAATTTAGGCCCACATGCGAACCGCATGTGGCACATGCTCCCCATGGCAGGCCGCAGGTGGATGTCGTAAGTGCCTAACTTGTGGGACCATATTTTAATTAAAATTTAGGGCCTACCAATGCATATTTAAGACCTAAATTTATCCCCCTCACTATTTAAATACTTTTTCTGTATTTTAACTCATTCAAATCCTCAAAACCTCAATTTTCTCTTTAAATCCAAACTTCCCTCTCAAATCATAAACTAATCCCGCACTCAAAGAAAGGCCAAATTGAAACTTATTTAAGATACCAACTAGTAGTTACACATAAAAACAAGTTCAAACTTGGGTTTTGCTTGATTTCTTCATTGTTCACTTCTGGATTATCATAAAAGAGGTAACTTTCTTGGCTCCTAAGGGTTATATATTGATTCATTTATTGAATAAAAAAGTTGATATGTGTATTCCCATGCAAAATATATAGAATCTAGCATGCTTGTATTTAGGATCCTTGAAGTAGCCTATAATCTTGATGTAGGGCTTTGTTTTAAATTAAATTTTAAGGTTAGGTCCTAAATGGAAGTTGAACTTGAATAAGTAGAGTAATACCAAAGGTTGGGCATGTTAATTAGCATTGAAAATCATGATTTTTGGTATATGTGTGCATATTGGATTTTTTGGGACTTCAAATAGGTTATAGGGGTGTGAAACTTATGAAAAAACTTGAACTTTTCAAAATTTGAGTTTTTCTTCAACTTTTGCAATCCCTCATTTTTATTGGAAATAGTGACTAGTTTTTTAGGTACACATGGCACCAAAATCTAATAATAAGAAGAATGTTGATACATTGAGGAGGTGGGATGAGTCCCCCAAGCCTAGTGGTTGGGTGTAGGAGTACCCAATTGCACGACATAGAGAAGCAGCAGAGAGGGTGACACACAGAGTTACTAAAGGGCAAGAGCTCTAGGTAAAAAAGACTATTATTTAGGGAACGATGGGACAGTCGCTACCTGAGCATTTACAGTGGGGTAGATGGCCAGCCTTTACTCGCCTAGGTCTCAGACAAAGGATGTTCAAATTGTCTAGGTTGCATATGCACGTGTAGCTCAGTCAAAGATAAAGTTAGTATAGAGATCACCTCCACATTCTCCTCCAAAATGATGATGATGACAATAATAAGGAAGATTCAAATCCAGTTCCATGGGGTATAGCTCAGGACCCCCAGTTTGAAGAGGGGTCACATAATTCATCCGAGGCTGCAGAGCAGGAAGAGTCATCAGTGGTACCCCAGTTTGAGGATGGTACCACAATTCATGTACAGTAGTTAGATGTACCCCAGTCTAAGGAGGGTACAGATTAGGCTTCCCATAAGGTGCCCATTCCAGATGAGGAGGCACCAGTACAACAGGGGTAGAGTTCTGCACCCATACACGCCTAGGAAGTACCTCTTGAGGAAGAAAAGTTGAGGTGGCGTGTGGAGGGGATACGAATGATATATGATATAGAGTGTCGTATCTCATAAACTAGTAGGCCCAAGAGGCCTATTTTTTAGAAGTACAGGATTGATCTATCTAGGCTGAGTAGAGTACCACAGTTGTGAGCTTTCTTTGATCGTTATCAGTTATAGTGGATTAATAGACCACTCAATTCTTATAGTTTGACTGAGGTGCGAGAGTTTTATGCATCATATCGTGCCACAGGAGCTTTCTGATGGACAGATTTCCAAGCCTAATAAGACACATGAAGTAGCCATAGCTTGAGCAAACCCTTATAAGAGGGGTCAGGGTTGATCTTTCAACAGAGACTATCCGTTCAGTTATTTTTGGTCCAGACTATATCACTCCCATATTTACAATAGAGTGTAACTATAGATTGAGAGTCGCATATAATAGATATATTATGGGGAATACTGAGCATAGATGAGAAAGGTTAAGATGGATCAATGGATAACCAGTAATATTTCACTTTTGGGTGATGAAACCCCATGGATTGAGGGACATGGTGTGATAAAGAAGGGGTCATTGACTTTTTCTGCCATATTCTAGTGGTTTCTCATTCGATATTGACTATTCCATACTTCTTCAGATAATGTGTTGACTTAAGAGATAGCATCCCTGATTGCTAGTTTGATGGTCGAATATGCTATTGACTTTTCAGGCATCCTCTGGCATGATATTCATGATAGAGATATTGGGGATACAATGAATTTTCATTCCTCAGCTTGATTTAGAGATTATGTGATGAGGCCGGTGGACTTGAGATACCGGGAGTTAATAAGAGAGTACGTATGACAGCCACTTCACAAACAAAAAGTATGAAGGATCCGACATGCCCGACCCTTCCCAGGTGATCTGATGAGCCTGTCACAGTACCTTAGGACCAAACTAAGGGACCATCAGTTTTTACCAACCCTGGTGATGTACATAGAGGTGATGTGGGAGTTAGCATTGATCTTGAGATGAGGGAGTAAAGAAAGGTCCCAAATTTTAGTTCTTATGGCAAGGGGACACCAACCACTTCTTGATCAACCTCGGTTTTGAACTTAGAGCCGGTTGGGAGATCATCAGATCCCACTCAACCATCCATTATAGCTCCTGCTATAGGTATGATTATTGTATCTCAAGAGTTCTTGCAAAGCTTAGTGGATAGTTATAGGGGCACTGATGCTTGGTTGCGGGTTATTGAGATCGAGATGACTAATCTATATGGGCAAATTCGATTAGGAGTACAAACTAAATTCGAGATTACAGAGGCTAGATAGGAGGCTGCACAAAGAGATGCCATGTTTGAGCCATATGTTGATTTACAGACGTATCTTGATGATTTTGAGATATATATTACAGCCAGATTTGTAGAGTTAGAGACATCGAATCTAGGTGGATATATTGCGAGCAGAGGTACCTCTCTTAGAGAGAGCTATATGACAGCCATTCCTTCAGTCACCTCCAGTGGTCCAGATATCAGCTCCATGCATACCTAGATATTTTGATTTCTTCGCGGAGGATGACAATAAGGTCCCGATAGTTGGGGCCAAAAGAGGACACGTGGGAGACCTGAAGGATCCCAATATGCCATATGACTAGGCTTTTAAAAGGCCAGACATGATTTAATAGATTCTATAGTTATTGAAAGGCAAATACGTGTAGAGATAATAGCGGGTGCATTATTTAGTAGTGCACCGCCGCCACCACCGCCTTCGCCAGTTGATATGACCCCATTTGGAGATTCTCATTACATGGGCGCCTAGCACATCCTAGGTATGTCCTCATTCCCTTTTTTTGTATTATTTTAGTGCATTGGGGACAATACATAATTTTTATTTGGGGGTGGGTTATACCATAACTTCTACGGGTTTTTATTGTCGTGTTTCTTTTCCTACCAGTCGCAGTATAGTTGTAGAACTGGAATATCTAGGTTAAAATTTATTTTATTTTGTGTTTTATTTTTATTGTGTTGTGTTTTTATGTAATTAGGAGATTTTTACGTATGTAGAGCAATTGCCATGTTTTTGTTATTGATTTTTGAGAGAAATGACACCCCTCTAAAATTGTGTTTTAGAAATGTGTGAATGTATATATGTGTGAACATGGTGGATCTTGTTATGGCATTAGGATTAGGGACATGATAATCATGTGCTAACAGTTGCATGAACCAGATAAGTAATAGCTTATAATATTGACTCTATTCCATGTGTGTGCAAGATGCTACTTAGTTCCCTTTGTATGCTAAATTCAAAACTTTCCCAGTTAGTCTTACCTATGTTGTAGGATAGTCGGTTAGAAAAGGATCATAGGTTGTTTTTTATTTTTAGTCCACTTTTAGCCTAAATGACCATCCCTATGTGAAATAGTATCCCTTGATCCTTGTTTTGAGCCTTATAGCCTACTTCTCTTGTTTCACCTATCACCTTCCCATTTATGTTGCAATAACATATTTTAGCATGTTCCTTCTTAGATAATATGTACCTTGATTCAGGAAAATTACCTAAATTGAGGGTGGCCATTGTAGGGGTATGATGTAAAGTGGGTATGTAGAAGGGTAAAATAAGATAAAAAGGTAGTAGGGCTGGATGTGGTAGCAAAAGAAAAGAAAAAATGTGAAAAGGTGAAAAAGAAATAATAAAATACCACACCCAACCTGAATGTGCAATACAAAATAAAAGGGGAGAAATAAGGGTGGAATAAAAAGAAAATTAGCTAGTAAGTGAGACCCCAAGGTTAGTGTAGTGCCAAGAAGGCATAGTCACTTGATATGTCCAAATATACCATACCAGCCCCCCAAGCCTATATTACAAGCCGAGAAAAGTCCTATAGTGATCCTAACTTAACTATCTGAATGTTAAGGTAAAGAAAATAAGGGTAAGCCTATGATATTTGATGCACAGAGATTGGAACTTCTCTTCTAAGTATGAGTGTCTCTTGATTGTCCCTGCATTGACATGCATTATTTCATATGTGTGAGTGGGACATTTTTGTTTTGAGGGCACATAAGTCATATTGCTAGTTGTTTACGTGTTTGGGTAGTGTAGCTTGTACATATGCATGGTTGTTTGTTGCTAATGTAACGCCATACCTAGATCCCACTGTCTTACATTGTTGTGCTTCATGTTTATACATAGTTATTTTTGAAAAGTTGAGATGGAGGGTATTATGGTTTGAGCTTAAAGTATTGATTGACTACCTTGAATAACTTAGATTCTCCTAATTAAGTATCGTGTTTCTTTTTGTTTTGTTATGTTGACTGGGGATATTCAAACGTTCTAAGTTGAGGGTGTTGATGTGCTATACAAATATAGCACTTTCGATGCTTAAAATGAGGAAAATATACAAGTTTATTAGGATGTTTTGCTAGATATGATGTGCTTTGGGTATGTTTTGTCGGAAACTAGGTTTTGGATGCTAAGTTTAAGAAAAATATGAAAAATGGAGTTTTTTTCTACTTGATCAATTTTGGGTATTCGTGACACTTTCCAGATGTATGTGACAAAGCATATGATGAAATTTGAAGATTTGAAGTTTGGTTGCAAGTATTGGAAGGCCTGCGCTTACCTATTACTACATGTAGGACAAGATGTAGCACATATGGTCTGTATAAGACTAAGGTAAGTTTTGAAATTAAAGATCTGGAGAGTGAAATACCAGAAAAAGAACTTCCGACACTTACCTATGTCAACATATGGACTGCATGTAGCACATGTGGACCATATGTGGGTAAGGGAAGTGCCAAAAATCCAAAATCCATAGAGCAGACATTGCAGGACTTTTTTCTGGGACATATAGGTGTCTACATATTCCCAGACTCATGCCGCATGTGTCACATGTGCCCAAGGCCAGGCCGCATGTGGACACACATAAGTGGCCATCGGCCCTTTTTTGTCCTTTTTCATTTAGGCTTTGATTTTAGGGCTTCCTCAAGTACTATAAATACCCTTTATGTGTTTTTAGTAGAAGTTATGCACTTTCGATACTTACAAACAAATTTTGATTCCAAGATTCAATTTTGGTATTGGAATTCTCTTGTATTGATTTTGGTTGATTAATTCAGTTAAAGTTTGGATTTTCTAGGTGTGATTATTGTGTTCCATTTTATGCTTTCAATCATGAATGTTGTTGATTACTTCACAAGCATGAACGGCTTAGCTAGGGTTGTGGAAACCCTGGTGGATTAATGAAGTAGGAGAAGTGCTCGTGTTGTTCTGAACCGATACCCATGCATGCATTATATTATCTTCACATTAATAGAAATATTAGCAATTGCAAACATTAGTATCCCACCTAGATTACTTCTACTTACTCCAAAAGAGGAGTCGTGACTAGGAAAAGATAATTACAACAGTGAATTGAAGTTTAACTGTCGATCCATGCTACTAGGTATTATCAAAGTTAGATGGTTTGCTTTCATCTAATAACTAGAGACTCAAAAGGTAATAGTTAACTGGGATTAAGATAAGGGTTAGTAAGGCAACATCCTGAGACTCAAAAGGTAAAGGGTGAAATCCATCAACTCATCCCAAAGACTGTTAATAGTATATAACTTATGAGATTCCGCATACAAGGTATCAAGTTGGTTCAATAAAGAACGATAAGCCTACGGAGTTGAGAATCCATGGGGAACACAATCCTAGTGTTATCCTATGACTGATTTCAATCGAAGTTGATATTTGATACTTGTTCTATATTGACACTTAAATTCCGTATTTAATTTTTCAATTTTACCCATTAATTACAATAGCTGAGAGCCACGATTCCACATATCCCTTGGGATTTGACCCCTACCTTTGTTGGGTTACTATATTTGACAGTGACTGCATAATCTTTAGAGTGAAGGTGTAGCTTAGACGTTATCATGATGTTGTAAGTATTTTCTATCTGAGCATGAGAAAATACACCAAAAAGAGATCTAGAAGGCTTATCTAGAGTCCTTTTAAATTGCTCTAGATAGTATTTTTTTCTTATCTAAATCCTGTAAATTACTTATCATTTCTAAGAGGAGATATTGTTCTTTTGATAGAACATTGATCTCAGGTTGTTCTTCTTGGTCAGACTGGGAGGTCCCTAAGTCATCATTTTTAATTTGGTTAAACTTTTGCTCAAATTCGTCATTAGCACTATCAGAATCTCCATTTTCTTATTGTAAGAGATGTTGGATCTGGCTAAGAAAAGAATCATCAAGGTTAGGATTTCTAAAATTTTTAGATAATTTACAATATTTAGCAATATGACTAGGTTTTCCACACCTACAACATTTGTCATTATTAGGGGCAGGAAGATTTGGTTTCAGCGTTGAACTCCATTTAAGATGAGAAGACTTTGATTTTTTGGAAAAATAAGCTTGGTAGTAGAAACTTCCCTTCTTGAAGTTGGTTTTCTATAATATTTCTTTCTACAAGGGGGTAGGCCGAATTGTTCACAAAAACTTCCTAAATCTCATTGGTTTTGTGCCTGTCTTTAGCTAGTTGTCGGAGTATCTTATCTTGTTGATAGATTTTTAGGAAAACTTGTTGGATTAGACTTGTGAGCGGACCATAATTCATTTTCTCATAAGGGATGATATCACACGAGTATTGGTGTTGAAGTTTTTTCTTTGACTCAATCCCTAAGAGACTTAATCAATCCATCTAGGAATTTTTCTTTCCAATATGGGAGATTTTCATCAGGTCTTTCCTAGATCCTTATGAGAAAAGAATCTTTATATCATCTAAAATCAGAAAGCATTTTGCTCTTAATATTGTTAAGTAATTCAGAGGACCTTTCTCTAAAAATACATGGACTACCAATGAAGGTTTTCATAATAGTATAAATCAATGTGTTTGTAGAGACAGAAATGGCTTCGCTATCCTAAAGAATTAGTTCTCCTAAAGAGTCATCTCGGATACTTTGGAAGATATTTTGTTTATCCTCCTCACAAAGATGGGTATCCCACCTTATTTTATGTTGTCCTGTGAATCCAGATATGAGGATATGGGTAGTACTTTAATTTGAGCAGTTCTATAGGCAATGGCAACCATTTTCATCTGCTAAAGTTTGGATAGGATGTTATACTCATAGCAACCATCTATGTTCCATTCATACATATTATTGGCATCGTAATTATTTTGCATAATATTAGGTTTCTCCTCTAATGCTAGGTCCGGATAGGTAGATCTAAGGTAATAAATTTTTTATGGTTTACACCAACTAGAAGATTCAGTTTTGACATGAGCTATTTCAAGAGGAACTACGTCCTCCGGATGGCAGTCGTCTGAATAGCTTTGTTGAAGTACCCCAACTATAGCAGATGAGGTGTTACCTGGGGTATCAGGGACTACTAGTTGAGGTATTTCTCAATTTGTATGATCCTTTGCTGAAGATCAAAGAGTCGTGGAAAAGGTTTTGATTTGTGTATTTGGAGTTCTCTATTAAGGGTTCTAGGGATCTCCTAAGGTTTGAATAATGGAGACGAACAGGTGGACGCCTCTGAAGGTTTAAGAGGTAGAGATGGTTTTGAAATCAAATATTCACCAAGAGTATGAAGATACTTATTTGTATAGTTATTTTATTCAAAAACATTTTTATATCTTTACCAGTAACCGGTTCATTTTCAGCCTTTCTTTTGAAAAGTGAAGCAACAATTGAGCTATCAACATGAGAAATAGTATAACCTTGTGATGGCAGAAGTTCAACGGTGATATCTACACTGTTTATGGTTTTCCATACTTTTGAAACATTAATTAACTTAGAATAAGGAAAATCTGATTGAGGATACTCAGCACAAGCCTCAAACCATTCAAAGTAATTAATTTGCTTTTGGACAGAATTTAAAAATTCATATAAAAATTTCTTGGATACTATTTCTCTTATTCTTTTGAAATTATTGAAAAACCAAGTTTGTTTAAAAATATTTTCAGATGAATAAAACTTTGTTCTAAGTGTTTCCCTTATCAATGTGAAAGTCTTGACTTAAAACACCTAACTCTCCACCTAAGGCCAAGTAAGTTAGCGATTGGGGTTGGTCATCATGGAATTCAGTTGGAAGTGTTTCCACTAAGTATTTAGCTTATGGAATCCTCGATTCAAAATTAACAGCCTCTATTCTAGAAGGAAATGAGGAAACTGAATTTCTAGCAGTTTGTATCTCTAGAAGAATCGATGGGGAGCTAGAGACTCTCTGTCTAAGAAATCCCTGGAAGAAGATAGAGATAGTTCCCATAGAGAACTGTCAGATTTGAGAAATTGTAGTATTCTCAGGTTTTTCTGCTAGAGTTGCGTACTGCAACATCCAATTTTGAGGTAAGGATACCTGGGTCCAAGATATAGACTTGGGAACCGATAAGTGAGATCGTTGAAGATCAGCTTGGAAGAGAACTATTTCTCCTTTATAGCTATTTTTCATAGATCCAGATCAAAAAGTAGTATATGATACAAGAATTGGCCTAAAGAGATGAAGACTAAGAGAAAAAAGATAATAAACGAATGCAATAAAGTAAAGATAGATAAATTGACATAAGAGAACACAAGAAATAAGAACCAAAACTTGTATAAAACGCTAAGACCCCTATGACTCGTATAAGCAACAACAGTTTCTTACGGTTACCGCAAAGGGGATTAGATCCTCCTTACAACCATCATTTCTAAGCAAAGTTCAATATTGGCTTTTCCAAGCCCTAACTCTAATTGGCTTTACCAAGCCCTACTCTAAAAACACTTCCAATGGAGTTCAAGAATATCTCTTGTCAAATATCATCCAAAAACTAAGAAAAATAAGCCTAATAAGAGTCTATTTATAGTCTAGCTTATTACTTCGTAAAATAACCAAAATACCCTTAACGACAAGGGGCGGCCTTGAAGTCTAATAGAGGGGCGGCATTGGAGTGTTGGAAGCGCCTCTTCACACTTCAACACCTGCATTCTAGGTTAGGTATCAAAGGCAATCCCCCAAGCAATCTTTCACACACGAAATTGTTTCATGGTAGGCTCAAAATGGGTCCTCTATGCATGTTCTTGTGTCTTCAGTGTGACTAAAGCTTGATTCTTTATGCATTAGCCTCTAATGATGTCATTAAAAGCTATATTGGCCATTTAGATCATATCATCCTCCGCTTCTTGAAAAGGATTAGAACTCTAATCCATACCTTGCAAAATCAAAGAAAGGACAAGCGAACATAAATTCCTCATTACATGAGGGTTAGGATTAGCATAAGCAATTATTTCATCATGCCAAGGTTGCACATACTTGAAATATAACCAAAGATACTTTGAATTGAATATTAAAAACTCAATGAAAAATGCACAAAGGATTCAGTTATGGAAATCAACAAGAGATAAGGAAACTAACAAGGTACTAATGGCACACATGATCCAAAAAGTAAAATTACCTCCATCTTATGAGCCATAAGACACAATTGTTTCATTACCTCATCAAGAGACAACACCAAGGGTGGTTCTTCAATTGGTTCTAAAGTCCATAAGACCCATATAGAATTATCACTCAAACAACTGGACCAACCAATAAGTTCCCTACCTCTATATAGAATAAATCCAAGACTAGCATGGATTTCATCATAAGAAAAAAGGTAGTATAAAAAAGAATCAAGTGTAAAGGAATACACGGATGAAGACAAAGCTTTTAAGCACATACAAATGCTTCCTTTCAAACAAATAGACAACTTGGAATCCATAAGTTGGGATTCACTCAACTTAAGCACAAGTGTGTCAAGCAAGGATGCACATTTAGAAGCATTACCCCAAGGAGACAATGACAGCTTTGCTCTCGGGTTTTCAAGAATAACACTTTGCTTGTAATGTAGACCAAGCAACAAGTTGGGTGTGCCAATATCACCATTTCCATATTTAGCAACGGGGTAAAATGGAGAGAGTGGCCATAGACAAAGTTTTAGACAACACTCTCTTTCCCCATAGGCTTCACTCGAACTAAAAGACATACTCTCTACAATAGCATATACATCATTAAAAGCAAATAAAGAGTAGAGAAAGGTATCACTCAAATAAACCTCATCTAAGGTGTCCTCATGTATGTACTCACTACTAGTTTCAAATCATCACCATGAGTACTCCCAACAATAAGGTCACACTTAATAGAAGAAGCAGTAAATCAAAGGGATTATTGCTTAAATCTTCACAAGAAGCAAGAAATTCATCCTCATAATTATCAAACAAATGTGGGGTGTCATATAAAGGATACACCCGCAATCATTTTTCAAGGAAAAACCGCCTATTGGGTTTCTTAAGTATTTAAGCAACTCAAAGCTATCATCACCCAATTGGTTTTTACTTTCTAAGACTACACATTCCTTCCCTTAAGAGTACTCTCGTCTTTTAAGAAGAGATTTGATACCAAGTTTGTCATGATTCGAGACTACCCCCTAGTCGTAACATGGTGCTTAAGGCCACGAGTGACCCCAAGCTAACCCATGATCTAGCATAAGCTATAAATACTAAAAGAGGAAAATAAAATACATAGTGGAAGTCATATAAAATATCTAAAATTCAACGATATTAGTGATGTCTAAAATACATCATCTTAAAAACATGTCTCACTGACTGACTGTCTGAAAGCCTCTAAACATAATGTGTTGTTGGGAAAGGTCCCTAAATAACTCTGACTAACTAAAATATCATGAAATAAAATACTGGGATAAATAACTAATAATATAAACTAGTCCTCGATAGATGAAGATGCACTAATGCCGCAGATGAGTAGCACAGTAACGGACTATGTGTGATTTGGGAATTTAGCATTTGAACCAATGTTATAAGACAACATAGCAGAAAATAGAGTATGCGATCAGTACTTTTATAGTACTGGCATATGAGATAAAAGTTGTCTAATATACATATGTACTAAGCATGAATGCATGAACATGAAAAATTGAATGCAAGACCAAGTATAAATATGTACTGAAATAATCTGAATAACTGGATGGTTGAGATACTGAACACTTGGTCATGCAAACCTAAATTGAACATAATTTGAATAACTAAACTAAGGAAAGAGGGAGCTAAATACAACCGACACCTTAATTTGAGCTAATCGAGGTCAAACATGTTACCCTAATTGGAAGGGTATCGATACCTTGCCAAGGGTACCAACATTGGCTAGTGTGGATCCACTAATCTAATGTCCCAAAGGACTGGGGTGTCAAGCCTAAACTAATGAGTGACCCCTAGGAAGGTGTCAATCCTAAACTAATAGGTGGTCCCTCATAACCTATACTGACAACGTAGTTTTGGAACTTAGGGACTACTACTAATGACTCTACCTAACTGATGGGAAAGCCTCCATCCCTGCGTTCACTCGATGCTCAGTATTACTCTTAATTTAATGACACTGAATTTTAACTAAAACATAAAATGAATGCTAATATGCTCAGGTCATGGTATTCTGAAATTTATATTATTTACATAATTGAATGAGTCATGAACTTGTAAACGGATACATGTTTAAAACCTTGGTAAAAACAGGTGTTCATAACTCACCATCATAGACTAATGCAACTGATCATAAAACTGGTAAAACTGACTACAGTATGGAAAATCATAATTAATACTCAATATGTCAATTACTGATTTTGATATGCATAATGAAGATTATCAAATATATGGAAACACATTTCTCTAGGGAACATATTTCCATGGTACATAATCCAAACAACTAAGAGAAAGACATGAAAAATTTATATTTAACTTGAAACTCTATAAAATGGGAAAAGGGGTTTTCTTGTAACTCAATGGGTGAAAAGATCAATTAATGAATATCCCGCATACTTGAGAATAGATACCTTAGCGAAATTCTTGTAGTTAATATTGTTCTTAGGAAACTTTAGTTTGCTCTTGATGGAGAAGAGAATCGCTGTGTTTTGCTATGAGAAGTGATTTATTAAGTTATGAGGTATTGGGGTAGTATTAATCCACCAACAACAAATGTTGGGGTACCCAAACGATATGGGTTGGGGTTAAGAAAGGGATGGAAATTACCAAAAATCCCTTATTATAAATTTGCAGAAATTCTATTCCCAATCGTTATGACTCACCTCATGACTCATTACGACTGGTCGCGAGTCGTGGTCTGAGTTGTAACTTGTAACCCTGACGTCTGGGGTTCTTTTGGCTATGATTATGACCTTTCTCCTGCGACACATTACGACTAACTATGAGTCGTTAGGTGGAGTCGTAGTCTGAGGCTTGATTCTTGGATCCTTTACTGGTCAAGATATGGGTCCACACAATGACTTATAATATCTGACTACGAGTCGTGTGTTGGACTCGTAACCATTGAAATAGATTCTTGGCTGAACATTTTTGTGACTTTGAGT
This sequence comes from Capsicum baccatum var. pendulum, assembly GCA_030864225.1. Taxonomy (NCBI): domain Eukaryota; kingdom Viridiplantae; phylum Streptophyta; class Magnoliopsida; order Solanales; family Solanaceae; genus Capsicum; species Capsicum baccatum. The sequence continues at coordinate 177,831,880 of CM061550.1, forward strand.
CCCTTCTAATGACTCATAATGTCTGATTACGAGTCGTGGAATCGATTCGTGGTCACAAGGCTGAACTGAAGGTTCTTTCAATTATGACTACGACTACTCGTAACATCTCATTATGGGTCATCACATGAGTCATAGCCACTGGCAGTTGACAAACACTTAAAGCTATAATATTAGATCGAGGCGAGACTTGCGGCATTGAAAAACTAACTTAGTGGCCTATCTTTTGAGGGGTTTAGAGCTTGAAAATTTAGGGTATTACAAGAGGATAACGTTTTAGTCCAGTGGCTATGGAAAACTCCTTTTAACTAAAATGTGGAATGCAACAGTAATTTATCCATACCTCATCTATATTATCCTTATTCTCATACGAAAACTACGTTTGAGAAGACCATACATCATGAACATTTGGAAAAGAGCATTACTATTTTTTGACAAATTAAGATATTGCTCAAAGCACTTGTTCATGAAATAAACATCCAACTTTTGCGGTCGAAGTATTTTCCTGAAGGTGTCAAAAGATTTTCCTATGGTTGAATTCACCACATAATCACCATTTAGATCTGTGGCACCATCATGCTGCATTCTCATAGGAAAATTATCAAAACAAGTTTTGACAAACTCTTTAGTGGAATGGCTGTTAGGATTAATATTAGCATTTAGATCACATTGACTTTTTTGTCTAAATTTAGAAATTCCTGTGAAGTTTTCTTTTTCCTCATGTTCTCCATTATCTTCTTCTCTTTTGTCATTTTTATCATTTCTTCTACTTCATTATCCTCTCATCCACTTCTTTATCTACATATACTTCTTTTTCATTTTCATTTTCATCACTTTCCTATTCATCTTTCTCATCAACCTCACTTTCCACATCTCATTGTTTATCTTTATTTAAATCTTTAGATTCTTTACTTCTTTCTACTTCATTCTTACCATTTTTACCTTCTCTTTTTATATATTTAGAGTTGATTGAGAAGGAAATTCTTCTTTTGACTGAGATATTACTTGTACAGCAAATGCATCTAGTGTTGAATGTAGCCTACTACTTTACTTCTTCCTTTCTTGAGAGTTGATTTACTTTTTTTTCTTTTGAGAGTCATTTTATCTACAAACAAGGGGTATACAAAAAAGACTATAATCGATTTGTGCATCATTAAAAAAAAGTAATAGTGAATTTACCAAGTATAACACACTAAAATGATAATTCTAACAAATGACCTATATGTTGCAACAGATCACCCACCTGTTGCAACGAATGAGTCATCTGTTAAAGATGGTAATAGTGAATTAAACAAGTACAACACAATAAAATAATAGTTCCAACATATGAGTGATCTTCTACAATAGAGGAGTGATCTATTGCAACAAATTACACATCTGTTGCAACAAATGAGTCATCTGTTGAAAGAAATAAAAAAAAATTCAATACTATTTTAATTCTTCCAAAACATGTCTCATTTGTTACAACAAATAAGTGATTTGTTGCAACAAATGAGTGATCTGTAGCTACAAATGAGTCATCTGTTAGAATAAATCAAAATAGTATACCATACTATTTTGATTTCTTCCAATAGATGACCCACATGTTGCAACAGATACCCATATGTTGGAGTATCATAGTTATGATCCATTTTTGAAAAGTCAAAAACTTTTCATAACTTCGTGGTGGAAAAAGTCAATTTGATTTATTTGAAAAATATTTTTTAGAAAAAATATAGTAGCCACTTAATTTTTGGGAAATTAAGAAAACCACTTAAATTAAGGTAATTTTTCGAAAACCTTTTAGTTAAAAAATAGAGTCTAGGTAAGGGTTCAAATAAATTCAAAAGAAGGTGTTTGACACTTTTAACAATCCACAAAGTGTAGTTCCAGACGGATTAAACTTATTTGGCTAAACTAGAAAAACATTCTTAAATTGTAAGAAAATCTTCAAATAATTGTACAAAGATCTTGAATTTATTTGAAAATCTTATTATTCTTTGAATGAATAGAATTAAAGTGATACTTGTCCTATTAATCCATTCCAATAATGAAATAAACTAAACATCAAAGTTTTGAAATAATTCTAACATTAACAATTTTACCCAGATTAAGACTTTGGGCTAAATAGTTAACTCAATTTCATTAAATGTGTACATAAGCTATTTAATAACTATTGAAAGATATAAATAAATCCTCAAATTATTTTATCAGCTTAGGTTTGCCTAACTAGAGGAATTAAAAATATTAAATAACCAAAATAAAATGAATAATTTTAACATAAACTTTCTTGCCGAGAATTCAACTAGATTAATTAAATTAAATTATAAAAAAATAATCAAATTAATTCCAAGCAAATTGTCATGACCCGAATCAGGGCCTAGACGTAATGGGCATCCCAAGTCTAACCTGGACCAAGGACCGCCCTGTTAACCCAACCAAACCACTTTTCACAGCCTTAGATGAACTGAATTTCGAGCATATAGCAAGATTTTGTAAATGTTATCATGAAGACTCTGGGATAGGGTCACAACAGTGACCGACCCAACCGATTCTACCCGCACCAAACCAACCATCCACACAATACCAAACCAAAGATAAAATCAAAACATAATATGATAATCAAACCCAAAATATAATATGATGGAACAACCAACAATATCGACCAATGATGTCAACCCCAACACCAATTCCAATGCTAAGGCCGACACCAATACTGATCCCGCCAATACCCACCCCGAGAAGTACCACAAAGCCTCAATCCAAAAGAATACAAATATCTGGTTGGGACATGCCGCCAACCATGGCCAAAACCAATATCCAAAATAAAAGAAAATTTTCTAAAAATATCCATATCATGAAATGGAGCCTTTCAAAAAGATGAAAGCTCACCACTTCAATCTAAATATTATCCCCGAGTCAATCACTATGTAGAAGGAGTCAAATGGCTGATTCCTGCATAGCGTGGGTATACAGCCGCCAGTAGACAGGTTAGAGAATGACCGCTAACATGTGTCTCAGGATAAGGATAAAGTAATGCCATTTAAACAACCAAGTAAAACCATCCATGATGCATAAAACCATACATATATATAAGTGCAGGGAAAGGGAATTCGTGTTTAGCATGCACTTGAAACCTATACCTGGGCTGTGTAACCATGTCGTTTAACCACATCCATTGGCCGTATGGGTTCAGCTCGCCCTGCTAAAAGAGTCCCAGTACGTGTAGCTGCACGACCAGAAAATATCCCATGGGATGACTGGTACATACCTCCAATATAAAACGTGACACTCACACATGGTCATCGAGGACCCTTTATATCGACAACTATGAGTTTCCAGTTTCGGTCCCCCCGGAACCTCCACCTTCCACGGCTTAGTTACACATCCAAACAATCCAATTACCATTTATTAACCAAGGTCAATTATTAGTGGTATAGTCATACCAACCATACTTGCAAGATTTATCCATAGCCAAACCATTTAGGTTAAGGGGACTCTCAAGTGTCCTTTCCATTTACCATATTAACCTCTTGGGAGACTACCATGTTCTTAACAAGTATAACCAATTAGCCTTTAACCTTTGTAATCTATTTAAACTATTTATAGTTTCATATATAAGTTGAAAACAAGCAAGAGTGCCATTTATAGAAGTCAATGAAATGAACATATCTTTAGAAGCATTTTATCAAACACCTTGGAGGCATAATATAACCAAAACCAATTTCAAAGACCATTAAACCATTACCATGCAATCCAATTTCCCAAAACCATCATTGATGCATATAAAAGCATAATTAAAACGTAGAAAACCATAACCAAACCATTATAAACAAAAACCCAATTAATAGTTGAAAACCATAAACCATGCAACATTGAATCATGAAAACATCCATAAAATCCATGCCCTTTTTTTAAGCAAGAAGTAGGGAAGAAACACATTCCTTAAATTGAGAAAGATGATGGAAGAAAATCACCAAAGCAAGCCCTAAGTTGAAACCCTAGCTTTCATGCCCCAAAAGCTCTTGAGAGAATTATAATGTGTTTTAAAATAGTTTTCTAAGTGTTAATGAGTAGAATAAGGGGGAAAATAGCCTCCTAAGTGTATTAGAAGTCGTGGTTCATAATTAGGGTAAGTAAGGAAATATTCAGAATACCCCCACTTAAGTCCTTTAAAAACCCATCACAGGCATACGACTAACCCTTTTACGAGTCATACCCTTCCTTACGATTGGTTTCCACCAGTTGTACCCAGGCCTTAACCTTTGTATCAGGCACTGTCCACCATACGAGTCACCGATACGACTCGTATCAATCCTTATGACTTGACACCCCTAAGTCGTGACCATTTTAGTGATCAAAACTATCCCACCAACTAACACTAGTCAGCTTACAACAGGACCATACCACTCGTACTTCAGCATATGGCTCGTACCCTGGAGTAGTATTGGGTCCGAAGAACGGATTTCAAGAAAAATTTCTAAGGCCCAAACCCAGAATGTAACATTATCACCTACTAGGAACATTCATCCCCGAATGAAGGATAAGGTAGGGGTAACCACACATAGAGTCATTTACATTATCAAGCATATTCCCAACCTTTATCAAAGTTTGAAAACAAAGAGGCAAAGATATTAATCTTTCCTTTAACAAATTCAGAAAATAAAGATGTGTTCAAGAATACATACCTTTTGCATGAATACCAGAAAAGAAAACAAGAATGGACACTTGGACTTCATGTCCTTTTCTGTTTCCTATGTAGCTTTTTCCACCTTATAGTTCCGCCACAGAACCTTAACCAAAGCCACATCTTTGGTCCACAACCGACAAAATTGCCTATCCAATATCTCAATCGGGACCTCCTCACAAGATAGAGAATCCGAGATATCCAACCCTTCCAAAGAACAACCAAAGAAGGATCACCAACACACTTTCTCAACATGAAAACATAAAAGAACGGATGAACCAAACCCAAACTAGATGGCAATTCTAACTCATAAGAAATATTGCCAACTCTCCGCGAAATCACATAAGGACCAATAAACCGACGACTAAGGTTCCCCTTCTTGCCAAACCACACTACTCTCTTTTTTGGAGACGTCTTTAGGAACACCCTGCCCCTAAACTCAAACTCCAAATCTCTACACCCAACATCCGAATAAGACTTTTGGCAACTCTGGAAAGCCTTAAGCCTATCTTAAATTACCTTAACCTTCTCATAGCTTGATAGACCAAATCAGGACCAAACATAGCTGCCTCACTATGCTCAAACCATCCAATATAAGATATAAACCTCCTACAATACAACGCCTAAAAAGGAGCCACAGCAATAGTAGAATGATAGCTATTATTGTAAGCAAACTGTACCTAAGGTAGATCTCAACCCAACTACCACCATAATAAATCACGCATGGTCGAAGCATGTCCTCCAATGTCTGAATCATTCTCTCCGCTTGCCTATTCGACTGCGGATGAAAAGTCGTACTCAGACTAACCTTAGTCCCTAATTCTTTCTGGAAAAGACACCAGGAATGAGATGTAAACTACGTACCACGAAAAAAAATAATTGAAACAGGCACCCTACGCATCCTCACAATCTTTTGAAATACAACTTCGCATAATCTTCTGCCAAAAAAGTTGTCTTTATCGGCAAAAAGTGAGCAGACTTAGTCATCCTATCCACGACGACCCAAATCAAATCAAATTGGTTTCGAGATTGAGAAACAGCGGTAACAAAATACATATTGATAATTTCCTACCTCCATTCAGGCAACTCTATTTCTTGATGCAACCTACCAGGCCTCGTGTGCTCAACCTTAACCTATTGATACACCATGCACTTGGCAATAAAATTAACCATATCTTTCTTCATACTATTCCACTAATAGATCTTTTTAAGATCATGATAAATCTTTGTCGAGCCAGGATAGACAACATAGAACGACACATGCGCCTCAGTCGAAATCCTTTGTCGTAACCCATCGATATTCAAAACACATAGCCTCCCTTGGTACCACAAAGTACCATCACCATTAATCTCAAACACCATCACCTTTTTCCCACCAACATCACTCTTGATTTTCATCAAGATCGAATCCAACACTTGTTTCTCTTAATCTCTGCACCAAGAGATGATCGAACCACTTCTTGCACCATCACACCACCATCTTTGGAATCCAAGAGACAAACTTCAAGATTGGCCAAGCGGTGAATATCCTTCACCAATTCCATTTTCCTTCCTCCATATGAGCCAAACTGTCCATAGACAACCTGTTAAGAGCATCAGCAACCAAGTTAGCCTTACCTAAGTGATAGTGAAGACTCATATCATAATCCTTGAGAAGCTTAACCATCTCCTTTACCTAAGATTAAGCTTCTTCTACGTGAACACAAACTAAAGACTCTTATGATCTGAAAAGATATCTATATGAATACTATACAGATAATGCTGCCATATTTTCAAAGCAAACACGACCACCAACAGCTCTAAATCATAGGTAGGATAATTACTCCCATGTGCCTTCAACTGCTTGGAAGCATAAGCAACCACCTTCCTATGCTACATCAAAACACAACCAAGACCTACCCAAGATGCATCATAATAAACCAAAAACCCATCATTGCCTTCTGGCAAAGTCAAAATCAAAGTTGAAGTCAACTTATCCTTCAACTTCTCAAAACTCCCCTCACAAGCATCCAATCAAGAAAACTTAACCTTCTTCTGAGTTAACTTAGTCAAAGAAGCAGCTATCGATGAGAAGCTTTCCACAAATTGCCTATAATACCTAGCTAAGCTCAAAAAGCTCCGAACATCGAATGGAGTCATGGGCCGCTGCCACCCCTTCACCACAGCAACCTTTTGAGGATCAACCATTATCCTCTCACTAGAAATAATGTAACCTAAGAAAGTCTCGGCATTCAAGCAAAACTTATACTTAGAGAACTTGGCAAACAACCACTATTTTTTTAAGGTCTGCAACACCATCCAGTGGTGACTAGCATGATCCACCTCACTCCACGAATACACCAGAATGTCATCAATAAACACGATGACAAAAAGATCCAAATACTGCCTGAACACCCTATTCATCAAATCCATAAATGCTATCGGAAGTATTGGTCAGCTCAAATGACATCACCAAGAACTCAAAATGCCCATACCAAGTACAAAAAGTTGCCATAGGAATATCCACCTCCCTAATCTTAAGTTGATGGTACCCAAACCAAAGATTTATCTTAGAAAAGAACTTGGCACCCTATAACTGATCAAGCAAATCATCTATCCTTGGGAAAGAATAATTATTCATGACTGTTACCTTGCTCAACTACCTGTAGTCAATGCACATTCGAAGAAAATCTTCTTTTTTGTGCACAAACAACACCGGTGCACCCCACGAAGAAATACTAGGACAAATAAATCCCTTATCTAGAAGATCCTTAATTTTCTCCTTGAGTTCCCTTAACTCGATCGAAGTCATTCTATATGGAAAAATAGATATTGGACGAGTGTTCGAAAATAAATTAATACCAAACTCTATCTCCCTATCTGGAGAAACACAAGAAAAATCATCCAGAAAAAACTCTAGAAACTCATTAACTACCAAAACTGGCTACAAAGAAAGAACTTCCGAGTCAGAATCTTTAACCCAGATTAAGTAATAAAGAAACCCTTTAAAGATTAACCTTCGAGCTCTAAGATAAGAAATAAATCTCCCCCTAGGAGCTAAAGAACAACCCTCTCATTCTATTTCTGGCTCACCAGGAAACCTAAAGATGACCTTATGAGTCCAACAGTCTAGAGACTTATAACAAGAATGCAACCAGTCTATACCCAAAATCACATCAAAATCCATTATTCCCAACTCAAAAAAATCTACCAAGGTTTTCTTATCAACAACAGATACCACACACCCCCTATAGACCCGTTCAACAATGACTGAGTCTCCTACCGGGGTAGAAATAAAAAAAATCTAGAATAATTTTTGGATCAAAACCAAAACACACAACTATATAAGGAGTCACATAAGAAAGAGTAAATCCCGGATCAAGCAAACAATATATGTCATGGGAAAAGAGTTGTAACGTACCAGTAACAACATCATTTGATGCCTCAGAATCCTGTCGGGATACCAAAGCATACAACCTGTTCCAACCAACACTACAACTAAGAGCAGTAACAGAAGCAGATTCTATACCACCGGGTGTAGGAGTAGAAGATTAGGCCACCAGAATCTTATTAGCCCCTGTAGCAACATTATTGACTAGACAATCCTTGAGCCGATGGCTTACTTGACCGCACTTAAAGCACTTATCTCTACCTTCCTCACAGAATCCCCAATGACAACGACCATAGAACTGACAAGAAAGGTATGAAGAAATAGAATGACCTCTACTCATTTGAGATTGGGCAACCTAAGCTCGAGAATTAACACTACTTTGGTGACACCGGTCGCTCGACTATTGTGGGTAAGGAGCACGAGCAGCAGAGAAGGAACCATAACTCCCTCACTTCTTTTTAGGCCACTTTCCACCATCTCCACTACCTTGAGACTGCATATCTCCCTTATTAGAAAATCTACCCCTCTCGCATTTCCTATCCCCAAATTTTGCCTGCTTTCTTTTCTCATCCTCAACCTATTGTAGATGAACTGACAACCTAGAGATGTCCATATCCCTAATGAGCAAAGCAGTCTTTCTCTCCAAAATCAAAACTCAATTCAACTCGAAAGTGAACTTTCTCATTCTTGACCTCATATCATCTACCAAATCAGGAGCATACCTTGACAACTAATGAAATCTCAAGGCATATTCCTTCACAAACATACTTTCTTGCCTGAGGTTTACAAACTCCTCGATCTTAACTTCCCTCTACTCTTGAGGAAAGAAATGGCCCATGAAGGCATTAGAAAAGGCCTCTCACAACCCTTCATCTTTCAAATCACCCTTATCTCTATCCCACTCATCATACCACTGATAAGCAACATCTTTGAGTTGATAAACTGTAAAGCTAACTCCTTCCGCATCAAAAGCCTGCATAACCCGAAATATCTTCTCCAGTTCATCCAAGAAGCCTTGTGGGTCTTTCTCCACCTTTACTCTTATAAAAGTAGGAGGACCTATCTTAATAAATTGGCCAACCCTTGTGGCCTTAGCAGACAAGGCACTAGCCATACCCTACTCAGCCTGAGCAGCGACCATCTAAGCAATAACACGAATAGATAGATGAAACTCCATATTTGTCATGTTACCCTGAGGGACCTGGTAAGCAGTAAGAGAAATAGAAGGAACTCCAACACAATCAAGAGCACCATAAGATCGAAGATGTACTCCATACATGAGAGGTACCCCTTCTACATTATCCCCAGATGGGATGGAAGAATTTTCTAGTGTTCCAGTTCTAGGAGGCATAATCTAAAAAACAAACAACCAAGGAATAAAGAAGATTATAGGACTGAGAATTTCAAGAAAGTGAAACATTCCTAAATGTCTCACAGACTCTCTCTTATGAGTGTGGCGTACTTCACACCCCTAAAAGAGACTCTACTCGACATGACTTTGTGGACTTCTCATTTGAACATAAACCTAAAGCTCTGATACCAACTTGTCACGACCCGACCCAAACCAAGGCCTAGGCGTAATGATCATCCCAAGTCCAACCAGGACCGGGAACCACCCTATCAACCCAACCCAACCACCTTACCAGCCTTAGATGAGCTGAATTTTGAGCATATAACAAAATTATGTAAATGGTCTCATGAAAAATCTAGGATAGGGTCACAACGGTGACCAATCCAACTGAGTCTACCCACACCAAACCAACCATCCACACCATATCAAACCAAAGAGAATATCAAAACATAATATAATAATCAAATCCCAAATGTAATACGATAAAACAACCAACAATATCGTCCAATGATGTCATCCCCAACACCATTGTCAATGCTAAGGCCGACACAATACCGATCCCGCCCATACCAATCCCCAAAAGTACCACAAAGCCTCTATCTAAAAGAATACAAATATATGGTTGGGACATGCCCCCAATCATGGCCAAAACCAATATCCAAAATAAAAGCAAAATGTCTAAGAATATCAATATCATGAAATAGAGACTTTCGAAAAGATGGAAGCTCACCACTTTAATCCAAATATTATCCCCAAGTCAATCACTATGTGGGAGGAGTCGAATGGTCATTTCTATATAGCGTAGGTATACAGCCGCAATAGATGGTTTAGCGAATAACTGCTAGTATGTATCTCAGGATAAGAATAAAGTAATGTCATTTAAACAACCAAGTAAAACCATCCATGATGTATACAACTATACATATATATAAGTGCTGGGAAAGGGAATCCGTGTTTAGCATGCACTTGAAACCTTTACCTGGGCTTTGTAACCATGTTGTTTAACCACACCCATGGGTCGTATGGGTTCAGCTTCCCCTACTGAAAGAGTCCCAGTGCGTATAGCCACACAATGAGAAAATATCCCATGGGATGACTAGTACATCCCTCCAATATAAAATATGACACTCACACGTGGTCATCGAGGACCCTTCATATCAACAAATATGAGTTTCCATTTTCGGTCCCCCCGAAACCTTCACCTTCCACAACTTAGTTACACATCTTTCCATTGATGCCCAAGTTAAAAACATATCTAAATAATCCAATTACCATTTATTAACCAAGGCCAATTATTAGTGGTATCTTCATACCAACCATACTTGCAAGATTTATCCATATCCAAACCATTTCGATTAAGGGGACTCTCAAGTGCCCTTTCCATTTACCATATTAACCTTTTGGGAGACTACCATGTTCTCCACAAGCATAACCAATTAGCCTTTAACCTTTGTAAGCCATTTAAACCATATATAGTTTCATATATAAGTTGAAAACAAGCAAGAGTTCCATTTATAGAAGTCAATGCAATGAACATATCTTTATAAGCATTTTATCAAACATCTTGGGTGCATAATATAACCAAAACCAATTCCAAAGACCATTAAACCATTACCATGCAATCCAATTTCCCAAAACCATTATTGATGCATATAAAAGCATAATTAAACCATAGGAAACCATAACCAAACCATTATAAATAAAATCCCCAATTAATAGTTGAAAACCATTAATCATGCAACATTGAAATCATGAAAACATCCATATAATCCATGCCTCTTTTTAAAGTAAGAAGTAAGGAAGAGACACATGCCTCAAACGAGAAAGATGATGGAATAAAATCACAAAAGCAAGCCTCAAAGCAATCCCTAAGTTGAAATCCTAGCTTTCTTGCCCCAAAAACTCTTGAGAGAATTATGATGTGTTTTGAAATAGATTTATACGTGTTAATAAATAGAATAATAGGGTAAATAACCTCCTAAGTGTATTAGAAATCATGGGTCATTATTAGGTAAGTAGAAAAATGTCCAGAATACCCCCACTTAAGTCCCTTAAAAACCCGTCATAGGGATACGACTGACCCTCTTACGAGTCGTACCCTTCCTTACGATTATTTTCTACCAGTCGTACCCAGGTCTTAACCTTTAGATCAGACACTGTCCAGCATACGACTCATCCAACCAAGTTGTAACCTCGGCATACGATCCATGCCCATGATCCATATCCCTAGCAAAATGAATTACCAGAAGGATCAAACACTACCTACCATATGAGTCACCGATACGACTTGTATCATTCCTTACGACTCACACCCCTAAGATGTGACCATTCCAGTGATCAAAATATTCCCACCAACTAACACTAGTCTGCTTACGATAGAACCATACCACTCGTACTCCGGCAAACAGCTCGTACCCTAAAGTTGTATTGGGTCCGGAGAATGGATTTCAGGAAAAATTTCTAAGGCTAAAACCTATGATGTAACATAAATAAAGGAAATAAAGTTGAGATTTGGGCCTCTTCAGATCCATTTGAAATCTGCCCAGATTTGGACTTTAAGTTATGGACTTATTTCTGCCCAACTCTGCAATGTATGCCCTTATATAAACTTGTGATATTCCCACACATCAGCATGTATATGACTGTTAATCTGCGTATATGATTGTATAGCTGCATATATTTTGTCTTTCACTTGTATAGTTATTTCCATTCCCCAATTCTTGTTGTATGCTAGTGTATACCAATTCCTTTGGACTTAGTCTTTAGGGCTAGGACTCGATATCATTGAGCCTCAGTGGACCATCAGAAATGCAAAAGGAGGATGGAGTCTAATGGACTCGGATTTATGTCACAGGCATCAAATAGAGAGAAAGAATATTTGCTCAAGCCAATGATTAAAACTATAATTGCATAAAGAACTTCTCAAAATAGAAAAGAAAAAAAAGTTTTAAATTTTATGAAGTAGTGGGTATCAAGGAGGCAACGTATTTTTTGAACAAATAATAAACAAACCTAAGTTAAAAAATGATTAAAATTATTAAGCCTGAGAAAGACAAGGTACTGTGAACATTATTTTAAGGCCTGCCTTCTAGCGATGTGCTTAACTAGTCCCTTCTAGCGAAGCTAGCTCTTTTTCGATACAGATGCTTTCATCCAAGAGGGAATTTGACACAAAATAATTTTAACGAGAACACAATATTAAGAGTGAAACTCCTATGACAACTTATATGAACTCAGACAGTAAGAGAGAAGAACATAAAAATTCATAGGAGATATGATCACTGACAAATTAATCACATCAGAAGTGGAAAGAATACCAAAGTTAAGCCAAAGATGAAAATTAAAACCAAAACTAAAGAGAATGACAATGACTAGAATTTGAATTTTACCAATTCAAAAGCATTAAAAATCATATTTTTGGAACACTTTAATACATAAATAATTTTTAATGTATCCTAACATACATGGGACCTTTGGAGTCAAAGGTAAGTCTAGCATTTGAAGGATATACATGCCGTTTATAAGACATTTCATTGCCCCAAAAATATATGATACAAATTTCGTGAATAAATCAAATGGGGGTACAAAATAAGGAAAAGAAAAAATAAATGATACTAGTCCACACAGGGGAGAAAACCTAAACTAAACCTCAGTGGGGTCCTTCGATTTTGAGTTTTTTGAAATTTCTGAATACCTTTCTAATGAAAATCTTTGCTAGATTACAATAAAGAAACTATTCTAAATAGAATCCTCAACCGCGTAGGACAATGGTTCGTACAATCCCACATTTTATCCTTTAATTTAAGCATATAAGGGATGACCATTTATTATTGACTCATGGTCAATAGATGCAAGGTAGGTTTTTCTAATGGGCCTAATACCCCCTAAGATATCGTATCGTCCTAGGCTCATGCCTAAAAAAGTTTTGGTTTCTCTCTAGCCTAGGTATCTAGAGTGGGCTTTGACTAGGTTCTCAAGTGTGCAATTTGTGTTTGGAAATACAAACAGTCATCGGACGCATAATGTACCAATAAACTGTTGTATTTCCAACACTTTCATTTGAAATTGATCAATAGGAGTCGCGACAACTGCAAAACCCTAAATAGTCTACTAATCAAATGCAAAAGTATGTCATGAATGCAATGGTTAATAATTGCGAAAAATTTAAACATATAAATGCAAAAGTAACAATTAATAAAAATATTAGTCAAACACAAAAAAAATTTATTGGTTAGAACCTAGATAAATCTCTAATAGAGTCGTCATTTTATTGTCATCCATTTTCGAAAAGTCAAAAACATTCTGTAACTTCGTGGAGAAAAAAGTCAATTTGATTTATTTGAAAAATACTTAGAAAAAATAGAGTCGCCACTTAATTTTTAGGAAACTAAGAAATCATTTAAATAAAAGTAATTTTTTAAAATCTTTTTATTAAAAAACAGAGTCTAGGTAAGGGTTCAAATAAATTCGACAGAAGGCGTTAGGCACTTTCGAAAACCCACAAAGTGTGGTTCCTAGCAGATTAAACTTATTTGGCTAAACTTGAAAAAATTTCTTAAGATGTAAACAAAATCTTCAAATTATTTTAGAAAGATCTTAAATTTATTTGAAAATCTTATTATTTTTTGAATAAATAGAATTTATTTGATACTTACCCATTTAATCCATTCCAATAATGAATACTAAACATCAAAGTTTCGAAATAATTTTAACTTTAACAATTTTATCTGGTAAGACTTTGGGCTAAATAGTTAACTCAAATTCTTGAACTTAGATTTAAGCTATTTAATAACTATGAAAGGATATAAATAAATCCTTAAGTTATTCTATAAGCCTAAGTTTTCCTAAACAGAGGAATGAAAAAATATTAAATAACCAAAATAAAATTATTATATTAAATAGCCAAAATAAAATGAATAATTTAACATAAACTTGCTCCCGAGGATTCATCTAGATTAATTAAATTATAAATAAATAATCAAATTAGTTACAAGCAAATAAAGGAAATAAACTTGATATTTGGGCCTCTTATGACCCATCTTGAATCTGTCCAGATTTGAACTTCAAGTTATAGATTTATTACAGCCTATTTCTACAATGTATACCCTTGTGTACGACTTGTGATATTCTTGTATATCAGCATGTATATGGTTGTATATCTTTGTATATGACTGTATACTGCGTATATTTTGTCTCCCACCTGTATATTTGCTTCCATTCCTCAATTCCTGCCTATACTAATGCATATCAATTCCTTTGGACTCAGTCTTTGGGGCTAGGACTCGATGTTCTGGACTGTAATGGCCCATCAGAAATGCAAAAGGGAGATGAACTTCAATAAACTCAGCTTCATGTCACATGTATCAAAATATAGAGAGAAAGATTAATATTTGCTCAAACCAGTGAACTAAAATTGCATAAACGAACTTCTCAAAATAGTAAAGAAAGGACATATTTTAAATTTTATGAAGTAGCAGCTATCAAGGAGGCAACATATTTTTTAAACAAATACTAACAAACCTAAGTTAGAAAATGATTAAAATTATTGAGTCTGAGAAAGACAAGGTACTGTGAACATTATTTTGAGGTCTGCCTACTTCTCTGCAACTTAAAAAGAAATATTCTTTAGAAAGCAAACCAGAGCAAGAAACGATGTGCTTAACCAGTCTATTCAACGAAGCTAGCTCTTTTTTCATACAGATGATTTCATCAAAAAGGGAATTTTGACACAAAATAATTTTAATGAGAATGCAATATTAAGAGTAAAACTCCTATGAGAACTTATATGAACTCAGACAGTAAGAGAGAAGAACATAAAAATTCGTAGGAGATATGATCACTGACAAATTAATCACATCAGAAGTGGAAGGAATACCAAAGTTAAGCCAAAGATGAAAATAAAAATCAGAACTAAAGAGAATGCCAATGACTAGAGTCTAAATTTGACCAATTCATAAGCATTAAAAATCAGATTTTTGACACTCATATTTTTAGACTCAGAAACTTGCTGAGTTATTAATGTTAACTAGAAGTTTCGAACAAAAAATTATGGACTTTTAGGAACGGAAACAGTTATGTCACAAGCGATACCAAATCAAAATAGTGCAATAAACTAAAAAGAAGGCTAGAGAAAATCATGAAATAGACCCCCACAAGCAGTGTTTCAAACAAAGAAAAGCAATGAATTCAAGTATATAACATCATAATACGTATCACATGAAAATCCACTGACCTTCAAGGTCTTCTACAATACATAATCAAGGTCTTCTACTGTACATAATCCTACCATAACTACAATTACAAAAAAATCGCTACTCATAAAAAAAGAAGAACAAATAACTAAATAACTAAAGAATTAGAAAAGAGAAAGGTGTGTTTACCTTTTTTGGGCAGCTTATTGAAAGGACGAACTCTAATCGAAATCACTTCACCACCATTGAAATGCTTTGAGTTTGCCAAAATCCAAGCTTAGGGACTCTTATAGGATCTTTTAGCTGTGAAACTCTCACTAATGAAAAAATCCCTTAGAATGGGGTTCTTGCCTTTTTCACCCTTTTTGGGTGTGTTCAACCGCCTAAACAATGAGAATGAGAGAGTATTTATGGGATTGATTTTGGGGGATCAAGACATTCCAAATCGATGTGGGATTTGAAATTTTAGAAATATTTTGGGAAATTGGCTAAGGGATAACATTGGGAGCTAAAAATCACACTATTCAATATGAATTTGTGAAAAAAAAATAGCAAAATCAAAATAAAATGGATAATTAATAAGGAAATCATTTTGAAGGTTTCTAGTAATACCATCATCGCGCCTAGCACGCGAAGACGAGGTGAAATGGAGGGAAAGCCAATGGAGTCGTCTTTTGGCTGTTGGTGTTGATATTGCTGAGCTATTGTTGTCGTTTACGCGTAGAACTGATAATACTGAATCAGGTTCGCGGGTTGCTCGGATTTTGTCGCTATTGTTGTACGCTGGTGTTGATATTTGCTGGGTTAGAGAAACGAGGGTGGTGGGTTGGGTAAAAGAAAAGGTTGGGTCGGTGGTTTGATGGGGCGACTGAACATTGGGCCTGGGGCGGAATGACCCAATTTAAAAATAGGAAAGGGGTTGTTTGGGTTAAAAAAAAGTTGGGGTGTCAATTAATCTTGAGAGAAAACTAATAAGGAGGTCTTTTCTAATTAGCAAACTTAAGATAAATAAAATAATCGAATTGAATTAATCGGATCAAATTGAAACAAAATTGATTTTTAATTAATTTAACAAGCTTTTTCAATTTAATAATTTTGAAACAAATATTTAATAGAGCACAGTTATTTTATTTAAAAACTAAGAAACTAATTATGTTATCAATTCTTATTTTCAATCGATCTTAGAAAAGTAGAGTATTTGCAACTTAATCAAAATTTTCACTTAGAATAAATTCTAAAGCATTTTCTTTAAGTGGTAATTACATGATCTTGTATAGTTAAACACGGACCATATCAATTTCACCTAAAAGTCAAAAGGTAGGCTTGACATTTATTTCAAAATAACTTAAAACATATATTTTAAGATTATTTAAAATTGAGAAACTTAAAAACTAATGCGGAATGGAAAAGACAAAAATTAGGTGTTAACAATCATAGGAGTAAACCAATAAATGGTATAGTTGTTCCCAACAGATGCTTAGTATGTTCTAATAAATTCTTATTCTGTTGCAACATACTACACATTTGTTGGGATATTACCAACATTTTTTATACATATATGCATATATCACCAACAACACCAACACCAACATTTATATACATAAATCATCAACAACGCCAACACCAACATACACCAAGATTTATCACTCGAACAATAATTTTTAAGAACAACAAGATTTATCACTCGAACAATAATTTTTAAGAACAACATCAACATTTATCGATACAAGAACAAAAACAACAACATTTACCAATACAACAATATCAATACACCAATAAAATCAACAAAACCAATAAAAACATTAACACCAAGAACACCAACATACATCAACAAAACCAACAAAAACAACAACGCCAACAACACCAAGAAAAGTTAATACACGCCAATACAACAACACAAACAATAAGCCACAAATATAACCACTTGACAGACCACTGTTATTTAAGAACAAAAAATATTCAATTGAGAATTTTAAATTTTCGAACCCATTTAAGAACACTAAATCTATTCTATGATACAATCTCAGCAATTATTGGATTTAGTCACTACAAATATGTCTTCAAAAAGAATTTAAATTTAAATTTTACTATTTATACAACAATGTTAGAGAACAAAAAAAAAATTATATTTCACTTAAAAAATACCAAATTTACACCAACCATCATAGCAAGTGATAAAACATCATTCCTTTTTAAACATCAAAAACTCATTCTTGTTAATTCATACTAGATGAGAAAATTAAGTGTAGGGTGACAAATAAGTCTTCAAATTAAAATTGGTGACAAGTTTAACCAACTTAGGTCAATTTCCTTTTATTTTGTGATTAAGTTAAATTGGGGTGCAAAATACAATTTTTAAAACTCTTAAACTTTATAAAAATATAAATAAAGTCAACCAAAAGACATGAGTCACTTTACCAATTTTTTCAAAATTAGTCTCACAATTTCTCTCTCTCTCTCTCTAAAACTAGGAGAAAAGAATGACTATTAGATTCTCATGCTTCTGTCAAACATCATATTTAAACTGACCTCAAATTGCCGTTTTCTTCTATTGCCATTGCCATATCCGACCTAAGTTAGGATTTTGATTCTTCAAGGTAAAGTTGTTTTCTTTACTTTCACAATTAGGGTTTCATCCATCTATAAGAGTGTTGATTTTAAAAAAATGAATTTAGATTTTTGAGATTTGTGATGTTCTCTTTTGGGTTTGTTCTTTTTAAAATAGTGAATTTGCAGTTTTATTAATCATGAAATAATTTCAATAATGTAGTTTCTTGAAAATTCACTAATTTAGTAGAATTTAGAAAAAAAATGATATTTTTAGAAGTGAAAAAGGACGTTTTGTGCTACACTTGAATTTTTTACAGTAAAGAAATAAATCTAAATTTATTTTGAATTTGTTCTTTTTATAGGTATGTTTGAATTGAAGGAATACATTTATGCATTTCTTAAAAAAGAAGAGCTTTGTTAACTTGGATTTGTATAAAGTTATGATTTTTATGAGATTGAAATTGTTCTCGTTTGAATTATTTTAATGTTATTATTTTTTACGTGTGGATTGTGCATCCATGGATAAGTTCTACACCTAATGAGATGTGGATTGTTATGAGGTTTTCAAGGTATTGTCAAGTGTCCAAAAAAAGGCAAAGAGACAAGTTGAACCTACCATCGAGAAGGAATTGGTGTCCTAGCTGACTCAAAGATAATTTATTTTAAGTATTTTTTTATAGTTGATTTGTTAAGATTGGTTGAACTTTTTTGTTATGTTTTGTTGAACTTTTATAGTGGTGGTGAGATGAGATTCACATGTAAATTGGTTTTCTTAGATTTAAAGAACTTTTGTAGTGTGGTGAAAGCTAGAACTCATAAATGTTGTTTTATTAGTATAAATGTTGTTTGTTTGCAATAACAGTTATTGATACAAATTAGCCGTTTGTTTCAGCAATTGCTGTAAGTTGCTAGAAATTTTAGCAGTTTCTGAAATATGCTACAACAAGTAAGTTGCTGAAAATTTTATAGTAATTGCTGAAATATGCTACAACAAGTACGTTAGGTGCTGAATGTTTTACAACACTTGTTAAAATATGCTACAACAAGTATGTTTGTTGTTGAAAGTTTCACAACAACTGCTAAAATATGCTGCAACAAGTATGTAATTAGTCTAATTTTAGAATGTAATTTAGATTTTATAGTTATCAAATGCAATGAAATGATAATTTAATATATACTAGATGATCAATTAAACGATCACAAATGTGATCAACTAAAACCGAGTTAAATGATCGCTAATTGATTGGATCAATCATATTTAATGATAAGTAGAGTGATGTTAGTCTAACTGAATAGTGTAATTAAGATTTGATTGCTATCTTAATTGAATTTGCTACAACAAGTAAGCTAGTTGCTAGGAATTTCATAACAATTGTTGTAATATGGTACAACAAGTACGTTAGTTACTTAATGTTTTACAACAATAGCTGAAATTTGCTACAACAAGTACGTTAGCTGTTGAACATTTCATGGCAATTGTTGCATTATGTTACAACAAGTACGTTAGTTGGTGAACATTTCATTGCAATTGCTGACAATGTAATCAACTAAAATTGAGTTAAATAATTACTAATTGATTTAATCAATCATACTTAATGATAAATAGGATGATATTAGTCGAATTTAAGCCTAAAAGTTATATTTTATAGTTATCAAATATAATGAGATAGTAATTTGAGATATACTAGACGATTAATTAAACTGTTGCACATGTAATCAACTAAAATTGAGTTAAATGATGATTAATTGATTGGATCAATTATATTTAATGATAAAGAAAGTGATATTAGTCAAGTTTAAGAGTAAAATTTAAATTTGATCGTGATCTTAATTGAATTTGCTACAATAAGTAAGTTAGCTGTTAGGAATTTCATAACAATTGCTAAAATTTTCTATAACAAATACGTTAGTTGCTGAACGTTTCATAAGAGTTGCTGAATTATACTAAAACAAGTATGTTAGTTGTTGAATGTTTCATAGCAATTGTTTCAAATGTAATCAACTAAAATTGAGTTAAATGACCACTAATTGATTGAATCAATCACATTTAATGATAAATAGGGTGATATTAGTCTAATTTAAGCCTAAAATTTAGATTTTATACTTATCAAATACAATGAGATAGTAATTTAAGATATACTAGACGACCAGTTAAACAATTGCAAATGTAATCAACTAAAGTTGAGTTAAATTACCTCTAATTAATTGGATCAATCATATTTAATGATAAATAGAGTAATATTAGTCTAATTTAAGAGTATAATTCAGATTTTATACAATGAGATAGTAATTTGAGATATATTAGATGATCAATTTAAGAGTATCAAATACAATGAGATAGTAATTTAAGGTATACTAGACGATCAATTAAACGGTTGCAAAAAAAAAAATCAAATAAAATTGAGTTACATGGTGATTAATTGATTAGATCAATCATATTTAATGATAAGTAGGGTAATATTAGTCTAATTCAAGAGTAAAATTTATATTTTATAGTTATCAAATACAATGAGATAGTAATTTGAGATATATTAGATGATCAATTAAACGATTGCAAATGTAATCAACTAAAATTAAGTTTAAATGACTGCCAATTGATTAGATCAATCATATTTAATGAAGATTAGAGTAATATTAGTCTAGTTTAAGAGTGTAATTTAGATTTGATTGTGATCTTAATTGAATTTGCTAAAACAAGTAAGTTAGTTGCTAGAAATTTCATAATAATTGCTGAAATATACTACAACAAGTACATTAGTTGCTGAATGTTTCACAACAATTGCTGAAATGTGTTACAACAAATACGTTAGTTGTTGAATAATTCATAGCAATTGTTACATTATGCTACAACAAATATGTTAGTTGTTGAATGTTTCATAGCAATTATTGCAAATGTAATCAACTAAAATTGAGTTAAACGATTACTAATTGATTGAATCAATCATATTTAGTGATAAATATGATGATATTAGTCCAATTTAAGCTTAAAGTTAAATTTTATTGTTATCAAATACAATGAGATAGTAATTTGAGATATACTAGATGATCAATTAAACGATTGCATACATAATCAATTAAAATTTAGTTAAAGGACCGCTAATTGACTGAATCAATCATATTTAATGATAAAAAGGGTGATATTAGTCTAATTTATGAGTAAAATTTAGATTTGACTATGATCTTAATTGAAATTGCTATAATAAATAAGTTAGTTGCTAGAATTTCACAACAATTACTGAAATTTGCTACAGCAAGTACGCTAGTTGCTGAACATTTCACAACAGTTACTGAATTATGCTACAACAAGTATGTTAGTTGTTGAATGCTTCATAGCAATTGCTAAATTATGTTACAACAAGTATGTTGGTTGCTGAACATTTCATAGCAATAATTGTAATATGTTGAATCTCCTAGATAGTATAACATGCATCTTTTTTGAAAATTAAATAACAAGAACAACAATAAGATAAAACTTGTTCACAAATAATAACAATAACAATAAGATGTGTTCACAAATAACAAAAATAATAAGATCAAATGTGTTTTAATGGAGCATTTCGCTCGAAGCATGTAGTCCTTTTGTGACCAACCTTTTGCAAATATATGAAACATTTATTTTCTTGGTTGAAAATAATTCTATGGCTTATTTTCTTCCCTTTAATGGTCCTTTTCCAATCTTCCTTAGCTCAACAAATGGAGGAGATATTTTTCTCTAAAATCTCAACCCTTTTATATATTTTTAGTAGTTGTCGCGATTGATGAAACATTTGCTGAATAAATTATTCAGCAACTACTGCATATTTTTCAGTAGTTGCTGCATCTGCTTCACCACCTGTTGTAGTTGCTGAAACATATATTGCAATGGTAAGACCAACACTATAAAACTCAAACTCAGATGAATAATACAAACTAGGCTACATACTTTATTTATTAAAATGATCGAATTTTTTTTTTTAAGCAATTTTCAATGCTACACGAACAAAATTTAGTTCAAAATTGAGAATTTTTTCACTCTCAAGCTCTTCGCAGAATAAATTTAAAACAATAGCAGCAATAACAACACCAAGAACAGAGCAACAAAATAGAGGAAAGGAATAGGAGAAGAAGAAGAGGAAGAAGAAAACATCAGGACAAATTGTTGGGAGAGAAAAGAGAAAAAAGTTTTATTTCTCCCCTTTTAGGAATTAAGATTTTAATTAAAATTTGGGTTAAAATGTAAAAAGTAAAATGTGAGGACTTATTTAAAAGAAAGTCAATTATTGTTAAACTCTAATTATAAACGTGTCACCTGCATTTAATATTTAAAACTCACTTTTTTTACATTTCAAGTCTCTTTTGTCACCCTTAATTAATTCACCCAAGAGTAGACAACACAAACTTTTTTTTGTCTTCATAACTAAAAATTCTTAATTTTTTAAACCTCCCCCTATGCTCGTCCAAAAAATGAGAAGTCATTACCTACGAAGAAAGAGAAATAACAGTTGAAAATTAAAAAGAAATGATAAGAACTCGAATATGAAATGGCCCTTGAAAAATTACTATGTCGTTGATTTGTTGGCGATGTAGGACGACAGATGTTGGGCTTGAGGAAACTGATTTTCCTCACTTTAAAATTTTTGTTTTTACCAAGTATAACTATGTATTTATGTAATTTTTAGTTGATTTTTATACTATTAAAAATATCAATAGAGCTACCAATTAACTTAATTAAATTTTAATAAATTCCTTTGAAAGCTTGATTAAAATTCACCAATATTTAAAACCAAACTTGCTTCACAACTTTCCTTCAATTTTATCCACTATTAGGAATATTCTCTACTAAATACTAAACTAAACGAATAATGGAAGGAAGACGAGTTCGAAGATTTGGCAGATGGCGAAGCAATCAGACTCTATTGCCTGTGCGCGTCAATCGACTATCTAACATCATTTCTTGTTGGTATGAATGAAATGTTTGTTATAAGATTGTTTGAAGTAGTTGGCGCTGAGTCATATTTCCAAAATTGCAGGTACTGTGACTGCAAGTCCTCAATATTGAACGAACCCTTGTTTCGTTTTGGACGAAGATATTCAAGGTGTCCTTTTTCTTAACCATTCTTATTGATACACACTTCAAGCTTCTTTCTCCCCAATTTATGTATACCTAATATTTAGGAAGTAGCAGCCGATGCACATTTAGGAATGTATACCTAATATGATGTGCATGGTGGTTTTGGTTTTGGGGAGAAAAATGAAGAGGGGGCTACTTTATTGGATTTCGCGAGGTCCTTTGGGCTGGTGGTGGTGAACTCGGGCTTCCCGAAGAAGGACGACCACCTGATCATCTTTCAAAGCGCGATAACCAAGACCCAGATTGACTTTTTGTTGCTTAGGAAAGGGGATAGGGTGTTGTGTAAGGACTGTAAGGTCATCCCGAGTGAGAGCCTTTCGACCCAGCATAGGCTCTTGGTTATGGATTTGGGTATAAAGAAGAATAGAAAGAGGAGGGGTGAGGAGTGTCGACCTAGAATTAAGTGGGGCGGCTTGACACCAGTGAATGCGTGGGAGATAGGGGAGAAGTTGGCGGGAATGGGGGTGTGGGAGTGTAGGGGGACGTGGATAGTATGTGGGATAGGGTGGCTAGGTGCATCAGGGAGAATGCAAGTGAGGTGTTGGGTGTTTCTAGGGGCCGGGATGGGCATCATCGGGGGATTGGTGGTGGAATGAAGAGGTTAAGAAGAAAGTGGGGACCAAGAAAGAGGCGTATGATAAGTTGGTTGAGAGTAAGGACGAAGAAGAGAAGCGGGTGAACAGGAAAGAGTACACGCTAGCTAAGAAAGAGGCTAAGTTAGCAGTTACGGCTGCTAAGACGGCTGCTTTTGAGAGCTTGTATGCAGGGTTACAGGGGAAAGGAGGGGAGAAAAAGTTGTTTAGACTCGCTAAGGCTAGGGAGAGGAAGGGTCGTGACCTCGACCAGGTGAGGTGCATTAAGGGGGAGGACGGTACAGTGCTGGTGGAGGACGGCCACATTAAGAATAGATGGCAGTCGTACTTTCATAGGCTCTTGAATGACAAAGGGGATAGAGCTATTGTGTTAGGAGAGCTGGAGCACTCAGAGGAGCGTCGGGATTTTAGTTATTGTAGACGTTTTAAGGTAGAAGAGGTTAGAGAGGCTGTTCGCAGGATGCGAAGGGGTAGGGCGACGGGGCCGGATGAGATACCGGTGGAGTTTTGGAAGTTCGCTGGGGAGGCTGGTGTAAGGTGGTTGACTGGATTGTTTAATGAAATCTTCAAGACGGCAAAAATGCTCGAGGCTTGGAGGTGGAGTACCATGATCCCTCTCTATAAGAATAAGGGTGACATCCAGAGTTGCAATAACTGTAGGGGATTAAGTTATTGAGTCACTCTATGAAGATTTGGGAGAGAGTGGTCGAGGTGAGGATGAGACGGATAGTGTCTATTTCAGAAAACCAGTTTGGATTTATGCTTGGCCGTTCGACGACGGAGGCAATTCACCTGGTACGGAGGCTGGTGGAATAGTATAGGGAAAGGAAGAAGGACCTGCACATGGTGTTTATCGACCTGGAGAAGGCATACGACAAAGTCCCCAGGGAGGTGCTTTGGAGATGCTTGGAGGTGAGTGGAGTCCCGCTGGCGTATATCAGAGCAATTAAGGACATGTATGATGGAGCGAAAACTCAGGTGAGGACGGCGGGAGGAGACTCAAAGCATTTCACTGTCTTGACAGGATTGCATCAGGGATCTACTTTTAGTCCCTTTTTGTTTGCTTTGGTGATGGATGTGTTGACGCGGCATATTCAAGGGGAGGTGCCTTGGTGTATGCTTTTTGCAGATGATGTAGTTTTGATTGATGAGACGCGAGGGGGTGTGAATGACAAATTAGAGGTGTGGAGACAAACGTTTGAGTCTAAAGGGTTCAGGTTGAGCAGAAGCAAGACAGAGTATTTGGAATGCAAGTTTAATGACGTGAGGCTGGAGAATAAGGTGGTAGTGAAGTTGGAATCACAGGAGGTATGTAAGAGGGATAGTTTCAAGTATCTCGGGTCCGTGATCCAGGGTAACGGCGAGATTGACGAGGATGTCTCGCACCGTATTGGGGCGGGATGGATGAAGTGGAAGCTCGCGTCGGGGGTGTTGTGTGATAAGAAGGTGCCGCCCAAGCTTAAAGGCAAATTCTACAGGGCGGTAGTCCGTCCGGCCATGTTGTATGGAGCGGAGTGTTGGCCAGTTAAGAACTCCACATCCAAAAAATGAAGGTGGTAGAAATGCGGATGTTGCGTTGGATGTGTGGGCTGACTAGAGGGGATAGAGTTCAGAATGAGATTATCAGGGAGAAGGTTGGTGTGACCCCAGTGGAGTATAAGATGCGGGAGGTCCGATTGACATGGTTCGGACACGTGATGAGGAGGGGCATGGATGCCCCGGTTCGTAGGTGTGAGAGGCTAGCGTTGGATGGTTTTAGGCGGGGTAGGGGTAGGCCGAAGAAGTACTGGGGTGAGGTGATTAGGCGGGACATGGAGCAGTTACAGCTCACCGAGGACATGACCCTAGATAGAAAGATCTGAAGGATGCGAATTAGGGCAGAAGGCTATGGTCAGTTTGGGTCGCTTGTGTAGGGAATTACTTGGTGGGACTATTATTCTTGTTATGGTACCTTGTTCCATGTTTTATTACGAATCTGTGTGCTTTTCTCTGTTTTTTATTACTTATGGGTGCCGTATTTATGTTATGAAATCTTGTTCTGTGCTTTACTATGTATTTGTGCGGTATCTCGTGTCTTGAGCCGGGGGTCTATCGGAAACAGCCTTTCTACCTCTTTAGAGGTAGAGGTATGGACTGCGTACATCTTACCCTCCCCAGACCCCACTAGGTGGGAATACACTGGGTTTGTTGTTGTTGTTGTTGTTGTTGTATGCTCTCTCTTTCTTCTTCCATGACTGCTTTTCTACTTCTCTTGTTTTTCCCTTCACATCGAGTGCATGTTATGAAGAAATGGCGGGAGATAGAAGTAGAAATGGTGATGGAAGAATTATCAGTGATGTGGAGCAAACGCGAGAATGAACTTTGCCTTCAACAAAGTGGGACGAATGACCATTCTGGGTAATGAATGATAATTGAGTTATTTTGCATAAGGAACTTTGAACCCACAGACATTTTGTCCAATTTTCCCAAGAAAGAACTCAAATTGAATCCTGAGC
Source organism: Capsicum baccatum var. pendulum (assembly GCA_030864225.1). Lineage (NCBI taxonomy): Eukaryota > Viridiplantae > Streptophyta > Magnoliopsida > Solanales > Solanaceae > Capsicum > Capsicum baccatum. The sequence continues at coordinate 177,858,203 of CM061550.1, forward strand.
TCCACAATTTCTCCAATGTCTTCCTTTTGTTCATAGTCTCAATGAAACTCCAAAATTTTTGGGTTTGTTCCTTCTGTACTTGGTACAAAACATGTTTGGACTAAAATAACCTTCAGAAGCAAATAGGCCATGTATGCCATTAGCTTGCCGGTGGAGAGTCTTGTGCTGCTCAACTTTGCTCCCTGCCACTAGCCACCAGGCGTGAAGCTAATTCTTTAACACATGTAGGTTTGTTAAAAATTGAATCATAACCGATAAGCTAACGCCAAAATTGGTTTATTGGCTTATTGCTATTGGATAAATAGTGTTGGTGAACGAATTAGAATTTATAATTAAATGACTTATTGGTGCAGGGGCGGATTGCTCAATTCCTTATTGGATAAACCATTATCCCGTGAAGAATTATTGTACTTACACTTTTCTCCTAGGTATATAAAGTACTCTACATATTATTAACCCTAATGCCCCATTAATTCATTTAGTATTCTGCTGCTCCTTCTTGCTCTCTGTTTTGGTGGTTCTCAAGTTTCTTTGCTCGTCTTTTTCCCTCCATGTCACTGCATTTAACATAGTGAAATCCTCTTTTTCTTAAGGAGCATAAATTTTATTAAAAAAAAGGTACCGTGGAGGTTAGTTGATACACCGAAGGATAATTTCTAATCCGTTATCGAATCAACTGAAAGCTTATTGGTTGGCTAGCAGATTAGTACATTTAAAAGTCGATAACTGATAAGCCAATCCGTTAAACATAATTATCCACTCCATAAGCAGCCCTACTCCTTTGAACTTGTCTCTCAAGCTTCTCACTGCTGGGCCTGTGTTTATGTTGCTTTAAATTGCAAAGCCTCTTATTTTCTTGCACCCTTTACCATAGCCTCACCTAGTGAAAGTATAGTAAATCCCAGAATATTTCCCTTTTGACTTCATTTCATCCCCAGTTGCTCAAATTTAATAGGAGGATAGACTATATGCTATGCCTAGATTCGTAGTGAAGCAGCTACACAAGTTAAGGAACAATTTTCTATAGGAGGAAAGAGCACAATGCTGCACCTTTGATGAATAGAACACAGGGATTGATTTGACCAAGGGCAAGCCAGATTCTATGTGGTGTGAACTTACTAACAACAAGGGCAAGTTTTCTGTTAAATCTTGCTATTAGGCCTTGAGCAGTAATGGAGGAAGAGGAGCAAAAGACATGGAGAATGTTATGATAATCTGAAGCTTCATTGGTGGCGGTGTTATTTCAATAGACGGTCTTACGTGATGCATGCTTAACAGTTGAAAACCTGCTAAGGAGAGGCTTCAACATGCCTAATAAATTTGTTAAGGCTGTTTCAGACACGTTCCTTTACATATTTGGGGTGCAGTGGGCTGTGCTGAAGGCCCGAAGACAATCGGAACAACTTTTGATAGCTGGCATGGACGGAGATAGAGAAAAGTGAAGTTTATTCTTGGCATATGGTTCTGCAGTTACTAAAGCTTTGCTGTATCTTTCTTTTGTGTTAGATGCTAATTTTAATACCCCTTTCATACATTTATTGCAAGTTTAATGTATAGGGAAGCTTCTTTTGCAATTTAAAGTGGTTAGTCAGTTATGGAGGGTGGTTTTAATTTGTTGAGGATGCAATGGGTCTTGCCGGGTACAATATAGGAGGCTTTGTATAGTTGGACTCATAAAAAGGAGAAGGAAAGCCCAAGAGCAAGGAACGTTGCCCCTTTAGCAATCATGTGGGTCATTTGGAAATATAGGAATAGGAGGGCTTTTGAAGACATGGAATATGATTTTTTAAAAATAAAGAGTAGTATTTTGTACCTAGTTTACTTTTGGTGTACTTTGGAGGTACCAATTTGTATAGAGGATTGGACCTCTTTTGTTGAGAACCATATTTTGGTCTAGGTTCTCTTCTTTTGGTACATGTATATGGGTTGTCCCCCCAATTTAAAATAAAATTATTTACCTTATCACAATAAAGTATGTACAGGAGATGAAATTGCTTTCAATAGGACACACCTACTTATTGCAATTTAATAAAATTTCTTACTTTTTAAACCAATGGTTAGGTGGAGCCTAGATTTTTGAGATTAACGAGCCCAATGATGTTGGATCAAAATTTCTAACCTAAGCGTCTTCTTTTATAACCCTAGTGTTCTGGCCAGCTTGCACACACCTCAACTAATTCTACTGGATCCCCGCTAACTCCCACCTACAACAGGTACCGGGTAACTCTGTCTACCAAGACTTAGACAAATGGGATAAACAAGATTCTAATTTATCTTAATTATTTATTTTTGTGTCCAAATTAGTGTATGTTATCTTTAACCCACACAGATATTGGTAATTAAACCCACCAAAGAATTAGGCTGATGGGAAGAATTCATATAGTGTGGCCTCTATGGGTATTCAAACCTTGGATGGCAAGGTTGTTATTCCACTCTTCAACAGCTAGACTAAATCCTTGAGGGTTATGGACCACGAAAGTTTAAATATCTGACACTTGAACCTCTTGTATTTGGCTATAGTGGCATGTGTATAGATATTACGTAATTCACAACTTCCTTGACAAAGTAGCGAAGAACATAATGTATATACACACGGCACTATATTATCTTCTTAACAACCTTTACCTTTTCTCTCTTTTATAGAGACTACTTTATGATCTTGGTTTTATGCCTTGGTAACTTTTCTTGCAGGTTCTTGAAAGCTTGGTTCTCAATTGGTGTTGGTTTTAGTCTTGCCGTTTTATCTTCTGTTGTTATGGTTAGTCACCTGCTATAGTCTATCATTTTATTTCTTTGGTAACTCATATCTGATTTCTTATACTAAGGTACTAACTCCTATCTAATTAGTTGTTTGCAAATTGCAAAGAAAAAGGATCTACCTTACCTAATTTGTTTAATATCTGCCAATTGAATCATTTTTTAATTCTGGCCAGATTCTTTTATATGAAATCAGCCAAATACTGTGTCTTTACTATGGCAACACCCAGATGAGCAATATGATGAGTGAATATCAATTTGTTTTTTCTTCTACGGTATGTATTCCCACACGTTATTAAGGAACTTGTTTTCCATTCTTTCTTTGGATTACTATGCTTCAAGCGAATATTAGTATGAGAAGAAAATGATTTTTTCCGGTCATTTCTGGTATTCTTTTTTTTTGGGGGGGGGGGGGGGGGGGGGGGGCATTTTCTGGTATTCTATGAACAGAAAAGTAGAACATTGGATACAAAGAAATGAATTTCGATCACTTAGCTATCAAAAATCTTGTGTTTATTCGACCCTTGTACTAGTTCTTTCTTGTTCTCCATGCAATTAAAAGCACCCTTGGAAAAAGACAAAAACTTAAAAAAAGAGGAGAGATTGATAATTTGTTCTTTTTTTTCCCCCTATATCTTTCTTGAGCTTAGATCATTTTATTAGGCAAGATATTGTGCTTGTTTAATTTGCTGGAAAGGTTGGGCTTGATGTGGATTCATGTTGCTTTGTCTATTTGGCTTAAGGCAAGAGGTGAAATGGCCTTGACTTATGCAACCTTATTGGGTTTAAGGTAAGGGGTGAGCATGGTGTACCTACAGACATGAACTGGGCTAGAAGCAGCTATTTGCACTCAGATTCAGTTGTTTTTTAAACAGTTGCATCTTCTTCATATGTTTTTATGTGCAGATATCAGGCTTGACCATCTCACTGGCTGACGTTGGATATCTGTGCTTGTCGTCCATCTTGTCGGTTTCAGTGCATGAACTTGGGCACGCTGTAGCTGCTGCAAGGTCAAGGCTAATGCTGTTTTGAAATGATTTGGAGTACAATATGGATTATACTATACTTAATATGTATATTCAAGTTACCAAATTCAAAAAAAAAAGTGTATTCATTGAAATCTTTTCGAAAGAAAATCAATAAAAAAAAAATGAGGAAAGAAATATAAAAAGCAAAAATTAAAGTTGCGTCTTATGTCGGGTTTTCTCAAAATCCTTGATAAATGATTCTGCTCCTTTCCTTTACTTGTACTCTTTCATTATTATTCTGATTTTGGAAAAAAGTGGAGAAGTTATTACTTGCGTGAACAATGCATATCTGATGGTGATGATTAAAATTCTCTCTTTATGAGTTTCTGCTGTTCCAGTCAAGTGAATTAATAATGGAAAGGCACCACCTAATAATTAAGGTTTACTTAGAGATGATTGAATTTAAGCACTATTCAACAACATAATTAGGGTTGTTGAGGAAAGAGTTTGTTACAATATCATCTGCTGACAACGATGTATTTCCCATGGTGCTTTGATTAATGAAACCTCGGGAGCAAGAATTCTCGAAGTCCTAGCCCAGAAAATGAATACTAAGAGGGCTAATTGGATCCTGGTTCACCTGCCACTTACTTCAGTGCTTAGCCGACTTTGTCTTTCTATTGAAGATCCTGAATTCTACATCCCTTACCCTAGTGGTTCTGAGCGGGGGAAAGTTTTCTGGACACATATTCGGCCTGGAGGGAAATGAGGGCTATCAGGTTGAGATTTATCAAGGCATAATCTCTTATATGTAATTGAGCCAGAGGAAATGAGGGATCAAAGTGTGGAATCACAAAATCTCTAGGATAGGATGCTTGAACTTATCATCCTTGTTAAGAGTTAGGAAATTATCAATATGAAACAACCCATTCCTCGTATATATAGGAAAAGTTTAGAATGCCTATAATTGTCTAAATACGAAGTATTAGGAATCACTTTCCATTCTTTTAGAATTATTTGAAAACTTTCCTTTCTTTTATGGGAGCAATTGTAAATACTATGTAAAATCCCTATATGCAGGAGGAAATTAGCAAACAATTCATTCTCAAATGTCTTATTTCTTACTTGCTATTAGAGCTTCTTCTATCGGTGGGCGCCACTAATCAATGTATTCCATCCGTCTGGCCTCATTTTCTTCTTTTCTTCTCCCTTTCAGTCCTCTGTCCAACAATTAGTGCTCATCTTCCCGTTCAACATCATTCATCTCTGAAGCAACTGTTATGGTGCACTATCTCTTCATTGACCAACTTGCGACCGATGCCATCCTCTGATCTTGATTCTATCAAGACCAAAGGTTTGAGTCCCTACTTTCAAATTTCTATTTCTTTACTTTAAAAGTTCTTTTACTAGAGTCAAAAGTTTGAGTCCCTACTCTGAAATCAGAACCAAGAGTTTGAGTCCATACTCTAAAAATTCCTTTTCTCCCTCTTCGAGTACTTCTTACTTTAAAAAATGTTTTCTTTTATCCAATAGTTCTTTGACTTTCTTTGTTTCAGTTAAGATAACAGACTATTTCCTTCCAAAAGAATCTTGTTCTTTTTCATCTAGCACAAAACAATAACACTTTTTTCTTCTTATTCCAAGAAAATGGTGGTTCAACCAATTGAATTAAATCCTACCTTTCACCTAACACAAGGGATCAAACACCTCATTCTGTTACAATGATATCTATATGTGAGCTGCCACACACGCTGCTTCAAATCTAGTGTTCTACAAAAGTATGCTTCAAATTTAGTGTTCTACAAAAGCGTAGAAGCATATAGCGATAAATTGCCATGTTATCCGACAAAAGATCTAATTGAGGTGCATTGTGACAGGTTTTGCCAACACATATGATCAATTCGTAGATATTTGTACAAGACTATGTTGTGGCCCCAGAATTGAGTATATTTATGGCAAGTTAGGAGCCTACAATATGTCCACTCTATCTTATTGGGAGAGCATTAAATTAGGACATTGTTAATATGTGTAGATTCTGAGAAACAAGAAAAGTCTTCTTGTATTCTTTATATTTCTACACCCCATGGGAAGGGATATTTATATAATGAGTCCTATACTATTTAAGAAAACATAATTAATTACAACAAAATATAATAAAATAGTCTATTCGTCTAAAGCTAGGAGATGAAATTTCAGGCATTTAAGGAGCACGTGCTTGAACATTAGGCATTTAGGTACTACTGGTTATGTAATATCAGGGTATCCTTCATGATCTTCGGACTTTGATTGTACATTGGCTGACTAGTATGTACAAACCTGATCAGTTGACATGTTTTTAGACATAACAGTGGCAGTACATGAATCTCACAACTGCTTCTGTAGGCACTACATTCTGGGAAAGCAGTGAGGGCATACAGATGGAGTACATCGCTGTTTTTTTTGCTGTATTATTTCCAGGCGCTCTAGTGGCCTTCAATCATGAGTTACTGCAGGCATTATCCAAAGTTTCTGCTCTTCGAATATACTGTGCTGGTGTTTGGCATAATGCAGTTGTGGGTGCTTATAGCAACTCTTCGTTATAAAGAATGCTAGTCCATCTCCATTTGTTTGTCATATTTTGTACCTCTTTGAACTAACTGGGTGTATTGTCTTACAGCTTTGTGCTGTTTGTGCCTGGGCCTTGCTCCTTCAACCCTTGATCTTGTATCCATTTTACATTCATGATGAAGGTCCCATGGTAATTGAGGATTAATTCTTGTTTTGCTATTTGCTAATTTGGGGAACCTAATTAGGCATTATTGTGGCTAATGTGTTCCAATCACATGACCTTGAGCAGGTACTGGATGTGTCTCCAACATCGCCATTGTCTGGCTATTTGTCTCCTGGTGATGTCATTATATCATTGGATGATATCCGTATTAATAATGTTCAGGAGTGGTCGCAAATTATTGCTGTATTAACTGAACGCTCTCATCAAAACACACAGAATCATAGCCGCCTTGAGAACTCTTTGAAAAGAAGTGTTGGTAAAGGATACTGTATTCCCTCTTCTTTGGTTGAAGAAGGCAAACATGTTTCGTTGGAAGGCAATGGAGCTTCTTGTCCTGATGAACTAAGTGCTTTTATAACCATTCCATGCTTGGATCAGGCCATGGCTGAGGATGACAATCTTGAGGTTAGCCATCAAAGGGATGGAGGTGAACTCCATTGTTTTTATGCTAAGGATGTCTTGAAGCTTGAGAAATGTGGTGATGGTTGGGGCAGACTTCATAGCAATAGGAGCAGCTGCTTATGTTCCAAGGTACGCAATTCAGTGTTCTCCCCTTGAGACCAGAAGCTACACCTTTATATTATTTTGCCAGTTGTGCATGTTTCCCATGATCTGCCTATAAATATTGCTCCTGTAGTTTGTAATATGCTAATGCGATTAGGTCAAACACAACCACACACAAAATGCATTTGAATGTGTAAAAAATTGATGTTTTGGTGCAGGAGGAAGCATGCTTTCTTCCACTTTTGTCGACTGGTGTAGCGTGGGTGGAGATCATATATTCAAGCCCTTCTCCCCTAGAATGCTCGCAACTTGGAAGAACACACATTGTCGATGATGATAACTCCAGGGAGAACCCCTGTGTTAAGACCTTTGTTTTTGTGGGTGATATAATTTCAATAAAGCATTCAGTTCTCTTGACTTCATATCAACCTCGTTGGCCAGCTAAATTTGGTGCCCATCTTCCCTATGTACTGGAAAAGTTTTTGATGTTCACCTTTCACGTCTCTTTGACACTTGCATTTCTCAACAGTCTGCCGGTATGTATTCTTATCGAAAGGATAACTCTCTGTTTTCCATGTTTATTAGCCTGCATGTGATCATATCTGTCGTATTTTCTTGCTGTGAAGATCCAGTGCCTCAAAATGGTGTTGCTAGGAACTACTAGTTCTGTTGGGCAGGTTGCAACAGCTTGAAGGTTTCAGAATTGTGCTGATTTAGGCCCAAGGATAGAAAGTTATTGATTAATGGGTCTGTTGAAGGATAATTTATTAGACAAGATTTAACATGAAAAGAGCTTGAGAACCATGAAAATCAAGGCCTTTCTAAGGCTGGAAAACCGTAGTGATTTTATGGAAAGACGGGAAGGAAAAAGCATTGAGATTTACTATATATAGGTTTAGGATTATTTCAACAAGGAATGAGGGAAAATTGCTAGCACTATTATCTAGTAGGATTAATTTATTGAATTGAAAGTATTACATACTTACAATGGTATAGATTGTGTCCTAAGCGTACTCAAAAAAAGATTTGCTAAACCATATAGGAAAAAAATGTTATACCTCATCTGAACTACTTCTTACTAACTTTATACTGACTCCATAGAGTAAATGTTTTTTCAGAAAATTCTGTTCGCTAGAGTAAATAGCTGTATCCACTGGACTGAAAGCGCTACAATCACAGAATATTTTATTACTGTTCAGGAGAAAGCAATTGAGCGATGCTAAGCAAGTTATCATTTTATTGCTTCGTATGGCATAAAGTGACATGCCACAAATAAAGCGTGTTTTTCATACAGCTAGGCTCTACGTGATCCATGCGTAAAATAGTTGTGTTCTTTCATCTAATTTTAAAAGTTGGAAGAAAGTGAAGAAGGATGAGAGAGTAGGACATTTACTACCTGAGTACTTGGATTGAACTCCAATTTACTTTTCATGTTTTCATTTTCTTTTTGATTTATAATGCCACTCATTTACTACTTCCTTATATCTCCTCTTGATTTGGTTCTTTCTTTTTTCTTTTTCTGTAAGATGTCTCTTTCTTGCTGTTTGCTGAGAGTTCTTTCCTTCTGATTCGCTTTTGGCCTTCTTGTTTTGTTTCTCCCTATTTCATTCTTCCTGTGCTTTTTTAATCTATACTTTGTTTCATTTTCAGTTAACGTTCTTGATTTATAGGTGGATTGTGTAGAATAATAGAATAATTGTTGAGGGAATGTCGATTGGTGGAATATGATAGGCAAAATGGTCCTCCTCCTCTGGATTCACTGATCCGCTGATGCAAACCACACTAACTCTCAACGGAACACCAAACCTCAACCAACCCTTGCGTCTTTAGCCATTAGCTGCATCTCAAAACCTTTCTCATCCAAAGAAAAAGCTTTTTTATCAATGGACGTAGTGCATTTTATATTACGGAGACCCACAATGAAGGACATTTGGTTTGAAACCCAAATTCTGTTAGTAAGATACATCTGAGTAGATCGATAATGTTCTGAATTTGCCAAGTATTGCTCCGTCTCAGACAGGCCAGGAGACGTCAGCGACGGGTGGGTGAAGAAAGAGCACTTACTCTTTCATGATCTTCCAGGATTTTAAATAGCTTAGGATTGCCATGCAACACAAGCAAAAATGAGACTTTGTATGGTACTGGAAGTTTCTTTAAATACTGGTTGGTCTGATTTTGGTGATAAAATCTGGAGATTTTTCAGGAAAGGAGCTGTCCGTGGAGTAGTTGAGAGCACCTCAGCTAGAAACTTTTCTGAAGCACCTAATTAATGCAATGACCTATGGTACAAATTAGTACAGATATCAACTATACCAAAGTCATCATCAATGCACAATTATTGATTCAAGGAATACTTTCCTCAAGAAATGTTTCACATGCCACTTTGCTTTTTCCTCCACTAGCCTTCGACGTACATTTGGGCCCTAAATGCATGCGAAGGTCTCCTTTTTACCATTGCAAACTTTGACACTTGGTGGTGGTCTTACATTATTTCAGTGGCATGAGCAAAATCCTGCTTTATATATACACATACACACCCATGAGGAGATCACATGGCATTCTCCTCCTTTTCATCTTTATTCCCTTTCTATACCAGTTAAATTTCCATGGAGGACTGACCGCTCACTCACCTTTGACCCATTTTTTCTGTAGAAATCCATTATCACAATTGAAAAATATTCTCACCCACACCAAAATGCATACTAAATTTCCTTGCTCCCTAACCCTAAGACACTAGATCTCATGACATAAACCTTCAGCCGAATCCCATATCCATATGTAGGCAAAAGCCTTCACCACCATCTGGGAAGATCCCTTCCAGTCGATCCTTTTCCCCACCCCCTCCGCCTGCTGTCATTTTCCAAGAAGATGACCCAGAAAACTTTGTTGCCACCAAAAGGCACAGTCCATGTCACCACCTTATCCCTTCAGCCAACACAATTCTTAAACCTAATATTTTAACTTGTTAATCTCTGACCCCAAATTTGATGGCTAGATGTCACTGCCAGTGAATTGATTACAGATGATTCTGTTATTTTCTAGTGATGAATTTTGCTTGGTTCTTGCCAGTGTTTGAATCTCTAGGTGAAAGGAAGGTGGGGTGTACTCAAACCATACACCTTATCTTTGTGGGGTAGAAAAAATGTTTTTGATAGACCTTTGGCTATTAAAATTCGATATTATGTGAGAAAACAATAGTTGAAAGTTGAAGAATGTGTTGATAACTTTGGTTATAAGAAATACCTACTTAATGTATCAAGGACTTCAGTATACTGGACATACATAATTATACGTGTGAATATAATTCTCACGATTTCTTAACTTTCTATTGTAGGTATAACATCCAGTGAAATCAAAACTGTGCTTAAAGCGTGCAAGTGCAAAAGCAAGGCGCACAAGCACTTTGCTGCTTCACGTGACCTCAAGCGAGGCTCGTGTCAGTGTGTCTTTTACAATCCCCTTTCAAAATAATTAGTCTGTCACAGTTCCTTTGACCATATTTATGGCAAATAGCCAAGGAGATATGCAAAAATTAACTTAGGGAGCAAATCAAAGTTCCAAAAAAAAAAAAAATTAAAAGAGAAGATCGGTGGATCTAAGGCCAGGATTTGAAGCACGACAACAGGCAAAAACAAAATCAACTAAATCTGGGACAAATGCAATGGAACAAGTCTATATCACATATAACTTCATCTCTTCTTTGTTTCTTTCTCTCTTATCTGTCTTTTCATCTTTGTGTGCCTATCTTCTACTCTTTGTTTTTTTACTCTTTTGTTCGTTGTCTTTTGGTAAGAGATGTAGACCAAATTTTCTCCATAAAAAATGTGTTTTAGATTGAGTTGACCTTTTTCTCTAATTTGAATATTTGTTTTTTTCTTTTGGGTGAAGTTGATAAACTGTTATAGTTCAAAATATTTTGGTGTTGAAAATTTTATATTTGTAGTTTTTTTAGGGAGAAAGGTCTGAGATATATCTTAACTTTGGCAGAATGTGTTGTGACACACCTCAACTTTGCAGGGGTTCTATGACCCCCTAGATTATTTTTTACCGTATTGCTCTGGCATATATTTGCCAGCTGGGCTACTGTGTGAATACTTGTACACTGAGCGCGTAAGCTATGCAAATATATGCCACAAAAATATGGTAAAATATAATCTTGGGGGACCCCCGCAAAGTTGAGGCGTGAACAAATTTCACCAAAGTTTATTTCGAACCCCTTTCCTTTATTTTTGTCTTTGTAGGAAATTTATAGAAGTAAATCGGACAATTGTCCTTATTTCATGATTGACGGTGTCTTTTATAATTATTACTACATATGTAACACATGTAAGGAGAGGATAATATTAAATATACTATTGGTGGCCTAAATATTTTCTTAGAAGCCATGTCCATAGTGGACCCCATGGTGTTCACTGTTATATTCTTGTTGTATATCATTATTTAACTATTATAATTGTATTGAAATTGCCTTATATATTTTTTTTTGTTTTATTTCAGGATTAAAAATGGTAAAGGATCTGTCTACTTTATATTCTTGTTGTACATTATAGTTTAAAAATTATAATTGCATGCAAAGTACATTATATATTTTATTTTGTCTTATTTCAAAATTAAAATTACAGAGGACCTGTCCATCTTTATGGTCTTGTTGTATATATATATATATATACATACATATATATATGTATACACACACATATTTATATATATATAAAATCATTTGTAGGATCCTAATGACATGTAGTTTTTGTGGAAAAGACACGGGTGGAATTAATCGGGCAAAACAATATTTTACTGGAAATTTTAAAAATGCGACAAAGTGTGCAAAATGCACACAAGAGGTTAGATAGGAAAATGAACTTTACATGGATCATAAAATAAGAAAGGAAGTCTATACTAGCGAGTTTTATGAATTTGATAAGTTTGATTATCAAGTCGTCGGTGGAGAAGATAAATGAAGTCCACGAGATCATTCATAAGAATAGAGGTGGAGGAAGCTTTGCTAGTGGCTCTAGTAAGACATTAGCCAAAGGAAAAGGACCCATTGTTGTGTTTCTACAAAAGCAAGGAACATTTGGGCAAACAAATACCTGCTCATTCCAATTGATTGCCTTGTTTTAACTTGACATACAGTTTAAGAAAGTAAAACCTACTTTTGAATCTTGTGGTTTTAAATTAAAGATATTTGAGATGTACCAAAATCTCCTTTAATTGTGTATTCTTAAACATGCCATGTGAAAAGATGAAATTAAAGTATTGCCAAAAAACGAAAAAGACATTCTTTTTGAAATGGACTAAAAAAGAAAAGTAGGACAAACAAATTGAAACAAGTATAAGAGATTTATGTGATAAAGAAGTAGAAACAATGACAATTCAAGAAGTTGCTCGCTTCTCATATGACAATGGGGTCCTATTCAATGTTGCTTGCTCAAAATGTTTTGGGGAGAAATTGAGGCTGTAGGAATTTATGGTTGAAACTCATGCCTCCAAGCCCACGAATTAAGGGTTCCGTTACTTAGGAAGGCGATTGAGTTGACCAATGAGATTATAAAAGAACATAAAGAAGAATGGGTGAAGTATGGATGTTCCATTAAGGTAGATGGATGGACAGGCAAACAAATCTGATAAATTTCCGCGTGGAATAATGTTTATGGAGTCGATAGATGTTTTCTTATTTGTTAAGATCAGAGAGCAATTACGTGAATTTCATGATTTATATATAGAGCGCGTTGAAGAGCAAAATGTGGTTCAGGTTATAAGTTGGTAATGGTAACAACTTTGTATTGGCTACAAAGAATTTATTGCTTTAAATCTATTTTACTAAGAATTTATTGTTTTAAATGTTTTAGTTTTATGTTTACTTTCTATTATCGAATGAAAATTAAGATACTCTTAAATTCTTAAAGTAATTTAGACATTTGTCTTAGATCTTTGAATACCAATTGTTTGGATCTAAACAATTGGTATTTCTTGAAGAGTTGTAACGCTACACAATTTATATTTCACTAGATCCAAACAATTGGTATTTCACTAGAAGAAAAAATTGGTATTCAAAGTTCTCAGACAAATGTCTAAGTTACTTCAAGGGGTCGTTAGGTTTGATGACAAATTTTGTTGGGATTAGTCATTAGTCTATGTTGCTCGTACTCTTTAAAAATGTCAACGGGTGCGTGTTGGGTTCTCCAAAAGTAGTGTATTATTAGAGAATCCAAAACGGGTGCGATATCGAAAGTGGAGAGTTTGTGCAACTTAGGGATTAGTTATGTTGGGATTTGCTGGGAATGGTTATCCTGACATTATTTTTTATTGACTGTTTGGTTTGTTGTATTGAAATTAAAATGTATTGTGCAGTTTTTAAGAAGTTGTTTGTTTACAGAGCACCCTCTACCTTATTTAGTAGAAAAACAGTTTTAGGGGCCTCAGGAGTAATTTTATCTTTTTATTGTTTTATATCGGAGGTACCCTTAATCCACTTTGTGCTAAGGATAACTTATCTTGGTACTAATTACTAATCTTGGTACAACTTATCTCAGGATGAGTAACCAGTTAATGGATAAGACAATACTATATTTTTATTCCACAACTATCTATACTTGTTTAGCATACCAAACCACCCCTAAGAATTTAAGAATATCTCTCAACTTTGAATTGATACTTTGAATTGATATTAGAAAGTAAAATATAAAACTTACATGTAAAGCAAATAACTTCTTTCTAGCCAACACATAGTTGCTACCACTACCTCGTATAACTTGAACCACAGTTTGCTCTCCCACGTGCTCTTTGTATCTGTCATGCAATTCGCATAATTGCTCTCTGGTCTTAACAAATGAGGAAGCATTTATTGACTCTATAAACATTGTTCTATGCGGAGAATCCACAAAAAAACAGTTTATCAAAGTTCTTTATCTGTGCATCCATCTGTCATAATTGAACATTCATACTTCACCTATTCTTCTCTATGATCTTTTATAATCTCATTGGTCAACTCAACAACCTTCCTAAGTTAAGGAACCTTTAATTCGTGGGCTTGGAGGCTTACGTTTGGACTATGCCTTCGTACATCCTCATTTGCTTTCTTAAAACTTTTTGAGCGAGCAAACATTGGATGGGTTCCCGTCATCGTAAAAGAAGCAAGCAACTTCTTGAATTGTTATTGCTCTTGCTTCTTTATCAAATGAATCTTTGATATTTGTTTCCTCAAGTGTTCCTTGCTTTTGTAGAAACACATCCATGGGTCCCTTTCCTTTGGCCAATTTCTTACTAGAGCCACTAGAAATGGTTCTTTCACCTCTATTCTTATTAAGGATCTCATGGACTTCATCTTGTCCCCCAACATCTTCTTTATAATCAAATTCAGAGAACTTGTTAGTATTAGACTTATTTTCTTTTTTTTCCTCTTATGTAATTTTTGTCAGTTCCTCTCTAATCTTCTGTGGGCATTTTGTACACTTTGATGCATTTCTAAAGTTTCCAATCAAATGTTGTTTTGCCCGATTAATTCCACCCGTTGTTTTTCCACAAAAATTACCTGTGACTCTTGTAGTGTCATTAGGATCCTTCAAATGATTATATTTCTAGCCAGAATCCCTTTGATTGCCTTTGGAAAAGTCCTCTGTCATTTCTAATTCCAAAAAAAATATTCAATGCATTTTGCAAGCATTTTTTTTAAAACAATAATACACAACAAGAACCTAAAGGTGGACCCTCTATCATTTTTAATTCTGAAATAAAAACTAATGTAATACATTTTGCATGCAATTATAATTTTTAAATGATAATATACTACAAAACTATAACTTAGAGCCCGTTTGGATAGAATTAAAATCTAATCAAGTCAGCTTAAAAAAAGTACTTAAAAAAAGGCTAAAATTGATTAAAAAAAACAAGTGAGAAACTGGGTATCCCTGGCTTTTTACTTTTTAGATTAAAATTCTTTTGAGTTTGACCAAGACATTTACCTTTTTATCCCTTACATTTTCTTCCAAATCCAACAATACCCCAATTTATAGCCCTTAAATATATTATTTTTCTTTCTTTTTTTTTCTTTGTCGCTTCTCTCCGTCTCTTCCCTCGAGTTTCCTCTTCATCTTTCTCCTTTGTTTTTGAATTGTTAGAATTAAAAATTATATAATCCAACTTATTTACAGTGTTAACAGCTTTAAGGACATTTAAGTTATTTTGACAATAAAAAAGTGATTAACAACAGTTATTTACCAAACGCATCAATTTTTTTCAGTTTCAACAATTCTATCCAAACACTATCTGTTTAATTTATAAGCACTTATTTTCAGATTTTAAGCACATAAGCTAAAAGGCTATTTTTTTTAATTCTATCCAAACGGGCTCTTAGATAGGTCCTTTAACATTTTTTAATTTTGAAATAAAATAATATGCAAAACATTTTGCATGTAATTTTAATTGTTAAATAATAATATACAACAAGAATATAAATGTGAATACCACTGGGTTCCACCATAATGGCCATGACTTCTAAGGAAATGTTTAGGCTACCATTTTTATCTTTATTGGTGTCCTCTCCTTCTGTGTTATGTTAGAATTGGAGTAGGAATAAGAATAATAAATAGAATCTTACTTCGAAAAGGATTGCAATGTAATATCCTAGTTGATAAAGAATTATAGTGTAGTAGTCTCCTAGTTGGAAAAGGATTAATGTAGTGTCTATAAATAGGGTCTCAATGTAATAATGTAAATACAACAATTCAATAATATTCTTCTCTTATATGTCTCACATGGTATCAACGCATTGGTGAGAAACTTCAGGGAAAGAAAATTCAATCACTGTGCATCTTTTCGGTGACTACTTTCTCATATCTGATTTGTGTTGCACCGTGCATCTTTTCGATGACTACTTTCTCATATCAAATTTGCGTAGAACTGTGCATTTTTTGGGTCTACTTTCTTATGTCTGAGTTG
Organism: Capsicum baccatum var. pendulum; assembly: GCA_030864225.1. Classification (NCBI taxonomy): domain Eukaryota; kingdom Viridiplantae; phylum Streptophyta; class Magnoliopsida; order Solanales; family Solanaceae; genus Capsicum; species Capsicum baccatum. The sequence goes on from CM061550.1 coordinate 177,874,139, forward strand.
CATAGCACCGTACGTCTTTTCGATGACTCCTCGAATTTGATTTGTGTAGGGTCGTGCCATCATTCCGACCCCACCCATTTAATTTTATGGTTTAAAACGATCTCATTGAGCTTGGTTTGGAAAGTTCAATTTCTCTTTTCTAGTAGGGTCGTGCCATCATTCCGACTCTACCCATATAATGTTTTTTTTCGATAGGGTCGTGCCATCATTTTGACCTACCCATATAATTTCTCTTTTTCATTAGGGTCGTGCTATCATTCCAATCCTACTCATGTAATTTCTCTTTTCCAGTTGGGTCGTGCCATCATCCGACTCTATTCATATAATTTCTCTTTTTCAGTATGGTCGTGTCGTCACTCTGACTCTGCCCATATAATTTCTATTTTCCAATAGAGTCGTGTCATTCTGATCCTACCCATATAATTTCTATATTTCAACAAGGTCGTTTCGTCATTCCGATCCTACTCATATATTTCTCTTTCTCAGCAGGGTCATGCCATCATTCCGACTCTATCTATATAATTTTTTCTCAGATTGTGACCACTTTTCTGTTATCAAATCTAATAATCTGGCACGTGAGCATGTTCCGGCCAGTTCTTCGGTGACTTTCTTGTTCAAGATCTACTCATCTCTTGATTTCGAGATGCACCATATAGTTAATACCCGTTTTCGACAATTTTCCAGCGTCAGATTGACTTTTCGGCGATGTTTACTACTTTTTCAACTACTTTTTCAGTTTGTTCCTTTGCAACGGTGATCGCCCGGACGTCCCCAATAGTCCTTACCAGCTTTCTTGCAGATATCTTCACTAAGTCCCTCATTGATCCTCGTATTAATTACATTTGTAACAAGCTCGGTACATATTGATGTGCATGCATCAACTTGAGGGGGAGTGTTAGAATTGGAGTAGGAATAAGAACAGTAAATAGAATCCTACTTGGAAAAGGATGACAATGTAATGTCCTAGTTGAAAAAGAATTATAGTATAGTAGTCTCCTTGTTGGAAAATGATTAATGTAGTGTCTATAAATAGGGTCTTAATGTAATAATGTAAATACAACAATTCAATAATATTCTTCTCTTATATTTCTCACATGTTACATAGTGATAGTTATACAAGTTAGACGCCATGAAACAAGGACAAGTGTCCCATTAGTTCATAAAGACGAAAAGGGCCACAAATATAGAATTTCAGCACCAAAATAACTTATGCTTGGTTCCACCATTATGGCCATGACTTCTAAGAAAATGTTTAGGCTACCATTTGTATCTTTATTAGTGTCCTTTCCTTACATGTGTTACATAGTGATAATTATAAAAGTAAGACACAATGGAACAAGGACAGGTGTCCAATTACTTCATAAAGACGAAAAGGACCACAAATATAGAATTTCAGCACCAAAATAATTTATTCTGAACTTTGCTAGTTTATCCATGTTTTTCGAAAGGAAAAAAGCAAAAAACCAAATTAGAAAAAGGTCAACTCAGTCAAAGACACATTTTTAATGGAGAGTTGTTTTGTCTATATCTTTTACTAAAAGGAACGAATAAAAAAGTATAAAAATGAGTAACAGAGAGAAGCATACAAAAAGGTGAACAAAGAAGATATGAGAGAAAGAAACAGAAAAGCGAAGAAGCTATCTATGATAAAGACTTGTTCTGTTGCAGCTGTCCAGGTTTAGTTGATTGTCTTTTTTCGTTGTAGTGCTTCAACTCGTTTGGCCTTATAATTCCTATTGATCTTTCTTTTAATTTTTTCGGAAATTTTGATTTGCTCCCTTAATTTTTCCATATTTTCTTGGCTATTTGCCATAAATATGGTCTAGAGGACTGTGACAGAATAAATTATAATTGTAAAAAGGAATTGTAAAACGTCCACTAATATGCAAACCTCGCTTGAGGTCACACGAAGTGGCAAAGTGCTTGTGTGCCTCATTTTTGCGCGTTTTTTACAGCAAAAGGTAGTCAACTATAGACAAGCTTGTCCAGTGACCATATTATAAATAAAATTGTCTTACAAAATAACAAAACAACAGCAAAATGAAAACAAAGAAACTAATCTAAACAAAAGAAAACAAGAATAGGTAGGAAATCGCTAAAGTTAATTGTTTCAAAAAAAGAAAAAAAAGGTAGGAAATCACGGTCTAACCTGTGCTACAACAGAACCACATTTGCTTCGATTTGAAGCAATCTGTTAATACGTCAGAGCTCTCACCATGTCACATAGTCTCAAGATCAGGAGGAGGACTCTTCTAGAGAAATGGATTGTGCAGCTATGCAGCAGACTATGATCTCTAAAGTATGAGCAGCTAATCACTATGATCTCTAAAGTATGAGCAGCTAATCTTGTGACTGCACGAAATGACCATATGTAGAACAATCCAACCAATTATGAAAATGTTTCCAATAGGATGAACATAAAATGTTAATACCACACATTGGATTCAGGTCTATAATCAGCAACTATCCCTTCCCTTCATGATGATCAGGTCACTTCTTGAACATACAGTTTTGCTTCTATGAAGTTCAGTTGCCTTAGATTAGAGGTTTGTGGGTAAGCTGACCATACACGTTGCCATTTCTGAATTCCTTTCCCTCAAAGCATAAAAAACCTGTCTGCAGATATCATCTATCAAGCAACAAGAATGCATAACCAAACATTTGCTTCGATTACTGAAGATCCTTCAGATTCATCTTCTCATGGAAATGCAAACAAAATATTGAATCTCCAAGGGTAGCAGCTGTTTAAGTGTGTGAACATGTCATCTAAAAGCCTAAGCTATTAGAGAGAGTTAATTATGTCTTCAGCACGTTCATTTTCATGGGACATGCATGTGGAAATTTGTTTCCATACTGGCGGTGAAACTCAATTGCAGGACCTTTGTTTGGTCTGATACTATGTAGAAGTGTGTGACCGTCTCATCTACCTTTAATTACTTAATTATGTTTTCAAGAACCATTTTTCACACTGTTTCCCTCTGAACTCTATTGGCTCAGTTTGCTGTCATCCTTTGGTGGCCTAATTTTCGGTCAGATCTTCCTACTGGACAGGATCTGTGATTTTTCTTCCGCTTCTCAGTTTTATTAGCTGAAACAGAAAGCAGAAGTTTGTGTATGATCAGTCTGCCAATGAATTTCAAGAGAAGTTTTGGCCATTCCACCTTATCTTCCCATTACATGATTCTGCAATGATCATAATACATACTGTATTCTAGGCTTAGCTGATATTCAATCAAACCCCTGTGAGATAGGGTTGTTTCACCGGCAAACTATGCCTGCAACCATTTGGACTAAACGCTCATCTGTAAAATTTTCCAGGCTACATGATAAACATGCTCAAATGCGTCTGTATGAATAGTTGAATATCAGCTAGAAGCCTAAAAAGCAGACTCCCACGACTTACTCAAATCTTTATCGATATGCAACTTTGAAGCATTACTCAAATCTCTATCGATGTGCAACTTTGAAGCATAGATTTGTAGCTATAAATCTCTATCGATATGCAACTTTGAAGCATAGATTTGTAGATGTGCTTCGATAATTTTTTTGACTACTTGTTGTCTCTCTCTCTCTCTCTCTATTTATATATATTTTCTTTTTTTTTCTTTGACTAGTTTTATTGCAAGAGGAATTTTTTGAGTGCTCTTAATTTGCTGCTGGAAGACTAAATTGCTCTTATTTGGGCAAAAAAAAAAAGACAAATTTGTGGCACTATAACTTCATCAAAAAAAAAAAAGTAAAAAAGGCAATGATGTCTCCATGCACTTCCTAGAACTGCTTTCTGCTCTCATTAATGTAATATCAGGTGGGGTGGTAAATAAGATAACATACATCTGCAAAACTATTCTACATTAAGGCCAATGTTTTTTGTTAAAGTGGGCCCTTCCTGCTTGAAATATACCAGAGAATGCATTAGATCCTCTGTTGGTCTGACACATTTGTCTATAGACATGGATTAGGTACATAATATGCATTCTCAATAATAGATAAATGACTTGCTAGAAATTGAATGCGCGACACTTATTTGTCTATAGACATGGATTAGGTACATAATATGCATTCTCAATAATAGATAAATGACTTGCTAGAAATTGAATGTATGCATTTCCAGTACCAAAAGTCCATGTAAATTGGTTTAGTGAGATGACAATAAAACTGCATCAATAATATATGTGTCTCGTCTGAGAGTGGTGAGAGATTACAAATCTGGAAGTCAGGTGAAGGAACTAGTTAGAACTTAAATGTGATCCAGATTTGGTAATAAATTTGATACCCTTCATAAAATTCAGTGTCCTACTGTCATCTTCCTACATGTCGAAAGAGAGGATGAAAGAAAATGTAGGATGATTTGGAAATTTCGATGTGTCTGTTTCATTATATTGAGACCCTAATGAGCTTTGTTCTAGGTCTTTGCTGAAGAAAGAAACCTCATTCTAGGGCTTGCCTTGGCTCTTGACAGTTGTTACTTCTCAGTTTTCATGCTCAACTGTCTCCCCCTTCATAGCAATTAACGAGTTCTTATCAGTACTTTTAGATATGTGTTATTGCTGTTTGAAAGGTGATTTTATAGTCTTATCTTGGTCATTTGATGACACTTGAATAAATTCCATTGTAAAGTCAGTTTGTTGATCCATTTACCAGATTTAGCATTCTACTGCAGAGAATGACCATTCTCTTTTGGATGCTTCTTGTTTGGAGTCTAGAGGTGTGCATATTAAGGCAATTAAGGACATGTACGGTGGAGCCAAGACTCTGGTAAGAATGGTGGGAAGCGACTCACCCGTCCATGATGGGGTTGCACCAGGGATCAACCTTTAGCCTGTTATTTGACTTGGTGATGGACGAATTGACACAACATATTCAAGTGGGTGTTCCGTGGTGTATATTATTTGCAGAATCAAGGAAATAGAGAGATTGACGATGATGTTGCTCATCGTATTGGAGCTGGGTGGATGAAATGGAGACTTGTGTCCGGGGTACTCTGTGATACAAATGTGTCACCAAGCTTTAAAGATAAGTCTACAGAGTGGTGGTTAGACCTGCTCTATGCTATGGGGCATACTAGGAGAAACAAGATTAAAATGAAGTTATACAGGACAAGGTTGGAGTGGCCTTAGTGGGGGGAGAGGGAGGGAGAATCAGAAAAGAAAGAAAATAAAAAGGGAGGGGGTGGGGAGGCAAAGGAGAGAAATTTATGGTTCTCTTTTCTTCGTATCTTTGATCATTTTTTAAAGTTTTTTCTCTTCTATTTTCTTCTGATTGTAGTTTTCTTTTTGCGGAAAATTATCACATCCACGTGCCATGTAAGTGTGAATAGCATGCACTTTAGCCACATCAACTAAAAGTAACACCACATAAGTGTGAACACTAGTTAGAATTGTTTATTATGAGTGGTTTTACTAAGTAGAGGTGGTTTAGTTGGATAAAGTTCAAATACGAGGGCTGATCTTGCAAAATTGTGTTTGTTGGAATGCCACTTTTATAAAGACTAACACATGTTTTAAGCGCCTAAACTATGTGACCATTCATATGTGATTCTGATTTGATTGAGTTGAACAAAGCCCGTGAAAAACAAGGTTGTAAGTAGTGTCAGTTTTGGTGAAATAACTGCTCCAACCGACACAAACACATCATCCTTCTTTCTTTTCCACCACTCGAGACCATCTTTTCTTCCACCATTTTTGAATTCCACTATTATTGTACTCCATGTCTCCCCTAAATTTTGTTGCCTAACCTTCCCATTCCTACTTCTACTTTGTAACAACTGGGATTTTGAGGGAGATATCAAAGTAATGGTGAGATTGAGGAGATGGGTAGGACAAGTCTTGCCAATAAGGTTACAGAGAGAGTGATGAGCGGAACTTGGATTGGGTTTGATGCAGTTTTTATCGGTAGTTTCTCTAGGAGCTTGGTTTAACTTTCTATACGAAATAGAGGAGCACGGGTTGAATGTGAATTCCCAACCTGGGGTCTTCTATGTGAAGTCAAATTCATCAGAAGTGCTAGGATGGGTGGATATGATTTGTCTCTACAGATGAAATATAATAATAGCTGATTCTATCCAAACATTTGTGTGCACTCTTGCAATTTTATCTTTGATAAAACCATGGATATAGAAACATACATGAGATTTGTTTTAGGGTAAACCAATCCTATGCATTAAGCCAAAGTGGAGGAGGAGGACATTCTAGTTTTCCATGTGTGTTGGAGTTGTTGAGACACAAGTGAAGACATGTCCTCAACAAGTCTTGACAACTTCTAGGTCTAATTTTTATTTGAGTTCTAACCCAGCTTATTTGACCGTTGATCAAGGTGAATATTTCACGCAAGCAAGTGAAAAAGGCTTTTCAGCAAGTGCTTTCCAGAAATATGAAGATACTAGTCAACCAATATCACAGAGTAATGATTGCTGACTTATGTGTCAATGTCAGCACTTCAAAGTAATTGGAGAATTGTGCTTGATGTGGATGAGGTTGAGTTTCGCCTAGTTACTTCTTCCTTCTTTGGTTGTCAAAAAAAAAAAAGAATTGTGCTTGATGTGAATGGCATGGAAACACGTGAAATCTTCAGATGTTCTATAGCTTTTCATATCCTCTCTCACCATCTTCACCGGAATCTTGAATTTTCATCACTTCTCTTTCTAACTTTATTTTTTTTGTGGGTTGCAGTTTTTACCTTGCCAGCATTTGTTTTGGTTTTAGGTGGACTGAAGAAGATGGTTTGCCTTGATTTTATCTGATGGGTATCACATCAGGGTAAATGAGAAACACACAGGATTAAAGGCGTGTAAAACATTTTGGTTTGAGTTAAGGTGTTTAAGTAGGAACTCTTGGAGTCAAGGGAGCAGCATTACAAGATCCTGCGTGTGGAGTTGTTAATGCATTTTGGTAACATGCATGTTCATTAGAAAGAGGCACAAAGTACTGAAAAGAGGCACTATAGTCTTCAGAACTGTTACCTAAAAGGATATTATAACAAACACAACAACAACAACAACAACACCCAGTGTATTCTCACAAAGTGAGGTCGGGGAGGGTAAGATGTACGCAGTCCATACCACTACATCCGAAGAAGTAGAGAAACTGTTTCCGATAGACCCCCGGCTCAAGACGGAGAATAGTACACCAAGCTCGTAAAGAAACATGTAACAGGAAAAGATGGCATTCAGAAACAAGACATAATAGAGATAATTATCAAAGAAGTACGAAAAAGAGAAGTACGAGCAATTCGAAATAAGAAATAAGCACTAGGACACTACCTAGTAGAAACCTACATTCACAAACCAGAGGCTCCTCCTCAAGGACACAGTCCTAGTAACAAACACTCACCCACCCCACCCAAACTCACCTGGCTAAAGGCCCCTACTCAAGGACAAAGGAGTAAATTTACTGCCCGGCTACCCAATCGATCTCCTAACACCTTGCCACAATCCACACACTCACCCTAACCTTCTACCCTAATTCGCAACCTCCACACCTTGTCCTTAGTAAGCTGCAGCTGCTCCATGTCATGTCTAATCACCTCCCTCCAGTACTTCTTCGGCCTACCTCTACTCCTCCTAAAGCCATCCAAAGCTAGCCTCTGACACCTCCGAACTGGGGCATTCGTGCTCCTCCTCATCACATGCCCAAACCATCTCAACCTTCCTTCTCGCATCTTATCCTCCACCGAAGCCACTCCCACCTTCTCTCAGATCGTCTCATTCCTAACTCTATCCCCTCTAGTAAGTCCACACATCCAACGCAACGTTCTCATTTTCGCCACCTTCAATCTTTGGATGTGAGAGTACTTGACTGGCCAACACTCCATTCCATACAGCATGGCCAGACGGACTGACACTCTGTAGAATTTGCCTTTAAGCTTAAGGGGAACCTTCTTATCACACAACACTCCGGAGGCGAGCTTCCACTTCATCCACTGATACAAGATCCAACCAACAACACCAAGAGCTTCGGATTTCAGTCCAACACCACAAGAACAACAAGTTTTAGTTTCGGTTTTTCAACTTACAACACAAGAACTAGTTTCGGTTTTCAACTTGCAACTCAAGAACAACAAGATAGAGAACAAATGCTAGTGAATCGAAAAGAGCCCCACACGGCTTCACTAGACTTTCAAGATAACAAAATCAACACAACAACAACAAGATAAAGAAAGATAGATAACTTGACATATAACATTCAAGAAACTAAGAACCCTAACATCAAGAGAGGACCCTAAGTCTAATGAATATAAACACCAAGTTCTTACGAGGACCAAGAGGCACTCAACAACCTCAAAACCCTTGTTTCTAGCCAAAGAGACAACACAAGTATCCCTCTACTTGTGAGATCTAGGGACGGCTTCTTGGAGAAGAAGAGAGAGGAAAATGTTTGTGTTTTTAGGTTACAATTTCAGATTTCAAAAACTAAGTCTAACTCTCTCTACATGTTCTATTTATACTACAAACAAAAAGGTAAAATGACCCTAACGCCCTTGCTTCTTGTGCCAACTTTGAAGTGTAGTTTATTACACATTAGGACCCCTCTTCACACATAAAAACGTTTAGGTCCTTGGTTGGTTCGATCACCAACTCACACACGGCCATTTGCATGAACAAAGCTTGGAGTGATTGTAATTCCCGAGCTTGGCTTCGTGTGAAAGGCCGTGTACCTGTGGAGGCTGCCCTAACCGTATCATCCACCCTCCTCCAATACGTTTAGAGACATCTTCATCAATCTCGCCATTCCTCTGAATCATAGACCCAAGATACTTAACACTGTCCCTCTTACAAACATCCTATGAATCTAACCTCACCACCGCTTCGTCCTCCTGACTCGCGTCACTAAACTTGCATTCCAAATACTGTCTTAGATCTACTCAACCTGAGCCCCTTAGACTCGAGGGTTTACCTCCAAACCTCCAGTTTCTCATTCACACCCCCCGCGTCTTATCAATCAACACTACATCGTCTGCAAATTACATACACCAAGGCACCTCACCTTGAATACTCCGTGTCAACACGTCCATTACCAACGCCAAAAAAAAGGACTAAGAGTCGATCCCTGATGCAATCCCGTCTTGACCGAAAAAATGCCCTGAGTCACCTCCCGCCGTCCTCACCCGAGTCTTCCTTCCATCATACATGTCCTTAATAACTCTGATTCTGATGTACGCCACCGGAATATCTCACCTCCAAGCATCTCCAAAGAATCTCCCTAGGGACTTTGTCATACGCCTTCTCTAAGTTTATGACCACCATGTGCAAATCCCTCTTCCTTTCCCTATACTACTATACCAATCTTCTCACCAGTTGGATTGCCTCTGTCGTCGACTCGGCATAAAACCAAACTGATTCTCTGAAATGGACACGACCCTCCTCAATCTCCGCTCGACCACTCTCTCCCAAATCTTCATAGTGTGACTCAACAGCTTAATACCCTTATAGTTGTTGCAACTTTGAACATCGCCCTTGTTTTTGTATAATGGGATCATCGTACTCCATCTCCAAGCCTCAGGCATTCTCGCAGTCTTGAAAATGACATTAAACAAATTAGTCGACCACCTTAAACCCCACCACCAGCATACTTCTAAAAATCCATCAAAATCTCGTCCGGCCCCGTCGCCCTACCCCTCCGCATCCTACGAATAGCCTCTGTGACCTCAACGTTAAAACGTCTACAGTAACTGAAGTCACGGCTCTCTTCTGAGTGCTCCAGCTCCCCTAACACAATGCCTCTGTCCCCCTCGTCGTTTAAAAGTCTATGAAAATACTCCTGCCATCTCTTCTTGATGTGAACATCCTCCACCAAAACTATTTTGTTCTCCCCCTTAATACACTTCACCCTCATCTCCCTAGCCTTAGCAAGCTTATACAACTTTTTTTCCCGCCTTTCTTCTTTAACCCCACATACAAGCTCTCAAACGCTGCTGTCTTAGCAGCAGTAACTGCTAACGTAGCCTCTTTTCTTGTCACTTTGTAAGCCTCCCTATTCACCCGCTTCTTCTCTTCGTCTTTACTCTCAATCATCTTAACATATGCCCCCTTCTTAGTCTCCACTTTCTTAACTTCTTCATTCCACCACTAGTCCCCCTTGTGTCGGCCTGTCTGACCCCTCGAAACACCCAACACCTCTCTAGCCGTCTCCTTGATACAACTGACAGCCTTATCCCACATACCATCCACGTCCCCCCTCCCCCACTTCCACGCCCCCATTCCCGCCACCTTCTCTCCTATCTCCAGCGCAGTGACTAGCGTCAAGCCACTCTACTTAGTTCTAAGTTGACCCTCTCCGACCCTCCTCTTCCTACTCTTCTTGATAAACAAGTCCGTCACCAGAAGCCTGTGCTGAGTCGAAAGATGCTCACTCGGAATGACTTTACAGTCCTTACATAAAACCCTATCCCCTTCCTAAGCAGCAGAAAGTCAACCTGAGTCTTGGCTAAAGCGCTTCGGAAGGTAATCAGGTGATCCTCCTCCTTCGGAAAGCTTGAATTCACAACCACCAACCCAAAGGCCCTCGCAAAATCCAATAGGGCAACCCCCTCACCATTTCTATCGACGAAACCAAAACCTCCATGCACATCGTCATAACCTCCCGGAATAGCCCCAATGGAGAAAAAAGATACTATAACAATGGAGAAAAATATTATTGCATTGTGTATTTACATAATTACATCGAAATATTTTTAGACACTACATTACAATCCTTTTCTAAGTAGGATTTTATATACTATTCCTATTCCTATTCATATTTTAACACTCCCCCTCTAACTGGTGCATATAAGTCATATGTACCTAGCTTGTTACAAATGTAATTAATACGAGGACATGTGAGGGACTTGGTGAAGATATCTGTAAGTTGATCACTTGGCTTCACAAATTTTGTAACAATATCTCTTGAGAGTATCTTTTCTCTGAAAAAGTGATAATCAATCTCTATATGTTTAGTCCTCTCATGAAACACTTGATTTGATGCGATATGAAGGGCTGCTTGATTATCACACACAAGTTTCATCTTATCGGTTTCTCCAAATCTTAGTTCTGCGTGTCCAATTTCATGACAAAATTCCAATCTGATTAAGATTTTTAGGAACGACCTCCTCCTTGCCGATTCCACATAGCCTGAGATGTTCATTTTTCTATGGTTTGAGATGTAAGAATAGAGGAGTCAATGGTGGGTGATACTTTGTGGCTGGGAGGCGCAACAAGATGAAGCAGACGAGAGAATAACTCATCCATTGTAGGACCCGTGGGACTAACTAAAATCTGATCATGTACCGAATCATCGGCTGTAGAAAGTCCAACATGTGTAAGAACTGAAAACATCTGTATGTGCTTTTGTTGTTTTTCCACATCGATAGTGACGGGCATCAATATAACAAATTCTTCCATGACTGCTTGTACTTGTCCCAAGTAAGTAGACATATTAGATTCTTGTTTCTTCAAGTTGGTCATTCTAGATATCACATCAGATATACGAGATATTAGCGTATAAAGCACGAGCTTTTTCCCAAAACTAAATAACATGTTTGGAATGGGCGAAACAAGGGCGTCAACTTGTAATCAATAGATCGCCATAAGAGACTACATAATGGAGTGTCAACTTTATCCCATTATTCTTTGGCTTTCGCATTCGCGCTAGATTCTGCCTTTTCATCTACCACACCAGACTTGATTTGGGCATCTTGACCGTTGCATCACAACTCAATTGAGGAAGCCCATGCTAAATAATTTGAACTTCCCATTGATGGTTCGGAAGTAATCATAGGACTTGAATTATATTTTTGGAGCCAAAAATATCATACCCAAAAAACATATAGGTTTTTTAACTTGAAAACACCAAGAAACAAAATCTGGATTTCTTATATTGCTAAAAATTCGCCGGGAAAAATAAGTGAAGTTGCCGGAATTAGGGTTCCGACGATCGGAATCTAAAAAATTTGGTGGAATTTGAAAAAAAGAAAATGGTGGGAGGTCAGAATAGCTGGGCGACCCTAACAGAAAAGGAACAACTCAAAAGTTCAACCGAAGAAGAGTTCACGCGCCGGCGTGTGACAAAGATCTCGTTGGAATAAAGAAATTTTGGCAGGCGCGTGGGAGCGCATGGCTTGTATTTTTCGGTGGTTTTGGTTGGGTTTTTTGTCGCATGTGCTTTCCAATCCTCTTGGTGGTGTTGTATTTTGCACAACCCACAAAACAGATAATGACACAAATCAGTCACCGGAAATTGACGCACAGTGACTGAGTTTTCTTTTTCTGAAGTTTTTCACCAATTCTCTGATACCATGTGAGAAATAATGGAGAAGCATATTATTGAATTGCGTGTGTGTACATAATTACATAAACATCCTTTTCTAAGTAAGATTTTCTATACTGTTTCTATTTTTACTCATATTCTAAAATCCCAAGATGAAGGTAGAAAGACTGAGATAGATCTGTAAAGAGGAGGTGCGCGGAGACACGAGTAAGGAGGTGTGAGATTTTGGCTATTGCAAGTTCAAGAAGAGGTAGAGATAGGCCAAAGAAGAACCAGAGGAGGTGATCAGACAAGACATGACGCATCTTCAACTTACGGAGCACATGATCCTAGACAGGAATGGTTTGAAGGTCGGAAGGTAGTAGGTTTATCATATGAGGGAGAAGCAGGGAACTAGAGTCTCCTCTTCTCCGTATTTAGTAGTTTATTTAGTATTCACATAGTATTTTTTTCTTCATTTTTACTACAGGTTATTTCAATTGATCAGTATGTTTTGCTATTTTGCTGTCTTTTTTTCCTTAATATCCTGCTTTAATTGCATTTTTTTTGAGCCGAGGGTCTAATGAAAACAACCTCTCTACCCCACAAGGGTAGGGGTAAGGTTTGCATACATCCTACCTTCGCCAGACCCCACTTGTGGAATTACACTGGGTTTGTTGTTTTAATATGTACTCATGTTTTTACCTCTGCTTCTTCTCCAGGTTTATTTCCTTGATGGTGAGGCCATTTCAGAGGTGATTATACACTACTTTAGGATCCTAGGTCCGAGGAGGAGGAGAACCATTCTTCAGTATTTCCTGTTTGGTGGAACAGTTGCATCTATTCTTATCTTCGCCCGGGTTTTCCTTGTTTTATTGTGAGGTAGAATATCATCATATCGTACTGCTCGTAGAGGTGGAGCTTCTAGACATATTTTCCCCCTCCGCAGGTTTGGAAATCGAGGTGCACCAAGCTGGACTAGACACCACGGTTATTAAAAAAAGATTGATCAACGTGGTAAACTGCTTTTAGTCAGTTTTAGTTCGAGTAATAGGAATGTATGTTAGCATACGTACTGATACAAAAGATCTCTACTCACCTACGGCTGGCACTGCCTCCCTTGTATCTTTTGTTTAATTGATAGAAGTTTAATCTTCCAGACCCTAAAAAAGACAGATGCACGTGGTGAATGTTTTTTTTTTTGTGCCTCCGTCCGACTCCCCGTCCACAAAAAGAGAGGAAAGCTCCACTTTTCTCGTCATTGAGTCAATTTTGGTCCTGTAAAAAATGTTTACTACGCGCCAACTTTTTCTTAAGCTCTCTTTTTTGCTTGTGTTGGCCGCTTTGAATTTTATTCAGTGGCACAAAATTTGGTAGAGTAACAACCTTACGATAGAAGTATAAGTTTCAGAACTTTGATTCGTACTTAAGTATACCGTTAGCGCATATTATTCTTTATTTGAGTGATCATCAAAATTCTGTTAAATTCTACTGAGACACCTGCATACGGTGGTTGCTAAGGAGGTGTAACATGATTAGCTTATCTAGCTGCTGAACAAAGTGAGATGAAATTCAGACTATGGACTTGTTATTTGTTTATTGGCAACTGTTCTTCACAAGTTGGACTTTAAGAGGGGCAGTTTTAATAAAACTCGTACATGCGTGAGAGTTAATGGTGCAGTTGTTGCTGATGTCATTATTAATGTCTAGCGATCAGGCAGAATTTCAAGCCCTTAGAAGAAAGAGCAGACGTTTCCTTATCTATGTGGTAAAGCCTTCCAACTTTCTACTTGGGAAGATCTTACGACTTGGGGGATATCATCAAGACTTGAGTGTGCCCCTCCGTTTATCTATCCAATTTTTAGGCTTGGACTAGCATAGCTTGGGTGAAATTGATTAGTATGTTCATTCTGAGAACATGTTTGGTTTTTCAAGTAACACGTCTGTTTAAATGATCGTGGCTTTGGCAAATACACAAAGAAGAGGTTTCAGCATGCAGCCATTTCACATTTGCTAGTAAATTTGTGAACATATCTCAACTTGAATGCGAAATTTTTTGTTCAAACAGAGTAATGATTTTGAAGTGTGTTGTGTATTTCGAAAGGAGTTTTTTAAATAATCAACTTTCACAATGTCTTTTCGAGTTTCACCTAAACTCGTACACCCTCCACCGGATTACACACCTAGGAGAGGATAGGAACACAAATCATATGTCAGCTGAACAAAGAAGGGGAGAGAAGGAGGTTCGCTTACTTATGCAAGCTGAGCAAGAAACACACAACCAGGACGATGAGGATAGTTCACCACCCACAACAAAAAAAGGTGGAGACGAGCATTAGGAAGAGACAAGGTCGACATCTTCAGCGGCGGAGAAGATGGAGAGGCAAAGAAAAATGAGGACCAATTTTGAAATCCTATTATGAGGATAGTTCACCACCCACAACAAAAGAAGGCGGAGACGAGCATTAGGAAGAGACAAGGTCGGCATCTTCAGCGGCGGAGAAGAAGGAAAGGCAAAGAAAAATGAGGACCAATTTTGAAATCCTATTTGTTAGGGTCATTTCATATATCAAACCTGATTTTTGTTGGAATGGGTTTCGAATTTTATTGTTGTTTTCTTGTTTTTTGTTTTGGGCTTTATGGACCGATTTTGTTGATAAATAAAACTAAAATTTACATAAATATACAAATTAAAGTATTGGTAATTACATAATATCTCATTTAACAAAAGTAATTACAATTATCCCAAACTAATTATACAAAATCCCATCCTTTATATTTTCTCTCTCTAAAATTCTCATACATATCAAACGCACGACTTGCCATCTACTAATGCTCCTTAACCTTTGCCTAAAATCAAGCAAACATGATGTGGTGGTTTCAAAATTTTCTTTAATTTATTATTTAATTATTTTTATTATATTAACTGGACTTCTAAAATATATGGGACTCCTAAAATATATGAAAGGAGAATCAATTAATATTTCCTATGTACTGATCAATTAGAAAAATATAGAAAAAAATACTCCTAAAATAGGACTCTATTAAGAAAGTACTTTTACAAATATTGAGATGCACAGTAAACTAGACTACTACAGAAGAAAATGGTTTATTTATGGGGAAAATATGATTGATGTTCATCTAACTTGATTCGATCGCATGTCTAGATTGGTCGATGTTTAATTTTCTAACCCTTAACTTCACTATTTTTGTCAATATAATAGAATTCAACATGTGTGTATATATATATCTTCTTTGTTTTCATTCAAGTCACTCTTTAGTGTCAAAATTTTTCGCTCAGACAAATTATTTTCATCAAAACTGAAGCTTTGTGATCACTATTGTATTATTTTGTTGTAGCTTACAGGCCGTAGATGAATTTACAGGTGGTAGATGAATGTCGGTTGGCTTTGAGAAATTTTTTTAGGTAAAAATTAGATTTAATTGTATTATTTTTATATCTCTGTTTTGAAAATTTTATTTTGTGTAAAGGTAAAGTTAAGTTGTATTATTTTGATATCTCTATTGTCGTACTATTTTATTATAGTTAACAGTTGGTAGATAAGTGTCAGAGGATTTTGAGAAAAATTTTGTGTAAGGATTAGATTTAATTATATTGTTTTAGTGTCTCTATCATCGTATTGTTTTGTTGCAGTTTACAGGGGGTAGATGAATGTCGATCGACTTTAAAATTTTTTTTGGGTAAATGTTAGTTTTAATTAAATAAATTCTTCAAAATATGTTGAATTTAACTATTGTATTCATCTTTATTATTTAAACAAATATCTTATTTAGTGTAATGTTTAAACTCAATAAAGTGAGGTACACGCGCGAAACATGTACACCTAAACTAGTAACACTACATATCTGTAATCTTTCTTATTAATTATCATATATGTTGTTCATATCCAATACATGCTGTGTAAATTCCATACATTGTGTGTAATGGATAATACCACTACATACGTTACACTATATATCTGTAATCTTTCTTATTATTTACATATTTAAAGTTCTTAATAAGCATCTAAACTTGACTATCTTATACGCAAGCATGGTTATATTATTTGTCTGTATGTGTAATTTTTTTATTTACTAAACAAAAAATTAAATACAAATTTGATAACAAACTGTACATTTTTTTTGTTTGGGTTGAAGTTTTGAATGATGTATCCTTAGTTAATTTTGGATGACTTATGAAAGTTTAACTGTTGTGAATTATTTTTTAAAAATATACAAATGACTATGTATAATCTTTTACACACCACATATGTAACCAAGTTAGTTTAAAAATGTACATAAATTATTTACCTTATACATAAAATTATTGTGTTAGGTTATTGTTACTGTGCACTGTTATGTATTAGGTTTGTCTTACAATAATGACCCAATATATGATTGATGAGATATACGTTTCTGTTAATTGTGACGAAGAATTTCATTGAGTGTTGGCAGTTATTGTACTGAAGAAAAGAATTAGACGGGTGTACGACTCATTATTAGAAACCAGAAATAGGGACACATCCATTGAAATACACAAGTTGGCAATGATATTGCTTGCTTACTTGTCTGATAGTAGTTTCTTTGAAAAGACAGAACGTACTGACTGGGCAAATCTGGATGCGTACAAAGATAAATTGGGTCAGCGCACTCAAATTGTCAACCAACACCCATTTGATGTTGAGTATGTTCAAAACATAGCCCAGCAGGCGTGTGCTAGTCTGTAAGTGCATCTGTTTTTACTTTTTTACATATAGACATTTAAAATTATTTTTACGCCTTCTTAAATAATTTTTTTTTGTATTTCAATGACTGTGGTGTTTTGTAGTCGGAAATGCGGAGATCTTAAGTGAAGGACTGACAGTACCTTCAAGTGGCTGTGATGCACACACAAAGCGATTACGCTATGCAACATTACTTTGCAATTATGAAGTCATCAAGTGATCGGAAGGATACACAAGCGACAATGATGATCCTCTGTGATCAAGGTCAAGATATGTTCAACCAGTTGACGAAACCACAATAGTTAGTTTAGAATAATGTAGACTTTTAACCTTCTACATGAACACAGTTACTAACTTGTTTAAGTAATGGATGTTAAAGACTTGTAGCACATGTTAGATTTCTAATGTTTTTTTGGATTTGTTTTTTCTGTTATTTGGATTTCTTAAGGATGCTTAACTATCTTCTTCTTCTTCAATCCGTTCATAAGTAATTTTTGTTATTCTTCTTGTTTGAAAGTATTTCTTGACCTTATACATTAGCATGGTCACCTATACAAATGAATGTATGTATAATAAATATATAATACATATGCACCCACGTATTTTTAACAATGTCCCTTAATTTTGTAACCTTATACATAAAGTTGCTATGTATTAGGTTAGTGTAACTTTGCAACGTTTGTTCCATACAAAGATTTCAATACATGTACATTAATATAGCATAAATAGAAAATCACCAGTAATAACATATCCTTATATATGCTACCTTATACAATCATTTACCTCTCTTTATACTGCTATAGTAAAATCACATACTTTTATTAAACTGTTTAATTATACCTTAAACATAAATCTTTTATGTACTAATATTGTTTGAAGATAATACCTTAAACATAAATCTGTTAAGTACTGACTTTAGTCTAATGTACAATGAATCCTTATGCATTAGATTGTACCATTTATGAAACTTTCTACTTAAATATATACAATCAGATCACATACTTTAGCCAAATGTAACATTTATTTAACATTTAATATGATAACCTTATTCATTAACAGATAGTTATGCATTTTCATAATAATAACCTTATACATTACTTGCCATAATGATAACCTTATAAATTAGCAGGATAATTATACATTTTCATAATAATAACCTTATATATTATTTGCCAACATAAATCTGTTAAGTACTGACTTTACATAAATCTGATATACCTTAAATATAAATCTATTAAGTACTGGTTTTAGTCTAATGTATAATGAACCCTTATACATTAGATTGTAATATTAATGAAACTTTTTACATAAATATTATACAATCAGATCACATACTCTAGCCAAATATAACATTTATTTAGCATTTAATATGATAACCTTATTCATTAGTAGGATAGTTATGCATTGTCATAATAATAACCTTATACATTACTTGTCATAATGATAACCTCATACATCGATGGATAATTATGCATTTTGATAAGCTTAACCTTATACATTATTTGCCAACATCGTCTTATCAATCAAAACATACATACAATTCTGTAATATATAAAACAAACATGCACCACTAAATAGATGTACTATAAATTACACATCAGGAACAATTGAAGCATCTAAACAAAACTTGAATTAGTCCATACATTGATAAAAGTAGTTCATACATTTTTCAGAAATATTACATGATAATGAAAGTTGGTTACTGAAAGTTAAAGAAGATTCTACCAGATGAATGCGTAAAGAATTAGCCAACATAATTCGATCATCATACAGATAAAAAAACTTTCTTTTAATGTATCATTTGAAAAAAAACACAGGTGTACCGGTTGTGACCTACACGACCGCATTTACCGTAATAGTTTGAGCTTGATGCAAGTGATTCACTTGATTTCACATGCCTATCTTTTTTTGGCTTTCCTGGCGGTCTTCTGTATCTTGACAGTAATACTTCTTCATTTTCAACATATTTAGGCATATTCCAATCCTTCAATACTTCAATTTTGTGTGGGAAAGGAACTTCATCAATTTGATACTGGCCACAGTTGCACGTGCCATGTTCAATATCGATTATGTACCTTCTACCAGATTAATATACAGAGTAAAGATAGCTTTCGACTGCCTTAACCTGTTAGACATGCATGCATTAATACATATGATAAAATAAAAATTATTAATGAAAAAATAATATGCTTGCATATATATTCAAAGACATACCGCCATTCGAGAAGCTTTCGCACCATTAAGAGTCAGAATGTCTTCAAACCTTTTCCCTATGTTTGTCTTGGTATAAGATGCAATTTCTCTATTTTTACAATTTCATGTCCCAAACTAAATTCTTGCTTCTTCGAGAAATTCTAAAATAGGCAGTTTATGCACCTCTACCAAGCAACCATTAATATATTTAACTATCATCATCCCACCTCTATTTAGCGGTGAGTGACTTCAGGATCATTTTTCATAATCAGCTTCTTCTAGGTAATCCTTAACCCTATGATCAACTTTAGCAACCTTTGACATAATGTAATCAAAATCTTCTTTTCTATAGGCTTTAGCCATATAATACTGGTCACTAAGTCTGTCTTTGCTTTTCCTAAAATAAGTGCAAATGTTCTTTCATAAGTGCCAAATACATGCTAGATGAGGGACATTAGGATAAACAATGCTCAAACTTTTTATGATACTTTCGTTGCGATTCGGTACAACACACATGTTGTCTCATTCACCAAATGCATTCCTAAACTGATGAAAAAATCAAGTCCACGAACTGTCATTCTCAGAATCTACAACCCCGTAAACTAATGGAAAAATATAGCCTAGTTAAAAAAAACATATGATAACCAAACAAATATTTGAAGTATAACATGTATTTTAAAATAAAAACATACAAACTGCAAAAATTATTGAATACTTTAAACAACACCATATCAAAGGAAAAAAGTATAAACAATACCTGCACCATCAAGTGTGTGCTGAAAGGAATGTTCCTTTGTATAGTTCGCTTAAATGAGCACTAACAACCACTATAAAAGGTCTGCAAAACTGAAAACCCTGTATCATGAGATTTAATACAATAAACAAGTATTTAAACTCATTATCCGCTGCCTTATGCATCCTAATGTGAGAGTTAGGATACAAAGTGTTTAGCATATAAATTGACACAACCTGAACCAGGGCCTCATCGTGTCGGATGCCTCAGGACCCACCCGGGGCCGAAGACTACCCCCAAGACCCAACCATAACCTCCCTATACCTCAGCTAGATGGATTCCAAATATATATATATATATATATATATATATATATAACATAACAAAATGGAACAATCATAAATCAAATATAGTCTAACGGTGCCAGCCCCAATACCAATACCAATGCCAAGGATGACACCATACCCACACAGCCCATACCAACCCATAGTAGTCACACAAAGCCTCTATCCGAAAGTAAAATAATATCCGATCGAGACATGCCCCCGACCATAGCCAAAACCAAAGTCTATGAAATGACAAAAGTATGTAGAGAAATCCATAACATGAAATGGAGCCTTTCGGAGTATAAAAGATCACCACTTCAATCCAAAACAAGTTGTCCCCGAGTCTGATCACTGGGCAGGAGGAGTATGACCGGTTTCTGCATCGCATGAGGATACAATGCCCGAAGATGGGTTAGCGAGTAAATGCTAGCATGTACTTAGGAGTAAGGATAAAATAAAAACCAAGTAAATATCCACATACAATCACATTCATACATACACATATATATATCGTGCCAGGAAAAAGAATCGGGTTTAACATATGTTTAAGACCTTTAACTTGGGATTGTGTAGCTTGGCCATCCTAAAACCACCCATGGGTTATATGGGTTCAGCTTTCCCTGCTGAAAGGGCATTTCCCAATATATAAGTGTGTTATAATGCATATGGTCACCAAGACCACCTCACATCGGCAAACGTGAGTATCCAGTTTTAGTCCCTCCGGGACCGCCACCTTCAACGGCTTTGCTAACACTTTCCTCTTTAAGCCCATATTAAAACCATTCACACACAACCAACCAATTACTAAGGAATCTTGATTTTTAGGCAATTTAATCATTCGTATCATCATACCAATACTAGATCTTGCAAGTCTAACTATTTATACCATACCAAAACCATTAAACCAATTTGACTCCATAGTTACCAATTCAACCAATACCATGTCCACCGAGGCCTTTCAAATCCATTTGAAACCATTTAAACCAATTTAGGTTCCATTATCTTTTATGCAATTCAAGGAGTTTAATAGTTCTCAAATTATGTGATAAAATATTTTCATAGGCATTTTAACAAACATGTTGAGAGCATATAGTTTTCAAAACCAAAACCAAGTTCCAATTGACCATTCCCATACAACCACAAGTCCAAACCATAAATATAAGATGAAAATTCATAAATAAACCATGGGAAAACATTAACCAACCATTTATAACCAAAACCCCTAACACATAGTTCAAAACCAAAAACAATATCACAATTATTCCATGAAAACCATTCATAAATCATGCCTTTAGTTGGAACTAACAATGAGGGAGGAGTAACATGCCTTAGATTATAAAGAAGATGGAGAGAAATCACCTCTTCGAGCATTACCTGATTGCTTGAAGAAAAGCCTAGCCTTTACTTAACCCAAGAGCTTGAGAGAGATCTAAGAGTGTTTAGAGTGTTTTTGATTTGGAATAATAGGGTAAATGAAGTCCCAATAGTTTTTTAAGTCATGGAGTCAAAAGAAGTTACCAGGAAAAATGTAAGTTGTAAAAATCACCACAGAAGGGTATGACTCCCCCCTAGCTTGTACGCACAACATACGAGTGGTACCCATCACTCGTACCCTAGACATAATATTGGCTATCACCCCCTGTCCGCTATATGATTCCCCATGCCTAAGTCATACCTATACCATATGACTAGTACCCTCAAACCGTATCCTAGACAGAATCTAAAGAAATTAACACTGGACAACATACTTGTAATGACCCGAGACTACCCCCTAGTCGTCATACGGTGCTTGCGACCCCGAAGGACCATAAGCTAACCCATGAATGATATCTGCTGTGAGAATTGAACAATAATACTGAATAATATGGAAGATGAACTGAAATTCCATAAGGTTCAAAATACTATAATCAAAACTGAATAAAACACTGAAATATTGAACAACTGTCTGAAATACTCTAGTCTGAAAAGCCTATAACTGTCTGAATATGGAGTTGGTGGGATAAGTCCCCAACTAACTCTGACTACTAAAATACTGCTAAGCTGAAGTACTAAAATAAAAACATATCCTCGATAGATGAGGACTCACTGCTAGATCTGTTACTGTTGGCTGAATCTAACTAAGCGCGGTCAGGAACCTGAGCGTCTGAACCTATGATATGAAACATCATAGTGCAAGAAATGGGTATGCGATCAGTATGTGGGAATGTACCGGTATGCTAAATGAGGTAAGGCTGAATGCATGGGTTCATATGCATGAACAATAACTAACTGAATGATATGCAAAAGTTGGATTAACATGGAGGATCTGTAACTACTGAATATACTATGCATACTATAACTGAGTATATTAGAATTAAATCTGATAACTAATAACTGAATATACTTATAATCTAAATTACTGATAACTGAGTGACTATATCTGACAGTCCTAATTTTGTAGAACTGAACTGAGTTTTATTTTGAAGACTAAGATTAAAACTAAAACTATGGGAGTTCTCACTTAATCGACATGCCCCTGAGTAAATTGAGTGGGGTCCAACCTGTAACCCTAGTTGGAAAGGTGCCAGTACCATGCCACTGGTAAAGACACTGCTATGGTTAAGCTTATATGACGGGTGACACTGAATAGGGAGTCAAGCCTAATCTGACGGATGACCCCTGGGAGGTAGCCAAGCCTTAATCTGATGGGTGGCTCTTCACATCCTATACTGGCTACGTAGTTCTGTAGTGTGAGACTGTTACTAACGACTCTGCCTGCCTAATGGCAGAATTCGTCACCTCCACACTCGCTCAGTAGTAGTTCCTACTCCCAACTAAAAGACACTGAACTGAGTATACTAAATTGGACTGGACTGATACTAAGATTACTGAGTTTTCCTAAGTTTTGTAACTGACTAAATTCTACTGAGTTCTATGACGGACTGAGAGTACTACTGATCGTGAAATGACTGATACTATTCTGTAACTGATACTAGCTCTAGGCAAATAGCTAAATTATTGGGTATTAAATACCCCCAGGACTCGATAGCATAACAAGTAAGAAAAGCATAATCTTGAATAACATAGCAATGTTCACTTGTTCATAATTCATTCATAGACATTTCATCAAACACCTGTAATGCATTAACTTGTACATAGATGGGGAATACATGTTAGCATGCTATAATGACATTATTTCATTCTCATAGATAATTTATCAAACACATAAGAAGCATACTTGGTTCATTAAATCATAAACACTTAGGGTTAACATGGTTACAACAATCAACTTGCAAATTGAAAGGTTTATCATGAATATCATGTAATTCAACATATACTAGAATCAATTCTTGGAACTTGTAATATAAATCATGGATTAAAACTCAAACAACATCATGAACATGAATTCAATCTAATTCAAACACAGAAATCATAAATCATAAATCTTGTATTTTGAAAAAAGATTCTTGGGCTCCATGGAAGGTAAGGATCCATGGATGAACATCTAACATACCTCAATTTGATGCGTTCTTGGAGAGATTCTTGGGATTGATCTTGATTCTTGAGAGCTAGGGTTTATTTTCTTGAGAGAGAACTACCTTTTGATTTTGGAGAAAAGTGAATAATGAAGGAGTTTACACATTTTTAGGGCTTTAATCCAACATTTGGGAGGAATAAAATCATTGGAAAAGACTATTTTAACCCTGGACGTAACTTTAATTTTTTGTAAAATTTTTTTGATCTGGACCCCTGTCGCGACGCGGCGCTATCGCACCATGTCACTAGAAAATGATAACTGGGTAATTGCATGGTGGCGCGATGTGTGGTATCGTGTTGCCACTTTGTTTGTGAACTGAAAGTGCACCGCGACACGGTAGAATCGCGTTGGTACACTGAAAATTGACAATTGTGAACTAAGTCTATGGCGCGACGCACCAATATCGCGGAGCAACACTGAAATTTGACAATTGCTATTTTGACACACTCCGAGATGTGCTACTGGCCTGAATGACGATGTTTAACAACTGAAACTTAAAGTCGCCATAACTTCTTACCCGATTGTCGGATTTAGGCAAATTTTATATCATTGTAAAGTTAATTGAATTTCCTACGCAATGGCAGGCTCTAATATGAAAATTAATAAGTATTTCAAAAATTTTATTTAGGATAACCCATGTACTGAGGGTTAATCTAGGCTAGGGAAATACAGGGTATTACAATACGAATCTTTTATACGACTCGTACCCTATCCTTATGGCTCTTAGTGAGCCACTCATACTTAGAGACAAGTCAAGTTACTAAGTTTCAGATTAAGTGAAGGACCAACCTAATGACCCATCACCAACCATATGACTTGTACCCACCAAGACGTGACCACACTAGAACTCAGTCACCAAATATTGGACAACATACGATTGGGTCACCTGACTCGTACCCACACCATACGAATAGTATGTTGAGTCGTATGATATCTAGAAAGCTCAAAACCCAGGAAATTTCTAAGGGTCAAACTCAGGGCATTTCAATTCTCCCCCACTTAAATCATTTTTCCTCAAATGATGGAGTAAGGCAGTACAAGCACGATTTACACCCCTAGATGTCTCTACTCTTATCTTTAAGACAGAAAATAAAACATTAAGGAATTCACCTTTTACCTTTAACAGAAACATAAGACAAAGTAATCAAGAATCAACACATACCTTGAGTTCAAATTTCTGGAATGGGGAATAGGATCAGATACTTGGACTTTATGTCCTCTTCAACTTCCTATATAGCCTCTTCCACCTTGTGGTTCCTCTATAAAACCTTTATCGAGGCCACATCCTTGGTCCGAAGACAACGAACCCGACGATCCAAGATCTCAATCAAGATGTCCTCATAAGATAGAGAATCTGAGATTCCAATATCCTTGGTAGACACAACCTGCAATGGATCACCAATAGACTCTCTCAACATAAAGACATTAAATATCGGGTGAATGGAGCTCAAACTAAAAGGCAATTCCAACTTGAATGTAACATTGCCCACCCTTCTCACAATCACACACATGTACCTGGGACTGAGCTTCCCCTATTTTCCAAAGCACATCACTTTCTTCATGGGAGATACCTTCAAGAACACCCTATCCCCAACCTCAAACTCCAAATCCCTTTACCTGATATCAATATAGGACTTTTGGCAACATTGGCCAGCCTTAAGCCTATTTTGAATCACCTTTACCTTCTCTATATCTTGGTTAACTAAATTCAGGCCAAACATATTCTCCTCACCGACCTCGATCCACCCAATCAGAGACCTACATCTTCTACCGTATAAGTCTTCAAATAGAGCCATCCCAATGCTAGAGTAATAGTTATTATTGTAAGTAAATTACACAAGAGGTAAGTGCTCAGCCCAACCATAACCATAATCAATAACACAAGCCCAAAGCATATCCTCCAATGTCTGAATAGTCCTTTCTGCTTGCCCATCCAACTACTGGTGAAAAACGGTACTCAGACTTACCTTAGTACCCAACCCTTTCTGAAATGACCATCAAAAGTGATATAAAAACTAGGTACCACGACCAGAGATTATAGAAATAAGTACCTCATATCTTGGAGGTACAACCTCGCATAATTCTCAACCAAAAAATTAGTCCTCACTAGCAAAAAGTGAGTCAACTTTGCCATCCTATCCACGATGACCCAAACCAAATCAAATTTATTTTGAGACTGAGGAGGATCGATAACAAAATCTATATTGATCACTTCCCACTTCCATTCAGGTAGTTCAATTTACTGATACAATTCTTTGGGCCTCATGTACTCAACTTTTACTTGTTGGTACACCATACACTTGGCTACAAAGTTTGCGACATACCTCTTCATATTGTTTCACCAATACATCTCCTTGAGGTCATGATATATTTTTATCAAACTGGGATGAACAATATAGCAGAACTCATGCAAACCATCTATATTAAGAACACATATTCTCCTACGGTACCATCAACACTAACCTCGATGTCCATCACCTTCTGCCCACGTACATTATACTTGATCCTCATCAAGATGAGATCTAATATCTGTTTCTCCTTGATCTAAGCACCAAGAGACGATCGCACCATTTCCTGCACAAACACACCACCATTCTCGGAGTCCAAAAAATGAACTCTAAGGTTAGCCAAACGATGAATGTCCTTTACCAAATCCCACTTCTCCTTCGCCACATAAGCTAGACTCCCCATGGATAACCTGCTAAGAGCATCAACAACCATGTTAGCTTTACCTGGGTGGTAGTGAAGACTCATATTATAATTCTTGAGGAGCTCAAGCCATCTTCTTTGCCTGGGGTTAAGATCTTTCTGAGTAAACACATACTGCAGACTCTTACAACTAGAGAAGATATCCACATGCACCCCATACAAATACTGACGCCAAATTTTCAATGCAAAAACTACAACTAGAAATTCCAAATCATGAGTCAGAGAATTTCTCTCATGCAGCTTCAACTATCGAAAAGCATCAACTATCACCTTCTCATCCTACATCAGAACACAAATAAGTCCCATATAATCTGAGGCCCTGGCCGTGATGGGCATCCTAAACCATGAAGTCTCGAGAGACTTATTAACCTAGCCAACTAGTGATATTGTCCGCTCTAGGCCTAGACCCTTACAACTTTAAAATGCATCACTAGGAAACAAGACGTGCTTACTTATATACCCAAAATCTCTTCTATGTTTTACCGATGTGGGACTCCTTATCCTAATTTAGGGTGTTACATATATCCACCTTATTGACTTAGTGTCCTCGCTAAGGTTTTCCTTACCGAATGAGATTTGCATAGACTCAGGACTGAGGTTTGCCCCACCTAATCGAGATTTGCCTAAACTTTATTTGAACTCTAGCCCACATCAACAGGCTGACAAGAAGTGAATCTAATACCATTCTTGTTATGACCCAAGTCGAGGACCTGTCTGAGACTAGCATCCAAAACCATGAAGGCCCGAGAGACCCCTTAGCCCAGCCCACTAGAAATATTGTTCGCTCTAGGCCTAGACCCTTCCAACTTTAAAATGCGTCACTAGGGAGTCAGGCTTGCTTCCTTATATACCCAACATCTTTTTTGTGTTTTGTCGATGTGGGACTCCTTATCCTAGTTGGAGTGTTACAATAATGATATTCATTACTGTAATATAAGATATGTATAAGAAAATTATAAAAAGATAACTAACAACATCCCCATACATAACATGTCTATGTATAAGTAGTTTTAATACATTACTAATTTCTACTTATGTAAGAACTTACAAAAAATTCTAACATAAAGGAAATTTGTAACAGAAAAACTAAAACATATAACCAAATAATTTAATAAATACCATTAATTTTTAAAATGCATGTGTATGAAAATTTAAAACAAAAAAAACATGTATAAGATTCACAAATGAGCACATACAAATATGTATAAGATTCAAAATGAGCAAAAATGTTGTTAAGCATACTATGTTTATTTTTGTAGTTAAGAATTCTATGTTTGAATCAAATTTCCTATGTTAACATTCTCATTTCATACCTTTGTCAGAAAGTTTAGCTTTGTTATTAAAGTGATTCGCTATTGTATATTTTGCTATTACAACAACCAAAGTAGCTTTATCCTTATAAAACTGATCAACTTTTATTTTTGTATCCTTGCAATCAGTAATGAAGCTTTTTACTTCAAATTCTGGAACGTAAGACGAATACTGATTTTGAGATTCAACTACTGTTAATTTAAGTGCGTCAGATTCCATTCCTTCAACACACAGGACAACTCCAGTTTCGTGATCAAATTCTAACTTTTGATTTGATTTATCAAAAGTTGAAATGCACAAAAGATAATTCGCAAATCTTGTAAAAATTTTCTTCAACTAAACATAGACCCTCACTCCATTATCATTTATTATAATAATTGGTGAAGAATTATCTTCCATGATATACTTGACTTCTGTGTTTTTTTACATTCATCAATATCTAATTCGAAAGCAATCGTCGAGATGAACCTCAAAAAAGTTATACTTTCCAAAACAACAAACCATCACTTTGTATTGTTCATATATAATTTCAGACTGTCAAATACCAGAATACCTCAACAAAATTTCTTTGTTCAGATTGATGTGGGAGGTTGCGGGAAAATAGATCTTGAAATAATTCGATAAAAATTGTTAATGGAGAAATTCCAAGATCGATCAACTCAATTGGTCTGAAAATTCAAAATTTTTTCAATTTGAATTTGTGTTACTGATTTTAAGATTCCATTAAATCAGTAAATTAATGATTACCGTTAATTATGTTAGAGAATAATGTTGCCTGACTTGATTTTCTTAAATGTAGGAAAAATAGTTTACCTTATACATTCCATTAATGTATAAGGTTTGGTCTACATGTATATGTACTTTTCTAAATCCGGGAGAGAGAAAAGGAAACTGGAATACAATGTAATTAAGTTCATTAACTCTAGGATATCTGTTGTTTGTACTAAAGAAAATGGACCAATGAGTCCGCTATTAATAAAAAAAAATCAGAAATAACTAACATTTAGGCAATAAATAAAGGAAAAAAATTCAAATAACCTTCTTTAGATGGTTAATTGCAACTTATAGCATAATTTTTATCTTTGCAAGTTGTAGCAAAAAAGATATGAAAAGAAAATAAAAAATTATTTTTTTCTAATAATATAAAAAGAAAAAAATAATTTTTATATATGAAAAAAATGATTTAATACCCATAAAAAGGGATGACAGTTATTGTCAGAATATCAATCATCCTCTTAATTCTCTCTGCAACGGTTTTACTCCCACTTTATTAACATCTAAAAGATTTTGTACTTTCGAAATCATTATTCAACGAATGATTTCTTCTCCATCATAGAAATTCTCTTTCTCCTAATTTTTTCTATCTTTTTTTTTTAAAAATCTGATATAAGGAGTATTGTCAATTTCTTTGTTAAATTCCATTGTGTGTAACAACAAAAGATATGTCAATGGATATTAGAAAAAAATACTAAACAATTCATTATTTGTGTTGGTAACAACATAAATAAGGATTTGAATGTAGATCAGAACCTTTCATAAGAATAATATAGTGAAAATTATCTTGTATATACTTATTAGACTATTTTGTGTATGAAATCTGTATAAATTTAGTATGAAATATCAATATTTCATTCAAGGTTTATAAAATAGTTTCTTACATGTCATACCTATATGACTGAGTATAATGATCGCAGAAGTTGGTATAGAAATCGACTTTCACCAAATATTATACATTATTATTTATTTTAGTGTATGAAATAAAACTTAGACTTGTAATTTTTAAATTATTTCGTGTATGAAACTTTTATAATATCAATATTATATTCAAGGTTTATAAAATAGTTTCTTACATATTATATTTTTATGGAATGAGTATAATGTAATTGTGATATTCAATTAGAAGATATACTTAAGATTATAAATTGAATGAAATCAGTTTATGAAAGTGATTTCTTACATGTCACATTTGTATGGAATGTGTATGAAATAGATATATAAACTGATATTTATGGATTGTGATACTTAATTTTGGTGATACCACTTTATATATCCATTCCATATACTACGTGCTTATCTCTTTGAATCAAGATTCTATCTCATCTATTTTTGTAGTAAATTAAGATTTAATGAACATTGCCATCTTTCATAATGAAAAAAAGAATCAAGATTTATAAAATAAATTGCAGTACATCTAGTTCTTCAATAATGGAAGAATAAAAATAATATTGTGATAAAAAGATGAAATTTGTGATTATGTATGAAGGATTTTGATTGATTTTGAGAAAATATATATGGAAAACGTCTAGAGTAAAATGAAGAGAAAAGAGGGAGAAAGAATCATGTAATTTATACAAGAGAATATTAAATTTAGAGTTTTTTGAAAAAGGTAAGAATGATAATAAATAAAGATATAATATTAAACATATTTTACTTCTTTCATAGTTATCCGTATAGTTATTAAGGAGGAACTGAATACTAAACCCTAGAAAAAGGAGTTACTTTTACTTAATAATATTTAACCGATTTTTTTTGATAAATAAATAAATTAGTTTTTTTAAAAAGTTGCTACAACTTGCAATTAAAATAGCTAATAAAGCAATTATCAAAAAGTGTTGCTATAACTTGCAATTTTCAATCTAATAAATGTATAGGGGATAATTTTCACATAAATAAAGTGTCATTGTTAAAGTTTGCTTAATTCCAGAACATAATTATAGTTTAATGGCTAGATATACAAATTAGAAATCGTATGTACAAATTCCTTTAAGATTTGGGTATGAGCTCCAAAATTTGTTTTGTATACAAATACAAATCTTTAGAGATTTGTATATGAGCCTCAAAATTCTATTGTGTACAAATATAAAATATATATAGGCCCTACACACAGTCCTAGATAGTAGTATCTTAAAATATCAATGAGTCGGGTGGACCGTACACCCAGTCTTTGCTATGCTTCTTAGCTCGGGTCTTCGGTACTCAGACTTTCCGTCAACCTACGATTAAGTAAAAAAAGACTACGTGAAATCAAAATTATTACAAAAATAAAGTACCTATCTTAACTTGGGGGTTGCCTTCCAAGTAGCGCCTAATTTAGTGTCACGGACCTACTGATACGCCCAAATTACAACCTTCTTATGAAAGTGTAAGCGGTCGCTGTCAAATATAGAACCCAACTGGGTTGGGTGTTGAATACCACTGGGAATATTGTGTTAACTAAGTATTGTGGTTGTTATTAGACTGTTGATCAAAGGTTTCCTGAGCAAAAAAGGGGGTTTTGATTTATCAATTGTATAAAAATGTGTGTCACACAAAGTAAGCCACTTGTTGAGTGTATTAAAAATAGTAATTCGGTAAAAGTAGTCAAACTAGAGTTATGGTTACTAAGATAGTTAAGCAGCTAAGGTTGTGAACTATTTTGAATTCCCTGTGAACAATTCTAATTGCAAGAGTAATTGAATTCTATGGTTTACTCTTTAGTTTCTCAACCTAAATGAGTAATTTTATCCCTTAATTCTTTTAAACATAAGGAACATATTATTTGTTCAACTATATTCTCACATGGGTTGATCTGGTTAAGGCATCTACCCTCTATCCAAAGGTTAAATCCTTTAGATTTGTGTAAACCCTTTCTTTTCCCAGAAAACACTTTTCTGTTCGAATAAGTGATGTTCTTGGGCTCACTTTTCAAGTTTGCAACCAAGAAGAGTCATTAAAGTGAAGAAGGGTTTATGCAATATCGATTAATCATGGGAATCTACTAGATTCACAACCCAATTCAGCTTTTCACATCGAGGCTCCCATAACCCTAGTTATGGGAGCTTAGCCACACATCTCCATAATAGAAAAAGAATAAATCATTGTGTTATTCATGAATTAATTCAAGATTTACTTACAAAGGTTACAAGAATTTATTCTTAAATCTTTAATAGAGATCAA
Organism: Capsicum baccatum var. pendulum; assembly: GCA_030864225.1. NCBI lineage: Eukaryota > Viridiplantae > Streptophyta > Magnoliopsida > Solanales > Solanaceae > Capsicum > Capsicum baccatum. Next base: position 177,905,806 of record CM061550.1, read on the forward strand.
ATGATTATATCCACAAGATTTGATTAATTCTCCCCCAAATACTCAGTTACTAAGAGTTTCTAGCTATGGAGACTATGATAAAAGATGAAAAATGAAGATATCCCGCTAAAAAAACAAATAAAAGCAAACCTAAAACTGGTATTTATACGTTCCCAGGTGAAAAGAATCTAAAATTTGAATTTAAAGCACCGCATCCAAACTGACAGCCAAATTATGGTCCGTTGAGGGGTTGACGGTCCACCATTTGGTCCATCGCTGCTGATCCTGGATAGTCACATTCTGGATAAGGCTGACGGCCAATCTGGTGGTCTGTCAAAATACTGATGGTCCACCATTTGGTTCGTCGCTGACTCTTTCAGGAGGTAATATTCTAGATAAGACTGACGGCCAATCTGGTGGTCCGTCGCAGATCTGACGGTCCACCATTTGGTCCATCGTTGAGTCTTTCAGAAGGCAATGTTCTGGATAAGACTGACGGCCAAGCTGGTGGTCCATTGCAGATCTGACGGTTCACCATTTGGTCCATCGCTGAGAGTTCTAAAACCTTGGGTTCTGCCTAAAACTTGACGGTAAGGTCGGTGGTTCGTTGAAGGTGTGGCGTTCCACCATTTCAATCGTTAGAAGCACTTTTTTGCCACTTTCCAGAGTCTTTTCCTTCAGCTAACTCCTTGCCCTGAAACACTGAAAACCAACACCAAATCAACCTTGGTTGCTTGAAAACATCCATTCTTCCCAAGAAAAGATGCAAAATATTCCGTCAAAAGCCGAAACATAAAAGACCCATATATGACATCACTACATCTCAACTATATTACTTTATCCTTTTCCTCATACTTAGAGGCTATATTCTCCCTTATTTCTGACCTCTTTAGTGCATATTCTCAAGGTTTGTATTTTTATCAATAATAGCATTTTCAGCTTCTCTCTCAACTTCACCCTTGTAGGCTTATTAGGTAGCTTGGACAACTTTATGAGACTATCCGTAGTGGTCACTGGTAGTTTAGACTCCACTACCCCACACTTATCCACTTACATCACTGTGATCATGCATATGTCTTTATAATGGGAAGGTGGATTTAGTGGTTTGTAGACTTTGAAGACCACATCTTCATTATCCAATCTTATCTTAAAGGTGCCCTCTCTCACATCAATTAGTGCTCCTCTTATCACCAAGAATGGATTTCCCATTATGGTTGGTGCCTCGTCATCTGCATCATAATCAACAATAATAAATTCAATAGGAATAATGAACTTACCAACTTTAATAAACATGTCCTCAATGGTTTCTTTAGTATGAACTCTGGTTCTGTCGCTATTTGGAGCACCATAAAGCATGGTCTCAACTTTCCTAAACCTAAAATATTGAACACTGATAAGGGCATCAAGTTTACACTGTCCCCTAAATCACTCAAGGCATGGACCACATCATTATTACCAATTTTTATGGGGAGATGAAACTCCCTAGGTGCTTTAACTTCTTGGGTATCTTCCTCATCACTACTAAAATGCACTCCTCTTTCAATTCCAGCATCTCAATGTCTGGCAACTTCGTCTTATTAGTGACCACATCCTTGAAGTACTTAGTGTACTTAGGCATGCCCTTCAAAATATCTAACAAAGGAAAATTAATGTGAAGTTCTCTGAATGTGTCAAAGAACTTCTTGAAATATGCATCCTCTTTAGCCTTTTTGAGCCTTTGAGGGAATGGTGGTGGTGGTATTTCATGCACTTGCTCGACTGCCTTGGTCTGTTAGAACCTCGACTTCCCCAAATTTTTAATATCTTCCACTTCAGCTTGCCTTTTCTCTACCTGTTGTGGAACTAGCTCTGTCTGTACCTCTTTATTTTATTAGGAGGATTGTCAATAAGATCTTTACCACTCCTCAAGGTGATCGGCATGGATTTTTTTAAAATTTTTTGTTTTACTTAGAAATGCACCTTGGGGCCTGGTATTCCGTGCTTGATCTAGCTGCCCTAACTGTGCCTCTAAGTTCTTTTGTGCAAGCTTTTGATTCTTTATTTTAGCAACTATTTGTTCTTGATTGTCCAGGATCTTCTTTAATGTCTCTTATATATTATTGGCTTGTGTGTTGTGCTGCTTTGGAAATTACTGATTTAATTTTTTTTGCACGAATAGTTGGGCTGACTCTGCCACTTTTAGTTGCAGGCATTGCCATAATTTATCTTTGGTGCATTACCTACAAAATTCATCGATTATGTATTAGCTCCATACAAGTTTATAGAGTGACCATTATTGCCACAAATCTCACAACAAGATGGAGATTGCTAGACTGTATTCACCTGAGCCTAAGATTGGTTCACACCCAATTTGCTTAATTGTGTCATCATCTAATTATGGAGAGCTGACAATTGGGCGACTAAGGTTGTGACACAATCAACTTCTATTATCCCTACAGGCTTTTTTTAGTACATCTCTAGATATTCACCATTCTAGTCAGGATTACCTTATGCAATTCGGTTGAACAAGGTATATAGAGCTCATCATATATTTTCGCCAATGCTTGACCACCTGCAGCTTAATCTAATAAAATCTTGGTATTGTGATTAAGAATTTCTACAAAAATGTGAGCCAGTACCTTATTGGACTGTTGCTGGTGTGGATAATCCTGGAGAAGAGACTTAAACCTCTCCCAAGAATAACATAAGTTCTCATCCAGCTTCTGCTTGAATCTCAAACTCTCACTGCATAACCTTCTAGTCTTTCCGTATAGGAAGAAAAGGATGAGGAATTTTTGAGATAAGTCATCCTATATAGTGATAGAACCAGCTAGCTCAGTGTTCACCACTTCTTTGCTTTCCCTAAAAGCTATCAGGGGAGGAGTGCTAGTCTCACATAATTTGTGGAGACTCCAGTAGGTACAAATATGTCTTTGATCTCTAAGAAAGTATGCAAGTGAACTTTTGGATCCTTATATAGCAAGCTCGTGAACTGCCTGCTCCAGTGCAAAAGCTATACCATGTTCTATTTTAGCTTAAATATACCTCCAGGTGTGGGTCTTTGGATTGCAGAGGTAACATTAGTTGAGTGTGGGATTGCCACTTCGTGTACTGGCCTATGGGCTGGTATGTCTTCAGCCATGGGTGTAGGAATAGTCTCTTCTTGCTGAATTTGAGGTATTCAATAGAGAAGTACACCTTATCTTATCAATTGGTGTAAGTGTCACTCAGGTTCGGGATATGGGTCAACCAACTCCTTGTCCCTTACTAGCTTACTAGATTTTCAAACCTGAACCTGTAAATTCAGAAGCTAAGATCAAGTAATTAGCATTCACAAAACCAAATAGCAAAACTAAAACTAAGATAGTTGCCAATTTACAAGTCTCCAACAATTGCACCAAAAACTTATTGTTTTCAAGAGCATACGAAAGTGTTCGTGGTCCACCAAGTAGTAAAATGGCCTTTAAAAGCCAACTATCAATCCCAAAGGGACTTGTTATCATCAACTATCCAATTCTAGTCCAACTACAAAGCGTAAACAAATGCTAAAGTAACCAAGAGTATTTGAAAGTTAAAACCTAAAATTGAACTTAAAAATGCTGTAATGTAAAGGACTTGAGCAATAATGGGAAAAACCCAGGATTAAGGCACCGCAAACAATCCTACTTTTCTATGTAACTTCGTTGGTTCAGTTAATTATCTTGGTTGTTGGTCACGAGGTTGCTAACAGATTAAGATCTTCCGAGCCTTAATCACTATTTAACTTAGCCTCATAACTACATCATTAAGTGGTGATGCAAGTACTAAGTTAAACACATTTTTATTCCTTCCCGTCTATGAACCAAATAGTGCGAATTAGGAATATTCCTATCATAAATGCAAATCCTAAATTTAATTCGTTGAATGATTAAGATCTTATCCTATATATTCCATGTTCTATTCTATCGTTCCTCCTTCTGGGCTCCTGATAAAATTATGCATTTATCCTAATGGTAGCAAATCCATAGAATTAACAAGAATATATTAACAAACAACAATGATAATAATATAAACCAACTCAACTTATAACTTAAGTAATCATGTTCTTGGCCTTAACCCCAGATGAGGATGTTTAGCCACTCATGGACTTACAAAGAATCATAATGATAGAATCCATGTAATGATCCAAAATAAAACTAATTTAAGGGAATAAAATCCAGTGTATTCCAATCCCTACAAGTCATCCAAGGTGATTACAAAACAATTGAAGTGTCCTAATATAGTAGGCCACAATTCGCCGAATTCAACTAGCCATCATGCCACGTCATTATCTTGGAGTATAGAGAGCGTGGCATACCCCTATCATGGAGAGATATAGAAATTCACATTCTACTTTGTAACCAAGGGAATGTTAGGCCCTTAAAGTGGTGTCTAAGTAGCGTGGCATGCCTCTAAGCCCAAAAATTCCAGATTTGAACATCAATAACTCTATGCGTTTGGCCTTTCATATCTTTCTTTGTGGTAGGTTTTCCTCTTCAAAAACAACATTTAAATTACCTCCATATCTTGTTTATCATGTCACCAATATTCCTACAACATATCACACCACGAATTAGATCTTTAAACAAGATAGAATCAAACAAGATGACTAGAATGACACATAGCTCAAGCTAAGAGTACTAGTTTTCTCTTTTAAATTCTAATTAAGTATTTTGATTCCAACTTTGATTTGAAAATACCTTAAATATCATAAACACATAAATTAACACTTAAATTCTCATTTATAAATACTCATTACGTACGTAAATAGTCCTTGAAACTAAGCTAATTGAGGCTTAACAACACTTAGGTGCATAAATCCACCTAAGATCATAAGAATCGACTCAGAGAATGCAAGGGGTTATTCATGGAGGCGATTATCAACCATGTTATATCCTTTTAGAGGTTACACCACATAGTAAGGGACCAGGTCCCTCAAGATCGATCATGGGCAAAGTACACAAAAATAACCACGAAGTAAGAGACAATGTAGAAAGAGTAAGAACACAAAATTTTTTACGTGGAAACCTAGGAAGGAGAAACCAACAGCTTACCATCACAAACACCTCCAAATCTAATATAATCAAACTATGGATTATAGTCTAGATTTTAGCCTAACTCTAGGCTCCTTACGGTAGTAGCAACTTTACTACCAGCTCAGCTTGGTAACTCTACCAAGGACTCTCTCTATATTGATTAACTCTAATCAGTCTCAAGCTTAGCTAACTCTACCTAAGCATCTCTCTCAATGAGAAAACAAGTCATTAGTCTATAGATTGAGTAATTCTTTTACAAATTAACACTCAAGAACACCCATTCACTCTTTAAACATATTACAAAGATAGAAACATGATCTATGCTTGAGCAATCTTGAAATGGAGTTTTTGCTTCCTCACTTCTCTCTCCTTAGAATTGGCAAAAACTATTTATTGAATAAGTGTCTCTTTTCTTTTATAGCTAGGTGATGATTAAGGCTGAAATATTATTAGACTAGTTGTCCAGGTTGGTACAAAATAGCACATGCAAGTTTGTTACACAAAAGGACAAAATTGTGTAGATACTGTGTGCCAGCTGTACAATACTTTGCACGTCCAGGGACCTGGTCCCTCGCAGTTTAGCTGCTCATCATCAAAACTTCATATCACAATTTTCACCTTTTTGATGATGACAAATAAAGCCATACAATTTGAGCATCAGTGCCCATTCATTACATTTAATCAGAGTGATTACTACCTGAACATGAATGTTTCTTTATTATTATGTTTCCTCTATTATGCAACACAGGGACCTGGTCCCTTGTTGTCATTTTGCAACAAAACCTCCCCTTTGTCCATATGCACCTTCAGTTAGTGTATTTTTCATTAATTTCTTCAAAAACTTCCATTACTTCCCCATGTCATTGTACCTTATCATTCACACTTGTAACATCACTTTCTTTCCTCTTATCAGTATGCCATTCAAATCTACAACTCAATTTACCTATTACCCTATTTCATGAATTAAATATTCCTCCTTTTGGCATCATTGAAAAGTAAGAATAGTAAACCAAGAGTAAATTAAGCATAAAATTGTTAACTCATGGCCACGGGGCAACACTAACATAAAGAATAACTTTGCACTTTAAAGAGAACAAATATTAAATAAAAAACAAAGATTCATCCACTCATAATAGGTAGTACGAGTACAGTAAGATAAAATAATCATTATGAGGATCAGGATATAAACCTAACACAAGGTTGATGAGAAAATAAGGATAATAGGGTTTAATTTAAGGGAGGGTTGGCTGAAAAGACTTAAACAGCATCCTCGTTCTTGCATTTTCAAAAATGTGAGCATCCAACAACTATTTGGTAATGTACTTCACTTCAGCATTCAGTTTGGCCATTTTTGCTTGGAGTTTTGCATTTTTAGCTGTAGGTCCATCAGTGGCAGCTGTTCCTTCTAAGGATAGCCTTTGATTCAACAATGTTAAATAGATTTAATTTAGCATTCTTTGATAGATAACTTGATCCTTAAATCCTCCATTTCCATTCCCAATTTCTCTTAAATATCTAGCAACTCAGATACTTGAGGCTCAAATCCAGCTTTGCCCTTTATGCATTTATTTTCCACAAGTGTTGGCAAAATGATCATCTTCTTGGTTGTTCCAAGTGTTTCTTAGTTCCATCCATACCATAATGTTCAAAAGCCTTATTCAAGAGATATCTATGTGGAATTTTATGTTTTCCCTTCCTTTTCATATATCCTGAGATTAAAAATTCTTCCTGAGAGAACTTTCAGAGTTATCAACATTTTATTCCCTTTTTAACTACTAACATCCTTCATTTCTTCCTTTGGTCTCATTACTTGCCTCTTTATTTTTAGTTGCAAATTTTCTCTTCTTGGGACTAGGTCCCTCAGAGGCTTTCTTCCTTCTCACAACTATGTGTTTCTTTCTTATTCCAGCAAGGTTACCAAACTTTGACTTAGAGGACCGAAGGCAAAGTTTTCTATGGCTTTGGTTTCTGAAGGATCAAGGTATTCGATGAAGGCATTTTTAATTTGGTTTTGAGAGTGAATGCGAGTAAGACAGACCAGTTTGCTTTAAAAGTGGTAAAAAGTGATGAATTGAGACTAAAAATGAAAGATAGCCTAATTTAACAATTTTAAGAGGTGACCGTTGTCATAAAAAATATTCCTTTTGTAATGAAATGTCTAATTTTAATAAAAGTGACTCTTTATTTTGCATAAGAATTAACAAATTCTATGTAGAGAAGGAAAGATACATGGCTTTCTTAGACAACATTTTATGACTATTAAAGCACACTACAGTGATACTAATCTGAGAGATGAGACTGGGCCGCTCTCCTTTTTGAGTGAATCTTCAAATTTGTACAAGTTATATTTGTCCACTTTTAAAGTTGTTACCATGGGTGTATACTTGTAGGGGTATGGTACTGAGTTAGACTAATGTGCACTCACTTTGACAAGGATACCTACCTCCTTATTATACCTAATTTTGTGGAGAGACATTGATTCACATATTAGGTCAGGTCAATTTAAATCGTTACTTGCTTCAACTTTTTTATCCTCAGCACACCCTCCTTTTGGAACTATTTAGAGATCCACTATTAGATCTGAGAACTAGGCGTAAGTCTTTTCTTTATTCACACTGCTTCAAGCTCCTTCTTTTGATATGAATTCCTTTGGGACTAGGTCCCATAGAATTCTATTATGACAATTTTTGTTGGTCCACTACTTGAGTTGGGATCAGTGACTATCATTCTAAATTTACATTATTTTCATCTGCACCTTTCAACCCTTCACCATCATCATCATGAATGCATTCTTCAATTTCTAAGACTTAACTACTACTAAGGATCAATAGCTCTTCTAACTTATCAGAATCTCCATGCACTTCTTACTTTGAGAATTTCCGCTCTATTATGCCAGGGATGAGATCCTTTGAAATCAATTATTTCACCTGAGACACTTCCATCTTGAAGTATCTTGAGAGATCATGATCTGTAATTCTCTTTGTCATACCTGAGAACATGATCACTTGTCAGATTTGGGAACCCACTTGAGTCTCTGTTCCCGGTAGTAGGACATTGGAGTGATCAAATTCCTTTTGGCCCATCTAGGTAGAGATTTCCTTTTCACAACTTTCTAAGGCTTGAGTCCCATAAAATATGCATTTCCCTGCTGAATAAATCTGGATCCATTCTTTCTGGCTCTAATCCAGCTCTGACAATTTTTCTTTGTGTGCCCATCTCTTCCACAGTAAGTACACAGAGGCCTGTGAACCTTATTCTTAGTATCATGAGCAACCTTTACTTGAGACCCATGAAGTTGGGTTCCTTCCTGATAACCAAGCCCTTTCCCATTATTAGCACCTTGACTGGTTAAGTTAAAAAGGATCTAAGAGGATGTAGTCCATTTCAAGGATTTTTTAAGTTCTTTCCTCAGACGAACCAGGTCCCCCTCCAAATCCTCATTCCTATGAAGTGCTGACATAAGATGTTTTTTGGAAGTTTTCAATCTCTCCTCAAGATCAATCTCAAGCCTTAAGTCTTCCTTCTTCCCTTTACTATCTACACCATTTACTTTCTTCAGATTATCATTTGACTTAGATTTTCAAAGTTCATCTTTGTGAACGACTCTTCAGTTTCAAAAAATTTGATTGTTAAGGCAATTATCTCATGCTCTTGATTCTCTAATTTTTATTCTAAGGTATTCTTTTCAGTAGTTAGTTCACACGTAGAGTCTATCAACACATTCACAAGCCTTTTTATCTTCCTAGTTGAATATAATTATCTAGATTCCCCTTAATGTCGAAGAGAGTTACCTTCTTTTATTTTTCATCTTATGCGTCTACCCTAAGTGTAAATAAGGAATCATAGATAACTAGATCTTTTTCCACTACTAGCATAGAGACATCTCCAGTCTTCTCATCTTTACTTGAATCATCGAAAGAATCTCCCCATGCTTCCAGAGCTCGCTTAACTGAGTAATCAATTGTCAGGGACTTGGTCACTGATCTTTTCTTTGTCACCAGCTGCCTTGAGGTAATCCTGATGATCCATTTTGTGGAAGAGAAAGTCCTTGATGAAGTGCTTAGGACTTCTACATTTGTGACATACCTTCATACTGCCTCCTCTTTTGTTGTTGCTTGCTTTTATTTGGATCTGACCATTCATCTTCATTGCTCTAACAATCCAATTTTCCAAATAGACAACATTTGTATCTTCTTCACTTGAATCATGTTTTAAGGCCTTCAAAACTATGGATTTTTCCTTTTTCACTTCCTTCTTCTCCATCTCTTACTCTTTCTTGAGCTCATGGGTCCTTAGATTACCAATAAGTTCATCCATGGTGAGGGTTTTGAGGTTCCTTGCCATAGTTATAGCATCTACCTTGCTTTACCAGGACTTAAGAAGAACACTAAGAATCTTTCTCACTTGCTTATACAATGGAATTACTTCTCTTAAGCAATAAAGTTCATTTGTGATAGAAGTGAATTTAGTATGCATTTCTTGGATTATTTCTCTTTTTTTCATGGTGAAGGTTTAATACTAAGTGGTTAGCATGTCTACTTTAGAATCCTTCACATCAATAATGACTTTATGAGAACTCCTCAAGCAATCCCAAATATCTTTGGAATTTTCACAAGCTGAGATCTTGTTATATTCATCAGGCCTTGTCCCGCAGACTAATGGTTTCTTAGCCTTGTAATTTTTCTCAATCTTGCTTCTATATTCATCATTGATCTCCCTTCTATTTTTGATGATCATTTTTGTTACATCTCTATCTTTGACTTCTTTAACGGGAACATGAGGACCATCAAGAATTATGTCCATTAGTTTGCTATCTTCAGCCATAATGAAGTCAAACATCCTAGTTTTCCACTACCCATAATACTATCCATTGAATCTTGGTGTTCAAGTTGTAGATTGCCCTTAGAAGTGGAGAAACCATTCTAACGAAAACACTCTAGGTGTGAACCTTTTTGAGTGACCAGACTCTAATACCAATTGTTATAACCTTTTGGGGGTTGCACCACACAGTAAGGGACCAGGTTTCTCAAGACCTATCGTAGGCAAAGTATACAAAAATAAACAGGAAGCAAGAGATAGTGCAGAAAGAGTAAGAGCACAAGGATTTTTATATGGAAAACTAGGAATGGAAAAACCATGGTTTGCCCTCACAAGCACTTCCAAATATACTATAATCAAACTCTTGATTATAATCTAGATTTCAACCTAACTCTAGGTCCTTGTGCTAGCAGCAACTCTACTACTAGCTCATCTTGGTAACTCTACCAAGGACTCTCTCTACACTGATTAAATCTAATCATTCTTAAGATTAGGAACCTCTACCTAAGCAGCTCTCTCAATGAGAAAACAAGACATTATTTTTATAGCTTGAGTAACTCTTTTACAAATCAGCACTCAAGAACACTCACTCACTCTTTAAGCATATTACAAAGATAGAAACATGAGCAATGCTTGAGCAGTCTTGAAATAGAGTTTTTGCTGCCTCACTTCTCTCGTTTTAGAATTTGCAAAAACTATTTATTGATGAAGTGTCTCTTTTCTTTTATAGCTCAGTGGTGATTTGGCTTGAAATATCATTGGACTAGCTGTCCAAGTCGGTACAAAATAGTGCCTGCAACTTTGTTACATAAAAAGATAAAACTTTTCAGATACAGTGTTCCAGTTGTACAATACTTTGCACATCTAATGACCTAGTCCCTTGTAGTTTAGCTGTTCATCATCAAAACTTCATATAACAAACCATGGGAAGTAATGAAGGCCATTATAAGAGCCAAGTATGTTCCAGAGAGGTATAGACAAGGGTTGCTTGCCAGATTGTACAATTTAAGATAAGAACACTAGAGTGTTGAAACATATTATGATGAATTTAAAAACATAATCTTGAAGCTTGATTACAATGAGGATAAATAGCAAACCAAGATCCTGTTTGAAGTGGAGTTTAATCAAGAAATTGCCTCTAGAATGGCCATACATAAGTTTTCCCAAATGGATGATCTCTTAGAAGCAGCTATTAATATTGAGCGGGATATTAATAAGGATATGAATTATATCAAGCCTAAGATAGGAAATCAAATGTCCTCAACTTGGAGTTAAGGATCCAAAATTTAAAAGTCTTTTGGGAAGAAGGCCGTTGAGAAGAATACTCTAAGGTATCCCCCTAGAGAAGGAGGTAATCCTAATATTAAGGGTACCTTATGCTTTAAATGTCAAGGATGGGGTTAATGAATGAGTGAATGTCTGACTAGAAGAGAAATTATACTCCAGAAAGGTGGCTCATACAATAAAGATGAAGTAAAGCTAGAGGAGAAACACATAGAAGGGGTTGATAATTTTGATGAGAATGTAGAGGTTGTAGAGAATCCATATGATGGGGATATCACCATCCCAAATATGCTTACCAACAAAGTTCCATTGAAGATGTTTGGCCTCAAGAAGGAGATATTGGCATTCCTCTTTACTTGTTTAAGAAAGTTATGATCCCTCCCAATTCCAAGGACATCCTCAAAATTCTTGATCTTGAACATGATGAACTCATAAATTTGAGGACAAATTATCTTCAACAAAGAGAGGACTATATGAGTCAAATTGCTCCAAAGATTCTAGCTTAAGGTAATTGGTGAAGCTTTAGAGATGAGGAGTATTATGACCTACAATGAGGAGGATGGACCAAGAAGGAGTTCCTTTGTTTGAGTATTTGTCTGTTTGGATCAATTTTGGTCCCATTTGGCATTTAGTGTCACTTTTGGACCCATTTTGTAATAAATAGTGCATGGATGTAAATAACTAGGTCTCTCTTTTCTTAGACTTAGATGATCTTGGATGGACTTACACTTGAGAGTGTATTCTAAGCATGTTGGGAGCTTTAGTGATTGCTTAGAAATGTTGGTTGTGAGGGGGTTCAATTCCTCTCTTGGTCTTCATAGGAGTTAGGTACTTGTTTAGGTAAATCATTTAAGAGCCTTTGGTTTAATATACTATTGGTTTGCTTAAGATTCCTCTACTTGTGCCTATCTCTTATCCGTTTTTTCCTATTATCTTTGGTTTCCTTTACCTTGTTCTTGTTTTATTATTTTGGTCTGTGTCACTACCACATTATGCCTTGATTTATGAGATGTTCTATTACACTTTCCTTAGAGGCAAGGTTTAACCCAAAGACTTTCAAACAACAAGTTACACCCCATGGGCAAGAGTTGACACTACCACATTATGTTTTGACTTATGAGATGCTCTCTAACTCTTGCATTAGAGACAAAACTTAGCCCAATAACTTTCAAACAAAAAGTAATACCCATGGGCAAGAATTGGCACTATCATATTATGTCTTGATTTATGAGATGCTCTATAACTCATTCCTTAGAGGCAACACTTAGACCAAGGGCTTTCAAACAACAAGTTACACCCCATGGGCAATAGTTGACACTACCACATTGTATTTTGACTTATGAGATGCTCTATAACTATTGCATGAGAGACAAGACTTAGCGTAATGAATTTCAAACAACAAGTTATACCCATGGTCAAGAGTTGGCATTACCACATTGTGTCTTTGATAACGCTCAATCTACAACTCTCGTGGGAGTGTAAAGCGGTCGTTAGCAAATATAGAACCCAACCTGGGTTGGGTATCGATCCCACAGGGAATAGCTTGGCCAACAAGTAAGCAAAATTAATAGACTTTTGGTGCAAGTCTCGTAAGAAGGGGGGATTGTAATAAGTAACCAAAGTAATGAAATAAAAGCTGAAAATAATAAAGTAAAAAGAGAAAGATTGTCACGTTGGTTGTAAACAATGAGAATTGAAGCGTTGGGGTTATGTCCACCTTCAGAGGTATACGTCTCTATTGGCTATGAGTGTGTAGAGTCTTGACATGCAATTGCTTATAGAGAATTGTAGTCGATGGTAAATCCAAGCGTCTCTCGACCTAAACAAGGACTATTTCACTTTAACTCTCTCGAGCTTAAAGTGTGTCTAGCGGTACACATTCTCCAAGAGGTTAGTCCAGTTACGGCACTAGCTTTTTAATAGGAAAGGGTGTCCTACTACCTTGACATTATCTCTTTTCCAGACAAATAACCTTTCTCTCGAACAAGTTAAATGTTAGACTGGCGTTAGTCTATGCGTCTTCTTTTCTAGACAAGTAACCTTTCTCTCGAACAGGTTAGATGTTAGAATGGCGTGTTCATGTGTTTGAAACCGCAAAGAATGTAGATTTAAGATGAAGAGCGTAATGATATAAGCAATATACTTGTCTTGAACTCACAAACTCACAGCTATAGATAGTAACTCATTCGGCTTCCATAACCCCAACTAAGAGGTTTAGTTACCCATGAATGCGAAGGATATCACATTTTGCATGGTGGTTGGCGTGAATAGTAGGTGTTTGGCGTGTGGTTTTGGTGATTCCTTAGCAAGTAACGATTCTCTTGTTGTGGAATTTAAGAATAGAAGAATAGATTAGAAGTGTTTGTAGTGGAAGATGAGAAGGATGGAAGAAAATTGATTGTTGAATTGATAGTTGAAGAGTGAATGTTTCTCTCCACTAAGGGAGGAATGTGTTGTGGAATGCATCAAAATCTCTAGCATGATAGGGTATTTATAATACTCCTATCCTACTCCTACTAAGCTAATGAAATAAATAACCAAATCCTACTAGACTAATGAAATCCTTAACCCAAATGTACTAGGGTAAGGTTACAATATCATAATCCAAGTAGAATAGTGAAATACATAACCTAATTGTACTAGGTTAATGTATCTTTGTAAAATTCCAGCTTTGTGTCTGTAAGTCCCCAAAGTCTTCAGAAATGCTGTTTTAGTCCTGGACAGATTTTCCATGCAGTCCCCAAAGTATTCAGAAATGCTGTTTTAGCCCGGGACAGATTTTCCATGCAGCAGATTTGGTCCTTTAGGCGTCCAGCTCCTTTCTACTTCGTTTGTGAGCTTTCTTTTGCGTCAAGTAAGCCATAAAATGCTGTATTTTGCATCATTTATACCTGAAACTTTCCTAATCATGTTTGTTAGCTCATTTACAGGAAAAAGGACTAAAAGTGCATGAAATAGATAATTAGTTCTCAAAACTAGGCTAAAATATGGGCAAAATATATTGATATAGGCGCGTAAATTCGCCTATCATCAACACCCCACACTTAGAGCTTTGTTCGTCCTCGAACAACATATCATGTCCTTCTAACATCAACTTAGGGTTTTTACAGCCACAACACAAAACATTCTTCAGGACAAGCACAACAACTATCAACAAAGAGTAGCTTTCCGATTATAAGTAGAAACAATTTAACCGCAAGCATAGACTCGTGATGGTGATCAACTCGCATGCAAACGTTAAGGTACATAGAATCATATACAATTATCCAAAACTCATCAACCATGTGTGTCTCACAATATAGTACCCATAATCACTCACAAATATAGCATATTTTTCAAACATGGGTATCAAAGTGTCCTTGCTCTCACTCTCACAAAGAATTCATATGTAGCAACTAATGACCATAAGCTTGCCCTTAATGTAGTACTCTACTAAATGTCGGAATATTAAGATTAGGATCAGGTAGGTCTTTTGATGGTTGTAATGTAGGCTAAGGGACGGGTAGGATCAGCTATTTTGGCCAGAAATAGTGACTAGGTTCCTAAGCACTTTAATACATCACATTGTATCATTGACACTTTTTTTTTTCTTTCAACCTTTCTTCTTTCCTTTTTATTCTTCCACCCTTGTTCTCCTCTTTTGTTTTTCATTTTTAAGCACAACTTACTTTTCAGCTTTCTTTTCCTTTTTCTTTTCACAACATACCTCTTATGATAGCACTTTCTTTTTCATAACACATTCAAGCACCGTTACAATTTAAAGCATCATTCTTACCCAATTTCCTCTTTATGTTTGTCATATGACTTTTTCTCTTTAAAGTACTTAGGAATTTGGATCAAAATTGTGGTCTTGAAAGAAATGGATTAGGCTTACATACAGGGTTGTCAAAGAAATAGGCTAAAAGCTCAAAAGGGTTTTACGAGGATGATGTCAATGGGTAGGTAAAACTGAAGGTAAACAAATATAGGTTGCCAAAGAAATGCCTAAATCATATCCTAAACTACACTCCTTATTTTCGCTTTGCATACATACCAGGCAATTTCTAGCATCAGCCACATACATAGAAGATACTATTAATCTCACACACACAAGGCACATGGTCGACTTGATTGGAAGTAATATAGACTCTCGACCCAACAAGTGAAGGAATTGAACCACAAAATATCACATAATGAGTCACAACTAGAGCCTAAATGTCTCAATAGTCACAATTGTAACACATACTCTTGTTATAATCTCATGCTGCCTATCAAAATAATTTCTTGCGAAGCTAGAAAAAAAAAATTTTACTACTAAAAAAACACAACGAAACAAAAATAAAACAACAGCAAACAAACATAGATGCGAATAGAGAAGTATAGCATGCAATACCACCACCCCACACTTAGTCGGGACACTGTCCTCAGTGGAAAATAAATACGAGGAACCTAGTTGGTCGGACTTATTCTCTATGTCTGGGGTTATACCCCTTGCATTGGAATCATCATCAGATTCGTCATCCTTAGAAGTTCCTCATAAGTATCCCACTTAATTCCAAGCGTGAGTCGGGGTATTTGCTGCGAGGAGGGTTCTCCTTGGTGCTTGCAACTTCTCTTTTTGCCCTTTTGGGAGGTGGTAGCCTTCTCCTTGCCTTGTCTCGCTTTAGGTGCCATTGTACCTGAGACTAGAAATAGTGTTAGTTGCAGCACAATCTCACTTGATACAATCTATAAGCAAGTACTAGGGGTACCACCCCACACTTAGTTTTGTTGCACAAATCAGCGAGGTGAACGTAGTCGATTTACTCAGATTTCGTCGACATACGTTTTAGGATTGTATTCCAACAAGAAAATCAGCATTGTATCACTTATTTGCAGCCATTGGACTACTTTCATGGTAGATATAGCAACACTACGACATAGGGGTTACCACATGGAATCGTTATTCTTACAACAAGCACAACCTCCTAAGTCGATAGGCACTATAATCTTATCCCGATGGCCGGGATAGTCTAACATGTAAGCATCCAAACAACACTCTTAAGCAATATTCATAGCCATATCTATTCAGCAAATATCATAACAATGCTATTGAAACCAAATTCAAGTCGGAAATAAGTCAAGAATTCCCTACGTATATGTTCACTCACATGATTATGCAACAACAATTCAAACACATGAACATCACCAACAATCTTATATGATTTAGCAATTTATAATAAGCATAGCAACGTAGTACTTACGATAAATAAATGAAGAATATGAGAGTACTTACTTGCTTGAAGCTTGTGGAGACGGTGTTGTGAATTGGAAGAGCAAAAGAAGAAAATTTTGAGAAGATTTGGAAGGTTATGTGGCGCCTTTAGGGTGTTTTCTAATGTGGTTGTGTTGTAAAATTATGTCCCCTTTATATAGGAAGAGTATGGGTCGGGTTATGACCCATTTACAATCGGATTTGGGGACAAAATCACCACATATGCGACGCATATCTCTTGGCATATCAATGACATATGCGGCGCATTGTCCATGGCATAATGGGACATATGCGCCGCATAGTCTATGGCATTTCTAGACATATGCGCCGCATAGTCTATGGCATTTGGTCTCAGTATCTCAAATGCCATAGCATAGGCGGCGCATAGTCAAAAGCATACCTAGGAATAGGCGGCGCATAGTGTATAGCACTCTAGATTCCGAGTCCTTAGGCTATAGAATAGGTTGTGCATCGTTCGTGGCCTATTTTTACCAAGGCCTAGCCTTCCTCGAAGCCTATTATGACGTGAGAAAGGCTCACTTCATAGCCTTATGCATCACCATTCCTAACTTACCGACTTTACCATACAATGCGACCAAATCGTCAATTGAAATCAATCTCCTCGTTGCATACTTCTTGCACCTATTTTTGCTCAAAACCAAATGAAAACGATTAGTACGATGGGTTGCCTCCCATCTAGCGCCTTAGTTTTGGTCGTGGCACGACTCTTATTTTTGGTTTTTTTCATAAAACAAAACAAGTACTAGGATGAAAGGAAAAACGATAAAACGATAAAACGATAAAACGATGGGTTGCCTCCCATCTAGCGCCTTATTTATTGTCGTGGCTCGACATAGTTACCTCGAGTACTTAGACTTCGTCGAGGTAAGTGATGGATCGTTTTCTGAAAGGATTTAGATGACAATGAGGCTTACCTGTGAGCATGCGATCTTCTTCAAGATGGTTCATACGTTTCCCCGGAGAGTCTCCAATTATATCATCAATAGTCCAACCCATAGCTCTCTTGTATCTCTTCAGAGCAGAGATGAGAGCCTCTACGTGCTGTTCACTTAAATCATCTGCACTCTCCGGAAGTATATTTCTATTTTCCAAGAACACATACCTTAGATAATCGGGGAGCTCTTGTGATTCTAGCATTGGTGGCTCATTAATGAAAGTCTTCGCTGTTGGTGACGGTTGATTCTTGGGATCACAATCCGGTTGCTTAGGAGTATACGGCTCTATTTCTGTTAGAGCACCCATAAGTTCTTCATTATCCTCATGCTCAATTTTTAGTGGCGCAACAGATAATGGCTCAACAGTAGGCTGTTTCTCTATAGATAATGCTTTCATATCCTCATGATGAACATCAGCTACAGATAACTCATTCATATCGCTGGGCTGCTTCATTGTTTTGCATATATCAAACCGTACCACTTCGTCATTAATTCGAAACAAAAGCTCATTATCTTTCATGTCAATAAGCACACTTCCAGTTGCAAGGAAGGGACGTCCCAAGATGATGGGAACTTCAGAATCCTCCTTACAATCCAGAATAACGAAGTCTGCAGGAAATATGAATGAAGAAACCTTCACCAACACATCATTCAAGATACCCACAGGTCGTTTTACCGACCTATCAGCCATCACGAGCCTCATATTGGTTGGTGTAGGGTCTCCCAACCCCAACTTTTTGTAGATAGATAGTGGCATCAAATTGATGCTAGCTCCCAAATCGCACAATGCCTTAGCAAAATCCAACGATCCAATTGTGCAAGGAATAGTGAAAGCTCCAGGATCTGCCTTCTTTTGAACTAGCGATCTTGTAGCGACTGCACTACAATGATGAACATTATCCGCCAAGTCATAACTTGCTGCCCGCTTCTTTGTCAAGAGATCCTTCATAAATTTTGCATACCCAGGCATTTGTTCAAGTGCCTCCACCAATGGAACATTAATGGTGAGCTGCTTTAACATATTCATGAATTTGCTGAACTTTGTGTCATCCGCCACCTTCTTCAATCTTTGAGGAAAAGGTGGTGGTGGGTATGGAAGTGTTCTCTCCACGGTTTTCTTCTCCTCTTGCTTCCGTTTTTCCACTTTTTCAGGCTGCACAGTGCTGGATGTGGCGTCCTCAACGTCAGGAGTAGTAGCTGGGGCATCTTCTCCTTTTGCGTTGTCATCTATGTCCGCAACTTCGTCAATCACTTTCTTGCCTTTTGCTGAAGTTTCCAGCACCTTACCACTTCTGGTAGTGATGGCCATGCATGACCCATCATTCCTTGGGTTTTGCACAGTATCTCTAGGTAAGGTGCCGGCTTTCTTTGGTTGAGTGCTGCTGAAAGTTGACTGAATTGCTGCTCTAGTTGTCTTATTGCAATGGAATGTGAGTTAACCAACTGATTCATTGAAGACAAATCATTCTTCACCTCAGTTACGCCCATATTGGTTGCCTCCACTCCTTTCAGCAGCTTGGCCATCATATCTTCCATAGACATCTTTTCAGAACCAGACGCCTCAGCCTCATAATTTCTAGGAGGAATATACACACCACTCCTGTCTGAATTATTCTTCCAACTACCATGATCACGGTCCTTGTATCCAGATTCATTATAATAGTTCCGACCTTGGTTTCCTTGGGCATTGCCTCGGAAACCCCCTTGATTGTTCAAGTAGTTGGCTTCTTCCTCAGAATCAGATTCATCTCTTCTATGTGGTCCAACGACCTTAACTTTTTTGGTCTTCCCTGATAATAGATGCTTCGTAAGAAGATTCATTTGCGTCTTCATGTGAGCCATATCTTGATCGCGTTCCTCTTCTCTTCTCCTTTGTTCTGCAGTCATGCCAATAGATAAAGTGGGGCTTGCTACCTCAGAATCCCTGGTATGCCAAGCTCTACTTTGCTTTGTCATTCGGTCTAGCATATTGCTTGCCTGAACAAAGGTGAGGTCCATAAATGATCCTCCAGCCGCATTATCAACCACTGGCTTAGTCACTAAATTCAAGGCTCTGTATAATATCTCCATCAAGTGGACATTGGTCATATGATGGTTTGGGCATCGCATTAGCTTCGTCTTGAACCTCTCCCATGTTTCGTAGAGAGCTTCAGTGGGAAGCTGTCGAAAATTGATGATCTCATCTCTCAACTGTGCTCTTTTGGATGACGGAAAGAATCTTTCTAGGAAAGCGTCTCTCAATTGCCTCCAATTTGTAATAGAATCAGGAGTTAGCCCATTCAACCACATAGTTGCCTCCCCAGACAGAGACAATGGAAATAGACGTAATCGAATTGCATTCTGTCCTACGCCAGGATTGTCGAATGACTTACATGTAGAAATAAAGTTGATCAGATGCATATTCGAATCATCGCCTGCTAGTCCACCAAATAATCCCTTGAGTTGCAAAAGCTGAATCATGGTGCTAGTGATATTGAACTTTGCTCCAGGTGCCAAGGGAGGAAGAATAATAGCTCCTGTGGAACCAGCTTCGTCAAGATCATCTTCATCATCATCGAACAGCATTGGTACAGTTCGACGTTCAGGCCTATATCTTGCTTGACGATCTCTTCTCTGCATGGGTTCCGCCATCTCAGCAGTATGCCGTGGGTTTAGTAGCTCTTCATCGCCTAGATCCTCATCGTCAGGATTTGTTGCTCGCCTACGATTATCAATATTCTGTTGATGCACTTGAGCAGCCATCCTTTCAATTTCACATTGTGCATCCATTGGTGCACTGAATAAACAAAAACAACAACTAAAAATAAAAGTACGAGAATTTTTGACCAAAGGGTCTAGTAATTATCACGAACTTGATTGACACTCGTATTCCCCGGCAACGGCGCCAATTTTTGATAACGCTCAATCTACAGCTCTCGTGGGAGTGTAAAGCGGTCGTTAGCAAATATAGAACCCAACCTGGGTTGGGTATCGATCCCACAGGGAATAGCTTGGCCAACAAGTAAGCAAAATTAATAGACTTTTGGTGCAAGTCTCGTAAGAAGGGGGGATTGTAATAAGTAACCAAAGTAATGAAATAAAAGCTGAAAATAATAAAGTAAAAAGAGAAAGATTGTCACGTTGGTTGTAAACAATGAGAATTGAAGCGTTGGGGTTATGTCCACCTTCAGAGGTATACGTCTCTATTGGCTATGAGTGTGTAGAGTCTTGACATGCAATTGCTTATAGAGAATTGTAGTCGATGGTAAATCCAAGCGTCTCTCGACCTAAACAAGGACTATTTCACTTTAACTCTCTCGAGCTTAAAGTGTGTCTAGCGGTACAAATTCTCCAAGAGGTTAGTCCAGTTACGGCACTAGCTTTTTAATAGGAAAGGGTGTCCTACTACCTTGACATTATCTCTTTTCCAAACAAATAACCTTTCTCTCGAACAAGTTAAATGTTAGACTGGCGTTAGTCTATGCGTCTTCTTTTCTAGACAAGTAACCTTTCTCTCGAACAGGTTAGATGTTAGAATGGCGTGTTCATGTGTTTGAAACCGCAAAGAATGTAGATTTAAGATGAAGAGCGTAATGATATAAGCAATATACTTGTCTTGAACTCACAAACTCACAGCTATAGATAGTAACTCATTCGGCTTCCATAACCCCAACTAAGAGGTTTAGTTACCCATGAATGCGAAGGATATCACGTTTTGCATGGTGGTTGGCGTGAATAGTAGGTGTTTGGCGTGTGGTTTTGGTGATTCCTTAGCAAGTAACGATTCTCTTGTTGTGGAATTTAAGAATAGAAGAATAGATTAGAAGTGTTTGTAGTGGAAGATGAGAAGGATGGAAGAAAATTGATTGTTGAATTGATAGTTGAAGAGTGAATGTTTCTCTCCACTAAGGGAGGAATGTGTTGTGGAATGCATCAAAATCTCTAGCATGATAGGATATTTATAATACTCCTATCCTACTCCTACTAAGCTAATGAAATAAATAACCAAATCCTACTAGACTAATGAAATCCTTAACCCAAATGTACTAGGGTAAGGTTACAATATCATAATCCAAGTAGAATAGTGAAATACATAACCTAATTGTACTAGGTTAATGTATCTTTGTAAAATTCCAGCTTTGTGTCTGTAAGTCCCCAAAGTCTTCAGAAATGCTGTTTTAGTCCTGGACAGATTTTCCATGCAGTCCCCAAAGTATTCAGAAATGCTGTTTTAGCCCGGGACAGATTTTCCATGCAGCAGATTTGGTCCTTTAGGCGTCCAGCTCCTTTCTACTTCGTTTGTGAGCTTTCTTTTGCGTCAAGTAAGCCATAAAATGCTGTATTTTGCATCATTTATACCTGAAACTTTCCTAATCATGTTTGTTAGCTCATTTACAGGAAAAAGGACTAAAAGTGCATGAAATAGATAATTAGTTCTCAAAACTAGGCTAAAATATGGGCAAAATATATTGATATAGGCGCGTAAATTCGCCTATCATCAGTCTTAACTTATGAGATGCTTTATAACTCTTACCTTAGAGGAAAGACTTTGACCAAGGGCTTTCAAACAACAAGTTACACCTCCAGGAAGGAGTTGACACTACCACTTTGTATTTTGATTTATGAGATTTTTTATAACTCTTGCCTTAGAGGCAAGACTTAGTCCAAAGACTTTCAAAGAACAAGTTACACCCCATAGATAAGAGGTGAAACTACCATATTGTGTTTTGATTTATGAGTTGTTCTATAATTCTTTCCTTAGAGACAAGACACAATGACTTTCAAACAACAAGTTACGCCCCCATGGGTAAGAGTTGACACTACCATATCCTGTCTTAATTTATGAAATGTTCTATAACTCTAGCCTTAGAGGCAAGTTAGCCCAAGGACTTTCAAACAACAAGTTACACCCCATGGATAAGAGTTGAAACTACCACATTGTATCTTATTTTATGAGATGTTCTATAACTCTCCCCTTAGAGACAAAACATACCCAAGAACTTTCAAACAATAAGTTACGCTCCATAACAAGAATTGACACTATCACATTGTGTCTTGATTTGTGATATGTTCTACAAGTCTTGCCTCTAAAACTAGACTTAGCTCATGAACCTCCCAAAGAAATAAGTTACTCCTCATGGGCAAAAGTTAACACTACTTCATTATGTCTTAATTTATGAGATATTTTGTCATTCTTTTCTTAGAGGCAAGACTTAGTTTAAGGATTTTCAAACAACAAATTATGCCTCACGAGAAAGATTTGACACTACCACGTGATGTCTTAATTTATGAAATATTCTATAACTCTTGCCTTAGAAGCTAGACTCATCCCAAAGGACTTTCAAATAACAAATCACGCCCTTAATTTTACTTTGGAGCCAAGGAAAGAAGATTCTTTTTTGCAAGTTATCCAACTTTCTGTCCATTAGCAAAATGTAATAGAAGTTGAGAAAAAAGAACAAAGAGAAGGAAATCGAATAAAGATTGAGAAAAAAAACAAAGGTTAAGAAAAAAGAAACAAAAGAGAAGAATAAAAAACAACAACAACATACCAGTGTATTCATACAAAGAGGGGTCTGGGGAGGAAGAATAAAAAACACAAAAAGAAATTTGAGGGAAAAAAAAAATAAAATAAAAATAAACTTTGAGAAGAATGGTAAAAATGAGAAAAAAAGTAAAAGAAAAATAAATATGGAAACACATGAATTAATAAAAGAGAAACAAATATTTGAGAAATAAAGAAAATGGAGAAGAAAAAATAAAAATTAAAATAATGGTTGAGGTAAATGAATTAAAATAAATAAAAAGGAAAATAAAAAATAAAAAACAAGAAAACGTAAAAAAGAGAAAAAAAAAGTTGAGAGATAAATGAGCATGGAAAAGTAAAAGCATTTGAGGTGTGGAGGGACAAAAATATACTTGTTCTATATATAAAAAAGGAAGGAAGACTAGTATTAGACTTTTCTTATGTGCAACAAAAATACAAAGCCACCCGCTAAGAAGGTCATCTCATGTAATTTCCTCCATTTATCTTTCAACTTCTATTTTTTATTTTACTTTGAATTTTTATTTTTTCTTTTCTCTCTATTTTTTAAAACTTTTCTCAACCCTTACTGTTTTCATTTTTTTCTCTCAACTTCAATTTTTTAAATTTTTTCTATTTTTTATTTTTTTTTGATTTTATTTTGTCTTTTCTCTTTTTTTATAAATATTTTTTCTCAACCTTTATTTTTATTTTTCTTATTTATTTTTTTATTTATTTTTGTCAACCTTTCTTTTCTTTTTTTCCTTTTCTTCTCCCAACTTCGATTCTTTTTATATTTTTCATTTTTTTAATTTTAATTTTTTCAATTTTACCAACCTTTATTTTTCTTTTCTTTTCTTTTCTTTTTCTGTAAATTTTCTTTTTTTCTTTTTTCTTTTCTTTTTTTAGATTCGTTCCAAACAATTCCTTACTTTGAGATTCAGATTTAGAAAAGGCAGTCAGGGTTAGATCAGGACTATTTGTAGTTCGGAGCACTGTTTGGCATCCTGGGAATTAGATTTTGTAGCGTTACAAACTTGGTATCAGAGCCAGGTTTAGAGAGTCCTAGGGAGTCAGACAAGACGCGTTACATTGAGTCTTAATCATTGGTGTGAAGCGCACCACATTTATTAGTAAGAGGATATGGAGCATTTTAGGAAATCATCTTTTCTTTCATGATCTATCATTCATTCATTGTCTCTGTCTACTTCTAACTTATGCTTTCACATGATAGAAAATACCTCTTCGTCAAGCTAATACACGCAAAAATGATGACCAGCTACCTCAGTCTGCAGATCCTTTTAAAGAGAATATACCACATGCAGAGTTTTGGGTTGCCTTTCAGGCGCTAGCCCAAGCTGTGATAGCTAATAATCAGGGAAATTGTCAGGCTACAACCCTAATTCAGCAAGATGGGGACTTAGACACATCCAGAATCTGAGATTTTATGAGAATGAACCCGTCGGAGTTGTTTGGGTGAAAGGCAGGTGAGGACCCATAATTGTATCTAGATGTGGTAAAGAAAATCACCCGAATTATGCATGTTTCTAAAGAGAAGAGTATAGAATTAGCATCCTATAGGCTGAAGGATGTTGCTTATGATTGGGTAGTGATGTGGAAGAAAAGTAAAGGGAAGAATGCAGCCCCCATGACTTGGAAAATTTTTCAGGATGTGTTCTTAGACAAGTTCTTCCTACGGGAAATAATGGAATCTAAGATAGAAGAGTTCATGAACCTAAGTCAAGGCTCAATGATAGTGAATGAGTATTGCCTCAAGTTCAACCAATTTTCTAAGTATGCCCCTGATCAGATGGCTGGCCCTAGGTCAAGCATGAGTAAGTTTATGATCGGTGTGTATGGGTTGGTAGTTAAGTATTGTAAGACCACCATGATCAGGGTTGTTTGACTATGGTCAGAATAGGTTTAGAGGAGGAAATCTTTCGCATTTTTAGAATCATTCATCTATGCCCTCACCTTCTTCAGCCAGTTCTCCCATACCTAGAAACATGCAAGAGCAGTGGAGTAAGTCTTCTATGTCCAAGTATCAGAACAGTATGAGTGGGAAACCCAACCATCCCCAATGTGCTAAGTGTGGTAAGAATTATGAAGGTGAATATTTATGGGGTCAAAAAGGTTGTTATAGTTATGGCCAGGTGGGTCAAGGAATCAAAGAGTTCCCATATGCTAGATAGGAAAATAGAGATGTTTGTCCCTAGACTCAAGAAAATAGTGTACCATCTTATCTAGGTTTCGCAACCCCCCCTCAGGGTGCCTCATCCAGTATCGGTGATGATCAATACTAGAATCGATTCTATGCCTTACTATCCCATTAGGAGTAGAAAGATTTGCCAGACGTTGTTACTGGTATGTTTTATTTCTTTCATATTGATGTTTATGTATTGTTAGACTCCGGATTGAGTTTCTCCTATGCGACCCCATTAGTTGCAGTAAATTTTGAGATAAGTTCTGAAAAGATCCCTAAGCCTTTCTTGGTGTCTACTTTAGTAGGGGAGTCAGTTTCTGCTATGCAAATCTATAAAAAAATATCCTATCAAGAGTTAGACATAGTTTATTTTGATCTTATCCTTGGTATGGATTGGCTCCATTCTTGTTATGCTTCTATAGATTGTCGCACCCGAGTGGTGAAGTTCCAGTTTCTAGATGATCCAGTTTTTGAGTGGTCAGGTAATTCAGTGTCTCTCAAGAGTCATTTCATATCTTATCTTAAAGTGAGAAATTTAATTTCTAAAGGATGTATCTATCATCTTGTTCGGGTTAAATACACTAAATCGGGGACTCCAACAATTCAGTTAGTCAGTGTAGTCAATGATTTTCCTAATGTTTTTTCCAAAGATCTCCCAAGGGTACCTCCTGATAGAGAGATAGAATTTGGTATTGACCTTCTTCTCAATACTCAGCCTAATTCTATCCCTCACTACCATATGGCTCCCACAGAGCTTAAGAAGATGAATGAGCAACTCAAGGATCTTTTAGATAAAGGCTTTATAAGGTCTAGTGTTTCTCTATGGGGCACTCCCATCCTATTTATGTGAAAGAAATATGTTTCCTTGCGAATGTGCATTGACTATCGTCAACTAAATAAAGTTACGGTGGAAAACAAATATCCTCTTTCTAAAATTGATGGATTATTTTATCAACTCCAAGGTGCAAGTTATTTCTCAAAGATAGACCTTAGATCCAGCTATCATCATCTTAAGGTAAGCGGGTGTGATATTCTAAAGATAGCCTTTAGAACCCGTTATGGTCATTTTAAGTTCCTAGTCATGTCTTTCGGGTTAACCAATGCTTCAACAACTTTTATGGACCTCATGAACTGAGTGTTCAAACAGTATCTAGACATGTTTGTCATAATATTCATAGATGATATCCTTATATAATCCTGTAGTGAGGGTGACCATGTAGATCATCTTAGAATTATCCTGCAAATTCTTAGAGATCATAAATTGTTAGCCAAATTCAGCAAATATGAATTTTGGCTAAGGTTGGTAGCCTTTCCCGGTCATATTATTTTTGCCGACGATATTAGAGTTGATCCCCAAAAGATAAAAGTCATAAGAAATTGGCCTAGACCTATCTCTCTATTAGACATTAAGAGTTTCTTAGGTCTATCTAGTTATTACAGACGTTTTATTGAGGGTTTCTCATCTATTGCATCTCCTATATCTAGATTGACCTAAAAAGAAGTTAAGTCCAGTGGTCAGATTCCTATGAGAAGAGTTTTCAGTAGTTTAAAACTCAACTCACTTCAGCCTCAGTTCTAGTATTACCAGATGGTACAGACAGTTTTGTAGTGTATTGTGATGCCTCTAGAGTTGGTTTGGGTTGTGTGTTGATGCAAAGAGGTAAGGTCATAGCCTATGCCTCTAGACAGCTTAAGCCTCATGAAAAGAAATACCTATCCCATGATCTTGAATTAGCTGTTGTGGTGTTTGCTTTGAAAATCTAAAGTCATTATCTATATGGTGTTCATGTTGATTTTTTCATGGACCACAAAAGCTTGCCGTATGTGTTTACTCAAAGGGCGTTGAATGTCTGTCAGAGAAGGTGGTTGGAATTGTTGTAGGATTACGACATGAGTATACTATATTATCTGGGTAAGGCTAATGTAGTGGAAGACTTCCTTAGTAGATTGTCTATGGGCAGTGTTGTTCATGTGGAGAGCGATAAGAAACAGTTAGCTCAAGAAGTTCATCGATTAGCTAGATTAGGTGTTAGGATGGTTGATTCAGCTGAAGGGAATGTTTGGGTTCAGAGTAGTTCCGAATCTTCCTTAGTTTCGGAAGTGAAAGAGAAGCAAGATATGGATTCTAGTTTGGTCAAACTAAAGGATTTGGTTAAAGACTAAAAGGTGGAGGTTTTCTCCCAAGGGGTAGATGGCGTGTTGACATACCAAAGTAGATTATATGTGCCCTGCTTTTATGAGTTGAGGCAAAGAATTATGGAAGAAGTGCATGGTCCACGTTATTTTATTCATCTAGGTACTACCAAGATGTACCATGATTTGAGATATATATATTGGTGGAGTGGTATGAATAAATATATAGCAGAGTTTGTAGCAAAGTGTGCAACTTGTCAACAGGTTAAGGTAGAACACCAAAGGCTTGGTGGTATGTTGCAAGAGTTTGGTATCCCCACATGGAAGTGGGAAAAGGTGAATATGAATTTTGTGACTGGTTTACCCCATTTGTGTTGTCAGCATGATTCAATTTAGGTTATTATAAATAGATTGACTAAGTTAATGCATTTATTGCTAGTTCATATGTCCTTTACAACTGAGGATTATGCTAAGTTGTATGTCTGAGAGTTAGTCAGATTGCATGGAGTTCCCTTGTCTATCATCTCTGATAGGGGTACTCAGTTTACTTTCTAATTTTTTAGAGCCTTTCAGAAGGGTCTTGGTACCCAAGTCTATCTTAGTTCAACTTTCCATCCCCAGACAGATGGTCAAGTAGAGAGGACCATCCAAACTCTAGAAGATTTAGTGAGGGCATGTGCTCTAGATTTCAAAGGTAGTTGGGATGAGCGTTTGTCATTATTTGAGTTTGCTTACAATAACAGTTACCATTCTAGCATACAGATAGCCCTTTTTGAGGCTCTATATAGGGGGAGATATATATCACCCATAGGTTGGTTTGAAGTGAGTGAGTACATTTTGCTTGGGCTTGATGCAATGTTCGAAGCTATGGAGAAAGTTAAGTTGATTAGAGAAAGATTGAAAATAGCCTAGAGTCGTCAGAAGTCATATGTAGATGTGAGAAGAAGGGACCTCAAGTTTGAGGTTGGTGATTTAGTGTATTTGAAGATTTGACATATGAAAGGGGTAAAGGGATTTGGTAAAAAAGGGAAGCTTAGTCCCCGGTATATTGACCCTTACAAAATATTGAGTCGTGTTAGGGAAGTAGCTTATGAGCTTGATTTTCCCGCAAATTTGTCAGTCGTTCATCCTGTGTTTCACGTCTCTATTCTTAAGAAATGCATCGGTGGCTCACTGTTGTAGTTCCCTTAGAAAGCTCAGATATCCAGAACAACCTGTCATATGAAGAGATTCCAGTTGAGATTTTAGATCATCAAATTCGTAGACTAAGGAAAAAAGAAGTTCCCTTGGTCAAAGTTCTTTGGGGGAATCAGTTTGTTGAGGGCACCACTTAGGAAACAAAAGGAGATATACGAGCAAAGTACCCTCACCTCTTCTCCACAAACTCAGCTATCCAAAGGTAATACTCTTCCTTAATCCCATTATTTTCTAATCATATATTCAGCTATATCATTGTCCTCATGTAAATTCATACACTCATAGATTTCTCAGAAACTCAGAATGATTTAGCTTCATTTTAGAAATTTATTTTAGTTGTGCATGATTATTATGTATCCTCAGATTCTTCAATATTCCGAGTCTAATCAACAACAATTGATGATGAATGTTCCCAAGGGGGAGATATTGTAATACCCTATACTTTTTCAAGCTTGAATTCGGCCCTAGAAGGTTAAAGAAAAGCTTCCAAGATAGATAATATATTTTCTCTCATAGAATTTTTCAGATTTAGTCTACCTATTGTGTGAGAAATTGAATAAGCTTTCTAATGATGTAAGATTCACCTAAATCTAATAACCGAGTAAGAAGTTATGGCTATTTTAAGTCCCAGTCGTAAGACACCGTCATTTAGGTTATTAGCGTGTCGCAGAAAAAGTTTAAATGACGTTTGTCAATTTCCAGTGGCCCTCCGCAATATTGGCGCGTCACGGAGAGGGCTAAATCCCCAATTGTCCAATTCTAGTGAGGGTCCACAATATTAGTGCATCGCACCAAGTCTCCAGGTCCCATCTGAGGTGGCAACATGATACCACCGCGTTGCACCACTATGCATGTTCCCAGTTGGCATTTTCTAGTGGCTTGGCGTGATAGTGGCGCATCGCGCCAAGGACGAAAATTAGGATTTTGGTTATTTTTCCAGTTCCATTTATGAGTTTAAGAGGGGAATTTTGATAAATCTCCCAGCCCTAATCCATCCTAAACAATGACTTAAACCCCTCCAAAGCACTTTACATCCACCTTTCATCACATCTCTCTCAAGCAAAACCCTAGTTCATTAAACTTCCTCCCCAAGAAATTCAAATTTCTCCATTTATTCTCCAAGGCAATTCAAGATTGAGAATCCCCAATTCCAGAACTCTAAGAAGTCATCTCCAAAGCATCAAAAGAGACCCAAGATTCAGTTTTAGCATCTAGTTCATCAATTGAGGTATGTGGGGTTATGAACCAGGATACTTCGTTCATCCTTGTGACCAAAACTTGTTTTTAACTACAAAAGTTATTTGATTTTATTTGATTTTCCATGAAATTCAAGTTAGGTTTTATAACCATTATTGTTGTTTACAAACTTAAGAGATTTCCATTGATTTAGAAGTCGAATTACATGACTATATTCATATTTCTATGCATTATGTAGTAATTTCTAGATTTTATGTTGAATTATAAATGTTTACATTATCAAATATGAATTTTTGAGATGTTTTAACATGAGATTGTTGCATGGGTCACTAAGCCCTAATTAAAGATTTCAATTTCAGGATTGTTGTGCTATAAGCACCCTATCCTAGATTCCTTTCAGATTATTGATAAAGATTTGACCTTTTGGTGTCACAATAGATATGAAATCCACTTTATAGATTCAAATTATAGATTTAGATTTACAGAATTACAGTTGGTTTTCATTATAAACCATTTGACTATTTTAAAAGAGGATTTTCATCAAAATGGGCATATAGATATTATTTTGGGAGTAGTATTTAGCACCGAGATGAGTACATTTCTACGGTTTCATACCCCAGAATTACGTATCAATGTAGGATGTAGATTATTCCCACTTCTACGTGGATGAAAGATATGTGATCACTAAAATAGGTTAATACTCCCTGGCAAGAGTATGACTCCTCTCCTAAATGTGAGGATGTTCCTCCTTAGGGGGACAAATACGTTGGACTTCATGAATGCTCACATGGTCTATGTTGGTTAGAAGAACCTCCCCTATAGATAAACCTTTAGATAAAAGATAAAGTATTTTCTGTACAGACTTACATATTTCACTTAACCTATATTATTTGAGAATAAGAACAGAACACAGATTTCAAAACTAAGTGTAACAACTCACATGATTTATATTATGTGCTTTACTATTCATGATTTATGCTCTTCAAATTTCAGATTATTCAATCTTATGTGAGTCATTTACACTTAGCATGCATGATTTTATAAATTGTGATGATATTTCTTATTTATTGCATTCACCCCCATATACTCAGTACATCCTCAAAGAACTGACCCACATATATGTCTACGTGGTACATTGTATCATAATGTAGGTTCAGGTGCCCAGTCTCAGCAGCGTGAGTGATTTCAAGTATCTCATCTACATTCCCGAAGTTGGTGAGTCCTCATAGTTCGGAGACTTGTTTATTCAAATTTCTAGTCTATTAGTAGATACTTTAGCATTCATTTTAGATAGTTCGAGTCAGTTGGGGCCTGTCCTAGTGACTCCCTAGTTTCAATTAGTAGAGGCTTGTTGGACTACTAGATTTAGTGTTCATATTTTGTTTCAGTATTCAAATTTTCAGTATAGACATACTCAGATAGTTCAGACAGTTTTCTACATTTACTATGTTTTTTCATTCATATTTCCCTACTTTGAGATTCAGATTTAGAGAAGGCAACCAGGGTTAGCTCAGTACTACTTATAGTTCGGAGCACCGTGTGGCATCCCGGGGAATCAAATTTTGAGGCATTACAAATTACTACTAATCATTCAAAACATCATCATCCAAAATATTAAATAGAGTGAAGAAACCTCTATATATTATAATTCCCCGCTACGTGATGTCACCATACAAGAATATATTATAGTATGCTAGAGTACCCAAAAATTGACAGCCCAAGTTATCCATGAGCTATAGCTAAATCCTCACCAATTGAGGTGAAAGATCACCAAGATTGATAGTTTGAGGGTTCTCTATAAGCCATGCCATATCCAAGATTGATAATTTGTAGGAGGACCCTAAGACGAGCAATTTGAGAGATATCTATAATCCCTATTGTATCTAAGGTCAAATTACGTGCATGATTACCCAAAATCTACCATCTAAAAGGATATATATAAGTCGCCTCATATCTAATAATGAATGATGTGCAAGATTACCCAAAGAATAACAATTTAAGAGATGTCTATAAGTTGTTTCGATATGAATAATACACAAGACTTACCTGATACAACATGAAAAAGATCATTAACGATAACTGAGAAGGTTATTACATCAAATACAAAATCTTACAGGTAGCCGAGAAGATTACCATATCAAAGGAAAAGACCTAATGATTGTAAGGACCATTATAGCCAAAATATGGTCAGTGGACAAGAGAGCCACCCTATTTTTAAAAATAAGTCAATTGACAATGGTCCATCATATCTAAAAATCATGATGTTTGTTGTTCCTATATTGTTGTGGAAACTATGGCCTTTATAAGGTAGAGTCTCGAAAGAATAATACTACTGGTCTAAAATAATTTATACAGGAATAAAGTAAAAGTCCATCTACCCTTTAGTTAATTATGTTTATCACTAAACAATTTTTTTTGAGATATTATTGAGAGCATATGAGAGAATGAAAATCTCAAACCAAAACCATAGGGGTGGACGACTCCAAAAAGGACGCAACACAACTTGGGACTTTTTCTTAGAAGAGGACTGGGACATAGTCCAATGAGGAAAGCCAAACACTTTGGTTGTGAGATAAAGAATGACTTCCACCGTAATCAAAGCACACTCCTATCAGAAGGCATGTGGGTATTTGGAATTTTCGATTTTAGTTTCACTTCTGGAGTACTTTTGAACTTTCCCCAGAAGAAACTTTTCTTTTTCGTTGAATTTGATGTGACAATATACCTAGAGCCATGGAAATTATGAATCGGTAATTATTACCTATGGATGTTAAGAGATCCTACTTTTTATACCGATTGAGTCAAATTACAAGCAGTTGAGTTCTTTGAGCCCTGAGGATATACAGGTTGGGCTGTATGTTTAAAACTTGACCACATTTTAGACTCTCCCCAATCCTTTTATTCTCCAACTTTTTGGTTTTGTCAAAATCTGAAACTGGGTAGCTTGTGAATTCTTTATAACTATATTTAAAAATCAAGCACTTTGAATAACAAGTGGACTGAATTATCATCTACCATGAGATATATAGGATACTCAATGCCAGAGTTCATCCATGATTCCTTGAAATTTGTGTGAAAATCGACCTTTTTCAAGAGACAAGTTTATGGTCGGACAAATTAGAAATATCAAACTCCCTTTGCCCAAGGTTATCTGCATTCACCATACCCAAAGGGAGGAAGCAATTATTGACACCTAATTTTTTCCCTCCGCATTCCAAATTAGTTTTCAAGCTTGTACATTCTAAACAAATTTAAAGTAATTATTTGTAAAATAATTCTAGGCCTACTTTTTAATTTTAGGCAAAATTAATATATTCTACATTTAATTATGTAGAATTAATCTTCACTTAAAGATAACTTTTAAAAATTTATTTAGAGTGGAAATTTGGTTTAATTGAAAAATACCTCACTTTTTCTCAAAATTGATTTAAATTCAAAGTTGATTGTATAGTTATCTTCTTTGTTTTAGACAAACTAATTTAACTTTATATATAATAATTAATTTTAAATTTTTAAAATTAGAGACTCGATGATTAATTTTGGATATTAGCTCATCTGCAATTCAATTTTGATCAATCAACTTGGCCAATTTATCAAGTTAATTTGGATAATTCGTTAATTTAATTTGGGCCCCTTTGAATTAAGTATTCCAATCCATTTTACATAATCAACAAATCTCCGACCCAACTCATATTTGTATTAACTCGGCCTAGCTCTACACATAATACTCTTCTTGTTCACTTTACGTTAACAATATTAGTAGCTTTCCTCTTCTTGACTTCTCAACCAATAATGTTTACCAATAACCAATCGAGCTCTATCAACCTCACCTGAAAGACCCTCTATCGAAACTCATCCAAATGTACCCAAATGATAATCCCAATATCTCAAAACACTATTACCCTCTTAATTCTGTTAAAAGTTTTCAGACAACTCAACTCACCTCAAGCTAATGTTTGATTTAGTAAAATTTGATGAGAATTTACCCATTTAGTACCATGAAGGTACAATGTTGGTAAATCTCATTTTTTGGTTAGGGAATCCATTTCCCCCTTTAAACCACCTATGAATTTGACCCTTTTTGTCCAAAATCATTTAAATTGCAAGCTAAACCCCCCAATTCTTAACCAATTTTGGATTTCAAAATCTCCTACCAAAACTTCCAAGATACCTCTCTATTTTCCCTCAAATGATCCCTATTTTTAATGTAAATAGATAATATGGGGTGAGGGTTGTAGGGTTAAAGTTTTGGGAAATATTGAGAATTTTGAAGGAGCATTTCTTTAATCTCATGTAACCAGAAAATCACAGTGAAAAATTATTAATTTAAGTGAAATCACTCAAATTCTGACAAAGTTAATTCAAATTCTAGCCAAAATGAGTCAAACACTGGTGGTGGAAGTTACGTCTTGCTAAGCTTGTTGTCCTAAATTCCTACTTCAGAAGGTAAAAAATTTATCTTTTTACATCTTTCTTCTTCATGATTGGATGTTATAATGTGGAATCTAATATTATTGTTATTGTGTTAAGATTCGTTGATGTTTGCAATCTGTATGAATTAATTTGCGTGATGCTTATAGTTTTGGTAGTTGTAATTTGGCAATCGATTAGTGTTGATTGAACAAACTTTTGGTTTGAGTGCTTAATTCGTGCCTCTACTTGCCGGTTTGAGTTTACGGTTTGGTTGGTATCATGAGTGAATAAAATTGAGACTTAAACACTTGATTTTAGCTAAGGACTCCCTAAGGAATTTTTTCTTGATCTACCACATAAAAAAAGAGGATGAAGCTGTGGTGGCCTGTTTTCTCATGAAAGAATTCGAAGATAGAATAAGAGTATCAAATCTTTCTATCATTATTTCCAGAAAAAGTTCACTATTAGAAATATTTTTAGTCATGAATAAGTTCTCATATGTTCTTGCTTGATTCAATGTGTGTCATTTGGTTAAGTCCTTAGTACCTCTTGATTTGGCATATCGAAAAAGGTTTATGAGGAAAGATTTGAGACTGCTTTCTAATAGACATCAAATATGAGATCTTAAGGGTGATGCAAGCTCTAACATAGCTTATATTACTTTACAGTTTCACTTCTTTGTCTTGATGGATTTAAACTTCCTATTATGATTTTTATTTTGGTTCCTTATGTCACTTGACGTTCAATGAGGCAAAGGAATGGTCATCCTTTGAAATTTCTCTTTGAAGAATGATTTATTTTGTTGAAATAAAGCTCATACCATATTTTATCTTCACTGTATAGATTCATTCTTTCATAAATCGAGCATCATAGTAAATCTGTAGGGTCTTCTTTAGTTCATCATACTGATTGAGATCTGTTAGAGGGAAATAAACTTTACATCCTTGTCTGAGATGAGGCTTCATAGTAATTTGTATTTTTTCCAGAACTTATCACTTTTACCAAAATAATTTCTTCTTCCACTCATTTAAAAAGATTTTAGTCTCTATATAATTTTCTAAAGTCTAAAAGGAGAGTTAATTATTTGGTTGTTCTTTTTGGTCATCCCTTTATTCTTCCAAAAGAGGAGCTTTAATGAGTGAGAGCTTCCTTTTTATCCTACTTTGAAGACCTCTCTTTCATGATGAATTAGCAATTCCTAGTGGTTTATTTCAAAAATTAGATTCAGGAAATTTATTTGTCGCTTTTCTATTTGATGCTTCCAGTTTGTAGTGATGTTCTGATTTGCAAGAAAATGAGAATGAGTATTAAAAATAAGAACCTTCCCTAAAAATATAGATATATGCTTGAGGTTATTACTAATTTCTTTGTGGGCACTATTGATGAGTTCACAATACCATCAACAAGTCTTGTTGAAAGTCCAAGTTGAAGCATATGTGCCTATCGACACAAGTGTTGAAAATTTGACCACGATGATAAGAAATTTTGTGGGAAGTCATATTATATCATTCTGTAAGGAAAATTTTCCATTTGAAGGAATAATGCATGACAAAGCCTTGCAAACTACTGCAATTGTCGTGACAATATGATTAAGCAAGTACTAATACATGATAGATCCGGTCTGAACATTGTCCTCTTTCCATTTTAATTTAATTGGGTCACGACTTGGGAAAGGTTTGTCAAAGCCACGTTAATGTGTGAGCCTTTGATGGAGGGTAGAGGAATACCATGGGCAAAGTTGACTTGTACATCTATATGGGACCTACTAAATTCAAGACTAAATTTCACATTATGGATATTAATCCTAGCTACAATCTACTTCTCGAGTGGCAACTGATTCATGGTGCAAGAGCAATTTCATCACCTTAATTATTAAAGTTCATCTGGGAAGTCCATAAGGTGTTCATTCAAGGCGAAGAGAGAAATTGAGCCACCCCAACGATTATGTAACTGTGATTGAAGATATTATCAAAGGAAAGTAACTTTTATATATTGGAAATCATTAATGGTGCGGAAAAAGATCTAACACCCAAATGCTAATGCTCCTTATTAATTAGATGATGGCATTGTGATGCTAAGAAGTAGTTCAAAATTGGTCAGGTCCTAGGAAAGAATTTTAAAGGTATCATCGAGCCAATCATGATCCCCAAAAGTGTATTCAAGTATGGACTAGGGTACAAGCCAACAAAGGAAGAAAATGAGAACATAATAAAGATGGAGCTGCCTAAGCCACTACTTCTCCTGTACTAGTTATTTCTTGTATATGAGATGCCAATAGATGGGTCAGGGGATGAAATAGGGAATTTTTTAATGTTTTAAATGCTATATTGGAAGATTTACAAAAATCTAGTAGGGTAAGGAAGGCTGCACCTGGAGAGATTTTGTAGAACTGGACATTTACTCCACTCACGACTCTTCTCTTTTTATGGTAGATGAAAGGGAAATTTTTAGTATTTTTTAAAATTGATGATGATCCGAGGAGGATCAACAGTCGACCTTTTATGTTTTAAATTTTCTATTTGCATTTTGATATTTTTGAAAAAGGCATGGCCCCTATTTGTGCGGGTCATGAGTCATAGTTTGTAAATATTTCCCAAAATGCCAATGAAAAGGCCTTCCTTATCTCAAAAATTATTTTGAATTACCTTAGTTACTTATTTGTTATCATCTAACTTGGTTCGTTTTAATTTTAGTTATAGTAATTTAAATCCTGTTAATGCCATGTCATATCAAGAGCTGAAATAAACAAAAGGAGATAGATAAGGATGAATAGGAAGAATATGAGAAAGAAGTAGTAATGATAGACCAATTAATAGAATAAGTGAAAAACTCTGAGAACTAGGGTAGCCCAACCTTTAGCAGCCTGAGATTGTTAATCTGGATAATAACAATGAAGTTAAGGAGACCATAATTGACATTTACCTGACAAAAGCAAGGGAGAGAGATCTTACCAAGTTGCAAAAAGAATACATCAATGTATTCACATGGTCTTCTAATGGTATGCCAAAACTAAGCACAAACATTGTGTTCCACAAGCAACCAAATTATCCAGAGTTCAATAAAAAAAATAGACGATTGATATTTACTTCATTAAGATATACATAAAAGGAACTTTGCACCGAGTTGATAGAAGAATCATGGTTTTGTCTGAGATGGACAACAAAGAGTAGCAATTGACTTTGATGTTATCTAGAGATACTACGTCTTAAATTAGCCTCTCTTTGTGTTTCTTTGTAATCACATTTCTTTAGTGTAATTATTTTTATGTTGTTTAGTAGCTAAAATTCCCTTTTTTTTATGTATGAACTATGTATGACCTGAATTCTCAAGAATGAGATATGTAGGTGACCTATATCGGCTTTGGTCAACCCCTTTGGAAAATTTATCTTTCCTTTTTATGTACGAACTACATTTGACCTAAATTATCAAGAATGAGATATATAGGCAACCTATGTCAGCTTCAGTCAACCATTAAGATTTTTCTATATCTGCATAGTATTTCTGAATGATGTTTGACTTGATTCTTGTTTCAATGAGATACATAGGTGCCCCAACGGCTCGGTCATATCACCCCAGGAAATGGAAATTGGGATAGAATTTTTGGGAACGAATATAAAAAATTCAAAAGAAGAAGATCATCCACTAAGAGAAAAAAGTCCAACCAACAAAGACTTTGGGAGAAAGTCTCAAGAGCAAGTCAATATCATCTCAAATATTATCAAACTGTGGTAAAAATTTTGAGGAAGTCATCAAAATTTACACTAACATGCTGGAATAAATTCCAAATTCCCCAGTACTAGGAGATCAAAGACAAAATTCTGAAATCACCAGCTGTGATAGAGTTTAGATAGACTGAATTTCCAGCTATGACAGAACTTTTAAGAAACTATATTCTGGAACTTCCCAGAAATGATAATGAGTTTTTGGAAATCCTCCATTTGATGAAAGATATAGAAAGACCTTAAGCGGGTGACATTCATTGAGCTAGGACATGACATGACTGACAGAGATTTTCTAAAAGATTTTACAAAAGTTTGTCGAAACTCAATAGGAGGAAGAGAAAAAATGTCCTCCTCAGATTTTCCATGAAGCAAAACAAATTTTATTTATGTGGTCCCCATAAAAGGATTTCACCCATTTATTTACATCCGGTGTGATTGCATTTTAAATACTCCTTCATAAAGAGAAGATTAATAGAGGACTAAGAATTTGGATTATAATTCAAAGTATTTGTCATTTGAGCTTTCATAAATCTTGACTATGGTTGCCAGCGAGAGAAACATTGTGTCTACTAACCATTTTCCATGAGTAACGGTACATGGAGAAATCAACTCGCACATAAATAGACTGAAGTAAAGATTCGCTTCAAAATTTTGAGTGGGTCACTTTATTCCATTACATACCATTGTATTTTATTTGCATTTCATTACATTTCATTTTATTGCATTCCATTGCATCCCACTACATTTCATTACATACCATTGTATTTCATCACATTCCATTACATTCGATTGCACTTCAATACATTCCACTAT
The DNA here is from genome assembly GCA_030864225.1 of Capsicum baccatum var. pendulum. Lineage (NCBI taxonomy): Eukaryota > Viridiplantae > Streptophyta > Magnoliopsida > Solanales > Solanaceae > Capsicum > Capsicum baccatum. Next base: position 177,944,290 of record CM061550.1, read on the forward strand.
ATCTCATTATATCTTATTTTATTTTATTTAAGAGGTTCATTTTGTTCTATTTTTGAAAGCATGATGCTGAGATAGCTATTTGATGCTATGCTGAGAGAGATATTTTATTCCACACTGAGAGGACCATTCACTCAATGCCAAAAAGGGATATTTTATTCAATTACTAAGTGGACCATTTTATCCCATTGTCAAGAGGGACATGACGAGAGGTCTATTTTATTCCATGTCGAAAGGGCCATATCATCCATTGTCGAGAGGTCCATTTTATTTCATGTCAAGAGGACCATCATACCATTCAGATAAGTCTCCTTAACCGCTAACCATAAAAGACTATAAGGTCTAACTTTGAAAGATGAGTTGGAGCACCTATATCTACTGACCATGCAGCACTGCGTCGCGCTAGGTGCCCAACTCGGATTTTCAATGACAAAAATTAAGAACTTTCTAGGGTCAATAGGGTCCTTTTCCACAACCCAGATCAGCCTTTAAACACAAAATTATGCCCTAAATACCCCATTATGTAAATTTTCCTCACTTTCTCTTAAGAACAAAATCATTCTCTCTCAAGAGGCAGAAACCCTAGTTCAAGAAATCAAGGTCAAGCCCAAGAAATCATTCAAGAACTTTAAGAATCTCACAAATTAAGGTATGTTAGGTGTTCATCTATGGGTTTCTTTCACCCATAGAGTCTAAGAATCCCTTTTTAAACCTACAAGATCTCAGATTTAAGATTTCCTTGTTTGAGTTAGATTGAATTCGTGTTAATGATATTAGTTGGGTTTCAATCCATGATTTAAATACAAGTTTCATGAAATTAAATAACATGTGTCATGAATATTTGATTATCCTGATAAATCCTTGAACATAAAAAGTGATTAATAAATAATGATGTGAATTTGATTTGAAATCCATGATTATGATAAGATTCATGGAAAATAGATAGTATTTAGGGGGTAATATATGAATTACATGCTAAACCCTTGAATTTGCAATTAAGTATTGTATTCATGATGTTTATGTGATGACCATTATCATATGAAATACTCATGCTCCCCAAGTATTTGCTAAAATGCCTATATGAAGTAGATAGAGGAATCATGTGATGTTATTATGAGATCTTAATCATTTACAAGCTTATGCCCTACAAGTGTTTGATGAAAAGCTTATGTGAATCGACTAGTGAAGGTATGACATGTTATTATGTATTTCCATTCATGTACAAGTTAATGCATTCCAAGTGTTTGATGAAATGTCTCTATGAATGAATTATGACTAAGTGAACATTGTTATGTTATTCAAGATTATGCTTTGCATTAGTTTTTATGTTATCGAGTACTGAGGGTATTTAATACCCAACAATTTAGCTGTTTACCTAGATCCAGTGTCAGTTATAAAATAGTATCAGTCATGTCATAACCAGTAGTACTCTCAGTCAGTTACAACACTCAGTAGAACTTAGTGAGTTATAGAATTTCGAAAAACTAAGTAAACTCAGTCTCAGTCCAATCCTGTTCAGTATACTGAGTTCAGTGTCTTTTAGTTGTAAGTAAGATTTAGCACATAGGCAGAGTCGTTAGTAGCATTCCCTGTACTCCAAAACTGCATAGCTAGCACAGGATGAAGAGTTACTTATTAGACTAGGATTGACTACCTCCCAGGGGTCACCCATCAGATTAGGCTTGGCTCTTCCCTGGTGTCACCCGTCAGTTAGGTTTGGCATCCTAGTTTTCCAGTATTAGTACCCATGGCACGGTATTAGTTCCCTTCCAGCTGTGGTTATAGGTTGGACCCCAATCCATTTAGAGAGGGGCATGTTGGTTAAATGATACCTCCCACAATTTCAGTTTCAGTTTTGGTCTTCAGTAGGAATTCAGTTTTATTCTACAAGATCAAGACTGTCAGACACAGTCAATTTAGAACAAGTAATTCAGTTATCAGTAACTCAGATATCAGTTACTCTATTATTAGAATTTAGTACTTAGCTTCAGAAAAGCTCAGTTACATCATGTATATAAATGCACAGTATTGCATACTCAGTATTTTCCATAGTTCAGATTATCCATGTACTCTCATGTTTATTTATTCTATATCATTTAGTCAGTTATTATTCATACATATGAACCCTTGCATTCATCCTTACCTTATCTAGCATACTAGTACATTCATCAGATAGGCAGAGTCGTTAGTAGCAGTCCCTGTACTCCAAAACTGCATAGCTAGCATAGGATGAGGAGTCACTCATCAGACTAGGATTGACTACCTCCCAGGGTTCACCCGTTAGATTAGGCTTGGCTCTTCCTAGGCGTCACCCATTAGTTAGGTTTGGCATCTTAGTTTTATAGTATTAGTACCCATGGCATGGTATTAATTCCCTTCCAGCTGGGGTTATAGGTTGGACCCCAATCCATTCAGAGAGGGGCATGTTGGTTAAATGATACCTCCCACTATTTCAGTTTCAGTTTTGGTCTTCAGTAGGAACTCAGTTTTATTCTACAGAATCAATACTGTCAGACACAGTCAATTTAGAACCATTAATTCAGTTATCAGTAACTCAGATATCAGTTACTCTATTATTAGAATTTAGTATTTATCTTAATAAAAGCTCAGTTATAGCATGTATATAAATGCATAGTATTGCATACTCAGTGTTTGCCATAGTTTAGATTATCCATGTACTCTCATGTTTATTTATTCTATATTATTTAGTCAGTTATTATTCATGCATATGAACCCTTGCATTTATCCTTACCTCATCTAGCATACCAGTACATTCCCACGTACTAACATATATTTTTTTTGCACTATGATGTTTCATATTATAGGTTCGGACTCTCAGGTTCCTGACCACGCATAGTAGATTAGATTCAGCCAGCAATGGTAGATTTAGCAGTGAGTCCTCATAATTCGAAGATATCCTATTATTTCATATTTTTAGTAGATGCAGTAGTTCAATAAATGGAGTTAGTTGGGGATTATCCCATCAACTCTACTTTCAGATAGATTCAGTAAGAGGCTTTTTAGACTAGATTTTTAGACAGTAATAGTTTTACAGATGTTATATTTTATTAGTATTTTAGATGTTTTTAATCTTATGGAATTTCAACCTATTTTCTGCATTAATTATAGTATTATTATTCAGTGCTGACAACAGATATTATTCATGGGTTAGCTTGTGGTCCTTCAGGGTCGTAAGCACCGTGTGACTTCTAGGAGGCATTCTCGGGTCATTACAAACTTGGTATCAGAGCCTAAGGTTCAATAGATTCCTAGGGAGTCTTAAGGCCGCATCAAGTAAAGTCTTGTACAAGAGTGTGTAGCGCGCCACACTTATGGACAGGAGGCTATGGTATATTTTAGGAAAAGTTTTCCTTCTTTCAGTATTCATGTCGTACAAGTAAGCATGAGCTCAAGTTAAACTCTCAGTATAATTCATCTATTCCTTATTCTTCCAAAACATGCCTTCTAGAAAAGCGAATAAAAAAAGTAATGAAAATCAGTTAGCACCTCAACCCATTCAGGCAGATCCCCTAGACGAGCATGTCTCTCATACATAATTCAGAGCTGGTTTCACTACTTTAGCCTATTCAGTAGTTGATCAGAACAACCTATAGTATATTTTTCTATCTTGTATTGGGGTTTATACTCAGCAAAGTAAGAGGGATAACCGTAAGAGAGATGATAAAGAGAATAAGAGAGTCAGAACAAGTGGTTTTAGGCCAAGGTCAGAGGGTTGTAACCGCTTCCAGTTCTATTAGAAATTCTTAGACCTAATTCCTTTTATAGCTAGACCACCAGTGCCAAAGTTTAGAAATAACACTTGAGGTAGCATGTCAGGCTCTAAGCATTAGGGTAGCCCAAAAAGAGGTCGTACCCACCCTCTTTTTCAGAAATATGGTAGAAACCATCTGGGTATCTGCAGAGCTGACAGTGATATTTGTTTCTGGTGTGGCAAGCCAGGCCATAGAGTCAAAGATTATTCTCAGCCATGTCCTTAGTGTCAGTCCAACCATCCTTCAGCTCAGTCCAATCTCCTGACCCAGTAGGGTGCCACAACCTGTGCCGCCAGTGGGCAATACCCAAATAGTCTTTATGAACTTTAGTCCAGACAAGATTAGGAAAGTTCACCTGATGTAGCCATCGGTACCTGACAGATCTCTCATTTACATATTTATACCTCATGAGATCTAAGAGTTTTTTTGTCTTTTGTATCTCTTTGCATAGCAGTCAACTTTAAGGTCAGATCAAATCTTAATAGAACCTTTATTAGTGCCTACCTCAGTAGATAAACCTATCCCATCTAGACGAGTATACCAAAAAAAATTTGATCGTTTACAATACTCCAGAAAATTTCTTTAATTGATTTCCAGTAAAAGAGTCATTCTATTTTAATTTTTGATAGGCCAATCATTTAATGAAGGGGTAGTATCTCAGTTTTAGTTGATTTGAGTTTTAATTTTGAAGATTAAGATAATAGAAAGGAGAGTAAGAATTCTAAGCTAGTCAGTATTAAGGTTGTTATATGATGATTGCTGGGGCTATAAAAAGCTAATAATTATGTATCGGAAGAAAGTACTAGCAGTGAACCTTTCGTTATCAGGTGTAGTACTTCAAAATGAGTTTAGTGTTTATAAGTACTGTTATACCCCAGACTCTAGAGTAAAGTGGTGATAGTTTAGTTTAGGGTTGTTGATTAATTGGTTCACAATTTTAGAATAACAGCTTTAAGCTAAAGAGGAGATGGTAGAACAAGTAACAAAGTAAGAATTTCAGATTTTGGTATTAATGCCATTATGGGTAGAAAATGAGTGAGAGGAGATGATGCCCAACCCATCTTTACCTCAGTGCCAAGTCTCATACTTCAGCTATCCTGATATCTACTCATTCCTTACATATCATCTCTATAATTATAGTTCATATTCATACACATTAACAAAAATCATGTACGCTTACAACTCTTAGTATAAGGAGTTCCATATCACTTAGTTTTATGAATCATGTTCCATGAATACAGAAACTCCAAACTCAGGTCATGCAGCTCATGACTCATGTACTTATGCTTTATAGTATGTTCAATTCTAGTACTCATGGTATGCTCCTAATAATCAGATAAATTCAGATTATGTCATGTATACCCTCAGTTAGACCTCTCGATATATCTATGATGTTGATATTCTATTTATCAGGCCTCAGTTAAGTATCAAGTTTTATGTAGTGTCTATTATTGCTTCAGGTCCTCATGTTTTAGCCTTTCAGTGAACTCCCCTTATGAGATAATGTAGTGATGAGCATTGCTTAGAAGGAAGAGAGTAGGGTAAATGTTTCTTATTAAGGAAAGATTGGTGCATGCTTATTTTACTTGAGGCTGTAGTTATAAAGATAGGATTGGATATCAGGTTAGTGTGCAAGTAAATGGCTAGCAAGAAGTTGTATTTAGTTATTAGAGGAAAAATTATTATCCTTCATGGGATAAGAAGTTGAGAAAATGTAGAGTATGAGTGTACATTCAGATCCTTGATTAATGCCAGTCCCCATCATGGGAGCTATCAAAACTCAGTCTAGTTTTAGGTTTGCTTGACCAAAGCGTACAGTTTTTAGTTATTCAGTTATTAGTATCTCATATTTCAAAATCATGTCATGCGTTTAGTCTTGTATTCCTAGATAATACCGTTTCCACAAATTCATGTTCAGTTACCTCATGTTCCTCAGTCAGTCCTTACCTCATATGCATAGTACTCTACAGTTTCAATCGAGTTATTCAGGTTAAGAATAGTTCAATCTTACATGACTAGTATTCAACTATCAGCCGTTCAGTTAATCGGATAAGCTAGTATGTTTATGCATTCATGCTCAGTGCTCATGCAAATATTTTTAGTAGATTTAGGTAAAGTGTTGTGCTAAGGTGGAGAGTATAGTTGAGAAAGTATTCAAAAAAATTTGTCTAAGATTGAAAATTTGTAGCTGCAGTGTACAAGGCTTAGCAACTCTATCTTAGAAGGTGTTTTGTGGGCCTTACCCCATGTTACAGAATTAGAGCCATGTTGTGATTCAGAAGTCTTATTCAGACCATGCCAATATTCCTTACTCTCTAAAGTCACTAGAAATCTATAGAAAGAGTTTCAAGAAATTCTCCAATCGATTATAAGTTTTTAGCATGAGTTAGTCCGTAAAGTCAGTAAATCAGTTAGCAATCAGGCGGTCAAGTTCGTATAGTTTCTCATCTTTCCATCTAGTTGTACTATACAAAGTTTCTTGAATATGACCATTCCAAGATAGATTATCCTAGTAGTAATGAGTTCATCCTAGTTCACGTATCATGTTTTAGTTTTATATCCTAGATATTCAGTTACGATTCAGTTCGTAAGTGCCCCATACATCATTTCAGATTTTCCTCAGTATCATAGTCAAGTCAACATTCTTTGAGGGACATAGTGTCCCAAGGGGGAGATGCACTATAACCCTAAGATATCATGATCTAAACCTTCCATTTTATCTTCACATAACAAATCCAGTTGGAGTAATGGGTCCTCAAAGTTAACCCTCTTGTTCCAATCTCATTCGTAAGCTATGTACTCAAGGGCTCAGTTCAATTCACGATATTAAGTTTGTGTATCACATTTTAGACTCATTCATTTTTTCATGTAACCATTCATACATATTCAGTAAATGATCTTAGGCTTATCAGTGTTCTCAGCTTAAGGTAACAGTCTTCCTTAGATCTACTAAGTTCCATGTTCAGTTACAACTATAATCTTAGTATCAGTTATCATTGCATATTTAGCCACGTATTCATTAATCAATTCAGTTAGGTATTCCATGCATTAGATATGCATATCCAGCATATAAACTAAGTCTATCAGCATTCCTCATCTTAATCAGTCTCATTCGAGGATGAATGTTCCCAATGGGGAGATATTGTAACAACTCTTACTTTTACCTAGCTTAAATTATTCCCAACAATGTCAAAGACTTATTTTAAAGATGACTACACTTTTATACATGATTAATTTTCAAGATTTTGACTTTTCATTGTGTGGGAAATTGAATAAGCTTTCCATCGATACTAAATTCATCCAAATCTGACACCCAGGAGAAGAGTTAGAGCTATTTTAATAAGAAAATGTACCACTTGGTACTCTAACATGTTGCAGAGGCAGTCCAAATGGCATTTGTCATTTTTCCGTGAGACAACGTGATACCACCGTGTTATGCTACTAGCATTTTTCCCAATTGTAACTTTCGAGTTTGATTTTGTGATCATGATGCATCGCGCCAAAGGGAAAATTTGTAACCAGGTGTGATGGCATCGTGTCGCACCATCAACTCAGTTCCCAATCATCATTTTTCAGCAACAAAGTGCCATAGCACCGCATCGCGTCAGGTGCCCAACTCGGGTTTTCAGTGACAAAAATTAAAAACTTTCTAAGGGTAATAATGTCTTTTTTCATGACCCAGATCAACCTTTAAACACAAAATTATGCCCTAAATACCCTATTACATCATTTTTCCTCACTTTCTCTCAAGAACAAAATCATTCTCTCTCAATAGGTAGAAACCCAAGTTTAAGAAATCAAGGTCAAGCCCTAGAAATCCTTCAAGAACTTTAATAATCTCACAAATTAAGGTATGTTAGGTGTTTATCTATGTGTTCTATATGATCCCGCAGAGTTTCCTCATCGTTTGAATTGTAGGGCATATCAAGTGAGGCATGATTCCGACCCTACAAGATTGAGAAGTTGCTTCCTAAATGAATAACGTGTTAACCATATAGAATTTCCCTAATTTTATCATATGGGAAATCTGATAAGATTTCTATCGATATAAGATTTGCCCAAATCTGACACATGGGTAAGAATTTATGGCTAATTTAAGCCTTAGTTGTAAAACTGCATCATTTAACTACATAGCGCATCACAGAGAAGGTTGATTTGGTAATTTTCAATTTCCAGTGGAACCCCGTGATAGAGGCGCATCGCAGAGGAGTCCCAGGTCCCAACCATTGGGAAAACACAATGGCGTCACATCGCATTGTAGAGGTTGCCAATTTCCCAATTATCAAATTCTCGTGAGCCTTCGAGATTAGTGGCTCATCGTGGAGGCCTGTAAAATCGGGTTCCAGTTCAATTCTTCTAGTTTCGGACATATGTTTAGAAGGGCACTTTGGACCTTTTCCAAGCCTATAAAATTGTGGAAACACTAAATCAAAGACATTTACAAGCATCTTATGAGGTTTTCTCAAGTTTTCTCTCAACATAAACCCTAAGTATCCAAAACCTCTTTCAAGAATCTCAAGAATCCACCATGGATTTCCTAAATTGAGTCAAGATTCAAGGTTCCCAAGTAAGGACCTCAAGAACCCTCATTCTAGATCACGAATAGAGTTCCAAAAGTTAGAGTTCATCAAAAGCTTCTAATTCAAGGTATGTGGGGTTTTTGAACAAGAGTAACCCTTTCACCCTTGTGCCCAAATGGCTATTTACCTCATGAAATTCTTGAAATAGATAAGGTTTTTACATGAATTTGAATTGGGAGTTTTCACCCATTTTTATTTAATGCATTATATTGATATTTCCCATGAATTAAGAGTCAAATGGCATGATTTCTACATTTTTTCGTGAGTATTTACAGCTAGGTATAAACCCCATGATTTTACTCCTTGATAAGCTAATAGTTGCATTGTTAAGATATTGAAGCATATGGCTATATTGAGATTTTGAGGTAATTTGCTGAAATTCTCAGATTTACACATGATTTATGAATCTATATGCTATATATTATGCTTTTGATAAGCTTTAACTTGAGATTTAACTATGGGTTATTAAGCCTTATTTGAGACTTGTGAAATTATGAACTCTTGTGCTATGAGCACCCATGTTTTGAGTATTTTGAGATGACTGAGAAATGAATTAACCTAATGTTCATTGAGCTTTGAAATCCACTTCACCATATGAGATTATTGATTTGATTATTAGGTTCGTGGTGAACCATGTGATTATTCTAAAAGTGGATTTCTATAAGATGAGTACAGATAATCTAAAAGGAGTAGTATTTAGCACCAAGTGGGTAAGTTACTACAGTTTCTTACCCTAAAACTATATGCCACCGTAGGTTGGGCCTGAGGCCAAGATTATGATAATTATGGTTGGGCTCGAGTTGAGTTTCATTTAGTGATCACTAGACCTAGGTTATACTCCCTGGAAAGAGTATGACACTCCTCCCCAATATGGTGTCTCTTCCATAGGAGGACAAAATGTTAGAGTCCATGTAGCTCGCATGGTTTATGTCGGTTATGAGAACCTCCCTTGACATTTTGAACTTCGAGATCAAATACTTATTTTGCTTCCCTATAGTCTATTTTCCTAAATGGTTAAATTGCAAGGATGTTTTACCAACTAAAGTATTTTCTTGATGTGAGTTATTTCCCTAAATAAAAGCATCTTCCCTTGTTATAGTATTTTATATTTCCTTTAGATAAGTTGTTTCCATAAACTAGAATGCCTTTCCATTTGAGATGGAGTGATTTCCCTAAAGCTGGAGATGAGATATTTTCCTAAAGTGAATGAAATACCTTCAAGTATGTTTTGAAGTTATATGATTCCGAATTCGAAGCATATGAGTTCTAAATAGTTATGAAATTTTGATCATTGAAGAATATTTACTCTCCATGAGACTTATGCATGAATTGAAAGTATTGTTTAAAGTACCTTACCCTTTGGGTATTGAGAATAAGAAAAGATTTCGAATTTTGAGATTAAAGTATGATGACTCATGAGATTTGTGTTACATGCTCCATTCTACATGACTTATGAGATTTATATTTTACACTTGTTCAAGCCATGTGACTCGTCTCATAATGCCCACATGATTTGATTAAAGAAGATTACTACTATTTTATTCATATGCATCCCTGCATACTCAGTACATTCCAAGTACTGACCCACATATATGTCTATGTTCTATATTATGTCATAATATAGGTTTAGGTGCTTAGTCCCAGCCTCGCCCGTGATTCTCCGAGTACCTCACCTCTATTTCTTATAGTGGTAAGTCCTCATGGTTCGAGGGACGATCTTCAGATATTTACTGTACTTGAGAGGCTATATTTTATCTTCTGTTTATTTTGAGTCAGGTTGAGTCTGTCCTAATGGTTCTCTAGATTTTGATTTATAGAGGTTTGTCAGACTAATATTAGACTTGTGATATGTCGAAGGTTCAGTATTTTGGTTTTGTTGAGATTCCTCTATATTATGGTCATATGTACTGAGTATCTTTTCCATATTTCCTTTTATATGATATGACTATGTGAATGTTGCCTATTTTTATCTTGAATTGAATGGCATTGGTAGAAACCGACTCTAAGTGTTAGCTTTAGGATACTTGTAGCCTTAATCACCATGTGACATCTCGGGAGGCAATTTTGGGTCATTACAAACTTGGTATCAGAGCCTAAAGTTTCTATAAAGTCCTAGGGAGTCTGACAAGCCACATTGAGTAGAGTCTTGATCATCGATGTGTAGCGTGACATACCTATGAGCAAGACGCTATGAGATGTTTTAGGAAAAATTTACTTTTTCTTTCAAATTCTATCGTGCCTACAGTTGTCCCTCTTATCTAATGATCTGTGCTCTTCTATTTTCAGAAAATGCCTCCTTGAAGAGCAAATGTCCACAAAAACAATGATGAGCAACCCCCACCTATTGATCCTTTCAATGAGACGGTGTTCTATACTGAGTTTAGGGAGGCCTTTTAGGCGTTAGCCCAAGCGGTCACCATAAATATTCGGGCCAATAACCATGCCACAGTTGCTAATCAATAGGGTGGTGATGTAGCTGCGGCTAGGATTCATGACTTTATGCGGATGAACCCGCCTGAGTTCTATGGGTCGAGGACAGATTTAGACCCACAGTTGTACTTGGAGGAGGTAAGAAAGATCACCGATGTGATGCAAATTTCAGAAGAAGAAAGTGTTGAGTTGTCTTCCTATAGACTAAAGGACATTGCTTATGATTGGGTTGTGTTATGGAGGAAGGGTAGATGTGAAAATCTAGCTCTTATGACTTGGAAAGTTTTCCAAGATGACATCTTAGATTAGTTCTTTCCACTTGAGATGAGGAAGGCAAAGATTGAGGAGTTCATAAACTTGAGATAGGGCTCTATGACTGTTAAGAAGTACTGTTAGAAGTTCAATCAGTTTGCCAAGTACGCTCCTGATTTGATTTCTGACACCCGGGCTGGTATGAGTAAGTTTGTGACCGGTGTTTCTTGGATGGTACTAAAGTAGTGTAGGGCTGCGATGTTGCATAAGGATATGGATCTAGCTACGTTGATAATGCATGCCTAACAGATAGAGAAAGATAAGCTTAGAGAAAGAGATAGAATGAGGGTTAGCAAGAGGGCGAGATCTGATCAGCATGAGTTTAGCTGGCGTAGGTTCCACAGAGGGAACCACCCCCAGTTTCAGATACATCCGTCTATTTCAGTTTCTTCTTCAGCTACCGCTCCCGCACCTAGAGGTAGGCTAGAGCAAGGGAGAAGGTCTTTCATGTTTGGGCTGCAAAACAGTATTGGTAACAGTCCTCATTATCCTTCTTATGCTAAATATTGTAGGAATCACCTTGGGGAGTGTTTTGGAGATATGAGGGGTTGTTTTGGTTGTGGCAAGCAGGGACACATACTTAGAGATTTCCCCCATGCTAGAAAGGGGAATAGAGATGCCTAACCTTAGACACAGGCTACTAGTACACCAGCTCCGGTACTCCATCCCGCCCCTGCTGAGGGCGCTTCTTCTAGCACTACTGGCGGTCAGTGCCAAAAAAGGTTCTATGCTTTTCCACCCCATCGGGTGCAGGAGGACTCTCCCAATGTTGTTACTGGTATGCTTCGTGTCTTTTTTCTCAATGTTTATGTGTTGTTGGACCCCAGGTCAAATCTCTCTTATGTGACCTCACTTGTGGCTGTGAATTTCAACATAATTCCTAAGAAGATTCCTGATCCCTTCCTAGTTTCTACATTAGTCGGAGAGTCAGTTGTTGCGAAACAAGTGTATAAAAATTACCCTGTTACTGTGCTTCATAGAGTCATACTTGCAGATTTGATAGAGTTAGAAATAATAGATTTTGAACTTATTTTGGGTATGGATTGGCTTCATTCTTGTTATGCATCTATAGATTTTCGTACCCATATGGTCAAGTTTCAGTTTCCTAATGAACCAGTGTTTGAGTGGTCTGGGAGTTTGGTATCTCCCAAGAGTCATTTTATCTCCTATATTAAAAATAGAATGCTTATATCCAAAGGTTGCATCTACCACCTATTTAGAGTCAAAGACACTAAGTTTGAGACTCCAACTATCCAGTCGAAAAATATTGTTAATGAGTTTTTTGATGTCTTTTCGAAAGATCTCTCAGGGGTACCACCTAATAGAGAGATAGAGTTTGAAATTAACCTTCTTCCCAACATTCAACCTATTTCCATTCCACTATATCGTATGGCACCTTCTAAGCTTAAGGAGTTAAAGGAGCAACTCAAAGATCTCTTAGACAAGGGTTTCATTAGACCCAGTATTTCTCCTTGGGACGCACCTATTTTGTTCGTGCGGAAGAAAGATAGATCTTTACATATGTGCATTGACTACCGTCAACTGAACAAGGTCACAGTAAAAATAAGTATCCTCTCTCGAGAATTGATGACCTGTTTGATTAGTTACAAGGTGCAAGTTATTCTCCAAGATAGACCTTTGATCCGGCTATCATCAACTTAAAGTGAGGGAATGTGTTATTCCAAAGACAGCCTTCTGAACCTGCTACAATCACTTTGAGTTTCTAGTTATGTCTTTCGAGCTAACCAATGCCCCAACAGCCTTCATAGACCTCATGAATCGAGTGTTTAAGCAATATTTTGATACGTTCGTCATTGTCTTGATAGATGACATCCTTGTGTACTCCCGTGATGAGGATGACCATGCAGCTCATCTTAGAATTGTCTTGCAAACTCTTAGAGATCACCAGTTTGACAAATTCACTAAGTGTGAATTTTGGCTAAGCTCTGTAGCCTTCCTAGGTCATGTTGTTTCAGCCAAGGGTATTAGAGTTGATCCCCAAAAGATAGAAGTTGTTAGGAATTGGCCTAGGCCTATCTCTCCATCTGACATTAGGAGTTTCTTAGGTCTAGCGGGCTATTACCATCATTTTGTTGAGGGTTTTTCTTCCCTTACATCTCCTATGACCCGTTTGACCTAAAAGAGTTAAGTTCCAGTGGTCAGATTCCTGTGAGAAGAGTTTTCAAGAGTTGAAGACTCGACTCACTTCAGCCCCTTTATTGACTTTGCTTGATGGTACTGATGGTTTTATGGTGTATTATGATGCCTCTGTAGTTGGTTTGGGTTGTGTGTTGATGCAAAGAGGTAAGGCTATAGCCTATGCCTCTAGACAGTTGAAGCCGCATGAAAGAACTACTTGACCCATGATCTTGAGTTGGCTGCCATGGTTTTTGCTTTGAAAATTTAGAGACACTATCTTTATGAGGTCCATGTTAATGTGTTTACTGATCATAAAATCCTACAATACATATTTCCCAGAAGGAGTTGAATCTTAGGCAGAAGGGGTGGTTAGATTTGTTGAAAGATTATGATATGAGTATGTTGTATCACCCGAGCAAGGCCAATATGGTGGCGGATGCCCTTAGTAGATTGTGCATAGATAGTGTTGCACATATTAAGGAAGGTAAGAGAGAGTTAGCTCATGATGTTCATTTTCTGGCTAGGTTGGGTGTTAGATTGCTTGATTCAATGGAGGGGAGTACGTTGGTGCAGAGTAGTTCTGAATCCTCTTTAGTTTCGGAAGTGAAAGAGAAGCAAGATAAGGATCCTAGTTTGGTCAAACTGAAGGAGTCAGTTAAGGACCAAAAGGTTGAGGTTTTCTCCCAAGGGGGAGATGGTATGTTGAGGGTGAATAGTAGGTTGTGTGTTCTATGTTTAGATAATTTGAGGCAGAGGATTATGGCTGAAGTGCATGGCGCGCTTTATTCCATTCATCCCGGTACTACTAGGATGTATCGCGACTTGCGGGAAATCTATTCGTGGAACAACATGAAGAAGGACATCGCCGAGTTTGTAGCAAAGTGTGCGACGTGTCAACAGGTTAAGGTATGGCACCAAAAACCGGTGGTGTGATCCAAGAGTTTAGTATACCCACTTAGAAGTGGGAGATAGTGAATATGGACTTCGTGACCGCGTTGCCTCTTTCACGTCGTCACCATGATTATATTTGGGTTGTTGTGGATAGGTTGACTATGTACGCACATTTATTACCCGTGCATACATCTTATAGGCTGAGGATTATGCTAGATTGTATATCCGAGAGTTGGTCAAGCTGCATGGAGTTCCCTTGTCTATCATTTCGGATAGGGGTACTCAATTTACCTCTCAGTTTTGGAGGGCATTTCAGCAGGGTCTTGGCACCCATATTCTTTTGAGTTCATCTTTTCACCAGCAAACAGATGGTCAGGTTGAGAGGACCATTCAGACCCTAGAGGATATGTTGAGGGCGTGCGCTCTTGATTTCAAAGGTAGTTGGAATGAGCATTTTCCATTGATAGAGTTCTCCTATAAGAATAGTTTCCATACTAGCATTGAGATGGAACCATTTGAGGCTTTGTATGGTAGGAGGTATAGATCACCCATAGGTTGGTTTGAAGTGGTCAAAGCTACCGCATGTGGGCCGGATGTAGTATTCGAAGCTATGCAGAAAGTTAAGTTGATTAGAGAAAGGTGAAGACCACCCAGAGTCGTCAAAAGTCTTATGCAGATGTGAGAATGAGAGATCTTGAGTTTGGGGTAGGTGAATTGGTGTACTTAAAGATTTCACCCACGAAAGGGGTGAAGAGGTTTGGTAAGAAGGGAAATCTTAGTCCCCGTTATATTGTCCCGTATAGAGTCTTGAACCATATTGGTAAAGTGGCTTATGTGGTTGATTTACCCTCGGAGTTGTCCGTCATTCATCCTATCTTTCATGTCTCCATGATTAAGAAGTATATTATTGGTTCCACTGTGGTTGATCCTTCAAAGAGTGTTGATATTAAGGATAGCCTTTCCTTCGATGATATTCCCGTGGAGATCTTAGATTTTCTGATCTATAGACTAAGGAACGAAAAAGTTCCCTTGGTCAAAGTTTCATGGTAGAACCAATCTATTAACGGTGCTACTTAGGAGGCAGAAGTAGACATGTGAGCCAAATACCCACACCTTTTTTCCACAAGTTCAGATCAATCCAAAGGTATTATTCTTCCTTGATTCAACTTTTCTAATCTAAAGTTCAGCTATGCATCTATCTTTGTATGCGTTCTTGCGATATCCGGAGTGGTCATGAGTTTAGGAAGATCTTGAACTGTTTAGTAATTGTTTCATCTGAGTGTACTCACATTTTCCTGTATTCTGAGCCTAACTCGGGACATTCGAGGATGAATGCTCCCAAGGTGGAGATATTGTAAGACCCCACAAAGTTCCCTCGTCGTTTGATCCATAGGGAGTGACAAGTGAGGAGTGATTCCGGCCTCAAAAGATTGAGAAGTTGCTTCTTAAATGAGTAATGTGTTAACCATATAGAATTTCCATAATTTCTACTTTTTATCACGTGGGAAATTTGATAAGCTTTCCATCAATATAAGATTTGTGCAAATCCGATAGTCAGGTAAGAAGTTATGGCTAATTTAAGCCTTAGTTGTAAAACTGCATCATTTAACTGCCTGGCGCATCGTAGAGCGGGTTGATTTGGAAATTGTCAATTTCCAGTGGAACCCCACGATAGCGGGGCATCATGGAGGAGTCCCAGGTCCCAACTAATGGGAAAACACGATGGCTCCGCGTCGTGGATGCTTCCAATTTACCAATTGTCAAATTTTAGTGAGCCACCATGATTAATGGCGCGTCGCGGAGGCCTGGGAAATCGGGTTCCAGTTCAATTTTTCCAGTTTCGTACAGATGTGTAGAAGGGCACTTTGGACCTTTTCCAAGCCTATAAAATCGTGGCAACACTAAATCAAAGCCATTTACAAGCATCTTGAGGTTTTCTCAAGTTTTCTCTCAACATAAACCCTAAGTATCCAAAACCTCTTCCAAGAATCTCAAGAATCCACCATGGATTTCCTAAATTGAGTCAAGATTCAAGGTTCCCATGTTAAGGACCTCAAGAACCCTCATTCTAGATCACAAATAGAGTTCCAAAAGTTAGAGTTCATCAAAAGCTTCTAATTCAAGGTATGTGGGGTTTTTAAACAAGGGTAACCCTTTCACCCTTGAGACCAAAAGGCTATTTACATCATGAAATTCTTGAAATAGATGACGTTTTACATGAATTTGAATTGGTGGTTTTCACCCATTATTACTGAATGCATTAAATTGATATTTCGCATGAATTAAGAGTCAAATGGCATAATTTCTACATGTTTTCTTGAGTATTTACAGCTGGGTATAAACCCCATGATTTTACTCCTTAATAAGCTAATAGTTGCATTGTTGAGATATTGAAGCATATGGCTATATTGAGATTTTGAGGTAATTTGCTAAAATTCCCAGATTTACACATAATTTATGAATCTATATGATATATATTATGCTTTTGATAAGCTTTAACATTGGGTTAGTAAGCCCTATTTGAGACTTGTCAAATTATGAACTCTTGTGCTATGAGCACCTGTGTTTTGGGTATTTTGAGATGATTGAGAAATGAATTGACCTAATGGTCTTTGATGTTTGAAATCCACTTCACTATATGAGATTATCAATTTGATTATTGGGTTCATGGTGAACCATGTGATTATTCTAAAAGTGGATTTTTATGAGATGAGAACAGATAATCTAAAGGGAGTAGTATTTAGCGCCGAGTGGGTAAGTTACTACGGTTTCTTACCCCAAAACTATGTGCCACCGTAGGTTGGGCTTGAGGTCGAGATTATGATGATTATGGTTGGGCCCGAGACCGAGTTTCGTTTATTGATCACTAGACCTAGGTTATACTCCCTAGCAAGAGTATAACGCTCCTCCCCATTGTGGGGTCTCTTCCTTAGGAGGACAAAATATTGGAATTCATGTAGCTCGCATGGTTTATGTCGGTTACGAGAACCTTCCTTAACATTTCGAACTCTGAGATCAAATACTTATTTTCCTTCCGTATAGTCTATTTTCCTAAATGGTTGAATTACAAGGATGTTTTCCTAAATAAAGTATTTTCCTGATGTGATTTATTTTCCTAAATGAAAGCATCTTCCCTTGTTATAGTATTTTATAAAGACTTGAGATAAGTTGTTTCCACAAACTAGAATGCCTTTACATTTGGGATGGAGTGATTTACCTAAAGCTTGAGATGAGATATTTTCCTAAAGTGAATAAAATGCCTTCAAGTATGTTTTCAAGTTATATGACTCCGAATTCCAAGCATATGAGTTCTAAATAGTTATAACATGTTGAGCATTGAAAAAGTTTTACGCTCCATGGGACTTATGCATGAGTTGAAAGTATTGTTTTATGTCCCTTAGCCTTTGGGTATTGAGAATAAGAGAAGATTTTAAATTTTGAGATTAAGAAATGATGACTCACGAGATTTGTGTTAGATGCTCCATTCTACATGACTTATGAGATTTATATTTTGCACTTGTTCAAGCCATGTGAGATGTCTCATAATGTGCACATGATTGATTAAAGAAGATTGCTAATGTTTTATTCATATGCATTCACCCCCGCATACGTAGTATATTCCAAGTACTGACCCACATATATGTATATGTGCTACATTGTGTCATAATGTAGGTTTAGGTGCTCAGTCCCAGCCTCGCCCATGATTCTTCGAGTACCTCGCCTACATTTTCTATAGTGGTAAGTCCTCATGGTTTGAGGTCCGATCTTTAGATATTTACTGTACTTGAGAGACTATGTTTTATCTTCAATTTATTTTGAGTCAGTTGGGGCCTGTCCTAATGACTCTCAAGATTTTGATTTGTAGAGGCTTGTCAGACTAGTATCAGGCTTGTGATGTGTCGAGGGTTTAGTATTTTGGTTTTATTGAGATTCCTCTATATTGTGGTCATATGCACCGAGTATCTTTTCCATATTTCCTTTCATTTTATACGACTATGTGAGTGTTGAGCCTATTTTTATCTTTAATTGAATAACATTGGTTGAAACCAACTTTAAGGGTTAGCTTGGGGCTACTCATATCCTTAAGTACCGTATGACATCCCGGTAGGCAATTTTGGGTCGTTACAAGTTCTTTTCACCCATAGAGTTTAAGAATCCCTTTTTAAACCTACAGGATCTCAGATTTATGATTTCCTTGTTTAATTTAGATTGAATTCATGTTCATGATATTAGTTGGGTTCCAATCCACGATTTAAATGCGAGTTTCATGAAATTAAATAACATGTGTAATGAATATGTGATTATCTTGATAAACCCTTCAACATACAGAGTGATTAATGCATCAATGATGTTAATTTGGTTTGCAATTCATGATTATGATACGATTCATGAAAAATAGATTAGTATTTAGGGGGAATTATATGAATTACAAGCTAAACCCATGAATTTGCAATTAAGTATCATATTTATTATGTTTATTTGATGACCATTATCATGTGAAATACTCATGCTCCCCAAGTATTTGCTAAAATGCCTATGTGAAGTAGATAGACGAATCATGAGATGTTATTATGAGATCTTAATCATATACAAGCTTATGCCCTACAAGTGTTTGATAAAATGCTTATGTGAATTGACTAGTAAAGGCATGACATGTTATTATGTGATCCCATTCATGTACAAGTTAATGCATTACAAGTGTTTGATGAAATGTGTCTATGAATGAATTATGACCAAGTGAACATCGTTATGTTATTCAAGATTATTCTTTGCTTTACTTTTCATGCTATCGAATCCTGGGGGTATTTAATACCTGATAATTGAGATGCTTACCTAGAACCAGTGCTAGTTATAGAATTGTGTCAGTCATGTCACGACCAATAGTACACTCAGTCAATTACAACACTTAATAGAATTCAGTCAGTTACAAAACTCAGGAAAAATCAGTAAACTCAGTCTCAGTCTAGTCCCATTCGGTATACTCGGTTTTGTGTTTTTTAGTTGGGAGTAGGATCTAGTACCAAGCGAGTGTAGGGATGATGACTTCCCTGTCAGATAGGTAGAGTCGTTAGTAGAAGTCCCTATAATCCAGAACTACATAAGTCACCCATCAGACTAGGCTTGACTATCTCCCAGGGGTCACCCGTCAGATTAGGCTTGTCTCTGCCCAGGTGTCACTCGTTATTTAGGCCTTGCTTCCTAGTTTTCCAGTTTTAGTACCCATGGCATGGTATTAGAGCCTTTCCAGCTTGGGTTACATGTTGGATCCAAATCTGTTCAGAGAGGGGCATGTCGGTTAGATGATACCTCCCACAGTTTCAGTTTCAATTTTGGTCTTCAGTAGGAAACTCAGTTCAGTTCCACAGAATCCGAACTGTCAGACACAGTCAATTCAGAACCAGTAATTTAGTTATCAGTAACTCAGATATCAGTTACTCAATTATTAGAATTCAGTATTTAGCTTCAGAAAAGCTCAGTTACAGCATGTATATAAACGCACAGTATTGCATACTCAGTAGTTAGCATAGTTCAGATTATCCATGTACTCTCATGTTTAGTTATTCTATATCATTTAGTTAGTTATTGTTCATACATATGAACCCTTGTATTCAGCCTTACCTCATCTAGCATACCAGTATATTCCCATGTACTGAGGCATACTTACCTATGCTATGATGTTTCATATCATAGGTTCGGACACTGAGGTTCCCGACTATGCATATTAGATTCAGATTCAGCCAGCAAGAGTAGATTTAGTAGTGAGTCCTTATCATTTGAGGATATTCTATTATTTAATATTTTCAGTAGATGTAGTAGTTCAGTAGATGGAGTTAGTAAGGGGATTGTCCCATCAACTCTACTTTCAGATAGATTCAGTTAGAGGCTTTTCAGACTAGATTTTCAGACAGTATTTAGTTTTACAGATGTTATATTTTATCACTATTTTAGATGTTTTGAACCTTATGGCATTTCAGCCCATTTTATAAATTAATGATGGTATTGTTTCAGTTCTCACAATTGATATCATTCATGGGTTAGCTTATGGTCCTTTGGGGTCGTAAGCACCGTGTGACGACAGAGGGTAATCCCAGGTTGTTACAACTCATGTTCTTGGCTTTAATCCTGAAAAGAGGGTTTTTAGCCAATAATATTCATAATCAAGATCCAGATATTTGAATGCAGGATATGATAATTAAAAACTAATTAAAAAATATTAAAACATGCTAAGAGTAGTGGTAGCCACTGTTTCCACCGTCTCCACCCTTTAAAATTGTCCAAGCCGTGTCCACGTGCTCCTTTGCCTAACCAATATGCATATATATAATATATGCTAATCCCAATTCGGTTAGCATTAAGAAATGTACGTGTTCCATATATTCCCATAAAGATTCCCATGATATGTGCCATGTAATTGTATTGATATTATATGCCAAAATCGTTTATAGGTGGGATCTGAAATTTGGCCGTGCTTGTTAATCCAATGGGAAGATGCTGATTGCACTGGTAGGAATGATGCAATACATCAATTACCACATCACTAGACTGGAAGATTCGACACGACGCATTGAGTTTGCATAGACTTACTGGAATTTGATTCCAAACTTTCTTTGATTGAATGCTGCTGAAAGTTGGCTCAATTGCTGCTCTATTTGCTTGATAGAAGTGGAATGAGAATCAACTAGTTGCTTCATGGAGGACAAATCATCAATCACCTCCTTAACTCCCGCGCTCGTTGCTTCCACTCCTTTCAATAACTTAGCCATCATGTCTTCCATACTCCCAGAATTAGATGTGGTGGTATCACGTCTACCAAGGGGAACGTACAAACCACTCTTTTCATTATTTTTCTTCCAACTACCTTGGTCTTTGCTTCCAGATTTATCATAATAGTTCCGACCTTGGTTTCCTTGGGCATTCCCACGGAAACCCCCCTGATTGTTCAAGTAGTTGGCCTCATCTTTCGAATCAGATTCGTCTCTTCCTTTTAGCGCTACAGCTTTCACTTTTTCAGTCTTCCCTGATAATAAGTGCTTTGTCAGAAGATCCAATTGTGTTTTCATGTGCGCCATGTCTTGCTCACGTTCTTCTTCTCTTCTTCGTTGGTCTGCAGTCATGCCAAAAGATACAGTAGAGCTTGCTACCTCAGAATCCCTGGTATGCCAAGCTCTACTTTGCTTAATCATCCGATCTAGCATATTGCTTGCCTGCACAAAGGTGAAGTCCATAAATGATCCACCTGCTGCATTATCAACCACTGGCTTAGTCACCGAATTCAGCGCTCTGTATAATATCTCCATCAAGTGGACATTGGTCATATGATGGTTTGGGCATCGCTTTAGCTTCATCTTGAACCTCTCCCATGTTTCGTGGAGAGCTTCAGAGGGAAGCTGACGAAAGTTGCTGATTTCATCTCTCAATTGTGCTTTTTTGGATGGCGGAAAGAATCTTTCTAGGAAAGCGTCTTTCAATTGCCTCCAATGAGTAATAGAATCAGGAGTCAGCCCATTCAACCACATAGTTGCCTCCCCAGACAGAGACAATGGAAATAGACGTAATCGAATTGCATTCTGTCCAACTTCAGGATTGTCGAATGACTTGCATGTAGAAATAAAGTTGATCAGATGCATATTCGGATCATCGCCTGCTAGTCCACCAAATAATCCCTTGAGTTGCAAAAGCTGAATCATGGTGCTAGTGATATTGAACTTTGCTCCCGGTGCTAAGGGAGGAAGAATAATAGCTCCTGTGGAACCAGCTTCGTCAAGATCATCTTCATCATCATCGAACAACATTGGTACAGTTCGACGTTCAGGCCTATATCTTGCTTGACGATCTCTTCTGTTTGCTGGTGTCACCATCTCAGCAGTATGCTGTGGGTTTAATAGCTCTTCATCGCCCAGATCCTCATCGTCAGGATTTGTTGCTCGCCTACGGTTATCAATATTTTGTTGATGCACTTGAGCAGCCATCCTTTCAATTTCACGTTGTGCCTCCATTGATGCACTGAATAAACCTAAAAAAAAACAAAAACAACAACTAAAAGTAAAAGTACGAGAATCTTTGACCAAAGGGTCTAGTAATTATCACGAACTTGATTGACACTCGTATTCCCCGGCAACGGCGCCAATTTTTGATAACGCTCAATCTACAGCTCTCGTTTGAGTGTAAAGCGGTCGTTACCAAATATAGAACCCAACCTGGGTTGGGTGTCGATCCCACAGGGAATAGCTTGGCCAACAAGTAAGCAAAATTAATAGACTTTTGGTGGAAGTCTCGTAAGAAGGGGGGATTGTAATAAGTAACCAAAGTAATGAAATAAAAGCTGAAAATAGCAAAGTAAAAAGAGAGTATTTCGTAGGTTGTGAAACAATGAGAATTGAAGCGTTGGGGTTATGTCCACCTTCTGAGGTATACGTCTCTATCGGCTATGAGTGTGTAGAGTCTTGACATGCAATTTCTTATAGAGAATTGTAGTCGATGGTAAATCCAAGCGTCTCTCGGCCTAACCAAGGACTATTTCACTTTAACTCTCTCGAGCTTAAAGCGTGTCTAACGGTACGAATTCTCCAAGAGGTTAGTCCAGTTACGGCACTAGCTTTTTAATAGGAAAGGGTGTCCTACTACCTTGACATTATCTCTTTTCCAGACAAATAACCTTTCTCTCGAACAAGTTAAATGTTAGACTGGCGTTATTCTATGCGTCTGCAGCCACAAGAATTTGCATTAAGATGAAGAGAATAATGATATAAGCAATATACGTGTCTCGAACTCACAAACTCACAACAATAGATAGTATCTCATTCGGCTTCCATAACCCCAACAGAGAAGTTTAGTTACCCATGAGTGCGAAGGAGATCACGATTTGCATTGTTATTGTTGAGTAATGGCGTGTGGATTAGGTGATAGGCGTGTGGCGTGATTCCTTAGCAAGTAACGATTCTCTTGTTGTGGAATTTAAGAATAGAATTAATGGAAAGATTAGAAGAGTTGTAATTGAGAAGTAGAATGTGTCTCTCCACTAAGGGAGGACTTGCCTCTCCACTAAGGGAGGACTTAATTAAAAATCTCTAGCATGATAGGGTATTTATAATACTCCTATCCTACTCCTACTATGCTAATGAAATAAATAACCAAATCCTACTAAACTAAGGAAATACTTAACCCATTTGTACTAGGTTAATGTAACATTCTCCTAATCCAAATAAACTAATGAAATACATAACCCAATTGTACTAGGTTAATGTATCATTGTCAAAATCCAGCTTTGTATCTGTAAGTCCCCAAAGTCTTCAGAAATGCTGTTTTAGCTCGGGACAGATTTTCCATGCAGCAGTTTTGGTCCTTAGGCGTGTAGACTTCCTTCCCTTCCTTTGTGAGCTTTCTTTTGCGTCAAGTAAGCCATAAAATGCTGTATTTTGCATCATTTATACCTGAAACTTTCCTAATCATGTTCGTTAGCTCATTTATAGGAAAAAGGACTAAAAGTGCATGAAATATATAATTTGTTCTCAAAACTAGGCTAAAATATGGGCAAAATATATTGATATAGGCGTGTAAATTCGCCTATCATCACTGCACTTCTACTAAAATAAAGACACTCAAGCTAGTATTACAATGACTACACGGAATGCAAATTTCTATACAAAGCAAGTTATAAACACAATTGAAGGCTCAAGAATTCGACTCCAAAATATCCTAGCCTCAAGAATTAACAAACTCATGCATATTGATCAATCAAGAAAATCATACAAATCACCCACATTCATCAAATATGTGCCCCTCATAACAATAGAGTTACCCATAATCACTCACAATGATGAAATTTATAACATAATGGGTACAAGAATCAAATTACACTCACTCCATTTAATTTACATCTCTTGTATCTGCATTTACATCTATTTATGTTTGTTTGTTGTTTAATTTTTTTTTTTTTTTTTAACTTTGCATGAAATTGATCTGAGGGGCAGCATGGTATTATAACAAGAGTTTGTGCTAGAATCATTACTATTGAGATGTTTAGGCTTTAATTGTAACTCACTATGTGATAATTGTGTGGTTCATTTCCTTCATCTGTTGGGTCAAGAGTCTATACTACTCCCAATAAAGTCGACCATGTGCCTTGTGTGTGTGAGGATATAGTATATTCTGTGTTTGTGGCTGATGCTAGAACTTGCCTGGTGGGTGTGTGAAGCGAAATAAAGAGTGTGAGTTTAAGAGAGGATTTAGGCATTTCTTTGGCAACCTGTAATTTTACCTTCGCTTTACCTACCCATGGACATCATCCTAGATAACCCCCTTTGAGCCTTAAGCCTATTTTCTTTGACAGCCTCATATGTAAGCCTAATCCATTTTTTTCAAGACCATAATTTGATCCAAATTCCTAAGTGAAAATTGTAAAGTAATGTGACAAAATAAGAGGAAATTGGGTGAGAATAGTGCCTTAGATTGTATTGGTGCTTGAATTTGTTATGAAAAATAATTTCTATCATAAGAGGTGTGTTATGAAAAGAAAAAGGAAAAGAAAAATAAAAAGTTAATTCTGTTCAAAATTGAAAAACAAAAGAGGTGAGAAAGGGTGGTAGATTAAAAGAAAGTAGAAAGGTTGTTTGAAAAAAAGCATAAATGGCATAATGTGATGTATTAAAGCGCTTAGGAACATAGTCACTATTTCTGGCCAAAATAGTCCTACCCGTCCCTTAGCCTACATTACAACCTGTAAAGACCTATTTGATCCTAAGCTTAGCATTCTGATATTTAGTGGAGCATTACACTAAGGGCAAGCCTATGGTCATCAGTTGCAGCACATGAATTCTTTGTAAGAGCGAGAGCAAGGATACTTGTATACCCATGTTTCGATAAATATACTATACTTGTGAGTGATTATGGGTAATATATTGTGAGACACACATGGTTGATGAGTTTTGGGTAGTTGTGTATGATTCTTTGTACCTTAACCTTTGAATACGAACTAACCAACATCACGAGTCTATATTAGAGGTTAAAATTGTTTCTAGTAATGATCAGAAAACTACTCTTTGTTAATGATTGTTATGCCTGTTTTGATGACTATTTTGTGTTGTTACTGTGAAACCCTAAGTAGATGTTTAGATGGACATGATATTTTGTTCGAGGACGAACAAAGCTTTAAGTGTGGGGTGTTGATGATAGGCGTATTTACACGCCTAAAGTGCTATAATCTACCCATATTTTAGCCAAGTTTTGAGGAAAAAATATATAATTCATGCACTTTTAGTCCTTTTTCCTGTAAGTGAGCTAACAAACGTGATTAGCAAGTTTTCAGGTATAAATGATGCATATTTCAGCATTTTATGGATAACTTGACGCCAAAGGAAGCTTCACTAAAGAAGGGAAGGAGAGCTTGGACGCCTAGGACCAAAAGTGACGCATGGGAAACCTGTCCCGGGCAAAAACAGCATTTTCCAAGACTTCGGGGATCAGCAGTAACCTATTAGGATTAGAATAATGATGCAGTAATTTGTTAGGATTAGGATAAGGACGCAATAGCCTAGTAGGAATAGGATATGGGTATTATAAATACCCTATTTTTCTGTAGCTTTTTAATTATCAACTCATTCATAAAACACACATCATTATTATATTCATTCTACTTCTAATTCATTCCTCTACTATCCGAACAATTTTAATCGTCTCAACACTTTCAATTCTTATTCTCTTCATCTATTCAATTCTTAATTTCCACAACGAGAGAAAAGCTATTCTAAAAGGAATTCATGCCTAAAGCCATACCACACCATATTACACGTGAGATCTTTATTGTGGTATAATGATAATGTCTATTGTGATTTCCATCGCACTCATGAGTAGCTAAACTTCTCTGTTGGGGTTATGGAAGCCGTATGAGATACTATCTATTGCTATGAGTTTGTGAATTCGCGACACGTATGCCGCTTATATCATTATTCTCTTCATCTTAATGCAAATTCTTGTGGTTGCAAACGCATAGAATAGCCAGTATAGCATTAATTTGTTCAAAAGAAAAGTTATATGTATGGAAAAGAGATAATGTCATGGTAATAGGGCACCAACCCCTATTAAAAAGTTAGTGTCGTAACTGGATTAACCTCTTGGAGAATTTGTACCATTAGATACGCTTTAAGCTCGAAAGAGTTAAAATGAAATAGTCCTTGTTAGGTCGAAAGACGCTTGGATTTACCATAGAATACAATTCTCTATAAGCACATGCATGTCTGAATTCCGCATAACTCATAGCCAATAGAGATGTATAACTCATAAGGTGGACATAACCCCAACTCTCAATTCTCATTGGTTAAACATCTTACTAAACACTCTTTCTGTTTACTTTGCTATTTCTATTTTTACTTTACTATTTTGTTTACATTATTTGCACATTAAAATCCCCCCTTTTTTACGAGACTTGCACCAAAAGTCTAATAATCTTTGCTTACTTATTGACCGGCTATTCCCTGTGGGATCGATACCCAATCCAGTTGGGTTCTATATTTGACAACGACCGCTTACACTCTTACGAGAGCTGTAGTTTGAGCGTTATCAGTGCCTCCACCTCCTTCAGTAGGTGTTTAGAAGATTGCTAATCAACAAATGGAGTAGTTTATAGAAGATCAGCTACTAATTAGAGAACGGATGCTGAAGTTTAGTGTGTTGTTCAGGAGGCAAGGCTAGCTAGGCTGAGACCGATAGTTGATCATCGAGTAGCACTTAACGGTAATTGGGATAACATTTGAGGTGGTCAAGCTCAATTATTGCAGAATACTAGCACTTACAGCTATACGATTAGGATGAGGATATTAGATACGTTGAGGGGATAGAAATAAGGGATATCATTCCTCTTACTTTGACACTAGGTGTTAAGTTTGGTATAACCAAAACCATGATCCAAATCTTGAAATTGAAAGGTCTATTTGCATGTTGGGATATGGGTAACGCAATATGCATCTTGCTAATTTTATTGGTATCTACACTTCTTACTCTATACCTAGGGTAGATCAGGAAGCACTCAGATTGAGGTTGTTCCCTTTTTATTGACTAGAGAAGATTCTTTGTTGTTGGGGGAACTTCCTAGAGGATCGATTACAACTTGAATGAGTTGTGCATGAAATTCTTAGACTATTTATTTCCTCTTTCCAAAATGTTATGGTTAAAAGATAAGATATACAACTTCAGGCATCTACATTCTGAGTCGATGTACGAGGCTTGGTTTTATTTTAAGAAGAAGTTGAGCATGGAACCCAATCATCACATTTTTTGGACAAACTTACTTGAAATATCTTATAGATCCTTGAACATCATCCCAAAGACGTTGCAGACACAATCACTGGAGGAACTTTCATGCGTTTATATTGGAAACTAGCATCTGATATTCTAGACCAAATCTCTCTCACCTATAAAGGGTGGCATACTTGGGAGGTAGAGAAGGATACTGACACTTATGCCATTGGGGATTCCGAGGACCATAGAGTGGGTGATAATTTTGTGGTATAAGAGATTACACAGTTTAGAACTAATATTGTGTTGCTGATGAAAAAGTTCACAACAATGAATTTTGAGAAGATAAATGCAGTAGGTTCATAGGGTTCAACCTCTAAACCATGTGAGTTTGACTTGGTAGGGGAGGCTAAGTATCTTGATTGATAATTAGAGCACTTTTGAGCAAAGTGGAAATGAAACCAAGGTTGGAACTATTATAGAGATAAATACAAAGACCACAACAGAGAGCATGATGGTGACTGGAGAAGAAAGGATGATTGTGAAGAGAAGGGAGACAGGTATGTTCTGCCAAGCAGCCATGATACTGAATCAAGAATGGAGGCGATGTTGACTAAGATGGTGAAAGGTTAAGAAAGTATGAAAACATTCCTTAAGGAGATTAAGGCTAATATCTCAGGTCTATCCCAGAAGGTGGAGTCTCATGTGATTGGGATCAAGCAGTTAGAGCAATGGTTTGGGCAAATGTTTGCTACTTTAAATTAGAGGCAGTCCAATACCCTTTCGAGTAACACAGTTTAGAATCCAAAGAATGATGGCCATTGTCTCACTATCACTACTTAGAGTGTTAAGTCTACTATTGATCCCTCATTGCCTACTGTGGATGCGCTAAAGAATGATAGTACTGTGGTTGATGAGATACTTGACGTGGAGTCATAAAAAGCGACAAGTGTTGATGTTAGTGTTGGTGAGGATAAAGGTAATGTCAAGGTCGATGATCCTGTAGTGAAGCAAATTCTATGACCGCCCAAATCTTTTCCTCAAAGACTGAAACAAAAGAAGGAGAAAGAGAAGTTTAAGAAATTCATTGATATGTTGAAAGAGTTGACCTTGAACATCCCTCTCCTTGAGGCTTTGGAACAGATACCTGGGTATTCCAGGTTTGTGAATGAATTGGTGACGAAGAAGAGAGCGACTAGTTTTGGGCATGTTGGTGGATTGCACCATTGCAGTGCAATCACTTTTAAGTCTTTAGCCGAAATGAAGGGTGATCCTAGAGCATTCATGATTCTATGTACCATAGGGACATCCAAATTTACTAGAGTGTTATTCAACTTCAGAGCCAACATTAATTTGAGACCACTGCTTTATTCAAGAAATTGGGCTTGAGCCTTCCAAAAATGACTCTTATGCGGTGTTGATGGTAGACCGTATAGTAAAAAAATCCATAGGCATATTATTTGATGCGTTGGTGAAAGTTGATAACACCATTTTTCAGAATGGCTTTGCTATTTTGGATTATGAGGTTGACTTTTATATGTCTATCATATTGAAGACCATTCATGGAAATGGGTATAGATATGGTTGATATGGACAAGGTGGAGATTAAGTTTAGACTCAATAATAAGGAAGTCTCATTTATTGTTAGAAGAACTGTAAAGCAGCCATCCGACATGAGAGCGACGTCAGTTATTTATTATGTTGATGACCTAAGAGGGCATTCCTTTGTGTACCTTAATGAATTCTGAGTAATCAAGGTTCCCACAGTGTGCTGCTATGTTAAATTAAGCATTGCATTCGATTCAACACATGGGCTTGTTGGTGAAGTTTGAGTAACCAGCCCAACCACGTCATGCTGCGATAAATCAAATGCTGGGTAGGATACAAACCTCTATTTTAGTGTTCATAATTGTTTTTCTTTTTTATGAAGGTACAATAGCATGTGGAATAACCTAGAACATGGTAATACATTGCTTCATTCAGAATATTCCAGGTAAGGGGATGTTGTGACCAAATCATGAAGGTCATAAGTCCTACTCGGGCCAGGTACATTGTGCTTTGAATGTTAAAAGAAAAGTTTGAGAATTTTTGGGGATTTTTTGGACTTGAACTTACAAATCTACTTATGATGCTGTAAATACCACTTATAACTTTGTAAGTTGGACAACCTAAATTTAAGGGTCCTGAGGGCATTTGTCGCAACGTACCTTGCTAAGTGTCACGACCCGAGGCTATTCCCTAGTCGCGACAACGGTGCTTACTATCACAAGTAACCATAAGCTAACTTATGAGTTGGTACATATGTGAGCACTAAATAAAATGGCACTGATATAACATATGCGAAAGATTATATAGCAAGAGCATGTCTGAATTATCTAATAAAAATATTGGAAACTAAACTATTGTCTGAAACAAATTGATAAAAACTGAAAAAATTGACTAACTGTCTGACTGTCTGAAAGCCTCTAAACATCATGAGGAGTTAATAGGACAAAAACCCAACTATTTCCGACTGACTAAACATAAGGGAATACTGAAATAACTGTAAAAACATAACATGTCCTCAATGGATGAGGACTTACCACTACTGTACTGAGTAACGCTGAGTTGTCCAAGAACGGTCGAGAAGCTGAGTATCCAAACCAATGTTATAAGACAACATAGCGCAAAGGAAAACTATGCGGTAAGTACTTTGAATGTACTCATATATGAAATAAGGACTGACTGAAATGCATGAAATAACTAAGCATGAATACATGAACATGTAATATCTGAGAATGCAAGACAAAACATAAACATATTTCTAAGATAATTTATAATCTGAAAGATTAAAATCTGTATAAATGGATTACTGACAATCTATACACTTGGTCAAGCAAACCTAAGTTGAGATATACTGAAATACTAACTGAAACTGTGGGAGGTATCAAATAGCCGACATGCCCCAATCTAAGCTAATTAGGGTCCAACTTGTAACCCTACTTGGAAATATGTTAGTACCGTGCCACGACTACTAATACTGGTTGTGTGGATCCTCGAATCTGTTGTCTCAAGGACCAAGGTGTCAAGCCTAAATTGATGGGTGACCCCTGAGAGAAAGTCAAACCTAAAATAACAGGTGACCCCTCATATCCTAAACTGGATACGTAGTTCTAGAATTTATGCACTACTAATAATGACTCTACTTAAATTGATGGGGGAGCCACTATCCCAGCCTTCGCTTGGTGCTAAATCCTAATCCCAACTAAACTGACATTGGTATTGACTGAACTAAGACTAATTGGACATTATTTCTGATAGTTCTCATCATGATCATACATTTGTGAGTATAATGTTAAGGTTCATGGCTTAACTGACTTATTGCTCAAAAATTGAAAATCATGTAAAACACATAGGTATTGGGTATTCATAACCCACCAACACTAAATAATCACAAAATACTATATCAAAGCTTAAACTGTAGAATGGAATATGGTTCAAAGACCCAAAACATAATCATTTTACTAAAAGAGTGAGAATCATGAACTTGAACATGAGAGTGTATTCAAAATAAGAAAAATAACATAGTTACATGACTAAATTCATAATTCAGGGATTTAACATGAAATCAATGGTCTATGACATAGAAACTTGACATTCATAACATGAACTAGCGTAATTCACTTGGAAACACTTGTAGACATGACTTTTAATCGATTTAGCATAAAATTCATGGATTAATTTCATAAAGTCAGATAAGATTTATACTTGTAAGTTAAAATAAGATTTTCGGGCTCAATGGGTGAAAGAGGCCCATTGATGAATACCCATATACCTTAATAGCTAGTTTTTTGAATATTTTTTTAGGGTTTCTTGAACTTGAAAGCTTGAACTCTTAATTTCTTGATAAAGAGCTTGGCTTTTGTTCTCGGTAAATGAGGAGGGGAAAATAATTCCCCTATGAAATCCCCCAATTTTATTATGAATGACTTGTGTGGAGGGGAAAGACCCAATTACGCCTTGATCTCAATGACCAAAGAGATGGAGTTATAGCCGACCCCACATCATGCCCATCAGTTTGGTAAAGTAAGCCCCGCACCATGAACCCCCAGTCTGGCGGAGCAAGCCCCATGCCACAATACCTAGTCTGGTGGAGCAAGCCCCGCACCACGGGGTTATAGCAGTGGGTATTCAGCTTTATTTTTCCAAACACACCCCTACGCCGGTCTAAAAATCCCGAAACTTCCCTGAGACATACCTTTGAAAACCCCGAACATGAATCAACTAAAAAATCAACATCTTGAAGTCGAGATGGCCAAAATGAAAATCATCGAAGTTTAGGAGTCTTGAAAATGACTATGTCATTAACTCTTAGAGAAAATTTCAAGCCTTGGAACCGTTAAACAGGCAACTACGACTGAACCGAGATTAGGATCTTATGGTGTATTATAATATCTCCCCTTTGGGAGCTTTTAGCCTTTAATGAGATGGGTTAGATCAAGAATACTAAGGTACTGAGACCATATCTAAACATGCATGAATTGAAACATGATTATATAACTGAGTCTGAAGCATGATACATGAACTAAACTGATTTTGTGGATGCATACAATGACATGAGATTAGTTACATAGATGAAATAGAGAACGACAAATATTCAACCTAGGAATAATTATTACCTCAAGCTGAACTGAGTTCGCGGATAAAAGATGAGGGTACTTGGCTTGCATATCTTCTTGTGCTTCCTAATTAACTCCCACAATAGATTGATTCCGCCAAAGAACTTTAACCAAGGGAACTTCTTTATTCCTTAGCCTACAAATCTAACGATCAAGAATCTCAACTGGGAATTATTTATAGGAAAGGCTATCCTTAACTTCCATACTTTCTAATGAAACAATAGAAACTGAATGACCAATGCATTTCTTTAAAGAAACTGATGTGTGAGCAGATGCTAACATATTTGAGGCTTTTAACTGAGAATAATTACAAAGTCTTAAGCAACTTTTGTTGTTTTTGATTGGTTTCTCTTTGATATTGTAGTAAAAGTCAAGATGCAAGAGAACCAGCAATAATGAAAGTAAAAAAGTTGATTTCTAAGCAAGTAAAGAGGGAAGTATAGCTGACGACTTGTCTGATAAGTCGTCACCCTTGTGATAAGCTATTAGAGTTTTCGTCAGCCTTAGACAGAGAATGGACTTCAGCTGGAATACATGACGACATTTGTGATGGGCCGTCAGAAGTGTGATAAGCCATCAAGATTGTCGTTAGGCTTAGCCAGTGAATGTGATTTGAAGTGACTAATCAACGACGTCTGTGATAAGTCGTCAAAGGTTTGATAAGACGTCACACCTCATCATCAACCTAAGGCACAGATTGTCAAAAGTGAAGAGGAGCTGACGACATTCTTGATAAGTCATCAGATTCCTGATAGCCCATCACCCGTGGCGTCATCTGTTTAAGAAAAAAGCTGTGATCTATGATTTTATTTCCATAATTAGGCTGAAGTATTTAAGGACAAGTTCTAGGGTTTTTATAGGAATCTTGGAATGGCTGGAACTTATTCCAAGGGAGTTTACATTTCTTTTTGGCTCTCTTAACTTAGAATTTAATTTTTTCAACTCTTTGATTTAGTTGTGGGAATTTTCTCTTGAACTTAGAAGAGAATCAACTTCAGACTTCATATTTTGTAAGTTTAATTACTTTGAATGATGATTATAATTATTGCTATCTCTTTCTTTCTCATGTGGAACTAAAATCCTAATTTTTATTTATCATTGATTTGAACCATTGAAATTTTAGCTTTGAGTTTTGAAGCAAGTTAAAACTTTAACATTTGTTTAATCATCAAAAACTCCCATTTTATCTTTTTGTATCATTTTTTTGAATTCAACTTATAGCTATAGTTTCAAATTAGTTTAATCGCCACTCACATTGTTTCTCGTGAATTCGACCTCGATTTCAGAGTTGGTTAAATATATTGATGACGACTGCCTTGCACTAAATTGACGTGTAAGTTGAGCATTATCAAAAATGGCATTGTTGCTGGGGAACATTTTGGCGTATTGAGTTGGTTTGGAATTTTAGCCTACTTGCTTGAATTCAAACTTGTAAATATTTATTTTTTGTTTTTTTGTTTAATTTCTTGTGTTAGGTAGATTTTTATTTTATTTTACTTATTACTATGGCATCGTGGAATAAAGATGAGATTGGTGGTTGAAATCTTATCTTGATGATCCATGTTTATGTTATGATGGACCTCAATTTTGGTAAGATTGTAGATATGCTCTTCGAAGAGAGATATGTGAACCATCTCCATCCTACTGGGAGTATGATTTTTCTTTATGTGGTGGTCAAGATGGACATTGGAGTGATTGCCCAAATGCCCCCTTCCCTATTGCGTTAACACAAATTCTAGTTTTTTTTATGAGTTTGATAGGTCTTATAGTCAAGAAAAAGAAGAACAAAGCACCGAGATGAGTGGTATTGAAGCTATGTTTCAATGAATGTTGGATCTCCAAAAAGAAACATAAGGTATCGTATGTGATATTCATCAAGAGATGAACCCAATCATTCATAAGGAGATAGATATATAGGTCAATTATTCAAAGCATTCTTTTATATTATCTTTAGATAATATCTTGTCTGTGGAATCATTTAAAATAATAAACGAGTGTAAAGATGAGGATTAAGAACTCTATATTGATGTTGATCTTGATGATGAGCAACCCTCGGTGATTTCCCAACCAACTGAACTAACCATGAGAGATAATGCCAAGATTGAGGAAATGGTACTAGAGGGAAAAAAGAAACCGAGCCAATCAATTATAAAGGCTCTAGGCCAATTTGGGGTAAAGAGGTCAAGAATGATGCAACTCTGAAATTAGGGTGAAGACCTCACTTGAATCACTTTTTAACATTATGCTTGGTGGATGTGACGAAAGTCGAATCACCCAATCAAATGATGAATTTTTGAAATAAGGAGGAAAATTCCTATATTTTGGAGTTTGTCATGCCAAAAGGGTATAATACAACCCCAATCTTAAAGGCCAAGAGTCTTAAAGATCGATGTCCATTTAGTGGCTTTATAAGATTCTCACCATTGCCAAATGAGCCCACATAAAAGTTCGGTGAAAAATTGGGCAAGCGGTTCAAGTCTTCAAAGTGGCGTGATAAAACTTTCATTATCATGCTCTCATATTTTCCCAATGCACCTAAAAGATGTAAACATCAAAATATGGGTCGACGATTTAAATCATCTAAGTGAAGGGATAAAATATGAAGCACTTTTAAGGTATCTTGATGAATTTTGAGTAGTCAAGATAACCTAATCGTGCCGCGATATTAAATTAGGCGCTGCTTGGGAGGTAACCCAAGGTATTTTGTTATTTGTATTCATATTATATGATTAACATTAGATCTTCGCACCCATGGTGTCACAGGTATGTTTCTAACTCTCTTGTTTTGGTTTAACACATCGGGAACACTGTATGATTTTAAGTTGAGGGTAGGGCTACTTGTGGGTGTTGATGTCCTCTTGGGGTTTTTGTTTTTGTGCCTCTGTTCTCCGGAGTATTGATCCTAGTAGAGCTGACATATTTAGGCGTATTGTGTTTTATTGTAAAATGCTGTAGTTGACTAGGAGAAATACAAGTACCTTAGGTAGTTAACATATTTTTGTTCATTTTTGAACACCTCTCCAATGGTCTATTTTGTAACTATGTGATATACATTTATGTGTGACCACTGTGTATTTTGTTATGGCATTAGTACTAGTGACATGATAACTATTGCTAAACAATTGCATGAACCGAATGGGTAGTATATTGTGATGTACCTTTGTGCCATGTGTGTGTAAGATACTACCTAGTTCCTATTGTGTATTAAAACCAGAACTTGTTCGGTTGGTCTTGCCTTGGTTGTAGGATAGCGGTTAGGAAAGGATCATCGGTCGTTGTTGATATTAGTCCACTTTTAGCCTAAATGACCTTGCATGTGTGAATAATATCCCTTGATCCTAATTATGAGCCTGAATGCCTGTTCTTTTTATGTTACCTATCACCTTCCTATTTGTATCACAATGAACCTATTTTGGCCCTAGTCCTCCTTGGATATTGTGCACTTTGACTTAGGCAAATAACCTAAGTTGAGGGTGGCTATCATAGGGGTGCGTGATGTAATGTGAGTATGAAGAAGGGTAAAAAAATGCAAGGTTGGGTGTGGAAGAAAAAGAATGAGAAAAGATAAGCTATGAAAAAAAGAAAATGAATGAATAAAAATTGTACCCATCTTGAATGTGCTTTAATTAAGAAAGGGAGAAATAAGGTAAAGCTTGATAAGTAAGACCCCAAAATAGTTTAGTGCCTAGGAGTCTTAGATACTTTAAACATCCTTGTATCATATCAACCCCAAGCCTACCTTACAAGATGAAGAAAAGTCCTATAGTGATCCTAACTTAACTGTCTGAAAGCTCCGATAATGAAAATAAGGGCAAGCTTATGGTATTTGGCATACATTGACTGGAACTTCTTTTTTAGAGTGAGTGTCTCTTGACTATCCTCGCATTGACATTCTTGAGTCACATATGAGTGAGGAGGGACAACTTTGTTATAAGGGCACACTGGTTACGTTGCTAATTGCTAACTTGTTTGGATAGTGTAATCTTAGTTCATTCATGTTTGTTGTTGCTGAATTGATGCCATATCTTGATTCATGTGTGTCGCATTGTTGTTCTTCAATAATATGTATCGGTTTTATTTTAATTTAATTAACCTTGGAGATGGTGAAGATGTTTTGAGATAATATGGATGGTTGACTGCTGAATGTGCTTTCTATCCTCTTAGTTATGTTTTAGTTGCTTGAGGACAAACAATTGTTTTAAGTTGAGGGTGTTGATATATGAGCAGATGCTAACACATTTAAGACTTTTAACTGAGAATAACTGCAAAGTCTTAAGAAAACTTTGTCATTTTTGATTGTTTTCTCTTTGATATTGCAGTAAAAGTCAAGATACAAGAGAACCAGCAATAATGGAAGTAAAAGAGTTGATTTCTGAGCAAGTAGAGAGGGAAGTGTAGCTGACAACTTGTCTGATAAGTCGTCACCCTTGTGATAAACTATCAG
This sequence comes from Capsicum baccatum var. pendulum, assembly GCA_030864225.1. NCBI lineage: Eukaryota > Viridiplantae > Streptophyta > Magnoliopsida > Solanales > Solanaceae > Capsicum > Capsicum baccatum. Next base: position 177,980,744 of record CM061550.1, read on the forward strand.
AGTTACCGTTAGCCTTAGACAAAGAATGAATTTCAGCTGGAATATGTGATGATATCTTTGATAGGCCGTCAGAAGTATGATAAGCCTTCAGGATTATCGTTAGGCTTAGCCAGTGAATGGGATTCGTAGTGAATAATCGATGACGTCTGTGATAAGTCATCAAAGGTCTGATAAGATGTCATGCCTCATTGTCAACCTAGGATAGAGATTGTCAAAAGTGAAGAGAAGCTGACGACATTCCTGATAAGTCATCAGACTCCTGATAAGCCGTTGCCCTTGACGTCATCTGTCTGACGAAAAAGCTGTGATTTGTGATTTTATTTCCATATTTAGGCTGAAGTATTTAAGGACAAGTTCTAGGGTTTTCAACGGGAATCTTAGAATGGCTGGAACTTATTCCAAGGGAGTTTACTTTTCTTTTTGGCTCTCTAAACTTAGAATTCAATTTTTCTCAACTCTTTGATTTGGTTGTGGGAAATTTTTCTTAAACTTAGAAGAGAATCAACTTCAGACTTCATTTTTTGTAAGTTTAATTACTTTCAATGATGTTTATAATTGTTGCTATCTCTTTCTTTCTCATTTGGAACTAAAACCTTAGTTTCTCTTTATCATTGGTTTGAACCATTGAAATTTTAGCTTTGAGTTCTGAAGCAAGTTTAACATTTGTTTAATCATCAAAAGCTCTCATTTTATCTTTTTTCGTATCATTTGTTTGACTTCAACTTATAGTTATAGTTTCAAATTAGTTTAATCACCACTCATATTATTCCTCGTGTATTTGACCCCAACTCTATATTGACAACGGCTTCCTTGCACTAAATTGACGTGTAAGTTGAGCGTTATCAGAAACATGAAACACCAGATGCACTGATGCCAACTCTGCAGGCAACTCAAGCTCATAAGATACCATCCTAAAATGGTTCAAGATTCTATATGGTCCAACATAGCAGGGAATGAGTTTCCCATTCTTCCAAAATCTCTTTACTCCCTTCATAGGGGAGATCTTCAATTAAACCAAATCACCAACCTCAAGATCCATTCTCCTCACGTCTTCATAAGATTTCAGATGGCTTTAGGTTGTCTTCAGCCTTTCCCTAATGAATTGAACTTTCTCCACTACCTCAAACATTAAATTTGGCCCTATCAAAGTAGCCTTACCTGCCTCAAACCAACCTATAGGAGATTTATATCTCTTTCCATTACGAGCCTCAAATAGAGCCATATTAGTACTAAAGTGATAACTGTTGTCATCGAAAAACTCAATCAAAGGTAAGTGATCATCATAACTACCTTTAAAGTCAATAACAAATGCCCTCAACATGTCTTCTAAAGTCTGAATGGTCCTCTATACCTGACCATTTGTCTAGGAATGAAATTTGTACTAAGATGAACTTGGGTACCATGACCTTCTGAAAAGCCTTCTAAAAGTTTGAGGTAAACTAAGTAACTCTATCTAAAATGATGGACAACGGAATCCTATATAACTTAACTAAATCTCCGAGATAGATTCTAGCATAATCCTCGACTGAATACAACGTATGAACTGGCAAAAAATGGGCTGACTTGTTCATTCTATCTATAACGACCTAAATCAAATCATGCTAACGACACATACGAGGAAATTCTATCACAAAGTCCATATTCACCTCCTCTCACTTCCAAGTGGGGAGATGAATTCCTGAAGTGTATCACTAGGCCTTTGGTGCTCAGCCTTAACCTGCTGACAGTTTGCACACTACCCTACAAACTCTGTGATATCCTTCATCATACCACTTCACTAATAGATTTCTCACAAATCATGGTATATATTAATGGTTGATGGGTGGATAGTGTATCATGAGGCATGCACTTTAGCAAGTATTCATTGTCTCAAACTATCAACACACCAAACACATAACCTGCACGAATAATGAATCACTCCACCTCCCTTGGGAGAAAACCTCCATCTTCTGGTCTTTAACTTTCTGTTTCAACTTAACCAAACTGGGATCCCTATCTTTCTTTTCTTTCACTTTGGCAAACAATGAAGATTTTGAATTATTCTGAACCCATATACTACCTTCAGTTGAATTAACCAACCAAACACCTAATCTCGCAAGCTATTGAACGTCACAGACTAATTTCTTCTTATCCTTCTCAATATGAACATTATTGTCCATATATAATCTACTAAGGGAATCTGCCACTACATTTGCCTTGCCTGGATGATATAACATACTTATATAATAATCTTTTAACAACTCAAGCCACTTTCTTTGATGAAGATTTAGATCTTTCTATGTGAACACATTCTGTAAACTCTTATGATTCGTGAACACATCAAAATGAAACCTATAAATATAATGCCTCTAAATTTTCAAGGCCAAAACAACACCTGTCAACTCAAGATCATGGTAGGATAATTCTTTTCATGGGGTTTAAGTTGTCTATAGGCATAGGCTATGACCTTGCCTCTCTTCATCAAAACACAACCAAGAAATACTCTGGAAGCATCACAATAAACTACAAATCCATCTGAACCATCTGGCAAAGTCAAGATTGGGCGCAAGTGAGTCAAGTATTTAACTCCTAAAACTATTCTCGCATAAATCTTACTATTGAAATTTGAATTTATTCTGAGTCAATCGAGATATGGGGGAAGCAATAGAAGAAAACCCTTTAACAAACCATCTGTAATAGCTAGCTAAACCCAAGAAACTCTGGATGTCTGATGGAGAAATAGGTCTAGGCTAATTTCTCACTGCTTTAGTCTTTTGAGGGTCAACTCAAATGCGATAATTGGAAACTATATGGCCAAGGAAAGCTACTGATCTTATCCAAAATTAGCACTTGCTTAATTTAGCAAACAACTGATGAGCTCAAAGAGTCTTCAATACAACTCTTAGATGATTTGTACAATCATTCTCATTGTGGGAGTGGACAAGGATATCATCAATGAGGACTATGACAAATATATCCAAGTACTGCTTGAACACTCTATTCATAATGTCCATGAAAGATGCAGGGGCATTGGTTAGTCCAAAAGAAATAATTAGAAATTCAAAGTGACTATACCGAGTTCTAAAGACTATCTTTGGGATGTCATATTTTTTGACTCTAAGCTAATGATAGTCAGATCTGAGATCTATCTTAGAGAAATAAATAGCACCCTAGAGTTGGTCAAACAAATCATCAATTCTAGGTAGTGGATACTTATTCTTGATTGTGACTTTATTCAACTAATGATAGTCGATGCACATTATGAGAAACCCTTTTTGTTATCCATGAACAAGATTGGAGCGCCTCATAGAGAAACACTAGGCCTGATGAAACCCTTTACCGAAGAGATCTTTTAACCATTCCTTAAGCTTCATAACCTGAATTGTAGACATTATGTAAAGTGGAATAGAGATAGGCTGGGTATCTGGAAAGAGATATATTCTAAAGTCAATTTCCCTTATGGGGGGGGGGAATTTGGGAAGATCTTTAGGGAACACATATTAAAATTCCCTTACTACAAAAACTGACTCAAGACTCAGAGTTTTAGAATTTGAGTCTTTAACTTGGATAAGATGGTAAACACACCCCTTAGATATCTTCTTTCTTGCTTTAAAATATAAAACAATCCAAACCCTAATCACTGAAGTACTACCCCTCAATTCGACGACTGGTTCATTAAAAAACTAAAACTGAACGACTCTATTTCTATAGTCAACTGAGGCATAACATGAGTGTTCCCAATATATGCCAAAAATCACATCAAATTAGTCATATCTAACTCCACAAGATAAACTGAAATGATATTTTGAGATACTATGATTGGGCAATTTTTGTATACCCATCTGTATATTATAGATTTAACCATCGGGGTAGACACTGTGAAAGGTTCTGCTAATGTTTCAGGACTGACACAGAAGCTGACGGCTATATAAGGAGTCAAAAAAGAAAGTGAAACTCTAGGGTATAATAAAACATAAACATAAATATAAAAGACCTGTAACATACCCATAAGCACATTAGGAGAACTTTCCTGGTCATGCCGAGTCTTGTGTGCATACAAATTATTCTAGCGCTGCCTACTAGTTGCACTATATGTGGCACCCTATTGAGTCAGGTGACCTACTGGAACTACTGGAGAATTAGTCTTGCCCTACTAACGATCACTTCTGCCCCTTTAAGAAATCATTAGACATTTTTGGATCTTGTGTCCCAGCTTGCCACATCTAAAATGCACATCACTACTAGCCTTACAACCACCCTGATGATTTCTACCATATTCCAACAAAGTGGATTAGTACAACCACTGTTCACACTATCCTAGGACTTAGAGCTTAATGCTTTATCCCTACTGTCGAGCCTGAACTTAGGCACTAGAATATTAGCTGAAGATGGAGTTAGAGCTAAGAATTTTTATCAGAACTGAGAATGGCTACCTCTTTCGAACCTTGGCTGAGAAAAGTTGAAACTACCTGTTCTAGCCTTATTATTCTCTCTCTCTCCTTACGTTTATCCTTCTCAATCAACTAAGCTTGAACCTTAAGTATAGATAGGCCTATCTCCTTAATCAACAAGGTGATCCTACACTTCTTAACCACACTATTAGCTATACAAGATACACACTTACTTATTCTAGACCTATTATCCATCACCATAGTAGAGCATGCTTCGCCAATTAAGAGAACTTAAGCAAGTATTCCTTCACGGTCATATTACCCTACTTCAAATTGATGAACTCCTAAATCTTAGCTTCCCTATAACACCCCGTACTTTTTCCTATCTTAAATTCACTACTAGAATGTTAAAAAATAGCTTCAGAAAATGAATATAGTTTTATTCCTATGTAATTTTAAAGATTTTGAATAAAATTTCCATCGATATAAAATTTGACCAAATACGACACTCGGGCGAAGAGTTATGGCCATTTTAGTAAGACAATGTACCACCTGAGCCATCAGTGTGCCGTGGAGCCAAACAAAATAACAATCGTTAAAATCCAGTGAGCCTCCGTGATCATGGTCCATTGCGCCAAGGCTCAAAATAGCAATAGTCCTTTTCTAGTGTTCCAACGCGGTTCCACCGTATTGCGGTGACCTTCTAGTTTGCATCCAAGGTAGCAATGCAAAACCACCGAGTCGCGCCACCAACCAGTTTCCCAGTCGTCCACATTGCAGTGGGTTGGCACAATTTCACCGCATCGCGCCAGCATTTAGAATAGAGATTTTTTTCAGGTTTTGTTATTTAATTTCATGGACCATTTGGTAATTTCCCAAATCCCTTAATCAGCCTAAATACAGGATTTATACCCTTAATCGATGAAAATTGCTCATTATGTTCAATATTACTCAAGAACAAAAGCATTCTCTCTCAAATTAGTAAACCCTAGTCTCAAGAAATCAAGGTCAATTTCAAGATTACCTCTAAGAACTTCAAGAAATCATTAAATTAAGGTATGTTAGATGTTTATTCATGGGTATCTTCCACCCTTGAAGCCAAAGAATCTCTTCTCAAAGTACAAGATCATGTATGTATGAGTTTTCATGATTTACCTAAATTGAAGTTCATGTTTATGTTGTTGTTGGGTGTTGATTCATGTTTTAGATTACAAGTTCCAAGATTTGATCGTAGTATGTGATGATTTGCATGATGTTCATGATAAATCCTTCAAGGTGCAAGTTCATTGATGTTGCCATGATATAGTAAATTATTGTATAACCAAAGCATGTTCCTCATATATTTGATAAAATGCCTATGTGAATGAAGTTGTGCCATTAAAACATGTCAACATTAGATCCCCATTTATGTACAAGTTAGTGTATGCTAAGTTTTTAATGAAAGGCCTTAGTGAATGAATCATGACATACTAATATGCATTCCTGTTCATGTACAAGTTCATGACATTTAAGTGTTTGAAGAAATGCCTTATTGATTGTATTTTGAATAAAAGACTATTGTCATGTTATTAAAAAATTATCATGCTATATATTACCCATGTCTATTTGCCTAAAGCCAGTGTCAGGTACAGAATAGTCTTAGTCATGCCATGATCAGTAGAATTCCATAAGTTACAGAACTTAAGAAAACTCAATAAACTCAGTCTCAGTCCAGTCCAATCCAGTATACTCAGTTTATTATCTATTCAGTTGGGAGTAGGATTCAGCATCGAGCAAGAGTAGGGATGAAGATTTCCCCAAAAGTTAGGCAAATTCATTATTAAAAGTCCCTGTACTCTATAACTACGTAGCCAGCGTAGGAAAAGGATTCACTCATCAGATTAGGCTTGACTTCCTATTTAGGGTCACCCGTCAGATAGGCTTGACCATAGTAGTATCTTCACTTGTGGCACAGTACTGACAACCTTCCAGCTGGGGTTATAGGTTGGACCCCACTAGTTCAGATTCAGGGCATGTCGATTAGATGATTAATTCCCATAGTTTTAATTTCAATCCCAGTCTTCATAATAGAACGTTTAGAATTTCAGAAATCAGGACTGTCAGATATAGTTACTCATCTCAGTAAAGAACTTAGATAGTTCTACAAATTTAGGACTATTAGCTATAGTCTATCAGTATTACTATCAGATAATTCAGAGATCACCCGCTTGATAGGCCTGATCTCAGGGGTCACCCCATTGATAAGATCGACCCAACAGCCGTCATCAGTAATCCAGTACTAGAAGACTCATTTATCAGTAATAGAGATTATCAGTGATCTCAGATTATCTATATAATCAATTATCAGTTATCAAAGTCAATTCTAATATACTCAGTCAGATTGTACACAATATGTTCAGTAGTTACATATCCCCCATGTATGCTAATCCATCTCTTGTATAACTTTTAATTAGTTATTATTCATACATATGGACCCTTGCATTTAGCCTTACCTCATCTAGCATACCAGTATATTTCCACGTACTGACATATACTTTTATTTTATGCTATGTTATCTTATACCATAGGTTTAGATGTACGGGCTCCCAAGCAACCTTAGCAGTTCAGATTCAGCCAACAGCAGTAGACTTAGTAATGAGTCCTCCTCATCTGAGGATGTTCCTTATTTTATTATTTCATTAGATTTAGTATTTTAGTAGATAGAGTTAGTTGGGGGATTTTCCCATCAACTCTATAGTTTAGACAGATTAAGGCTTTTCAGACTAGAGTATTTTACGATAGTTGTTTTAGTTTTGGTATTGTTATACCTTACATAGTTGTATTTCAGTTTTAAATCTTATGGCAAGTTTTTACCAAATTTCAGCACTATACTGTACTATTATTCAGTTATTGTACCAGGTACCAGACATGAGTTAGGTTGTGGTCCTTTGGGATTATGAGCACCATGTAGCATTCGGTGAGTTACAAACATAGTATCAGAGCCTAAGGTTCAACAGTATCCTAGGGAGTTTGAAAAGCCATATCGCGTAAAGTTTTGTGCATGGCTATGTAGCATGCCACACTTATGTACAGGAGGCTATGAGATGTTTTAGGAAAAGTTTCTCTTCTTTTAGAATTCATGTTGGGCGAGTAAGCATGAGATACAATAAAACCCTCAGTCTAATCTCTTTCTTTCTTTCATTACATAATATGCCTCCTCATAGAGCTAATGCCCGTAGAAATGATAACCAGCCACCTCAGCCCGCAAATCCTTTGAATGAGAAGGTGTCACATACAGAGTTTTGGGTAGCTTTTTAGGTGCTAGCCTAAGCTGTGACAGCTAATGTTCAGGGTAACCATCAGGTTGTAGCCCTACCTCAGCAAGATAGGGATTTACCCGTAGCCAGAATTTGAGATTTTATGAGAATGAATCCACTAGAATTCTTTAAGTCAAAGGCAGGTGAGGACCCATAGATTTTTCTTGATAAGGTAAAGAAGGTCACCCAGATTATGCATATAATTAAAGAGGAGAGTGTAGAATTGGAATCCTAAAGGCTGAAGGATGTTTCTTATGATTGGGTAGTGATGTGGAAGAAGATTAGAGGGGAGGATGCAACTCCCATGACTTGCTTGGTATTTCAGGAAGAGTTCTTAGACAATTTTTTCCCACTTGAGATTAGGTAAGTTAAGATAGAAGAGTTCATGAACCTGAGGTAGGGCTCAAGGAGTATTGCCTCAAGTTCAACCAGTTGTTTAAGTATGCCCCTGATCAGATGGCTGACCCTAGATCAAGCATGAGTAAGTTTGAGACCGATGTGTCTGGGTTGGTAGTCAAGGAGTGTAGGACTACTATGTTAAATAGATACATGGATCTTTCTAGATTGATGATGCATGCTCAGCATATTGAGGCAGAGAAAGAAAAGGAAAGAGAGAGAGTAAATAAGAGAGCCAGAATAGGTAGTTCTAGTTTTTCTCAGCCAGGGTCACAGGGTGGTAACCGTTCTTAGCATACTTAGAACTTTTCAGTCCCATCTCTATCTTCAGCTAGTGCACCAATACCAAAGTTCAGTAATGACAGTCATGATGGGGTGCTAGGCTCCAAGACCAAGGGTAGTATGAGAAGTGATCATACCTATCTGCTTTGTCAAGAGTGTGTTAGAAATAACCTAGGTGTTTGCAAAGTAATCTGCGAGGTATGTTTTGGATATGGTAAGCCAGGCCACAGGTTGCGGGAGTGTCGAATAATAGTTTATAGGGGAAGATATTTGCGTTAGCAGGGTGCTACTTCCAGTACCACTTGTGGTCAATGCCATAATAGATTTTATGCACTCCAGACTCTCCATGAATTGATTTTATGGGTCCCAGTGCACCCAAACTCATTTCGACTCCTTGGTCAAAAAATTGAGAAATTAAAATTTGGGTGTGGGGCCCATATTTGGTCAAAACAATCTCAGCGGAAAATTTGACTTGACCAAAACATCTAAAATGTCGAAATCAGTGTGGTTACATAGTTTGTTTAATCAAATTAGACTTTAGATGCATCCCGAGGCATTAGTCAAAACTTTTGGTACCACAATCACGGAGGCCTTAGTGCGATCGCGATTACCGTGATCGCCTAGCTGAGGGGCTGGTAAGGGTCATTTAAATGCTCTTCTTAGATGAGATTCAGCCATTTCTCCACTTTCTTAAGACCCATAAACCCTAACATAGAGTGTAACCTTTAAAGTGAATCTTGGGTGTTGATTGGGAGCTTAAATAATTTGAATATTCCTGATTAGAATCAAATCTAAGGTATGAATCCTTTAATTTTAGTGTTGAATTATTGATATTTGACCCAAGAACCCCAAATGGCACGAGGCTAGATTTTATCCCTAATATGGTTGATTGACACCAATATCTCGAGGGTTATGACTGCGTAATGGTATTTGAACTATGGGTTGGTCTCAAAAACTTATTTTTTATATGTGGGACCCACATGGGGGTTTTGGTGTTGTTTTTGACCCAAAGCACAATGGTGCAATATAGGTGTTGATAATCTTGTATGAATGCATAGATTATGTTCTTGGTAGCATGGATCCTTGAAAAAGCTTTGAGGAAAGGGAAAACAAAGGTTGTTGGTTTATGAGCTATATTTGGATTCAAGGTAGGCTAGGCTTACTTTTGTTTGATTGAGCTTTATCAAGGTATGAATTTGATGTCTTGTTAAGATTGGGAGGAATTTTTGGTGTTGGCATAATAATGGTGGTGTTTGGGATAGTTGACCCATTTAGGCTATTTAACTTATTAAGTATAATGCCTGACTTATAGTCTAAAACCTAGGTTAGTTGGACTTGTTATCTCATGAATAGAATGAGAATACTCTTATTGTTTTAGTTAGACGTAAGTGACCTTTTTCACTTATATTAAGAGTAAGTTCACCCTAGATATGCCTAGTTGTGAAATTGGCCTTAGATGTTTTGCATAAATTAGGAGTAATACTTGAAAATGAATTGTGATATAGGACTAGTGTGTATTAATAAATCATTAAGACAAGAAATAGGTGACTTAGTCTAGTCTCGGATAGAAGTTAGAATGTATGAGATAATTTGGGCTATTAGAAATGGGACTTGACCCGCCTTAAGCTTCAACTAAGTAGCTTTATTAGTGACCTAGATACTTGTTAATCGCCTAGGATATACTTTTTGTAATATGATGGCCAACTCGGTGAATGGTTTATTCATGTGTTGATTTGGAAATAATGTGCATACTTGATGGTTATCTTATTGTCATTACTTGGATAGCAATGGAAAGTCTTGTAAATAGAACCTATGGTTATGCTATCACTTAACATTTGGCTGGTTTACTATACAAGCCTTGGATTATGTCACTACTTCTATTATGATCAAGCCTAGTGACTAAAATAATGTTTGTGTAAAAGAATATTATTGTGCTAGTATTGTGAATCATGTTAAGAAAGAGGGATTCCAAAAGATATAACCATGACTTGTAATTGGCCATTCTAATAATCATGTTAAGCCCGAAAAGGTAGCGATTGTTTATATCATATATATACATGCCATGCACCTATTTATCTAATGTAGTGATAATTAATGGTGAAATACCATGATATGTATTTTCTTACCTCTCTAACACTCTATTGTTGTGAGGCTTGTACTTGTTATTGATTTAGCTATATATATATATGTGGGGGGGGGGGGGGGGGGGTTATTGTTGTCATGATGAATATTGATGATTTGATGATGCCTAGTACATCTGGAAGATATATTGATGATATAATGATACTGGGTAAATCAGGAGGATATATTGATGTTATGATGATGCCCGGTAAATTTAGAGGATATATTGATGTTATGATGATGCCCAATAAACCCGGAGGATAAACTAATGATATGATGATGCCTAGTAAACCCGAAGGATATATTGATGATATGATAATTTTCGGTAAACCCGGAAGGCATATTAAAGGTATGATAATTTTTGGTACATCCAGAGGATATAATAATGTTATGTTTGGTAAGCATATATATGTTTATGCATTGTTATGCCTTTATATGATTATGTGCATACGTTCCTTGAGGGGATGATATTATTCTTGGGATGTTGGTTATAGTTCTTTGATGTTATTCACTTGTTATGCGGCGTGGCTCATGTGTAAGCTAAATTGAAATATTAGGTAGAGTATGCCTAATAAGGAGTATGACTAATTGCTATGTGAAATCTTGTATAAAGTAGAGGATTCACCTGGTGTATATTTTTTATATGAATAAATGAATCATTAAGGAGTATTGACTATTAAAATGAGATAGATGGTAAATAGTTGTTTACTAAGAGGCTATGACTCTTGATGATTAGAAGTCTAGAGTACTAGTTAGTGGATCTTTTCAAGTTTAAAGGTGATAATTGGTAATCCTAATTGTTTCATGGCTAATAACGATAATAGGCTTAACACTATTAATCATTAGTAAATGATGACTAAAGAATATTGTCGTTTAGTTGTTGAATAAGAATTTGAACATTTATGGTGCTATTGGCAAGAGGTTTGGGTTGATATATAGAAAATTATTTTAATGATATGTAGTCCTCCTTACTTGATGACTATTACGCCTATGATAACTAGAAGTACGCTTGGGTTTAAATGGTGAATATGGTTTAGTAGTGTATCTTGTCTAGAGGTGAATGTTGGCTACTTAGTGAATAATAGTTAGTTTCTATCCCGTGGTTAAGGACTATGTGATGAATTGGTTAGGCTATAATTGGAGATCCTATAATGAGTAGTGGGTTAGTTCTTTAATGAATATGAATGTTGGATAGTTATTAATGAGTAAATAGAGTATATTGATGACTTAGATATCTCATGAAAGTAGATACGGGCCAACCTCTCAGCACTAAAGGAGTCCTGAACCAGAATGAAATGAGCCGACTTGGTCAATCTATCCACAATGACCCAAATACTATCAAAACTAAGAGATGTGCGAGCAAACCAGCATGAAGTCCATGGTAATCCACTCCTATTTCCACTTGGGAATGGGTAACATCTAAAGCAATCCACCAGACCACAAATGTTTGGCCTTTACCTGCTGACAACATAGACAAGGATCCATAAAATCCACTACATATCGCCTTTTACCACCCCACCAGTAATTTTGCCTCAAGTCACGCTACATCTTAGTCACACCTGGATGGATGGAATATCTGGAACAATGGGCCTCCTCAAAGATCAACCTGATCCAATCAGCCTCTCTTGACACACAAACTTGGCCCCAATCCTCAAAATGCCATCCAAATCAAGTGAGGCTCCCTTAGCCTCACCACTCAACTCCTTAACTTGAATCGATCTCAGCCCCTTATCATTAAGCAGATGAGATCAAATCTGCTCTATAAAAGAAGATCTAGCCTCTGCAAATGCTAAAACATACCCAAATGTCGAAATATCAATCCTAACTATCTAGTTAGCTAAAGACTGAACCTATAAGGCTAAAGGCCTCTCCTGGGTCAAAAGATGCACCAAACTACCCATACTAGTCGACTTTCGGCTAAAGGCATCCGCAACCACATTAGCATTGCTTGGATGATAGAGAATAGTCAAGTCATAATCCTTGACCAATTCAAGCCAATAACATTGCCTCATATTAAGATCTCGCTGAGTGAAAAAGTACTGAAGGCTATGATGAACCGAGAAAATCTCACAATGTACTCCATATAAGTAGTGCCTTCACAATTTCGATGCAAAAACAACCGCACACAACTCTAAATCATGGGTAGGATAATTCCTCCATGAGGCTTTAATTGGCGAGAAGCATAAGCAATCACCTTGCTCTTCTACATCAACACAACACCCAATCCAACACCAAAAGCATCACAAAATGCGATAAAACCCATGCCCTCTTTGGGAAAATTAAGGATAGAAGCTGAAGTGAACAAATACTCGATCTTTTGAAAGTTTGCCTCATATATATCAGACAACTGAAAGGAAATTTTCATCTGGGTCAAATTAGTTAATGGAGACACAGTAGAATAGAAACCCTCAACAAAACACCGATAATACTCGATTAAGCCAATGAAACTCCAATTCTCGGTAGGCAAAGTAGTCTAGCCCAATCACGAACCGCTGAAATCTTGGTTGGATTAACCATAAATCCATTCTTAGTCACTACATGACCCAAGAAAGAAACAAACTCCAACAAAAAATCACACTTGGAGAAATTAAAATACAATTTCTCATCCCTAAATCTCTAAAGAACAATCCATAAATGCTTCTTATAATTAGCCTCACTCTTGGAATAAACCAAGATATCATCTATAAATATAATAAAAAAGGATTGGAGATACGATTAAAACACCTATTTCATCAACTGTATAAATGCGGCAAGGGCATTGGTCAACCTGAAGGACATGACTAAGAACTCATAATGACCATGTTAAGTCCTAAAAGTTATCTTTGGAATGTCTGAAGCTCTAATCCTTAACTGGTTATAGCCAAGCTTCTAATCAATGTTCAAAAACATCGCAGCACCCTGAAGCCGCTCAAATAAATCCTTAAAATAAGGAAGAAGATACTTATTCTTAACCATCACCTTGTTCAACTATCGATATTAATACATATCTGCATTGACCCATCCTTCTTCTCTATAAATAAAGTAGGCGCAAACCAATGTGATACATGAGGTTAGATAAATCTCTTATCCAATAAATCCTGTAATAGATCCTTTAATTTTGTTATCTCAGCTGGGGCCATCCTATAAGGAGGAATAGAAATGGGCTTAGTTCCCGGATCAACATCAATAGCCAAATCAATATCACGATCCGGGGATATACCAGGAAAATCCATAGGGAACCCATCCATAAACTCATGGACAACATGAACAGAATCGAAGGAAAGAGGTGAACCTACACTAGTATCATGAATATGAGCAAAATAAGATAAACATCCCCTCTCAACCAACCTACGAGCCTGAACATAATATATAATCCTCTTAGGACCTGAATAAAGTGTGCCTTTCCAAGATATTCTTGGCATGCTCATCGAAGCTAAAGTCAAGGAATTAGCATAATAATCTAGGACAACATGGTAAGGGGACAACGATTCCATACCCAAAATAACATCTAAATCACCTATATCTAACACAACAAAATCTACCAAGGTCTCAGGCCTGGTAAAAGCCATAACACAAGATTCATACACCTGATTCACCACTAAGGAATAACCTATCAGGGTAGATACACGAATAGGTGTGGCAAGAGGCTCACTAATAGAATCAAAACTAGAAGAAAAATATACAGACACATAGTAAGAAGTTGATCCAGTATCAAATAACATAGATACAGGTCTGAAGAAAATAGGAATGATACATCTGATCACAACATCTAAAGCCTCTACCTCACGTATGACAGGTAAAGCATAGCACTGCCCACGACTACCAACTGCCTGAAGGGACCCACAACAACCATCATGAGCTCCACAACCTTAGCCCCTGACACTTTTGGTAGCACCCCTACCCCTCACATTTAAAATATGAGTGACTCTACTCACATGACGGGGTTAGTCCTTGGCCACACGACCAATCAAACACACAAAGAAACCTCTACGACCAGATTCAATAAGAGAAAATACAACTAGGCCGAAAGAAATCCCTAAACTGCTGAACCAGAAAATACACCACCTGAACTCTGCAAAGCCGTCTGTACAAGACTACTATCATGACCCAAATTTTAAGTCATGATGGAATCTACCATAACCCACTTGTAGGTAAACCAACATCGTAACCTAGATTTAATGCAACAAGTTACCTAGGTAGGAACGTTCAACATGGACCCTATATAAAACATAATATAAAAATGACATTCCACGAAGAGAAAACTAACATTTAAATACTAATACCATGACCTGATAGTATTAGTACAAGAGCATCTCTACAATCAATAATAAAAATTATAACTTTATGTCTAATAATCTTAAATAGTCACATACATTCGTGTCAAATACAAAAGATAGATTAATGATAGAAGGGAAAAAGATAAACTCGAACTTTAAGAGCTCACCTTGTCTCTTGATGATCAACACTACATAACCTCAACTCAACGGCGGCAACTAAAACTCGGGTCTGCACTAAAATAGCACAGAAGTATAGTATGAGTACCAAAACACGGGTACTCAATAGCCATCATAGGCTGGCTGAGCTAAATTATAATATAATGATGATATAGAGTAAGACAATTATTTAAAGTCAAGGTACAGAATCGAACCTGAATCTTCTTCAATATCACTATATAAGATAACTAATGAACTAGAATAGTAGTACGATATTCCATATCTATATATACCATAACTTTCATACAACATGAGTAATCATATTATAGATGTGAAGCCATATATATACAATAACAATTATGTAATTACAATAATCAACACAACTACCATCGTTAGAGTATAAAGCAAAGAGCTTACCATGATATCTCAAGGAAAGAAAACAAAGAACTTGTCACTGTGTCCCATACCACCGGATAGTACACAAAAAGTTTAATTCATCAACATATTAAGGCAAAACTACATAAGAAACTAACCATAGCCGCGGGTGGTAGATTCCTGCTATGGACTCTTACCGAGGTCTACAATCATCATGAATACCATAATTTGACACAATAAATCTGATATCACCATAACATGGTTATATTGTTATTTAATCTCTAACTCATTAATAAACTTCATGTCTAGCATATACTAGCTAGCCTCCATTTCTATGAGCCACTAGTTTGCAAGTCTAATAGTTTACTAGTCATCAAATAAGGAAAAGCTACAAGTTACAACACTATTATTTATTTACCCATCACAAAGCCATCATCTAGTTAGCCTCCAAATTATAAGTTATAAAATAAGCCACCATGACATCATATAATAGAGGTTAATTTGACCACTCACTATACAATACTAAGCATATTATCATAGAGCATATCATAACCTTAAGGACTAGTTTCCATATTCTAGCTAAGTAAGGTCCACCAACTAGTACTAGGCTTCTAGCCTACAAGTCATAGTCATTTATTATAGACAACTAGTTATCATATAAGCCACTTTACTAGACAAAATTCTATAATGTAACCATTCATCCAAATCAAGTAGATTTACTAGGTGAGCCCTTGGTTCTACACAAGATTACACATATCAATTAGTCTTAACCCAATACTCGGCATAATCTACTTCTAGTTACAAATTAAAGTTAACAAGGGTCACACCTCCTATCTAGTAATAAATGACAAGGAATGTATAAAAATTTACCTGGGAAGATATCATGTCCCAAGCACACAATAGGTTTTATCCACAATGGCAAACCCTCACATACAACCATGCATTTATATATACTCACCACACATAACATCATCATAACATCTTTACCTCTCCCGAATTCACTGGGCATCATCATATTATCATTACCTCTTATGGATTCATCGGGCATCTTCATAACATCATTATATCCTCTGGATTCAACGGGCATCATCAAAACATAAATATTTCTTCTAGATTTATCATGCATCATCATATCATCATTATATCCTTTGAATTCACCGAGCCTCATCATAATATAAATATATCTTTCGAATTCACCTGGCATCATCATAAGATCATTATATCCTCCGAATTCACCAGGCATCATCATAAGATCATTATATCCTCTGAATTCACCAGGAAACATCATAGAATCATTATATCCTCCGGATTCACCGGGCATCATCATAACATCATTATATCCTCCGAATTTACCGGGCATCGTCATAACATCATTATATCTTCCAGATTCATTGGGCATCATCAAACATCATTATATCCTCCAGATTCACTGGGCAACATCATAACATCATTATAAACATACATATATATACAATTCAATAAGAATATACAGCCCATAATGATGGAGTATAAGTGATGTAAGATATTACAAGACATCATACTTTACTATTAATCATCCCTACATAATATAAGTAGTTGCATGATCATGAGTATCTAAACGATAAACTCAATCACCACTTTTCCAAGTTAATATGTTTATTAGCAAGTTAATTATAAGTCAAGTGCATGTTCTCTAGATTCTACATTTACTCCTAATTCTCATAATACTAACTCCAAAGGAAAATCCTTCAGATAAACATTAGCTTAATCATTAGCCTTGGGACATAGCAAAAGTGGTAACATAATTAGAGGTTCACTTGGTGAACTCATTAATAATCCAAGTGATAGCATAACCATAGGTTCAATTTACAATACTTTCCAAGACTATCATGACGATAAGATAATGAATCAAGTATACACATTATCCAACCATTAACCACATGCATAACCAACAATCGAGCTTAACCATTATAACCTCAATAACATAACTTAGACGTTCCTCAAGTATCTAGTTCACTAAGGAATTACATAGTTCTAGCTTAAGGTGGGTCAAGTCCCACTCCTAAATCCCAATAATTCCAAAGTTCACTTCTACAAGACTAACTCCTACCTAGAATTAGGCTAGGTTATCTAACTCACCCCATAAGGGCTTATCAATCCTTACTAGGCCTATGAGTAAAAATCTTCTTCAAGTATCCTTTCTAAGTCACCCCAAACACTAATCCCGATTTCACTGCTAAAAAAATATTTTTTTCAACCACAAAAAACTGACCACATGTGGTCATTTTTTAAAACTTTTTTAAAAATATGTTTTTTAAAATAAATGACCATATGTGGTCGCTTTTATATTTTAAAATTCCAAAATAATCATTTCAATAATTTTATATTAATTATTATTTATTTTTTAAAAAATAGAAAATAAAAAAACAACTACTTGTGGTCGATTTAGGAATTAAAATAATAATAAAAAATTTAAAAAACTGACCAATTCTGATAGATTTTATTTAAAAAATATTATTAAAAAGTATTTTTATAAAGAGACCACTTGTGGTCGATTTTACTTTAAAAATCAAATTTGAAATATTTTATTAGAGCGACCACAAGTGGCCGATTTTGGAATTAAAAAAAAAGAAAAAAAGAAAATA
Organism: Capsicum baccatum var. pendulum; assembly: GCA_030864225.1. Lineage (NCBI taxonomy): Eukaryota > Viridiplantae > Streptophyta > Magnoliopsida > Solanales > Solanaceae > Capsicum > Capsicum baccatum. The sequence goes on from CM061550.1 coordinate 177,998,620, forward strand.
ATTTTAAAAAACCGACCACTTATGTTAGGTTTTATTTAATAAATATAATTAAAAAGTATTTTCAAAAAGCAACCACTTGTGGTCGGTTTTACTTTAAAAATTAAATTTAAAATATTTTATAAAAGAGATTACAAGTGGTCAGTTTTGGATTTAAAAAAAATAAAAAATAAAATAATTTTAAAAAATCAACCACTTGTTGTCTGTTTTATTTAATAATACAATTTTTTAAAAGGCGACTACTTTGTGGTCCGTTTTATTTTACAAATTAAATTTAAAATATTTTATAAAAGCAACCACAAGTGGTCGGTTTTGAAATTAAAAAATAAAAAAGAAAATAATTTTAAAAAATTAACCACTTGTGGTCGCTTTTGTAATAAAAAAATAAAATATTTTTAAAAAGAGACTACTTGTGATGATTTTATTAAAAAATAATTATATGTAAAATCAAATATATAATATTTTAAAATTACATCGATCAAATGTATTCTATAATTAATATAATAATAATAAAAGTCAATCAAACTGACTTTGTAAAAAAAAATATGTTTAGAAACAAATCAAATCAAATAAATATATTCCAAAGTTCACTTCTACAACACTAACTCCTACATAGAATTACGCTACGTTATCTAAATCACCCCATAAGGGCTTATCAATCCTTACTAGGGCTATGAGGGAAAATCTTCTTCAAGTGTCCTTTCTAAGTCACCCAAAACACTAAGGCCGATTCCACTACTAAAAAAACTATTTTATCAACCACAAAAAATCGACCACATGTGGTCATTTTTTTTTAAAAAAATATTTTTTTAGAAAAAGTGACTACATGTGGTCGCTTTTATATTTTAAAATTCTAAAATAATCATTTTAATAATTTTATATTATTATTATTTATTTTTTTAAAAAATAAAAAATAAAATAAATCTCTTGTGGTATATTTTGGAATTAAAATAATACTAAAAAATTTAGAAAAACCGACCACTTGTGGTCGATTTTATTTAAAAAATATTATTAAAAAGTATTTTTAAAAAGCAACCACTTGTGGTATATTTTATTTTTAAAATTAAATTTAAAATATTTTATTAGAGCAACCACAAGTGGTCGATTTTGGAATTAAAAAAATGAAAAAGAAAATAATTTTTGAAAATAGGCCACTTATGATAGGTTTTATTTAATAAATATAATTACAAAATATTTTTAAAAAGCGACTACTTTTGGTTGTTTTTACTTTACAAATTAAATTCAAAATATTTTATATAAGCGATCACAAGTTGTCGGTTTTGGAATTAAAAAAAATATTAAATAAAATAATTTTAAAAACCAACCACTTGTTGTCAGTTTTATTTAATAATATAATTTTTTAAAAGGCGACCACTTTGTGGTCGGTTTTATTTTAAAAATTAAATTGAAAATATTTTATAAAAGTGACCACAAGTGGTCGGTTTTGAAATCAAAAAATAAAAAAGAAAATAATTTTAAAAAATTAACCACTTGTGGTCGCATTTGTATTAAAAAAAGAAAATATTTTAAAAAAGAGACCACTTGTGGTCGGTTTTATATAAAAATAATTATATCTAAAATTAAATATTTAATATTTTAAAATTACATCGATCAAATGTATTCTATAATTAATATAATAATAATAATAAAAGTCAATCAAACTTAGATTTTGTAAAAAAAATAAACTAAGAAATAAATCAAATAAAATAAATATATTCCAAAGTTCACTTCTACAAGACTAACTCCTACCTAGAATTAGGCTAGGTTATCTAAATCACCCCATAAGGGCTTATCAATCTTTACTAGGCCTATGAGGGAAAATCTTCTTCAAGTATCCTTTCTAAGTCACCCTAAACACTAAGGACGATTCCACTACTAAAAAAATTATTTTATCGACCACGAAAAACCGACCACATGTGGTCATTTGTTTTTAAAAAAGAGACCACATGTGGTCGCTTTTATATTTTAAAATTCTAAAATAATCATTTCAATAATTTTATATTAATTATTATTTATTTTTTCTAAAATAAAACATAAAAAAACAATCACTTGTGGTCGATTTTGAAATTAAAATAATAATAATAATAAATTTAAAATAACGACCACTTGTGGTCGATTTTATTTTAAAAATTAAATTTAAAATATTTTATCAAAGCGACTACAAGTGGTCAATTTTGGAATTAAAAAAAATAAAAAATAAAATATTTTTTAAAAACCGACCACATATGGTAGGTTTTATTTAATAAATATAATTAAGAGATATTTTTAAAAAAGTGACCACTTGTGGTTGGTTTTACTTTACAAATTTAATTTAAAATATTTTATATAAGCAATCACAAGTGGTCGGTTTTGGAATTAAAAAAAAGGAAAATAATTTTAAAAAACCGACCACTTGTGTTCAGTTTTATTTAATAATATAATTTTTTAAAATGCGACCACTTTGTGGTTAGTTTTATTTTAAAAATTAAATTTAAATTTTTTTATAAAAGCAACCTCAAGTGGTCAGTTTTGGAATCAAAAAATAAAAAAAGAAAATAATTTTAAAAAATTGACCACTTGTGGTCGCTTTTATATTAAAAAATAAAATATTTTAAAAAAGAGACCACTTGTGGTCGATTTTGTTAAAAAATAATTATATGTAAAATAAAATATATAATATTTTGAAATTACATTGATCAAACGTATTCGATAAGTAATTTAATAATAATAAAAGTCAATCAAACTTAGATTTTGTAAAAAAAAAAAATATACTAAGAAATATATCAAATAAAATAAATAAATTACATTAATATAATCTTTATCTTTTACTTATGTTTCAATATATAAAGTAAATATTTTCCTTTGTATATACATAAAATAACGTTAAACATAATCTTTGTATAATGAATATGTCTATATCATACATTTGAGGTAATGAAATTATATGCTACTATTGCAGTTATAATAATGTAACGTACATATATAACTAATAATTCATCAGAATATCATGAATGTGTCCTATTATGAGGTAATATACTTGTGGATGTGATGTATATAGTATGTATTCAAGAGTTGATATATATATATATATATATATGATGTAGTGATTGATCGATGAACGATGTAGTCAAAAAGTAGTAGAATCTATCCAAACATATTGAATACCTTGATTTGAAACTATAGAAGTAATAATATACTGTACGTTGAAGTTATATTAATGTAAGCTAATCAAATTAATCGATAACTAATCAAAGTATGTATATGAAATATGTCGCATTATACTATTGGATAATATACTCATGTATGTATGTGATGTTTATAGTACGTATTTAGAACTTGATATAGTCGATAGTGTGTATATGTGTACGTATGTATAGGTTTATATATAGTATATATATTATGTAGTGAAAGTATAATAACATAAGATAAATTAGTTGATAATTCATCTGAGTATATGTGAAATACGTTATATATTATTATGGGGTGGTAAAATCGTGTATGTGATGTATATAGTATGTATTCAAAAGTTGATATATATATATATATATATATATACATATATATGATGTAGTGATCAATGAACAATGTAGTCAAAACTAGCAGAATCTATCCAAACATATTGAATACCTTGATTAAAATGATCGAAGTAATAATATATTGTACGTTGAAGTTATATTAATGTAAGAGAATAATCAAATTAATCGATAAATTGTTAAAGTATGTATATGAAATACATTACATTATATTACGGGGTAATATACTCATGTACATATGTGATGTATATGTACATGTTGACACCCAATTTTGACCTCCCGATGCTCTCTTAAGATGCTATTTTTGTCATAAAATTTTAATCTTTAATATCAATATTTTTGCACATTATTTTGGTATCAAATAATTTTCTACAAGCCATAATCATGATTTAGAGAATATAAAAATTATTTTATTATTTTTCAATATCATTTTTTATAGTTTATTAATTCAAATACGACATTTTACAAAATTTTATTAATATTTATTAAATTATTTTTCACGTAAATGTGCACACTCATAATTCACAAGTACATTGTCTATCATTATTATTATTATTGTTATTGTTATTATTATTATTATTATTATTATTATTATTATTATTACATTATTGTTAAAATAGCGGCCACTTTGATTCAATTTTTTCATTTTGTATTTAATTTCTAACCAATTTTTTGATCAAATAATATCAATTTTAGCCATATTTTTCCTTAATTCTTTTTTTAAACAACCTAAACTTTAAACTCAAATTTTAATCTCAGTTATTACTCAAAATTAATCTAATGGCCGAGATTAAACCAGCCTTTTCTTTCCTTTTTTAACAAAAGGGAACTCTAACCCTTATTTTCTATCCCTCACAGCCGAACCCCCTTCCCTTCTCCATCTCTCTTCTCTCACCCTTTCTCTTCCTTCCTAAACTTCCACCATGACTGCAGCCACTGGAGCAGTCCACCGACAGTCGATGACCCTCCTCACCCTATATTATTTCGTTGCCTCACCACCATCGGCAAAAATAACAATAGTCCAACTAAGCTACAAGATTCGATCAGTCCCCATTCAGCCACTACCACTACCTCGTCTAGTCCAACGAACCAGCCAGCTGCCGGTGAGTCTCACCAGTCAACGCCACCATCACCACCTTTATTTTCTTTAATTTTTATCTCCACCAGTCGGCCAACCGCGATTCAGCCTTCCCCTCATCTCACCCATCACATCCTCACTAAAGTTGATGACTGGTGGGGTTTTTGATAAACTTCACTGAGATTTTGGACCAGTTTGATTCCTTAATAATTTCAATTGCATGTTTATTTGCTTTGTTTGTGAATTATCTTAATCAAATTCTTAGATTAAAAATATATGGCTTTTAACTTTAAGTTTTGATTCTATTTATTCAATTACGTGTTTGTTTATGTCTCTAGGTTGATATATGTGAAAAGCACCAAATTCTACAGACTTTGATTAAACCCTAAATTTTTTACTAGCTAATGTTTCAGTGATTTTATGATTCTGGATAACCTTATTATTGGTTGTCAATATTATGATGTGTAATTAGTGATGTTGATCTATTTTTGATTTCTAATACTATTATGACAATGAGACTGATTCAATTATGGAATGTTCTTATTTAGTTAATCTTTTTTTTTATAATCATAACCTCAACAAATCTTTCGTTTGCTTATGTGATTCTTACTCTCTTATTTATGATAGTGTTTTAATTTGTTTATTTTTAAAATGATTGATTAGTGGTACTGATTTACCTTTATGATTATTCTTACTCTACTATTTATGGTTTTTTTTTATCTGTTTTATTCTAATTGTGATTGATTAATGGTAGTATTTAGGAAAAAGTGTCTCATTTGTTCAACAACAAATCTCCTTGCTGGCCTTTTAATCATGTCATTTCTCTCTAGTCATCAATGTGTAGAATTTACTAAGGTGTGGTCACTTCAGAAGTGAATTAGTCAGTCGAAAATATTTAAGTGTAGTACTTGGAAGGTGAATTTGTGTTTTGAATATAGTTAAGTGTGGTCACTAGAGAAGTGAATAAGTGACTTGAAAATATTTAAGTGTAGGTACTTAAAATATGGACTTGTGTTTTGAATTTAGTTTAGTGTGGTCATTTGAGAAGAGAATTAGTGAGTCAAAAATGTTTAAATGTAGTTAATTGAAAGGTGGACTTATGTTTTGAATATAGTTAAGTGTGGTCACTAGAGAAGTGAATAAGTGACTTGAAAATGTTTAAGTGTAGGTACTTGAAATGTGGACTTGTGTTTTGAATATAGTGAAGTGTGGTCATTTGAGAAGTGAATTAGTGAGTAAAAAATTTTTAAGTGTTGTTACTTGAAAGGTGAACTTGTATTTTGAATATAGTTAAGTGTGGTCACTAGAGAAGTGAGTTAGAGAGTCGAAAATGTTTAAGTGTAGGTACTTGAAATGTGGACTTTTGTTTTGAATTTAGTTAAGTGTGGTAACTTGAGAAGTGAGTTAGTGACTTAAAAATGTTTAAGTGTAGGTACCTGAAATGTGGACTTTTGTTTTGAATTTAGTTAAATGTGGTCATTTGAGAAGTGAATTAGTGAGTAGAAAATGTGTAAGTGTAGTTACTTGAAAGGTGAACTTGTGTTTTGAATATAGCTAAGTGTGGTCAATAGAGAGGTAAATAAGTTACTTGAAAAGGTTTAAGTGTAGGTACTTGAAATGTGGTCTTGTTTTTTTAATTTAGTTAAGTATGGTCATTTGAGAAGTAAATTAGTGAGTCAAAAATGTTTAAGTGTAGTTACTTGAAAGGTGGACTTGTGTTTTGAATATAGTTAAGTGTGGTCACTAGAGAAGTGTGTTAGTGAGTCAAAAAACTTTAAGTGTAGGTACTTGAAATGTGGACTTGTGTTTTGAATTTAGTTAAGTGTGGTCAATTGAGAAGTGAGTTAGTAAGTCAAAAATGTTTAAGTATAGGTACTTGAAATATGGACTTGTGTTTTGAATTTAGTTAAGTGTGGTCACTTGAGTAGTGAATAAGTAACTTGAAAATGTTTAAGTGTAGGTACTTGAAATGTGGATTTGTATTTTGAATTTAGTTAAGTGTGGTCACTTGAGAAGTGAATTAATGAGTCGAAGATGTTTAAGTGTACTCATTGAAAGGTGGACTTGTGTTTTGAATATAGTAACTGTGGTCTCTTGAGAAGTGAGTTAGTAACTTGAAAATGTTTAAGTGTAGGTACTTGACATGTGAACTTTTCATTTTGAATTTAGTTTAGTTTGATAACTTGTGAAGTGAATTAGTGACTTGAAATATTTAAGTGTAGTTACTCGTATTATGAATAAGTGACTTGTCTTTTGAATTTAGGTACTTTAAATGTGAAGTTATATTTTGATTTTAGTTAAGTGTGGTCACTTGAGAAGTTAATTAGTTACTTGAAAATTTTTAAGTGTAGATACTTGAAACGTGAACTTTTCATTTTGAATTAAGTTTAGTTTGGTAACTTGTGAAGTGAATTAGTGACTTGAAAGTGTTTAGGTGTAGGTACTTGAAATGTGAACTTTTTATTTTGAATTAAGTTTAGTTTGGTAACTTGTGAAGTGAATTAGTGACTTGAAAATGTTTAGGTGTAGGTACTAGAAATGTACACATTTCATTTTAATTTAGTTTAGTTTGGTAACTTGTGAAGTGACTTAGTGACTTCAAAATGTTTAGGTGTAGGTACTTAAAATGTGAACTTTTCATTTTGAATTTCGTTTGCTTTGGTAACATGTGAAGTGACTTAGTGACTTGAAAATGTTTAAGTGTAGGTATTTGAAATGTGAACTTGTCATTTTGAATTTAGTTTAGTTTGGTAACTTGTGAAGTGAATTAGTGACTTGAAATGTTTAGGTGTAGGTACTTGAAATGTGAACTTTTCATTTTGAATTTTTTTTAGTTTGGTAACTTGTGAAGTGACTTGAAAATGTTTTGGTGTAGGTACTTGAAATGTGAACTTTTCATTTTGAATATAGTTTAGTTTGGTAACTCTTGAAGTGTCTTAGTGACTTGAAAATATTTAGGTCTAGGTATTTCAAAAGTGAACTTTTCCTTTTGAATTTAGTTAGTTTGGCAACTTGTGAAGTGGCTTAGTGACTTGAAAAAATTTATTTGTAGGTACTTGCAATGTGAACTTTTTATTTTTAATTTAGTTTAGTTTGGTTACTTGTGAAGTGACTTGGTGACATGAAATGTTTAAGTGGAGGTACTTGGAATGTGAACTTTCCATTTTGAATCTAGTTTAGTTTGGTAACTTGTAAAGTTAATTAGTGACTTGAAATGTTTAAGTGTAGTTACTTGAATTATAAATTAGTGACTATTCTTTTGAATTTAGGTACTTGAAATGTGAACTTGTGTTTTGATTTTTGTAAAGTGTGGTCACTTGATAAGTGAATTGGTGACTTGAAAATGTTTAAGTGTAGGTACTTGAAATGTGAACTTTTATTTTGAATTAAGTTTAGTTTGGTAACTTGTGAAGTGAATTATTGATTTGAAAATATAAAGGTTTAGCTATTTGAAATGTGAACTTTTCCTTTTGAATTAAGTTTAGTTAGGTAACTTGTGAAGTGACTTAGTGACTTGAACTGTTTTAGTATAGTTACTTGAGTTATGAATTAGTGACTTTTGTTTTGAATTTAGGTACTTGAAATGTGAACTTACGTTTTGATTTTAGTAAAGTGTGGGCACTTGAGAAGTAAATTAGTGGCTTGAAAATTTTTAAGTATAGGTACTTGAAACGTGAACTTTTCATTTCGAATTAAGTTTAGTTTGGTAACTTGTGAAGTAAATTAGTGACTTGAAAATGTTTAAGTGTAGGTACTTGAAATGTGAACTTTTGTGACTTGAACTAATTTCTTGAATGTGATTGATTATGTAAATGAAACCTGATTACAGTTGGATATAGCAACGAAATATTGATAATAGAATGGGCAAGACTGAGAATAAGGATGCGGATGATGAGTTGTAATTTTTAGTCTTTTGTATGTTTTGTAGTTTGGATTTGGAACCTTGATAAATTTTGTAAGTAATTTGATTTTTAATGTTTGTATTCTTATAGTGGTTGATTGCATATTAAATGATTGGTGGGCTGTACTATATAATGGAACGTAGCGTAGCTATATAGCGATAATTTTTTTTTACAAAATTACCAAAAATGTGGTCGGTTTTCTGAAAAAAATTTAATATTTGTTTTTACAAAATTACCAGAAAAATCGACCAAATGTGGTTTGTTTTTCTAGTAAAATTTTTAAAAACCAACCACATGTGGTCGGTATACTATAATTAATTAAAATTATTTTATTAAATAAATTATTAAATGAAAACACCAGCCACAAAGTGGTCGGTTTTGAATTTAAATTAATTAATTAATTTTTACAAAATCGACTACATGTGGTTGATTTTATATTTAGATTAATTAATTAATTTTAATAAAACCGACCACATGTGGTCGGTTTCTTTTGAAAATTTATTTTTGTTTTAAAAAATCCATTTTTTAAAAAATAAATATTGAATTTTAAATATATAAATATATATATTAAAAAAATAGACCACACTTGGTCGGTATTAAAAAATTCTACCACACTTTTTTTACCCACGCGTTTTGGTCGATTTTTTTGTCGCAAATGCAAGAAAATCGACCACATGTGCTCCGTTTTTGTGGTCGGTTTTCCTATTTTCTCTATTAGTGTTCATAACTAGTCCTATTTAGGTCAACATACTCTTAAGGTTATTCAAAAACATCATTCTCCTCTATTAGAGCAACTTAAGGTATTCTCATACAATTCATGAGAGTACAAGTAGAACTATCAAAGGTTCTAGGCTATAGTCATGCATCACATTTTACAAGTTTAATAGCCTACGAGGATCAACGAATCCCAAGTATCATCATTCACCCTTTTATCATCTAAATCGCCGCCCAATCTCACAAGATATCAAAAATATACTACAATTTAGCTCAATCTAACTACAAGCAAGCCAAACCTACCTTGAGTCCAAGTAGCTCACGAACCAACAAGCTTTGCCTTCCCTTTTCTTGAAGTATCTTCCATGAGCCAAGCTATCAATAACATAGTCTAAGCATCATTACAAGATTAACAATACCCATTATGGCACCATTATGCCATGGGTCCAAAATGACACCAAACCCCCAAGTGGGTCCCACTATTGAAAAATGAGTTTTCGAAACAAACTCATTGCTCAACTATATCATTAGGGAGCTATAACCCTCAAGAAATTTGAGTAAATCAATCACATATGTGGCTAAAATTAAGCCTCATAGGCTTAGAAGTTTTGTGTCTAGAAATCAAGAAATTAATACCAAACTAGAACGAATCTTACCTTAGATTTGTAGCAAAAATGGACTACACAAGTTATTCAAGCTCCTAATCAACCCACAAGACTCACTTTGAAGATTTTTCACTGTACTAGGGTTTTAGAGCTCAAGAGGGAGGCACAAATAGACAAAATTTTGGGCAACACAACATTTAAATCGACATTGCCCAAGCCTCGGGTAGCGTGGTCGTGGACGAGGTTGGCCGCAGTTGCGGCACCGCGTTCGCACCTCACCTACCATGATTGCGGTATCTTTCTCTAAGCGAGGAAATAGCTGAAGTCAGATTTCACATTTAAGGCTTTTTTATTAAAGTTTTCACTCGGTGGTCACTTAGAACCAACGAAGACTTCAAATTAGGAAAGCGGTTCTAAAAACCAAATGAACTGATAGGTAACCGAACTATCGGTTCTAGCAAGTCACTAATGACTTGGGGAAGCTATGGAGAAGCTCTATTGGCAAAAATAAGCAAGAATACGGACAATGACCTGAAGGGTCATTAAAATATCCACTACTAAGGAACTTTTATCCCCGAAAGTTAAACACGACAAAGACACCTGAAGCCTCGAACAAATAAGGATACTGGGATCACATATCATTCTCGATCTTCTAAGTAGCCTCCTCTATTGGGAAATGTCTCTACTGAACCTTGATTACTGGAATTTATCTAGAATGTAGTCGCCTCATATCATTAGCCAAAATAAGAACGGGCTCTTCCACAAAGGTCAACTGCTCGTCCAACTGGACCGAGTCCCATCTAAGCACATGAGAAATATCCAGAATATACTTCCACAATATAGAGACATCAAAAATCGTATGAACAACAACAAAGTCTGGAGGTAAAGATAACTCATAGGTCACCTCGCCCACTATACAGAGGATATTAAAAGGACCAATATAGCGAGAGCTAAGCTTACCCTTTCACCCAAATCTTGTCACACCTCTAGTAGGTGAAATATGAAGGAACGCTCAGTCACCAACTTCGAATCTCAAGGAACGAAGCCTACGATCGGCATAGGCCTTCTACCTACTTTGGCCTGCTCTCAGCCTATCCCGAATCACCCCGACTCTATCCAATAAGTAATAAAGTAAATCTATACAATAGGGTCTAACCTCAAAAGTCTCAAACCATCCTATAGGAGAATGACATCTCTTACCGTACAAAGCCTCATAAAGCACCATCTCAATACTCGAATGGTAACTGTTACTGTAGGCAAACTCTACCAATGCTAAGTGTTGATCCCATTATCCTCGAAACTCCATAATACAGGATCAGAGCATATCCTCAAGCACCTGAATAGTTCACTCGGACTTACCATCCGTCTGTGGATGAAAGTCTGTACTCAAATCAACTCAAGTACCCAACTCCTCCTAAAATGCTCTCTAAAACCGCAAAGTAAATACAGAACCATGATCTGATATAATTGACATAGGGACTCCATACAAAAAAACTATCTCTCAAACAAAAATTTGGGCTAATATCTCAGCACTGAAGGTCATCTGAATAGGAAAAAAATATGCCAACTTGGTCAAATGATCCACAAAAACGCAAATACCATCGTGACCATGGGAAGTACAAAGCAAACAATTAATGATATCCATGGTAAACCTTGCCCCTTTCTACTCAGGAATAGGTAACCTCTTAGTTAAATCACCTGGACACTGATCCTCGATATCTTTGCTCCTCAATAAACATAGCAGGCTGGGTCATAAATGGATGAGCGACTGCCAGCTAAACAACTACCAGAATAGGGGAAACCTCAACTCCAGGATCTGCAGCTACAGGCTGCACTCCTGCCCCAATTTCCTATGAACCATCCATAATACCTAATATCTTAACTAAAGTATCTCTAAGCAAAGAAAAGAGGATGAATCCTAGTGGATCCTGGGTAGGTGTCGTCCCACTGTTGGCTGGGGTGGAGGAGTAATGGGGTTTAGGGAAGATCCACGTGGATCCCTAACCGAGGACTCATCACGAGTCTAGGTCTTAGGAATCTCCTCATGTATAACTATAGAATGAGTCCTAGGCATTTGTAAAAGAGTAAATTCAAGAGCATATCCAACAAAATACCTCAGACTCTTAGCACGATATGAGTAAAATAAGTGAGGGATTCATAAGAATGTCCTATAGCCTCCCAAATATAGGAAACAAATGTCAATCTTTAGATCTGTAGGACTCAATTAGACACTTGCTCTTGTACCTATAATATCGGTGAAACCTAGGCTCTGATAGCAGTTTGTCATGACCCGAGTTCTGAGTTATGATGGCACCTACTATAACCCAATAAAAGGTAATCCAACGCCATAACCTGGAGCTAATACAATAGGTTACCTTGGTAGAAATGTCCAATATGGACCTTATATGGGAACATAATACAACAACAACATTCCATAAAGAAACAACTATTATTCGAATACCATTCCCATGACCTGATAGTATTAGTACAAGAGCATCTCTATATTCGATAATAGAAGTTACAACTCAATGAATAGTCTTAAATAGTATCATACATTCGTCTCTAATACAAAATATAGAATACAATGGAAGGGAAAAAATAAAACTCAAACTCTAATAGTTTACCCTGTCTTCTGATGATCAACACCGTACAACCGTGACTCAACAGTGGCAACTAGAACTCAGGTCTACACTAATAAGGTATAAAAGTGTAGTATGAGTTCCAAAACACAGGTACTCAGTAGGCATCATCGACCGACTGAGCTAAATTATAATATAAGGACGATATAGAGTAAGACAATAACTTAAAGTCAAGGTACAAGATCCTAAATCTTCTTTGATATCACTGTATAAGATAACTAATCAACTAGAACAATAGTACGACATTCCATATCCATATATTCTATTACTTTCATACAACATGAGTAATCATAATGGAAACGTGAAGCCACATATATACAATAAAAATTATGTAATTACCATAATCAACACAACAACTATCGTTAGAGCATAAAGTAGAGAACTTACCATGATGTCCCATACCACCAAGAAGTACACTCAAGGAAAGCAAACAAAAACTCATCACAACAAACCATACCACTGGAGAATACACCAAATTATCAATTCATCAACATATTAAGGCACAACTACACAAGAAACTCACAAAAGCTGCAGGTGGTACATTCCCATCATAGCTTCTTACAGAGGTCAAAAATCATCATTAATACCATAATTTGACATAATGAAGCTGATATAATCTGATACGAGATCTATTATAAAAATATAAAAACAACCAAAAACATAAGGCAAATCAAGAACAAGATGGAAATTCACCGTCGACAGTAACACACAAAAATCGTGAATAAGAATAAGAAACAAAAACATAATAATGCAATAAAAATAAAAGATAGGTAAAATGACATAAGATCTTACGAAATAAGGAGAATCGACACGTGTATCAAACGCAAAGATCCTCAACATTGTAATAATCAACACCAATCTTCTTACGGTGACCGCTAAGGGAATCAACTCTGCTTACAACCACTGTTTCTAAGCAAAAGTTTAATATTGGCTTTTCTAAGCCCTACACTAAACTACTTGGCTTTTCCAAGCCCTACACAGATACACTTTCAAAGAGAGAAGAATTTTAATGTTCTTCAAATATCCACAAGCAATTAAAGAGCTAATGACCTAATAGAAGACTATTTATAGGCTAGCTTATTACATAAAAAAATTGCCAAAGTACCCTTAATGAGAGGGGCGTCCTTGGTATGTAAATTAGGGGATGCCTTGGAGTGTTTTGGAGTGTTTAAATCTCTTCAAAACACTTCAACACTTGTGCTCTCAAATAGTCATCAAGTCAAGCCTCCAAGAAACCCTCTACCCATGGAGTTGCTCTCTTGAATGTCCAAAATGGGTCCTCCATACATTCTCTTATGTCGTCGAGGTGACCAAAGATTCTAGTCTTTAAGTGTTGGCCTCCAATGATATCATCAAAAGCTATGATGGTTGTTTGGCTCGTATCATCCTCCCCTTCTTCAAAAGGATTCGACCTCAAATCCATACCTTGCAAAATCAAAGGGAGGACAAGAAAACACAACTTCCTCATGGCATGAGGGTTAGGATTAGCATAAACAATTATTTCATCATTCCACGGTTGCAGAAATTTGAAATATAACCAAGAATCATTTGAATTGAATATTAAAAACTCAATGAAAAATACACAAAGGATTTAGTTATTGGAATCACCAAGAGGTAAGGAAACTACAAAGGTCCTAATGGGGTCACATGATCCAAAAGGTAGAATTACCTCCATCTTATGATCCATAAGACATAATAATTTCACTACCTCTTCAAGAAACCACTCTAAGGGTGGTTCTTCAATTAGTTCTAAAGTTCACAAGACCCATATAGCATTATCACTCAAGCACATAGACCAACCAATAAGTTCCTACCTCTATATAAAACAAATCCAAGATTAGCATGGATATCATCATAGGCAAAGTGGGAGTATAGAAAGGAATCAAGTGTAAAGGCATACACGATCGAAGATAAAATATTTAAGTACATACATATTCTTTTTTTTGAATACATAGACAACTTGGCATCCACAAGTTGGGATTCACTCAACTTCAGCACAATGGTATTAAGCAAGGATGCACATTTAGAAGCATTATCCCAAGGAGTCAATGACACTTGTGCTCTCGAGTTTTCAAGAATGACTACACATTGGTTTTCAAGAATGACTACACATTCCTTACCCTTAAGAGTACTCTCATCATCCAAAAATAGATTTCCATCTTTAGGAGAAATGTTGTCACACGATAGTGGGTTGGTATATAGGTTATAGCCTTTAAGACAAGCTATACATTCAACATCATTAGCACTACTAGGTTTATTAGGAGTGATCATTGTTTATCGCTCGATTGAGATTACCGTGAAACTGACTCGGCTCTAGACCAGCAAACTCTTTCGGGCATACGTACCCCTAGCACACAATAGCATAAAGTAACACAAGAACTCATACACAACATGCCCATAGGCCATCATACGCAACACATAATTGAGGACTTCACACTTAGCAAATCAAATGGCCTCATTTCTTCATATAAGAAACCAATCAAACACGTGGGGAGCATGCTTTGGGTCCACAACAAATACTAAGCACAAACATCATAGTTACCTCAATAATTCATCATGGCATTCCATCATACACCCACAATGCACTAATCCATAGGAACAAAGCATGAATTTATCTTTTAAGACCTAATGAACCACAATGCATAGTTTTCTATTCTCTTAAATATTTTTTCAAACATATGGTAGACATAAGTTAATACTTAATTAGGCATGAAATGATAATTTGGATAACAAACATGTCAAATACTTAATTCTTCTTCACAAAGGCATAGGTGGATTCATCAAGATTACAAGTATTCAATCACTCATTTCATATATTTATACATCACACACCACCATAGTTTCCACAAACATACAAAGATCCCTTCTTGGATATCATCAACTTCAACAACATAATCACCAACCATCACACAAATACTACACACATATACTTCAACCAACACACATAATCATCCCACACATATATCTCAACTATCATGTGAATACTACACACATACACAATGAAAATTTTAAAAGTATAATCATATATATATATATATACACACACATGTAGCTTGAGCCTTTTAAAAAGTATTTGTGGGATAGATAAACATTTGCATAACTTAGACTCCATAGCCGGAAGAGATTGAAGGAAGAAATTCTTGAATCAAAGCCTCCAATTAATTTCTCCCAATTCAAAACCCTAACCCTAACATGATATATATATATATATATATATATATATATACGTATAAGAGAAATGAGAGGAAAATAATACAAGTTCTCAGCTGAATGGGGTGTTTATAGAGGTTTAAAAGAGTGGTGAAAGACCAAAATGCCCCTAAGAAAAAAATAAAACCCAAATATGTCCTTCAGTGATCTATTCGGTAGGCTGAAGTAAATTGTCCATAAGTTTTTACTCCGATGTCCAAATTGGATTAAACCAATTTCATTGGAAAGAAGACTCTCAGGGCTTTCCGTTGATATATAGAATGTCACAAATTTCATTATGTACACGAATTTATGATTGTTTAAAGTTGGAGCAAAAATATGCCTGGCCTTAGTACTTTTTCCTGCACGTTTTACTGTTCACTAGTATTTATGGTTCGATCGGAATGTTCATAACTCATCACTCGGGTGTCCGTTTTGGATGATCCAGATATCGTTGAAAATCTTATTCGATACTCTACGCAATGGAGGGTCACAATCCAAGAAATTCCATGCAGACAATTTATAATTCATTCTAGAAGGTAGAACCCAACACGTTTACGCACAAAATTCTAATGAAAATTTTTTCAGGGTATTACACTAACTTATGGAAGGTGATTCCAACTGCTGAATGAACTAGAACTCCTTAATTTTAGGAATTGGGAGAATACAAGATTCTCTATCATATGCATGAACATGAACTATGATCATGGAACTAAAACGTAAAGCATGAGTATGTATTGGGATAACTAAACATACTGGAATAAGAATGGATTGAGTCTCATCCTTACTTTCTAATGTTCTATAACATTTTGGCATCACTACTAAAATCTGGAAGTCTGACTTGTTTACTCATTCTATCATCTTCCCCTTAAACTTAAGCCATCACTCCAAGTCTGTGAACCACTATATAAACTCTAATCTAGACTGCAATCACTTTACTCCAGAGTCTGGGATGTAATCAACACCCATAAAACTAAACTTACCCTGAAGGAATTTATCTTCATGTACAACAACCAATGCTAATACATTCTTCTGAGATTCAACTCTTAGATTTCTATAACCCTAAAGTCATCATACAAGAACTTAAACACCCACCAACTTAGATTCTAAAACTTAACATGGATGTCTTCACCCTCTAATAAACCATACTACTTTTATCATAGTCTACTAATATCATATCTCAAAACTTATATTTTCGTCTAAACCTTGAGAGTCAAGATCATATCAAAAGGCTCAACTGTATCAATCAAAACTCCTTACTTAGCTCTTTATAACATCATACACCATACAACTAGTCTCTTTTCTCTTAGCAACTCAATGGTACTACTAACCACACAACACTTAATAAATTTAAAAAATAATGGAGCCCCGTATCACCTTGGACACACCTCAACATTATACTTAGAAAATCATACCTTTTTATGAATAACTAACCTCAAACACTTGCATACACTGTTCAAGCCTACGAGATCACACCCATATAACTAGCATCACTAACCAAGAAATCATTACATCCACCTTGATGAACATCAATTGTTCAAACTTAATGTCTAGTACTAAATATAATTAACAACCTACCTTGTGTACAAATTGTCACTTGGGATCTATAAACTAAAACATCAAGAAACAATAGTCCCCTAGAACTTCACAACAACAACAATTGGTCATAATTATATGGTTTATCTTATCATAATCCATTAACACATCCTCTTTCTACACATCATTACTATTTACCCTTCTATACATCTAATTTTATATCATACCTCTATAAATTTCAGCTAATCTCCTTTTTGCAATCTCAAGGAAATCCAAAAGTAATGATACGAAAACACCAAACACTTTATCAATATCTTATAATTTTTTAAACACAATAAAAACCACTGATAACTCCTTCCGTACTTCAAACAAATAATAATTCACCTTAACTAACAACTCCTTCTTCACCCTCTAATAACACACAAGGACATATCACCATAACATATCTGGATAATATGCATAATCTTATAGATATACTTTGTACCAATCATCATTCCCACTCTTCTTGTAACTACTCTTCAATACACATACTTCAAACTATAATAAGGTTCTACTATTCATAAACCATAACACTGAAGTTCATAATATCCCTCGAATACACACTTTATCTAACAATCTAGGTTCATACTATCTCCTCTCATGAGTACTATCTTAATTGAGATGGGTTAATAGGAAATCTGAATACATATCTAATTCTATCTCCACTGAACAAATCATAAGGATGAGGACTTAACTTTCAACTCAAGGAACTTAACACACTAGAGAGCTCCTCTCAAGCCCTTTGTATGACTTCTGAAACTTCTACTAGCAAATCTAAGAGCATTATCTGGTGAGAAACTGGACCTTGCTAATTATGTTATCTCGAAAATAAGTCATAGAAGAGGAAATTTGGGGTAACACACGAATAGATAGGAGATTCTGAGAGAGCAACTTTACTGCATGATCAAGAGTAGGAAAGAAGGGAAACTTTTCTTAAATGACTTGTAGCCTTTCAAAGAAAAGTATAGATATCTCAATAACATTTTATAAGACTCTACTAGACATGGCTTCACAGACACCCTACGATACTTGAACCTTGTGCTCTGATACTAAGTTTGTAATGCCCCAAAAATTTATCCCGAGATGTCACATAGTGCTTAAGATCACAAGTGATCCCAAGCTAACCCTCATACTGGCATAACTCATGAGCAACTAAATAAGATGCATAAATCTATACAAAATTAGCGGAAGATAACTCTTTTCTGAATTTAATCAATACAAAAATGAATTCACATGATGACAACTCTGCTTTTACAAAACAAAACTAAAACTGAAAATTGCATAACTAACTCTAACTAACATCTGTAAAGCTTCGACTATACTAAACAAAAATAGTTTGGAAGCTACTCCAACTATCGTTAATCATTACATATGAATAAGAAAATAAATGGCATAAGTAAATCTAACTGAAATAACCAAAATAGAAGGACTCATCATCTTGTTTGCTGGAATCTCCAACTGTGTGAGTTTGAATGTGCATACAAAAACTTTTACCTACATTATGAGATAATGTAGCACATAGAAATGTACGTTGATCTATACTGTGAGGATGTACTCAGTATATGGGGGTGAAATACATAAGTAAAAGATATCTCATAATCATTATTTATGAAATAATGTATGCTAAATGTAAATAACTCACATAGCTTGACTAAATTTGAAATCTAAAGATCATGAATCATGAATAGTAAAGATCGCAGTATAAATCTTGGGAGTCATTACACTTAGTTATAAATTTGTATTCTCTTCTTGTTCTTAAATCATGTAAGCCAAATGAAATATGAAAACTCATTCTATAGTAAATACTTTATCTCAAAAAGCTATTTTTAAGAGTGGGGGATATTTTTAGGAGGTTCTTGTAACCGATATGTACACCATGTGAGCATCCATGGTGTCCCACGACTAGCACCCATAAGGTTAGGGTTGTTCTACCCTTGCAATTGGAATAGAACAATCTCATTTCTGTGATCACAATCTCAATCATCCACATATAGTGGGCATAAATCTCAATCCTATGATGGCACATAGTTCTAGGGTATGAAACTTTAGTAACATGCCCAACTCGGTGTTAAATACTACTCCCAATCTCATGCTCAAAATCTCAAGAAAATCCACTTTGAAAGCAATCTCATGGTTTATAATGAAACCAACTATAAAATCTATAATCTCATTTTGTAAAGTGGATTTTTTAAATCTACTGTGACCAAAAGTCAAATCTTTCTCAATAATCTCAAAATAACTAATCATGGGGTGCTTATAGCACAAAAATTCTCAAAATAACAATCTCAAAGAAGGTTTAATAATCCATATATCAAAATCATGTTAATATCTCAAATTTCATGCTTGATAACATAAACACTCATAATTCATCTTAAAATCTGTAAATTTTAGCAATGTGCATAAAAACATAACTATACTCATGTAATTCATATTCTAAAATTTTCAAAATGTCATAATCTCATGAATAGCAATATGGGGTATAAACCCAAACTTTAATTCATAGTAAAACATATAAAATAAAATAACTTTCGTAGAAAAATCAAGTTTTAGGAACAAGAATGAAGGATTTATTCTTGTTCAAACCCCACATACTTTGGATGATGAACTTAGATGAACAACTTACTTTTTGAGATACTATTTGCGTTCTTGAAAATCTTGAGTTGGGAAACTAGAATCTTGAACTATCTTAGAAAAGTAATGGTGAACTTCGGGTATTCTTGAAGTTGGGTATTGGAGTCAAGGGTTTTTAATTGAGAAAAATTGGGGAAGAATGAGCATATTTTGCTCAATAATGCCTTTAATCATTTGTTTTCATGATTTGGGGATGTGGGCAAAAAGACTAAACTGCCCTTGGGCTTTAAAATTCATAACTGGGATGCCATTTAAGGCTTCACCGCGATGTGGTGAATGATCCATCGCGATACCTACCGCGACATAGTGGAATCACGGTGAGCTACTAGTTTGTGACAATTGTGGATTTAGGTTTCAACATGATGAGGTACAATCACAATGACTCACTGGAAAATGACAAACGTGGATTTGACTTCCACCATGATGCAGTGGCCCATTCAATGGGAACACTACTTGCTAAAAACGTCCTAACTTCTTCAACGTGTGTCAATTTTTGACGAATCTTATATCGATGAAATTTTTTTTCAATTTCCTACACAATGGAAAGTCAAAATCTATATAATTCCTCACAAAATAAAGATAATTCATTTTAGAAGGTAATTCTTGATGTTTTAGGAACATAAAAAATTTAGCTAGGAAACTTCGGGGTATTACAAATAATGTCTTATATGCTTCCCAAAGTGCTTTAGTACTTTCTCCTAAAAATATTTCTAAATGTCTATACATAGTTTCTGTATTTGGTTCTTGATTCCCCTGTATATGTTGTATGTAATCTGCTACAACTATATTTTTCCATATGTCTATTACATTAATCCATAACTGAGGATAATGAGCTAGCAAGTTTAAAATTTTTCCTTATTACCACCTTCTTTCAATATAATGGGTTCTTATATTGGCATTCTTTTTTCTCTAGATTTTACGTCTTGTTCAACTTAAGTGACTAGGTTTATTCTAAATACCCTATATCTTGGTAAATTTCCTGTTGTTTTATTTACTCTTTGCATTCTGGTTGTTCTCTGGAAAGGGCTTGCAGTACTTGCCGCACTTTCCATAAATTCTTTTATACTTTTGTCTGTACTATAAATCGATTATGAGTCTTCGCCTTTTAGTTTCTTTTTATGTATATAACCATAATTATCTATTCTTAACTCAAAAATTATAAAATGTTCTTTAGCTTTGGCAAGATTAAGATTTCCCATTTTACAGCATATATATTTGAACTTTCTATCGTTATTTATTTTGTATAGGGCTTCTGCTTTGATTATAGCTTTATTCACTTCAAAACCTTCTTCTAATATTTCTGTATTCATAAAGTTAGTATTTTTACATTCTTTCATTTCTTTTTCATTTATATATTGGTAGTCTATGAATCTTACAGAAGTTTCTCCTTTAGTGTTTATATACATTAAATGATTGGTTGGCTTTAGTATTTCTTTATAAGTAAATTTTTCTAAATTCCTTTCTTGTCCTGTATAGTCTTCTGAACTTATCTTTAGGGGTTTCATAAATTTAATACCTTTATTTCCCATTAAACTTACTACATCATCTATTCTTAGTCTAAATTTGGTACTACTATTAGTGGATAGTTTTCCCATAAATCCTACACATATTAATAAATTATTTCCATTATTCATTTCTTCATATCCTTTAGTCTGGATTCCTATCATTATATATTTTTAAAATTCTAGAGAATTTATCATATAATCTGGACTACAATAAAAAAGTCCTTCATTTGTTGACATGTCTACTTCTGTTATTCCAATTATAGATCTTTTTGATTTTGATAATCTATTATCATAGATTTTAACTAATATTTTGGTTCCTAAATTCTTTCTGGTTAGTCCATTTAGGACAACTACTATGAATCCCATGTGCATGAGGCTCATGTTTGACTTAGAAATTTATCTTAAAGATTCTGAACTTATTAAATTTATACTAGCGGTATCTTTATCCATTACTCATAATTGCTCTTCTCTATATTTTTTATTTAATTGTGTCATTGAAAACATTCCTTCAATGTAGAGTGTCTTAGCTCTTCTTAATTTTAAGTTGTTTTGTTGGAAAAGTTGTATATCTTTATCTACATCTAAAATTTCTTCCAGCTGTTGTCTTGGTGTCATTTTTGGTTTGTTTATTATTCTAGGTAGCACATTATTTGTTAAGTTATTTTGGGTAAAACTTGATCTTGGTCTGCTTCGGGATGCTAAAAAAAGGTCCATGTGTTTTTAGTAGAGTTTAGCTTTTCTTTCTCCTTTTGAGGAGTTAATTGTACTTTCTTTGGTTGTTCTATTAATTCTTCTATACTAGCTTGTTGTTCGATCTGGGCTTTTTCTTGTTGTTCTAGCTGAACTTTTTCTTCAATTGCTTTTTCTAGATTTAAGTTCTAATAGTAGTAATATTATAATATTTTTTTTTTATTACTGTGGAGTCTGCTTTTTCCTAGGGTTGATGATCTGATAATTTTTTGGGATTTGGTTGAATTTATGCCTTTTTTGTAATATTGCTAAGTAGAGTTGATCATTTAAAGGGATGTTATTCATAGGGGAGTTATTTCTTTAAGCTGACTAATTTCTTTACGTATGTCTTTTAATCCTTTTTCTATGTTATTTATACTAAGAAAATTTATATCCTTATTTGTTATTTCTTTAATTTGTCTTTATAGTTCTATGTGTTGATATTTTAGGAAATCAAAGTTCTATTCTATTTTATCTAACAGTTTCTTTTGTTTAATTTGCAAGTTTTCAAATACTTCTAGAGTCTTTAGTTTTTTACTATCTTCTCTTTGTACTGCTTCTCCTAGATTTATTATAAGATCTGTAATAGTATTTAGTTGAGAATATTCCTCATGCAAAATATGTTCTCCGTTACCGCAATTATATTTAATTAATGAATCATCTTTTATTCGCTTGCAAATCTAGGTATTCTATTTTCTTGAAGGAATCTATTTTAATGTTCTTATCCTAGCCAAAATGTTTCTCTATTGCATTCTTCTCTAATTGATTTTATTCTAATCTTCCAATAATTTATACAATATCCAGTCAGCTCTAATCTATTTTTTAGGAGGATTAAGTGGTCTACACAGCCTAAAAGTTTTTCGCGATCTGAAAATATAATTGCTTCTGGTAAATCAATTGATTCTACTACTATTATTTCTTTTATTAAATTTTTTTCCTTTATTAGAATTCTGTTTAAATGTTTCGAGTTTTTATATACGTAATTGTATAGTCTTTGAACTTTTCTAGCAAACAGATGTGTTTTTATGTACTTTTTATCCTAAAGAAATATTTACTATGTTACACTATTTCTTTAGATAACTTATCCTTCTATTGTAATATTCTATGTCGCTTTTAATTTAGTGTAATTCCCATCTTATTTCACTTAAATATTCTTTGAATGATTCTGATTGTGATCTTTCTAGAGTTGCTAATAATTTCAAATAGTTACTCAAGACTATTTGTTGTTCAACTTTGTTTTCCCTGCTCTTTATTTCTTCATTTAAATACCAATACCTTAGTCGTAGATTGTTAGAAAAAGATTGTCTTTTCATTAGATATTATTTCTAGACTTAAGGAGCTTTATCAATTCGTACTATAGGCCAGATATTATGGTGATTGGGTTATCTAGTCTTCTTAAATCTTCTTTTGTACTATTTAGTCTTTATATTCATAGTATAAACTATACAAATTATTCTCAATTTCTTTTAATGATTTTGTATTTCTATGAGGTGTTCTCATTAGACCAAATAAAAAGGATACTTTACCCTTAGTTCGTCTGTAATGTAAAATATTTGGGTTTTGACTTCAGATAATCTATTATCTACTTGTTGTAGTTTTGTCCAAACTTTTTCTCTTGATTCGGGAGAGATGTCAAATAATATAATAAGTAACTGCCTTTGTTTTATTAAGACACAATATAAGTTTATATATTTTTTCTTTATATTTCTATTATACCAATAATATTCTAAACTTAATATTATTAATTTTTCGTAGGGTCTAGGTTTTCTTTTCTCAATTCTTGATACCATATATAATAAAGACTCTTAGAATCTTAGGACTCTGATACCAATAATAAACAGAGATAAAATAGATAGTAATAATAAGAAGGCAAATAAACAAGGAGCAAATAATTAAAACAGATAAGAAGGTTTGAGAAATAAAGCAGAGTTAAAGCAGATAGTTTATAATATACTTTAAATCCTACTAAGTACTACCTCCTTCATTGTCCTTAGTCTAGTGTAAGTGGACAAGTTATAAAGATCAATGTATATTTTCTAAACCTCACTTCTTCCTTAAGACGTGTAAGTAGTCGTTACATAAGATCATTGTATTTTTCTCCCTTGTTAGCACATTATGTTGAATTATATTAAGTTAATATTTTCTTCGTAATGTGTTTTAAATATTATAGATCTGATAGCCGAGTGGATTACCATTAGCTTTCCGATCTTGTAGAAGCAATGTGTTTTAATTTTAGATCTGGATAGCCGTGTGTATTCCCGCCAGTTTTTCGATCTTTTAAAAATGTGTAATTTAGTTTTGATCTTGTAAAGTTGTAACTTACTTATAAATATACCTTTAGTATATGGTTATTTTCTCAGTGTTTAGCAAGAACGATGGATTAATTTGTAAATTCCAAAGGAATTAACAAAGTTTGATAACAATTTAATAGGACTGTTGTATTATCTCAGGGTGTGATTAGAGAAGCCATTGCTAAATATCTAAAACTGAAGAGAAAGAGATGAACAGGGTATATATAAAAAGAATAAAAATATCAAAAAATGCAAAAAATAATTATTTATTTTGTTGGGAGTAAATATACTTTGATCTTTATAACTTGTCCACTTACACTAGACTAAGGACAACGAAGGAGGGATTACTGAGTAGGATTTACACCATATTATAAACTATCTACTTCAACTCTGCTTTATTCCTCAAACTTTCTTATCTTCTTTAATTACTTGTTCCTTGTTTATTTGTCTGCTTATTATTACTATCTATTTTATATCTGTTTATTATTGGAATCAGAGCCCTAAGATTCTAGAAGACTCTATTATATATAGTATCAAGCCCTGAGAAAAGAAAATCAAGATCCTACGAAAAATTAATAGTAATAAGTTCAAAATATTACTAGTATCAGAGCCCTAAAATTTTAGGAGACACTAAAATATATGGTGTCCAATTATATTTCTAGATTTCAGAAAAGAAGGCCTCGACCCTACGAAAAAGAGATAATCTTAGATTTAGAGTATTATTGGGATATTCTTATATTATTAAAAGACTATAAAAATTATATAATATTTTGGTAGAACAAAGAAAGTTATACTTGCAACTTCTTGAACTTTCACCGGAACTAGGCGAGTAGATCTATCAAAAATAGAAAGAATAGATGCTTGATTACCAGAATTACAAGTGCAAATAGAATATTCTAGACATGAATTGAAGATCGAAAAAAGTTGGAATAGGATAAATGATATTTATCTAGCTTAATGAGACCACCTCAAAAAAATACAAAATCATTAAAAGAAATCGAAAATAATTTATATAGTTTAAACTTAGAATATAAAAGACTAAATAGTACAAAATAAGATCCGAGAAGACTAGATAAGCTAATCACCATAATATCTGGTCTAGAGTACGAATTGATAAAGCACCTTAAGTCAAGAAACAATATTTAATGAAAAGACATCCTTTTGCTAACAATTTACGATTAAGATATTGGTATTTAAATGAAGAAATAAAGAGCAGGGAAGACAAAGTAGAACTAGAAATAGTCTTGAGTAACTATTTGAAATTATTAGCCACTCTAGAAACATCACAATCAGAATCATTTGAAGAATATTTAAGTGAAATAAGATGGGAATTACATGAAATTAGAAGCGACATAGAATATTACAATAGAAGGATAAGTTATCTAAAGAAACGGTGTACCACAGTTTAACAAATAATGTGCTATCTAAAATAATAAATAGACTAAAAAATGACTCCAACACAACAGCTAGAAGAAATTTTAGATTTAGATAAAGATATAAAACTTTTTCAAAAAAATAAATTAAAATTAATAAGTTCTAAAACACTATATATGTAACACCTTGTACTTTTACCTAGCTTAAATTCGTCCTAAGAATATCAAAAGACTTGATTTAAAGATGAATACACATTTATGCATATGGAATTTTCAAGATTTTGAGTTTTCATTGCGTGGAAAATTGAATAATCTTTCCATCGATACCAAATTCTTCGAAATCCGACACCCGGGCGAAGAGTTAGGGCCATTTTTGTAAGACAGTGTGCCAACTGGCACTTCAGCACGTCGCGGAGGCCGTCCTAATGACAATTGTTATTTTCCAGTGAGCTGACGCGATACCACCGTATCAGACCACCAGCCATTTTCCCAATTGTCACTTTCCATTGTGACTCCATGATAATGGCGCGTCACGCCAAGGGGCAAATTCCCATGCAGTGAGTTGGCGAAATAGCACCGCGTCGCGCCAAAACTCCAATTCCTAGTTGTCTAGTTTCTAGTGAGATGGCGTGATTTCACCGTGTCATGCCGGCATGCGAAATGGATTCCAGTGACGATTTTTAATACGCTTCCCAGGGGTAGTTTTGTATTTTTCAATGACCCTAGTCAGAATCAATAGATTTACCAGAAGCAATTATATTTTCAGATCTCAAAAAATTTTTAGCCTGTGTAGACCACTTAATCCTGCTAAAACATAAATTAGAACAAATTGGATATTGTATAAATTATAGGAATATTAGACTAATATCAATTAGAGAAGAATGCAATAGAGAGACATTTTGGCTAGGATAAGAACATTAAAATAGATTCCTTCAAGAAAATAGAATATTTAGAATTGCAATTAAAGGCAGAAAAGAGACACAGACAAATAAAAGATGATTCATTAATAAAATGTAATTGCGATAGCAGAGAACATATTTTGCATGGGGAAGTTTCTCAACAAAATATTATTACAGATCTCATAATAAATCTAGGAGATGCAGTACAAAGAGAAGATAGTAAAATACTAAAGACTCTAGAAGTATTGGAAAACTTGTAAATTAAACAAAAGAAACTGTTAGATAAAATAGAACAGAACTTTGATTTCCTAAAAATCAACAAATAGAACTAGAAAGAAAAATTAAAGTAATAACAAATAAGGATATAAATTTTCTTAGTATAAATAACATAGAAAAGGAATTAAAAGACATACGTAAAGAAATTAGTCAACTTAAAGAAATAACTCTCTCATGAATAACATCCCTATAAA
Organism: Capsicum baccatum var. pendulum; assembly: GCA_030864225.1. NCBI lineage: Eukaryota > Viridiplantae > Streptophyta > Magnoliopsida > Solanales > Solanaceae > Capsicum > Capsicum baccatum. The sequence continues at coordinate 178,025,729 of CM061550.1, forward strand.
TGATCAACTCTACTTTGCAATATTACAAAAATTGGCACAAATTCAACCAAATCCTGAAGGATTATCAGATCATCAACCCCAGCCAAAAGCAGAATCCACAACAATAAAATAAAATAATATTATAATATTACTACTATTAGATCTTAATAAAAATCTAGAAAAATCAATTGAAGAAAAAATTCAGCTAGAAAAAACAAGAAAAAGCTCAGATCGAACAACAAGCTAGTATAGAAGAATCAATAGAACAACTAAAGAAAGTAGAAATAACTCCTCAAAAGGAGAAAGAAAAGCTAAACTCTACTAAAAAATCATGGACCTTTTTTTCAGCATCCCCAGCAGACCAAGATCAGGTTTTACCCAAAACAGCTTAACAAATAATGTGCTATCTAGAATAATAAACAGATAAAAAATGACACCAAGACAACAACTAAAAGAAATTTTAGATGTAGATAAAGATATACAACTTTTCCAACATAATAAATTAAAATTAATAAGTGCTAAGACACTCTACAATGAAGGTATGTTTTCAATGACACAATTATATAAACATTGTAGGGAAGAACAATTATGCGTAATTGGTAAAGATAGCACTAGTATAAATTTAATTAGCTCAGAATCTTTATGACAAATTGCCAAGTCAAACATGAGCCTCATGCACATGGGACTCAAAGTAGTAGGCATAAATGGACTAACCAGAAAAAATCTAGGAACCAAAGTATTAGTTACAATCTATGATCATAGGTGGTCAAATTCAAAAAGATCTATAATTAGAATAACAGAAGTAGACATGTCAACAAATGGAGGACTTTTTTATTGTAGTCCAGAGTATATGATAAAGTCTCTAGAATTTGAAAAATATATAAAGATAGGTATCTAGACTAAAGGATATGAAGAAATGATTAACGGAAATAATTTATTAATATGTGTAGTATTTATATGAAAACTCGCCACTAATAGTAGTACAAAATTTAGACTAAGAATAGATGATGTAGTAAGTTTAATGGGAAATAAAGGTATTAAGTTAATGAAACCCCTAAAGATAAGTTCAGAAGACTATGCAGGACTAGAATGGAACTTAGAAAAATTTACTAAGAAAGAAATACTAAAGCTAACCGATCATTTAATGTATACAAACACTAAAGGAGAAATTTTAGTAAGATTCATAGACTATCAATATACAAATGAAAAAGAAACTGATGAAGAAATTGAAGAATGTAAAAATAATAACTTTATGAATATAGAAATATTAGAAGAAGATTTTGAAGTGAATAAAGCTATAATCAAAGCAGAAGCCCTATACGAAATAAATAACGACAGAAAGTTCAAATGTATAGGCTATAAAATGGGAAATCTTAACCTCGCCAAAGCTAAAGAAAATTGTATAAATTGTGAGTTAAGAAAAGATAATTATGGTTATACAAATAAAAAGGATCGAAAAGGCGAAGACTTGGAATTGGTTTATAGTATAGACAAAAGTATAAAAGAATTTATGGAAAGTGCAGCAAGTACTGCAAGCCCTTTCCAGAGAACAAGCGGAATGCAAAGAGTAAATATAATAACAGGAAATTTACCAAGATTTAGGGTATTTAGAATAAACCCAGACACTCAAGTTGAACAAGACACCTAGAGGAAAAAGAATGCCAATAGAAGAACCCATTAGATTACAAAAAGGTGGTAATAAAGGAAAAAATTTAAACTTAACAGCTCATGATCATCAGGCATGGAATAAAGTAATAGACATATGAAAAAATGTAGTTGTAGCAAACTACATACAACATATACAAAGAAATCAAGAACCAGATGCAAAAATTAAGTATAGATATTTAGAAACATTTTTATGAGAAAGTACTAAAGCACTTTGGGAAGTATATAAGACATTATTAGCACAAGATTTTTAGGAATTATTAGAACTAGGTTCAAATCCATACATCATGACCCAAAAGACCATGAGTAGCACCCCCACTAATATTCCTGTGGGAGAACTATCTAAACGGAACCTTTACCCAACCACTTAGTCAATTTAAGATGATGATATTATAAAATCATCATAATACTAATAATTTAGGGATAATCATTATTAATGCGGAAGTCAAATAAAATACTTACTAAAATCCCCAAGACCCGAAAGTCATCATACAAGAACTACTAACAAATCATGTCTGAAGAAATCTTCACATAAAGTAAATAAGGAATGTTTCATTGCCCGGAAGATGGACAATAACAAATAAGATGACCCGTGGTAGCCTGAAGACGGAGTGCTCACTCTTTGGATCATGATCTGCTATCAACTCTAGAGGTGAGGTCATGTCTGAGCCTCTGATAAACTTTCCGCACTCAACAAAATAAGAGTACAGGATAGTATCAGTACAAACCACTATGTACTGGTAGGCATCATAGGCCAACTCAACTTAATAGGATATATACAACAAAATTAGAAAAACTAGTAGACATGCATCATCAAATAACAAATTCTCATTGAATCAACAATACAACAAAAATAGGACAACAGTACTCATAAACAAGCCATATAACTTTAATAGTATCCATTAAACGGTAAACATCCACAAAATCAACACAAGTATGAACAAACATGCTATGGGAATTATTTTTGCCCAAATAGTCATGACCTACAAGGAACAATTTATGTTCATATACCGTACCAACGTGGTACCCTATCCAATATAAATAAAAACATGCCGGCGTGGTACCCGATCCAACATAAATATAAATGTACCGGCTTGGTACCCGATCTAACAAAAATGTAAACATACATATCAATTTACACAACCTCATAGCATACAACACAATGTACCAAGTTTACAAGTACACTTAAAGTCATAAGACAATTCCATCAAGTCAATTTTTAATAAACAATTATACATGAATCAATAGCCCAAACATCAATAATTTCAAGCATGTTCGAATACCAATCCACACATATCCAATTTATAAGCATACACACAATAAAGTTGAGTCTAAACTCAAATTAAACCATAACCTACCTCAACCAATAAATTCGAATATAATTAGTCCATAAACGCCTTGCCCTTCCTCAAAGTTTCAGAACGTTCAAAAGTTTTTTCAATATATAATCCCCATAAAAATATGAACCTAATGACATTCATTTTATAAATTTTTACTCTAAAAACCCCAAACTTACAATCAAATTACTTGAAAAACAGGAACCATCCAATTTGCTTTACTATTTTTTGACTAGTAATAAATAAAACTACGCCTCTTTGTTATCAACCTATAATTTGGCCAACCATTGCCTTACTTTTTCTTTTTATCAAAATACTTCCCAAATAATATCATAATCATTATAACTAAGCAATCTTTATTCAAGAATGCAACAATGGTTATCTGTGTCTATGCAAATTCCAACATTGACCAACTATTAACCAATCATTGCATTAACATTACTCTACACGATTTCCAATGATAAAAATAACTATTACAGAACAATTGATCAATTTTACGTTAATCTCAAATTAACATATTTTACTTCCACCATATGACTTTCTTGAAAATTCAATTGATGCCTAACATCACGAATAAGACGTAGCAGTACACAAGCACTAGGAATTGACTCACCTATCGATGCTCCTTCTACAAACTACAGTGAAAACTGCAACTTTCATGCGCCGTACTCTTTATCCCAAATATCATCAGATGATGTTATTATTAATATACGATAAATCCTTTCACTTGAATTCATTTTTGTAGTGGCCACATAAGTAAGTAAATTATAGTTTTGATCCGCCAAGTAACTAATTAACTTAATTATTTAAAATACCCAAAACTTAAATAAATTCTCAAGATTTATTCAGAATGACATATAAATACATTAAATATGTACATTGACTAAAAGTACATTTCGAACATATTGAAATTACTATGACACTAAACTGAGGTCGTCTCGATCAACTATTGATCACGATTGGGTTTAACTTTATTAAAACTCAATAATTCAACTAATGACTTCAATAACCCCGAACACCTCAAGAATTTGTGCTACTCCTTCCTTGAATCATAATCCACGTATACAAACTACAAAAAGCACTAAAAATAGGGAAGATAAGAAAATTCCACAAAGAACCAAGAGGTTCATTACATTAGATACCAATTAAACAATTGTTCATCCCCGAACGGGCAACATAAGACAAGAAGGGAAGAAAAGTAATTACCTGCATCTGCAAAAAGACGTGGATACTTGCTATGCATGTCTGCTCCAGTCTCCCAAGTGGCCTCCTCAATAGGACGATTCTTCCACTAGACCTTCGCAGACACAATCTCCCTAGTCCTTAACTTACGAATATCGATATCAAGAATAGCAACAGGTTCTTCTTCATAAAAGAGGTTTAGTCTAATAAGACTGAATCCTAATGAATTATGTAGTTACCATCACCATGAAACTTCTTTAGCATAGATACATGAAACACAGTGTGAACTCCTGATAAACTCGGAGGCAATGCTAATCTATAGGCCACTGGCCCCACACCCTAAAGAATCTAAAATGGTCCAATATATCTAGCATTAACCATACCTCACTTCCCAATATGCATAGCACCCTTCATAGTTAATACCTTGAGCTACATTTACTCACCCTCCATAAAGTGGATATCTTTAACTTTGCAATCCGCAAACTCTTTTTGTCTGCTTCGAGACACTACAAGCTTCTCCTGAATGAACCTAACCTTCTCCAACAAGTCTCTTAACAAATCAGTACCCCACGATCTCACCTCAAAAGCATCAAACCACCTAATAGAAGATCTGCACCTCCTTCCCTACAATGCCCTAAATAGTGCCATGTCGATACTCGAATGATAATTGCTATTATATGTAAACTCGACCAAAGGTAGGAACTGATCCCAATGACCTCCAAAATCCATCACACATGCACAGACCATATCCTCCAACACCTGAATCATCCGCTCGGACTGCCCATCAGTTTGAGGATAAAAAGTTATACTAAAATTGAACCTTGTGCCCAACTACTAATGCAAATTCTTCCAAAAAGTAGAGGTAAATTGAGTACCCCTATCCAAGTTAATAGAAATAAGGACCCTATGCAATTGAACAATCTCCTTAAGATATATCTTGGCCAACTTTTCTATATTATAAGTCACCTGAACTGGAATGAAATGTGCAGGTTTCGTCAACCTATCCACAATAACCATATAGAATAATACTTCCCCAAGGTCTTGGAAAGACTAACAACAAAATTGATAGCTATCCTCTCCCATTTCCACTCAGGAATGGGCATTCGCTGAAGAACACCACTAGGTTTTGTTGTTCATACACAACTCTAACATTTAACAACAAAATTAACTATGTCACGCTTCATTCAATCCCACTAGTAATGCCACCTCAAATCACGATACATCTTGGTTGCACCAGGATGTATAGAATATTTTGAACAATGAGCCTCAGCTAGAATAGTTGGAATTAAATAATCAATACGAGGTACACAAACTCGCCACTTAATCTGCAATACGCCATCTCTATCAAGAATAGCCTTCTTGGCCTCACCTTATAAAACCTTATCATGAATTTTGCTCAACTTAGCATCCTCAAATTGCTTAGCCTTGATTTGATCAAGAAATGTTGACCTTGATTTAATGCTATCTAGAATTCCTCCTCTCTCAGTCACCTCAAGTCGAACAAACTTGTTAGCCAAAGTCTGAATCTCTCTAGCCAGCAGACGCCTGCTAGAATTCAAATAAGCCAAACTAACCATACTTTCTGACTTCTTACTCAATGCATCAGTGACCATAGTAGCCTTCCCCACTCTGTAGAGAATGGTGACATCATAATATTTAAGCAACTCCATCCATCTATGCTGTCTCAAATTCAAATCCCTCTGCATGAACACATACTATAAACTGTGGTGATCAGTGAACACTTCACAATGAGTCCCATATAGATAGTGCCTCCATATCTTAAGAGAAAAAACTATAGTAGCTAACTCCAAATCATTAGTGGGATAATTCTTTTCATTGGGCTTCAATTGCCTCGAAGAATAAGCAATAATATTTCTTTCCTACATCAACACAACACCTAAACTAGAATGTGAGGCATCATAATAAATAATGAAATTCTTACCTTCTACCAGCAAGGCGAGAATAGGAGCGGTAGTCAATAATGTCTTGAGCTTTTGAAAGCTCTCCTCGCTTTTATCAAACCAAATAAAAGGTACATCCTTCTGAGTCAACCAAGTTATATGAGTAGCAATAGAAGCAAACCCCTTTACGAACCTATGATAATAATTTGCTAAGCCAACAATGCTACGAACCTCCATCCCTGAAGTAGGCCTAGACCAATTCTTAACTACTTCAATCTTCTGTGGGTCTATCATCACTCCTTCCTTTGAAACCACATGTCCCAAAAAGGATACGGAAGTCAACCAAAACTTACACTTAGAAAACTTTACATAAAGTTTTTTCTCTTTTAACAAACCCAAAACAATCCATAAGTGATTCTTATGCTCCTTTTTACTCTTAGAGTAAACCAAAATATCATTAATAAAGACAATCACGAAAGAATCCAAGTAGTGTTTAAATATCCCATTCATCAAACTCATAAAACCAGTTGGGTCATTAGTCAGCCCAAAAGACATCACAAAAAACTGATGGTGCCCATACCTAGTTCGAAAAGCCATCTTAGGAATATTGTTAGGCCGAATCTTGAGTTGATGATAACCGAACCTCAAATCAATATTAGAGAATATGGATGCACCCTATAATTGGTTACATAAATCATCTATATGGGGCAAAGGATACTTGTTATGGATCAGACTTTGTTTTAACTTTCTATAATCTATACACATACGAAGACTACTATCCTTCTTCTTTACAAAAAAGATAGGAGCACCCCACAGAGAGGCACTCGAAATAGTAAAACCCTTAGTCAACAAATCCTGCAATTGATCCTTTAGCTCCCTTAACTCGGCTAGAGCCATCATATAGGGAGGAATACAAATAGGTCAAGTGCCTAGCTCTAGATCAATACAGAAGTCAATGTCACGTTCTCGAAGCATACCAGGCAAATTTGCAGGAAAAACCTCTTGGAAATCACACACCACAGGAACTGACTCAATAGATAGTACCTCTGTAGAGTGTCCCAAAGATTTGCTAGAAAAGCCAAACAACCTCTCCCAATTAACCTCCTTACATGTAGAAACAAATTAAGTTTCATTGGAGAAGGACTATAATGACCCTCTCACATAAGTCTATCCATTCCTAGCATAGACACAGTCACTGTCTTATGATGACAATCTAATATAGCATGATACGGGGACAATCAACTCATACCCAAAATTATATCAAAATCTACCATGTCTAGTACCACTCGTGACTCGAAAAGTCAAGAAAATCACACACCATGTCCAATCCCATAGAAAAATTAGCAGAAACATATGAAAAAGTAGAGCCAGGATCAATTAATACGGTGGCCATTTGGTCATAGATAAGAATAATACCTATAATAATAGCTTCAGATACCTCTGTCTCGAGACTACCTAGAAAGGCATAGATATGGGCCCTACCACCAATCTACACATTACCTATGTCAAGATAAGAACCACCTGAATGGTGCTAAATACCACCCCTACCTTTCTGATGACCCCTACGACTACTTTGTGGATGACCTCTACCATTACCACCACCTCCCCTACCTATCGAAATAAAAGCTCTAGGAGCCTGCTGCTGGATAGACTGTCCAAACTGCCTTGCATTATAACAAAACCTCCTAACATAACCCACTCCACCACACTTGTAATATGTACGGTCCAAGGTAGGCCACTGAGCTGATGAAGATAAAGCAAGGTAGCCACCAGAGTATGAAAATGGCTGGATAGCACCTGACGGACCACTCATAGACACCGACATCACTGACTGCATTGAGCGGGCAGGGTATCCCTTAGAACTCTAACCCCTAGAATAATAACCAAAGAAACTGCCTCCTCTACGGGCCTTCTTTTCTGATGCCCTAGCATAACCCTTTTGACTTAGTCCTTCACCTTTTTGACAAAATCAACCATATCCTGGAAAGACCTACCTAAATATAACATTTAAAGAGCGGAAATCTGGAGACCAATTTTCAACCCCTTCATAAAAATACGAATCCTCTCCTCCTTCGTTTTTAGTAAGTGAGATGTATACTAAGATAGAGAATAAAATTTGTCCTCATAGGCTATAACTTACACGTTTCCCTACTTAAGGTTAACAAACTCATCCCTCTTTCTCTCCCTCAAAGTATGAGGCACGTACTTTTCTAGAGACACTGAGTAAAACTGCGTCCAAGTCAAGGGAGGTAAAGCTGGATCCCTACACTCAACATAGGCCATCCACTACATCTTAGCTTCCTTCTGAAACTCAAAAGTAACTAGTTTTGCACCATACCTCTTAACCACCCTAATCTTAAGCAGCCTTTCATGACAGTCAATAATAAACTCTTAGGAATCCTCTAACACCATTTCGTAAAAGACAGGGGTCTTTATCTTTATAAGCTTACAGAATAACTCATGCTCATCTCTGGTCATCATTGAACCCACTACCTGTCCTAGAAAAATATTTGCTCCTAATGTTTTTTCCATCTGAGAGGCTACAGCAGCAGCATATTGCATCCCATACTTGACCATAGGTGTTGCAGTCATAGTTCCTGATCCTGCCAAACCACTCAAAAAACTCAAAAACTGCTAAATTATAGCGAAAGACATTAGAAATAGAGTTGCACCTCCCTGAGCTGGTGAAACCCCATATTGAACCGGGACTCATTCATCCTATACTGACATAGCTCCATTCTCTGTAATCTTAGGCAAATCCTCATATAGGGGAGGAGATACTAGCCTCTCTCTAGCTGGCCCCACAACTTGAGCTTTTTCTTTGGCAGGCGCTTCTCTCCTTCCTCCGCTATATCTTTATCTTGCCCCATACTTTTGTGTTCTTACCATCGACGAGAATAAGAGTGAAAAAAGTTAGATACCAATTGGAATCGTCAGATACCAGTTCTGAAAGAAAAATATAGACGTCTCAATACAGTTTTGGAAGAGTCTACTAGAAATGTTCTTATACGACGAGATCGACAAACCTAGGCTCTGATACCAACTTTGTCACCACCGAAAAGGCCATGAGTGGCACCCATATTAATATCCTTATGGGAGAACCATCTAAATGGAACCTTTACCTAATAACTTAGTCAATATTAAGATATGATATCATAAAATCAACATAGTACTAATAATTCAGGACTAATTATTATTAATGCAAAAGTCAAATAAAATACTTACTAAAAACCCCAACATTCGAAAGTCATCTTACAAGAACTACTAACAAATCATGTCTGAAGAAATCTACACATAAAATAAATAAGGAATGTTTCATTGCTTGAAAGATGGACAATAACAAATAAGAAGACCCGTGGTAGCCTGAAGATAGAGTGCTCACCCTTTGGATCAAGATCTGCTATCAACTCTAGAGGTGAGTTCATGTCTGAGCCTCTGAAAACTTTCTACACTCAACAAAAAAAGAGTACAGGGTAGTATTAGTACAAACAACTATGTGCTGGTAGGCATCATAGGCCAACTCAACTTAATAGGATGTACACAACAAAATTAGGAAAATGAGTAGACATGCATCATCAAATAAATAATTCTCATGGAATCAATAATAAAGCAATAACAGGTCAACAGTACTTATAAACAAGCCACATAACTATCAATAGTATCCATTATACAGTAAACATCCACAAAATCAACACAAGTATGAACACACATGCTATGGGACTTATTTTCGCCCAAATAGTCATGACCTGCAGGGAACAATCTATATTCATGTACTGTACCGGAGTGGTCCCTGATCCAACATAAATATAAATGTACCGGCATGGTACCGGATCCAACATAAATATAAATGTACTGGTGTAGTACCCATTCCAACATAAGTATAAACTTACTGGCATGGTACCCGATCCAACATAAATGTAAACGTACCGGCGTGGTACCCAATCCAACATAAATATATACATACTGGCGTGGTACCCGATCCAACATAAATATAAATAAGTATTATCAATATCAATTTACATAACGTTAAAGCATACAACACAATGTACCAAGTTTACAAGTACACTTAAAGTCATAAGACAATTCCATCAAGTTAATTTTCTATAAATATTTATACACGAATCAACAACCCAAACATCAATAATTTCAAGCATGGCTGAATACCAATCCACAAGTATCCAATTTAGGAGCATAAATATAATTAAGTCGAGTCTAAACTTCAATCAAACCATAACCTACCTCAGCCAACGAATCTGAATATAATTAGTCCGCATGCTCCTTGCCCTTTCTCAAAGTTCTAGAAGGTTCACAATCTAATTCAATATATAATCCCAAAAAAATATGAATCTAATGGAATCGTTTTATAAACGTTTTCTCTAAAAACCCCAAACTTACAATCAAATTACTTAAGAAAATAGTAACCATCCGATATGCTTTACTGTTTCTTGACCAGTAACAAACAAAAACCACGCCTATTTGTTATCAACCCATAATTTGTACAACCATTGCCTTACTTTTTCTTTTTATCAAAATACTTCACAAATAATATTATAATCATTATAACTACCCAATATTTATTCAAGAATGCAACAGAAGCCTCATCCTCTTAAGACTACTTAAAGAAACTACTAAGCAACACTTATTACAGGCCACTAACAATATTGGAACACCTAAAATTAGAAAGGCTGATATTTGGACCTCACAATCTCATCAGTTATGAACCATCCAATTTATCTTTCAAACATAGACCATATGTAAGGGTGAACAAACCACAGATCTGCCTGATCGACAATTTTTGGATTTCTTACAACAAGACCCCTAAAGACACTAGATATTTTATTTTAGTTCTAAATGCTTTAAGCAATTACTTTACTGAGAAAAATAGCACTAACAGATTTAAATTTTATGTTGTTCTTAGGGGAAAGACACAGGGAGTATTTTAGACATGGATAGAGGTAATGGATTCATAAAAGACTATACAACCCCTCTCTATAAAGGCTTTAATGATTTAACAGAGGCATTATACTATGCCCGTAGAAATCTAGGCCCAGATTATTATATTACTTTAGCTCTAAGAACAGATATAAAAGCAGTTCCCTACTATAATATTAAAAAAGATACAGACAAAATTATATTTTATGATCATTGTTCCTCCATGACTAAATCTTTTAAAAGATGAAATCATGCCAATAAAATTTTAAGACAAGACAATGAAAACCTTATAAATGAAAAAGGACAAACGTTGAAACGTATAAATATTTTACAAAACAGTATAAAGATTCTTCATTATGAATTATCATAATAGACTCAACAAATTTTTAAGACTTAAATAATCCCAAAAATTTCTCCATCTTACTTAAAAATGGAAAGACCTACTGTATCGAGTAAGGATACAACTAATACAGCTCAAATGGTAGCTGGTAAAGACTCCTCAAATCTATTAATGGGTGTGCATTGCCCAATGAATATAGAAAGACCTACTATATTGGGTAACGATACAGCTAGTCCAGCTCAAATGATTGCTGATAAAGACTCATCAAATCCATTAATAGCTGATATTTTGCCAAAAAGTGTAGGGAGAATACTCCTAGCCAGTTTCAAGACCACAGGTACCCACACAACAGACAAAGGGAAATCTTCAAAGACTAGGAATGGTTTTTTCTTAGGAAAAATGAAAAATGAAAAGAGAAATATAGAAAAAATAGTATAGACTCAATCAAGAAATTGTTAGCAGAACAACTGCCCAAAGAAATAGCAATGAATACAGAACCTCCAGAACGAAGATCCAGAATTCTAAGAGAAAAAATATGATCACCCAGAATGGGAACAAGACTAGGACTATTAGACGGAGACAATGACGAGTATGATCGAGACTACAATTCGGCCATGGATCAATTCGCCCAAGACCTAAATGCAAATGATAATTTAGGAATGAATTTTGACTCAGAAGCGTTACAGAATTTGGATATGTAAGCAATGATGATATCTACAAAAACACAAAATAAGAGACGTATGCAATGATATAACAGATGAATAAATGGGAAACAAATAAATGGAGGGGAGTTAAAGTGAAAACATAGCCATGTGACCATGGGTCCCACTCAACTTGCGAAAGTTCTTATCAAGCACATTAAAGTAAGGATTTAAAGTCCAAAAATGCCTATAAATACCACTTTATGGATGACTTAAAGACATATAGCTAGCGAGAAGTAAGAGAAAAATCAAGAGTGAGAAAAATCGTTTCTAAAGTTTTTGTTCATAAAGTGTCTTAGTTTGTTCATAAAAAAAAGAAAAAAAAGAGGGTGCATAGTGTATATTAGTCTTTATTTCTTCATTTCGGTAACTTTTAAGCTTTCAAGGGACTCCGGAAATTGAAACCTCACTTCTTCCATAGGACATGTAAGTAGTTGTTACTTAAGATCATTGTATTTTTCTCCCTAGTTTGTAAATTTTGTTGAATTATATCAATTTAATATTTTTTTCCAGATGTGTTTGAAATATTATAGATCTGATAGCTGTATAGATTTCTTGCAGAAGTAATGTGTTTTTATTTTAGATCTGGATAGTCGTACGAATTACCGCCGATTTTTCGATCATGTAAAAATGTATAATTTACTTTTGATCTTGTAAAGTTGTAATTTACTTATAAATATACCCTCAGTATAAGGTTATTCTATCAGTATTTAGTAAGAACGATGGATTAATTTATAAATTCTTAGAAAATTAAAAACGTCTGATAACGATTTAAAAAGACTATTGTGTCATCCCGAGGAGTAATTAAAGAAGCCATTTCTAAATACCTAAAACTGATGAGAAAGAGAAAAATAAAAAATGCAAAAAATAATTATTTATTTTGTTGGGATAAAGTATACTTTGATCTTTATAACTTGTCCACTTACACTAGACTAAGGACATAAAAGGATGGATTACTGAGTAGGATTTACACCATATTACAAAACATCCACTTTAACTCTTCTTTATTTCTCAAACCTGCTTATCTGCTTTAATTATTTTTTTCTTGTTCCAATTCCATCTGTCTCGAATATTAAATAGTTTGTTCCTAATGGTAATGTTAAGTCTGGGATATCTTGTATCATGTGTTCAAGCTGTTGGACTAACTTTATGTCTTCCGCATTAAAAGTCTTTTGTCTTGTTGATCCTGTTTTAGAATATAACGGCCCCACTACTTTTCCTAAATCTTTAATAAAAGCTCTAGCATAATTTAATATTCATAAATTTTCTTGTAAATCATTAGTCTTGTCTAATCTATCTGGTATTTTTAAGACTTTTTTAGCTGTGTACAGTTGTAGTTTTTTTCGTCCATTTCCAATAACTGCTCCTAAAAAATTAATACTATTTTTACATAATTTCATTTTCTTTCTACTTATTATTATTCCATTATCTGAAAATAATTTTAAAACTTGTTGTAAATGTCCTAAATGTTCTCTCATATTTTTATTAAAGACTAGAGTATCATCTACCTAAACAAATACAAAATTTTTATAGTCTCCAAAAATACTATACATTTTTCTTTGGAAAATTAGAGGAGCTGTCTTTAGTCCGAACGGCATAACCAGCCAGTCAAAATGTCCTTCGGGACAAGTAAAGGCTATCCATTCTATACTCTCTTCATGCATCTTAATCTGTCAATATTCAAATTTACTAAATATTTTTCTTCCTTGTATTCTATTTATTAATTCTATTTTGTCTGGTAACTTATACCTATCTATTACAGTATTATAATTTAGTCTTTTGTAATTTATTACCATTCTAGCTTTTCCTCTTACTATTTCACTATGGTTTCTTACTATGAAATATTCTGATCTATGACTTGATTTGGATCTTCTAATTATCCCTTATTCTAGTGGCTCTTTTATTTGTATTTCAATGTCTTTAAGGTATTCATTAGTAGCTTCTATAGATGCTATTTTTATAGTATATTCTGGATTAATTATTTCTAATTTCCAAATAATTTGATTGGGTCCCAATGTTACAAGGGCTCTTCTCCAATTATCTCTAGTTTGTCTAGGATTTGTATTATTTTATCTAGGTCTTTTTTATCTTTGATTACCCCTATATGTTGTATACCTTTCCTAAAATTGTATTATTCTGAATCTATTTCTATTAAAAAGTAATATTTTTGTAATTCTTCTACTGTTAATAGATTTTGTAATTCCTCATACATTGTTACCTTTCTATTATCATTACAAGTATAATTTTCTCCTTTATCACATTCTAGTGTTTTTTCTGGTTTTATTTGATCATTTGAGCTTTCGATTTTTTCTTCTATCTTATCTTCATGGAAATGATATTTAGTTAGAAAGGGTTGTATCTGTACTGGTTAGTGAGTCATATTGCTAGCGAATATTACCCAATTTTTCATAATAAAACATCCGCCATTATTTTGTATCAAAAAATCTAATCGTAAGACAAAGTCTACTTTTATGCTTAAATTTCTAAATAGTATTTCACTGAGTGTATATGATGGTTGGTAGAGTTTTTCACAAGTATTAATAAAACTTACCTTTGCTTTTTGTATATATCTTGTATAAGTATTATAGGTTCCATCCATTTGCATGGATTTTTGAGGACTTGGCATTTGGTGAAATTTTACTTTTTAAAATGCTTTTTGTACATCCTTAATCAACTATAACTGATGTTTTAAACTGATAGTCTTGAATTTTTAGTCGTGCTAAAACTTTCACTGTACTTATATTCTATTCTTCATTACAAACCATTTCTTCAAATGATATCTTCATTGTTTTTCTCTGTTTAACTTTATTATTTTCAATAGATGTATTTAATAATTCTACCTTTACTAAATCTTCTTCTATGATTATCTCTTTATTTTATACATTAATCCCTATTCTTTTTAGTCTTTCTTCTAAATTCAATATTCTATCTTCTGTTGTCCTGGTTATTGGTTCCTTTGTGTAGAAATTCTTTAAATTATTTGTTCATTTTAAAATTTCTAGGATTTCTGAGGTTTTTCCTATATAGTTATGCACCTTTCTTGTCGCATTTCCTACATTTTGCCCTTTTGTTTTTTCTTGGATACCATTTACAGAAACAATACTGGTTACTGTCTAATCATTTTCCTTCCTCAATTCATGTTCACATTCTTCTAACAAATTTACTAAATCATGATAGTCTGAGTTCGTCTTTTCTAATACTATTTCATTTATAAATTCCTCTTCTCTAGAATCTAAAGAATCAGAATTATCTTTTTCTTCTTCAAACACTTCCATACTCCTGATGGAGTATATACTTTCATTATCTAACAAATATTCATCTTCATTTATCAAATTTTCATTTACATCTTCTATTAATTGTGCATTTCTAGATTAACTATTGTTTCTTTTAGGACAAGTATTTGCTAAGTGCTCTATACTCCCATAGGTAAAGCATTATAATCTATTTTTGTAGGTTCTACTGGTGTTATATTTTCTTACATATAAATTATTATCTAGGTATGGCTTTCTTGCATTTGATCTTCTTCAGTAATATTTCTTCCTAGGGTGATAGTCTTATTTATATGCCTTTTTACATTTTTTCTTTTTATAATCTTGGTCATAATATTGTGTAGTATATATGTTTTTACAAAAATCTGTATCACTTCTTTTTAATTATTTTTGTATCTGTATATTTGTACATTTTTCTTGTAATATATCCATTACATGTTGTATTCTTTCTCCCATTGACCATTGGTTGTTTGAGTTTTGTATTACTCCTTCTCTTTTGGACCATTTTCTACTATCTCTCTTTCTAGAGCCCCTTGTAATTTTTTAAATAATCTATCTCCTAGAGTCTGATCAAACAAGTTCCCACTAATTGTACAATAATAAAAATAGTCATTTAGAAATTCTATAATCCTTGAACAATTATTAATACATAGTTGTTCTAAATTTATTAGTTTTTTTTGCTGCAATAATACTAATCCACTATTGGGATTTTCTCCTGTTAGTAGAGTATGTACTTTGTTTACAATATTGTATGGATTTGAACCTAGCTCTAATAATTCCTGAAAATCTTGTGGGAATAATCTCTTATATGCTTCCCAAAGTGCTTCAGTACTTTCTCCTAGAAATGATTCTAAATTTTCATACATAATTTCTGCATCTGGTTCTTGATTCCCATGTATATGTTGTATATAGTCTGCTACAACTATATTTTTCCATATGTATATTACATTATTCCATGCCTGAGGTTCACGAGCTGGTAAGTTTAAAATTTTTCCTTTATTACCACCTTCTTATAATCTAATGGGTTCTTCTATTGGCATTCTTTTTTCTCTAGGTTTTATGTCTTATTCAACTTGAGTGTATGGTTTTATTATAAATAACCCATATCTTGATATATTTCCTGTTGTTATATTTACTCTTTGTATTCTGGTTTTTCTCCGGAAAGGGCTTACAGTACTTGCCGTTCTTTCCATAAATTCTTTTGTACTTTCGTCTATACTATAAATTGATTCTAAGTCTTGACCTTTTCATTCTTTTTTATGTGTATATCCATAATTATCAGTTCTTAACTCATAATTTATATAATGTTCTTTAGCTTTGGCGAGATTAAGATTTCCCATTATACAGCCTATACATTTGAACTTTCTGTCATTATTTATTTCGTATAGGGTTTCTGCTTTGATTATAGCCTTATTCACTTCAAAACCTTCTTCTAATATTACTATATTTATAAAATTAGTATTTTCACATTCTTCAATTTCTTCATCAGTTTCTTTTTCATTTGTATATTGGTACTCTATAACTCTTACTGAAGTTTCTCCTTTAGTGTTTATATACATTAAATGATCGGTTGAATTTAGTATTTCTTTCTTATTAAATTTTTCTAAGTTCCATTTTAGTCCTGCATAGTCTTCAGAATTTATCTTTAGGGGTTTCATTAATTTAATACCTTTATTTCCCATTAAACTTACTACATCTTTTATTCTTAGTCTAAATTTTGTTCTACTATTAGTGGTGAGTTTTTCAATAAATCCTACACATATTAATAGATTATTTTCATTATTCATTTCATTATATCCTTTAGTTTGGATTCCTATCTTTATATATTTTCCAAATTCTACAGAATTTATTAGATAGTCTGGACTACAATAAAAAAGTCCTCCATTTGTTGACATGTCTACTTTTGTTATTACAATTCTAGATCTTTTTTAGTCTGACCATTTATTATCATTGATTATAACTAATACTTTGGTTCCTAGATTTTTTCTGGTTAGTCCTTTTAGGCCTACTACTATGAGTCCCATGTGCATAAGGCTCATGTTTGACTTGGCAATTTGTCATAAAGATTCTAAACTTAATAAATTTATACTAGAGCTATCTTTACCAATTACGCATAGTTTTTCTTCTCTATAATGTTTATATAATTGTGTCATTAAAAATATTCCTTCATTATAAAATGTCGTAGCACTTATTAATTTTAATCCATTTTGTTGAAAAAGTTGTATATCTTTATATACATCTAAAATTTCTTCTAGCTGTTGTGTTGGTGTCATTTTTGGTCTGTTTATTATTCTAGATAGCACATTATTTGTTAAGCTATTTTGGGTAAAGCCTGATCTTGGTCTCCTTGGGGATGCTGAGAAAAGTTCCATGATTTTTTAGTAGAGTTTATCTTTTCTTTCTTATTTTGAGGAGTTAATTCTTCTTTCTTTAGTTGTTCTATTAATTCTCATATACTAGCTTGTTGTACAATTTGAGCTTTTTCTTGTTGTTCAAGCTGAACTTTTTCTTCAATTACTTTTTCTAGATTTTTATTAAGTTCTAATAGTAGTAATATTATAATATTATTTTATTTTACTATTGTGGAGTCTGTTATTCCATGGGGTTGATCTTCTGATTCCTTTGGGATTTGGTTGAATTTGTGCCAATTTTTGTAATAGTGCTAAGTAGAGTTGATCATTTATGGGGATGTTATTCCTGAGAGGGTTATTTCTTTAAGTTGACTAATTTATTTACGTATGTCTTTTAATTCTTTTTCTATGTAATTTATTCTAAGAAAATTTATATCCTTATTTGTTATTACTTTAACTTTTCTTTCTAGTTCTATTTGTTGCTTTTTTAGGAAATCAAAGTTCTGTTCTATTTTATCTAACAATTTCTTTTGTTTAATTTGTAGGTTTTCTAATACTTCTAGAGTGTTTAGTATTTTACTGTCTTCTCTTTGTACTACTTCTCCTATATTTATTATGAGATCACTAAAAGTATTTAGTTGAGAATCTTTGCCATGCAAAATATGTTCTCTGCTACCGTAATTACATTAAATTAATGAAGCATCTTTTATTCGTCTATGTCTCTTTTATGCTTTTAATTGCAAATCTAGATATTCTATTTTCTTGAAGGAATCTATTTTAATGTTCTTATCTTAGCCAAAATATCCCTCTATTGCATTCTTCTCTAATTGATTTTATACTAATATTCCAGTAATTTATACAATATCCAATCTTTTTAAATATATTTTTTAGCAGTATTAAGTGGTCTACAAGCCTAAAAGTTTTTTGTGATCTGAAAATATAATTGCTTTTGGTAAATCAATTGATTCTGCTACTCTTATTTCATCTATTAAATTTTGTTCCTTTTTAGAATTCTGTTTAAATTTTGTAAGTTTTTATATAAGTAATTATATGGTCTTTGGACTTGTCTAGCAAATGGATGTGTTTTCATGTACTTTTTATCCTAAAGGAATATTTACTATGTTACATTGTTTCTTTAGATAACTTATCCTTCTATTGTAATATTCTATGTCTCTTCCAATTCCATGTAATTCCCATCTTATTTTACTTAAATATTCTTTGAATGATCCTGATTGTGATGTTTGTAGAGTTACTAGTAATTTCAAATCGTTACTCAAGACTATTTCTAGTTCTACTTTGTCTGCACTGCTCTTTATTTCTTCATTTTAATACCTATATCTTAGTCGTAAATTGTTAGCAAAAGGATGTCTTTTCAGTAAATATTGTTTCTAGACTTAAGGTGCTTTATTGATTCGTACTCTAGGCTAGATATTATGGTGATTAGATAATCTAGTCTTCTTAAATTATTTTATGTACTATTTAGTCTTTTATATTCTAAGTATAAACTATACAAATTATTCTCGATTTCTTTTAACGATTTTGTATTTTTTTGAGGTGTTCTCATTAGGCCAAATAAAAAGGATATTTTACCCTTAGTTCGTCTGGAATTAAAATATTTTGGTTTTGACTTCAGATAATCTATTATCTACTTGTCGTAGTTCAATCCAAACTTCTTCTCTTTATTCGGGAGAGATCTCAAATAATCCAATAAGTAACTGCCTTTGTTTTATTAAGATATGATATAAGTTAATTTATTACAACAACAACAACAACAAAAACCCAGTATATTCCCACACAGTGGGTCTGGGGAGGGTAAAAGGTACGCAGTCCATACCGCTACCTCCGAAGAAGTAGAGAGGATGTTTCCGAAAGACCCCTGGCTCAAGAGAGAGAATAGTATAGTAAGGTCGTAATGCAACTCGAAACAAGATGTATACATAACTGAAATAAGCGATTAAATAATAACAATAAATCCCAAGGAAATACAAAATGAGTAAAGTACAAGCAATAGGAAATAAGAAATAGGAAAACGGATACTTTCCTAGTACTAAACAATACACTCAACAGACCTAAGAGGACTACCACCACCTCACTCTCCTAACACCTAGCCATAACCCATACACTCATACTAGCCTTCAACCCTAATCCGTGAACTCCATACCTTCCTGTCTAGGGTCATGTCCTCAGCAAGCTGCACTTGCTCCATGTCATGCCGAATCACCTCCCTCCAGTATTACTTTTTCCTAACTCTACTCCTCCTGAATCCATCCAAAGCTAGTCTCTGACACCTCCGAATAGGGTCATCCGTGCTCTTCCTCATCACATGCCTAAACTATCTCAACCTACCTTCTCTCATCTTGTCCTCCACCGAAGCCACTCCCACCTTCTTTCAGATAATCTCATTCCTAACTCTATCCCCTATAGTGAGACCATACATACAATGCAACATCCTCATTTCTTCCACCTTCAATCTTTGTATATGGGAGTTCTTGACTGGCAAACATTCAGCTCCATATAGTATGGCCGGACGGACTGCCACTCTGTAGAATTTGCCTTTAATCTTAAGGGGAACCTTTCTATCACCTAACACTCCCGAGGTGATCCTCCACTTTATCCAACCTACTATAATATGCTTAGAGACATCCTCCTCAATCTCGTCATCCCTTTGAATCATAGACCCAAGATACTTAAAACTATCCTTGTCCTTTTTACAAACATCCTGAGAGTCAAACCTCACCACCACACCGTCCTCCAAACTCGAGTCACTGAACTTGCATTTCAAATACTCCGTCTTGGACCAACTCAACCTAAACCCCTTAGATTTAAGGGTTTGCCTCCAAACCTCCAATTTCTCATTCACACCCCACCTACCCACCCCGCGTCTCATCAATCAGCTCTACATTATCCGCAAATAACATACACCAAGGTACCTCACCTTGAATAGTCCATGTCAACAAGTTCATCACTAATGCAAAAAGGAAAGGGATGAGAGTTGATCCCTGGTGGAAACCTGTCTCTACCAAAAAATACCCTGAGTCTTCTCCCGCCGTCCTCACCCAAATCTTTCCTCCATTGTACATGTCCTTAATAACTCTGATGTATTCCACCTGCACTCCTCTCATCTCCAAGCATCTCCAAAGAACATACCTATGGACTTTGTCATACGCATTCTCCAGATCGATAAACACCATGTGCAAATCCCTCTTCATTTCCCTATACTGCTCCACCAATTTTTTGACCAGGTGAATTGCCTCTGTCATCGAGCGACCAGGCATAAAACCAAACTAATTCTCTGAAATGGACACGATCCTCCTCAATCTCCACTCAACCACCGTCTCCCAAATCTAAAAGTATGACTCAACAACTTAATTCCCGTATAGTTATTGCAACTCTGAATGTCACCCTTATTTTTATACAAAGGAATCATCGTACTCCATCTCCAAGCCTCAAGCATTCTCTCAGTAATGATAATGGCATTGAACAAATCAGTCAGCCACCTTAAACATGCCCCACTAGCATAATACCAAAAATCCACTAGGATCTCGTCGGGCCCCATCGCCCTACCCCTCTGCATTCTACTAATAGCCTCTCTGACCTCCTCAACCTTAAAATGTCTACAGTAACTGAAATCATGGCTCTCCTCTAAGTGCTCCAACACCCATAACATAATGCCTCTGTCCCCTTCCTCATTTAAAAGCCTATGAAAATACTCCTGCCATCTCTTTTTAATGTGAACATCTTTTACCAACACTCTACCATCCTCCCCCTTAAATCATTTCACTTGATTGAGGTAACAACCCTTCCTCTCCCTAGACTTAGCAAGCCTATACAACCTCTTTTCCTCGCTTTTCTCCCCTAACCATGCATACAAAACCTCAAATGCTGATATAAGTTTATAAATTCTTTCTTTATATTTCTATAAAACCAATAATATTTTGAACTTAATATAATTAATTTTTCATAGGGTCTAGGTTTTCTTTTCTCAATTCTTTATACCATATATAATAAAGTCTCCTAGAATCTTAGGGCTCTGATACCAATAATAAACAGGTAAATATTTTAAAACAGAGATAAGTATTATAAACAGAGATAACAATAACAAACAAATAATAATAAAAAAAGAGTAGACAAAATTAAAACAAGAAACAAATAATTAAAGTAGATAAGCAGGTATGAGAAATAAAGTAGAGTTAAAGCAGATTTTTTATAATATCGTGTAAATCCTACTAGTACTCCCTCCTTCATTGTTCTTAGTCTAGTGTAAGTGGAAAAGTTATAAAGATCAAAGTATATTTTCTCCCCACAAAATAATTAATTTTTTTTTATATTTTGATTTTTTTATTTATACCCTGTTCATCTCTTTCTTTATAGTTTTAGGTATTTAGAAATAGCCTCTTTAATCACACCCCGAGATGACACAACTGTCCTTTCAAAGCGTTATCAGACTTTTTTAATTCCCTAGGAATTTACAGATTAATCCATTGTTCTTACTAAGCATTGAGAGAATAACTATATACTAAGGGTATATTTATAAGTAAATTACATCTTTACAAGATCAAAAGTAAATTACACATTTTCACAAGATAAAAAAAAATGGCGGAAATTAGCACGACTATCTAGATCTATAATAAAAAAACACATTACTTCTACAAGATCGGAAAGTTGGTGGTAATCTGCATGGCTATCAGATCTATAATATTTAAACATATCTGGAAGAAAATATGAACTTGATATAATTCAACATAATTTACAAACTAGCGAGAAAAATACAATGATCTTATGTAATGACTACTTACATGTCTTAAGGAAGAAGTGAGGTTTCCCTTTTGAGAGTTCCCTGAAAGCTAACAGCTACCGTAATGAAGAAATAAAGACTAATATACACTATACACTCTTTTTTTTGAACAAACTAAGAAACTTTATGAACAAAAACTGTAAAAAACTATTTTACTCACTCTTGATATTTCTCTTACTTCTATCTAACTATGTGTCTTTAAGTCATCCATAAGGTGGTATTTATAGGCATTTTTGTGAATTTCAAATCTTTACTTCAATGTGCTTGATAAAAACTTTGGCAAGTTGAGTGGGACCCCTGGTCACATGGCTATGTTTCCACTTTAAATCCTCTTCGTGTTTTTTTAATTTACTCATCTATTATATCATTGCATACGTATCTTATTTTGTCTTTTTATAGATATCGTCATTACTTATGTATTAGAATTATATAACACTTCTGAGTCAAAATATATTCCTGAATCATCGTCTGCATTTGGGTCTTGGGCGAATCGATCCATGGCCGAATTGTAGTCTCGATCCCACTCGTCACTGTCTCCACCTGATAGTCCCAGTCTTGTTCCCGTTCTGGGTTATCTTATTTCTTCTCTTGGAATTCTAGATCTTGGTTATGGAGGTTTTGGATTCATTACTATTTCTTTGGGTAGTTGTTCCGCAAACAATTTTTTTATTGAGTCTACTACTATTTTTTCTATATTTATTTTTCAATTTTTCTTTTTTCCTAAAGTACATACTCGACTAATAGGAGAAGATTTCAATAGTGGATTAGTAGTATTGCAGCAAAAGCCCTAATAAATTTAGAACTTGTCTAGCAAACAGATGTGTTTTCATGTACTTAAAGTACTGGAAAACCTGCAAATTAAACAAAAGAAACTGTTAGTTAAAATAAAACAGAGCTTTGATTTCCTAAAAAATCAACAAATAGAACTAGAAAGAAAAATTAATGTAATAACAAATAAAGATATAATTTTTTGAGTATAAATAACATAGAAAAGGAATTAAAAGAAATATGTAAAGAAATTAGCCAACTAAAAAAAATAATCCTCTCATGAATAAAATCCCTATAAATGATGAACTCTACTTAGTATTATTACAGAAAGCGACACAAATTCAACAAAATCCCAAAGGCTTATCAGATCATCAACCCCAGAGAAAAGTAGACTCCACAATAATAAAACAAAATAATATTATAGTCTTATTATTATTAGAACTTAATATAAACATAGAAAAAAAAAACAAAAGGATAGTCAAGACAAAAGTATAGAAGAATTAATAGAACAACTAAAAAAGATAGAAATAACTCCCCAAAAAGAAAGAGAAAAAGCTAAAAAAATAAATCCACTAAAAATAATCATGGACCTTTTTTCAGCATCCCCAAGTAGACCAAGATCAGGTTTTACCCAAAACAAATTAACAAATAATGTGCAATCTAAAATAATAAATAGACCATAAAAATATGTAATTTACTTTTGATCTTGTAAAGCTGTAATTTACTTATAAATATACCCTTAGTATATGGTTATTCTCTCAGTGTTTAGCAATAAGGATGGATTAATCGGTAAATTCCTAGGGAATTAAAATAGTCTGATAACAATTTGAAATGACTATTGTGTTATCTCGGGGTGTGATTGAGGAAGCCATTGCTAAATACCTAAAACTGAAGAAAAAGAGATGAACATGGTATCAAATAAAATAAAAAATCTAAATATCAAAAAATGCAAAAAATAATTTATTTTATTGGGAGAAAATATACATTGATCTTTATATCTTATCCACTTGCACTAGACTAAAGACACAGAAGGAGGGAGTACTGAGTAGGATTAGATCATGATATAAAAAATCCTCTTTAACTCTGTTTTATTTCTCATACCTGCTTATCTACTATAATTATTTATTTCTTATTCCAATTTTGTCTGCTCCTTTTTTACTATTATCTGTTTGTTATTATTATCTCTGTTTATTATTATTGTTATCTCTATTTATTATTACTTATTTATTATTGGTAGAGAGGGGTTGTATAGTCTTTTTTCGAATCCATTACCTCTATCCATATCTGAAATACTCCCTGTATTCTTCCCCTAAGAACAACATAAATTTTAAATCTGTTAGTGCTATTTTTCTCAGTAAAGTAATAGCTTAAAAAATTTAGAATTGAAAAGAAATATCTAGTGTCTTTAGGTGTCTTGTAGTAAGAAATCCATAAATTGTCAATCAAGAAGATCTGTGGTTTGTCCACCCTTACATCTGGTCTAAGTTTGAAAGTTCAATTGGATGGTTCATAACTATTGAGATTATGAGGTCCGAAGATCAGCCTTTCCAATTTCGGATGGTCCAACATTGTTAGTTGCCTGTAATGAGTGTTTCTTAGTAGTTTCTTTAAGTAGTCTTGAGAGGATGAGGCTTCTTCCTTTCATATGTCTTTTTCTGTATACATACTAAAACAAAAATTGTTAGTTGTTCTCATGTTTCTAAATATCTATACATAATTTCTGCATTTGGTTCTTGATTCCCCTCTATATGTTGTATGTAGTCTGCTACAACTACATTTTTCCATATGTCTATTAGATTATTCCATGCCTGAGGATCATGAGCTAGTAAGTTTAAAGTTTTTCCTTTATTACCATCTTCTTGTAATCTAATGGGTTCTTCTATTGGCATTTTTTTTACCTAGGTTTTATGTCTTGTTCAACTTGAATGTCTGGGTTTATTCTAAATAACCTATATCTTGGTAAATTTCTTATTTTTATATTTACTCTTTGCATTCCGGTTGTTCTCTGGAAAGGGCTTGTAGTACTTACTGCACTTTCCATAAATTCTTTTATACTTTTGTCTATACTATAAATTAATTTCGAGCCTTCGTTTTAGATCTAGATAGCCTTGCGGATTACCACCAGTTTTTTGATCTTGTAAAAATGTGTAATTTACTTTTGATCTTGTAAAGTTGTAATTTACTTATAAATACACCCTTAGTATATGGTTATACTCTTAGTGTTTAGCAATAACGATGGATTAATCAGTAAATTCCTAGGGAATTAAAAAAGTCCAATAATGATTTGAAAGAAATGTTGTGTAATACCGGGGTGTGATTAAAGAAGCTATTTCTAAATACCTAAAACTGAAGAGAAAGAGATGAGCAGGTTATAAATAAAAAGAATCAAATTATAAAAAGATGTAAAAAATAATTATTTATTTTGTTGGGAGAAAATATACTTTTATCTTTAAAGCATTTAGAATTGAAATGAAATATCTAGTGTCTTTAGGTATCTTTTTGTAAGAAATCCATAAATTGTCGATCAGACAAATCTGTGGCTTGTCCATCCTTACATCTATAAATAAGTAATTTAAAAAGATAAGTAGGTTTGAGAAATAAAGCAGAGTTAAAGAAGATGGTTTATAATATGGTGTAAATCCTTCTCAATATTCCCCCCTTCATTGTCCTTAGTCTAGTGTAAGTGGGCAAGCCACATATCTATCTGATCAACTATTTATGGATTTCCTACAACAAGACACCTAGAGAAACTAGATATTTTATTTCAGCTCTAAATGCTTTAAGCTATTATTTTATTAAGAAAAATAGCACTAACATATTTAAATTTTATGTTGTTCTTAGGGGAAAGACACAAGGAGTATTTTAGACATGGATAGAGGTAATGGATTCTGTAAAGGACTATATAACCCCTCTCAATAAAGGCTTTAATGATTTAACAGAGGCATTAAATTATGCCCACAGAAATTTAGGGCCAAACTATTATATTACTCCAGCTCTAAGACCAGATATAAAAGTAGTTCCCCAATATTAAAAAAACCATAGACAAAATTATATTTTTTGATCATTGTTCCTCCATGGCCAAAGATTTTAACTCTAATAAAATTTTAATATAAGACAAAGAAAACCTTATAAATGAAGAAGGACAAATGTCGGAACATATAAGTATTTTACAAGATCGTATAAAGATTCTTCATTATGAATTATCACAACTAACTCAGTAAATTTTTGAGACTCAAATAATCCTAAAAAGTTCTCCATCTTATTAAAAAATAGAAAGACCTACTATATCGGGTAATGATACAGCTAGTCCATCTCAAACGGTAGTTGGTAAAGACACCTTAAATCTGTTAATGGGTGTGAATTCCCCAATGAATGTAGAAAGACCTACTGTATTGGGTAATGATATAGCTATTCCAGTTCAAACGGTAGATGGTAAACAACAACAACAACAACAAACCCAGTGTATTCCCACCTAGTGGGGTCTGGGGGGGGGGTAAGATGTACGCAGTCCATACCTCTACCTCTGAAGAAGTAGAAAGGCTGTTTCCGATAGACCCCCGGCTCAAGACACGAGACACCACACAAATATAAAGTAACGCACAGAACAGGATTTCATAACGTAAATACGGCACCCATAAGTAGTAGGAAACATCGGAAAGCACCCAGATTCGAAATAAAACATGGAACACCGAAAGCATAACAAGAAGAAGAATAGAAAATAGGAATAAAAATAAGAATAGGAAGAATAACAGGAATAAAACCCCCACCAAAAACTTCCCTACCCTAACGCCCCAACTTGACCCTAGTTTTCTGCCCTAATTCGCGCCCTCCAGACCTTCCTATCTAGGGTCATGTCCTCGGTGAGTTGAAGCTGCTCCATATCCCGCCTAATCACCTCACCCCAGTACTTCTTCGGCCTCCCCCTACCCCGCCTAAAACCATCCAACGCTAGCCTCTCACACCTACGAACTGGGGCATCCGTGTCCCTCCTCTTCACGTGTCCAAACCAACTCAATCGGACTTCCCGCATCTTGCACTCCACTGGAGCCACACCAAACTTCTCCCTGATAGTCTCATTCCTAACTCTATCCCCTCGAGTCATCCCACACATCCAGCGCAACATCCGCATTTCCGCCACCTTCATTTTTTGGATATGGGAGTTCTTAACTGGCCAACACTCCACTCCATACAACATGGCCGGACGGACTACCATCCTGTAGAATTTGCCTTTAAGCTTGGGCGGCACCTTCTTATCACACAACACCCCTGACGCGAGCTTCCACTTCAACCATCCCGCCCCGATACGGTGCGAGACATCCTCGTCAATCTCACCGTTACCCTGTATCACGGACCCGAGATACTTGAAGCTATCCCTCTTACATACCTCCTGCGAATCCAGCTTCACGACCACCTCGTCCTCCAACCTCACGTCATTAAACTTGCATTCCAAATACTCTGTCTTGCTTCTGCTCAACCTGAACCCTTTAGACTCAAGAGTTTGTCTCCACACCTCTAATTTGTCATTCACACCTTTTCGGGTATCTTCAATCAGGACTACATCGTCCTCAAAAAGCATACACCAAGGCACCTCCCCTTGAATACGGCGCGTCAATACATCCATCACCAAAGCAAACAAAAAAGGACTAAGAGTAGATCCCTGATGCAATCCTGTCAAGACAGTGAAATGCTCTGAGTCTCCTCCCGCCGTCCTTACCTGAGTTTTCGCTCCATCATACATATCTTTAACTACTCTGATATAAGCCATCGGGACTCGGCTCACCTCCAAGCATCTCCAAAGCACCTCCCTGGGAACTTTGTCGTAAGCCTTCTCTAGGTCGATAAACACCATGTGCAGATCCTTCTTCCTTTCCCTATACTGTTCCACCAGCCTCCGTACCAGGTGAATTGCCTCCGTCGTCGAGCGCCCAGGCATAAATCCAAACTGATTTTCTGAAATAGACACTATCCGTCTCAGCCTCACCTCGACCACTCTCTCCCAAATCTTCATAGAGTGACTCAATAACTTAATCCCCCTATAGTTATTGCAACACTGGATGTCACCCTTATTCTTATAAAGAGGGATCATGGTACTCCACCTCCAAGCCTCGGGCATTTTTGCCGTCATGAAGATTTCATTAAACAGACCAGTCAACCACCTTACCCCAGCCTCTCCAACGTACTTCCAAAACTCCACCGGTATCTCATCCGGCCCCGTCGCCCTACCCCTCCGCATCCTGCGAACAGCCTCTCTAACCTCTTCTACCCTAAAACGTCTACAATAACTAAACTCCCGACACTCCTCTGAATGCTCCAGTTCCCCTAACACAATAGCTCTATCCCCTTCGTCATTCAAGAGCTTATGAAAGTACGACTTCCATCTATTCTTAATAAGTCTGTCCTCCATCAACACTCTGCCATCCTCCCCCTTAATGCACCTCACCTGATCGAGGTCACGGCCCTTCCTCTCCCTAGCCTTAGCGAGTCTAAACAACTTTTTCTCCCCTCCTTTCCCCTGTAACCCCGCATACAGGCTCTCAAACGCGGCCGTCTTAGCTGCCGTGACTGCTGACTTAGCCTCCTTCCGAGCTAGCTTGTACTCTTTCCTGTTTACCCGCTTCTCTTCTTCGTCCCTGCTCTCCACCAACTTAGCATACGCCTCTTTCTTGGACAGTACTTTCTTCTCCACCTCTTCATTCCACCACCAATCCCTCTGATGGTGCCCGGCCCGGCCCCTAGAAACACCCAACACCTCACTTGAAATCGGCTGATGGCTGACACTTTGCGAAAAAGTGTAGTAAGAATGCTCCCTACTAGGTGATCTTATTTCTTCTCATGGAATTCTGGATCTTGGATCCAGTGGTTCTAGATTCATTGCTATTTCCTTAGGCAGTTGTTCTGCTAAAATTTTTTTTATTAAATCTGCTACTATTTTTTCTATATATCTTTTTTCATTTTTTTTTCTTAAGAAAAAACCGTTCTTAGTCATGGAAGAGCTTTATCTTTAAGGAAACGATATTTAGTTAGCAGGGGTTGTGTCTGTATTGGTGAGTGAGTGATATTGCTTACGAATATTACCTAATTTTTCGTAACAAAACATTTATCCTTCTCTTCCAATTGCTAGACAAGTTCAAAGACCATACAATTACTTCTATAAAAATTGGTTGTGTGGACCACTTAAGGCTTTAATGATTTAACAGAGGCATTAGATCATGCCCGCGGAAAAAGAAAAGGTAAGTTTTATTAATACTTGTGAAAAATTCTACCAACCATCATATTACCACCAACTTTTCGATCTTATAAAAGTAATGCGCTTTTTATTATAGATCTGGATAGCCGTGCGAATTACCGCTAGTTTTTCGATCTTGTAAAAATGTGTAATTTACTTTTGATCTTATAAAGTTTTAATTTACTTAGAAATATACCCTTTGTATATGATTATTCTCACAGTGTTTAGTAAGAACGATGGATTAATCTATAAATTTCTATGGAATTAAAAAAGTACGATAACGATTTGAAAGGAAAATTATGTCATCCCGGGGTGTGATTAAAGAAGCCATAGCTAAATACCTAAAACTGAAGAGAAAGAGATGAACAGGGTATAACTAAAAAAAATCAAAATATCAAAAAATGCAAAAAATAATTTATTTTGTTGGGAGAAAATATACTTTAATCTTTATAACTTGTACACTTACACTAGACTAAGGACATAGAAGAAGGGAGTACTGAGTAGGATTTACACCATATTACTAAACATCCGCTTTAACTCTGTTTTATCTCTCATACCTACTTATCTACTTTAATTATTTGTTTCTTGTTCCAATTTTGTCTACTCCTTTTTTATTATTATCTGTTTGTTATTGTAATCTCCTTTTGTAATACTTATCTATGTTTATTATATTTACCTGTTTAAAGTGTTTCTAAATATCTATACATAATTTCTGCATCTGGTTCTTGATTCCCCTGTATATGTTGTATGTAGTCTGCTATAACTAGATTTTTGCATATGTCTATTACATTATTCCATGCTTGAGGATCATGGGCTAGTAAGTTTAAAATTTTTTCTTTATTACCACCTTCTTGTAACTAATGGGTTCTTCAATTGGCATAGATTTTTTCTTTTAGTCCTTTTAGGCCTACTACTATGAGTCCCATGTGCATGAGGCTCAGTTTGACTTGGAAGTTTGTCTTAAATATTCTGAACTTATACAATTTATACTAGAGCTATCTTTAACAATTATGCATAATTGTTCTTCTCTATAATGTTTATATAATTATGTCATCGAAAACATTCCTTCATTATATAGTGTCTTGAATTTTTATTCTTGCTAAAACTTTGAGTGTCTTATCTTCTTTTCTTCATTACAAACCATTCCTTCAAATAATATCTTCATTGATTTTTTATGTTTAACTTTATTATTTTCAATAGATGTATTTAATAAGTCTACCTCTACTAAATCTTCTTCTCTGATTTTCTCTTTACTATATACTCTTATCTCTAATCTTCTTAGTCTTTCTTCTAACTCTAATATTTTGTCTTCTGTTGTTCTAGTTATTGGTTCCTTTGTGTAGAAATTATTTAAATTATTTGTTGATTTTGGAATTTCTAGGATTTTTGAGGTTTTTCCTATATATTTTATGTATCCTTCCTTATAGCATTTCCTATATTTTACCCTTTTGTTTTTACTTGGAAACTATTTACAGAAACAACACTAGTTACTGTCTATTCCTTTTCCTTCCTCAAATTCATGTTCACATTCTTCTATCAAATTTACTATATCATGATAGTCTGAGTTCATCTTTTCTAATCCTATTTCATTTATAAATTCCTCTTCTCCAAAATCTGAAGAATCAAAATTATCTTTTTCTTCTTCAAACACATCCATACTCCTGATGGAGTATATACTCTCATTATCTGACATATATTCATCTACATTTATCAAACTTTTATTCACATCCTCTATTAATTGTGCATTTTTAGATCTACTATTGTTTCTTTTTAGAAAAGTATTTGCGAAGTACTCTATACTCCTGCAAATAAAGCATTCTAATCTATTTTTGTAGGTTCTACTGGTGTTATATTTTCTTACATGTTTATTCTTATCTAGGTATGGCTTTCTTAAGTTTTATATTCTTAAGTAATATTTCTTCCTAGGGCAATAGTTTTTTTTTATATGCCTTTTTATATTTTTTATTTTTATAATCTTGGTCATAATGTTGTGTAGTATATATGTTTTTACAAAAATTTGTAGTATATATGTTTTTACAAAAATCTGTATCACCTCTTATTAATTGTTTTTGTATCTGTATATTTGTACATTTTTCTTGTAATATATCCATACATGTATTCGTTGTCCTATTGACAATTGGTTGTTTGGGTTTTGTATTACTCCTTCTCTTTTGAACCATTTTTCTTCTATCTATCTTCCTACAACCCTGGTAATTTTTAAAATAATCTAGGTCCTAGAGTCTGATCAAACGATTTCCCACTAATTGTACAATAATAAAAGTAGTCATTATAAATTGTTTAAGCCTTGACCAATTATTAATACTTAGTTGTTCTAAATTTATTAGGGCATTTTGTTGAAATACTACTAATCCACTACCATGATCTTCTTATGTTAGTAGAGTATGTACTTTGTTTACAAAATTGTATGCATTTGAACCTAGTTATAATAATTCCTTTAAAACTTGTGGGAATAATGTCTTATATTGTAATACTCCGTACTTCTACCTATCTTGAAATCGTCCCAAGAATGTTAGAAACTTACTTTGAAAGATGAATCCACTTTTATACGTGTGGTATTTTTGAAATAGTCGAGCAAGCAACGGACCGTCACCGAAGCCATCGCAGTGGAGGCAGTGAGACCACATTCTGTCTAAGGGAGACGTCTCAAGCCGATGGACCATCTAGCTACCAATGGACCATCACCCAAGCCATCGAAGTAGTCGCAATGAACCCTATTTGGTCTAGGTGCGACAGTCAGGACCAACGGACCATTGACATAGCAATGGACCGTCGCCCCCACTATTGCGTATTTCATTCAGTTATTTTAAGTCATTTTTAAAATGGGCTTCTTGGTCTTTTACCACCATTTCTAATACCTAATAATATCATTCAAGGCTCATAAGTTCATTATCCATCTACAATATTAAATTAGGGTTTTCTCTCAAAGATAATCCCCAAGAACAAGATCTAAATCCTTCTTCAAGAAACTAAGAGATTCAAGTTCTTCAAGTCCAAGGACTTTAAGAAACTCACAATCAAGGTATGTAATGTGTTGTTTCATGGGTCCATTTCACCCATGAAGCTCAAGAATCTCTTTTCAAAATCCAAGATTTGTGTATTTATGAATGTTCATGATTTAAATTGAATAGAAATTCATGTTCATGATGTTGTGGGGGTTTTTATTCATGTTTTAAATTATATATTTCATTGATTGACCCTAGTATATGATGATTTGCATAATAATTATGATAAAACCTTCAAATTTGCAAATTTATTTATGCAACCATGACAATTAGATGCATTGATGATGGTATAACCAAAGTATGTTCCCCATGTGTTTGATTAAATGCCTATGTGAAGGAAAAGTGTCATACTAGTGTGATAATATGAAATCCCCATTCATATACAAGTTTATGCATGTCAAATGTTTGATGAAATGATTTGTCAGTGAATTATGGATACATGTGTAGCCCTTGTGGTGCTTTAGAACTTGTACTTCATGAAATCTCCAACTTATTATATTATGGATTGTTGATGTTGGTCATGTATTCAAGAAAGTCATGCTTTGTCAATTTCTTCCCATCTAGACGTAGGGGTACTTGTACCTGAAAATTTAGTTGTGTGCCTAGAATTAATGTAATGTTTTCAAGATACTCTTAGTCAAGCCATGATCCATAGAATTCAGTCAGTCTTATGAATCAGGAAAACTTAGTAAAGTCAGTTAACTCACCAGTTAGTTCAGTTAATCATGTTCAGTGCCTATTAAGATGGGAGTAGGATTCTACACTGAGTGAGCCCAAGTATGGGAACTCACCTATTATATGAGGGTATGATTCTTAGAAGAAATCCTTGCGTTCCAGAACTACGTAGCCAGCGTAGGTTTAGACATCATAGCCTGTTATATGAGGGAAGATGAGGTGTCTTAACCTGTTATATGAGGGTCCCCACCATTCTACTAGAGTTACCTATTATATAAGGGTTACTCATAGATTATCCTTACCAGTGGCACGGTATTGACACCCTTCCAATTGGGGTTACAGATTGGACCCCAACTCAACTATATTGTGTTATCTGGGGCATGTCGGTTAGATGACTACTTCCTACAGTTTCAATTACAGATCAGGAATATTAGATACAATCATTCAATCTCAATAATAGAACTCAGATAGTTCTACAAAATTTAGGACTGTCAGATACAGTCAACTCAGAACAAAACAGAACTCAGCTAGTTCCATCAGAATATAGATTGTCAGATACAATCGGTCAGTATTAGTTATTTCAGTTACACAGTTATTAGTATCTCATGTTATCAGTAATCAGATTTAGTATTCATGTTATCACAAACTCAATTATAGTTATTATGTATTCATGCATGTATTCTCGCATTCATGATATTCAGTCAGTTAGTATAGTTCATTCATGTGAACCCTTTGTATTCAACCTACATCACATGTATACCAGTATATTCAGACGTACTGACGTATTGGCGCTATGGTGTTTTATGCCATAGGTTCAAAAGCACGAGCTCCAGAGCATTAGTAGTATTCCAGTCTCAGCAGTCAGAGTTAGCAGTGAGTTCTCATCCTTTGAGGACATGAGCATTACTCTATTATCTCATTAATTAGTTAGTTTCAATAGTTGGAGTTAGTTGGGGACATGTCCCATCAATTACTTATTCGGACAGTTCAGCCAGTTAGGGGCTATTAAGACTAGCATATTCAGGCAGTTATTTCAGTTGTTTTGGGTATTTCATACCCCACCCATGTAATGCCCCAAAAATGGGTCCTGAAGCATCACATGGTGCTTGAGTCTACGAGTAGACCTAAGCTAACCCTTTGGACCATTTTCATTCAGTTCAACACAAATCAATGGGGTTTCCATAAATAACCCTCAAATATCAACAGAGTAATCATCATCCAAGAATAAAAGAATTTTAGAAAGATAACAAAATATGACTTATTAGTCAACTCCCAACATCTATACTAGTCTGACAAGCCTCTAAGAAAATCAATAAAACCAGCGAGCCATTAAGACATGCCCAACTGACACATACTTAGTTATTAAATGTAAACAATTCCTTGATACCAACATCAGACATCACATCCTCGTAACATGAGGACTCACCACAACAGAGAATGTAGAACAACTTGCCCGAAGAGTCACAGTCGAACCTGGAACTGAGACCTGAACCTACATTCTGAGAAAATACATCCCACATCTAATGATATGGGTCAGTACCATGGAAAGGAACCGAGTATATAGGGGTGTATGCAGTTGTATAAACATCATCATCATAAATATTTATAAGAAATATGCAGGATGTATGAAAGACTCACATAGCCCAAAGAAAATCATCATATTCATGAGAGGATGAAATAAGTATAATAACACATGTGAGTCATCATATAATTTGTCAATCACTTTCAGTTCATCAAGAATATCAATTCTCACAATGTAAATATCATTTAAATCTTTTGAAAGAATAACTTTCACAATTCTTCTTTCAAATCACTTCACCATTTACCATAGACACAACGAAACACACACATACTGGGAGATCCTATAACCAACATAAACCATGTGAGCTACATGGAGTCCAACATACAACCCACGTTGGGGAGAGCCATCCTATCCTTGCTATCGGAGTAGGACTATCGATATCAAATCCACATAAACTAGTGATCACTATATAAATCGGCCTCAGTCTCACTCCTACAGGGGCACGTAGTTCTAGGGAAGTAAGGTCACTTTATACCTCCCACTCATTGCCAAAGATTACTCTCGGACTTAGCTCAGAAATTTAAATCAGCCTCAGGCTCATATTAAAGAAAATCCACAATAAACACTTCAACAATTTTCATCGGGAGCCAATTTGCTACCCCTTTATTATAATCAACAAAAACATGGATTTCTTTCACAATCGAGTTCAAATTAACTCATTCACGATCAAAAGGTCAAATCATTCAAAACATCTCAAATTATTTAAACTCAAGGTGTTTATAACATATGATTTTCCCAAAATAATAATCTCAAATAGGGTTCCAAAAACCCATACATCAATATCACCATAAAACCTTCCAAAGTTTCATACTTTATGACATAAGCACAAAAATAATCACTTAAAACTTAAAATTTCATCTTTATAATCATACATCTTGGTAAAGAAAATTAGCTTTGGGGTTCAAATCTCATTGTGCTTATAGGACATAATTTCTCAAAGTACAATTTCAATTAGGACTCAAGGTCTCATACATCAAAATCATATTAAATTTTCTCAAGATTCATGCTTTTCATTATAAATATATATAACTTCCTTTAAAATCTGGAAAATTCAGCTTTATGTACAAAAATGTCATCATTCTCATTCAATTCAACTTTCAAAACATAGAGAGTATCGTAATCTCATGTAAAATCATATAGGGTATAAATTCATGCTTCAAATTCAAATCAAAACATGTAAAATCATGTATATTCATAAAAGAAAAATCAATTTGGGCACAAGAACGAAAGAGAGTTCTTGTTGAAAAACACCACATACCTTGAATGATGAACTTTAGATCGATACTCATTTTTGAGATGTTAATTATGCCTTTGAATGATGGTTCTTGGAGTTCTTGAACTAAGAACTTGGAATCTTGAATAAATTTGCAGAATTAATGGTAAACTTTGGAGGTTCTTGAAGTTGGATGTAGGAGCTTAGGGTTTTCTTTTTAATGAAATTTGATGAAATATAACATATAATGCTTCTAATAGGCTTTAATATAGGGTTTGGATGGATTTTGGGTGAGCGGGAATGACCAAAACGCCCCTACAAATCAAATAATTCTCAAATCTATCCTTTGGTGGACTGTTTTGATATTCTGAAGTAGATCAACCATAACGTTTTACTTCGATATCCAAATTGGATGAAACCAATTTCATTAGAAAGAGTACTCTTATATATTTCCATTAATATGTATTATCTCACCCAGATAAGTATTTGCAAGGAGTTATAACCCTTTGAATTTGACCAAAAAATTCACTTCTGATAGGCTGAAGTAGATCGACCATAAATTTTTGCTCCGATAGACAAATGGGATAAAACTAATTTCATTAGAAAGAGGGGTCTCAGATATTTCCATTGATATATAGTAGATCACCCAGGTCATTATGCACAAGGATTTATGATCATTTAAGGTTGGAGCAAAAATACTCCAGGCCTCAGTACTTTTTTCCTGCACGTTTTACTGTTCACTATTATTAACGATTCGATCGGAATGTTCATAACTCGTCGCTCGGGTGTCCGTTTTGGATGATCCACATATCGTTGGAAATATTATTTGATACTCTACTCAATGGTGGGTCATAATCTAAGACATTCCTCACAGAAATTTATAGTTCATTCTAGAAGATAGAACCCCACACGTTTACGCACAAAATTTCGATGAAAATTTTTTTGGGGTATTACAACCTAGATGTTATATTTTATCTGATATTATGTCTTAGTTTTGTACCTTATGGCCTTACAGCCTTTATTTCTACATTGTACAGTATATTATGCAGTGTTCAGGAATAGATATTAGTCATGGGTTAGCTTGTAGTCCTTCGGGGTCATGAGCACCGTGTAGAATTCTGGGTACCAGATTTGGGTAATTACAAACTTTTTATCAGATCCTAAGGTTTAATAGAGTCCTAGGAAGTCTGAAAGCTGCATCTAGTAGAGTTTTGTACATGGGTGTGTTGCATACCACATTTATGTTCAGGAGGCTATAAAATGTTTTAAGAATAGTTTCCCTTCTTTCAGTATTCATGTCGTGCCAATGCACATAATCTCAAGTAAATCTCTATGTCTAATCCATTTATCCCTTTCTTATATAGAACATGCCTCCTAAAAGAAGAAACGAGAATCAGCTAGCCCCTCAGCCCGAAGATCCTTTGGGAAAAATGTCTCTTATGTAGAGTTCAGAGCAGCATTCACTACTCTTGCTAAGTTGGTTAATGCTCAGAAAGGAAGACCAGCTATCATTCTAGCCAACCCATTAGCCAATTTATCTGCATCCAGGATTTAGGACTTCACCTGAATGAATCTTCTATCCTTTTTTGAGTCTAAGTCAGATTAGGACCCTCAGGAATTCATTGATCAGGTTCAAAAGGTTATAGAGATCATGGTGTTTACTTCTAGTGAGAGCGCTGAGCTAGCTGCATATCAGTTGTAGGATATTGCTCACAGTTGGTTCAAACAATAGAAGACAGATAGGTCAGTAAATGC
Organism: Capsicum baccatum var. pendulum; assembly: GCA_030864225.1. Lineage (NCBI taxonomy): Eukaryota > Viridiplantae > Streptophyta > Magnoliopsida > Solanales > Solanaceae > Capsicum > Capsicum baccatum. The sequence goes on from CM061550.1 coordinate 178,063,423, forward strand.
AGGATCCATAGAGTGGGAGAAGTTTGTCACCACCTTTTTAGAGAAGTTCTTTCCCCTAGAGCTGAGGGAAGCTAAGGTTTTAGAATTTATCAACCTCAGGCAGAGCAACATGATGGTGAATGAGTATTATCTTAAGTTTACTTAATTATACAGATATACTCCTCATGTGGTTGTAGATAGCAGGGCCAAGATGAGTAAGTTTGTTTTTGGATTGAATGATAGTGTGGTTAATGAGTATAGGTCCACGATGTTGAATATTGACATGAACATAGCCAGGCTTATGACTCATACTCAACAGATAGAGGAACAAAATATTAAGATGGGGGAGAAGCAGAATAAGAGAGCAAGGACAGGTATTTTCAACTTTGCCCAGCCTAAGTTAGAGAGAGGAAACTGTTCTCAATTTCATCCTAAGTCATCAGTTCCATCTTCTTCTTCAACTAGTGCTCCAGTTCCTAGATTCAGAGACAGTAACAGAGATAGATCTCTAGGATCTAAGTCTTAGGGCAGTATTAGCAGAGCCCGCACCTATCCTCTTTGCCAGAATTATGGCAAGTACTATCAGGGTATTTGCATAGCTGGCAGTGGTATTAGTTTTGGATGTGGTATGCCAGGCCACAGAGTCAGACACTGCCCCCGGCCAGGTCCTCAAGGTTAGTAGAACCATTCCTTAGATCAGTACAGTCACCTAAACTAGTAGGGTGCCACCTCTAGCTCTACTAGTGGGCAACACCCAAATTGACTTTATGCTCTCCAGTCCCGGCAAGATCAGGAAAATTCTTCTGATGTGGTTACTGGTACATTACAGATCTTTCATGTGCATTTTTACACTTTGCTACATCCAGGAGTTTCTTTATCTTTTGTTACTCCATATATAGCAGGTAATTTTAAAACTAGTCCCAAAATTCTAGAAGAGCCCTTTTCAGTCTCTACTCCAATGGGTAAAATTATCATAGCCCGACGGGTATACAGGAGCTGTCCGATTATAGTATTTCAGAAAATTACCTCAGTAGACTTAGTCGAATTAGAGATGACTAATTTTTATGTTATTCTCGGCATGGATTGGCTTCATTCCAGCTATGCCAAAGTCGACTATAGAAATAGAATAGTCCTGTTCTAGTTTCTGAATAAACCCGTCCTAGAGTGGAGGGGTAGCAATCCAACGTTCAAAGGTCAGCTTATTTCCTACCTTCAAGAACAAAAAAAGATATCTAAGGGATATATCTATCATCTTGTTTGAGTTAAGGACACTAGTTCTAAAACTCCCAGTCTTGATTCAGTCCCAGTCGCAAATGAATATTCAGATGTCTTTCCCAAAGATCTTCTAAGAATTCCATCCAGAAGGGATTTAGACTTCGGTATTAATCTCCTTCCAAATACTCAGCCTATATCTATTACGTCATACAGAATGACACTAACAAAACTCAAAGAACTGAAGGAATAATTGAAGAATATCTTAGATAAGGGATTCCTCAGACCCAGTGTGTCCCCGTGGGGTGCACCAATCTTATTCGTGTGTAAGAATAACCGTTCTCTCAGAATGTGCATATACTATCGTCATCTCAATAAAGTCATGGTCAAGAACAAGTATCCACTTCCCAAAATCGATGACTTGTTCGATCAACTTCAGGGTGCCAGCTATTTTTCTAAGATAGACCTCAGATCAGGCTATTATCAGCTCAGAGTTAGAGTATGTGATATTTCAAAAATAGCCTTTCATACTCGGTATGGTTACTTCGAATTCTTGGTCATATCCTTTGGTCTTACCAATATCCCAACAACTTTCATGTACTTGATAAACCTCGTGTTCAAGTAGTACTTAGACATGTTTGTCATAGTCTTCATAGATGATATCCTTGTTTACCCCCGCAGTGAGCAGGATCATGCAGACCATCTCAGAATTGTACTATAGTCCCTCAGAGATTATCAACTGTTCACCAAATTTAGTAAGTACAAATTTTTTCTAAGGTCAGTGGCATTCCTTGGTCATATTATTTTTGGTGATAGCATTAGGGTTGATTCTCAGAAGACCGAAGCAATAAAAAGCTAGCCCAGACCTTTATCTCCATAATCCTTGGCTGATTCAGTTTGGGTCATTATAGACAGGATTACTAAATCAGCTTATTTTCTTCTAGTCCATACCTCTTATCAGCCAAGGATTATGGAAGACTCTATATCAGGTAGTTGGTCAGTTTGCAAGGTGTTTTGTTATCTATTATCTTAGATAGAGGTACCCAGTCCACCTCTTATTTCTGGAAAGCATTCCAAAAAGGTCTTGGAACCTAAGTTCATATCAGTATAGTCTTTCACCCTCAGAAAGATGGTCAAGAATAAACGACCATTCAGACTTTAGAAGATATGCTAAGGGTGTGTGCAATTGATTTCAAGGGTTGTTGGGATGACCACTTTCCTTTGATTGAGTTTGCATACAACAACAACTATTATTCCAGTATTAAGAAGGCTCCATTTAAAGCTCTCTATAGTAGGACATGCAGATCTCCAATCGTCTGGTTCAAAATTAATGAGGCCTCAATTATAAGGCCTGACTTAGTATTCGATGCCTTAGAAAAAGTCCAGTTGATCAGAGAAAGACTCTAGGTTACTCAGAGCCTACAGAAGTCTTATGCAACTATGCGCAGAAAGGATCTCGAATTCTAGATTAGTGACTATGTCTATCTAAAGGTCTCTCCCATGAAGAGAGTGAAGAGATTCAACAGGAAGGTAAAGCTCAGTCCCCGATATGTCGGTCCCTTCAAAATTCTCAGTCATTTTGGCAAGGCAGCCTATGAGATCGAATTGCCTTCAGATCTTGCCTCAGTCCATCCAGTCTTCCATGTATCTTTTCTCAAGAAGTGCATAGGTGACCCAACAGTCGTAGTCCCTATTCAGAGCATAGATTTTCAGAACAGCCTCTCTTATGAAGAGATTCTAGTCAAAAATCTAAACTATCAGACTCGTAGAGTAAGGAACAACGAAGTCCTTCTAGTCAAAGTTCTTTGGTGAGATCAGTCCTTTAAGGGATCTACTTGGGAAGAAGAATCAAACATGAATACCAAGAATCCTCACCTCTTCTCCACAACTCAGATCAAGCTCAAGGTAACAGTTCTACTTAAGCTTATTTAGTTTTATGTTTAGAATTCCATCATGAACTTGGTATTAAATACCATTACATACTCAGTCATACATTCATGAGTCAGTTACACGTGCATCAGATATACATGTTCAGTATGATATATTCAGTTATCAGTCATGAAGTCATGTTTTAGTTGTTTATATTCAGTATGTACTTTATGTTATCCTTTCTCCCATCCCATCTAAATCAATCAAGGTATGTCATGTGTTTATTCATGGGTTCCTTTCACCCATGAAGCTCAAGAATCTCTTTACAAAATCCAAGATTTGTGTATTTATGAATGTTCATCATTTAAATTGAATTGAAATTCATGTTCATGATGTTTTTGGGTTTTGATTAATGCTTTAAATTACATATTCCAATTATTGACCCTAGTATATGATGATTTGCATAATAATCATGATAAACCGTTCAAATTTGCAAATTTATTTATGCAACCATGACAATTAGATGCATTGATGATGGTATAACCAAAGTATGTTACCCATGTGTTTGATTAAATGCCTATGTGGAGCAAAAGTGCCATACTACTATAGTAATATGAAATCCTCATTCATATACAAGTTTATGCATGTCAAATGTTTGATGAAATGATTTAGTCAATGAATTATGGATACATGTGTAGCCCTTTTGGCGCTTTAGAACTTGTACTTCATGAAATATTAAACTTATTATATTATGGATTATTGATGTTAGTTATGTATTCAAGAAAGTCATGCTTTGTCAGTTTTTGCCCATTAAGTCCTGGGGGTACTTGTACCCACAAATTTAGCTGTGCGCCTAGAATTCAGTCAGTCTCATGACTCAAGAAAACTCAGTAAACTCAGTTAACTCAGTCCAGTCAATTTATTTAATCATATTCAATTTCTATTTAGATGTGAGTAGGATTCAGCACCGAGTGCGCCCAAGGATGGGAACTCATCTATTATATAAGGGAGTGATTCTTAGAAGCAATCTTTGCATTGCAGAACTACGTAGTCAGCATAGGTTGAGACATCATAGCCTGTTATATGAGGGTAGATGAGGTGGCTTAACCTGTTATATGAGGGTCCCCACTATTTTCACTAGAGTTACTTGTTATATGAGGGTAACTCATAGATTATCCTTACTAGTGGCGCGGTATTGGCACCCTTCCAATTGGGGTTACAGATTGGACCCAAATCAACTATATTACATTATTTGGGGCATGTCGGTTAGATGATTACTTCTTACAATTTCTATTACATATTAGGATTATCAAATACAATCATTCAGTCTTAGTAATAGAACTCAGATAGTTCTATAGAATTAAGGACTGTCAGATATAGTCAACTTAGAACAGAATGGAACTCAGCTATTTCCATCAAAAACTAGATTTTCAGATACAGTCCCTCAATATTAGTTATTTCATTTATACAGTTATCAGTATCTCATGTTATTAGTACTCAAATTCAGTAATCATGTTATCATAAACTCAGTTCCAGTTATTCTGTATTCATGCATGTATTCTCACATTCATGTTATTCAATCAGTTAGTATAGTTCATGCATGTGAACCCTTGTATTCATCCTACCTCACATGCATACCAGTACTTTTAAATGTACTAACGTATTTTCTCTATGGTGTTTTACACCATATGTTCAGAAGCACGAGCTCCAGAGCATCAGTAGCATTCCAGTCTCAGCAGTCAGAGTTAACAGTGAGTCCTCATCCTTCAAGGACATGACTATTACTTTATTATCTAATTAATTAATTTATTTTAGTAGTTGGAGTTAGTTGGGGACATGTCCCATCAACTATATATTCAGATAGTTCAGTCAGTTAGAGGCTTTTTAGACTCGCATATTCAGACAGTTATTTCAACTATTTTTGGTATTTCATACCCCACCAGATTTTATATTTTATCAGATATTATGTCTCAGTTTTGAACTTTATGGCCTTACAACCTTTATTTCTACATTATACAGTATATTATGCAGTGTTCAGGAACAAATATCAGTCATAGGTAAGCTTGTGGTCTTTCGTGGTTATGATAATCGTGTAGCATTCCGGGTACCAAATTCGGGGTGTTACTTATATGCTTCCCAAAGTTCTTTATTACTTTCTCCTAGAAATATTCTAAATATCTATACATAGTTTCTGCATCTGGTTCTTGATTCCCCTGTATATGTTATATATAGTCTGCTGCAACTACATTTTTACATATGTCTGTTACATTATTCCATGCCTGAGGATCATGAGCTAGTAAGTTTAAAATTTTTTCTTTATTACTACCTTCTTGTAATCTGATGGGTTCTTCTATTGGTATTTTTTTCCTATTGGTTTTATTTCCTGTTCAACTTGAGTGTCTGGGTTTATTCTAAATACCCTATATCTTAGTAAATATCCTGTTGGTATATTTACTCTTTCCATTCTGATTTTTCTCCGAAAAAGGCTTGCAGTACTTACCGCACTTTCCATAAATTCTTTTATACTTTCGTCTATACTATAAATCAATTCTGAGTGTTTGCCTTTTCGTTCTTTTTTCTGTGTATAACCATAATTATCTGTTCTTAACTCACAATTTATAAAATGTTCTTTAGCTTTGGCGAGATTAAGATTTCCCATTTTATAGCCTATACATTTGAACTTTCTGTCGTTATTTTTTTCTTATGGGGCTTCTTCTTTGATTATAGCTTAATTCACTTTAAAACCTTCTTTTAATATTTCTATATTCATAAAGTTAGTATTTTCACATTCTTCAATTTCTTCATCAGTTTCATTTTCATTTGTATATTGTTAGTCTGTGATTCTTACTAAAGTTTCTCCTTTAGTGTTTTTATACATTAAATGATCGGTTGGCTTTACTATTTCTTAGTAAAATTTTCTAAATTCCATTCTAGTCCTGCATAGTCTTTTGAACTTATCTTTAGAGGTTTCATTAATTTAATACCTTTATTTCCCATTAAACTTACTACATCATCTATTCTTAGTCCAAAATTTTTACTACTATTAGTGGCGAGTTTTCCTATAAATCCTAGACATATTAATAAATTATTTCCATTATCCATTTCTTCATATCCTTTAGTCTGGAATCCTATCTTTATATATTTTTCAAATTCTAGTGAATTTATCATAGAGTCTGGACTATAATAAAAAAGTAATCCATTTGTTGACATGTCTACTTCTATTATTCCTATTATAGATCTTTTTGAGTCTGACTATCTATTATCATAGATTGAAACTAAAACTTTTTTTCCTAGATTTTTTTTGGTTAGTACTTTTAGGCCTACTACTATGAGTCCAATGTGCATGAGGCTCATGTTTGACTTGGCAATTTGTCTTAAAGATCCAGAACTTATTAAATATATACTAGCGCTATCTTTACAAATTATGCATAATTGTTCTTCTCTATAATTTTTAGATAATTGTGTCATTGAAAACATTCCTTCGTTATATAGTGTCTTAGCACTTATTAATTTTAATTTATTTTGTTGAAAAAGTTGTATATCTTTATCTACATCTAAAACTTCTTCTAGCTGTTGTCTAGGAGTCATTTTTGGTCTATTTATTATTTTAGATAGCACAATATTTGTTAAACTATTTTGGGTAAAACTTGATCTTGGTCTATTAGGGATGTTAAAAAAAGGTCCATGATTTTGGATTAGTTGGTTTATTTGTTTTAGCTTTTTCTCTTTCTTTTTGGGGAGTTATTTCTATCTTTTTGAGTTGTTCTATTAATTCTTCTATACTTTTGTCTTGACTATTCTTTTGATTTTTCTTTTTCTATGTTTTTATTAAGTTCTAATAGTAATAAGATTATAATATTATTTTGTTTTATTATTGTTGAGTCTGCTTTTCCCTGGTGTTGATGATCTGATAAACCTTCAGGATTTAGTTGAATTTATGTCGCTTTCTGTAATATTGCTAAGTAGAGTTGATCATTTATAGGGATGTTATTCATGAGAGGATTATTTCATTTAGTTGGCTAATTTCCTTACGTATTTCTTATAATTCTTTGTCTATTGTTATTTATACTCCGAAAATTTATAACCTTATTTGTTATTACTTTAATTTTTCTTTCTAGTTCTATTTGTTGATTTTTTAGGAAATCAAAGCTATGTTTTATTTTATCTTACAGTTTCTTTCGTTTAATTTGTAGGTTTTCCAATACTTCTATAGTCTTTAGTATTTTACTGTCTTCTCTTTGTACTGCTTCTCCTATATTTATTATGAGATATGTAATAGTATTTAGTTGAGAATCTTATCCATGCAAAATATGTTCTCCACTACCGCAATTACATTTAATTAATGAATCATCTTTTATTCATCTGTGTCTCTTTTCTGCTTTTAATTGCAAATCTAGATATTCTATTTTCTTGAAGGAATCTATTTTAATGTTCTTATCCTAGCCAAAAAGTCTGTCTATTGCATTCTTCTCTAATTGGTTTTATTCTAATAGTCCAATAATTTTTACAATATCCAATTTGTTCTAATTTAGTTTTTAGCAGGATTAAGTGGTCTACACAGCCTAAAAGTTTTTCGCGATCTAAAAATATAATTGCTTCTGGTAAATCTATAAATTCTACTACTCTTATTTCTTCTATTAAATTTTTTTTCCTTTTTCAGAATTTTTTTTTAAATGTTTTAAGTTTTTATGTAAACTTGTCTAGCAAACGGAAGTGTTTTCATGTACTTTTACTTATTTTTATCCTAGAGGAATATTTACTATGTTACACCGTTTCTTAGGATAACTTATCCTTCTATTGTAATATTCTATGTCGCTTCTAATTCCATGTAATTTCCATCTTATTTCACTTAAATATTCTTTGAATGATTATGATTGTGATGTTTCTAGAGTTGATAATAATTTTAAATAGTTACTCAAGATTATCTCTAGTTCTACTTTGTCTGCCCTGCTCTTTATTTCTTCATTTAAATACCAATATCTTAGTTGCAAATTGTTAGCAAAAGGATGTCTTCTTATTAAATATTATTTCTAGACTTAAGGTGCTTTATCAATTTGTATTCTAGGCCAGATATTATGGTGATTAGATTATCTAGTCTTCTCAAATCTTATTTTGTACAATTTAGTCTTTTATATTCTAAATATAAACTATACAAATTATTCTCGATTTCTTTTAACGATTTTATATTTCTATAAGGTGTTCTCATTAGGCCAAAGAAAAAGGATACTTTACCCTTAGTTCGTTGTAATGTAAAATATTTGAGTTTTGACTTCGGATAATCTATTATCTACTTGTTGTAGTTCTGTCCAGACTTCTTCTCTTGATTCGGAAGAGATATCAAATAATCTAATAAGTAACTGCCTTTGTTTTATTAAGATGTGCTATAACTTTATATATTCTTTCTTTATCTTTCTATTATATCAATAATATTCTGAACCTAGTATTATTAATTTTTTGTAGGGTCTTGGTTTTCTTTTCTCAGTTTTTGATACCATATATAATAAAGTTTCCTAGAGTTTCATGGCTTTGATACCGATAATAAACAGGTAAATGTTATGAATAGAGATAATAATAACAAACAAATAATATTAAAAAGGGAGTAGATAAAATTAGAACAAGAAACAAATAATTAAAGCAGATAAGCAGGTATGGGAAATAAAACAGAGTTAAAGCAGGTTGTTTATAATATGGTGTAAATCCTATTCAGTACTCTCTCCTTCATTGTCCTTTTTTGATATTTTGATTATTTTTTTTTATGAACAAACTAAGATACTTTATGAACTTTAGAAGACTATTTTTCACACTCTTGAATTTTCTCTCACTTCTCTCTTGCTATATCTTTTTATGTCATCCATAAGGTGGTATTTATAGGCATTTGTGGACGTCAAATCCTTACTTCAATGTTTTTGATAAAAACATTGGCAAGTTGAGTGGGACCTACAGTTACATGGCTATGTTTCCACTTTAACTCCACTCCATCCATTTGTTTCCTATTTATTCATCTGTTATATCATTGCATACGTCTCTTATTTTGTCTTTTTGTAGCCAAATTGTGTAACACTTTTGAGTCGAAATAAATTCCCGAATCATCATCTGCATTTGGGTCTTAGGTGAATTGATCCATGGCCAAATTGTAGTATCAGTCATACTCGTCACTGTTTCTGTCTAATAGTCACAGTCTTGTTCCCATTCTGGGTGATCTTATTTCTTCTCATGGAATTTTGGATCTTAGTTCTGGAAGTTCTGGATTCATTGCTATTTCTTTGAGCAGTTGTTCTACTAATAATTTTTTTATTGAGTCTACTACTATTTTTTCTATATTTATTTTTTTATTTTTCCTTTTTCCTAAAACAAACCTTTCCTAGTCTTTGAAGAGTTTCCTTCGTCTATTGTCTGGGTACCTATGGTATTGAAACTGGCTAGGAGTATTCTCTCTACACTTTTTAGCAAAGTGCCAGCCATCAATGGATTTGATGAGTCCTTACCAGCTACAGTTTGAACTGTAATAATTGTATCATTACCTGATACTGTAGATATTTCTGCATTTATTAGGGAATGCACTCCCATTAACGGATTTGAGGAGTCTTTACCAGCTACCATTTGAGCTGGACTAGTTGTATCTTTACCCGATACAGTAGGTCTTTCAATTTTTGAGTAAGATGGAGAACTTTTAGGATTATTTGAATCTCAAAAATTTGTTGAGTCTGTTGTGATAATTCACAATGAAGAATCTTTATACGATCTTGTAAAATACTTATATCTTCCAACATTTATCCTTTTTCAATTATAAGGTTTTCATTGTCTTGTCTTAAAATTTCATTGGCGTTATTTAGTCTTTTAAAAGCTTTAGTCATGGAGGAATAATGATCACAAAATATAATTTTGTCTGTGTCCTTTTTAATATTATATTGGGGAACTGCTTTTATATCTGGTCTTAGAGCTAGAGTAATATAATAGTTTGGCCCTATATTTCTGAGAGCAGAATCTAATGCCTCTGTTAAATCATTAAAACCTTTATAGAGAGGGGTTATATAGTTTTTTTACCAAATCTATTACCTTTATACAAGTCTGAAATACTCCATCCCTAAGGACAATATAAAATTTAAATTTGTTAGTGGTGTTTTTCTTAGTAAAATAATAGTTTAAAGTATTTAGAACTGAAATAAAATATGTAGTGTCTCTAGGTGTCTTGTTGTAGGAAATCCATAAATTTTCAATCAGGTAGATCTGTGGTTTGTCCACCCTTACATCTTGTCTAAGGTTGAAAGTTAAATTGGATGGCTTATAACTGTTGAGATTGTGAGGTCCAAAAATCAGCCTTTCCAATTTCGGATGTTCCAACATTGTTATTAGCCTATAATGAGTGTTGATTAGTAGTTTCGTTAAGTCGCCTTGAGATGATGAGGCTTCTGCCTTTCCTTTGTCTTTGCCTGTATACATACTCAAACAAAAATTGTTAGTTGTCCTCTTTTATTAGTCTACTTAGTTGATCTCCTAGGTTATATCTTTTCCTTTAATATGTTCTAAAATAATGTTGTAAATGAAACTGACATTAAGGAAATTTAACCACCTCCTTTTACAACTATTCTTCTGTACCGGCGAGTGAGTGATATTGCTAGCGAATATTACCCAATTTTTCGTAACAAAACATTCGCCATTATTTTACATCATAAAATCTAATCCGAAGATAAAGTCTGCTTTTATGTTTAAATTTCTAACTTGTATTTCACTGAGTGTATATGATGGATGGTAGAATTTTTCACAAGTATTAATGAAACTTTCCTTTGCTTTTAGTATATAATATGTATAGGTATTATGGGTTCCGTCTATTTGCATGAATTTTTGAGGATTTGGTAATTTTTTAATTAATTTTGATGGCAAAATTTTACTATCTTAAATGCTTTTTGTACATTCTGAATCAACTATAGCTAATGTTTCGAACTCATAGTATTGAATTTTTATTCTTGCTAAAACTTTGACTATACTAATCTTCTTTTCTTTATTACATACCATTCCTTCAAATGAGATCTTAATTGATTTTTTCTAGGTATCTTAGCAATTATTAATTTTAATCTTAACAAATAATTTTCTATCTATAATAATAAACAAACCAAAAAAGACATCAAGACAACAACTAGAAGAAATTTTTAGGGGACTTTATTATATATGTTATCTAGAACTGAGAAAAGAAAACCAAGACCCTATGAAAAATTACTAATAGTAAGTTCAGAATATTATTGGTACGAATAATAAATAGGTAAATATAATAAACAGAGTTAAGTATTATAAACAGAGATAACAATAACAAACAGATAATAATAAAAAGTAGTAGACAAAATTGGAACAAGAAATAATTAATTAAAGTAGATAAAAAGGTATGAGAAATAAAGCAGAGTTAAAGCTGATGGTTTATAATATGGTGTAAATCCTACTTAGTACTCCCTCCTTCGTTGTCCTTATTCTAGTGCAAGAGGACAAGTTATAAAGATCAAAGTATATTTTCTCCAAAACAACTAAATAATTATTTTTTTTGCATTTTTTGATATTTTGATTTTTTTTATTTATACCCTGTCCATCTCTTTCTCTTATGTTTTAAGTATTTAGAAATGGATTCTTTAATCACTCCCTCGGATGACACAGCGGTCCTTTCAAATCGTTATTAGACTTTTTAAATTCCCTGAAAATTTATAGATTAATCCACCATTCTTGCTAAATACTGAGAGAATAACCATATACTGTGGGTATATTTATAAGTAAATTACAACTTTACAAGATCAAAAGTAAATTACACATTTTTACAAGATTGGAAAACTGGCGGTAATCCGAACGGCTATCCAGATCTATAATAAAAAATACATTACTTCTACAAGATCAGAAAGCTGGCGGTAATCTGCACGGCTATTTGATGTATAATATTTAAAACACATATGGAAGAAAATATTAATTTGATATGATTAATTATAATTTACAAATTAGGGAGAAACATACAATGATCTCATGTAACGACTACTTATATGTCTTAAGGATAAAGTGACGTTTCCCTTTTGGGAGTCCCCTGAGAGGTTAACAGCTACCGGAATGAAGAAATAAAGACTAATATGCACTACACACTCTTTCTTTAAACAAACTAAGAAATTTTATAAACAAAAACTTTAGAAGACTATTTTTCTTGCTCATGATTTTTTCTTACTTCTCTCTAGATATATGTCTTTAAATCATCCATAAGGTGGTATTTATATGCATTTATGGATTTCAAATACTTACTTCAATGTGCATGACAAAAACTTTGGCAAATTGAGTGGGACCCAAGGTCACATGGCTGTGTTTCCACTTTAACTCCCCTCCATCCATTTGTTTCCCATTTATTCATCTATTATATCATTGCATACATCTCTTATTTTTTGTTTTTGTAGATATATTCATTGCTTACATATCCAAATTGTGTAACCCTTCTAAGTAAAAATTCATTCCTAAATCATCATCTATATTTGGGTCTTGGGCGATTTGATCCATGGACGAATTATAGTCTCGATTATACTCGTCACTGTCTCGGTCTGATAGTCCAAGTCTTGTTCTCATTCTTAGTGATCTTATTTATTATCTTGGAATTTTGGATCTTGTTTTTTGAGGTTTAGGATTCATTGCTATTTCTTTGGGAAGTTGTTCTGCTAACAATTTTTTTATTGAGTCTACTACTATTTTTTCTATATTTCTTTTTCCATTTTTCTTTTTTCCTAAGAAAAAATCTTTCCTAGTGTTTGAAGAGTTTCCTTTTTCTGTTTTTTGGGTACCTGTGGTCTTAAAATTAGCTGGGAGTATTCCCTCTACACCTTTTGGCAAAGTGTTAGCCATCAACGGATTTGATGAGTCCTTAGTAGATACCGTTTGAGTTGGACTAGCTGTATCATTACTCGATACAGTAGGTCCTTCTGCATTCATTGGGGAATGCACACCCATTAACGAATTTGAGGAGTCTTTACCAACTACAGTTTGAGCTGGACTAGCTGTATCTTTACCCGATACAGTAGGTCTTTCCATTTTTGAGTAAGATGGAGAACTTTTTGGGATTATTTGATCTCAAAAATTTTCTGATTCTGTTGTGATAATTCATAATGAAGAATCTTTATACGATCTTGTAAAATACTTATATGTTCCGACATTTGTCCTTTTTCATTTATAAGATTTGCATTGTCTTGTCTTAAACTTTCATTGGTGTTATGTAGTCTTTTAAAAGCTTCAGTCATACAGGAACAATTATCACAAAATATAATTTTATTTATGTCTTTTTAATATTATATTGGGCAACTGCTTTTATATATGGTCTTAGTCATAGAGTAATATAATAATTTAGCCCTAGATTTCTGTTGTTATAATCTAATGCCTTTGTTAAATCATTAAAGCCCTTAGAGAGAGGGGGTATATAGTCATTTACCGAATCCGTTACCTCTATCCATGTCTGAAATACTCTCTGTGTCTTTCCCCTAAGAACAACATAAAATTTAAATCTGTTAGTGCTATTTTTCTCAGTACAGTAATAGCTTATATCATTTAGAACTGAAATGAAATATCTAGTGTGTTTAGGTGTCTTGTTGTAAGAAATCCATAAATTGTCGATCAGGCAGGTCTGTGGTTCGTCCACACTTACATCTGGTTTAAGTTTTAAAGTTAAATTACATGGTTCATTACTGATGAAATGGTGAGGTCCGAAGATCAGCCTTCCCAATTTTGGATGTTCCAACATTGCTAGTGGCTTGTAATGAGTGTTGTTCTGTAGTTTCTCTTAGTAGTCTTGAGAGGATGAGGTTTCTGCCTTTCCTTTGTCTTTGCATGTATACATACTGAAACAAAAATTATTAATTGTCCTCTTTTATTAGTCTACTTAGTTGATCTGCTAGGTTATTATCTTTTCCTTTGATATGTTATAAAACAATGTTGTAAATGGAAGTGGCATAAAGTAAATTTAACCACCTCCTTTTACTACTATTCTTCTCTTTATTTTCTGATAGAATTTTACGATAGCCTCACAGTTTGTTCTTACTAATATTTCAGGCTTATTTAATATATAAAGTTTAAAACTATTTAATTCGTAAAATGCTACTAGAGTTTCTGCGTCTATGCTATTTAGATTGCCTTTTTCTTTATATTTTCCACTTGTATAAGCACAAATTTTTTATTCTTTCTGCTCGTTGTATTTATTGGGTTTTGCCTTTAATATTGCTCCTCATCCATGAAGGCTTCCATCTGTCTCGACTATTAAATAGTTCATTTCTAATGGTAATGTTAAGTCTGGAATATCTTGTATCATGAGCTTAAGTTTTGGACTAGTTTTATGTCTTCCTTATTAAAAGACTTTTGTCCTATTGATCCTGTTTTAGAATATAATGGTCCCTTTACTTTTCCTAAATCTTTAATAAAAGCTCTAGCATAATTTAATAGTCCTAAATTTTTTTGTAAATCTTTAGTCTTGTCTAATCTATCTGGCATTTCTAAGACTTTTTTAGCTATGTGCGGTTTTAGTTTAATTCGTCCATCTCCAATAACTACTCCTAAAAGGTTAATACTATTTTTACATAATTCCATTTTCTTTCTATTTATTATTATTCCATTATCTATAAATAATTTAAAAACTTGTTGTAAATGTCCTAAATGTTCTCTCATTTTATTACTAAAGACTAGAATATCATATACATAGACCAATAAAAAAAATTTATAGTCTCCAAAAACACTATCCATTTTCCTTTGGAAAATTAGAGGAGCTGTCTTTTGTCTGAACGGCATAACTAACCACTCAAAATGTCCTTCTAGACATGTAAAGGTTGTCCATTCTATACTCTATTCATGCATCTTATCCCTAATTCTTGTGGCTCTTTTATTTGTATTTCAAATTCTTTATGGTCTTCATTTGTAGCTTCTATAGTGTTGTTTTTATAGTCTATTCTGGATTAATTATATCTAATTTGCAGGTAATTTGATTGGAGTCCCAATGTTGCAAGGGTTTTTCTCCGATTAACTCTAGTTTGTCTAGAATTTATATTATTTTATCTAGGTCTCTTTGATCTTTGATTACTCCTACCTGTTGTATACCTTTCCTAAAATTGTATAATTCCGAATCTTTTTTTTAAGTGTAGGTATTATGGGTTCCGTCCATTTGCATGAATTTTTGAGGATTTGGAAATTTTTTAATTAATTTTGATGGTAAAAGTTTACGATTTAAAATGCTTTTTGTACATCTTGAATCAACTATAGCTAATGTTTCGAACTCATAGTCTTGAATTTTTATTCTTGCTAAAACTTTGACTGTACTTATCTTCTTTTCTTTATTACATACCATTCCTTCCAATGATATCTTCATTGATTTTTTTTGTTTATTTTAAATAGATATATTAAATAATTCTACCTTTACTAAATCTTCTTCTCTGATTATCTCTTTACTGTATACTCGTATCTCTAATCTTTTTAGTCTTTCTTCTAACTCCAATATTCTATCTTCTGCTATTCTAGTTATTGGTTCCTTTGTGTAGAAATTATTTAAATTATTTTTTGATTTTGGAATTCCTAAGTTTTTTTTATACATTTTATGCATCCTTCCTTATATCATTTCCTACATTTTGCCCTTTTGTTTTTTCTTGGAAACCATTTAAAGAAACAACACTGGTTACTGTCTAATCCTTTTCCTTCATCAAGTTCATGTTCAAATTCTTCTAGAAAATTTACTAAATCATGATAGTATGAGTTCTTCTTTTCTAATCCTATTTCATTTATAAATTCCTCTTCTCCAAAATCTGAAGAATCAGATTTATCTTTTTCTTCTTCAAACACTTCCATACTTCTAATTGAGAATATAATTTCATTATCTGACATATATTCGTCTATATTTATCATATTTTCATTTACATCTTCTATTAATTGTACGTTTCTTGATCTACTATTATTTCTTTTTGAACAAGTATTTATTAAGTGCTCTATATCTTTGTAGGTAAAACATTCTAATCTATTTTTATAGGTTCTACTGGTGTTATATTTTCTTACATGTTTATTCTTATATAGGTATGACTTTCTTGAGTTTGATCTTCTTAAATAATATTTCTTCCTAGGGTAATCATTTTTTTTATATGCCTTTTTATATTTTTTATTTTTATAATCTTGGTCATAATGTTGTGTAGTATATATGTTTTTACAAAATCCTGTATCACTCCTTTTAATTGTTTTTGTATCTGTATATGTGCACATTTTTCTTGTAATATATCCACTCTATGTTGTATTCTTTGTCCTATTGATCATTGGTTGTTTGGGTTTTGTATTACTCCTTCTCTTTTGGACCATTTTTATTCTATCTCTCATCCTAGAGCCCCTGGTAATTTTTTATATAATCTATCTCCTAGAGTCTGATCAAACGAGTTCCCACTAATTTTACAATAATAAAAATAGTCATTTAGAAATTCTTTAATTCTTGACCAATTATTAATACTTAGTTGTTCTAAATTTATTAGGGTTTTTCGTTGCAATACTACTAATCCACTATTGGGATCTTCTCCTGTTAGTAGAGTATGAAATTTGTTTTCAAAAATATGGATTTGAACCTAGCTCTAATAATTCCTGAAAATCTTGTGGGAATTACGTCTTATATGCTTCCCAAAGTGCTTTAGTACTTTCTCCTAGAAATGTTTCTAAATATCTATACATAATTTCTGCATATGGTTTTTGATTCCCCTATATATGTTGTATGTAATCTTCTACAACTACATTTTTCCATATGTCCATTATATTATTCCATGCCTGATGATCATGAGCTGGTAAGTTTAAGTTTTTTCCTTTATTATCACATTCTTGTAATGTAATGAGTTCTTTTATTCACATTCTTTTTCCTCTAGGTTTTATGTCTTGTTCAACTTGAGTTTCTAGGTTTATTCTAAATACCCTATATCTTAGTAAATTTCCTATTGTTATATTTAGTCTTTGCATTCTGGTTGTTCTCTGGAAAGGGCTTGCAGTACTTGCCGCACTTTTCATGAATTCTTTTATACTTTCGTCTATACTATGAATTGATTCGGAGTCTTCGCCTTTTCGTTTCTTTTTATGTGTATAGCCATAATTATCTGTTCTTAACTCACAATTTATAAAATGTTCTTTAACTTTAGCGAGATTAAGATTTCCCATTTTACAACCTATACATTTTAACTTTCTATCATTATTTATTTCGTATAGGGATTCTTCTTTGATTATAGCTTTATTCACTTCAAAACCTTTTTCTAATATTTCTATATTCATAAAATTAGTATTTTCACATTCTTTAATCTCTTCATCAGTTTCTTTTTCATTTGTATATTGGTAGTCTATGAATCTTAATGAAGTTTCTCCTTTACTGTTATATACATTAAATGATCGGTTGGCTTTAGTAGTTCTTTCTTAGTAAACTTTTCTAAGTTCTATTCTAGTCCGGCATTGTCACGACCCAAACGGCCATAAGTGAAACCCACACTAATCTTCCTGTTGGAGAACCATCCAAACCGAATCATTACCCAATCACTTGGTCAATATTAAGGTGATATTATAATAAAATCAACATAATAACAATAATCCAGGACTAATCAATTTTAATGCAGACAACAAGCAAACTACTTACGAAATTCCCAAGACCCAAAAGTTAACGTTCAAGAACTACTATCAAAGATCATATCTAATGAGATATCAAAAATAAAGTAAATAAAAAATTGCTTGAAATATGGACAATAATAAATAAGATGACCCATGGCAGCCTAGAGATGAAGTGCTCACCCTTGGATCAAGATTTGATATCAAACTCTAGAGGTAAGGTCATGTCTAATCCTCTAGAACACTTTCTGCACTCAACAAAAGAAGAGTACAGGGTAGTATCAGTACAAACCACTATGTACCGGTTGGTATCATAGGCCAACTCAATTTAATAGCATGTACACAACATAAATCAAATAACAAGTAGACAAACATTTTCACATAGCAAATATTCAAAGAATAAAAAATCCAGTAACAACAGGTCAAACAGTGCTCACAAACAAGTCACATAACCATCAAGAGTACCAACCATACTGTAAACATCCACAAAATTAACACAAATATGTGCACACATGCTATGAGACTTATTTTGGTCCAAATAGTCATGATCTGCAGGGAACAATCTATGTTCATGTTCCGTACCGGTGTGGTACCCGATCCAACATATACATATCCATACCGGCATGGTACCCGATCCAACATATACATATCCGTACCGGCGTGGTACCAGATGCAATATATATATATCCGTACCGGCATGGTACCCGATCCAATATATACATATCTGTATCGGTGTGGTACCTGATCCAATATATACATATCCATACCACCGTGGTACCTGATCCAACATATATAAGTATTCTCAATATCACATTTAGACAACCTCAAAGAATACAACACAATGTATCAAGTTTACAAGTAGACTTAAAGTCATAAGATAATTCCATCAAGTAAATTTTCAGTAATCATATATACACGCAGTAACAATCCAAACATCAACTATTTCAAACATGTATGAATACCAATCAACAAGTATCCAATTTAGGAGCATACACACAATTAAGCCAAGTCTAACACCAATTAAACCGTAACCTACATCAACCAATGAATTTCAAATGCAATTAGTCCGTAAGTGCCTTGTCTTTCCTCAAACTTTCACTATGTTCAAAATCTGATGCTACGATATAAGGTACCGTGCCAGCTCTTCGACTGTAAATTGAAATATTAAGAGCTACTAACCCTATTCATTTAATTAACTGTAATCAGATTACCTGATATAGTGAAAAGTAATGGGTTTTGGGTTTTGACTTACTAAATTACTGATTATCAAAAATACCCAAAACTTTTAATAAATACTCCAAAATTAATTCGGAACCCCATATAAATAAATTAAATATGTAAGTTAACTAAAAATACATCCCAAACCCATTAAAATTCCATATTGAGGTCGTCTTGACCAAATATTGACCGCGATCGAACTTACTTTGTTAAACCTCAATAATTCAATGACAAATTAAATTACTTCTAAGTACCTTAAGGGTTGGTACTATCTGCCCCGTAAGTCATAATTCATGTATAAAAACTACAGCTAGCACTAAAATAGAGAGAACAAGAAATTTCACAAACGACCAGGAGGGTCGTTACATCAGATATCAATTAAATGATCGTTCATCCCCAAACGAGCAACAAAAATATAAAAGAAAAGTAAAGAATTACTTGAATCACCAAAAATATATGGATACTTTCTACGCATGTCTACTTCGGTCTCCCGAGTGGCCTTCTCAATAGGACGATTCTTCCACTGGACCTTCACAGACGCAATCTCTTTAGTCCTCAACTTATGGATAACCAAATACCTAGCTGAGCCTATGCGTACCCCCACCTCCCCAGACTAGGAAGGTTCAATCTATATACAGTAACACAAGGCATATTCTTCACCCATATATATTCAATCATCCTGTACCGGCTGATAAATACAGGTGCATATTGGTGATAGGCGATGAGCATGCAGGAATGAATGCAAAGTACACAATCAGTATTGTGACTCATCATAATTGTCCTCATCATGACCACCATCTTCGTAATCAACCTCCAGCCTTGCCGGATATCAACATATCATCAATAGTATTCTCCGACCTTGCCGATTATCAATATATTATAAAATATTATCCGTCCTTGCCGAGTATCAACATCATAACAATAGTATCCCCTGGACTTATAGGGTATTACCATATCATCTTAATAGTTATTATCGGATAACATGCACTAAAATACTCATAAAAATAGTCATATCATCATTGAATTTCTATCTATTTAATACTTCTCAACCTTTCGTTATTAGCTAACCAACATTTATTATAATAGAATCACTAGTTCGTTAGTCATCACATAACCTCTAGTTATTATCCTAAACATTATCCTTTACATAATCCCTATTCACCAGATAGCAACTAACCATTATTTATTTAATAGCCAACATCTAACGTCTAGTCAAGGTTCATCACTAGACCAAAGCTGTCATTTATCCACCATTCATTTTTATCAACTAATCATTCTATATCCGTTAATCATTACTAGATAACTCATTGCTACTTGTCACCTAACCATCTTTTATTAACTGATACCATTGATTATCTAGACATCATTTACCAACTAATCCTTGCTTAACTATTCATTAGTTAACAATTTAGCAACTATTCAAAGCTATTAACTAGTCACCTTTTATTACCAACATCCCTTATTATTTAGCCTCATTAACACACAACTCCTCGTTTATCGACTAATCGACATCACGAAATTAGTCATCAATGTCCCCTAATATTCACCTATGCTAGACAAGATGTCACCACAAGTCACGCATTAACCATCGCTAGCTACCATGTTTCAACTAAGCAAGATTCATTAACTATTATATTAGATTCCCAGTCATCATCAGTATCCAATCAATAAAGTCGTAAGCAATATACCGTATCTTCCTTTGTCCCATACAGGAGAAATGTGTATACAAATATATATATATATATATATATTCATAAATTGTAATCGTATCCTTTACACTGATAAACACTCCTCGGATATTCAATCATTATCATAACACAACTCTTAGCCCTTTAATTTATCCAAAATAATCACAATATCATAATCATAGCCTTTGGCCTATATATATATATCTCAAACTCATATCGATAATCATATTTATAAGCCGTATCATACTCTAATCATCTCACATATAAGAGGTATCTCACATATTGGATGCATAACATAGATAAATATGTAATCCTCTATAGGATATCTTATATCAGTAGGTCATACATCATGAATATGAGGAATATCACCTTTCTAGGCCAATTTGCATATCTAAGAGAAAATAGGATCTCTATAGACCAATCATCAAGTCTAAGAGGAAATAGCATCTCTATAGGCCACATAATGTATCTAGGAGGAATATCATCTCTAAATGCCCCCAATTACCTCCACAGGAAGTATCATAACTATAACTCAAAATCCACAACCCTGGAGCATCAATATTAGTTACCAAGTTATGAAATAATATCATTCTAAGGTTTACTAACCTCATCTTTGTCTAACATATGCAACTAAGTCCACAAGACTTAACACAAGTTTAGGTCTAAGTTGGTCAAACAATCCCACTTCTAAACCTCAATTTCCATAAATATGCACACTATGCCCAAACTAGGCTAAGGTATATAATTCATCTTTTAGATGTCGAGTAAGCCATATTCAAGCCTAAGATAGTAACTTTGACTAGAAACAAGGTACTCTAGTCAACTCTACCCAACTTACAATTTCAAGACCTCCACATTAGCCCAATAAGGCTAAATATATGAATCATGCTTCAAATACTAAAACCACATCCCAAACATAGGTTTACATCATAACTATGCTACAACTAATCTAAAATAGAGAGGAAAAGAAATAGGATTCAAAAAAGTATAAGCATGACATTTTATGGGTCCCAAGCCTGCATCTAAACTCCAAACATCAACAATCGAGGCTAAGTCATCCTACTCATAATTAAACCTAACATACAGAACATATATCACACATCATTTATGAAGAGAAGTAGACAAAATCCTACTAGAACCTACACTTAGAAAACTTCGCATCAAGTTTTTTCTTTTCTAACAAACCCAAAATAATCCTTAAGTGATTCTTATGTTCTTTTTTACTCTTAGAATAAACCAGAATATCATCAATAAAAACAATCATGAAAGAATTTGAGTAGGGTTTATATATCCCATTCATCAACTCATAAAAGCAGTTGGGGCATTAGTCAGCCCAAAAGACATCACGAGAAACTCATAGTGCCATTATCGGGTTCAAAAAGTAGTCTTAGGAATATCATTAGGACGAATCTGAAGATGATGATACCCAGAACTCAAATCAATCTTAAAAAATAGGAATGCACCTTGTAACAAGTCAAATAAATCATCAATATGAGGAAAGGATATCATTACAGTATGTTACTTATTCAACATCCTATAGTTTATACATATATGAATACTACCATCATTCTTCTTCACAAACAAGCTAGAAGCACCCCATGGAGAGGAAGTCAAATGGATAAAACCCTTAATCAACAAATCCTGCAACTAAGACTTTAGCTCCCTCAACTCAGCCGGAGCCATCCTATAGGGAGGAATAGGAATAACACGAGTACTTGGCTATAGTTCAATACAAAAATCAATGTCACAGCATGGTAGCATACCAGTTAAATCTTTAGGAAAAACCTCTGAGAATTTAAACACCATAGAAACTGAATAAATAGATGGGAGCTCTACGGAAGTGTCCTGAAGATGTGCTAGGAAGGCCAAACAACCTCTTACAATTAACCTCCTTACATGCAGAAAGGGAATAAGTTTCTTTAGAGAAGGACTATAATCACCCACCCACTTAAGTCTATCCATTCCAGTATAGCCATATTCACTATCTTAGTATGATAGTCTAGTATAGAAAGATACTGAGACAACCAACTCATACCCAAAACTATATCAAAATTTACCATGTCAAAATTTATCCAAGTGTGACACCCTATAGACATAATAGAACAAGAATGATAAATCCTATCAATAACAATAATCACTAATAGGAGTAGAAACATAAATTGAAAATTCAAGTAAATAACACACCATGTCCAACCCACAACAAAATTGATAGACACATATGAGAAAGAAGAACCAAGATCAAATAATACAATGGTCATTCGATCACAAATAAGAATAGTACCTCTAATGATAATGTTTGATACCTCTGCCTTGGTCCTACCTAGAAAGTATAGATATGGGCCCTACACCAATCTAAGCATCATCTTTATGACATAGAAAACCACCTCTATGAGATTTATTACCACCCCTACCTAGTAGAACTAGAGATCGAAGAGTGTATTGCTGGCCAAACTAACCATAATGCCTAAAATTAGGACAAAACCTCCTAATGTGAGTTACTCTACCACACTCATAACATAATCAAAGCCTTAGAATAAGAACCACTAAACTACCTCCTCTACGGCCATTCTTTTTTACTGCCCTGGCATAACCACCCTCTTGCTATATGCCCTTACCACATCTTGACATCCTCTTGGAATTGAAAGGTAACAATTTCTACACCATACCTCTTCACCATACCCATCTTAGAGAATAAGAATCAAAGAAGTCAGATACCAATTGGAATAGCTAGATACCAATTGGAATTGCTAGATACCAATTGGAATTGTCAGATACCAATTAGAATCACCAAATACCAATTGGAATCGTTAGATACCAATTGGAATCGCCATATACCAATTGAAATCAAGTAATAGCACATAAGAAAGAAGAATTTGAATTTTTCTAGTGCCCTATAGCCTCTCAAAGAAAAGTACAGACGTCTACATACCGTTCCACAAGACTATTCTAGATATGTTCTTATACGACGAGATTAACGAACCTAGGTCTTTGATACCAACTTTGTCATGACCTAAATGGCCATGAGTGGAACCCATACTAATCTTCCTGTGGGAGAATCATTCAAAATGAATAATTACCCAATAACTTAGTCAATATTAAGATGATATTATAATAAAATCAACATAATAACAATAATCTAGGACTAATCAATTTTAATGCAGACGTCAAGCAAACTACTTAATAAAATTCCCAAGACCCAAAAGTCATCGTTCAAGAACTAGTAACAAAGATCATATCAAAAGTGATATCCAAAATAAAGTAAATAAAAAATCACCTGAAATATGGACAAGAACAAATAAGATGATCCATGTAGCCTGGAGATGAATTACTCAACCTTGGATCATGATCTGATATCAAACTCTAGAGATGAGGTCATATCTGATCCTTTAGAACACTTTTTGCACTCAACAAAAGAAGAGTACAGGGTAGTATTAGTACAAACCATTATGTACCTGTAGGTATCATAGACTAACTAAATTTAATAGAATATATACAACATAAATCAAATAAAAAGTAGACATTCATTTTCACACAACAAATATTTAATAAATCAAAAATACAGCAACAACGGGTCCAATAGTGCTCACAAAATAGCCACATAACCATCAAGAGTATCAACTATACTGTAAACGTCTACAAAATCAACACAAATATGTACACACATTCTATGGGACTTATTTTTGTTCAAATAGTCATGACCTGCAGGGAACAATCTATGTTCATGTACCAAACCAGCGTGGTACCTGATCCAACATAATCTATACCGGCGTGGTACCCAATCCAACATATACATATCCGTACTGGCATGGTACCTGATCCAACATATACATATCTGTACCGGTGTGGTACCCAATTCAATATATAGATATCCGTACCAGCGTGGTACCTGATCCAATATATACATATTTTTACCAGCGTGGTACCCGACCCAACATATACATATCTGTACCAGTGAGGTACCCGATCCAACATATATAATTATTATCAATATCATCTTTAAATAACCTCAAATCATACAACACAATGTATAAAGTTTACAAGTAGACTTAAAGTCATAAGACAATTCCATCAAGTAAATTTTCAGTAATCATATATACAAGTAGTAACAATCTAAACATAAACAATTTCAATCATGTATGAATACCAATAAACAAGTATCCAATTTAGGAGCATACACACAATTAAGCCGAGTCTAAACTCCAATTAAACCTTAACCTACCTCAACCGATGAATTTCATATGCAATTAGTCCGCAAGCGCCTTTCTTTTTCTTAAACTTTCATAATGTTCAAAATCTGATCTACGCTCTAAGGTACCGTGCCACCTCTTCAACTGCAAATTGAAATATTAAGAGCTACTATCCATATCCGTTTAGTTAACTATAATCTGATTACCTGATATAGAGAAAAGTAATGGGTTTTGGGTTTTTACTTACAAAATTACTAATTATCAAAAATACCTAAACCTTTTAACAAATCCTCCAAAATTAATTTTGAACCCCATATAAATAAATTAAATATGTTAGTTAACTAAAAATATGTCCCAAACCTATTAAAACATTAAAATACCGTATTGGGGTCGTCTTGACCAAATATTGACCGCGATCGAACTTACTTTATTAAACCTCAATAATTCAATGACTTATTAAATTATTTCTAAATGCCATGAGGGTTGGTACTATCTGCCTCGTAAGTTATAATTCACGTATACAAACTACGGAGAGCGTTTACATAGGGTTGTTACATGCATAGTCTTCGAAATTTATCTTTAGGGGTTTCATCAGTTTAATAAATTTATTTCCCATTAAACTTACTACATCATCTATTCTTAGTCTAAATTTTGTACCACTATTAGTGGCAATTTTTCCTATAAATCCTACACATATTAATAAATTATTTCCATTATTCATTTCTTTATATCCTTTAGTCTGGATTCCTATCTTTATATATTTTCCAAATTCTAGAGAATTTATCATATAGTGTGTACAACAATAAAAGAAGTCATCTATTTGTTGACATGTCTACTTCTATTATTCCAATTATAGATCTTTTTGAGTCTGACTATCTATTATCATAGATTGTAACTAATACTTTGGTTCCTAGATTTTTTCCTGGTTAGTCTTTTTAGGCCTACTCCTATGAGTCCTATGTGCACGAGGCTCATGTTTGACTTGGCATTTGTCTTAAAGATTTTGAATTATACTAGCACTATCTTTACCAATTACACATAATTGTTCTTATCTATAATGTT
This sequence comes from Capsicum baccatum var. pendulum, assembly GCA_030864225.1. Classification (NCBI taxonomy): domain Eukaryota; kingdom Viridiplantae; phylum Streptophyta; class Magnoliopsida; order Solanales; family Solanaceae; genus Capsicum; species Capsicum baccatum. The sequence continues at coordinate 178,089,230 of CM061550.1, forward strand.
TATATAATTGTGTCATTGAAAACATTTCTTTGTTATATAGTGTCTTAGCACTTATTAATTTTAATTTAATTTGTTGAAGAACTTGTATATCTTTATCTACATCAAAAATTTCTTCGAGATGTTGTCTTAGAAACATTTTTGGCCTATTTATTATTTTGGATATCACATTATTTGTTAAACTATTTTGGGTAAAACCTGATCTTCGTCTACTTGGGGATGCTGAAAAAAGGTCCATGATTTTGGTTTTTTTGGTTAATTTATTTTAGTTTCTTTTTTTTTTGTGAGTTATTTCCATCTTTTTTAGTTGTTCTATTAATTCTTGTATACTTTTGTCTTGACTATCCTTTTGTTTTTGTTTTTCTTTATTTTTATTAAGTTCTAATATTAATAAGATTATAATATTATTTTGTTTTATTATTCTTGAGTCTGTTTTTCCCTGGGGTTAATGATCTGATAAACCTTCAGGATTTGGTTGAATTTGTGCCGCTTTCTTTAATATTGCTAGGTAGAGTTGACCATTTATAGGGATGTTATTCAGTAAAGGATATTTTCTTTTAGTTGGATAATTTCTTTATGTATTTCTTTTAATTCTTTTTCTATGTTATTTATACTTAAAAAATTTATATCCTTATTTGTTATTACTTTAATTTTTCTTTCTATTTCTATTAGTTGATTTTTTAGGAAATCAAAGTTCTATTCTATTTTATCTAATAGTTTCTTTTGCTTAATTTACAAGTTTTCCAAATACTTTTACAGTCTTTAGTATTTTGTTGTCTTCTCTTTGTACTGCATCTCCTAGATTTATTATGAGATCTATAACAGTATTTAGTTAAGAATCTTCCCCATACAAAATATGTTCTCCGCTACCACAATTACATTTAATTAATGAATCATCTTTTATTCGTCTGTGTCTCTTTTCTGCTTTTAATTGAAAATCTATATATTCTATTTTCTTGAAGGAATCTATTTTAATGTTCTTATCCTAGCCAAAATGTCTCTATATTGCATTCATCTCTAATTGATTTTTTTCTAATATTCCAATAATTTATACAATATCTCATCTGTTTTAATTTATTTTTTTCCAGGATTAAGTGGTCTACACAGCCTAAAAGTTTTTCGCGATCTAAAAATATAATTACCTTTTGGTAAATCTATAGATTCTACTATTATTAATTATATTAAAATTTGTTCCTTTTTTAGAATTCTGTTTATATAGTTTAAGTTTTTATATAAGTAATTCTATGGTCTTTGAACTTGTCTAGCAAACAAATGTTTTTTCATGTACTTTTACTTATTTTTATCCTAGAGGAATATTTACTATGTTACACCGTTTCTTAGGATAACTTATCCTTCTATTGTAATATTCTATGTCGCTTCTAATTCCATGTAATTCCCATCTTATTTCACTTAAATATTCTTTGAATGATTTTGATTGTGATGTTTCTAAAGTTGCCAATAATTTCAAATAGTTACTCAAGAATATTTTTAGTTCTACTTTGTTTGCTCTGCTCTTTATTTCATCATTTAAATACCAATATCTTAGTCGTAAATTGTTAAGAAAATGATGTCTTTTCATTAAATATTGTTTCTAGACTTAAGGTACTTTATTAATTCGTACTCTAGGCCAGATATTATGGTGATTAAATTATCTAGTTTTGTCAAATCTTCTTTTGTACTATTTAGTCTTTTATATTCTAAGTAAAAACTATACAAATTATTCTCGATTTCTTTTAATGATTTAGTATTTCTATGAAATGTTCTCATTAGGCCAAATTAAAAGGATAACTTACCCTTAGTTCATCTGTAATGTAAAATATTTGGGTTTTGACTTCAGATAAGCTATTATCTACTTGTTGTAGTTCTGTCCAAACTTCTTCTCTTGATTTAGAAGAAATCTCAAATAATCTAATAAGTAACTGCCTTTGTTTTTTATTAAGATGCGAAATAAGTTTATATATTCTTTCTTTATATTCTATTATACCAATAATATTCTGAACTAAATATTATTAATTTTTCATAGGGTCTAGGTTTTACTTTCTCAATTCTTGATACCATATATTAAATAAGCCTGAAATATTAGTAAGAACAGACCGCGAGGCTATAGTAAAATTCTATTAGAAAATAAAATATAAAAAAAGTAGTAAAAGGAGGTGGTTAAATTTCCTTGATGCCACTTCCATTTACAACATTGTTTTAGAACATATTAAAGGAAAAGATAATAACCTAGCAGATAAACTAAGTAAACTAATAAAAGAGGACAACTAATAATTTTTGTTTCAATATGTATACAGGCAAAGACAAAGGAAAGGCATAAGCCTCATCCTCTCAAGACAACTCAAAGAAACTACTAAGTAGCAGACATTACAAGCCACTAACAATGTTAGAACGTCCAAAATTTGAAAGGCTGATCTTCGGAACTCACAATCTCATCAGTTATTAACCATCCAATTTAACATTCAATCTTAGACCAGATGTAAGGGTGGACAAACCACTGATCTTCCTGATCGACAATTTATGGATTTCTTACAACAAGACACCTAAAGACACTAGATATTTCATTTTAGTTCTAAATGGTTCAAGCTATTACTTTACTGAGAAAAACAACACTAACGTATTTAAATTTTATGTTGTTCTTAGGGGAAAGACATGGGGAGTACTTCAGATTTGGATAGAGGTAATTGATTTGGTAAAAGACCATACAACCTCTCTCTATAAATTCTTTAAAGATTTAACAGAGGCATTAGATTATGCCTGCGGAAATCAAGGGCAAAATTATTATATTACTCCAGCTCTAAGACCAGTTATGAAAGCAGTTCCCCAATGTAATATTGAAAAAGACACAGACAAAATTATATTTTGTGATCATTGTTCCTCCTTGAATGAAGATTTTAAAAGACTAAATCACACCAATGAAATATTAAGACAAGACAATGAAAATATTATAAATGAAAAGGAAAAATGTCGGAACATATAAGTATTTTACAAGATCGTATAAAGATTCTTCATTATGAATTATCACAATAGACTCATCAAATTTTTGAGACTCAAATAATCTCAAACATTTCTCCATCTTACTCAAAAATGGAAAGACCTACTGTATCGGGTAAAAATACATCTAGTCCATCTCAAACAGTTACTGGTAAAGACTCCTCAAATCCATTAATGGGTGTGCATTCCCCAATGAATGCAGAAAGACCGACTATATCAGGTAATGATATAGCTAGTCCAGCTCAAACGATAGCTGGTAAAGACTCATCAAATCCGTTGATGGCTGACACTTTGCCAAAGAGTGTAGGGAGAATACTCCCAGCCAGTTTCAAAACCATAGGTACCACACAATAGGTGAAGGAAACTCTTAAAAGACTGGGAAAGGTTTTTTCTTAGGAAAAAAGAAAAATGAAAAAACAAATATAGAAAAATTAGTAGTAGGCTCAGTAAAAAAATTGTTAGCAGAATAAATGCCCAAAGAAATAACAATGAATCCAGAACCTCCAGAACTAATATTTAAATTTCCAAGAGAAGAAAGAAGATCACCTAGAATCGGAATAAGACTAGGACTATCAGACATAGACAGTGACGAGTATGATCAAGATTACAATTCGTCCTTGGATGAATTCTCCCAAGACCCAAATACAGACGACGATTTAGAAATGGATTTCTACTAAGAAGTATTACACAATTTGGATATGTAAGCAATTACGATATCTACAATAGGACAAAATAAGAGACTGTAATACCCCAAGATCCCATCCCGAGATGTCACATGGTGCTTATGACCTCAAAGGACCACAAGCTAACCCTTTACTAATATTTGTACCTGTACAATGTATAATATATGAAATAAATATGGAAATTAGCCACAAGGTTCAACAAATCTATGAATACTCATATTACAGAAAAATAAATACTAATACATCCATCTGAAAATGCTCTAAACTATTTGAACTGTGGAGTTGATGGGACAGGTCCCCAAATAACTCCGACATCTGAAAATAAACAAAGTCTGAAGCAATAATAGTAAACTGAGATTTCATCCTCGAAAGAAGAGGACTCACTACTATTGCTGCTGACATTGACTGAACTGCTGAGGATACTCTGGATCATGTGCCTCTCAACCTGTGGTGTGAAATAAAACACCATAGCACAAATGCGTCAGTAGATGAGGTAGGCTAATGCAAGGGCTCATGCTTGCGCAATATCTAAACTAAATAATCATACAGATTCCACATGAGAACACATATATAAATGAACAGACCATGAACACAATCATCGCAACTCTAGATACTGAAACTCAGATAGCACTTTACTGCAGACTAAAATCACTACTGATACTGAGCTACTAAATCACTGACTCGTCTGATACTAATAATTAGAAGTCTAGATATACTTACATCAAGGACTAAATTTTGCGCTTACTACTTTCAACTTACAGGATTAGATATCAACTTTCCTAACTGATTATTCTAGAAGCGATTATCAAAGATAAGAAGTATGGTTATATCTTAATCTAACAATAGGAATACTCAATAGAAATATGATATTGTGATCAAGCCTGTCTGGTGGCATATCTATGAAAATGATATCAATTACTGCATATGAAACCAAGACTATCTGATAGCATGGACCAAGAATCAATGGAACTATCTGAGTTATTCATAAAGATAGATGATTGTATCTGACAGTCTTGGTTTCTGAAGATTAATACTAAAACTAAGATTAAATCTGAAACTAAAACTGTAACTGTAGGAAGTAGCTACTTAACCAATATGAGCCAACCTACCACAGGTGGGGTCCAACCTATAACCCCAGATGGAAGGGTGTTAATGCCGTGCCATGGGTAAAGACCTCTCTCTGGCCAATCCTCTCTGACGAATGACCCTTACCAGGAAGTCGACCTAAGGCAACATAATAGATAAATACTCTCTCTGTGGAGGTGAAAGCCTTTACTGATGGTGACTCCTGTATCCTGTGCTAGCTATGTAGTTCTGGAGTTCAGGGATTGCTACTAGCGACTCCAACCTCTTTCGCTGATGGGATGACCCGCCATCCCTTCCCTCGCTAGGTGCTAGTTTCTACTCCCAACTGAAATACTCTAATTGAAACCTTAGCTAACCACAACTGAGTTATATATGATACTGATCATATTTCTCAAAAGATCTGATTAAGTTACAATGAGATTACTGAGTTTTGTATTTGACGAAAAAGTTTTCGAATCATGGTATCTGACTGACGATACATAGCTTGAATATATTACTCAAATCGCTTTTAAGATTAGAATTGAATCACTTTAATACTATTTGATTTGAGATGATTAGAGGACTGAGGGTAGATTACTAGCGATACAGAGATTACAGAGATGACTGAGATTACTGAGCTTTCTTATGTTCTGCACTTGTCTGAGGATATAGAGTTCTATAGTTCACTGAGTTCTGAGAATCATGGCTTGACTAAAATTATTGAGAAACTTATACGGGCTCTATACAATAGCTCTATTGTCGGTTATAAATACCCCCAGGACTCAATAGCATAAAAGTACAACATAATCATTTTTGATAAGTCATCACCACAATCATTCATTCATCATCACAAGCATTCATTCATCTTCACAATCATTCATTCATCATTACATTCACCAAGGGGTCACTTTAAGCATCTAGGAATCATAATCATATAATAACATAGGGAAAACATGCTACTAGATCGTACTCCATTCAACCAGGTTTTACATCAACAATTTCATACCTATATAAGTCTTGACATGCGTTTGGATATCACATGGCTTGGGGAAACTTCATACTATAATGTCATAACTTACTTGCTAACCACTTGGCAGGTATTAAAAACTTATCATATATATCAAGATCACATAATTGGGGATTTACTACTCTCACATCTCCACTTGTTCATTAAGGTCCTTCAATAAAACACTTGACATACACTGGTTCACACTTATTTGGGGATTTCCTAATACCATAGAATAATTCATTTACTTGGGCATTTTATCAAACACTAGGCATGCATAAACTAACTCACAATTTGGGGTTTCCTATTCAACATACTATAATGGCCCTTATGCTTCACCTAAGCTCTTTATCAATCCCATGGGGGACATCCTTTTCTTATTCAACCATTTCTACACCTAAAAGTCATGAACACATCACATAGAAAGCAACATAAGGAAGATTCATCACAAATATTACATGGATTCAACCTACTAGGATCAAAGCTCATGAATCTTGTAAAAAAAATTTTACAACACATGTAACATTAGTTTCAACTCATACAAATCATGGAATATCACAAACATAAAATCTTCATATATTTTTTAAAATGGTTCTTGAGCTTCATGGATGAAAGAGACCCAAGAATCAACATCTACATACCTTAAATTATGATTTTAAGATGAACAAGCTTTATTGGAAACTCCTATTCACACTTTTGAGCTAAGTTTCTTGATGTCTTTGACTTGGAGAACTTGATTCTTAAACAACTTGGTGAAATTTTTGAAAGATTTCTGGAATATCTTGGAAGAAGATTGGCTTTTAGAATTGGAAGAGAAACCCTAGTTTCTAGACTTTTATTGGAAGAGAAATGAAAGAAATGAGGTTTCTCTTCTCTAATTAGATATATATATAGAGAGAGCCCAATGAGCGGAAAAAGACCAAAATTCCCTTGTAAAATGTCCCTCGTCAGGCTGGTGATGATTTGTCACGAAATATCATCACGAAAGGGTGGATTTGATAACCTTCGGCTTAAGGTTGACGACCTTTGTGACTAGCCGTCAGACTGATGACGATTCATCACAAATGTCATCACAAAATGCTGGAATTTGAGATTTTCTACTGAAGGTTGACGACACTTGTGACGACTCATCACAAGTCTGACAGCTCTTCACAAAATGTCGTCATTGGGTTTTCTATCCTGACTTGCTAGAGTAAAATGGAGATAACTCTTTGCTCCGATATTGGATTTTGATGAAATTGGTATCGTTGGTAAGCTAATTCAAAGAGATTTAATTTAATATATAGTAGTAACTCTAACTCAATATGTACAAAGAGTTATGGTCAATTAAATATGACCCAAGTTTTGATGCTCAGTAAAACCTGAATGATAGGAAAGCTTTCAACACGTCCTTGAGTTAGGGGACCTCTATGATCTTAATTCATGCTTAAATAGAGTAACACACAATTAGAAGAATTTTATACTTGGGAAGATATTTTTGAAACATTTAGACTTGGATTTTCGCTTTACAAATCCGTTTTGCCAAATACGCTCTAAGCCTCAGACTGGAAGAGGATTTTGTGGGGAATTACATTATCTACCCCTTGAGAACATTCATCCTCGAATGTCGCTTGAAAGACTGAAAATACGGATCAACAGAACCTACTCAAGAGATGGAAACATTTCAAGGCATGCTTACACAACTGGAATAACTAACATACTGAGTTCTCATACTGGGCATGATTCATATCTGGTGCATGTAATTCTCGACTAAATCTATTCATAGCTGAATTCTCATAACACCCATGCATATCTGATGCATGGACTCATAACTGGGCTGATCTCAAGAATGCATGACTGATCATATACTGACAAGCTGAACTCATTTCTACTAAATGCGCATATCTAATGCATGAATGTCCCGATAAGATGACTTTTGAAACCACGACTTGACAATGCAACAGTGGTTAATGCTAACTTCATAAAGAAAATATGAACATACATTGGGATGAATCTAATGGCATGCAACATAATAATACTACAGGGTATCGCCCCCTTGGGACTCTATATCCCTCTAAAAACACTTCGTAAAATACTGAGGCAGTGCGCGAGGCACCTACAGACTAGGTCATGATTGACCGATCAAGATCTGAAACTCAAGCATGACTTATGTTAACATATAAGATCAAAATGGGAGCAAAGGATCTATCAATGCGTGTCATAAAGATGAAGGGATCATAACAGACCCGGGTCTATTTTAGGGAATCCTTCCTGATCAAGGCGATCCTGAAGCGCACGGAGTCTACCCCTTTGAGTCAGCACTCTACATTCTCGCCTTATATGTCCTGGCTCATTATACCCAAAGTACACATCACTACCAGCTCTACACATACTTTTGTGGCGCCTGCCACACTCTCTACAATGTGGATGGGTACGAACACCACTAGCACTACTCTGGGCTTTGGAGCTTGGTGCTCCTTCAGATCTGACACCACCGAACATAGGTGCAGGTACACTAGCTGAAGAAGGAGTTCGATCTAAAAATTTCCAACCATACTGAGAACCACTACCACCTTGATACCCTGACTGCAAGAAACCACGACTACCTGTCTTGGCTCTCTTACTCACTCTCTCTTTCTCCTTTATCTTATCTTTCTTAACCTGTTGTGCATACATCATTAGCCTAGAAAGGTCCATATCTCTATTGATCATAGAATCTATACACTCTTTCAACACATAGCTCAACACCCTAGACAAAAACATACTCATACTCATTGTATGGCCAACTACCAAGTTAGGAGCATACTTAGCTTATTGGTTAAACATAAGACAATGCTCTTTCATGGTCATAGAACTTTTCCTTAGGTTTATGAACTCTTCTACCTTAGCCTCTCTCATCTCTAGCGGGAAAACCCTATTTAGAAAGGCACTATAAAACTCTAGCCAAGTCACAGGAGCTGCATTCTCCCCTCTACTCTTCTCCCACATCACTACCCAATCATGAGAAACATCCTTTAACCTATATGATGCTAACTCAACACTCTACTCCTTAGAAACATGCATAATCTGGGTGATCTTCTTCACCTCCTCTAGATAAAGTTGTGGGTCCTCACCTACTTCTGACCAAAAGAATTCTGGCGGGTTTATTCCCCTGAACATTAGTCACATCTTGGGCTAGCACCTTAAAAATTTCTCAAAACTCTACATGTAACACACTCTCATTCTCAGGATCTACAGGATAAGGGGGCTGATCATCAGCCCTATGGACAAAATTTTTGTGAGGAAGCATACTCTGTAATTGGAAGAAAGAAGTGGATTAGACTGAGAACCAACTTGAGCTCATACTCACTCGCATGAAATGATAACTAAAAGAAGGGGAACTGATCCTAAGAACATCCTGTAGTCTCTTGTACATAAATGAGGTGTGCTATATACCCATGCATAAGACTCTACTATATGCGGCTTTTCAGACTACCTAGGACACTTTTGAACCTTAGGCTATGATACCTAGTTTGTAATGCCCCGAGATCATATCCTGTGACATCACACGGTTCTTATGACCCTGAAGGACCACAAGCTAACCCTTTACTGATATTTGTACCTATACACTGTATAATATCTGAAATAAATAAGAAAACTAGCCATAAGGTTCAACACATCTATGAATACTCATATTACAGAAAACTAAATACTAATACATCCATCTAAAAGCCTCTAAACTATAAGAACTATGGAGTTGATGGGAAAGGTACCCAACTAACTTCGTCAACTGAAAATAAACAAAGTCTAAAGTAATAATAGTAAACTGAGAATTCGTCCTTGGAAGAAGAGGACTCACTACTATTGCTGTTGACTTGGACTGAACTATTAACGATACTCTGGATCCTGTGCCTCTAAACCTATGGTGTCAAATTAAACACCATAGAACAAATGTGTCAGTACAAGAATATATCCAGTATATAGATGAGGTAGGATAATGCAAGGGCTCATGCAAGTGCAATATCTAAATTGAATAATCACAAAGATGCCGCGTGAGAACACATACATAAATTCACATGCCATGAACACAATCATCACAACTCTAGATACTGAAACTCAAATAGCACTTTAATGCAGACTTAACTCATTACTAACACTGAGATACTGCATCACTAACTTATCTGATACTGATAACTGAAAGTCTGGATGTACTTATATTAAGGACTAAATTTTTCCCTTACTGCTTTTGGCTGATAAGATTAGAGATCAACTTTTCTAACAGATTATTCCAGAAGTGATTATCAAAATAAGAAGTATGATTATATCAAAATCTGGCAATAAGAATACTCAATAGAAATTTGATACTATGATCAAGCCTGTCTGGCAGCATATCTCTGAATATGATATCAAATAACTGTATATGAAACCAAGCCTATCTGATGGGATGGTCCTTGAATAAATGGAACTATCTAAGTTCCTCATAAAGATAGATGATTGTATATGACAGTCCTACATTCTAAAGATTGATACTGAAACTGAGATTGAATCTGAAACTGTAACTGTGGGAAGTAGCTACTTAACCGACATGCCCCAAACTACCACAGGTGGGGTTTAACCTATAAGCCTAGCTGAAAGGGTATCAATACCATGCCACGGGTAAAGACCTCTCTCTGGTCAATCCTCTCTGACGGATGACCCTTACCAGAAAGTTGACCTAAGGCAGCATAATTGTCAAATACTCTCTTTCCGGAGCTGATAGCCTTTACTGATGGTGACTCCTATATCCTGCGCTAGCTATGCAATTCTGGAGTTCAGGGATTATTACTAACAACTTCGGCCTCTCTCGCTAATGGAAAGAGCCGCTATCCCTTCCCTCACTCGGTGCTAGTTTTTACTCCAACCTAAAAGGCTCTGACTGAAACCTTAACTGACCACAACTAAACTATATCTGATACTGATCATGTTTCTCAAAAGATCTGACTGAGTTACACTTAGATTACTTAGTTTCGTATCTTATGGAAAAGGTATAAAATTATTTTATCTAACTGATGATACAGTGCTTGAATAAATTACTTGAATCGCTTTGGAGATTAGAATTTAATAACTTGAATACTATTACATCTGAGATAATTAGAAGACTGAGGGTAGATTACTGGCAATACAGAGATTAGAGAGATTACTAAGATTACTAAGCTTTCTTAAGTTCTACACATGTCTGAGGATACAGAGTTTTATAGTTCACTGAGTTATGAGAATCATGGCTCGACTGAAATTATCAAAAAACTAACATGGTCTCTAGACAACAACTCTATTATCGGGTATAAATACCCCAGGACTCGATAGCATAAAAGTACATCATAATCATTCTTGACTAGTCATCACCATAATGATTCATTCATCATCACAAGCATTAATTCATCTTCACAATCATTCATTCATTATCACAATCACCAAGGGGTTACTTTAAGCATCTCGGAATCATAATCATATAATAACATAGGGGAAACATGCTACTAGATCATAATCCATTCAACCAGGTTTTACATCAACTATTTCATACCTATATCAGTCTTCACATATGTTTAGATATCACATGGCTTAGGGAAACTTCATAATATCATGTCATAACTTACTTCCTAACCTGTTGGAAGGTATTAAAAACTTATCATATATATATCAAGAGCACATAATTGGGGAATTTACTACTCTCACATCTCCTCTTGTTCACTAAGGTCCTTCAATAAAACACTAGACATGCATGGGTTCACACTTATTTGGGGATTTCATACTACCATGGAATAATTCATTTACTTAGGCATTTTATCAAACACTAGGCATGCATAAACTAATTCACAATTTGGGGTTTCCTATTCAACATACTATAATGGCCCTTATGCTTCACCCAAGCTCTTTATCAAACCTATGGGGGACATGCTTCGCTTATTCAACCATTTCAACACCCAAAAGTCATGAACACATCATACAGAAAGCAACATTAGGAAGATTCATCACAAATATCACATGGATTCCACCTACTATGGTCAAAGCTCATAAATCTTGTAAACAAAAACTCAACAACACATGTAACATCAATTTCAACTCATACAAATCGTGGAATCTCACAAACATAAAATCTTCACATTTTTTTAAAAGGGTTCTTGTTCTTCTTGGATAAAAGAGACCCAAGAATCAACATCTACATACCTTAGATTATGATTTTAAGATGAACAAGCCTGATTGGAAACTCCTCTTCACACTTTTGAGCTAAGTTTCTTGATGACTTTGACTTGGAGAACTTGATTCTTAACCAACTTGGTGAAATCTTAGGAATATTTCTTGAATTTCTTGGAAGAAGATTGGATTTTAGAATTAGAAGAGAAACCCTAGTTTCTAGACTTATCTTGGAAGAGAAATGAAAGAAATAAGGTTTCTCTTCTCTATTTGGATATATCTATAGAGAGCCCAATGAGCGGAAAAAGACCAAAATTCCTTTGCAAAACGTCCCTCAATTGCTGGGAAAAAAAGCTGATGACATTAGTGACAAGTCGTCAGGATGGTGACGAGTCATCATGAAAGTGTGGATTTCATAAGCTTAGGCTTATGGTTGATGACCTTTGTGATGAGCCTTCAGACTAATGACGAATCATCACAAATGTCATCACAAAATGATGGAATTTGAGATTTTCTGCTTAAGGTTGAAGACATTTGTGATGACTCATCACAAGTCTGATGGCTTGTCACAAAATGTCGTCATTGGATTTTCCAGCCTGACATGCTGGAGTAAAATAGGTATAACTCTTTGCTCCGATATCAAATTTTGATGAAATTGGTATTGTTGAAAAGCTAATTCAAATATATTTTATTTTGATATATAGTAGAACCTCTAATTCGATATGTACAAGGAGTTATGGTCGATTGAAGTTGATCCAAGTTTTGATGCTTACTAAAACATGAATGATAGGAAAGCTTTCAACTCATCCTTAAGTTAGGGGGCCTATATGATCTTAATTAATGCTCAAATAGATTCCCACATGATTCAAAGCATTTCATACTTGGGAAGATATTTCTGAAACATTTAGACTCAAATTTTTGCTTTACCAAATACGCTCTAAGGCTCAGACTGGAAGAGGATTTTGTGGGGCATTAAAGAGATGTATGCAATGCTATAACAGATGAATAAATGAGAAACAAATGGATGGAGGGTAGTTAAAGTGGAAACATATCCATGTGACCGTGGGTCCCACTCAACTTGCCAAAGTTTTTATCAAGCATAGTGAATTAAGTATTTGATGTCCACAAATGCCTATAATACCACCTTATGGATGACTTAAAGATAGATAGCTCGAGAGAAGTAAGAGAAAAATCTAGAGTGAGGAAAATAGTCTTCTAAAGTTTTTGTTCATAAAGTTTCGTAGTTTGTTAAAAAAAAGCGTGTTAGTGTATATTAGTCTTTATTTCTTCATTTTGGTAGGTGTTAATATTTCAGGGGACTCCCGAATAGGAAACCTCACTTCTTCCTTAAGACATGTAAGTAGTCGTTACATAAGATCATTGATTTTTTTCCTTAGTTTGTAAATTATGTTGAATTATATCAAGTTAATATTTCCTTCCAGATATGATTTAAATATTATAAATATGATAGCCATGTGAATTAATGCCAGCTTTTCGATCTTGTAGAAGTAATGTGCTTTTTATTATAGATCTGGATAGCCGTGCGGATTACTGCCAGTTTTTTTATCTTGTAAAATGTGTAATTTACTTTTGATATTGTAAAGTTGTAATTTACTTATAAATATACCCTTAGTATATGGTTATTCTCTTAGTATTTAGCTAGAATGATGGATTAATATATAAATTCCTAGGGAATTAAAAAAGTCTAATAACGATTTGAAAGGATTGTTGTGTTATCCCGAGGTGTGATTAAAGAAACCACTACTAAATACCTAAAACTGAACAGAAAGATATGAACAGGGTATAAATTAAAAAAATCAAAATATCAAAAAATGCAAAAAATAATTATTTATTTTGTTGGGAGAAAATATACTTTGATCTTTATAACTTGTCCACTTACACTAGACTAAGGACAACGAAGGAGAAAGTATTGAGTAGAATTTACACCATATTATAAACCATCTTCTTGAAATCTACTTTATTTCTCAAACCTGCTTATTTGCTTTAAGTTTTTCATTGTGTTGTCTTAAAATTTCATTAGGGTAATTTAGTCTTTTAAAAGCTTCAGTCATGGAGGAACAATGATAACAAAATATAATTTTGTCTGTGTCTTTTTTAATAGTATATTGGGGAACTTATTTTATATATAGTCTTAGAGCTAGAGTAATATAATAATTTTTCCCTAGATTTCTGCGGGCATAATCTAATGCCTTAGTTAAATCAATAAAGCCTTTATAGAGAGGGGTTATATAGTCTTTTACTGAATCCATTACCTCTATCCATGTCTGAAATACTCCTTGTGTCTTTCCCCTAAGAACAACATAAAATTTAAATCTGTTAGTGTTGTTTTTCACAGTAAAGTAAAAGCTTAAAGCATTTAGAACTAAAATGAAATATCTAGTGCCTTTAGGAGTCTTGTTGTAAGAAATCCATAAATTGTCGATCAGTCAGATCTGTGGTTCTTCCTAACAATTTTCTTATTGAGTCTACTACTATTTTTTCTATATTTTTTTTTGTTTTTTCCAATTGGATGGTTCATAATTAATGAGATTGTGAGGTATAAAGATCAGCCTTTCAAATTTTGGATGTTCTAACATTGTTAGTGGCCTATAATGAGTGTTGCTTAGTAGTTTCAAGTCTTTACCGGCTATCGTTTGAGCTGGACTAGCTATATCATTACTCAATACAATAGGTCATTCTGCATTTATTAGATAATGCACACCCATTAACGTAATTGAGGAGTCTTTACCAGTTACCGTTTGAGTTGGACTAGTTGTATCTTTACCCGATACAGTAGGTCTTACTATTTTTGAGAAAGATGGAGAACTTTTTAGGACTATCTGAGCCTAAAAAATTTGTTGAGTCTGTTGTGATAATTCATAATGAAGAATCTTTATATGATCTTGTGAAATACTTATATGTTCCGACATTTGTCCTAGATAGTAATAATAAGCAGGAAAATAAACAAGGAACAAGTAATTAAAGCAGATTGGTGCTGGTAAAGACTCATCAAATCCACTGATGGCTGACATTTTGCTAAAAATATAGGGAGAATACTTCTAGCCAGTTTCAAGACCATAGGTATTCAGACAACAGACGAAGGAAACTCTTCAAAAACTAGGAAAGGTTTTTTCTTAGGAAAAAGAAAAAACAAAAAAGAATTATAGAAAAAATAGTAGTAAACTCAATAAAAAAATTGTTAGCAGAACAACTACCCAAAGAATGTAGAACCCCCAGAACCAAGATCTAGAATTCGAAGAGAAGAAATAAAATCACCCTGAATGGGAACAATATTAGGACTATCAGACGGAGATAGTGACGAGTATGATCGAGACTAAAATTAATCCATGGATCAATTCATCCAATACCCATATGCAGACAAGGATTCAGGAATGGATTTTGACTCAAAAACGTTACATAATTTTGATACGTAAGCAATGACGGCATCCATAAAAAGACAAAATAAGAGATGTATGCAATGATATAACAAATAAATTAATGTTAAACAAATAGACGGACGGGAGTTAAAGTGGAAATATAGCCATGTGACCATGGGTCCCACTCAACTTACCAAAGTTTTTATCAAGCACATTAAAGTAAGGATTTGAAGTCCACAAATGCCTATAAAAACCACCTTATGGATGACTTGGAAATGATATTTAGTTAGCAGGGGTTGTGTCTATACTGGTGAGTGATTGATATTGCTAGTGAATATTACCTAAAGTTTCTATCAAGCACATTGAAGTAAGGATATTTAATATTAGATATTAAATAATATGTTAAGGAAGTCCATGTGAATGTATCAAGGCATTCTTGTAAAATAAGATACACAAAGGCAATATTGTAAGATAAGTTTTCCACTATATTGACTTGGTGGAGAAGTTTTGCAATTTGTATATATATAGCCTTCCATTGTACATTGTAAGAGATTAGAAGAGTAATAAGAAAAGAACTACTACTATCTTTATTTTCTCTCTGTTAGTATTATTATAATTAAGTTCAATATTCTGCTTTAATTATTTAACACATTATCAGTACGAGCCTCTGCAATAACTTTTCAATGATATTTAAAGAATATGGATACTCCTCCAATTTTATTTAGATCACTAATCTATCTTGATGATATTTGTGTAATTGATAGTGAGACAACACACGCAATATTTAAAGATGAAAACTTTTCCAACTTAGAAGAAGAGAAAATGTTACGATGATTTCTAGTAATTCAAAATTAATTGAAGGCTTTAAAAGAGCTACTATATTTCTGCCTAAGGGGACAAAATTAGTTATAGAAGATGCATTGTTCTCTTCTAAATCACCAAAAAACTTTTTAAGTTTTAAAGATATCGCTAAAATGGATATCATGTTGAGATAGTAAAAATGAATGTCGAATATCTTGGCATTACCAAGACTGTCTCAGGTCAAAAACAAGTGTGGAAGAAATTACCAACTTTGTCTTCCGGCTTATGCTATGCCAAAATTAGTATAGTTGAAGAACACTCTGTCGTAAACCTAAAGTTTACTGATCTAAATACATTTTTGCTTTTGCATGATCTACTAGGCCATCCTGGCTCAATAATGATGAGATAAATCATTGAAAATTTGAAAGGGCACCCACTAAAGAACCTAGAGATTCTTACAAGTGATGAGTTTTCATGTGCTTCTTGTTATCAAGGAAAACTAATAATTAAACCATCACCACTGAAAGTTGGCATTGAATCCCCTCTGTTTCTAGAATGTATACATGGGGATATATGTGGGCCTATTCACTCACCTAGTGGGACATTTAGATATTTTATGGTCCTAATGGATGCATCTTCAAGATGGTCATATATGTGCCTCTAGTCAACACGCAACCTGGAATTTACGAAATTATTGGCACAAATAATACAATTAAGGGCGCAGTTCCAATATTATCCCATTAAGGCTATCCGCCTTGATAGTTCTAGAGAATTTATATCCTAAACTTTTGATGATTATTGTATGTCAGGTGGAATATGAGTTGAACATCTAGTAGCTCATGTTCATACTCAAAATGGCCTTGCTGAGTCATTTATTAAGCATCTACAATTGATAGCAAAGCCATTACTTATGAAAACAAAATATTCCGCTATTTTTTAGGGCCATGATATCTTACATGCAGCATCACTTGTTCATCTCAGACCAACTCATTATAATAAGTACTTCCCGTTACAATTGGTCCTGGGTCATGAGCCAAATATTTCCCATCTACAAATTTTTGGATGTGCTGTATATGTGCCAGTTTCACCACCTCAGCATACAAAGATGGGCCCCTAGCAAAGGCTAGGAATATCTATTGGGTTTTAGTCGCCCTCTATAATTTCTACCTTGAACTATTGACGGGAGATTTATTTACTACTCGGTTTACAGATTATCAATTTAATAAAACAAATTTCCCATAATTAGGGGAAGAAACACGTGAACTTAAAAGAGAAATTGCATGAAAAGCTTCATCATTATATCATTTTGATCCACATACCCCCACACATGATAGTGAGATCTGGAAGATCATCCTCTTATAGAAATTAGCAAATCAAATGCCTTGTGTATTTACTAATTTTAAAAGGATAACCAAGTCACATATCCTTGCAGTGAATGTGCTTGTCTGAATTGAAGTTCCAAAAGAACCATATTCTAAAGTAATAGCTTCTGAATCTTAAACACGCCTTAAGCGTGGTAAGCCTTTGGGTTCAAATAATAAGAATCCTATAAAAGGAGCGCGAAAAATAATAAATCTAATATTATAAAAGATTCTCCCGAAGAGACTCAAAATTTGATTAATCCTAATATTCCTGAAGAAAGCAACGATCCCGCGACTCAAGTGAATGAAGAATTTTCAATGAGTTCTACTAATGATGGGAAAAATTTAGATATATCAAAAATTATGATGGATAATTTTTTTGCATATAATGTTACACTAAATATCTTGCAAGATGATGAGGACGTTCAGCCTCTATCTATCAAAGAATGTCGATGAAGAAAAGATTGGCCAAAATGGCAAAAGTTGATCCAATCAAAATTGAACTTACTTTCTAAATGGGAGGTTTTTGGACCTATAGTCCAAACCCCAAATAGTGTAAAAGAAGTCGTCAACAAATAGGTCTTCGTACCTAAAAGGAATGAGAAAAATAAAATTGTTATGGATGAAATAATGTTTCAATACCTCAGCGGTGTAGCTGTACATGAAAATCTCAAAATTCATTTAATGGATGTGGTTACAACTTATCTTTATGGTTCACTTGTTAATGATATTTACATGAGAATACCAGAAGGATTAAAAATGTTTGAAGCAGATAGTTCAAAGTCTCGAGAATTATATTCAGTTAGATTACCAATATCGTTGTATGGTCTAAAAAAATTAGGGTGTATCTGGTATAATGGCCTAAGTGAGTACTTGAAAAGCAAAGGATACTTAAATGATGTCATTTGTCCTTGTATTTTTATTAATAAAATGGCATCAGGGTTTGTTATACTCGCTGTTTATATGGATAATATAAATATCATTGGGACTCTAGAAGAGGTCCAAAATGCAATTGAATATCTAAAGAAAGAATTTGAAATAAAAGATCTTGGAAAGACAAAACTTTGTTTTGGTCTGCAAATTGAACATTTAGCAGAAGTGGTCTTAATTCATCAAACTGCCTATACCGAGAAGGTTTTGAAAAGATTTTACATGGACAAAGCATATCCATTAAGTACTTCAATGGTTGTTCGATCACTCAATGTGAGTAAAGATCCATTCCGACCTTTGGAAGAGGGTGAAGAGATTCTTGGTCCCAAAGTACCATATCTCAGTGCTATTGGTGCACTTATGTACCTCGCTAATGCTGCAAGGCCAGATATAACATTTTCTATTTATTTTCTAGTAAGGTACAGTTTTTCTCCTACGCGGAGACACTGGAATGGGATTAAGCATATATTAAAGTACCTAAAAGGCACTATTGATATGGGCCTATTTTATACTAACAAAGCTAGTCCATATCTTGTTAGTCATGTAGATGTAGGTTATTTATATGACCCACATAAAGCACGATCTTAAACAGGCTATGTGTTTACAGGTACTGCTATATCATGGTAATTAAAAAGGTAGTATATCATTGCTACTTCTTATAATCATGCTCATATAATAGAAATCTATGAAGCAAGTAGCAAATGCATATGGTTTATATTAGTAGTACATTATTCCATGAAGCAAGTAGCAAATGCATATGGTTTATATTAGTAGTACATTCCATCAAAGAGAAATGTGGCCTGAAGCTCGATATTAAGGTACCCATGGTCATATTTTAAGACAATGCAGCATGCATAGCTCAATTAAATGGAGGCTTTATAAAGGAAATATAACAAAGTATATTTCGCCAAAGTTATTCTTCACGCACGATCTTCAAAAGAATGGTGATATTGATATGCAGCAGATCCGGTCCAGTGACAATCCAGCAGATTTGTGAACCAAATCTTTACCAACTTTAATCTTTGATAAGATGTTATACCGAATTAGGATGCGAATACTGAACCAGTTGAATTGGGGTCTTCATCAGGGGGAGTAAGAATATGCGTTGTACTTTTTTTTTTAACCAGTTTTTTTCCACTTGGTTTTTTGCGGTATGGTTTTTAATGAGGCAGCATTGAAATGCATATTTACTAGATCATCCTATACATGGACATCCAAGGGGGAGTGTTAGATATTAAATAATATGTTATGGATGTCCATGTGAAAGTATCAAGGCATTCTTGTAAAACAAGATACGCAAAGGAAATTTTGTAAGATAAGTTTTCCACTATATCATCTTAGTTAAGAAGTTTTCTATCTTGTAAGATAAATTTTCCACTATATTGGCTTGGTGGAAAAGTTTTGCAATTTGGCTATATATAGCCTTCCATTGTACATTGTAAGAGATAAGAAAAGTAATAAGAAAAGAACTACTATCTTCATTTTCTCTCTGTTAGTGTTACTAAAATTAAGTTCATTATTCCACTTTAATTATTTAACACGCATGGTAATTAACACACATGGATTAGCGCCAGTTTTCCGAAGTTGTAAAAATTTGTAATTTACTTTTGATCCAGTAAAGTTGTAATTTACTTATAAATATACCCTTAGTATTTGGTTATTCGCTCAGTGTTTAGCAAGAACGATGGATTAATCTGTAAATTCCTAGTTAATTAAAAAAGTTCGATAATATTTTGAAAGGGCTGTTGTGTCATCCCATGGTGTGATTAAAGAAGTCATTGCTAAATACCTAAAACTGAAGAGATAGAGATGAATAGGATAGAAATAAAAAAAATTAAAATGCAAAAAAAAATTATTTATTTTGTTGCGAAAAAATATACTTTGATCTTTATAACTTGTCCACTTACACTAGACTAAGGATAATAAAGGAGGGAGTACTAAGTAGGATTTACACCATATTATAAGCCATCTGCTTTAACTCTTCTTTATTTCTCATACCTACTTATCTTCATTATTTATTTATTTTTTGTTCTAATTTCATCTACTCCTTTTTTAATATTATTTGTTTGTTATTGTTATCTTTATAATACTTATCTCTATTTAATATATTTACCTATTTATTATTGATTTTGTCTGTGTCCTTTTTAATAATATATTAGGGAACTGCTTTTATATCTGGTCTTAGAGCTGGAGTAATATAATAATTTGGCCCAAGATTTCCGTGGGAATAATTCAATGCCTCTGTTTAATCATTGAAGCCTTTATAGAGAGGGGTTGTATATTCTTTTACCAAATCTATTACCTCTATCCATATCTTACATACTCCTTGTGTCTTTCCCCTAAAAACAACATAAAATTTAAATTTGTTAGTGTTGTTTTCATCAGTAAAGTAATAGCCTAAAGCATTTAGAACTAAAATGAAGTATCTAGTTTCTTTAGGTGTTTTGTTGTAAGAAATCCATAAATTATCGATCAAATAGATCTGTCATTTATCAACTCAAATCTAGTCTGAGTTTGAAAGTTAAATTGGATGGTTCATAACTGATGAGATTGTGAGGTCCGAAGATCAGCCTTTCTAATTTAGGATCTTCCAATATTGTTAGTAGCCTATAATAAGTGTTGCTTAGTAGCTTCTTCTAGTAGTTTCGAGAGGATGAGGTTTCTGCCTTTCCTTTGTCTTTGCCTGTAAACATATTGAAACAAAAATTGTTAGTTGTCCTATTTCATTAGTCTACTTAGTTGATCTGCTAGGTTATTATTTTTTCCTTTAATATGTTCTAAAACAATGTTGTAAATGGAAGTAGCATAAGGAAATTTAAATACCTTCTTTTACTACTATTCTTCTCTTTTATTTTTTGATTGAATTTTACTATAGCCTCACAGTCTGTTCTTACTTATATTTCAGGTTTATTAAATATATAAAGTTTCAAACTATTTAAACCGTAAAATACTACTAGAGTTTTTGCATCTACGCTTTTTAGATTGCCTTTTTCTTTATATTTCCCACTAGCATAAGCATAATTTTTTTCTTCTTTCTTCTCGCTGTATTTATTGGGTTTTGCCTTTAATATTTCTCCCCATCCCTGAAGGCTTTCATCTGTCTCGACTATTAAATAATCCGTTTCTAATGGTAATGTTAATTCTGGGATATCTTGTATCATGTGCTTAAGTTGTTGAACTAATTTTATGTCTTCCGCATTAAGCTTTTTATCTTTTTGATCCTGTTTTAGAATATAACGATCCTGTTACTTTTCCTAAATCTTTAATAAAAGCTCTAGCATAATTTAATAGTCCTAAAAAGTTTTGTAAATTTTTAGTTTTGTCTAATCTATCTGGCATTTCTAAGACTTTTTTAGCTATGTACGGTTGTAGTTTTATTCGTCCATCTCCAATAACTACTCCTAAAAAATTAATACTATTTTTACATAATTCCTTTTTCTTTCTACTTATTATTTTTCCATTATCTACAAATAATTTAAAAAATTATTGTAAATGTCCTAAATGTTCTCTCATATTATTACTAAAGACTAGAATATCATCTACATAGACCAATTAAAAAAATTTATAGTCTCCAAAGTTACTATCCATTTTTCTTTAGAAAATTGGAGGAGCTGTCTTTAGTCCGAACGACATAACCAGCCACTCAAAATTTTCTTCTGGACACATAAAGGTTGTCTATTCTATACTCTCTTCATGAATCTTAATCTGCCAATATCCAAATTTATAATCAAATTCACTAAATATTTTTCTTCCTGGTATTCTATTTATTAATTCTATTTTGTCTGTTAACTTATACCCATCCATTAGAGTATTATCATTTAGTCTTTTGTAATTTATTACCATTCTAGCTTTTTCTCTTACTATTTCACTACTGTTTCTTACTATGAAAGCTGCTGATCTATGTCTTGATTTGGATCTTCTAATTATCTCTAATTTTAGTAGCTTTTTCATTTGTATTTCAAAGTCTTCAAGGTCTTAATTTGTAGCTTCTATAGATGTTGTTTTTATAGTATATTCTGGACTAATTATTTCTAATTTGTAGGTAATTTTATTGGAGTCCCAATGTTTCAATGGTTTTTCTTCAATTATCACTAGTTTGTCTAGGATTTGTATTATTTTATCTAGTTCTTTTTGATCTTTTATTACCCCTATCTGTTGTATGCCTTTCCGAAAATTGTATAATTCTTAATATATTTCTATTAAAGTATAATTTTTTTCTATTTCTTCTACTGTTGATAGATCTTGTAATTCCTCATACATTGTTACATTTTTATTATAATTACAAGTACAATTTTGTCCTTTATCACATTCTAGAGTTTTTTCCAATTTTATCTGATCTTTTCAGCTTTCAATTCTTGCTTCTATTTCATCTTTAAGGAAATGATATTAGTCAGCAGGGCTTGTGTCTGTACTGGTGAGTGAGTGATATTTCTAGTTAATATTACCCAATTTTTTGTAACAAAACATCCGCGATTATTTTGCATTATAAAATCTAATCCTAAGACAAAGTCTGCTTTTATGTTTAAATTTCTAACTAGTATTTCACTGAGTGTATATGATGGTTGGTTGAATTTTTCAGAAGTATTAATAAAAATTATCTATGCTTTTGGTATATAGTCTGAATAGGTATTATGGGTTCCGTCCATTTGCATTGATTTTTGAGGATTTGGCAATTTTTTAATTAATTTTGATGGTAAAATTTTACTATTTAAAATGCTTTTTGTACGTCTTGAATCAACTATAGCTAATGTTTCGAACTCATAGTCTTGAATTTTTATCCTTGGTAAAACTTTGACTATACTTATCTTCTTTTCTTTATTACAAATCATTCCTTTAAATGATATCTTCATTGATTTTTCTGTTTAACTTTATCATTTTCAATAGATGTATCTAATAATTCTACCTCAACTAAATCTTCTTCTCTAATTATCTCTTTACTGTATACTCTTATCACTAATTTTTTTACTCTTTCTTATAACTCCAATATTCTGTCTTCTGTTGTTCTAGTTATTGGTTCCTTTGTGTAGAAATTATTTAAATTTATTTGTTGATTTTGGAATTTCTAGGATTTCTAAGGTTTTTCCTATACATTTTATGCATCCTTCCTTATAGCATTTCCTATATTTTTCCTTTTTATTTTTACTTGGGAACCATTTAGAGAAACAACACTGGTTACTGTCTAATCCTTTTCCTACCTCAAATTCATGTTCACATTGTTCTATCAAATTCACTAAATCATGATAGTCTGAGTTCGTCTTTTCTAATACTATTTCATTTAAAAATTCCTTTTCTCCAAAATCTGAAGAATCTGAATTATATTTTTCTTCTTCAAACACTTCCATACTCCTAATGGAGTATATACTTTCATTATCTGACATATATTCATCTACATTTATCAAATTTTAATTTACATCTTCTATTAATTGTGCATTTTTAGATCTACTATTATTTCATTTTGGACAAGTATTTTCTAAGTGCTCTATACTCCCGTAGGTAATGCATTCGAATCTAGTTTTGTAGGTTCTACTGGAGTTATATTTTCTTACATGTTTGTTCTTATCTAGATATGGATTTCTTGCATTTGACCTTCTTAAGTAATATTTCTTCCTAGGGTGATAGTCTTTTTTATATGCTTTTTTATATTTTTCTTTTTATAGTCTTGGTCATAATGTTGTGTGGCATATATGTTTTTACAAATATCTGTATCTCTTCTTTTTAATTGTTTTTATATCTGTATATTTGTAAATTTTTCTTGTAATATATCCATTACATGTTCTATTCTTTGTCCTATTGACCATTGATTGTTTGGGTTTTGTATTACTCCTTATCTTTTGGATCATTTTTCTTCTATCTCTCTTCCTAGAACCCCTAGTAATTTTTAAAATAATCTATCTCTTAGAGTCTGATCAAGAGAGTCCCCACTAATTGTACAATAATATAAGTAGTCATTTGGAAATTCTTTAATCCTTGACCAATTATTAATACTTAGTTGTTCTAAATTTATTAGGGCTTTTTGCTGCAATACTACTAATCCACTATTATGATCTTCTCCTGTTAGTAGAGTATGTACTTTGTTTACAAAATTGTATGGATTTGAACCTAGTTCTAATAATTCTTGAAAATCTTGTGGGAATAATGTCTTATATGTTTCCCAAAGTGCTTTAGTACTTTCTCCTAGAGATGTTTCTAAATATCTATACATAATTTCTATAATAAAGTATCCTATAATCCTAGGGCTCTGATACCAATAATAAACAGAGATAAAATAGATAGTAATAATAAGCAAGAAAATAAAGAAGGAACAAGTTATTAAAAGCAGATAAGCAGGTTTGAGAAACAACGCAGAGTTAAAGCAGATGGTTTATAATATGATGTAAATCCTACTCAGTACTCCCTCATTCGTTGTCCTTAGTCTAGTGTAAGTGGAAGAGTTATAAAGATCAAAGTATATTTTCTCCTAACAAAATAAATAATTATTATTTACATTTTTTGATATTTTGATTTTTTTTATACCCTATTCATCTTTTTCTCTTCAGTTTTAGGTATTTAGCAATGACTTCTTTAATCACACCCCGGGATGACACTACAGCCCTTTCAAATTGTTATCGAACTTTTTTAATTCGCTAGGAATTTACAAATTAATCTATCATTCTTGCTAAACACTGAGAGAATAACCATATACTAAGGGTATATTTATAAGTAAATTACAAATTTACATGATAAAAAATAAATTACATATTTTTACAAAATCGAAAAACTGGCGGTAATTCGCACAGCAATCCATATCTATAATAAAAAACATGTTACTTCTACAAGATTAGAAAGATGGAGGTAATTCACACGGCTATCAAATCAATAATATTTAAAACATATTTGGAAGAAAATATTAACTTGATATAATTCAATATAATTTACAAACTAGGGAGAAAAATACAATGATCTTATGTAACGACTACTTACATGTCTTAATGAAGAAGTGAGGTTCCCTTTAGGGAGTCCCCTTAAAGCTTAACAACTACCAGAATGAAGAAAAAGACCTATATACACTACACACTCTTTTTTAAAAAAATCAACTAAGAAACTTTATAAACAAAAAATTTAGAAGACTATTTTTCTCACTCCTAATTTTTCTCTTACTTCTGTCAAGTTATCTATCTTTAAGTCATCGATAAGGTGGTATTTATAGGCATTTGTGGACTTCAAATCCTTAATTCAATTTACTTGATAAAAACTTTGGTGAGTTGAGTGGGTCCATGGTCATATGGCTATGTTTCCACTTTAACTCCCCTCCATCCATTTGTTTCCCATTTATTTATCTTTTATATCATTGCATACGTCTCTTATTTTTTCTTTTTATATATATCGTCATTGCTTATGTATCCAAATTGTGTAACGCTTCTGAGTCAAAATCCATTCCAGAATCATCGTCTGCATTTGGGTCTTGGGCGAATTGATCTATGGCTGAATTATAGTCTCGATCATACTCATCACTGTCTCTGTTTGATAGTACCAGTTATGTTCCTATTCTGGGTGATCTTATTTCTTCTCGTGGAATTCTGGATCATAGTTCTGTAGGTTCTAGATTCATTGCTATTTCTTTGGGCAGTTTTCTGCTAACAAATTTTTTATTGAGTCTACTATTATTTTTTCTATATTTATTTTTTCATTAAAATTTTTTCCTAAAAACAAAACCTTTCCTAGTCTTTGTAGTATTTTGTTCGTCTATTGTCTGGGTACCTATGGTCTTAAAACTGGCTGGGAGTATTCTCCTTACACTTTTTGACAAAGTGTCAGCCATCAACGGATTTGAAGAGTCTTTGCTAGCTACCATTTGAGATTGACTAGCTGTATCATTATCTGATACAATAGGTCTTTCTGCATTTATTGGGGAATGCACACTCATTAATGGATTTGAGGAGTATTCACCAGCTACCATTTGAGCTGGACTAGCTGAATCTTTACCCGATACAGTAGGACTTTCTATTTTTGAGTATGATGGAGAAATTTTTGGTATTATTTGGTTCTTAAAAATTTGTTGAGTCTGTTGTGATAATTCATAATGAAGAATCTTTATACGATATTGTAAAATACTTATAAGTTTCGACATTTATCCTTTTTCATTTATAAGGTTTTCATTGTCTTGTCTTAAAATTTCATTGGCGTGATTTAGTCTTTTAAAAGCTTCAGTCATGGAGGAACAATGATCACAAAATATAATTTTGTCTGTGTCTATTTTAATATTATATTGGGGAACTGCATTTATATCTAGTCTTAGAGCTGGAGTAATATTATAATTTGTCCCTATATTTTTATGGGCATAATCTAATGCATCTTTAATTCATTAAAGCCTTTATAGAGAGGGGTTGTATAGTATTTTACCAAATCCATTACCTATATCCACGTCTGAGATACTCCCAGTGTCTTTCCCCTACGAACAACATAAATTTAAATTTGTTAGTGTTGTTTTTCTCAATAAAGTAATAACTTAAAGAATTTAGAACTAAAATAAAATATCTAGTGTCTTTAGGTATCTTGTTGTAAGAAATGCATAAATTTTTGATCATGCAGATCTGTGATTTGTCCACCCTTACATCTGGTCTATGTTTGAAAGTTAAATTGGATGGTTCATAACTGATGAGACTGTGAGGTACGAAGATCAGCCTTTCCAATTTCGGATGTTCCAACATTGTTAGTGGCCAGAAATGAGTATTGCTTAGTAGTTTCTTTAAATAGTCTTGAGAAGATGAGGCTTCTGCCTTTCTTCTGTCTTTGCCTGTATACATACTGAAACAAAAATTATTAGTTGTCCTCTTTTATTAGTCTACTTAGTTGATTTGCTAGGTTATTATTTTTTCCTTTAATATGTTCTAAAATATTGTTGTAAATGGAAGTGGCACTAAGGAAATTTAACCACTTCCTTTTACTACTATTCTTCTCTTTTATTTTCTGATAGAATTTTAGTATAGCCTCGCAGTCTGTACTTTCTAATATTTTAGGCTTATTTAACATATAAAGTTTAAAACTATTTAAACTGTAAATTACTGCTAGAGTTTCTGCATCTACGCAATTTAGATTGCCTTTTTCTTTATATTTTCCACTTGCGTAAGAACAAATTTTTTCTTCTTCTTCTTTTCACTGTTATTTATTGGGTTTTGCTTTTAATATTTATAAATAGAGTTGATCACTTATAGGGATGTTATTCATGAGAGGATTATTTGTTTTAGTTGGCTAATTTCTTTACATATTTCTTTTAATTCTTTTACTATGTTATTTATACTCAAAATATTTATATCCTTATTTATTATTACTTTAATTTTTCTTTCTAGTTCTATTTGTTGATTTTTTAGGAAATCAAAGTTCTGTTTTATTTTATCTAACAGTTTCTTTTGTTTTTTTTACAGGTTTTCCAATACTTCTAGAGTCTTTAGTATTTACTGTCTTCTCTTTGTACTGCTTCTCCTAGATTTATTATGAGATCTGTAATTGTATTTAGTTGAGAATTTTCCCCATGCAAAATACGTTTTCCACTACCGCAATTACATTTAATTAATGAATCATCTTTTATTCGTTTGTGTCTCTTTTCTTCATTTAATTGTAAATCTAGATATTCTATTTTCTTGAAGGAATCTATTTTAATGTTCTTATCCTAGCCAAAATGTCTCTCTAATGCATTCTTCTCTAATTGATTTTATTTTAATAGTCCAATAATTTATACAATATCCAATATGTTCTAATTTATTTTTTAGTAGTGTTAAGTGGTCTATACAGCCTAAAAGTTTTTCGCGATCTAAAAATATAATTGCTTCTAGTAAATCTATTGATTCTACTACTCTTATTTCTTCTATTAAAGTTTGTTCCTTTTTTAGAATTTTTTTAAAATGTTCTAAGTTTTTACATAAGTAATGTATGGTCTTGGAACTTGTCTAACAAACGGATGTATATTTATGTACTTTTTATCCTGCAGGAATATTTACTATGTTACACCATTTCTTTAGATAATTTATCCTTCTATTGTAATATTCTATGTTGCTTTTAATTCCATGTAATTCCTATCTTATTTCACTTAAAT
Source organism: Capsicum baccatum var. pendulum (assembly GCA_030864225.1). NCBI lineage: Eukaryota > Viridiplantae > Streptophyta > Magnoliopsida > Solanales > Solanaceae > Capsicum > Capsicum baccatum. The sequence continues at coordinate 178,117,639 of CM061550.1, forward strand.
ATTTTTTGCATGATTATGATTGTGATGTTTCTAGAGCTGCTAATGATTTCAAATAGTTACTCAAGAATATTTCTGGTTCTACTTTGTCTGCCCTGCTCTTTATTTCTTCATTTAAATACCAATATCTTAGTCGTAAATTGTTAGCAAAAGAATATCTTTTCATTAATTATTGTTCATAGACTTAAGGTGCTTTATCAATTCGTACTCGGGGCCAGATATTATGGTGAATAGATTACCGAGTCTTCAAAAATCTTCTTTTGTACTATTTAGTCTTTTATATTCTAAGTATAAACTATAGAAATTATTCTCAATTTCTTTTAACGATTTTGTATTTCTATGAGGTGTTCTCATTAGGCCAAATAAAAAGGATACTTTACCCTTAGTTTGTCTGTAATGTAAAATATCAGGGTTTTGACTTCAGTTAATCTATTATCTACTTGTTGTAGTTATGTCCAAACTTCTTCTCTTGATTCGAGAGAGATCTGAAATAATATAATAAGTAACTGTCTTTGTTTTATTAAGATGTGATATAAGTTTATATATGCTTTCTTTATATTTCTATTACACCAATAATATTCTGAACTTAATATTATTAATTTTTCGTAGGGTCTAGGCTTTCTTTTCTCAATTCTTGATACCATATATAATAAAGTCTCCTAGAATCTTAGGGCTCTGATACCAATAATAAATAGGTAACTATAATAAATAGAGATATGTATTATAAACAGAGATAATAATAACAAATAGATAATAATAAAAAAGAAGTAGACAAAGTTGGAACAAGAAACAAATAATTAAAGCAGATAAACAAGTATGAGAAATAAAGTAGAGTTAAAGCAGATGGTTTATCATATGGTGTAAATCCTACACAGTACTCCCTCCTTCGTTGTCCTTAGTCTAGTGTAAGTGGAAAAGTTATAAAGATCAAAGTATATTCGTAGTATAGCATTCTAATCTATTTTTGTAGGTTCTACTGGTGTTATGTTTTCTTACATGTTTATTATTATCCACATATGGCTTTCTTGCGTTTGATCTTCTTAAGTAATATTTCTTCCTAGGGTGATAGACTTTTTTATATGCTAGTCTTTTTTATATGCTTTTTATATTCTTTCTTTTTATAATCTTGGTCATAATGTTGTTTAGTATATATGTTTTTACAAAAGTCTGTATCACTTATTTTTAATTGTTTTTGTATCTGTATATTTGTACATTTTTCTTGTAATATATCCATTACATGTTGTACTCTTTGTCCTATTGAACATTGGATGTTTGGGTTTAGTATTACTCCTTCTCTTTTGGACCATTTTTCTTCTATCTCTCTTCCTAGAGCCTCTTGTAAATTTTTAAATAATCTAGCTCATAGAGTCTGATCAAACGAGTTCTCACTAATTGTACAATAATAAAAGTAATCATTTAGCAATTCTTTTATCCTTGACCAATTATTAATACTTAGTTGTTCTAAATTTATTAGGGCTTTTTGCTACAATACTACAAATCCACTATTGGGATCTTTTCTTGTTAGTAGAGTATGTACGTTGTTTAAAAAATTGTATGGATTTGAACCTAGTTCTAATAATTCCTGAAAATTTTGTGGGAATAATGTCTTATATGCTTCCCAAAGTGCTTTAGTACTTTCTCCTAGAAATGTTTTGAAATATCTATAGATAATTTCTGCATCTGGTCTTGATTCCCCTGTATATGTTGTATGTAGTTTGCTACAAATAAATTTTTCCATATGTCTATTACATTATTCCATGCCTGAGGATCATGAGCTGGTAAGCTTAAAACTTTTGCTTTGTTGCCACTTTCTTGTAATGTAATGGGTTCTTCTATTGACATTTTTTTTCTTGATGTTTTATGTCTTGTTCAACTTGAGTGTCTTGGTTTATTCTAAGTACCCTATATCTTGCATTCCGGTTGTTCTCTGGAAAGGGCTTGCAGTACTTGTCGCACTTTCCATAAATTCTTTTATACTTTCCTCTATACTATAAATTGATTTTGAGTCTTCGCCTTTTCATTCCTTTTTATGTGTATAACCATAATTATCTGTTCTTAACTCACAATTTATAAAATATTCTTTAGCTTTGGCAAAATTAAGATTTCCCATTTTACAGCCTATATATTTGAACCTTCTGCCGTTATTTATTTTGTATAGGGCTTCTGCTTTGATTATAGCTTTATTCACTTCAAAACCTTCAACTAATATTTCTATATTCATAAAGTTAGTATTTTCACATTCTTCAATTTCTTCATTAGTTTCTTTTACATTTGTATATTGGTAGTATGTGAATATTACTAAAGTTTCTCCTTTAGTGTCTATATACGTTAAATGATCGGTTGGCTTTAGTATTTATTTCTTAGTAAATTTTTCTAAGTTCCATTCTAGTCTTTTAATGCGGAAGACATAAAACTAGTCCAACAAATTAAGAACATAATACAAGATATCCCAGACTTAACATTACCATTAGAAACGGACTATTTAATAGTCGAGACAGATGAAAGCCTTCAAGGATGGGGAGCAATATTAAAGGAGAAACCCAATAAATACAACGACAAAAAGGATGAAAAATTTGTACTTATTCAAGTGGAAAATATAAAGAAAAGGGCAATTCAAATAGCATATACGCAGAAACTGTAGTAGTAATTTGCGGTTTAATAGTTTTAAACTTTATATTAAATAAGCCTAAAATATTTGTAAGAATAGACTTCGCGGCTATAGTAAAATTCTAATAATAAAATATAAGAATAGTAGTAAGAGGAGGTGGATAAATTTCCTTGATGCCACTTCCATTTACAACTTTATTTTAGAACATATTAATGGGAAAGATAATAACCTAGCAGATAAACTAAGTAGAATAATAAAAGAGAACAACTAACAATTTTTGTTTCAGTATGTATACAGGCAAAGACAAAGGAAAGGTAGAAGCCTCATCCTCTCAAGACAGAGAGAATGATGATAACACTAGTACTTTTCTTGTTTCTCATTACAAATCTATCTATTTATGTACAATAGAAAGCTATATATATAGACAAATTACTAACTTCTCCACTAAGCCAATGGAAAAACTTATTTTACAAGAATTATTTTTGCATCTTGTTTTACAAGGTTGCCTTGTGCATATTGTCTTACAAGAATGCATTGATACATTCACATGGGCATCCATATCATATTATTTAATTTCTAACACTCCCCATTGGATGTCCATGTAGAGGATGATCTAGTAAATACACATTTGAGTGCTTCCTTATTAAAAATCTTACCAGGAAAAACCCAGTGGGAAAAAAATTGGTTAAGGAAAAAAGAGTATATCGTGTATTCTTACTCCCCCTGACAAAGACCCCAATTTAATCGGTTAATTCTTCGTATCCTAATCCTGTATACCATCTTCTCAAAGATTAAAGTTGGTAAGGATTTGGTGAACAGATCTGCTGGATTGTCACTGGAGCAAATCTGTTGCACATCAATATCACCATTCTTTTGAAGATCGTACCTGAAGAATAACTTTGGTGAAATGTTCTTCGTTCTATCTCCTTTTCTAAATCCTTCCTATAATTGAGCTATGTATGTTTCATTGTCTTTAAATATGACAATGGGTACCTTGATATTGAGCTTCAGGACATATCTCTCTTAGATGTAATATACCATTGATCTCAACCATATGCATTCTCTACTTGCTTCAGGGATTGATATTATCTCAGCATGAATAGAAGAAGTAGCAACGATGGACTACTTTGTTGATCACCATAATATTGCAGTACCTCCATATGTAAACACATAGCCTGTTTGATACTGGGCTTTATGTGGGTTAGATAAATAACCTGCATCTGCATGACCAACAAGATCTGGACTAGCTTTGTTAGTATAATAAAATTCCATATCAATAGTCCTTTTTAGGTACCTCAATATATGCTTAACTCCATTCCAGTGTATTCGCGTAGGCGAAGAACTATACCTTGCTAGTTTATTAATAGAAAGTTCTATATTTGGCCTTGTTGCATTAGCGAGATACATAAGTGCACCAATAGCATGGAGATATGGTACTTCGGGACCAAGAATCTCTTCACCCTCTTTCAGAGGTTGGAATGGATCTTTACTCACATCAAGAGATCGAACAACCGTTGGAGTACTTAATGGATATGCTTTTTCCATGTAAAATCATTACAACACCTTCTGGTATAGGTAGTTTGATAAATATATACCTCGTCTCCTAAAGTTTAATTTGCAGACCGAGACAAAGTTGTCTTTCCAAGATCTTTCATTTCAAATTCTTTCTTTAGATATTCAATTTCCTTTTGGACATCTTCTGGAGTCCCAATGAGATTTATATCATCCACATAAATAGCAAGTATAACAAATCCTAATGTGGTTTTCTAAGTAAAAATACAAGGATAAATGACATCATTTATGTAACCTTCGACTTTCAAATACTCACTTAGGCGTACACCCTGATTGTTTTAGTTCGTACAATGATCTTTGTTATCTGATTGAATATAATTCATGAGACTTTGAACTATATGCTTTCGGCATTTTTAATCCTTCCGAAATTCTCATGTAAATATCATTATCATGTGAACTATAAAGATAAGCTGTAACCACATCCATTAGATAAATTTCAAGATTTTCATGTACAGCTAGACCGATGAGGTATCGAAATGTTATTGCATCCATAAGAGGTAAATATGTTTCTTCATAGTCAACACCGGGTCTATGAGAAAACCCTTGTGCAATAAGGCATGCCTTGTATCTTACAATTTTATTTTTCTCATTTCTTTTACATACAAAGACCAATTTATAGCTGATTCGTTTTACACCATCTAGGGTTTGGACTAAAGGTCAAAAAAACTCCCGTTTAGCAAGTGAGTTTAATTTAGATTGAATCGCCTCTTGCCATTTTGGCCAACCTTTTCTTCATCAACATTCTTCGACAGATAGAGGTTCAAGGTCTTCATTGTCTTGTATGATATTTTGTGCAACATTATATGCAAAACCATTATCCACCATAATTTTTGATCGATCTAAATTTTCCTCATCACTAGTAGAACTTATTGAAAGTTCTTCACTCACTTGAGTCTTGGGATTGCAGATTTCTTCAAGAATATTAGGATTAATCAGATTTTGAATCTCTTCAGGAGAATCTTTTATAATATTATCTTTATCAATTTTTGCTCTCCTTTTTCTAGGATTTTTATCCTTTGAACCCAAAGGCCTGCCACGCTTCAGGCGTGTTTGGGATTCAGAATCTATTACATTAGAATATGTTCTTTTGGAACTTCAATTTGGACAGGCATATTCGCTGAAGGCATATGTGACTTAGTTATCCTTTTCAAATCAGAAAATGCATCTGGCATTTGAATTGTTAATCTCTGTAAGTAAATGATCTTCCAGACCTCACTTTTATATATGGCGGACATGAATCAAAATGAGATAATGATGAAAATTTCCATGCAATTTCTCTTTTAGGTTCACATTTTTCTCTCACTTACACATGTGGGGGTACGTGGATCAAAATGAGATAATGATTAAACTTTCCATGTAATTTCCCTTTTAATTTTACGTTTTTCTCCCCCTAATTATAGGAAAATTTTTTCATCAAATCGACAATCTGCAACTTGAGTAGTAAATAAATCTCCCGTCAATGGTTCAAGAAAGCGAATTATAGAGGGTGACTTAAACCAAACATATATTCCTAACCTTCTCTTGGGGCCTATCTTAATACACAGAGGTGGTGCAACTGGCACATATACAGCGCATCTAAAAATTTGTAGATGGGAAATATTTGGCTCATGACCCAGGACCAATTGTAACGGGGACTACTTATTATAATGAGTTGGTCTGAGGCAAACAAGTGATACTGAATGTAAGATAGAATGACCCCAAGCAGTAGTGGGAAATTTTGTTTTCATAATTAACGGTCTTGCTATCAATTGTAGGCGCTTAATAAATGACTCAGGAAGGCCATTTTGAGTATGAACATAAGCTACTGGATGTTCAACTCGTATCCGAACTGACATACAATAATAATAAAAAATTAGGGATATAAATTCTCCAGCATTATCGAGGCGGATAGCCTTAATGGGATAATTTGGGTTTGCGCCCTTAATCGTATTATTTATGCCAAGAATTTTGCAAATGCCAGGTTGCGAGATGACAAGAGACACACATGCGACCATTTTAAAGATGCGTCTATTAGGACCATAAAATATCTTAATTTCCTACTAGGTGGGTGAATAGGCCCACTTATATCCCCATGTATACATTCGAAAAATTAAGGGGATTCAACGCTAACTTTAAGTGGCGATGGCCTAGTTATCAGTTTGCCTTGATAACAAGCAGCACATGAAAATTCATCAGTTGTAAGAATCTTCAAGTTCTTTATGGATGAACTTTTGAATTTTTAATGATTCGTCTCATCATTACTTAGCCAGGATAACCCATTCGATCATGCCAAAGCACAAATGTATTTAGATAGGTAAACTTATGGTTTACGATAGAGTGTGCTTCAATTGTAGTAATTTTGGCATAATATAAGCCGGAAGACAAAGTTGGTAATTTCTCCAACACTTGTTTTTTACCTGAGATAGTCTTGGTAATGCCAAGATATTCAACATTTATTTCATTTATTGTCTCGGCAAGATATCCATTTCGGCAGATATCTTAAAACTCAATAAGCTTCTTGGGGATTTAGAAGAGAATAATGCATCTTCTATAACTAATTTTGTCCCCTTAGGTAGAACTATAGTAGCTCTTCTGGAGCCATGAATTAATTTTGAATTAACAAAAATCGCCGCAACATTTGTTTTTCTTCTAAGTTAGTGGAAAAAGTATTTTTTATCTTTAAATATTGCATGAGTTGTCCCGCTATCAATTACACAAATATCGTCACGATCGATTAGTGATCCAAATAAAATTTGAGTAGTATCCATATTCTTTAAAATAAAAATATAAACAAAATAAATATTATAAAATTACTAGCACATAACATATTATATAAATTTTATTTATAAACAAGATTTGTAAATGATAGAAAACTAAAATAATAAAACCTTAACAGAAAATTAACATAATTATATTATTTCATAATTATCACCGACAGGTTTATTTACATGTTCTTCTGGAACAACAAAGAAATCTGAAACTTTCAAGTCCATGGGCTCAACATTATCTTTATAGAGGAAGTTTGCTTCAACATTGTTTTCTGATTTCTTAAAGGACGCTTGATAGAGTTTTACCAGATGCTTTGGCGTACGATAGGTATGCGACCAGTGCCCCTTTCCTCCACATAGATAGCATTTACTTTCAAAGTTCATCCTTGGCGCTGCTTCAGGAGCTTCCCACTTCTTTTTGCACTGCTGGTGCTGAGAGTTATTGTTTATTGCAAAGCAATCACCCTGATTAAAAGACCTTCCACGACCACAACCTTGACCTCGACCTCGATTACCACTATGACTGGGGTAAGGACTTCTTTCATTCCTATTCGGCAAAACTTTACAGCATTCACTTCTGGGATGCAACAGTACCCGCAGGTTGGCTTTTATGATTTCTCACTTAAAGGTCATTATGTTGTTCAACAACAAGAAGATGAGAAATTAATTTAGAGTATTTTGTAAAAACCCATTTCTTGATATTGCTGCTGCAGGAGCATACTCGTGACGGGAAAAGTAGAGAATGTTATCTCTAACATGTCGTGATTTGTGATATCTTCCCCGCATAAATTAAACTATGATTTGATTCTAAACATTGCAGAATTATAAGTAGTTATATTTTTAAAATCTTGTAACGTCAAATGGGTCCATTTATAATAAGCTTGTGGAAGAATGACTATATTCAAATAGTGATATCTTTCTTTCAAATTGTTCCACAATATAAGAGGATCTTTAATCATGAGGTATTTCATTTTCAAACCTTCATCAAGATTATGACGAAGAAAACTCATGGCCTTGGCCTTGTCTTTATTAGATGCCTTATTATCATTTTTGATGTTGTTTGCCAGACCCATCGCATGTAGATATATTTCAGCATCTAGTGCCTAGGAATATAAGTTTTGCCCAATATATCTAGGGCACTAAATTTGTGTTTGGAAATATTAGACATTATTTAAAAAGATTTAATACTAAAATTTAAAGATCGTTGAAAAGTATCTAGATTTGCAATTAAAAGCAGAAAAGAGACACGGATGAATAAAATATGATTCATTAAATAAATGTAATTATGGTAGCGGAGAAACATATTTTGCATGGGGAAGATTCTCAACTAAATACTATTATAGATCTCATAATAAATCTAGGAGAAACAGTGCAAAAAGAAGATAGTAAAATACTAAATACTCAAGAAATATTGGAAAACCTGCAAATTAAACAAAAGAAACTGTTAGATAAAATAGAACAGAACTTTGATTTCATAAAAAATCAACAAATAGAACTAGAAAGAAAAATTAAAGTAATAACAACTAAGGATATAAATTTTTTGAGTATAAATAACATAGAAAAGGAATTAAAAGAAATACGTAAAGAAATTAGCCAACTAAAATAAATAATCCTCTCATGAATAACATCCCTATAAATTATCAAATATACTTAGCAATATTATAGAAAGCGGCACAAATTCAACCAAATCCTGAAGGTTTATCAGATCATAAACCCCAGGGAAAAGCAGGCTCTACAATAATAAAACAAAATAATATTATAATCCTATTATTATTAGAACTTAATAAAAACATAGAAAAACAAAAACAAAAGGATAGTCAAGACAAAAGTCTAGAAGAATAAATAGAACAACTAAAAAGGATAGAAATAACTCCCCAAAAAGAAAGAGAAGAAGCTAAAACAAATAAACATACTAAACCAAAATCATGGACCTTTTTTCAGCATCCCCAAGTAAACCAAGATCATGTTTTACCCAAAATAGTTTAACAAATAATGTGCTATCTAAAATAATAAATAGACCAAAAAATGACTCCAACACAATAGCTAGAAGAAATTTTAGATATAGATAAATATAAACAACTTTTTCAACCAAATAAATTAAAATTAATAAGTGCTAAGATACTATATATGTAACACCCTGTACTTTTACCTCGCTTAAATTCATCCTAAAAATGTCAAAAGACTTGATCTAAAGATCAATACACTTTTATACATATGTAAATATTAATATTTTGACTTTTCATTGTGTGTGAAATTGAATAAGCTTTCCATCGATACCAAATTTGCCCAAATCTGACATCCGGGCAAAAAGTTAGAGCCATTTTAGTAAGACAGTTTGCCAACTGGCACTTCAGCACGTCGTGGAGGCCATCCAAATGGTAATTGTTATTTTTCAATGAGCCATCGCGATACCACCGTGTCACGACACCAACCATTTTCCCAATTATCACTTTCCAGTGTGACTCTACAATAATGGCGCGTCGCGCCAAGGGGTAAATTCCCATGCAGTGAGTCAGCGCGATGGTGCCAAACTTATAGTTCCAGTTGTTTGGTTTCCAGTGAGCTGGCGCAATTTCATCACATCGCACCGGCATGCAAAATCGGGTTTCTAGTGATAAGTTTTAATATACTTCCCAGGGGTAGTTTTATATTTTTCTACGGCCCTTCAGTCTAAACCCTAAATCCCCCTTTCCCTTGGTCTATGAACGGGAAGGGTGAAAGAGAGTCAGTATGCTAATTCCTCATCCGTAAATCGGCCCTTCCCCCTTTTCTACTCCCTTTCGCTACCTAGAGCCAGGTTTTTTCTCATTATAGATAAATGTATCTTACTATTTCTCACTTTTTCTCAAGAATTAAAACATGCTCTCTCAAAGGGGCTAAACCCTAGTTCAAGAAATCAAGAACAAGCCTAAGGATTTTCTCCAAAAATAGTCCAAGGTATGTTAGATGTTGATTCATGGGTCCCTTTCTCCCATGAAGTCCAAGAATCCTTTTTCAAAGTACAAAGATGAAGTATTTATGATTTCCATGTTTGAATTACATTCAATTCATGTTTATAATATTAGTTGAGTTGCAATCCATGATTTAAATACAAGTTTCATGAAATTAAATAACATGTATAACAACTATGTGATTATCTTGATAAATATTTAAATTTATGAAGTGATTAATGCATCTATGATGTTGATTTGGTTTTCAATCCATGATTATGGTAAGATTCATGAAAAATAGAATAGTATTTAGGGTGAAGTATATGAATTACATGCTAAACCCTTGAATTTGCAATTAAGTATCGTATTCATGATGTTTATGTGATGACCATTATCATGTGAAATACTTATGCTCCCCAAGTATTTGCTAAAATGCTTAGGTAAATTGACTAGTGAAAGCATGACAAGTTAATATATAATCCCATTCATGTACAAGTTAATGCATTACAAGTATTTGATGAAATGTCTCTATGAATGAATTATGACTAAATAATCATTGTTATATTATTCAAGATTATGCTTTTCTTTACTTTTCATGCTCTTGAGTCCTTGGGGGTATTTAATACCTGATAATTTAGCTGTTTACCTAAAGCCTGTGTCAATTACAGAATAGTATCAGTCATGACATGATCAGTACTCTCAGTCCGTTACAAAACTTAGTAGCACTCAGTCAATTAAATAACTTAGGAAAACTCAGTAAACTCAGTCTAAGTCCAGTCCAGTCCAATGTAATTAATTCTGTATCTTTCAGTTGGGAGTAGGATTTAGCAGTGAGGGAGAGCAGGGATGATGGCTTCCCCCCAGATAGGCGGAGTCGTAAGTATCAATATTTGTACTCCAAAATTATGTAGCCAGTGCAGGATAGAGAGTCACCATTCAGACTAGTCTTGACTCTCTCCCAGGGGTCACCCGTTAGATTAGGCTTGGATCCGCCCAGGTGTCACCCATCCTAGGCTTGGCATCTTGGATTTCTAGTGTTAGTACCCGTGGGATGATATTAGCACCCTTCCAACTGGGTTTATAGGTTTGACCCCAATTAGTTTAGAGCGGGGCATGTCTGTTAGATGATTACCTCCCGTAGTTTCAGTTTCAGTTTTAGCCTACAGTTCAGAACTCAACTCAATTTTACTGAATTAGGACTGTTAGATACAATCAATAATTATCAATTAATTAGTTATCAGAATTCAATACTTAGTGTAAAAAAAGATCAGTTACAGTTTATATATATATATATATGTATATGCAGAGATTGGATTCTCAGTATTTACAGTATTCTCAGATTCTTCACATACTCTCATGTTCAGTTATTCTTATTCAATCAGTTATATCTTCATGCATATAAACCCTTGTATTCAGCCATACCTCATCTATCATACCAGTACTTTTCCATGTACTAATGCATACTTTTTCTGCGCTATGATATTTCATATCATAGGTTTGGATGCTCAGGTTCCTGATCATGCATAGTAGATTCAGGTTCATCCAGCAGCAGTAGATTTAGCAGTGAGTCCTCATCATTTGATGATATTATACTATTTAATATTTTTAAAAGATGCATTAGTTCATTAGATGGAGTTAGTTGGAGGGATTGTCCCTTCAACTTTACTTTTAGACAGATTCAGTTAGAGGCTTTTCAGACTAGTTTTCAAACAATGTTCAGTTTTTATCAGATGTTGTTATTTATCAATATTTTAGATATTTTGAACCTTATGGCATTTCAGCCTATTTTTTTGCATTAATTATAGTATTATTATTCAGTGCTCATAGTAGATATCATTCAGGGGTTAGCTTATGGTCCTTTTGGGTCGTAAGCATCATATGATGACTAGGGGGTAGTATCTGGTCGTTACAATGTAACAAAGGAATATTTTCAATGACACAATTATATAAACATTATAGAGATGAACAATTATGCGTAGTTGATAAAGACAGCGCTAGTATAAATTTAATAAGTTTAGAATCTATAAGACAAGTTGCCAAGTCAAACATGAGTCTCATTTTCATGGGACTCATAGTAGTAGGCCTAAAAGGACTAACCAGAAAAAATCTAAGAACAAAAGTATAAGTTACAATATATGATAATTGATGTACAGACTCAAAAAGATCTATAATTGGAAAAAAATAGAAGTAGACATGTCAACAAATGAAGGACTTTTTTATTGTAGTCCAGACTATATGATAAATTCTCTAGAATTTGGAAAATATATAAAGATAGGAATCCAAACTAAAAGATATGAAGAAATGAATAATGGAAATAATTTATTAATATGTGTAGGATTTATAGAAAAACTCGCCACTAATAGTAGTACACATTTAGTCAAAGAGTAGATGATGCAATAAGTTTAACGGGAAAAGGCATTATATAAATAAAACCCCTAAAGATAAGTTCAGAAGACTATGCATGACTACAATGGAACTTAGAAAAATTTACTGAGAAAGAAATACTAAAGCCAACCGATCATTTAATGTATATAAACACTAAAGGTGAAATTTCAGTAAGATTCACAGACTACCAGTATACAAATGAAAAAGAAACTGATGAAGAAATTGAAGAATGTAAAAATACTAAATTTATGGATATAGAAATATTAAAAGAAGGTTTTGAAGTGAATAAAGCTATAATCAAAGTAGAAGACCTATACGAAATAAATAACGCCAGAAAGTTCAAATGTATAGGATGTAAAATGGAAAATCTTAATCTTGCCAAAGCTAAAGAACATTTTATAAATTGTAAGTTAAGAACAGATAATTATGGTTATACACATAATAAGGAACAAAAAGGCAAAGACTCAGAATCGATGTATAGTATAGACGAAAGTATAAAAGAATTTATCTAAAGTGCGGCAAGTACTGCAAGCCCTTTCCAGAGAACAATTGGAACGCAACAAGTAAATATAACAATAGGAAATTTACCAAGAAATAGGGTATTTAGAATAAACCCAGACATTCAAGTTGAACAAGACATAAAACCTAAAGGAAAAAAAATGGCAGTAGAAGAACCCATTAGATTACAAGAAGGTGGTAATAAAGGAAAAATTTTAAACTTACCAGCTCATGATCCTCAGGCATGGAATAACGTAATAGACATATGGGAAAATGTAGTTGTAGCAGACTACATACAACATATATAGGGGAATCAAGAACAAGATGCAGAAATTATGTATAGATATTTAGAAACATTTCTAGGAGAAAGTACTAAATTACTTTAGGAAGCATATAAGACATTATTCCCATAAGATTTTTAGGAATTATTAGACCTAGGTTTAAATCCATACAATTTTGTAAACAAAGTACATACTCTACTAACAGAAGAAGATCCCAATAGTGGATTTGTAGTATTGCAGCAAAAGCCCTAATAAATTTAGAACAACTAAGTATTAATAATTGGTCAAGGATCAAAGAATTTCTAAATGAATACTTTTATTATTGTAAAATTAGTTGGAACTCGTTTGATCAGACTCTAGGATCTAAATTATTTAAAAAATTACCAGGGTCTCTAGCAAGTTAGATAAAAGAAAAATGGTCCAAACAAACAATGGTCAATATGACAATGACTACAATATGTAATAGATATATTACAAGAAAAATGTACAAATATACAGATACAAAAACAATTACAAAAAATGATGCAAATTTTTGTAAAAACATATATACTACACAACATTATGACCAAGCTTATAAAAAGAAAAGAATATAAAAAGGAATATAAAAAAGACTATCACCCTAGGATGAAATACTACTTAAGAAAATCAAATGCAAGAAAGCCATACCTAGATAAGAATAAACATGTAAGAAAATATAACACCAGTAGAACCTACAAAATAGATTAGAATGCTTTACCCGCGGGAGTATAGATCACTTAGCAAAAACTTGTCCAAAAAAATTAATAGCAGATCTAGAAACACACAATTAATAGAAGATGTAAATGTAAATTTGATATATGTAGATGAATATATGTCAGATAATGAAAGTATATACTCCATCAGAAGTATGGAATTGTTTGAAAAGAAAAATATATTACTAATTCTTCAAATTATAGAGAAGAGAAATTTATAAATGATATAGGATAAGAAAAGACAAACTCAGACTATCATGATTTAGTAAATTTGATAGAAGAATGTGAACATGAATTTGAGGAAGGAAAATGATTAGACCGTAACCAATGTTGTTTCTGTAAATGGTTTCCAAGTAAAAAGAAAAGAGTAAAATATAGGAAATTCTATAAGGAAGGATGCATAAAATATTGTAACACCCAGTATTTCTATCTAGCTTCAATTTGTTCCTAGAACATAAAGATCTTGTTTCGTAGATGAATATATTTTTATTACCTTTGGTATTTACAAGATTTGGACTTTTTATCATGTGGAAAATTGAATTAGCTTTCCATCGATACCAAATTCGCCCATATCCGACACTCGAGTCAAGAGTTAGAGCTATTTTGGTAAAATAGTGTACCACTTCGTACTTTAGCGCGTTGCAGAGCCAGCCAAAATGGCAATCGTCAAAATCCTATGAGCCTCTACGATTAAGGCGCATTGCGCCAAGGCTCAATTTCAGAATTGTCAAATTCTAGTGCACCAATGCGATTCCACCGCGTTGTGGTGCCATTCTAGTTCGTAACTAAGGTAGCAACGTATTTAAACCATGTCGCGCCGCCAGCCAGTTTTCCAGTCATCCACTTTCCACTGAGCTGACGCAATTTCACCGCGTCACACCAGCATGAGAAACCGAATTTTCAGATTTTGTTATTTAACTTCAGGGATTGTTTGGTAAATTCCTAAAACCCCAAATCAGCTAATATACAACATTAATCCCCTAAAAGACTTGTTATATCATTGTTCACTCACATCTCTCAAGAAATAAATCACTCTCTCAAAGATAGAAGACCTTAGCCCTAAGTTTCAAAAGCAATCTCAAGAATTCATCCAAGAGTCTTCAAGAACTTCAAGAATCTAGATTTCCAGGTATGTTAGATGTTGATTCTTGGGTTCATTTCACCCAAGAAGTTCAAGAATCCTTTTCTAAATTCAAAGGTTATATATTTATGAGTTTTAATGATCCGTGTGGATTAAAATTGATATTTATGTTGTTATTGATTTTTAATTCATGTTTTGTTTACAAAGTTCTAAGTTTTGATCCTAGTATGTGATGTTTATGTGATGTTCATGATAAACCCCTTTAAGATGCATGTTGATTGATGTAGCCATGTTAATTAGGTGTATTGAATAAAGTATTCTCCCCATACGTTTGATAAAATGCTTATATGAAGGAAATAGAGTCATTATAGCATATTGACGAGATATCCCCAATTGTGTATAAGTTAATGCATGCCAAGTGTTTGTTGAAAGGCCTTAGTGAATGAATTATGATATGTTCCATGCATTCCTACTCATGTACATTCCTTATTGAATAAGTTATTAGATAATAGTATGCACTCCCTATACATTTACATGTTTAAGACTTCTAAGTGCTTGAAGACATGCTTCATTGATTGTGTTGTGAATGATAGCCTATTGCCATTTTATGTACGAGTTGTCCTATCTTGTATTAATTATGTTATTGAGTCCTGAGGGTATTTATACCCGACAAATTAGCTGCTTGTCTAGAGCCAGTGTCAGTTTCATGATAATCTCAGTCATTACATGACTAGTAGTACTCTAAAAAAGTCCCAGAACTTAGAAAATCTCAGTAATCTCAGTATCAGTAGCATTCTAGCTTCAGTTCAGTAATCAATTAAGAGCTCAGAAGTATTCAATCAGTCAACGGAACTCATAGAACTCAGCTTATCTTAGTTAATAAGTATGATTAGTAATAGATTCAGCTCATTCTAGTACAGTCTAAAAATCAGTTTAGAGTTTTTCAATTGGGAATAGGATTCAGCACCGAGCGAACTTAGGTATAGTTTTTCAATTGGGAATAGGATTCAGCTCAGAACTTAGATAGGACTGACATCCCTAGAAGCAATCCCTAAGTTCCAGAACTACGTAGCCAGGATAGGTATGAGATGTCACTCGTTAGATAGGACTAACATACTCAGAGATCACCCGCTGGGTAGGACTGATCTCAGAGGTAACCCACTAGATTAGGACTGACTCCATAGCAGTTGTCTTTACTTATGGAATGGTAATTACACCCTTCCATCTGCAGTTACAGTTTGGACCCCACTAGTTCATATTCAGGGTTTGCCAGTTAGATAACTACCTCCCATAGTCTCAGCTTTAGAATCTGTCTCAGCAAAAGTAATCAGCTCGGTAGCACATATTCAGGACTGTTAGATACAGTCACTCATTAGTATTATCAATGGATTTAGAGATCACCCTCTAGGTAGGAATGATCTCAAATTTAATCAAGCATATTAGTATCAGTACTATCAGATTCAGAGATCACCCGTTAAATAGGACTTATCTCAAATACAATCAATTAGTAGCAAGTACCATTAGATTTAGAGATCACCTGCTAGATAGGACTGCTCTCAGATTTAGTTAATCATCTACATTATCAGTATATTTAAAGATCACCTACTAGATAGGACAATTATCAACCTCTGTCAATCATATATCAGTATCAGTAGACTCAGTTATCAGAAATCCAATTATTAGAATTTGTTATTCAGTGTTCCTACGATTTCAGTTATAGTTTGTGCATTTATGCATATATCCTCATTCAGTATGCTCAAATTATTTAGTCAGTATTGTTCATACATATGAACCCCTGTATTTAGCCTTACCTCATCTAGCATACCAGTCCATTTCATCATACTGACACATAATTTTCTGCGCTATGGTGTTTTATACAATTGGTTCAGAAGCACTAGTTCCAGAGCACCCTTAGCAGTCCAGATTCAGCCAGCAGCAGCAGTAGATAGCAGTGAGTCCTCATCATTTGGGATGGTTCTTATTTAACTTTATTGCATTAGATTAAGTATTTTTAGAAGAAGGAGTTAGTTGGGGACCTGTCCCATCAACTCCACAGTTTAGACAGCTTAGAGGCTTTTCAGATAGATGTATCAGTTTTAGTTGTATTTCATATATTTGAACCTTATGGCAAGCTTTCCGCCAGTTAGGTTGTGGCCCTTTGGGATTATGAACACCATGTAGCATCCGGGGTACCAGACTCGGGGCGTTACAAATGTATGGGAAAAACCTCAAAAATCCTAGAAATTCCAAAATCAACAAATAATTTAAATAATTTCTACAAGAAGGAACCAATAACTAGAACAACAGAAGATAGAATATTGGAGTTAGAATAAAGACTAAAAAGATTAGAGATAAAAGTATACAGTAAAGAGATAATCAGAGAAGAAGATTTAGTAGAGGTAGAATTATTAAATACATCTTTTGAAAATAATAAAGTTCAACAGAAAAAATCAATGAAGATATCATTTGAAGGAATGGTTTATAATGAAAAAAAGAAGATAAGTACAGTCAAAGTTTTGGCAAGAATAAAAATTCAAGACAATGATTTCAAAATGTTAGCTATAGTTGATTCAGGATGTACAAAAGCATTTTAAATAGTAAAATTATACCATCAAAATTAATTAAAAAATTGCCAAATCCTCAAAAATCCATGCAAATGGACGGAACCCATAATACCTATACAAATTATATACCAAAATCAAAGGTAAGTTTTATTAATACTTGTGAAAAAATCTACCAACCATCACATACACTCAGTGAAATACTAGTTAGAAGTTTAAACATAAAAGCAGACTTTGTCTTAGGATTAGATTTTATGATGCAAAATAATGGCGGATGTTTTATTACATAAAATTGGGTAATATTCGCTAGAAAAATAACTTAATCACTAGTACAGACACAAGCTCTGCTAACTAAGTATCGCTTCCTTAAAGATAAGACAAAGAAAGAATCAAAAGTCCAAATGATCAAATAAAATCTAAAAAAATTCTAGAATGGGATAAAGGAGAAAATTGTACTTGTAATGATAATAAAAAGGTAACAATGTATGAGGAGTTACAAGATCTATTAACAGTAGAAGAAATAGAAAAGGATTACACTTAAATAAAAATAGATTAAGAATTATACAATTTTAGGAAAGGTATACAACAGATAGGGGTAATCAAATATTAAAAAGACCTAGATAAAATAATACAAATCCTAGACAAACTAGAGATAATTGGAGAAAAACCCTTGCAACATTGGGACTCCAATAAATTGCATGCAAATTAGAAATAATTAATCCAGAATATACTATAAAGTTTTTTATTGGTCTATGTAGATGATATTCTAGTCTTTAGTAATAATATGAGATAACATTTAGGACATTTACAATAAGTTTTTAAATTATTTGTAGGTAATGGTATAATAATAAGTAGAAATAAAATGGAATTATGTAAAAATAGTTTTAATATTTTATGAATAGTTATTGGAGATGGACAAATAGAACTACAACCGCACATAGCTAAAAAAGCCTTAGAAATGTCAGATAGATTAGACAAGACTAAAGATTTACAAAAAGTTTTAGGACTATGAAATTATGCTAGATCTTTTATTAAAGATTTAGAAAAAGTAGCGGGACCGTTATATTCTAAAATAGGATCAACAAGACAAAGACTTTTAATGTGGAAGACATAAAATTAGTCCAACAACTTAAGTACATGATACAAGATATCCCAAAATTAACATTACCATTAGAAATGGACTATTTAATAGTCGAGACAGATGGAAGCCTTCAAGGATGGGGAGAAATATTAAATGAACCAAATAAATATAGCTAGAGAAGTAAGAGAAAAATCAAGGGTGAGAAAAATAGTCTTCTAAAGTTTTTGTTCATAAAGTTTCTTAGTTTTTTCGAATAAAAAATAGAGAGTATGTAGTATATATTAGTCTTTTATTCCTTCATTCCAATAGCTGTTAACCTTTCAGGGGACTCCCGAAAGGGAAACCTGACTTCTTCCTTAAGACATGTAACTAGTCGTTACATAAGATTTTTGTATTTTTCTCCCTAGCTTGTAAATTATGTTGAATAATATCAAGTTAATATTTACTTTGAGATGTGTTTTAAATATTATAAATCTGATAGCAGTGCAGATTACAACCAACTTTCTGATATTGTAGAAGTAATGTGTTTTTTATTATAGATCTCGATAGCTATGCGGATTACCGCCAGTTTTCCAATATTGTAAGAATGTGTAATTTACTTTTGATCTTCTAAAGTTGTAATTTACTTATAAATATACCCTTAGTAAATGGTTATTCTCTCAGTGTTTAGCAAGAATGATGGATTAATCTATAAATTCCTAGGGAATTAAAAAAGTCCGATAATGATTCGAAAGGGTTGTTGTGTCATCCCGGGGTGTGATTAAAGAAGCCATTAGTAAATACCTAAAATAGATGAGAAAGAGATGAACAGGGTATAATAAAATCAAAATATAAAAAAATTGCAAAAAATAATAATTTATTTTGTTGGGAGAAAATATACTTTGATCTTTATAACTTGTCCACTTACATTAGAGTAAGGAAAATGAAGGAGGGAGTACTGAGTAGGATTTACACCATATTATAAACCATCTGCTCTATTTATCAAACCTAAGTATCTACTCTAATTACTTGTTCCTTGTTTATTTGCCTGCTTATTATTACTATATATTTTATCTCTGTTTATTATTTCTCCCAGAAGACAGAATATTGGAGTTATAAGAAAGACTAAAAAGATTAGAGATAAGACTATATAGTAAAGACATAATCAGAGAAGAAGATTTAGTAGAGGTAGAATTATTAAATACATCTGCTGAAAATAAATAGAAAAAATCAATGAAGATATAATTTGAAGGAATGGTATGTAATGAAGAAAAAAAGATAAGTACAGTCAAAGTTTTAGCAAGAATAAAAATTCAAGACTATGAGTTCGAAACATTAGCTATAGTTGATTCAAGATGTACAAAAACCATTTTAAATAGTAAAATTTTACCATCAAAATTAATTAAAAAATTGTCAAATCCTTAAAAATCCATGCAAATGGACGTAAACCATAATACCTATATAGACTATATACCCAAAGCAAAGGTAAGTTTTAGTAATACTTGTGAAAAATTCTACCAACCATCATATACAATCAGTGAAATACTAGTTAGAGATATAAACATAAAAACAGACTTTGCCTTAGGATTAGATTTTATGATGAAAAATAATGGTGGATGTTTTATTACGAAAAATTAGGTAATATTTGCTAGCAATATCACTCACTCACCAGTACAGACACAACCCCTTCTAACTAAATATTCTTTTCTTTCTTAAAGATAAGAAAAAAGAAAGAATTGACAGCTCAAATGATCAAATAAAATAGGAAAAAACTCTAGAATGTGATAAATGAGAAAATTGTACCTGTAATGATAATAAAAATGTAACAATGTATGAGGAATTTCAAGATCTATTAACAATAGAAGAAATAGAAAAAGATTACACATTAATAGAACTAGACACAGAATTATAAAATTTTAGGAAAGGTATACAACTTATAGGGTAATCAAAGATCAAAGAAACCTAGATAAAATAATACAAATCCTAGACAAACTAGAGATAATTGGAGAAAAAAACTTGAAACATTGGGATTCCAATAAAATTACCTATAAATTAGAATTAATTAATCTAGAATATACTATAAAAACAACATTTATATAAAGTTACAAATGAAGACTTTAAAGACTTTGATAAACAAATAAAAGAGCTACTAGAATTAGGGATAATTAGAAAATCCAAATCAAGACATAGATAAGAAGCTTTCATAGTAAGAAACCATAGTGAAATAGTAAGTGGAAAAACAAGAATGATAATAAATTACAAAAGACTAAATGATAATACTGTAATGGATGGGTAAACGTTACCAGACCAAACAAAATTAATAATCAGAATACAAGGAAGAAAAATATTTAGTAAATTTGATTGTAAATTCGGATATTGGTAGATTAAGATGTATGAAGAGAGAATAGAATGGAAAGCCTTTACATGTCGAGAATGACATTTTGAGTGGTTGGTTATGCCATTAGGACTAAAGAAAGCTCCTCCAATTTTCCAAAGAAAAATGGATAGTACTTTTGAAGACTATAATTTATTTTTATTGGTCTATGTTGATGATATCTAGTCTTTACTAATAATATGAGAGAACATTTAGGACATTTACAACAAGTTTTTAAATTATTTGTAGCTAATGGAATAATAATAAGTAGAGAGAAAATGGAATCATGTAAAAATAGTATTAATCTTGTGGGAAAAGACATCATTTCCACCCCATACTATACAAGAAAAGTTTAAGCCACACCTAAATTATATAAGTGACCTATTACACACCTTAACTATATAAAAGTGATATTATTACCTCCCCACGACCCCCATTCCAAGGTGCGTGTTTTACACTTATTTTAGGCGTGTCTAGCCTATTAAATAACAAAAGTAAACGGTTAAAAACATTAAAGGAAAAGGCATCGTTTCCACCCCCAAACTATAGTCGAAAAGTCGAATCCACACCTAAACTATATAAGTGACCTATTACACACCTTAACTATAAAAAAGTGATACTTTTTACTGACGTGGTGCTGACGTGGTAGCGTGTGTAAAACACTGCACCACATGTAAGTGGAGGTAGCCTGACAGGGTGTAAATAGTTTCACTTTTTTATAGTTTAGGTATGTAATAGGTCACTAGTATAGTTTAGGTGTGGCTTCGACTTTTCGGGTATAGTTTGGGGTGGAAACGATGTTTTTTCCCTTAATCTTGTAGGAGTAGTTATTGGAGATGGAAAAATAAAACTACAACCGCACATAGCTAAAAAAGTCTTAGAAATTCCAGATAGATCAGACAAGACTAAAGATTTATAAAAAATTTTAGGACTATTAAATTTTGCTAGATATTTTATTAAAGATTTAGGAAAAGTAGCGGGACCATTATTTTCTAAAGCAGTATAAATAGGACAAAAGACTTCTAATATGGAAGACATAAAATTAGTCAAACAACTTAAGCACATGAGACAATATATCCCAGACTTAACATTACCATTAGAAACAGATAATTTAATAGTCTAGACAGATGGAAGCCTTCGAGGATAGGGAGCAATATTAAAGGAAAAACCCAATAAATACAGCGGGAAGAAAGAAAAAGAAATTTGAGCTTATGCAAGTGGGAAATATAAAGAAAAAGGCAATATGAATAACATAGACACTGAAACTCTAGCAGTAATTTACGGTTTAAATTGTTTTAAACTTTATATATTAAATAAACCTAAAATATTAGTAAGAATAGACAGCGAGGCTATAGCAAAATTAGATCAGAAAATAAAAGAGAAGAATAGTAGTAAAAGGAGGTAGTTAAATTTCCTTGATGGCACTTCCATTTACAACATTGTTTTAGAACAGATTAAAGGAAAAGTCAATAAACTAGCAAATCAACTAAGTAGACTAATAAAAGAGGACAACTAACAATTTTTGTTTCAGTATGTATACAGGCAAAGACAAAGGAAAGGCAGAAGCCTCATCCTTCCCACATGACATGTTTAGGACCACAAGATTACAGGGCATTTTGGTACATTTGATACAACTTTAATTCAAGGCCAAAAGATTCAAGTCTTTTATATTTTCTTAAACTTTGTGCCAGATCAAAGTAGGTCATTTTTTTAAAATGGAGGGAGTATTAAGTTTTTAGGACTAGTTATTGGAAATGGACGAATAGAACTACAACCGCACATAGCTAAAAAAAGTCTTAGGAATGCCAGATTGTTTAGACAAGACTAAAGATTTACAAAATATTTTAGGACTATTAAATTATGCTAGAGCTTTTATTAAAGATTTAGGAAAATTAGCGAGGCCGTTATTTTCTAACGCAGGATCAACAGGACAAAACACTTTTAATGCGGAAGACATAAAATTAGTCCAACAACTTAAGCACATGAGACAAGATAATCCAGACTTAACATTACCATTAGAAATGGACTATTAATAGTCGAGATAGATGGAAGCCTTCAAGGATGGGGAGCAATATTAAAGGAAAAACACAATAAATACAACAAGAAGAAAGAAGAAAAAATTTGTGCTTATGCAAGTGGGAAATATAAAGAAAAAGACAATCTAACTAGCATAGACGCAGAAACTCTTGCAGTAATTTATGGTTTAAATAGTTTTAAACTTTATATATTAACAAAGCCTAAAATATTCGTAAGAACAGACTGCGAGGCTATAGTAAAATTCTATCAAAAAATAAAATAGTAGAGTAGTAGTAAAGAGGTAGTTAAATTTCCTTGATGCCACTTCAATTTACAACATTGTTTCAGAACATATTAAAGGAAAAATTAATAGCCTAGAAGAACAACTAAGTAGACAAATAAAAGAGGACGGCTAACAATTTTTGTTTCAGTATGTATACAGGAAAATTCAAAGGAAAGGCAGAAGCCTCATCCTCTCAAGAATAATTAAAGAAACTACTAAGCAATAATTATTATGGGACACTAAAAATGTTGGAACATCCAAAATTGGAAAGTCTAATCTTCGGTCCTAACAATCTCATTAGTAATGAACCATACGATTTAACTTTAAAACTTTGACCAGATGTAAGGGTGGACAAACCACAGATTTTCCCGATTGAAAATTTATGGATTTCTTATGACAAGACAGCTAAAGACACTAGATATTTTTCATTTCACTTCTAAATTCTTTAAGCTATTACAGATTTAAATTTTATATTATTCTTTGGGGAAAGACACAGGGAGTATTTTAGACATAGATAGAGGTAATGAATTTGGTAAAAGACTATACAATCCCTCTCTATAAAGGCTTTAATGATTTAACAAAGGCATTAGATTATGCCCGCAAAAATCCAGGGCCAAATTATTTTATTACTCCAATTATAATACCAAATATAAAAGTAGTTCCCCAATATAATATTGAAAAAGGCACAGACAAAATTATATTTTATGATCATTGTTCCTCCATGACTGAAGCTTTTAAAATACTAAATCACGCCAATGAAATTTTAAGACAAAACAATGAAAACTTATAATTAAAAAAGGACAAATGTCGGAACATAAAAGTTTTTTACAAGATCATATAAATATTCTTCATTATGAATTATCACAACAGACTTAGCAAATTTTTGATACTCAAATAATCCCAAAAATTTCTCCATCTTACTTAAAAATGGAAAAACCTACTGTATCGGGTAAAGATACAGCAAGACTAACTCAAACAGTAACTGGTAAAGACTCTTCAAATCCGTTAATGAGTGTGTATTTCCTAATGAATTCAAAAAGACCTACTGTATTGTGTAATGTTATAGCTAGTCTTGTTCAAACGATAGATGGTAAAAACTCATCAAATCTATTGATGGATGAAACTTTTCCAAAAAGCGTAGGGAGAATACTCCTAGCCACTTTCAAGACCATAGGTACCTAGAAAACAGACGAAGGAAACTCTTCAAAGACTAGGAAAGTTTTTTTCTTTGGAAAAAGAAAAATGAAAAAAAATATAGAAAAAATAGTAGTTAACTCATTAAGAAAATTGTTAGCAGAACAACTGCCTATAGAAATAGCAATGAATCCAAAATCTCCAGAACCAAGATTCAGAATTCTAAGAGAACAAATAAGATCACCCAGAATGGGAATAAGACTAGATTATCAGATGGAGATAGTGACAAGTATGATCAAGACTACAATTTAGCCATAGATCAATTCGCCCAAGACCCATATGTAGAGGATAATTAAGGAATGGATTTCAACTCAGAAGCATTACACAATTTAGATATGTAAGCAATGAAGATATCTACGAAAAGACAAAATAAGAGATGTATGCAATGATATAACAGATGAAAAAATGGGAAACAAATGGACAGAGGGGAGTTAAAGTGGAAACATAGCCATGTGACCGTGGATCCCACTCAACTTGCCAAAGTTTTTATCAAACACATTGAAGTAAAGATTTGAAGTCCACAAATGCCTATAAATACCTCCTTATGGATGACTTAAAGACATATCTAGAGAGAAGTAAGAGAAAAATCAAGAGTGAGAAAAATAGTCTTCTAAAGTTTTTGTTAATAAAGTTTCTTAGTTTGTCCCAAAGAAAAAAAAGAGTGTATAGTGTTTATTAATCTTAATTTCTTCATTCCAGTAGCTATTAAGCTTTTAGAAGACTCCTGAAAAAGAAACCTCACTTCTTCCTTAAGACATGTAAGTAGTCGTTACATAAGATCATTGTATATTTCTCCCTAGTTCGTAAATTATGTTGAATTATATCAAATTAATATTATCTTCCAGATGTGTTTTAAATATTATAGATCTGATAGCCGTGCGGATTACCGCCAGCTTTCCGATCTTGAAGAAGTAATGTGTTTTTTATTATAAATCTAGATAGCTGTACAGATTATCGCCAATTTTCTGATCTTGTAAAAATATGTAATTTACTTTTGATCTTGTAAAGTTGTAATTTACTTATAAATATACCCTTATATATGGGTATTCTCTCAGTGTTTAACAAGACCGATTGATTAATTTTTAAATTTCTAGGGAATTAAAAAGGTCTGATAACAATTTGAATGGATTATCGTGTCATCCCGAGGTGTGATTAAAGAAGCCATGACTAAATACCTAAAACTAAAGAGAAAGAGTTTAATAGGGTATAAATAAAAAAAATCAAAATATCAAAAAATGCAAAAAATAATTAATTATTTTTTTGGAAGAAAATAAACTTTGATCTTTATAACTTGTCCATTTACACTAGACTATGGACAACGAAGGAGGGAGTACTGAGTAGGATTTACACCATATTATAAACCATATTCTTTAACTCTGCATTATTTTTCCAACCTGCTTATCTTCTTTAATTAGTTGTTCCTTTTTTATTTGCCTTCTTATTATTACTATCTATTTTATCTCTATTATTGGTATAGTTGTTTTATTAATTCTTCTATACTTTATTCAAAAGCGGTACACAATTTGGATACGCAAGAAATGAAAATATCTACAAAAATACAAAATAAGAGATGTATGAAATTAAATAACAGATGAATAAATGGGAAACAAATGGATGAAGGGGAGCTAAAGTGAAAATATAGCCATGTGACCATGGGTCCCACTCAACTTGCCAACGTTATTATAAAGCACATTCAAGTAAGGATTTGAAGTTCACAAATACCTATAAATACCACATTATGGATGACTTAAAGACATATAGCGTAGAGAGAAGTAAGACAAAAATTATAAGACCCCGTAAAGTTTCCTCGTCATCAAAGCCTTCGAATCAAGTTAAAATAAGCTTAACACTTAGAATTTTAGTTGTGTTACAACAATTAGTTCATTTTTGATCCCTGGAACTTTAATGATTTATTTTGTGACCTTCCCAAACTCTGTTTCTTGATTTTGTTGTTGCGTTGCAATGGGGGGAAGTCGTAGGGTATCTCGGATGAGTTTTGGAATTTTTAAAATCCATTTAGGGCACATTTGAGGTGCCGAACCAGTAGCTGAAGGATATTAAGGGGCACCACCCATCTTACATAAGGCGTTAGGCAAGGTGCCTCCTACCTTAGCAAAGGTTTTGGGCAAGACGCCGCCCAGGCAATAGCCTTTGTGCCCAGTTTTCAGCTTCTTTTCTCTGTCTCATTAAGGGTAAAGTTGGTATTTTACCACTCCTTTATCATCCTTAACATGAGATTACACCCCAAAAGTACCATATTATTCATACTTTCATAAAAAACCACCAAGAACATAGTTTAGGGTTTATACACAAACATCAAGAGAACTCAAAAGTTAACTATCAGTTTTCAATAATTTTATGAGAATTGGAATCCCCATTCTGAGGTCTACAAGAAGCACCCATTAATTTCAAGAATAGAAACGCAAAGTCAATAACTCACTCAAAGTTTTAATTCCAAGGTATGTGGGGTTTGAACAAGAACACTTCTTCGTTCTTGTGTCCAAAAGTTTTAGATTTTCTCAAAGAATTTCGTATTTTCAAGATGAATTCATATTATTTTTCTATATTTTATGTTTATGAGATTATGGATTTGTGAGTCTTTAAGGATGAATTATTGATACTCCAAGAAGTATACTTATATTTCCATGTTGTTGAGATTTTAAAATTTGATGAAAAATATATCAAGATTTCAAGAAAAAAAATGAGTTTTGATCCTAATCTAAGAAAGAAATCCACTTTATTTGTTTGATATGAGATAAAGGGGAAACAAATTGGCTCCCATTACATATTGTTGATTTATTTAAGGTGGATTTTCTTAAAGTTTTGAGCTAAGTAAGGGAGTAGTATTTACCACTGAGTTGGGCTTGATTATGAGGTCTCATGCCCCAGAACTGTATGCCCCCGTAGGTTTCTGATTTACCCTAAGTGGGTCAAGCTAGTGATCACTAAAATTTAAAGGTTCTGCTTTGATGGTAAAGATTGAACAACTCTCCCCAATGTGGTCAAGATGTTGGACTACATGTAGCTCACATGGTTTATGTCGGTTAGAAGAACCTCCCAAAGTTATATAATACCGATTCCTAAGTGTCCCAAAGTCTCTTAAGTTTTCTAGAATCTAAAGTTTTAAAGTTCCTAAAGTATCAAGTTCTTGAGTTTTAATGAAGTTTTACTATCTGTAAGCTAAAAGTGTAAGTTTGAAGGTATATTGATTTTGAAGTCTATGACCCTATGATTCCTAAAGTTTTCAAGTGTCATGATTATTAAGTTTCCAAGAAGTTTCTTGATTTCATGAGATTATAGTTTATTTCCTAAAAGTTGATATTTTAAGATTTCATCTAATTTACAAGTTGAGAACAAAGAAAGAATACAGATCCAGAATAATGTGAAATGACTCACATGATTTCTATTATCTATTTCCTAAATACATGAAAACACATCTGTTTGCTAGACAAGTTCAAAGACCATACAATTACTTATATAAAAACTTAAAGCATTTAAACAGAATTCTTCAAAAGGAACAAAATTTAACAGAAAAAATACTAGTAGTAGAATCAATAGATTTCCCAGAAGAAATTGTATTTTCATATCGCGAAAATCTTTTAGGATGTGTAGACCACTTAATCCTGCTAAAAAATAAATTAGAACAGATTAGATATTGTATAAATTATTGGAATACTAGAATAAAATCAATTAGATAAGAATGCAATAGATAGACATTTTGGCTAGCATAAGAACATTAAAATAGATTCCTTCAAGAAACTAGAATATCTAGATTTACAATTAAAAGCAAAAAAGAGACACAAACGAATAAAAGATGATTCATTAATTAAATGTGATTGCGGTAGCGGAGAACATATTTTTCTTGGGGAAGATTCTCAACTAAATACTATTATAGATCTCATAATAAATCTAGGAGAAGCAGTACAAAAAGAAGACAGTAAAATACTTTGACTGTTAAATCTAAGAGAAGCAGTACAAAGAGAAGACAATAAAATTCTAAAGACTCTAGAAGTATAGGAAAACTTGAAAATTAAACAAAAGAAACTATTAAATAAAATAGATCAGAACTTTGATTTCCTAAAAAACCAACAAATAGAACTAGAAAGAAAAATTAAAGTAAGGACAAATAAGGATATAAATTTTCTTAATATAAATAACATAGAAAAGAATTAAAAGACATATGTAAAGAAATTAGTCAACTTAAAGAAATAACCCTCTCATGAATAATATTCCTATAAATGATAAACTCTACTTAGCAATATTACAAAAAATGGCACAAATTTAACCAAATCCTGAATGATTATCAGATCGTCAACCCAGGGAAAAGCAGAAACCACAATAATAAAACAAAATAATATTATATTATTACTACTACTAGAACTTAATAAAAATCTAGAAAAAGTAATTGAAGAAAAAGTTCTGCTAGAACAACAATAATAATTATTTTTTGCATTATTTGATAATTTGATTTTTTTTATTTATACCCTATTTTGGGTGATCTTATTTCTTCTCTTGGAATTCTGGATCTTCGTTCTGGAGGTTCTGGATTCATTGCTATTTCCTTGGGCAGTTGTTCTGCTAACAATTTTTTTATCGAGTCTACTTCTATTTTTTCTATATTTCTTTTTCCATTTTCCTTTTTCCTAGGAACAAACCTTTCCTAGTCTTTGAAGAGTTTCGTTAGTCTGTTGTCTGGGTACCTGTGGCTTGAAATTGGCTGAGAGTATTCTCCCTACACTTTTTGGCAAAGTGAAAGCCATCAGCGAATTTGATGAGTCTTTACCAGCTACTATTTGAGCTGGACTAGCTGTATCATTACCCAATATAGTAGGTTTTTCTGCATTCATTAGGGAATGCACACCCATTAATGGATTTGAGGATTCTTTACCAGCTACAGTTTGAGGATTATTTAATATATAAAGTTTAAAACTATTTAAACCATAAATTACTGATGGAGTTTTTGTGCCTATGTTATTTGCCTTTTTCTTTATATTTTCCAC
The DNA here is from genome assembly GCA_030864225.1 of Capsicum baccatum var. pendulum. Lineage (NCBI taxonomy): Eukaryota > Viridiplantae > Streptophyta > Magnoliopsida > Solanales > Solanaceae > Capsicum > Capsicum baccatum. Next base: position 178,146,957 of record CM061550.1, read on the forward strand.
TAGCATAAGCAAAAAAAATTTCTTCTTTCTTCTCACTATATTTATTGGGTTTTGCCTTTAATATTGCTCCCCATACTTGAAGGCTTCCATCTATCTCGACTATTAAATAGTCTGTTTCTAATGGTAATGTTAAGTCTGGGATATCTTGTATCATGTGCTTAAGTTGTTGGACTAATTTTATGTCTTCAGCATTAAAAGTCTTTTGTCCTGTTGATCTTGTTTTAAAATATAATGGTCCCGCTACTTTTCGTAAACCTTTAATAAAAGCTCTAGCATAATTTAATAGTCCTAAAAAGTTTTGTAAATCCTTAGTCTTGTCTAATCTATCTGGCATTTCTAAGACTTTTTTTGCTATGTGCAATTGTAGTTTTATTTATCCATCTCCAATAACTACTCCTAAAAAATTAATAATACTTTTATATAGTTCTATTTTCTTTCAACTTATTATTATTCCATTATCTACAAATAATTTTAAAACTTATTATAAATGTCCTAAATGTTCTTTCATATTATTACTAAAGACTAGAATATCATCTACACAGACCAATAAGAAAATTTTATAGTCTCCAAAAATACTATTCATTTTTCTATGGAAAATTGGAAGAGTTGTCTTTAGTCCGAACGACATAACCAACCACTCAAAATGTCCTTCTAGACATGTAAAGTCTGTCAATTCTATACTCTTTTCATGTATCTTAATCAACCAATATCCGGATTTACAATAAAATTTACTAAATATTTTTTTTCCTTGTATTTTGTTTATTAATTTTGTTTTGTCTGGTAACTTACACCCATCCATTACAATATTATCATTTAGTATTTTGTAATTTATTACCATTCTAGCTTTTCCTCTTACTATTTCACTATGGTTTCTTACTATGAAAGTTGCTGATCTATTTCTTGATTTGGATCTTCTAATTATCCCTAATTTTAGTAGCTCTTTTATTGCAAGATGCACAAAGGCAATCTTGTAAGATAAGATTTCCACCATATTGGCTTAGTGAAGAAGTTTTCCATCTTGTATGATAGGTTTTCCACTATATTGGCTTGGTGAAAAAGTTTGCTATCTTGTAAGATAAGTTTTCCACTATATTGTCTTGGTGGAAAAGTTTTGCAATTTGGCTATACATAGCCTTCCATTGTACATTGTAATAGATACAATGAGTAATAAGAAAATGAACTACTACCATCTTTATTTTCTCTCTGCTAATGTTTTATCATTAAGTTTAATATTTTGCTTTGATTATTTAACACGTTATCAACACGAGCCTTTGCAAAAAAACTTTTCAAAGATATTTAAAGGTTAGTATATAATCTTCTTAAATAATGTCTAATATTTCCAAACGTGAATTTAGTGCCCTAGATATGTCGGGCAAAACTTATATGTCCTGAGCTCTAGATGCTGAAATACATCTGGAAGACACCATAAAAAAAGACAATAAGGCATCAAATCAAGACAAGGATAAGGCCATGATATTTTTTATTCATCATCTTGACGATGGTTTGAAAATGGAATACCTCATGATTAAAGATCCCCCTATATTATGGAACAATTTAAAAGAAAGGTATGACAACCTGAAGATGGTCATTCTTCCACAAGCTCGTTATAAATAGACCCATTTGAGGTTATAAGATTTCAAAAATATAACTTCTTATAATTTTGCGATGTTTAGAATTAAATTGCAATTTAGTTTATGTGGGGAAGATATCTCAGATCACGACATGTTAGAGAAAGCATTCTCTGCTTTTCTCGCCTCGAGTATGCTCCTGCAATAGCAGTATAGAGAAATGGAATTTAAAAAATATTATAAATTGATCTCTCATCTTCTTGTTTCTGAACAACATAATAATCTTTTAATGAGAAATCATGTAAGCCGACCTAATGGAACTGCCCTATTCCCAGAAGTAAATGCTATAAATTTTTGCCTATCTAGGCGTGAAAGAAGTCCTGACCCTAGTCGTGGTCGTGGTTGCAGTTGAGGTTATGGTCATATAAGGTATTTTAATTAGGATGATAATCTTGCAATAAATAATTACCCTTAGCACTAGCAGTGCAAAAATAAAGGAGAAGTTCCTAAAGCAGCGCCAAGGACGAACTCTGAAAGTAAGTGCTATCGATGTGGAGGAAAGGAGCACTGGTCATGTACCTATCATACACCAAAGCATCTGGTAAAACTCTATCAGGCGTCCCTTAAGATAACAAGAAATGATGTTGAAGTAAACTTTCTCTATGAAGATAATGTTGACCCCATAGACTTGGGAGTTTCAAATTTCTATGTTGTTCCTAAAGAACATGTAAATCACCTTCTCGGTGATAATTATTAAATAGTCTGATTATTTTACTTTTCTGTTAAAGTTGTATTTGTTTACTTTTGTCATTTACTAATCTTGTATATAAATAAAATTTATATAATATGTTATGTGCTAGTAATGTTATAATAATGATTATTTTGTTTATATTTTCATTTTGAAGAATATGGATACTCCTCAAATTTTATTTGGATCACTAATCGATCGTGATGATATGTGTGTAATTGATAGTGGGACAAAGCACATAATATTTAAAGATGAAAAATACTTTTCCCACTTACTTAGAAGAAGAGAAAATGTTACGATGATTTCTGGTAATTCTAAATTAATTAAAGGCTCTGGAAGAGCTACTATATTTCTATCTAAGGGGATAAAATTAGTTATTGAAGATACATTGTTCTCTTCTAAATCCCCAGGAAACTTATAAATGAAATTAATGTTGAATATCTTGGAATTACCAAGACTGTCTCAGGTCAAAAACTAGTGTTGAAGAAATTACCAACTTTATCTTTCGGCTTATACTATGATGAAATTAGTACAGTTGAAGCACACTCTATCGTAAACCAGAAGTTTACTGATCTACATACATTTGTGCTTTGGCATGATCGAATAGGCCATCCTGGCTAAATAATAATGAGATGAATCATTGAAAATTTGAAAGGGCACCCACTAAAGAACCTGAATATTCTTACAAGTGATGAATTTTCATATGTTGCTTGTTATCAAGGCAAAATGATAATTAAATCATCCCCGTTGAAAGTTAGCATCGAATCCCCTCCATTTCTAGAACGTATACATGGGGATACATGTGGTCTTATTTACTCACCTTGTGGGATATTTAGATATCTTATGGTCCTAATAGAGGCATCTTTAATATGGTGGCATGTGTGCCTCTTGTCATCTCACAACCTGTGTTTGCAAAATTAATGGCATAAATAATACAATTAAGGGTGCAGTTCCTAGATTATCCCATTAAGGATATCCGCCTCGATAATGTTGGAAAATTTACATTCCAAACTTTTGATGATTATTGTATGTCAGTTGGGATACAAGTTGAACATCTAACAGCTCATGTTCATACTCAAAATGTCCTTGCCGAGTCATTTATTAAGTACTTACATTTGATAGCAAGACCATTACTTATGAAAATGAAATTTCCCACTACTTTTTGGGGTCATGCTATCTTACATGCAACATCACTTGTTCGTCTCAGGACAACTCATTATAATAAGTACTACCCGTTACAATTGGTCCTGGGTCATGAGCTGAATATTTTCCATCTACAAATTTTTGGATGTGTTGTATATATGCCATTAGCACCACCTCAGCATACTAAGATGGGACACCAAAGAAGGTTAATAATATATGTTGTGTTTGAGTCACCCTATATAACTTGCTACCCTGAACCATTGACCAGAGATTTATTTACTACTTGATTTATAGATTGTTAATTTGATGAAACAAATTTCCCACAAACAGGGGGAGAAAAACATAAACTTAAAAGAGAAATTGCATCAAAAGTTTCTTCATTATCTCAGTTTGATCCATGTACCCCCACATATGAAAGTGAGATTCGGAAGATCATTCACTTACAGAAATTAGCAAATCAAATGCTAGTTACATATACTGATTCGAAAAGGATAACCAAGTCATATATCCCTGCAGCGAATGTGCCTACCCAAATTGAAGTTCCAAAAGAACCACCTTCTTGTAATGCCCCGAATATGGCACCCAAAACACCACACGGTGCTCATAACCTCGAAGGACCACAAGCTAACCCATGACTGATATCTGTAACTGAGCACTATATAACATACTATATAAATGTGGAATAAAAGGATTAAAGGGCATACGGTTTAAATATATGATACAACATAACATCTGAAAAATACGATATATCAATACCAAAATGACTGAAATAACTATCTGAACATGCCATAGTCTGAAAGCCTCTAAAACTGATTGAATAAGGAGTTGATGGGACATGTACCCAACTAACTCCCACTACTGAAATAAACTAAGTACTGAAAGTATGAAATAATCAAATAATAATATCCTCAAATGATGAGGACTCACTGCTAGTCTGACTGCTAAAACTAGAATTCTACTGATGCTCTGAAGCTCATGCTTTTGAACCTATGGTATAAAACACCATAGCGCAAAATAAAAGTGTGTGTCAGTATGATTAAATTTACTAGTATTCAAGTGAGGTAGGCTGAATGCAAGGATTCATATGCATGAATAATACTAACTGACTAAGTAACATGAATGTTGGAATACATACATGAATACATAACTCTAAATGAAATTGTAATAACACTGATTACTGAGACTGAATACTGATGACATAGATTTCTGATACCTGATATAACTGATACTGAGTGACTATCTCTGACAGTCTAGGTTCTGATGAAACTAGATGAGTTTCACACTGAGCTGAGTGACTATATCTGATAGTTCTGAATTCAATAGAATTATTTAAGTTCTATTACTGAGACCTTAGAATAAGACTGTAGGAAGTAGTCATTGAACCCACATGCCTCTAATAAGCTATTATCGCTGAGTTGGGGTCCAATCTGTAACCCTAACTGGAAGAGTGTCAATATCACGCGACTTGTAAGGATAAGATATGAGTGACCTTCATCAAACAGGTACTCTAATGAGAACAGCGGAACCCTTATCTAACAGGTTAAGTCACCTAATCTACCCTTATTTATAAGGTTTGATGTCTCAGCCTACGCTGGGTACGTAGTTCTGGAGTACAAGGATTGCTTCTAAGAATCACACCCTCTACTCGCAGGTGAGTTCCCATCCTTGTGCTCACTCAGTGCTGAATCCTATTCCCATCTTATTAGACACTGAATAAATTATACTAAACAGACTGGACTAAGTTCATTGAGTTTCGTTGACTGCTAGACTATTACTGACATCTGATAACTGACTGAGATCACTGAGACTACTTAGTTTTCCTGAGTTATATAACTGATTGAATTCTACTGATCATGGTGTAACTGAGCTTATTACGAAACTGACACTGGCTCTAGGCACACAGCTAAATTATCGGGTATAAATACCCCCAGGACTCGATAGCATTAAAGTAATTCTTGGCATAAGTTCGAAAGCACAACAATGGCTACACATATATCCATAATTCATTAACTAAGACATTTCATCAAACACTTGACATGCATTAACTTGTACATGAATGGATATTTCATACCATCATACTATATTGGAACTTTTTCCTTCACATAGGCATTTAATCAAACATATAGGGAGCATACTTTGGTTAAACCATCATCAATGCATCTAATTATCATGATTGCATAAATAAATTTGCAATTTGAAGGGTGTATTATTAATATTGTGCAAATCATCACATACCAGGTTCAACCATTGGAATATGTAATTTAAAACATGAATCAAAACCCAACAAGAACATGGACATGAATTTCAATTCAACTAAATCATGAACATTCATTAATACACAATCTTTGGAATTTGAAAAGAGATTCTTGAGCTTCATAGGTGAAAGGAACCCATGAATCAACACTTGACATGCCTTGATTCTGAGCTTCTTGAAGTTCTTGGACTTGAAGAAATTGAATCTCTTAGTTTCTTGAAGAAGGGTTGGGACCTTGTTCTTAGAGATTCATCTTTGAAAGAAACCCTAATTTGGTATTATGGATCAATAATGAAGTTATGATCTTTGATTTGGTATAATTAAGGGTCACAACGGGTGGAAAAAGACCCAAATACCCTTTTAAAAATGGCTTAAAATTGCTAATCGAAACTGGCGACTGTTTGGAGATGGTCCGTCGCTAGCTCAATGGTCCAACGGTCAATCCCATCGTGCTTGACTAGAACCTGAACTCCCTATCTCATTTACGATGTTTTTGGTGATGGTCCATCGCTAGCTTGGTGGTCCGTCAATCTCGACTGTCGCACTTGGCCAGAAGACAGGTTCATAGCCTTAGTCATAATGGCTTGGGCAGCGTCCCATTGCTAGCTCGACTGTCTACCGTCTTAACCATCACTTTTGAGAAGTTCTGACAGTTCTATGTGAAATATCCATAACTTTTTAGTCCGATACCGGATTTGGATAGAAGAAAGGTTGTTATGAATGTCTAAGTCCTCTACCGAGACTACAACTGTTGGGTCACCTATGCACTTCTTCAGCAAGGAAACATGGAGTACTGGATGAACTGAGGCTAGATTTAAAGGCAATTAGAGCTCATAAGCTACCTTGCCGAAACGACTGAGAATTTTGAAGGGACCAATATATCGAGGATTGAGATTTTCCTTATTGCCGAATCGCTTCACTCCCTTCATGGAAGAGAATTTCAAGTACACATAATCAGAAATATTGAACTCGAGATCCTTTCTACGCACATCTGCATATGATTTCCGTCGGCTCTATGTCCTCACTGACTTCAAACCAACCGATTGGAGATTTATCCCTCCTACCGTAGAGAGCTTCAAATCGAGCCATTTGAATACTGGAAAGATAGCTATTATTGTATGAAAACTCAATCAAAGAAAAGTGGTCATCCCAACTCCCCTTGAAATCATTTGAACACGACCTTAGCATATCTTGCAAGGTCTTAATGGTTCTTTCTGCTTGACCATCTGTTTAAGAATGAAAGGTTGTGCTAAGGTGAACTTGGGTACCAAAACCCTTTTGGAATGCTTTCCAAAAGTGAGAGGTGAACTGGGTACCTCTATATTAAATAATAGACAATGGAACACCATGCAATATAACTAACTCCCTGATATATAGTCTGGCATAATCCTCAGCTGAATAAGAGGTATGGACTGGAAGAAAATAATCTGATTTGGTCCTCCTATATACAATGACCCAAACTGATCATCCTGATTACGAGTACAAGGCAAACCCATCACAAAGTCCATGTTCACTTCTTCCCACTTCCAAGTCGGAATACTAAATTCCTGCATGGACCCACCAGCCTTCTGATGCTCTATCTTAACCCACTGATATATAGAGCACTTAGCCACAAACTCTGCAATATCTCTCTTCATCCCACCCCACTAATTGATCAACCGCAAGTCGTAGTACATCTTACCTGCTCCTGGATGAATAGAGTAGAATGCATCATGCACTTCTGCAAGAATTCGTTGCCTCAAGTTATCTACACCCAGAACACACAAATGACCTTGACAACATAGAATACCATCTCCCTCTTGGGAGAAAACCTCTACCTTCTGATCTCTGACCGACTTATTAAAATTAACAAGACTGGGATCTCTATCTTGCTTTTTTTCTCCTCGGATACTTGATTCTGAACAGCTCTAAACCCATATACTACCTTCTGCTAAATCAAATAAGCAAACACCTAGATGGAAAGCTAATGGACTTCTTGAGCTAACTTGTTCTTACTATCCTCAACATAAGCAACACTACCAATAGACAGTCTACTGAGAGCGTCGGCTACAATATTGGCCTTGCCTGGATGATTAAGAACACTCATGTCATAATTTTTTAGGATCTCTAACCACCCTCTCTGATGGAGATTAAGATATTTTTCAGAGAACATGTACTGAAGGCTTTTATTATCTGTAAACACATCTACATAAATACCGTACAAGTAATGCCTCTAAATCTTTAAGGCAAAAACTACAGCTGCTAACTTAAGGTCATGAGTAGGATAATACTTATCATGGGGCTTAAGTTGTCTGAAGGCGTAGGTTATGACCTTACCATTCTGTATGAGGTTACAACCCAAATCTACTCTAGATGCATCACAGTACATCATGAACCAATCTAAACCATCTAAAAGAGCTAAAACTCGGGTTGAGGTGAGTTGAGTCTTTAACTCATGAAAACTCTTCTCGCAAGGATCTAACCAATGAAACGTGACTTTCTTCTGCATCAATCTCAAAATAGGGGATGCAATAGAAGAAAATCCCTTAATAAACCATCTGTAATAACCAGCCAACCCTAAGAAACTCCTGATATCTGATGGAGAGACAGGATGAGTCTAGTTTCTTACTGCTTCGATCTTTTGAGGATCAACCCTAATGCTATTACCAGAAATGATATGAACAAGAAATGCTACTGAACTTAGCCAAAATTTGCACTTACTAAATTTGGAGAACAATCGATGATAGCTAAGAGTCTACAATACTATTTTGATATGGTTTGCATGATCATGCTCACTGCTGGAATAAACAATAATATTATCTATAAAGACTATGAAGAACATGTCCAAGTACTACTTGAACAGACGGTTCATCAAGTCCATGTAAGCTGTTGGGGCATTGGTAAGACCAAGGAACATGACTAAGAATTTGAAATGACTATACCGTGTTCGGAAAGCTATTTTTGGAATGTTACATCCTCTGACTCAGAGCTGATGATTGCCAGATCTGAGGTCTATCTTAGAGAAATGGATGGCACCCTAAAGTTTGTCAAACAAATCATCAATTCTGGGAAGTGGATACTTATTCTTAACTGTGACTTTATTGAGCTGACGGTAATCAATGCACATTCTAAGAGAACCATTTTTCTTTCACACGAATAAGACTAGTGTACCCTACGGGGACACATTGGGTTTGATGAATCCCTTATCTAAGAGATCCTTCAACTGTTTCTTCAATTCTCTGAGTTCTGCTGGTTCATTTCTATATGGCGGAATAAATGTGGGCTAAGTATCAGGTAGAAGATCTATGCCGAAGTCTATTTCCCTTTTGGAAGGAATTCTAGAAAGAAATTTGGGAAAGATATCGTAATATTCATTCACTAATGGGACTGATCTGAGACTAGGGGTTTTAGAACTACATTCCTTAACTTGAACAAGATGATAGACACATCCCTTAGATATCTGTTTTTTGTTCCCAAAGGTAAGAAACAAGCTAACCTCGGAATGCTGAAGTACTACCCCTCCACTCTAGGACAGGTTCATTTGGAAACTAAAACTAGACCACTCTATTTATGCAGTCGACTGTGGCATAGCAGGAATGAAGCCAATCTATGCCAAGAATGGCATCAAAATTAGTCATCTCTAATTCAACAAAGTTTGTTAATGTGACTCTAAAATATCTATGTAAGACGTCTATAACCTTTTAAATTGATATAGGATTTAGAAGAAATTGGTAACATTGGGAAAATTCTATTTAATTTAAACATTAATCATTTAGAAAGTCATCACTAACTTTTCTAGCTACTAGATTTAACTTAAAGAAAGTTTGGGATATTACAATATCTCCCCCTTGGGAACATTTATCCTCGAATGGGACTGACTAGACTGGGAAAGCTGATAGACTGATTCTATGTAAGGGACGCGAACATTTGAACATATCTATATGACTGGAACTTCTGATATACTGAAATCTCATACTGAATGTGCATGTTTGATGCATGGATATATGACAGATAGTCTTCATGAATGCATGACTGAAATTACTAAGAAGTTGAGTTTCTAGTGATGAGAATGCATATCTGATGCATTAATACGTGACTGAAATGATACAGGAACATATGAATGGATATGCAAGGGTATTTGATACCATGTTTATAACTAAAATATGAACATAAAATTGAATAATATTAAGGAAATCAATTACCTTGGGCTGAGTCTGAGTTTGAAGAGAAGAGGTGAGAATACTTGGCTGCATATCTACATCTGCTTCCTAAGTAGCTCCCTCAACGGACTGAATCCACTAGAGGGACTTCTTTGTTCCTCAGTTATCGAGTCTGGTAGTTAAGACTTTTGACTGGGATCTCTTCGAAAGAAAGGTTGTTCTGAATTTCTAAGCCCCCTACTGGTACTACAAATGTTGGGTCACCTATGCACTTCTTTAGTAAGGAGACATGGAGAACTGGATGAATGGAGGCTGGATCTGAAGGCAATTCAATCTCATAAGCTACCTTGGCAAAACCACTAAGAATTTTGAAGAGATCGACATATCGGGGACTAAGCTTTCCCTTCTTGTCAAATCGCTTCACTCCCTTCATGGGAGAGATTTTTTAGTACACATAATTATAAATATCGAACTCGAGATCCTTTCTGCATATGATTTCCATCAGCTTTGCGGACTCACCCACTTCAAACCAACCGATTGGAGATCTCCATCTCCTACCATAGAGTGCTTCAAAAGGAGCCATCTAAATACTGGAAAGATAGCTGTTATTGTATGCAAACTCAATCAAAGGCAAGTGGTCATCCCAACTCCCCTTGTAATCAATTGCCCATCCTTAGCATATCTTCTAAGGTTTGAATGTTCCTTTCTGCTTGACCATCTTTCTAAGGATAAAAGGATGTGCTAAGGTGAACTTGGGTACCAAGACCCTTTTGGAATGCTTTCTAGAAGTGAGAGGTGAACTGGGTACCTCTATCTTAAATAATAGACAACGGAACACCATGGAATATGACCATGCTTTCAATGCTCTATCTTAACCCACTGACATATAGAGCACTTAGCCATAAACTCTGCAATATCTCTCTTTATCCCACCCCAGCAATAGATCTCTCATTAGTTGTGGTACATCTTAGTAGCCCCCGGATGAATAGAGTAGCGTGCACAATGTTCTTTTGCAAGAATTCATTGCCTCAAGTCCTCTACACCCGGAGCATATAGACGACCTTGATAATAGAGAACACCATCTCCACTTAGGAGAAAACCTCTACCTTCTGATCTTTAACCGACTCTTTTAACTTAACAAGACTGAGATCTCTATCTTATTTTTCTTTTAACTCGATTACTAGAGATGATTGAAAATTGAAACTGGACCACACTATTTAACTTAACCTTCCGACTCTTCAATTCTATGAGTTCTACTGGTTCCATTCTGTATGGCGAAATAAATATAGGCAAAGTATATGAAAGAAGGTCTATCCCAAAGTCTACTTCCCTTTTGGGAGAAATTCTAGAAATATATATGGGAAAGATATCAAAATATTCATTCACTACTGGGACTGATCCGAGACTAGGAGTTTTGGAACTAGATTCCTTAACTGGAAAAATATGAAATAAACATCTCTTAGATATCATTTTCTACGCTCGAAGGTAGGAAACAAGCTGACATATGAACGTTAAAGTACTACCCCTCCACTCTAGGATAGGTTCATTTGAAAATTGAAACTGGACAACTCTATTTCTACAGTTGACTGTGGCATAAAAGGAATGAAGACAATCCATGTCGAGAATGACGTTAAAATCAGTCATCTCTAATTTGACTAAGTCTACTAATGTGACTTTCTTAAATATCTCTGTAAAAAGTCAAAAACTTTTTACTCCGATACAGGATTTTGATGAAATTTGTATCGTTGAAATTTGGGAAATTCTATTTGATTTAAACATTAATCATTTAGGAAGTCATCATTAACTCTTCTGGATACTAGATTTGACTTAAAGGAAGTTTGGAGTATTACAGTATCTCCCCCTTGGGAACGTTAATGCTTGATTGGTACTGACTTATCTGGGAAAGCTGATAAACTGATCATACGTAAGGGACGTTAACATTTGAACATGTCTATATGACTGGAACTTCTGATATACTAAAATCTCATACTGAATATGCATGTCTGACGAATGGATATGTCACAGATAGTCTTCATGAATGCATAACTGGAATTATTGAGAAGCTGAGTTTCTCGTGATGAGAATGCATATCTAATGCAATAGTGCGGTACTAACATGATACATGAACATATGACTGGATATGCAAAGGTATTTGATACAAAGTTTATAACTAAAATTTGAACATTAAACTGAATAATCTTTAGGAAATCTATTACCTTGGACTGAGTCTGAGCTTGCAGAGAAGAGGTGAGGATACTTGGTTCGCATGTCTAGTTATGCTTCCCAAGTAGCTCCCTCAACGGACTGATTCTACTAGAGGGAATTCTTTGTTCCTCAGTCTGGTAGTTAAGAATTTAGACTGGGATTTCTTTGAAAGAAATGTTGTTTTGAATGTCTAAGCCCTTTACCGATACTACAACTGTTGGGTCACTTATTCACTTATTTAGCAAGGATACATGGAGCACTCGATAAACTGAGGCTAGATCAAAAGGAAATTTGAGCTCATAAGTTACTTTGCCGAAATGATAGAGAATTTTGAAGGGTCTGACATATTGGGGGTCGAGCTTTCCCTTCTTGCCAAATCGCTTATCTCCATTCATGGGAGAGATTTTCAAGTACACATAATCAGCAATATCGAACTCAAGATCTTTTCTGTGTACATCAGCATACAATTTCCATCAGCTTTGTAGCCTCACACACATCGAACCAACCGATTGGAGATCTGCACCTCCTACCATAGAGAGCTTTAAATGTAGCCATCTTAATTCTTGAAAGATAGTTGTTGTTGTATGCAAACTCAATCAAAGGAAAGTGGTCATCCCTACTCCCCTGGAAATCATTTGCCAACGATCTTAGCATATCTTCCAAGGTTTGAATGGTCCTTCCTGCTTGACCATTTGTCTGAGGATGAAAGGCTCTGCTAAGGTGAACCTAGGTACCACAACCCTTTTGGAACGCTTTCCAGAAGTTAGAGGTGAACTGGTTACCTCTATCTTAAATAATAGAAAATAGAACGCCATGTAATCTGACCATGCTTCTGGTGCTCTATCTTAACCCGCGACATATAGAGCAATTATCCACAAACTCTGCAATATCTCTCTTCATCCCACCCCACTAATAGATCTCCCGCAAGTTGTTGTACATCCTAGTTTCCCCTGGATGAATAGATTAGAGTGTACTATGAATTTTTGCAAGACTTCATTGCCTCAAGTTCTCTACACCTGAAACATACAAACGACCCTAACAACAGATAACACCATCTCCCACTGGGAGAAAACCTCTACCTTCTGATCTCTAACTCACTCTTTTAACTTAATAGGAATGAGATCTCTATCTTCTATTTCTTTTACCTCAGATACTATTGATGATTTTATACTATTCAGAACCCATATACTACCTTCTGTTTAATCGACTAAGTGGACACCTAGTTAGGAAAGCTGATGGACTTCCTGAGGTAACTTTTTCTTACTATCCTCTATATAAGAAACGCTATCCATAGACGGTTTACTGAGAGAGTCGGCCACTACCTTAGGCTTGCCCAGATGATAAAGAACACTGATGTTGTAACCTTCAAGAGCTCTAACCATCTTATCTGAAGGAGATTAAGATCTTTCTAAGAGAAATGTACTAAAGACTTTTTTGATTTGTGAACATATCTACAGGAACAACGTACAAGTAATGCCTCCAAATCTTCAAGGCAAAAACTACGACTACTAACTCAAAGTCATGAGTAGTATAATTCTTCTCATGGGGCTTAAATTTTCTGAAGGCGTAGAAAATGACCATACCATGTTGTATGAGGACACAACCCAAACCCACTCTAGATGCATCATAGTACACCACGAACCTATCTAAACCAACTGGAACAGATAAAATTAGGGCTGAGGTGAGTCGAGTCTTTACCTCTTGAAAACTCTTCTTGCAAGGACTGACAACTGAAACTTGACTTTCTTTTAATTCATTCTGGACATAGGGGATGTAATAGAAGAAAATCCCCCAACAAATCGTCTGTAGTTACCAGCCAACCTCAAGAAAATCCTAATATCTGATAGAGAGATAGGGTGAGGCTAGTTTCTTACTGCATCATTCTTTTGAGGATCAACCCATATGCCATCACCAAAAACAATATGAACAAGGAATGCTAATGACCTAAACCAAAATTTGCACTTACTAAATTTGGCGAACAACCGATGAATTTTAAGAGTCTGCAATACTATTCTGAGATGGTCTGCATGATCACGCTCACTGTGGGAATAGACAAGAATATCATCTATAAATACTATGATGAAGATATCCAAGTACAGCTTGAAAACACGATTCATCAAGTCCATGAAAGCTATTGGGGCATTGGTAAGACCAAAGGGCATGACTAATAATTTGAAGTGACCATACCGAGTTTGGAAAGATATTTTTGGAATGTCACATCCTTTGACTCTGAGATGATGATAGCCTGGTCTGAGGTCTATCTTAAAGAAATAGCTGACACCCTGAAGTTGGTTAAATAAATCATCAATTTTGGGAAGTAGATAATTGTTCTTCACCGTGAATTTATCGAGTAGATGGTAATCAATGAACATTTTAAGAAAACCATTTTTCTTTTGCACGAATAAAATGTGTGCACCCCATGAGGACATAATAGGTACTATGAATCCCTTATATAAGAGTTCCTTCAACTATTCCTTCAATTCTCTGAGTTCTGTTGGTGCCATTTTGTATGGAAGAATAAATTTGGGTTGAGTATATAAAAGAGGTCTATTTCCCTTTTAGGAGGAATTCTGGGTAGATATTCAGGGAAAATATCAGAATATCTATTCACTACTGGGACTGATCTGAGTCTAGGAGTTTCAAGACTATATTTCTTAACGCAAACAAGATGATAGACACATCGCTTAGATATTATTTTCTGTGCCTGAAGGTAGGAAACAAGCTTACCTTTGAACGCTGAAGTACTACCCCTCCACTCTAGGACAGGTTAATTCGGAAATTCAAACTTGACCACTCTATTTCTGCAGTTGACTGTGACATAGAATTAATAAAGACAATCCATTCCTAGATTAATGTCAAAATTAGTCATCTCTAATTCGACTAAGTGTATTGATGTGACTTTCTAAAATATCTCTGTAAAACATCCATAAATTCTTACTCTGATACAATATTTGTACGAAATTGGAATCGTTGGAAAACTAATTCAAACATTAATCATTTAGGAAGTCATCACTAAGTCTTCTGGATAGTAGATTTGACTTACGAAAAGTTTGGGGTATTACAATATCTCCCCCTTGGGAACATTCATCCTCGAATGGGATGGACTAGATTGGGAAAGTTGATAGACTGATCTTACGTAAGGGACGTTAACATTTGAATATGTCTATATGAATGGAACTTCTGATATACTAAAATCTCATACTGAATATACTTGTCAGATTAATGGATATATGATGGATAATCTTCATAAATTAATGACTGAAATTACTGATGTATGACTTACGTGACTGCCATGATACATGAACATATGACTGGATATGTAAGGGTATTTGATACCATGTTTATAACTAAAATCTTAGCATGAAAATGAATAATCTTAAAGAAATCTACTACCTAAGGCGGAATCTAAATTTGCTGAGAAGAGTTCCGGATACTTGGTCTACAAGTCTGCTTCTGCTTGCCAAGTAGCTCCCTCAACGGACTGATTCCGCTAGAGGGACTTCTTTGTTCCTTAGTCTACGAGTCTGGTGATTTAAAATTTTGTTTGGGATCTCTAAGAAAGAAAGGTTTTTCTGAGTATCTAAGCCCTCTACTGGTACTACAACTATTGGGTCACCTATGCAGTTATTTACCAAGGAGACATGGAGCACTGGATAACTGATGCTAGATCTGAAGGCAATTCGACCTCATTAGCTACCTTGTTGAAATGATTGAGAATTTTGGAGGGACCGACATATCGGGGACTGAGCTTTTCCTTCTTGCCGAATCACTTCACTCCCTTTATGGGAAAGATTTTCAAGTAAACATTATCAGTAATATCGAACTCGAGATCTTCTTTGTATACAACTGCATATAATTGGCGTCATCTTTACGACCTCACCTACTTCGAACCAACTGATTGGAGATCTGTACCTCCTACCGTAAAGAGCTTTAAATGGAGCCATCAAAATACTAGAAAGATAGCTGTTGTTGTATGCAAACTCAATCAAAGGAAAGTGGTCATCCCAATTCCCCATGAAATCATTTGCACATGCCCTCAGAATATAATCCTAGGTCTGAATGGTCCATTCTGCTTGATGATCTGTCAGAGGATGAAAGGTTGCGATAAGGTGAACTTGGTACAAGACCCTTTTGGAATGCTTTCTATAAGTGAGAGGTCAATTGGGTACCTCTATATTAAATAATAGACAACGGAATGGCTTACAATCTGACCATGCTTATGATGCTCTATCTTAGCCCACTGACCTATAGAGCACTTACCCACAAACTCTGCAATATCTCTCTTCATCCCACCCCACTAATTGATCTCATGCAAGTTTCTGTACATCTTATTGGCCCCGGGATAAATAGAGTAGCGTACACCATGTGCTTCTGCATGAATTCATTACCTCAAGTCCTCTACACCTGGAACAAATAGACAAACCTGACAACAGAGGACACCATATCCCCCTGGGAGAAAACCTTTACCTTCTGATCTTTATCTGATTCTTTTAACTTAACAAGAATGGGATCTCTATCTTGCTTTTCTTCAACCTCAGATACTGAAGATGATTCTGAACTATTCTGAACCCATATACTATCTTCTGCTGAATTGACTAAGTGGATACCTAGTCAGGCAAGCTGGTGGACAATTTAAGCTAACTTTTTCTTACTATCCTCAATATGAGAAACACTACCCAAAGACAGTTTACGGAGAGCATCGTCCACTACATTGTCCTTGCTCGGATGATAAAGGACACTCATGTCATAACCTTCAGAAGCTCTAACCACCTTCTCTAATGGTGATTAAGATCTTTTTAAGAGAACACATACTGAAGGCTTTTATGATCTGTGAACACCGTAAAAGTAATGCCTTTAAATCTTCCAGGAAAAAACTATGGCTACTAACTCAATGTCATGAGTAGGATAATTCTTATCATGGGGCTTAAGTTATTGGAGGTGGAGGTTATGACCATACCATGTTGTATGAGGACACAACCCAAACCCACTCTAGATGTATCATAGTACACCACGAACCCATCTAAACCATCTGGAAGAGCTAAAACTGGGGCTGAGGTGAGTCCAGTTTTCAACTCCTGAAAACTCTTCTTACAAGGATCTGACCACTGAAACTTGACTTTCTTTTGAGTCAATCTGGATATAGGGGATGCAACAGAAGAAAATCCCCTAAAAAACTGTCTGTAATAACCAGCCAACCTCAAGAAACTCCTAATAGCTGATGGAAAGTCAAGGTGAGGCTAGTTTCTTGCTGCTTCAGTCTTTTGAGGTTCGACCCTAATATTATCACCAGATATGATATGACCAAGGAATGCTTCTAACCTAAGCGAAAATTAGCACTTACTGAATTTGGAAAACAACTGATAATTTTTTAGAGTCTGCAATACTTTTCTGAGATGGTTTGCATGAGCACGCTCACTACGGGAATAGACAAGAATATCATCCATAAAGACTATTATGAACATGTCCAAGTACAGCGTGAACACACGGTTCATCAAGTCTAAGAAAGCTACTGGGGAATTGGTAAGACCAACGGACATGACTAAGAATTTGAAGTGACTATACCAATTTTGGAAAGCTATTTTGTAATGTTGGATCCTCTGACTCTGAGCTGATGATTTCCTGATCTGAGGTCTATCTTAGAGAAATAGATAGCACCCTGAAGTTGGTCAAGCAAAACATCGATTTTGGGAAGTGGATTCGTGTTCTTGACCGTGAATTTATTGAGCTGACGGTAATCAATGCACATTCTGAGAGAACCATTTTTCTTTTGCATGAATAAGACTGGTGCACCCCATGGGGACACACTAGGTATGATGAATCCCTTATCTAAGAGTTCCTATAACTGTTCCTTCTATTCTCGGTGTTCTACTGGTGCGATTTTTTATGGCAGAATAAATATGGGTTGAGTATATGAAAAAAGGTCTATGCCAAAGTCTATTTCCGTTTCGAGAGAAATTCTGAGAAGATATTCAGGAAAGACATCATTATATTCATTCACTACTAGGACAAATCCGAGACTAGGAGTTTCAGAACTAGATTTCTTAACGCAAACAAGATGATAGATACATCCCTTAGATATTATTTCCCATGCCCGAAGGTAGGAAACAACCTAACCTCTGAATGCTGAGTGCTACCCCTCCAATCTAGGATAGGTTCATTTGGAAATTGAAACTGGATCACTATATTTCTGTAGTTGACTGTGGCATAGCAGGAATAAAGAAAATCCATGCCGAGAATGACGCCAAAATCAGTCATCTCTAATTCTACTAAATCTGCTGATACGACTTTCTGAAATATCTCTGTAAAATATCCATAACTTTTTATTCCAATATACGATTTGGATGAAATTGGTATTGTTGGAAGCTAATTCAATTGCCCACATGAAAAGTTGAAATTGGGGAAATTCTATCTGATTTAAATATTATTTATTTATGAAGTCATCACTAACTCTTTTGGACACTATAATAGACTTAAAGAAAGTTCTGGGTATTACAATATCTCCCCCTAGGGAACATTCGTCCTCGAATGGGACTTACTAGACTGGGAAAGTTGATAGACAGATCTACCTTATGGGACCTTAACTTTTGAACATGTCTATATGACTGGAACTTCTTATATACTAAAATCTCATACTAAATATGCATGTTTGGTGCATGGATATGAGACAGATAGTCTTCATGAATACATGGCTAAAATTACTGAGAAGCTGAGTTTCTCATGATGAGAATACATATCTGATGCATGAATACATTACTGACATGATACATGAACATATGACTAGATATGCAATGGTATTTGATACCAAATTTATAACTAAAATCTGAGCATGAAACAGAATAATCTTAAGGAAATCTATTACCTTGGGCTGAATCTAAGTTTGCGGAGAAGAGGTGAGGATACTTGGTCCGCATGTCTGCTTCTGCTTCCCAATTAGCTTCCTCAATGGAATGATTCCACTAGAGGGACTTCTTTGTTCCTCAGTCTGTGAGTCTGGTAGTTAAGAATTTCTACAGGGATCTCTTCAAGAGAAAGGTTGTTCTAAATCTCTAAGCCCTCAACCGATACTACATCTGTTGGGTCACCTATCCACTTCTTTATTAAGGATACGTAGAGCACTAGATGAACTGAGGCTAGATCTAAACACAATTTGAACTCATAAGCTACCTTTTTGAAATGATTGAGAATTTTGAAGGGACCGACATATTGAGGACTGAGCTTTCCCTTCTTGCCGAGTAACTTCACTCCCTTCATGGAGAGATTATCAAGTATACATAATAAGCAATATCATACTCGAGATCCTTTCTGTGCATATTTGGGTATGTCGGCTTTGCGGCCTTACCCACTTTGAACCAACCGATTGGAGATCTGCACCTCCTAATATAGAAAGCTTCAAATGGAGCCATCTGTATACTAGAAAGATAGTTGTTGTTGTATGCAAACACAATCAAAGGCTAGCAGTCATCCCCACTCCCCCTTAAAATCAATTGCACACGACCTTATCATATCTTCCAAGGTCTAAATTATTCTTTTTGCATGACCATCTATCTGAAAATGAAAGGTTGTGCTAACGTGAACTTGGGTACCAAGACCTTTTTGGAACACTTTCCAGAAGTGATAGGTAAATTGGGTACCTCTATCTTAAATAATAGATAATGGAACACCGTGCAATATTATTATGCTTTTGATGCTCTATCTTAACCCACTGACATATAGAGCACTTCGCCACAATTTCAATAATATCTCTCTTCATCCCAGACCAATAATAGATCTCTCACAAGTTATGGTACGTCTTAGCGGCTCCTGGATAAAAAGAATAGCGCATACCATGCGCTTCTGCAAAAATTTGTTGCCTCAAATCCTCTACACCCGAAACATACAAACGACCTGATAATAGAGAATGACATCCCCTCCTAGAAGAAAACCTCTACTTTCTGATCTCTAACCCACTCTTTTAACTTAACAAGACTTGGATCTCTATTTTTTTTTCTTTCACTTTGGATACTAGAGATGAGTCTGAACTATTCTGAACCCATATAGTACCTTCTGCTGAATCGACTAAGTGGACACTTAGTCGAGCAAGTTGATGGACTTCCTGAGCTAACTTTTTCTTACTATCCTCAATATGAGCAACACTACCCATAGAGAGTTTACTGAGAGTGTCGGCCACTACATTGGCTATGCCAGTATGAGAAAGGACACTCATGTCATAACCTTCAAGAGCTCTAACGACGTTCTCTGACGAAGATTAAGATCTTTCTAAGAGAACATGTACTGAAGGCTTTTATGATCTTTGAACACATGTACATGAACACCGTACAAGTAATGCCTCCAAATCTTTAAGGTAAAACCTACAGCTACTAACTCAAGGTCATATGTAAAAATTATTATTTTCATCGGTCTTAAGTTGTCTAGAGGTGTAGGTTATGACCATACCATGATATATGAGGACAAAACCCAAACCCATTATAGATGCATCATAGTACACCACTAACCCATCTAAACAATCTGGAAGAGCTAAAACTGAGGCTGAGATAAGTCGTGTCTTCAACTCTTGAAAACTCTTCTTGCAAGGATCTGACAACTGAATCTTGACTTTCTTTTGTGTCAATCTGTACATAGAGAATGCAATATGATAAAATCCCCCAACAAACCATCTTCAATACCTAGCCCACCTCAAGAAATTCCTAATATCTGATTGAGAGACAGGGTGAGGCGAGTTTCTTACTGCTTCAGTCTTTTAAAGATCAACCCTAATGTCATCACCAAAAATGATATGACCAAGGAATGCTACTGACCTAAGCCAAAATTTGCACATACTAAATTTGGCAAACAACTGATGATTTCTGAGAGATTACAATACTATTCTGAGATAGTTTGCATGATCACACTCACTTCAGGATTAGATAAGAATATCATTTATAAAAAGAATGATAAGCATGTCCAAGTACAGCTTGAACACATGGTTCATCAACTCCATGAAAACTGTTGGGGCATTGGTAAGACCAAAGGACATGACTAAGAAATCAAAGTGACCATACCGAGTTCGGAAAATTTGGAATGTCACATCCTCTGACTCTGAGTTGATTATAGCCTGATCTAAGGTCTATCTTAGAGATATAGCTGGCACTCTGAAGTTGGTCAAACAAATCATTGATTCTGGGAAGTCGATACTTGTTCTTGAGCGTGACTTTATTTAGCTGATGGTAATCAATGCACATTCTGAGAAAACCATTCTCTATCACAAAAATAAGACAGGTGCACCCCACAGGGATGTACTAGGTCTGATAAATACCTTACCTAAGAGTTCTTTCAATTCTTCGAATTCTGATGGTGCCATTTTGTATGGAGGAATAAATATGGGCTGACTATATGAAAGAAGGTCTATACCAAAGTCTATTTCCCTTTCGAGAGGAATTTTGGGAAGATATTTGGGAAAGACATCGGAATATTCATTCACAACTAGGACTGATCCGAAACAAGGAGTTTTGGAACTACATTCCTAAACTCGAACAAGATGATAGACAAATCCTTTAGATATTATTTGTCGTGCCCGAATGTAGGAAGTAAGATGACCATTGAACGCTGAAGTAATACCCCTCCACTCTAGGACAGGTTCATTCAGAAATTAAAGTTGGACCACTCTATTTCTGCAATTGACTGTGGCATAGAAAGAAGAGACAATCTATGTCGAGAATGATGTTAAAACAAGTCATCTCAAATTCGACTAAGTCTACTGATGTGACTTTCTTAAATATCTCTGTAAAACGTCAAAAACTTTTTACTCTGATACAAAATTTGGACGAAATTGGTATTGTTGGAAAACTAAGTAAATTTCCCACTTGATTAAAAGTTGCAATTGGGGAAATTCTATCTGATTTAAACATTAATCATTTAGGAAGTTATCACTAACTCTTCTGGACAATAGATTTGACTTAAATAAAGTTCGAGGTATTACAATATCTCCCCCTTGGGAACATTCATCCTCGAATGAGACTGACTAGACTGGTAAAGATGATAGACTGATCTTACGTAAGGGATATTAACATTTGAACATGTATATACAACTGGAACTTCTGATATACTGAAATCTCATACTGAATATGCATGTCTGATGCATGGATATCTGACGGATAGTCTTCATGAATCCATGACTGAAATTACTGAGAAGCTAAGTTTCTCGTGATGAGAATGTATATCTGATGCCAGAATACGTGACTGACATGATACATGAAGATGTAATTGGATATGCAATGGTATTTGATACCAAGTTTATAACTAAAATCTGAACATAAAACTGAATAATCTTAAGTAAATCTATTACCTTGGGCTGAGTCTGAGTTTGCTGAGAAGAGGTGAGGCTACTTGGTCCGCATTTATGCTTTTGCTTTCCAAGTATTTCCCTCAACGGATTGATTCCGCTAGAGGGACTCCTTTGTTCCTCAGTCTATGAGTCTGGTAGTTAAGAATTTCGACTAGGATCTTTTCAAAAGAAAGGTTGTTTTTAATGTCTAAGCCCTCAACCTGTACTACATCTGTTGGGTCACCTATGCACTTTTTTGGAGCACTAGATGAACTGAGGCTAGATATGAAGGCAATTCTAGCTCATAAGCTACCTTGCCAAAACGACATAGAATTTTTAAGGGACAGACGTATCAGGGACTGAGCTTTCCCTTCTTGACGAATCGCTTCACTCTCTTCACGGGAGAGATTTTCAAGTAGACATAATCAGCAATATTGAACTCGATATCCTTTCTGCGACTATCTACTTATGATTTCCATCAGCTCTGCAACCTCACCCAATTCGAACCAGCCGATTGGAGTTCTGCAACTCCTACTATAGAGAGATTCAAATAGAGACATCTGAATGCTTGAAAGATAACAGTTATGTATGCAAACACAGTCCAAGGCATGTTGTCATCCCAACTCCCCTTGAAATCAATTGCACACACCCTTTGCATATCATCCAAGGTCTGAATGGTACTTTCTGCTTGACCGTCTGTCTGAGGATGAAAGGTTGTGCTAAGGTGAACTTAGGCACCAAGACCCTTTTGGAATGCTTTTCATAAGTGAGAGGTGAAATGGGTACCTCTTTCTTAAATAATAGACAACAAAACATCATTCCATCTAACCTTGCTTCTGATTCTCTATCTTAACCCGTTGACATATAGAGCACATAGCCACAAACTCTGTAGTATCTCTCCTTATCCCACCCCACCAATAGATCTCCCACAAGTCTCAGTATATCTTAGTATCCCCTTGTTGAATAAGAGAGAGGTGAACTGGGTACCTCTATCTTAAATAATAGACAATGGAACACCTTTCAATATTACTAAACTTTTGATGCACTATGTTAACCCGCTGATATATAGAGCACTTAGCCACAATCTCTGTAAAATCTCTCTTCATCCCAGCCAACCAATAGATCTCCCACAAGTTATGGTACGTCTTAGTGGAGCCTGGATGAATAGAGTAGTGACACTATGCGCTTCTGCAAAAATTCATTGACTCAAGTCATCTACACCCGGAATATACAGACGACCCTGACAACAGAGAACGACATCTTCCCCTAGAAGAAAAATTCTACCTTCAGATCTCTCACCCACTCTTTTATTAACAAGACTGGGATCTCTATCTTGTTTTTTTTTCACCTTGGATACTAGAGATAATTCTAAACTATTCTGAACCCATATAGTACCTTCTGCTGAATCGACTAAGTGTCCTCGAGCAAACAGATGGAATTCCTGAACTAACTTCTTCTTACTATCCTCAATATGAGAAACACTACCCATAGATAGATTACTGAGAGCGTCGACCACTACATTGGCCTTTCCCAGATGATAAAGGACACTCATGTCATAACCTTCAGTAGTTCTAACCACCTTCTCTGACGAAGATTAAGATCTTTCTAAGAGAACATGTACTAAAGCCTTTTATGATCTCTGAACAAATCTACATGAAAACCTTACAAGTAATGCCTCCAAATCTTTAAGGAAAAACCTACGGCTACTAACTCAAGGTCATGAGTAGGATAATTCTTCTCATGGGGATTAAGTTGTCTTGAGGCGTATTTTATGACCATACCATGCTATATAAGGAAACAACCCAAACCCACACTAGATGCATCACAGTACATCACGAACCCATCTAAACCAATTGTAAAAGCTAAAACTGGGGATGAGGTGAGTCGAGTCTTCAAATCCTGAAAACTCTTCTTGCAAGGAATTGACCACTGAAACATGACTTTCTTTTGTGTCAATCTGGACATAGAGGATGAAATAGAAGAAATCCCCCAACAAATCATATGTAATAATTAGCCAACCTCAAGAAACTCCTAATATCTGATGGAGAAATAGGGTGAGGCTAGTTTCTTACTGCTTTAGTCTTTTGAGGATCAACACTAATGTCATCACCAGAAATGATATGACCAAAGAATGCTACTGACCTAAGCCAAAATTTGCACTTACTAATTTTGGCAAACAACCGATGATTTCTGAGAGTCTATAATACTATTCTGAGATCGTCTGCATGATCACGCTCACTATGGGATTAGATATGAATATCATCTATAAAGACTATGATGAATATGTCAAAGTACTGCTTGAAGACACCATTTATCAAGTCCATGAAAGTTGTTGGGCCATTGGTAAGACCAAAGGACATGACTAAGAAATCAAAGTGACCACACTGAGTTCGGAAAGCTATTTTTGGAATGTTACATCCTCTGATTCTGAGCTGATGATAGCCTGATCTAAGGTCTATCTTAGAGAAATAGATGGCCCCCTGAAGTTGGTCAAACAAATCATCGATTATGGGAAGTGGATACTTGTTCTTGATCATGACTTTATTGAGCTGACGGTAATCAATGGTCATTCTGAGAGAACCATTTTTCTTTCCTACAAATAAAACTGGTGCACCCCACGGGGATATAATAGGTCTTATAAATCCCTTGCTAAGAGTTTATTCAATTATCCGAGTTCTCCTAGTGCCATTCTGCATGGAGGAATAAATATGGGCTGAGCACATGAAATAAGGTTTATACCAAAGTCTATTTCCCTTTCTGAAGGAATTCCGGGAAGATATTCGTGAAAGACATCAGAATATTCATTCACTTCTGGGATTGATCCAAGACTAGGATTTTTTAAACTAGAATCCTTAACTCGAAAAAGATGATAGATACATCCCTTAGATATCATTTTATGTGCCCGATGGTAAGAAACAAACTGACCTCTGAACGCTAAAGTACTACCCATCCACTCTAGGACATGTTCATTCGGAAATCGAAACTGGACCAGTCTATTTATGCATTAACTTGGTCTGCATGTCTGCTTCTGCTTCCCAATTAGCTCCCTCAATGGACTGAGTCCTCTAGAAGGACTTCTTTGTTCCCCAGTCTGTGAGTCTGGTAGTTAAGAATTTTGACTGGGATCTCTACGAAAGAAAGGTTGTTTTGAAAGTCTTAGCCCTCAACTTGTACTACATCTGTTGGGTCACCTATGCACTTCTTTAGCAAGGAGACATGGAGGACTAGATGAACTGAGGCTAGATAAGAATGCAATTCGAGCTCATAAGCTACCTTTCAGAAATGACTTAGAATTTTGAAGAGACCAATATATCAGGGACTAAGCTTTCCCTTCTTGACGAATCGCTTCACTCCCATCAAGGGAGAGATTTTTAAGTACACAATATCAACAATATTGAACTCGAGATCCTTTCTAAGCACATCTACATACGATTTCCATCGGCTCTGCAACCTCACCCACTTCGAACCAACCAATTGAAGTGTTGCATATCCTACCGTAGAGAGATTCAAATGGAGACATCTAAATACTGGAAAGATAGTTGTTGTATGCATACACAATCAAAGGCAAGTGTTCATCCCAACTCCCTTTGAAATCAATTGCACATGCCCTTAGCATATCTTTTAAAGTCTAAATGGTCCTTTATGCTTTACCATCTTTCTGAGGATAAAAGGCTATGCTAAGGTGAACTTGGGTACCAAGACCCTTTTGGAATACTGTCCAGTAGTGAGTGGTGAACTAGGTACCTCTCTCTTAAATAATAGATAATAGAATAGCGTTCAATCTGACCATACTTCTGATGCTCTATCTTAACCCGCTGACATATAGATCACTTAGCCATAAACTTTGATACATATCTCTTTATCCCACCCTACCAATAGATCTCCCACAAGTTGCAGTACATCTTAGTGTCCACTAGATGAATAAAGTAGCGCGCACTATTCGCTTCTGCAAAATTCATTTCCTCAAGTCCTCTAAACCCGAAACATTCAGACAATCCTGATAATAGAGAACACCATCTCCACCTAGGATAAAACCTCTGCCTTCTGATCTCTAACCGACTCTTTTAACTTAACAAGATTGTGATCTCTATCTTTCTTTTATTTCACCTCAGATACTAGAGATGATTCTGAACTATTTTGAACCCTTATAGTACCTTCTACTTAATCGACTAACTGGACAACTAGTCGGGAAAGGTGATGGACTTCCTGAGCAAACTAATTCTTACTATCCACAATATGAGAAACACTACCCATAGATAGTTTACTGAGAGCGTCGGCCACTACATTAGACTTACTCGGATGATAAAGGACACTCATGCCATAACCTTTAGGAACTCTAACCTCCTTCTCTGATGAAGATTAAGATCTTTCTAAAAGAACACGTACAGAAGGCTTTTAAGATCTTTGAACATATCTACATGAACACTGTACAAGTAATGCCTCTAAATTTTAAAGGCAAAACCTATGACTACTAACTCAAGGCCATGAGTAGGATAATTTTTCTCATGGGGATTAAGTTTTCTTGAGGCATAGGTTATGACCATACCATGCTATATGAGAAAACAACCCAAACCCACTCTAGATGCATCACAGTACACCACGAACCTATCTAAACTATCTAAAAGAGCTAAAACAGGGGCCGAGGTGAGTCGAGTCTTCAACTCCTGAAAACTCTTCTTTCAAGAATCTAATCACTGAAACTTGACTTTATTTTTCTGTCAATCTGGACATAGAGGATCCAATAGAAGAAAATCCCCTATCAAACTGTCTGTAATAACTAGCAAACCTTAAGAAACTCCTAATATATGATGGACAGACAGGGTGAGGCTAGTTTCTTACTACTTCAGTCTTTTGGGATCAACCCTAATGTCATCACCAAAAATGATATGACCAAAGAATTCTATTGACCTAAGCCAAAATTTTCACTTACTGAATTTAGCGAACAAACTAATGATTTTTGAGAGTCTGCACTACTATTTTGAGATTGTCTACATGATAAAGCTTACTGCGGGAATAGATAAGAATATCATCTATAAAGACTATGATAAACATGTCTAAGTATAGCTTTAACACATGGTTCATCAAGTCCATGAAAGCCTTTGGGGCCTTGGTAAGACCAAAGGACATGACTAAGAAATCGACGTGACCATACCGAGTTCGGAAAACTATTTTTGGAATGTTACATCCACTTACTCTGAGTTGATGATAGCCTGATCTGAGGTCTATCTTAGACAAATAGCTGGAACCTTGAAGTTGGTCAAACAAATCATTGATTCTAGGAAGTGGATAGTTGTTCTTGACCGTGACTTTATTGAGCTAACGGTAATTAATGCCCATTCTAAGAAAACCATTTTTCTTTAACATGAATAAGACTGGTGCACCCCACAAGGACACACTAGGTATGTAAATCCCTTATCTAAGAGTTCCTTACTTTCTTTGAGTTCTGTTGGTGCCATTCTGTATGGAGGAATAAATATGGGCTGAGTATATAAAAGAAGGTCAATGCCGAAGTCTATTTCCCTTTCGAGAGAAATTTCGGGAAGATATTCGGGAAAAACATCAGAATATTCATTCACTACTGGGACTAATCCGAGACTAGGAGTTCCGAAACTAGATTGCTTAACTAAAACAAGATGATAGACATATCTCTTAGATATCATTTTTCGTACCCAAAGGTAATAAGCTAACCTATGTACGCTGAAGTACTACCCTTCCACTCTAGGACTTATTCATTCGGAAATCAAAACTGGACCAGTCTATTTATGCATTAACTATGGCATAGCATGAATGAAGATAATCCAAGCCGAGAATGACATCAAAATAACTCACCTCTAATTCGACTAAGTCTACTGATGTGACTTTCTAAAATATCTCTATAAAACGTCCATAACTTTTTACTCCGATACAAGATTTGGATGAAATTGGTATTATTAGAAAGCTAATTAAATTTCCCACATGATAAAAAGTTAAAATTGGGGAAATTCTATCTGATTTAAACATTAATCATTTAGGAAGTCATCACTAACTCTTCTAGACACTAGATTTGACTTAAAGAAAGTTTGGAGTTGATACAAGATCAAACCAACAACACCAAGAACAACAAGAAGGCTTCGGATTTCAGTCCAACAACACAAGAATAACAAGTTTTAGTTTCGGTATTTCAACCCACAACCCGAGAACAACAAGATAGATAACAAATGCTAGTGAATCAAAAAGAGCCCCACACGGCTTCACTAGACTTTCAAGATAAACAAAATCAACACAACAACAAGAAGATAAAGAAAGATAGATAACTTGACATATAACATTCAAGAAACTAAGAACCCTAACATCAAGAGAGGACCCTAAGTCTAATGAATATAAACACCAAGTTCTTACGAGGACCAAGAGGCACTCAACAACCTCAAAACCCTTGTTTCTAGCCAAAGAGACAACACAAGTATCCCTCTACTTGTGAGATACTAGGGGCGGCTCCAATGAGTGAAGAGAGAGGAAATGTTTTGGTGTTTTTAGGTTACAAAATCAGATCTCAAAAACTAAGGGATATCTCTCTAACATGTTCTATTTATACTACAACCAAAAGGGGTAAAGTGACCCATCCGCCCTTGCTTTCTTGTGCCAACCTTGGAGAGTAGTTTATTACACTTTAGGACCTCTCTCCACACATAAAAACATTTAGGTCCTTGGCCGGTTCAATCACCAACTCACACACGGCCATTTGCATGAACAAAGCTTGGAGTTTTTGTAATTCCCGAGCTTGGCTTCGTGTGAAAGGCCGTGTACCTGTGGAGGCTGCCCTAACCGTATCATCCTCTCCATCTTGAGTGGAATTTGACCTCAAATTCGGCATTTGGTCATCTTCAACCGCATCCACGAGGGAGAGATCACCAACGTTGAAAGTGTTGTGCACTTGATATTCCGGTGGAAGGTCAATCTTGTAGGCGTTGTCATTGATTCTCTCAAGTACCTGAAAAGGACCATCGCCCCTTGGCAGCAATTTGGACTTCCTTTGAGCTGGAAACCGATCCTTTCGAAGATGCACCCACACCCAATCTCCGGGTTCAAGCACAAGCCTCCTTCTCCCTTTGTTTACCCTTTTTGCAATCTCTTGGTTCTTCTTTTCAAGCTTGATCCGCACCGTCTCATGCATTTTATTCATTGCCTCGGCTCTTTTATTCTCATCTAAGCTGGTCATGAGATCACTAGACAAAGGAGTGAGATCTAAAGGGGTAAGGGGATTCAGGCCGTAAACACATTCAAAGGGAGTCATTCCCGTGCTCGAATGTATTACCCGGTTGTATGCAAATTCCACCAAGGGAAGGTGATCTTCCCATGAAGTCAGTTTACCTTTAACCATAGAACGTAGCATAGACCCTAAGGTTCTATTTACTACCTCCGTTTGGCCATTGGTTTGTGGGTGACAAGACGTGGAGAAAAGCACTTCGTTCCAAGCCTACCCCACATGGACTTCCAAAAGAGACTTAGGAACTTGGAGTCCCTATCGCTCACAATAGTCCTCGGTACCCCGTGAAGCTTTACAACATGTTCAACAAATAATGAAGATACACTAGGAGCATCCTCGGTTTTAGCACATGGAATAAAATGAGTCATTTTAGAGAATCTATCAACAATAACAAAAATGCTATCTCGGCCCTTTCTAGTCCTTGGCAGCCCCAAAACAAAATCCATCGAAATGTCCAACCAAGGCCTAAGGGGAGTAGGGAGTGGGGTGTATAACCCATGAGGTTGGAGACGAGATTTTGCACCCCGGCAGGCCACGCATTGACTACAAATCTTAGTGACGTCTTTGCGCATTTTGGGCCAATAGAATTTCTCCTCTAAGATGCCGAGGGTCTTGTCTACCCCAAAGTGACCCATGAGGCCTCCGTCATGGGCCTCCCTCACAAATAATTCCCTCCAAGAACTCGAAGGAACACACAACCTCCTCCCCTTGAACAAATACCCATCGAACCGAGAGTAGGAGGAATGGTCATTCTCCTTAAGCCAACGGTCCCTTCCCCACTCTTCGCATTCCCTAAAAATAGGAGCAAAGGTAGGATCCTCGGGATACAACATCCGCAAGCTCTCAAAACCCATCAACTTTGAAGACAAGGTAGCAACAAGCACATGCTTCCTAGACAAGGCATCGGCAACAACATTTTCTTTTCCCCTTTTGTAATGAATTACATAAGGGAAAGTCTCGATGAACTCAATCCACTTAGCATGACGCCTATTCAGCTTGTCTTGGCTCTTAAGGTGTTTCAACGACTCATGATCTGTTCGTATCACAAACTCCTTAGGCCACAAATAATGTTGCTAATTTCCCAAGGCTCTAACAAGGGCGTACAACTCCAAATCATAAGTTGAGTAATTAAGAGTTGCCCCTTTGAGCTTTTCACTGAAATAAGCAACGGGCTTACCTTCTTGTATCAAAATAGCCCCGATGCCAACCTTACTAGCATCACACTCTACTTCAAACATCTTATCAAAATTGGGCAATTGCAATAGAGGCGCCGAGATGAGCGTAGCTTTCAAGGCCTCAAAAGCCCTAGCTTGCTCATCACCCCATTTAAAGGGTCCGTCCTTTCTAATTACCTCGGTCAAGGGGGCTGCTATGGAGCTAAATCCTTTGACAAACCTCCTATAAAAGCTTTCCAACCCGTGGAAACTTCGTATTTCTCCAATAGTTTTAGGGGTCGGCCAACTTCGAATAGAGTCTATCTTGGAATCGTCCACTTACACACCCCTTGAGCTCACGACAAAACCCAAGAATATAACTTTATCAACACCAAAAGAACACTTCTCCATGTTGGAATACAGCTTCTCCTTTCGAAGCACATCAAACACACATTTCAAATGCATTACATGATCATCAATAGACTTACTATACACCAACACATCATCAAAGTAAACCACCACAAACTTTCCAATATAAGGCTTCATTACATGATTCATTAGCCTCATAAACGTGCTAGGAGCATTGGTAAGGCCGAAGGGCATGACCAGCCACTCATATAGACCGAATTTGGTCTTGAATGCGGTCTTCCACTCATCACCGGGTTGCATGCGAATTTGGTGATAGCCGCTCCTAAGGTCCACTTTAGAAAACAAACAAGATCCGTGGAGCTCATCTAACATATCATCTAGTCTAGGGATTGGATGACGATACCTTATAGTGATTTTGTTGATAGCTCTACAATCGACGCACATGCGCCAAGTTCCGTCCTTCTTTGGTACCAAAAGTACCGGAACAACACACGGACTCATGCTTTCCTTGATGTATCCCTTGTTGAGAAGCTCCTCAACTTGTTTTTCAAGCTCCTTAGTGTCCATAGGATTGCTCCTATAGGCCGGTTTGTTTGGAAGTTGTGAACCCGGCACCAAATCAATTTGGTGCTCAATTCCCCGAAGTGGGGGCAATCCTTGCGGAAGTTCTTGAGGAAATACATCTTCATACTCCTGCAACACACAAGAAATCAAAGGGGAAATGGAAGAATTAGTGGGGTTAGTATTAAAACAATGGGCCAAAAGTAGCATCGGCTTGTACTCATCATGGTCCACGAAGAGCTCTTTTCTCCTAGCCAACATCACTACGTTTTCCATCTCCCTTGGCATTGGGACAGCCTCGGATGTCCCTACCTTCTCACCTACGGCATCCCCCCCCTTTTCTGTCTTCTAGGGTTCCTTCCCCTTTCCCTTTAACTCTCTCATATTTTGATGCCACTCATTTACTTGGGAGGGTGAAAGAGGGTGAAGGGTGACCTTTCGGCCTTCCTTCTCAAGCGTATACCGGTTGGACCTCCCATCGTGTTTAGTAGACCTATCATATTGCCATGGCCTACCTAATAACAAGTGACATGCTTGCATTGGGATCACGTCACAAAGCACTTCATCGTGGTAGTTTCCCACCTTAAACCGAATCACACATTGCCTTGTGACCTTTAATTCACCACAATCGTTCAACCATTGTAGTTTGTAAGGACTAGTGTGTGGAGTAGTGGGTAGCTTCAAGAAATTGACCATAGCATGGCTCGCAACATTTGTACAACTACCACAATCAATTACCAAGGTGCACACACTCCCCTTTACAAGACACTTAGTATGGAATAGATTTTCCCTTTGACTCGGGTCATCTATCGCCTTACTAATCATGACACGTCTAACCACAAAGTTTGGAACCACACACTCCCCTTCTTGTGGATAGAGATCTTCACTATCATCTAATCCATCATCATTCGGCCCATTTTCAGCTTCCTCTCCATCTTGAGGCTCGGCCTCATCCTCCCCCTTTTTGGAAACCACCACCTCACCAAGGTAGTACACTTTCCCTTCTCGTAGGATCACATTACGCCGGTTCGGACATTCATTGGCCTTATGCCCCCAACCTTGGAACTTGAAGCATTGGAACCCCTTTGGGTTGGGATATTTGTGAGCCTCCAGTTTCGGAGGAAACTTAGGGACTGTTTTGGACTCGGGCAGCTTCGTAGGGCCGGGTTGGTCCTTGTTTTTGGGCCAACCCGAGGGGGTTTGTACCCTTGCCTTGAAGGTTGATCTCTCCTTAAGTTCCCTTTCAATCTCTAGGGCTTCTTGGAATATACCGTCAATGGTTTCAAACCGGTGAAGGGTCAAGTGAGTGGAGATCTCTTTGTTCAATCCACACTTGAACCGGATGATGTCGGGACTGATTTGCTCCCCACGGTGATCAAGTTTCAGCATGAGTTGTTGGAACTCGTCAAAATAGGCCATCACACTCTTGCCTCCTTGCCGCAATGATGCAATATCAAAACCACAACAACAAGATCTCGGAACAACACAAGAATCACAACTTTCAGTTTCGGTTTTCAGCAAGAAACCGAGAGCTACAAAACTGTTTTTCAGTTTCTGTTTTCAGATTTCAGCATGAAACAACAAACTGTTTTTGTATTTTGTTTTGAGTTTTCAGCAACAATGACAAGAACAACAAGATGGATACAAATGCTAGTGAATCGAAAGAGCCACACCCGGCTTCACTAGACTTTCAAGACAACAAGATGAACAACAAGAATGACAAGTTTCTGTTTTCAGATTCAACAACAACAACCCGAGAAGAACAAACTGTTTTTGTGTTAATTTTCTGTTTTTCCAGCAAGATGAACAACACAACAAGATAAAATAAAGATAGATAACTTGACATAAATCATGCAATAATCTAAGAACCCTAACCTCAAGATAGGACCCCTAAATCTATTGAAGAGAACACCAAGTTCTTACGAGGACTAAGAGGTACTTTACAACCTCAAAACCCACGTTTCTAGCCACGGATTCAACACAAGTGATTCCACACTTGGTGAACAAGTTTCGGCCTCCTCTTGAGAAAGAGAGAGAGAGAGTTTCTAAATGTTACAATTCTTTGGAGAGTGAAAATATCAATATCCAAGTAATAATCTGAAAAATGGCCCTAAGGCACCTATTTATACTACTCAAAAGGTGGTCAAATGACCCTTCTAAATGTCACAACATGGGCCGGCCTTGGAGGCTTAATTAAGGCCCATTAAGACCTCCTTTCTTCACACATAAAAGGCCCATCCGCCCCTTGCCTTTTGGGCCATTGTTGGAGACTAGTTTAAGGCCCAAAACCGTGAGTCCTCACTCCTAGATGCTCCAAGCAATCTTCCATATGCGAGATGGCTTTGAATTATGCTCAAAACGGTCCTCCGTGCATGTTCTTGTATCAACGAGGTGACCAATTCTTAAGTCTCTATGTGTTGGCCTCCAAAAAATGTCAAAAATGTCGTCCAAAGATAAGGTGGCCATTTGTCCCGTATCATCCTCCCCTTCTTGAAAAGGATTCGACCTCGAATCCAAACCTTGCAAAATCAAAAACAAAAGAAAAACAAGTACACATCCTCATGACATGAGGGTTAGGGTTAGTGCAACAAAATTCAATCTAACAAGCAACATCATCATGCCAAGGTTGCACATATTTGCAATATAACCAAAAATCCTTTGGGTTGATCGTGGAAAGCTTAGTACAAATGTCACAAAGGAAGTGGCTATGGTGAACATCAATAAATAATGAGCATGGACCGAGACAACTCCTACCATGCCCTAAGATGGTACCGGGATCAAATGGGAGAAGTAGCCATGGACATGGGTTTCGGCCAAGCTCACTTTTCCCCAAGGTGTCGTCCTCAAAATTAGGCATACCCCCTAGCCCATTAGGGGAAATGTCATGAGCACAAAGAGGGTAGAGAAAGGTGTCACACAAGCTAACTTCAGCTATGATATCCTTATGCATGTACTCACTAGCTTCAAGTCCATCACCACTAGTATGCTCAACATAGGAAACACATAAAGAAGAAGTAGATGGAATTTCTAAGCATGCACCACCTTTTATTTCAAGAGAATAATCCCCACATAGATATAAATCACCATGGGCAGCAAAGGAATCATTCACAAAAATATTTTTACAAGAATAACCATATCTCGGGTTTCCCAAGTAATCAAGCAAATCATGGTCATCTTCACCCGAGTGACTATCCCCTTTCAAGACTACACATTCCCTACCCTTAAGAGTACTTTCATCTTCCGAGAAGAGATTTCCATCTTGAGGAGAAATGTTGTCACACCATAGTGGTTTAGCATATAGGCTATAGCTTCCAAGGCAAGCTATACCATTATTTTCACCACTAGGTTCATTAGAAGTGTTTAAATCATCTTCAAACAAGACATTGTACCTAAAAAGCGTGTGATTTACCTCACGGACAGATTTGGAACCAACAAGTTCCTCACTCGCTAAACGATCAATATCAAGTTTTAAGGATTCTTCAAACACAATATTACCCCAAGAAGAGCTCTCGGGTTCATGCTCCCCTTGATCAACATTTTCAACATCACTATACACTTGAGGTTCGTTAATTACATTATATACATCCTCAAGTGGTAGATAACTTTCACGCATAAGTTGATCAACACAAATTTCAGAAGATAATGTATTTTCATTCATCATAATGGCTTCAACACTAGGTGGACATGGATCGATCTTACAAGAAGAGTCTATCCGGTCATCAATAGGATCAACTAGTGTATCCACACTCACAACATGTACATCATCATCAAGTGGCAAAGAAATAACACACTCACATATAGGCAAGCTACAACTCACACCCAATGGGCTACTAGCCACACAATTATCATTCACATGTACAAAAGTGTAAGAGTTTGCCATTTTACCTTGAAGCCCTTGAGTAGATTTTTCTTTGTCATGGCGTGAAGGTCCTCCAAAAGTTTGGGCAGCAACTTTCTTTTGGCGTGGTTCTTCTTCGCTTTCCATGTTGCTACCTACACAAATGTCCTTAGAAATAGAAGGACAAACAATGTTAGCATGGTTTGGTGGTAATCCTCTTACTTCGCTCCACACAACCTCTCCTTTTTCCACTCTCGGATTACCACCTTTCACTCCCTTACTCCTCTCAATCTTTTGTCTCTCATAATAATTCGGATTGGAGTAGGTAGGAACTTCTTCTTGCGGCCCGGGCAGAATGTAAGTCTCGAGGCAATTTCCCCATCGGTCTCTCACAATATTAGGCCAATTTTGCACATTTGGAACCTTATGTTGTGCAAACCAATCGGCGCCTAGACTCACATGACCATAGGTGATGGGAAAAACATCACACCACACCTCCTCATGGTAATTAAATTGGGAGAAGACAACCTTTACCCTCTCGGTAACCTTAAACCTGTCCAAGAAGTATGGAACAAGTAAAGGCTCACAAAATAACCCCAAGTAATCAACCATGGACGGAACAATGTAGTTTCTATAGTACTTATCGTCTAACACAACGAGGCAGCCCGGTATCCCACAAATGGTCACCTTTCCGGAGTGTACACTCCTTCTCGGATCAACATTGTAAGGCACATGAGTACCCCTCGATTTCGGAGATGTAGATCCTCTTCTTCCCATTGGACAACCTACACTATAGCTAGTATAACCATTCACACCATATCGACCTTGATAAGAAGTACTACAAGGTGGAGAATATGAATCTTCACACTCCTCACGCGTACTCTCATCATAACTCCCATAAGGTTTGCAAATGAAAGGGTTATACCTAACACCAAATCTAGGTTCGGAGTGGAGAGTGCAAGACTCCTCACATGTCCCAACTTCGCCATAAGATCCATCACGAGGTACTACATCATCTCCAAAGTCACCATAAGCACTAGGCACTTCATTCTCCTCATTTTCTCCCTCAAAACCGAAAGTTTCAAATCTGCCTATGTTTTGGCCGTGGCCATTTTCATAGCCTCCGCAATCCTCCTCAACTTCGTAGCCATAAAAACCCTCACTACAATCATAGTCTCCCATATTGTAGTCACAATAATCCCCGGATACCGAAGTCATTTTCCTCTTATGTCACCCTTCAAACCTACAAAAATGAACAAACAATATTAGTAGTAAAGCTCCTTCCATTGTCAAGGTGTTAGCCGCTTAATCACCACAAGTTAGTGTCCCACAAGTGTTGTATAATTGGCTAGTAACCGTGAGACGTTAAGGTAGGAGTAAGCTCTTGTCCGGAATGGATTCTTGTTTGAAGACTCAAAGAATACTTGCCGGACTAGAGTCAAAAATCAGCAACTCATTCAAACGAATAAAAAAGCACACAAATAATCGTTGACACGAATAGACGGCTCAATGAACTAATTGACAACCTAGTGGAAATTACTAGTTTGTTAATTAGTCCTAAGTCCAAATAAGGGAAACCAAGAATCAACAATTAGCAACAAAGAATATATCCTAAGTTGAGCTTTAGTGACGTGGCATCAAGCAATGGCCCACACGTTCTTCTTCTCTTCGGATTTATATATATATATATATATATTTTTATTTTTTTTTTTTTTGTCTTGATTTAATATTCACACAACTTGTGCTAATTTGAAAAGTGTTATTTGGTGGGAAAAACGAAAATTTGAAGTCTTAACTCTTTTTCAAACTCAAGACAAGTGGGTTTGGTTGACAATTTCCACAAAACAAGGTTCCTTGATTTAGGGGAAGTGATTGACAATGCTACAAAGTGATGGGTGCAAGTCTTTCACAATCAACTTTATAATTTCACCACTTGAACACACAACAAGATGAATATTTCCACAAGATGAACAAGATGATAAGTTCAAGATGAACACTCCACAACTTCAGCACATAACATTCATCCACCGATTTTCTTTGGTTAACAACAACATACACCTTCGGCCACTTTCAAATCACTACACAAGGTCCAAGTCTTCAAGCTCAACTTTCGGATCTAGACACCTTAGTGTTGGTGAGAAAGAAACCAACACAAGAAACTCACTAAACAAACAAAACAACACTTAGATCTAAGTATACAATACTATTCTCGGATTCAACTTTCTAGTGGACAGATTTTTCAGAAAGTTGTCTTGGTGTAGTTTGGTTTTTGGCCGAGAACTACTAGCCCAAGATGGGTTATGTTGGAACACAACCGGTCTTGCTTTGATACCAAATGATGCAATATCAAAACCACAACAACAAGATCTCGGAACAACACAAGAATCACAACTTTCAGTTTCGGTTTTCAGCAAGAAACCGAGAGCTACAAAACTGTTTTTCAGTTTCTGTTTTCAGATTTCAGCATGAAACAACAAACTGTTTTTGTATTTTGTTTTGAGTTTTCAGCAACAATGACAAGAACAACAAGATGGATACAAATGCTAGTGAATCGAAAGAGCCACACCCGGCTTCACTAGACTTTCAAGACAACAAGATGAACAACAAGAATGACAAGTTTCTGTTTTCAGATTCAACAACAACAACCCGAGAAGAACAAACTGTTTTTGTGTTAATTTTCTGTTTTTCCAGCAAGATGAACAACACAACAAGATAAAATAAAGATAGATAACTTGACATAAATCATGCAATAATCTAAGAACCCTAACCTCAAGATAGGACCCCTAAATCTATTGAAGAGAACACCAAGTTCTTACGAGGACTAAGAGGTACTTTACAACCTCAAAACCCACGTTTCTAGCCACGGATTCAACACAAGTGATTCCACACTTGGTGAACAAGTTTCGGCCTCCTCTTGAGAAAGAGAGAGAGAGAGTTTCTAAATGTTACAATTCTTTGGAGAGTGAAAATATCAATATCCAAGTAATAATCTGAAAAATGGCCCTAAGGCACCTATTTATACTACTCAAAAGGTGGTCAAATGACCCTTCTAAATGTCACAACATGGGCCGGCCTTGGAGGCTTAATTAAGGCCCATTAAGACCTCCTTTCTTCACACATAAAAGGCCCATCCGCCCCTTGCCTTTTGGGCCATTGTTGGAGACTAGTTTAAGGCCCAAAACCGTGAGTCCTCACTCCTAGATGCTCCAAGCAATCTTCCATATGCGAGATGGCTTTGAATTATGCTCAAAACGGTCCTCCGTGCATGTTCTTGTATCAACGAGGTGACCAATTCTTAAGTCTCTATGTGTTGGCCTCCAAAAAATGTCAAAAATGTCGTCCAAAGATAAGGTGGCCATTTGTCCCGTATCACGCAAGCCATATAGTCTAGCAAGCAACTCATGACGATATCTCTCGGGAAGGTATCGTTGTCTTATCAAATACCTCAACCGATACCAAGGTGGTGGCTTCCCATCAACTAATTCATTACCAAATCGTTTAACATACTCCCACCAAGTGTTAGCATAGCCCTCGAGGTGAGCTATAGCGTAGCAACTCTTCTTTTCTTCCGAGATGTCATTAACTTGGAAAACTTTGTCACAAGCCGATTCCCAAGTTAAGTAGGTCTCGGGGTCACTCTCACCCTTAAAGATAGGTAGGCTCAACTTGATGGTGTTGATGCCTACGTCTCTCTCTTGGTGTTGGTTTCCCCTATCTCCATACCCCCGGTATCTCCTAGGCTCTCCTCGACCCCCTCTTAACTCCTCCTCCCTCATATAAGCATCATCAAAGGCTCCCTCTCCTTCATACTCCTCTCTACCGTATCCTTCAAAGTGGGCTGGTCGGCCTTGGCCGTTTTGATTCGGAGGATTTGGAATTTGCGGTCTTTGGTTTAATGGAGCTTGGAATGGAGGGTTCGGATTTAGTGGAGGTACTTGGCGCCCAAATCCCTCTTGTGGAATCGGAGGGGCTTGGAAATGTAGTGGTCTAGTGGAGTCTCGGTTTGGAGGAAAATAGGTAGTTTGGCTTGCGGTATTTAGTGGAGCTTGGGGTGCATTTAGCATTTGGTGGACTGTTTCGGGGGTGATGGTTGCGGAGGAGGTCCTATCATGACCATTGGTAGAGACATGTATAGGAGTAGATGGACGAGAGTTCCTTTGACTCTCCACTTGATCTAATCTCCCACTAATAGTCGATACTTCCCCCCTTATTGCTGCCAAGTCCCCTCTCACGGCCCCAAATTCCGAATTCAACCTTTCAAGTGTCCGGGTAACGGCATCAAGAGTGACCCTCATAGAATCAAGGGCATTAGTATCCGCATTATGAGACGTAGCTCCTTCCATTGTCAAGGTATTAGCCGCTTTAGTTCACCACAAGTTCGTGTTCCACAAGTGTTGTATAATTGGCTAGTAACCGTGAGATTTTAAGGTATGAGTAAGCTCTTATCCGGAATGGATTCTTGTTTGAAGACTCAAATAATTCTTGCCGGACTAGAGTCAAAAATCAGCAATTCGTTCAAACGAATAAAAGCACACAAATAATCGTTGACACGAACAAACGGCTCAAGGAACTAGTTGACAACCTAGTAGGAAGGTACTAGTTTGTTAATTAGTTCTAGGAACAAGTAAGGGAAACCAAGGATCAACAATTAGCAACCAAAGAATATCCTAAGTTGAGCTTATAGTGACGTGGTAGCATGCAATGGTCCCACACGTTCTTCTTCTCTCGGTTTTTCTCTTTCTCTTTTTTTTTTTTTTTTGTTTTGAGTTAATGTTCACACAACTTGTTATAATTCGAAAAGTGTTTTGGTGGGAAAACTAAAATTTTGTAGTCTTTCACCCCTTTTCAAACTCAAGAAAGTGGGGGTTGGTTGACAAATCCCACAAAACAAGGCTCCTTGAATTAGGGAAAGTGATTGACAAGACTACAAAGTGATGGGTGCAAGTCTTTCACAACAACTTTATAGCTTTACCACTTGAGCACACAACAAGATGAACAATATGAACAAGTTCAAAAGATGAACACTTCAACAAACTTCATCAACTTCTTTAGCACATAAACACACAACCACCGATTTTCTTTGGGTTATCAACAACATACAACTTTCGGCCACTTCAAGTCACTACACAATGTTCAAGTTTTCAAGCTCAACTTTCGGATCTAGACACCTTAGTGTTGGTGAGAAAGAAACCAACACTAGAAACTCACTAAACAAGCAAAACAACACCTAGATCTAAGCATACAACATCATTCTCGGTTTCAACTTTTAGTGGACAGATTTCGGAATTTCTTTTAGGTGTAGTTTGTTTAAGCCGTGAACTAGCCCAAGATGGGTTATGTTGGAACACAACCAGTCTTGCTTTGATACCAAATGATACAAGATCAAACCAACAACACCAAGAACAACAAGAAGGCTTCGGATTTCAGTCCAACAACACAAGAATAACAAGTTTTAGTTTCGGTATTTCAACCCACAACCCGAGAACAACAAGATAGATAACAAATGCTAGTGAATCAAAAAGAGCCCCACACGGCTTCACTAGACTTTCAAGATAAACAAAATCAACACAACAACAACAAGATAAAGAAAGATAGATAACTTGACATATAACATTCAAGAAACTAAGAACCCTAACATCAAGAGAGGACCCTAAGTCTAATGAATATAAACACCAAGTTCTTACAAGGAACAAGAGGCACTCAACAACCTCAAAACCCTTGTTTCTAGCCAAAGAGACAACACAAGTATCCCTCTACTTGTGAGATACTAGGGGCGGCTCCAATGAGTGAAGAGAGTGGAAATGTTTTGGTGTTTTTAGGTTACAATATCAGATCTCAAAAACTAAGGGATATCTCTCTAACATGTTCTATTTATACTACAACCCAAAGGGGTAAAGTGACCCATCCGCCCTTGATTTTTTGTGCCAACCTTGGAGAGTAGTTTATTACACTTTAGGACCTCTCTCCACACATAAAAACATTTAGGTCCTTGGCCGGTTCAATCACCAACTCACACACGGCCATTTGCATGAACAAAGCTTGGAGTTTTTGTAATTCCCAAGCTTGGCTTCGTGTGAAAGGCCGTGTACCTGTGGAGGCTGCCCTAACCGTATCAGGAGTATTACAATATCTCCCCATTAGGAACATTCATCCTCGAATGGGACTGACTAGACTGGGAAAGCTGATAAACTGATCTTACGTAAGGGAAATTAATATTTGAACATGTCTATATGACTGGAACTTCTGATATACTAAAATCTCATACTGAATATGCATGCTGATGCATGGATATGTGACGAATAGTCTTCACGAATCCATGACTAAAATAACTAAGAAGCTGAGTTTCTCATGATGAGAATGTATATCTGATGCATGAATACGTGACTAACATAATACATGAACATATAACTGGATATGCATGGCATTTGATACCAAGTTTATAAGTAAAATCTAAACATGAAAATGAACAATCTTAAGGAAATCTATTACCTTGGGCTGAGTCTGAATTTTTGGAGGAGAGGTGAGGATACTTGGTCCGCATATATACTTTTTCTTCCTAAGTATCTCCCTCAACAGAGTGATTCCGCTAGAGGGACTTCTTTGTTCCTCAGTCTGTGCGTCTGGTAGTTAAGAATATCGAATAGGATCTCTTCAAAAGAAAGCTTTTTTTGAATGTCTAAGCCCTCAACCTGTACTACATCTATTGGGTCACCTATGCACTTCTTTAGTAAGGAGACATGGAGCACTAGATAAATTGAGGCTAGATATGAAGGTAATTCGAGCTCATAATCAGTAACATTGAACTCGAGATCCTTAATGCGTACATCTACATGCAATTTTTGTTGGCTCTATGACCGCACCCACTACGAACCAACCAATTGGAGTTCTACACCTCCTACCATAGAGAGATTCAAATGAAGACATCTGAATACTAGAAAGATAGTTGTTTTTGTATGAAAATACAATCAAACGCAACTGGTCATCCCAACTCCCCTTGAACTTAATTGCTTATGCCCTTAGTATATCTTCCAAGGTCTGAATGGTCCTTTCTTCTTGACCATCTGTGTAATACCCCAGAATATTTTCTTCGTAAAGATTTCGTGAGAAACGTATCGAGTTCTACACTTTAGAGAGATCCATAAATTTTCTATGTAGTATTTCTAAGACGTTGACCTACCATTGTCTAGAGTATCGAATAAGATTTCCAATGATATGTAGATCATCAAAAATGGATACTTGAGCGATGAGTTATGACCATTTCTATCAAACTACGACCATTCCAATCGAACTGTGAACAGTAAAACGTCCAGGAAATTAAAAAAATTACTGCAGCCAGGCAAATTTCAGGGTCAACTTCAAACGGCCATAACTCCTTGCACATAATGATCTGGGTGAGCTACTACATATCAACGAAAAGATATAAGAGTCCTCTTTCAAATGAAATTAGTTTCATCCAATTTGTTTGTCGAAGTAAAACTTTATGGTCAATCTACTTCAGCCTATCAAAATAGTCCACCAAAGGACAGATTTGACATTTTTTTTTAAGGGCAATTCTGTCATTTGACACCCCCTCTTGGACGAAAAGTTTTCTATTTTATCCATAATTGAACCTTCAAAATTTATTTCTCCATAAAACATTTGGGATAATGAAACCCTAGCCAAATTTCACCTTTAAATATCTTTCAATTTCACCGTAGAAATCCAAAATTAATCCGATAAACGAACTCCTCATTTCAAGACCTTCGAGGAGCACCCATTATTTGTCTGAAAAGGATTCCATAATCAAGAATTCAATTTCAAGACATGTCGGGTTTTGAACAAGAGAAATCTTCCATTCTTGTGCCCAAAGCTTTAATTTTATTATGGTTTTACATGATTTTGCAAGTGAGATTATGTCTAAATAATTCGATTATGAGATTATGATGGTTGAATGAATAAAATTTGATTTATATGATTATCTCAA
Organism: Capsicum baccatum var. pendulum; assembly: GCA_030864225.1. Classification (NCBI taxonomy): domain Eukaryota; kingdom Viridiplantae; phylum Streptophyta; class Magnoliopsida; order Solanales; family Solanaceae; genus Capsicum; species Capsicum baccatum. The sequence continues at coordinate 178,190,442 of CM061550.1, forward strand.
TATTTTTATGATATGATTTAATAATTATCATTGCGAATAACACACTTTTACCATGAGGTGGTATTTTGAATGATTTTGGGATGTATGTCGAGAGGGTATTTTGGAATAATATTTTGAGATATGTGTCAAGCTTTATGCTTCCAATGACGATTTAAATTATTGAATATATATTTGAGACATGAGATGTCTTGATATCTATAATTGTAAATTTCATATTTTTATTTTGAATGATTTCGAGATATATGTTGAAATGGTATTTTGGAATGATTTTGAGATTTATGATAAGCTTAAAGCTTCTTTATGACGAAATTAAATCATTGAGCATATTGAGATATAGCATTTAAGAGGTTACCATGAGTCTTGATATTTTCTCAAAAATATTGATGTTGTCATGACTTGATAAATTGTTACATTTTGACATTTAAAAAGGTTGAGTTCTATTATTGAAATTTCATGATATTCGAAATTGGGTATACACTAAAATTACTTTATGAAGGATTTATAAGACTTTGAATTTTTTTTCAATATGGATATACATGATTACTTCATTACTCTACTTCTTAAATTGAGAATTTATGCTATGAATTGCATACTACTACAATGAATTGATATTTCTAAAGTCTTTCGAGATAAAAGTTTGAGTTGTACTACAAGATATGTATTCTTACTATGAATTGAACATCTCAAGTGCTTTTCAAAAGTTGTTGTCATGATTTAATTGTTGAATTGAAAGAATAATCATTTGAGTACATTGACCTTGAACTCGCAGAGTCGAGATGATTTTGACTATGTGAAAGATTGATTTTGATATAGATGTTAAGATAAATTTTGGTAATTTTTTTCCGGATGATTTTGATGAGTTGAATTGTTGAAAATGTTATGTGTTAAGTCTTCATATCCTTGTCCAAATGTCGAGTCGGTTATGGTTCAATGGATTGATACCTTATTGATGTTGAAAAAGATAAAAATGTTTAAAGTCGAAGTTGGGGTTAGGAATCCACAAATTGTTGATGAATTATAAATTGAGATATTTGTTTTGGTCTTTATGATAGACCCTTGTGATGATGATGGTGGATTTCCTAACGCGTTCTGAGCTTGTCGGGGAGTAGTACTTAGCACCAAGAGGGAAATTTGGTATTTCCCCAAACCTATGTGCCATATTAGGGTTCTTTGATGATGATATTATTGGCCAGAGTGCTCGAATGTGATTATTACAGTTTTAAGGTCGTACTCCCTAGCAAATAGTATGATGCTCCCACCAACGGGGGTTTCAAACATTGGCATTCCACGTAGCTTACGTGGGGTTGTAGGTTATAGGATACTCCCGTGTCCATAAAAGTTATGTTTCTTGAATTATAGAGTCATTCTGAGATTTGAGTCAAAGAGTTCATATATTATGATGAATTATGATTACCTATGATGAATTTTGACTTTATGATAATTTATGATGATTTAAGATAAATTATCATAATTTATGATTTTTGATGATTTACATGGATTATGAGATTTTACCATTTGAACTATTTATTATGAAAGTATAAAGAGTATGATTTGATATAACTCAAGCCAAGTGGTCATCATTGTATGTAGGCATGTTTTCATGAAATTGATGATGTTATTTAAAGTGTTGTAGGCACCCCCACATACTCAGTACATTCTCTTTGTGCTGACCCCATCTACTATTCTATTCAGTTGAAGCATCTGGTTAGTAGGTAAAGAAGTCCTTATAGTTCAAGGTCTTGTGTTGGTTATTTTGGTCCAGAGACACTGTATCTTCTTTTGTCTCCATATTGAGTGGGATAGTTGGGAGTCATGACCCGTTTATGTACAGGCAATACTAGTAGAGGCTTCATAGACAGTAGTAGTGGTTGATGTATCCAGTCTCCTTCTTGTATATGTATATGTGTTAGTAAAATTGTCATCTTCTAATTCTAATATTGTATTGAACAGATTCTGTATTGAGATATTTTTAGATTCATTCTCCTAGAATTATGTTTTAAATTAGTTGCTTTTAAGTTATACCTATAAAAGGGTTAGCTTGGGTTCACTTGTGACCCTCAGCACCGTGTGGAGTCTCGGGACTCAATTTTTGGGGCGTTACAAATTTGGTATCAGAGCACAGAGTTCCAGTGTTCTAGGGTGTCTATGAAGTCGTGTCTAGTAGAGTCTTATGGAACGGTATGGAGACGTCTGTAGTTTTCTTTGAGAGGCTATAAGGCATTTAGGAAAGGTTGTTGTTCTTTCATGTCTTCAATCGTGCAATAATTTTAAACCAGATAAGCTACCAAATTTCTTATCAGGATCTATAAGTGACAGTTTGTACTTTTTTATCTATGTGCTATTCTTGAGATAGTATGAGCAACATGTCCCAGTTTTTTCCCTGATAATGTTTTCAGACTGATTAGCAAAATATTTCAAAAGTATCATAAAAGTGTCTTCAGAAGATCCTCCCAGTGTGTTATAAGTTCCTGAAGTTTCATGTTATGTCCTCTTCTTTATGACTTGTTCGGCTAAGACTAAGTGGATGCGTACTCTTTGATCATCGAATATGGTATGTCAAGTTACTATCTCCCGTAATCTTGCTATCATCATGCTGTTGAAAAAAATAAAAAAAATAAAAGTCTAGTGATGCCGTGTAGGGCTCTTTCGATTCACTAGCACAGCTGTTTTGTTATTCACCTCAAACATTTTTCAAAACTCATATTCAAAGCCTAGTGGAGCCGTGTGTGGTCTATTTCGATCCACTAGCAACTTGTTGTTCATCTTGTTCCTTGTGCTGGCTAAAAATGTAGGATTTGGAGGTATAGTAGTAAGAAGGATGGTAAGTGTGATTTGTTGAGCATAAGCATAGCGTAATCCATTTTTGCATACATTTGGGGTTGATAGGGAGTGATATATGCTTGTGTGTCAATTTTGTGATGTAGTTTGTTCGAGGTATGAAATGGGTGTTGACGTTATTTGTATGCCAAAGAGTATAGGTTAGTAATGGAAGTACTCGGTGGGTGAGTGTTGTTAAATTATGTCGTTGCCGGGTTGCAAGAGGAAATTAAGTTAAGACGTAGAGAGCTATGAACTAAGTTAAGTTTGAATGATTGGTGATCGTGAAGGTGACTGTGACAATTTCTTGATTAATGGTATTAGTTGTTAGGAAGTGATCTAGTAGGCTTGAATAGTAGATATAAGAGCCTAAGTTGGGTTGATTCATGATTAAGTTTGATGTTGTGTTTATGATGAGAAAGTTCACCCAAGATATTATGGGATTGCTTTAATTTCAAGGATTAGTGTATGACTATAATGGTTGAGCTTCTTAGATGTGATTTTGATTCTTATAGTTTAGAAATATAAGTTTATAAGCGTGATTTTAATAAGAGATGACAGAGGTAGTGTGGTCTGTTAAGGATGAGAAAAATTTGAGTTGAGCGTTAGACTCTAAGATTGAAATTCCAAAGTTGAGCTGAAAGCGTTGAAGCTCTAGATGGTGTATAATCCGACTATCGGGTTGCTTATGCGGATTTGAGATTAGAAAGTGTGCAAGTGTTAGGTGTTTATTATTAGGGTTATAGAAGGATAGGTGGTAATTCGAGAAGTTCTGTGAGGATGTGGTTATATGCTTTCTGAGGTAGTCATTTGGGTGAAGTTTTATGGTTTTTGTGTGTGATTATGTATCAGACTCTCGAGTGAAGTGACTTTAGTTTAGATTAAAGTGTATAGTGTGTTACTGACCCAGAGCGATGGCTTAAGTCTAAGGGGGAAATGATAGATCAAGTAACCGAGTTAAGTGTTTGGATTCCAAAAGTGGTAAGAAAGGGGTTTTGCTTGACCCATTCCTATTTCAGTTCTTTCAGTTATTCCAGGGCCTACTCCTTCTTTACACTTCAGTTCCATGATCATAATTCGAGTTCATGATGTTAAATCTTCTATTCCTTATGCCTTGGTGAACGTCAAGTTATTCAGGGTATCTAGTCATATTTTAGACCAGTATGTTCTAGCCCTTTGATAACTTCTTTCGCAGGGTGAGAGATTGATGATGGATGGTTGGTTATATGGAAAAATACGTATTTTTTGTGGATAAGGGTGTTGAAGAATAGTTATCTAGATAAAAGAGAGAAAATGTTTCCTTATCTTGGTTAGAGAGGTGTCTACTTATTTTGAGCTAAGTAGTAATGTGAAGTAAGATTGAATTAAGCTTTCATGTATATTGTGGTTAGTTGAAGTTTTAAGTGGTTATCTTGAGGGATTGTGGTGTACATGTTTCAGATTCTTGAAGCTAGTTATGCTTTAATTCGTAAACTTCTACTAAACGATCTTTGTTTTCCAAATATTTCAGCACAGTCAATTAGAATCGTATAGGATACCTTCTCATTTATCATTTCATCATGTTATCCACGGATCTTAGGAATGAAATCATTTCCATATGGAGCATCTCAGTAGTTACGAGTATACCTCTGTTCATGCGTCATGCATATGAGCTAATTCATAGGTGCCCCGTGCACATTCTTGGTGACCCTGTGAAATAAGTGTTGTAGAGGAACACAGAGTCCCAAGGGGGAGATACCCCGTCACTTCTTAAAGCATCCATGTTTTAAACTCATCTAGTTCATGCTAAAGTTCTCATTAAGAGCCTTGAATTGCCTATTGTTTCATACACATTCATATATTCAAGAGTCAATTCAGCTAGATATTTATGCGTCAGATATGCATGTTCAGTTTGAGGACTAGGAAACTGTACTTCCAATTGTGCCGATATGTCTCAGATGTTCGCGTCCCTTATGAAGGTCAGTTGATCAGTGATTTTATCCTATCAAGTGACATTTGAGGATGAATGTTTCCAAGGGGGATATAACGTAATACCCTGGAAAATTTTCTTTATAAAGATTTCGTGAGAAACGTATCAAGTTCTACGTTAGAGAGATCCATAAATTTTCTGTGTAATATTTCTAAGACGTTGACCTTCCATTGCGTAGAGTATCGAATAATATTTCAAACGATATGTAGATCATCAAAAATGGACACTCGAGCGATGAGTTACGACCATTCCGATCGAACTATGAACAGTAAAACGTGAAGGAAATTAAAAAAAATTAGTGCAGCCAGGTGAATTTCAGGGTCAACTTCAAACGACCATAACTCCTTGTACATAGTCATCTGGGTGAGCTAGTATATATCAACGAAAATCTCTAAGAGTCCTCTTTCTAATAAAAATTATTTCATCTAATTTGTCTATCGGAATAAAACGTTATGGTCGATATATTTCAGCCTATCAAAACAGTCCACCAAATGACAGATTTGATATTATTTGTTTTTTTAAGGGCAATTTGATCATTTCACACACCCCTCTTGGACGAAAATTTGTCATTTAATCCATAATTGAACCTTCAAAATTCATTTTCTCCATGAAACATTTGGGATAGTGAAACCCTAGCCAAATTTCACCTTCAAATATCTTTCAATTTCACCGTATAAATTCAAAATTAATCTGACAAACGAACTCCTCATTTCAAGACCTTCGAGGAGAACCCATTATTTCTTCGAACAGGATTCCGTTATCAAGAAGTCAATTTCAAGGTATGTGGGGTTTTGAACAAGAACAATCTTCCGTTCTTGTACCCAAAGCTTTAATTTTACTATGGTTTTACATGAATTTAAAAGTGAGATTATGTCTAAATAATTCGATTATGAGATTATGATGGTTGAATGAATAAACTTTGATTTATATGATTATCTCAATATTTTTATGATATGATTTAATAATTATCATTGCGAATTACATACTTTTACCACAAGGTGGTATTTTGAATGATTTTAGGACGTATGTCAAGATGGTATTTTGGAATAATATTTTGAGATATGTCTCAAGCTTTACGCTTCCCAATGACGATTTGAATTATTGAATATATATTTGAGACATGAGATGTCTTGATATCTATAATTGTAAATTTCATATTTTTATTTTGAATGATTTCGAGATATATGTTGAAATGATATTTTGGAATGATTTTGAGATTTATCATAAGCTTAAAGCTTCTTTATGACGAAATTAAATCATTGAGCATATTGAGATATAGAATTTAAGATGTTACCTTGAGTCTTGATATTTTCTCAAAAATATTGATGTTATCAAGACTTGATAAATTCTTACATTTGACATTTAAAAAGGTTGAGTTCTATTATTGAAATTTCATGATATTCGAAAATGAGTATACACTAAAATTACTTTATGAAGAATTTATAAGACTTTGAATTTTTTTCCAATATGGATATACATGATTAATTCATTACTCTACTTCTTAAATTGAGAATTTATACTATGAATTGCATACTACTACAATGAATTGATATTTCTAAAGGCTTTCGAGATAAAAATCGTGATTTGAGTTGTACTACGAGATATGTATTCTTATTATGAATTGAAGCTCTCAAGTGCTTTTCAAAAGCTGTTGTCATGATTTAATTGTCGAATTGAAAGAATAATCATTTTAGTTCATTGACCTTGAACTCGCAGAGTCGAGATGATTTTGACTATGAGAACGATTGATTTTGATATTGATGTTGAGATGAATTTTGGTATTTTTTTTGGATGATTTTGATGAGTTGAATTGTTGAAAATATTACGTATTGAGTCTTCATAACCTTGTCCAAATGTCGAGTCGGTTATGATTCAATGCATTGATACCTTGTTGATGTTGTAAAATATTGAAATGTTTTAAATCGAAGTTGGGGTTAGGAATCCACAAATTGTTGATGAATTATAAATTGAGATATTTGTTTTGGTCTTTATGATAGACCCTTGTGATGATGATGGTAGATTTCCTAATACGTTCTGAGCTTGTCGGGGAGTAGTACTTAGCACCGAGAGGGAAATTTGGTATTTTGCTAAACCTATGTGCCACCGTAGGATTGTTTGATGATGATATTATTGGCCAGAGAGCCCTATTGTGATTATTGAGGTTTTAAGGTCGTACTCCCTGGAAAAGAGTATAACGCTCCCGCCAATGGTGGTTTCAAACGTTGGTATTCCATGTAGCTCACGTGGGGCTGTCAGTTATAGAAAACTCCCCTGTCCATAAAAGTCATGTTTCTTGAATTATCAAGTCACTACGAGATTTGAGTCAAAGAGTTGAGATATTATGATGAATTATGATTACCTATGATGAATTTTGAAGATATGATAATTTATGATGATTTATCATAATTTATGATTTTTGATGATTTACATGGATTATGAGATTTTACCATTTGAACTTTTTATTATGAAAGTATGAAGAGTATGATTTGATATAACTCAAGCTAAGTGAGTCATCATTGTCCATATGCATGTTTTCATGAAATTGATGATATTATTTAAAGTGTTGCATGCACCCCCACATACTCAGTACATTCTCATTGTGCTAACCCCCATCTACTATTCTATTCAGTTTCAATATCTGGTCAGCAAGTAAAGGAGTCCTTATAGTTCTTGGTCTTGTGTTGGTTGTTTCAGTTCAGAGACACTGTATCTTCTTCAGTCGGCCATATTGTGTGAGATGGTTGGGAGTCATGACCCATTTATGTACAGGCAATACTAGTAGAGCCTTCATAGACAGTAGTAGTGGTTGATGTATTCAGACTCTTTCTTGTATATGTATATGTGTTAGTAGAATTGTCATCTTGTAATTCCAATATTGTATTGAACAAATTCTCTATTGAGATATTTTTAGCTTCATTCTCTTAGAATTATGTTTTAAATCAGCTGCTTTTGAGATATACCTATAAAAGGGTTAGCTTGGGGTCACTTGTGACCCTCAGCAGCGTGTGGCATCTCGGGACTCGATTTTCAAGGCGATACAATCTATCTGAGGATGAAAGGTTATACTAAGGTAAACTTGGGTACCATGACCCTTTTGGAATGCTTTCCAGAAGAGATAGGTGAACTAGGTACCTCTTTCTTGAATAATAGATAATGGAACACTATTCAATCTAACCATGCTTCTGATGCACTAACTTAACCCACTGACCTATAGAGAACTTAGCCACAAACTCTGCAACATCTATCTTAATACCACCCCACTAATAGATCTCCCACACATTGTGGTACATCTTAGTATCCCCTAGATGAATAAAGTAGCGCGTACCATGCGCTTCTACATGAATTCGTTGCCTCAGGTCCTCTATACCCAAAACATACAGACGACCCTAACAACAGAGAACACAATCTCTCCCTGGGAGAAAACCTCAACCTTCTAATCCATAACAGACTCTTTTAACTTAACAAGATTGGGATTTCTATCTTGATTTTCTTTTACCTCAGATACTAGAGATGATTCTGAAATATTCTGAACCCATATACTACTCTTTGCTGAATCAACTAAGTGTAAACCTAGTCGGGCAAGCTGATGGACTTCTTGAGCTAAGTTCTTCTTACTATCCTCAATATGAGCAACACTACCCATAGACCGTTTACTGAGAGCGTTGGCCACTACATTAGCCTTGCCCGGATGATAAAGGACACTCATGTCATATAACCTTTAAGAGCTCTAACCACCTTTTCTGACGAAGATTAAGATCTTTCTAAGAGAACAAGTATTGAAGGATTTTATGATCTTTGAACACATCTACATGAACACCGTACAAGTAATGCCTCCAAATCTTCAAGGCAAAACCTACGGCTACAAACTCAAGGTCATGAGTAGGATAATTCTTCTCATGGGGCTTAAGTTGTCTGGAGGCGTAGGTTATGACCATACCATGCTGTATAAAGACACAACCCAAGCACACTCTAGATGCATCACAGTACACCATGAACCTATCTGAACCATCTAGAAGAGCTAAAACTAGGGCTGAGGTGAGTCGAGTCTTCAAATCCTGAAAACTCTTCTTGCAAGGATCTGACCTCTGAAACTTGACTTTCTTTTATGTCAATCTGGACATAGAGGATGCAATAGAAGAAAATCCTCCAACAAACCATCTGTAAAAACTAGAAAACCTCAAGAAACTCCTAATATTTGATAGAGAGATAGGGTGAGGCTAGTTTCTTACTGCTTTAGTCTTTTGAGGATCAACCCATATGTCATCACCAGAAATGATATGACAAAGGAATGCTAATGACCTAAGCCAGAATTTGCACTTACTAAATTTGGTGAACAACTAATGATTTCTGAGAGTCTACAATACTATTTTGAGATGGTTTGCATGATCACACTCACTGCGGGAATAGATAAGACTATCATCTATAAAGACTACGATGAACATGTCAAAGTACAGCTTGAACACACAGTTCATCAAGTCCATGAAAATTGTTGGGGCATTGGTAATACCAAAGGACATGACTAAAAATCGAAGTGACCATACCAAGTTCGGAAAGCTATTTTTGGAATGTCACATCCTCTTACTCTAAGCTGATAATAGCCTGATCCGAGGTCTACCTTAGAGAAATAGCTAGCACCTTAAAGTTGGTATAACAAATCATCGATTCTGGGAGTTAGAGACTATTCTTGATCGTGACTTTATTGACCTAACGGTAATCAATGCCCATTCTGAGAAAACCATTTTTTTCACACGAATAAGACTGGTGCACCCCACGAGTACACACTAGGTTTGATAAATCCCGTATCTAAGAGTTCCTCAAATGCTCTGAGTTTTGTTGCTTCCATTCTGTATGGAGGAATAAATATGGGCTGAGTGTATGAAAGAAGGTCTATGCCGAAGTCTATTTCCCTTTCAGGAGGAATTCTGGGAAGATATTCGAGAAAGACATCGAAATATTCATTCACTATTGGGACTGATCCGAGACTAGGATTTTAGGAACTATATTTCTTAACTCAAACTAGATGATAGACGCATCCCTTAGATATCGATTTTTGTGCCCGAAGGTACGAAACAAGCTGACCTCTGAACGCTAAAGTACTACCCCTCCACTCTAGGACAGGTTTAGTTATAAATTCAAACAGGACAAATGTTTTTTGGTAGTTGACTGTGGCATAGAAGGAAGAAGACAATCCATGCCGAGAATGACATTGAAATAAGTCATCTCTAATTCGACTAAGTCTGCTGATGTGGCTTTCTGAAATATCTCTATAAAATGTCCATAACTTTTTACTCCGATACAAGATTTGGATAAAATTGGTATTGTTGGAAAGATAATTAAATTTCCCACTTGATAAATATTTGAAATTGGGGAATTCTATTTGATTTAAACATTAATCATTTAGGAAGTCATCACTAACTATTCTGGACAATAGATTTGACTTGAACAAAGTTTGGCGTACTAAAATATGTCCCACTTGGAAATATCCTTCCTCGAATGGGACTGACTAGACTGGGAAAGCTGATAGACTGATCTTACGTAAGGGACATTAACATTTGAACATATTTATATGACTGGAACTTCTGATATACTGAAATCTCATACTAAATATGCAAGTCTGATGCATGGATATGTGATGGATAGTCTTCATGAATCCATGACTAAAATTACTGAGAAGCTGAGTTTCTCGTTACGACAATGTATATCGGATGCATTAATAAGTGACAAACATGATACATGAATATGTAATTGTACATGCAATGGTATTTGATACGAAGTTTATAACTAAAATCTGAACATAAAACTGAATAATCTTAAGGAAATCTATTACCTTGGGCTGAGTCTGAGTTTGCGGAGAAGAGGTGAGGATACTAGGTCCTCATGTCTTCTTCTGTTTCCCAAGTAGCTCCATCAACGAACTGATTCCACAAGAGGGACTTCTTTGTTCCGCAGTCTGTGAGTCTGGTAGTTAAGAATTTCGATTGGAATCTCTTCGGAAGAAAGGTTGTTTTGAATGTCTAAGCCCTCAACCTGTACTACATCTGTTGGGTCACCGATGAACTTCTTTAGCAAGGAAACATGGAGAACTAGATAAACTAAGGCTAGATATGAAAACAATTCGAGCTCATAAGCTACCTTGCCGAAGCAACTTAAAATTTTGAAGGGACAGACATATGAGGGACTGAGCTTTCCCTTGTTACTCAACCGATTCACTCCCTTCATGGGAGAGATTTTCAAGTACACATAATCAGCAATATTGAACTTGAGATCCTTTCTGCGCACATCTACGTATGATTTTCGTCGGCTCTGTGACCTCACCCACAACAAAACAACTGATTGGATTTTTGTACTTCCTACCATAGAGAGATTCAAATGGAGACATCAGAATACTGGAAAGATAGATTTTATTTTATTCAAACAAAATCAAAGGCAAGTGGTCATCCCAACTCCCCTTGAAATCAATTGCACATGCCCTTAGCATATATTCAAAGGTCTAAATGGTCCTTTTTGGTTGACCATCTGTCTGAGGATGATAGGCTAGGCTAAGGTGAACTTGGGTACCAAGACCCTTTTGGAATGCTTTCCATAAGTGAGAGGTGAACTGGGTACTTTTTTCTTGAATAATAGACAACGGAACACCATTCAATCTAACCATGCTTCTAATGCTCTATCTTAACTAGATGAGATATAGAGCACTTAGCCACAAACTCCGAAATATCACTCTTTATCCCACCCCACTAATAGATCTCCCACAAGTTGTGGTACATCTTAGTGTCCCCTAGATGAATAAAGTAGCGTGCACCATGCGCTTCTGCATGAATTCGTTGCCTCAATTCCTCTACACTCGAAACATAAAGATGACCCAAACAACAAAGAACACAATCTCCCCCAGGGAAAAAAACCTCAACCTTCTAATCTCTAACAGACTCTTTTAACTAAAAAAGATTGGGATTTCTATCTTACTTTTTTTTCACCTCAGATACTGGAGATTATTCTTAACTATTCTGAACCCATAAACTACCTTCTGCTAAATCGACTAAGTGGAAACCTAGTCGGGCGAGCTAATGGACTTCCTGAGCTAACTTCCTTGTACTATCCTCAATATAAGCAAAACTACACATAGATAGTTTACTAAGAGCGTAGGCCACTATATTGGCCTTGCTAGGATGATAAAGGACACTCATGTCATAACCTTTAGGAGATCTAACCACCTTTTCTGATGAAGATTAAGATCTTTCTAAGAGAACACGTATTGAAGGATTTTATGATCTTTGAACACATCTACATAAACACCGGACAAGTGATGCCTCCAAATCTTAAAGGCAAAACCTATGGCTACTAACTCAAGGTTATGAGTAGGATAATTCTTCTCATGGGGCTTAAATTATCTGGAGGCGTAGGTTATGAAAATACCATGCTGTATGAGGACACAACCCAAACCCACTCTAGCTACATCACAGTACACCACGAACCCATCTGAACCATCTGCAAGAGCTAAAACTAGGGTTGAGGTGAGTCGATTCTTCAAATCCTGAAAACTCTTTTTGCAAAGATCTGACCACTGAAACTTGACTTTCTTTTGTGTCAATCTGGACATAGGGTATGGAATAGAATAAAATCCCCCAACAAACCATCTATACTAACTAGCAAACCTCAAGAAACTCCTAATATCTGATAAAGAGACAGGGTGAGGCTAATTTCTTACTGCTTCAGTCTTTTGAGGATCAACCCTAATGTCATCACCAGAAATGATATAACCAAGAAATTCTACTGACCTTATCCAAAATTTGCACTTACTGAATTTGGTGAACAAGCGATGATTTCTGAGATTCTAAAATACTATTCTGAGATGGTTTGCATGATCACGTTCACTGTGAGAATAGATAAGAATATCATCTACAAATACTACGCTAAACATGTCCAAGTACAGCTTGAACACATGGTTCACTAAGCCCATGAAAGTTGTTGGGACAATGGTAAGACCAAAGGACATGACTAAGAAATCGAAGTGACCATACCAAGTTTGGATAGCTATTTTGGAATATCACATCCTCTGACTCAGAGTTGATGATAGCCTGATCTGAGGTCTATATTAGAGAAATAGCTGGCACCCTAAAGTTGGTTAAATAAATCACCAATTCTGGGAAGTGGATACTTGTTCTTGACCGTGACTTTATTGATCTGATGGTAATCAATGCACATTCTGAGAAAACTATTTTTCTTTCACACGAATAAGATCGGTGCACCCCGCGGGTACACACTAGGTTTGATAAATCCCTTATCTAAGAGTTTCTTCACTTCTTGGAGTTCTTCTGGTGCCATTCTCTATGGAGGAATAATATGGGTTGAGTATATGAAAAAGGTCTATGCCAAAGTCTATTTCCCTTTCAGGAGAAATTCTGGGAAGATATTCGAGAAAGACATCAGAATATTCATTCACTACTGGGACTGATCCTAGAATAGAAGTTTTGGAATTAGATTTATTAAATCAAATAAGATGATAGACATATCCCTTAGATATTATTTTTCATGCCCGAAGGTAGGAAACAAGATGACCTCTGAACGCTGAAGTACTACCACTCCACTCTAGGATAGGCTTATTCAGAAATTGAAACTCGACAACTCTATTTCTACAACTGACTATGACATAGAAGGAATGAAGACAATCCATGCTGAGCATGATGTCAAAATAAGTCATCTCTAATTCGACTAAGTTTGCTGATATGACTTTCTAAAATATCTCTATAATATGTCCATAACCTTTTACTCCAATACAAGATTTGGATGAAATTGGTATTGTTGGAAAGCTAATTAAATTTCCCACATGATAAATAGTTCAAATTGGGGAAATTATATCTGATTTAAACATTAATCATTAAGGAATTCATCATTAACTCTTCTGGACACTAGATTTGACTTAAAGAAAGTTCAGGGTATTACAATATCTCCTCCTTGGGAACATTCATCATCGAATAGGACTAACTAGATTGGAAAAGCTAATAGACTGATCTTACGTAAGGAAAATTAACATTTGAACATGTCTATATGATGGGAACTTCTGATTTACTGAAATCTCATACTAAATATACATGTCTGATGCATGGATATGTGATGGATTGTCTTCATGAATCCATGATTGAAATTACTGAGAAGCTGAGTTTCTCATGACGAGAATGTATATCAGATGCTTGAATACATGAGTGACATGATACATGAACATATAACTGGATATGCAATGGTATATGATACCAACTATATAACTAAAATCTGAATATGAAACATAATAATCTTAATGAAATCTATTACCTTGGGCTGATTCTGAGTTTGTGGAATAGAGGTGAGGATACTTGGTCCACATGTCTACTTATGCTTCCCAAGTATCTCCCTCAACGGACTAATTCCGCTAGAGGTACTTCTTTGTTCCTCAGTCTGTAAGTCTGGTAGTTAAGAATTTCAACAGGGATCTTTTCAAAAGAAAGGTTGTTTTGAATGTCTAAGCCCTCAATCGGCACTACATCTGTTCGGTCACCTATGCACTTATTTAGCATGGATACATTGAGCACAAGATGAACTGAGGCTTGATATAAAGGCAATTAGAGCGCACAAGCTACCTTGCCGAAATGACTTAGAATTTGGAAGGGACCGACATATCAGGGACTGAGCTTTCCCTTCTTGATGAATCGCTTCACTCCCTTCATGGGAGAGATTTTTAATTACACATAATCAGCAATATTGAACTCGAGATCCTTTCTATACATATCTAAGTATGATTTTCGTTGTCTCTGCGACCTTACCTACTTCAAACCAACCGATTAGAGTTCTGCACCTCCTACTGTAGAGAGATTTAAATGGAGATATCTAAACATTTGAAAGATAGCTGTTGTTGTATGAAAAAAAAATCAAAGGAAATTAGTCATCCCAACTCCCCTTAAAATCAATTGCACACTCCCTTAGCATATCTTCCAAGGTCTGAATGGTCCTTTCTGCTTGACTACTAATAGATCTCCCGTAAGCTACGGTACATCTTAGTGTCCTCTGGATGAATAAAGTAGCACACACTATGCGCTTCTACAAGAATTCGTTGCCTCAAGTCCTTTACACCTGAAACATACAGACTACCCTGAAAACAGAGCACACCATCTCCCTTTGGGAGAAAACCTCTACCTTTTGATCTCTAATTGACTCTTTTAACTTAATAAGACTGCGATCTCTATCTTGATTTTATTTCAACTCAGATACTAGAGATGATTTGGAACTATTATGAACCCATATACTACTTTCTGCTGAATCGATTGAGTGGACACCTAGTCTGGAAAGAAGATGGACTTCATGAGCTAAATTTTTCTGACTATCCCCAATATGAGCAACACTACCCATAGATAGTTTACTTAGAGGATCGGCCACAACATTGGCTTTGCTCGAACGATAAAGGACACTCATGTCATAACCTTCAGGAGCTCTAACCACCTTCTTCGATGAAGATTAAGATCTTTCTAAGAGAACACGTAGTGAAGGCTTTTATGATCTCTGAACACATCTACATGAATACCATACAAGTAATGTCTCCAAATCATTAAGGCAAAACTTTCGGCTACTAACTCAAGGTCATGAGAAGGATAATTTTTCTCATAGGGCTTAAATTGTCTGGAGGCATAGGTTATGACCATTCCATATTGTATGAGCACATAACCCAAACCTACTCTAGATGAATCACAGTACACCACGAACCCATCTGAACCATTTGGAAGAGCTAAAACGGAGGCTGAGGTGAGTCGAGTCTTGAACTCCTGAAAACTCTTTTTGCAAGGATCTGACCACTGAAACTTGACTTTCTTTTATGTTAATCTGGGCATAGAGGATGTAATAGAAGAAAATCACCCAAAAAACCGTCTGTAATAACTAGCCAACCTCAAGAAACTCCTAATATCTGATGGAGAGACAAGGTGAGTCTATTTTCTTACTGCTTCAGTCTTTTGAGGATCAACCCTATTGTCATCACCAAAAACGATATGACCAGGGAATGCTACTAACCTAAGCCAAAATTTACACTTACTAAATTTGGCAAACAAACTAATGATTTCTGAGAGTCTGCAATACTATTCTGAGATGCTTTGTATGATCATGCTAATTACGGGAATAGATAAGAATATCATCTATACAGACTATGATGAACATGTCTAAGTAAAACTTGAGTACATGGTTCATCAAGTCCCTGAAATCTACTGGGGCATTTCTAAGACCAAAGGACATGATTAAGAAATCAAAGTGACCATACTGAGTTTGGAAAGCAGCTATGTTTTGGAATGTCATATCCTTTGACTCTAAAATGATGATAGCTTGATCTGAGGTTTATCTTAGAAAAATAGATGGCACCCTGAAGTTGGTCAAACAAATAAGCAATTCTGGGAAGTGGATACTTGTTCTTGATCGTGACTTTATTGAGCTGACGATAATCAATTTCCATTCTGGGAAAACCATTTTTCTTTAACACAAATAAAATTGGTGCACCCCATGGGTACACACTAGGTCTGATAAATCCCTTATCTAAGAGTTCCTTCAATTCTCTGAGTTCTGCTGGTGCCATTCTGTATGGAGGAATAAATATGGGCTGAGTATATGAAAGAAGGTCTATGCCGAAGTCTATTTCCCTTTCAGGAGGAATTTCAGGAAGATATTTGGTAAAGACATCAGAATATTAATTCACAACTAGGACTGAAATGAGACTAGGTATTTTGGAACTGGATTCCTTTAACTCAAATAAGATGATAGACACATCCCTTATATATCATTTTCCATGACCGAAGGTAGGAAACAAGTTGACATCTGAACGCTGAAGTACTACCCCTCCACTCTAGGATAGGTTCATTCAGAAATTGAAATTGGACCACTCTATTTTTGTAGTTAACCGTGGCATAGAAGGAATGAAGACAATCCAAGCCGAGAATGACATCCAAATAAGTCATCTCTAATTCGACGAAGTCTTCTTATGTTACTTTCTGAGATATCACTATAAAACTTCCATAACTTTTTACTCCGATACAAGATTTGGACGAAATTGGTATTGTTGGAAAGCTAATTAAATTCTCCACGTGATAAAAAGTTGAAATTGGGGAAATTCTATCTGATTTAAATATTAATCATTCAGGAAGTCATCATTAACCCTTCTGGACACTAGATTTGACCTAAAGAAAGTTTGGGGCATTACAATATCTCCCCCTTGGGAACATTCGTCCTCCAATGGAACTAACTAGACTGGGAAAGCTTCTAGACTAATCATACATAAGGGACATTAACACTTGAACATGTCTATATGACTAGAACTTCTGATATATTAAAATCTCATACTGAATATGCATGTCTGATGCATGGATATGTGATGGATAGTCTTCATGAATCCATGACTTAAATTACTGAGAAGCTGAGTTTCTTGTGATGAGAATGTATATCTGATGCATGAATACGTGAATGACATTATACATGAACCTATAACTGGATATGCAATGGTATTTGATACCAAGTTTATAACTAAAATCTAAACATGAAACTGAATAATATTAAGGAAATTTATTACCTTGGGCTGAGTCTAAGTTTGTGGAGAATAGGTGAGGATACTTGGTCTATATGTCTGCTTCTGTTTCCTAACTAGCTCCCTCAAAGGACTTATTCAACTAGAGGGACTTCTTTGTTCCGTAGTCTGTGAGTCTGGTAGTTAAGAATTTTGACTAGGATGTATTTGAAAGAAAGGTTGTTTTGAATGTCGAAGCCCTCAACCTGTACTACGTCTATTAGGTCACCTATGCAATTATTTAGCAAGGAGACATGGATCACTAAATGAACTAAGGATAGATATGAATCCAATTCAAGCTCATAAGCTACCTTGCCGAAATGACTTAGAATTTTGGAGGGACCGACATATGAGGGACTAAGCTTTCCCTTCTTGCCGAATTTCTTCACGCCCTTCAAGGGAGAGATTTTCAAGTACACATAATAAGGAATATTGAACTTGAGATCCTTTCTGCGCACATCTATATATGATTTTTGTCGGCTCTATGAACTCACCCACTTCAAAGCAACCGATTGGAGTTCTGCACCTCCTACCGTAGAGAGATTAACATGGATACATCTAAATAGTGGAAAGATAGTTTTTGTTGTATGCAAACACAATCAAAGGCAAGTGGTCATCCCAACTCCCCTAGAAATCAATTGCACACGCCCTTAGCATATCTTCCAATGTCTGAATGGTCCTTTCTACTTGACCATCTGTCTAAGGATAAAAGGCTGTGCAAAGTTGAACTTGGGTACCAAGACCCTTTTGGAATGCTTTCCAGTAGTGATAAGTGAACTGGGTACCTCTTTCTTGAATAGCAGGCAATGGAACACCATTCAATTTGACCATGTTTCAGATGCTCTATCTTAACCCATTGATATATAGAGCACTTAGCTACAAACTCTGTACCATCTTACTTTATCCCACCCCACTCATAGATCTCCCACAAGTTGTGGTATATCTTAGTGTCCCCTGGATGAATAAAGTAGTGCGCATAATGAGCTTCTACATGAATTTGTTTCCACAAGTCCTATACACTCGAAACAAATAAGAGACCCTAACAACAAAGAACACAATCTCCCCCAGGGAAAAAAACCTCAACCTTCTAATCTCTAACATACTCTTTTAACTTTAAAAAATTGGGATTTCTATCTTGCTCTTCTTTCACCTCAGATACTGGAGATTATTCTTAACTATTCTGAACTTTTATACTACCTTCTGCTAAATCGACTAAGTGGACACCTAGTCGGGTGAGCTAATGGACTTCATGAGCTAACTTCTTCTTACTATCCTAATTATGAGCAAAACTACCCATAAACAGTTTACTGAGAGCGTTGGCCACTACATTGGCCTTGCCCGGATGATAAAGGACACTCATGTCATAACTTCAGGAGCTCTAACTACCTTTTCGGACGAAGATTAAGATCTTTCTAAGAGAACACATACTGAAGGCTTTTATGATCTTTGAACACATCTATATAAACACCATAGAAGGAATTCCTCCAAATATTAAAAGCAAAACCTACGGCTACTAACTCAAGGTCATAAGTAGGATAATTCTTCTTATGGGACTTACGTTGTATGGAGGTGTAGGTTATGACCATACCATGTTGTATGAGGACACAACCCAAAACTACTCTAGATGCATCACAGTACACCACTAACCCATCTAAACAATCTGGAAGAGCTAAAACTGGGGCTAAGGTAAGTCGAGTCTTCAACTCCTGAAAACTCATCTTGCAAGGATCTGACCACTGAAACTTGACCTTTTTTGTGTCAATCTAGACATAGAGGATGCAATAGAAGAAAATCCATGAACAAACCATCTATAATAACTATCACACCTTAAGAAACTCCTAATATCTGCTAGAGAGACAGGGTGAGGCTAGTTTCTTACTACTTCAGTCTTCTGAGGATCAACTGTAATGTCATCACCAAAAATTATATGACCAAGCAATGCTACTAACCTAAGACCAAATTTGCATTTACTAAATTTGGCGAATAACTGATGATTTCTGAGAGTCTGTAATATTATTCTGAGATGGTCTACATAACCACGCTCACTCAGGTATAGATAGGAATATCATCTATAAAGAATATGATGAACATATCCAAGTACAGCTTGGACAAATGGTTCATCAAGTCCATGAAAGTTGCTAGGGCATTTATAAGACCAAAGGACATGACTAAGAAATTGAAGTAACTATATTGAGGTTAGAAAGATATTTTTGGAATGTAACATCCTCTGAATCTGAGCTGAGATAGCCTGATCTGTAGTCTATATTAGACAAATAGATGGCACCCTGAAGTTGGTCAAACAAATCATCGATTCTGGAAAGTGGATACTTGTTCTTGACCATGACTTTATTGAGCTGACAGTAATCAATGCCCATTCTGAGAAAACCATTTTTCTTTCACACGAATAAGACTGGTGCACCCCACGGGGAAACACTAGGTCTAATAAATACCTTATGTAAGAGTTGCTTCAATTCTTTAAGTTCTGTTAGTGCCATTCTATATGGAGGAATAAATATGGGCTTTGTATATGAAAGAAGGTCTATGTAGAAGTCTATTTCCCTTTTGGAAAGAATTCTGAGAAGACATTTGAGAAAGACATCATAATATTTATTCTGTACTGTGACTGATCCGAGTCTAGGAGTTTTGGAACTAGATTCCTTCCCTCGAACCAGATAATACACACATATCTTTGATATTATTCTCCATGCCCAAAGGTAGGAAACAAGTTGACATCTGAACACTGAAGTACTACCCCTCCACTCTAGGATAGGTTCATTCGAAAATTGAAAATAGACCACTCTATTTCTATAGTTGACTATGGCATGGAAGGAATGAAGAAAATACAAGACGAGAATGACATCAAAATAAGTCATCTCTATTTCTACTAAGTCTGCTGATGTGACTTTCTGAAATATCTCTACAAAATGTCCATAAATTTTTACTCTGATACAAGATTTGGACAAAATTGGCATTGTTGGAAAGCTAATTAAATTTCCCTTATGATAAAAAGTTTAAATTGGGGAAATTCTATCTGATTTAAACATTAATAATTTAGGAATACATCACTAACTCTTCTGGACACTAGATTTGACTTAAAAAAAGTTTGGGGTATTACAATATCACCCCCTTGGGAACATTCATCCTCGCATAGGACTGACTAGACTGGGAAAGATGATAGACATATCTTAGTAAGGGACATTAACATTTGAATATGTCTATATGACTGGAACTTCTGATATACTAAAATATCATACTGAATATGCATGTCTGATGCATGGAAATATGACGGATAGTCTTCATGAATCCATGACTGAATTTACTTAGAAGTTGAGTTTCTCATGATAAGAATGTATATCTTATGAATGAATACGTGACTTACAAGATACATGAACATATAACTGGATATTTAATGGTATTTGATACCAAGTTTATAACAAAAATCTGAACATGAAACTGAATAATCATAAGGAAATCTATCACCATGGGCTGAGTCTGAGTTTGCAGAGAAGAGGTGAGGATACTTGGTCCGCATGTCTGCTTTTTTTTCCCAAGTATCTCCCTCAACGGAATGATTCCGCTATAGGGACTTCTTTGTTCCTCAGTCTGTGAGTCCGGTAGTTAAGAATTTCGACTGGGATCTCTTTGAAAGAAAGGTTGTTTTGAATGTCTAAGCCCTCAACCTGTACTACATCTATTGGGTCACCTATGAACTTATTTAGCAAGGAGACATGGAGCTATAGATGAACTAAGGCTAGATATTAAGGTAATTCGAGCTCAAAAGCTACTTTTCCGTAACGACTTAGAACTTTGAAGGGACCGGACATATCAGGGACTGAGATTTCCCTTCTTGCCGAATTGCTTCACACCCTTCATGGGAGAGATTTTCAAGTATACATAATCAGCAATATTGAACTCAAGATCCTTTATGCGCATATCTATGTATGATTTCTGTCGGCTCTGCGACCTTACCCACTACGAACAAACCAATTAGAGTTCCGCACCTCTTACAGTAGAGAGTTTTAAATTAGATATCTGAATACTGGAAAGATAGCTATTGTTGAATGCAAAATCAATCAAAGACAAGTGGTCATCCCAACTCCCCTTGAAATCATTTGCACACGCCCTTAGTATATCTTTCAAGGTCTAAATGGTCCTTTCTGCTTGACCATCTGTCTTAGGATGAAAGGTTGTGCTAAGGTGAACTTGGTTACCAAGACCCTTTTGGAACGCTTTCCAAAAGTAAGAGCTGAACTGGGTACATCTAACTTAAATAATAGAAAATAAAACACCGTACAATCTGACCATACTTCTGATGCTCTTTCTTAACCTACTAACATATAGAGCACTTAGCCAAAAACTCTGCAACATCTCTCTTCATCCCACCCCACCAATATATCTCCCGTAAGTTATGGTACATCTTAGTGGCCCCTAGATGAATAGGGTAGCGCACACCATGCGTTTCTATAAGAATTCGTTGCTTAAAGTCCCCTATACCCGAAACATACAGACGACCCTGACAACAAAGAAAACCATCTCCCCTTTGGAGAAAACCTCTACCTTATTATCTCGAACCGACTCTTTAAACATAAAAAGACTGGGATCTCTATCTTGCTTTTCTTTCACCTCGGATACTAGAGATAATTCTAAACTATTCTAAACCCATATACTACCTTCTGCTGAATCGATTAAGTGGACACCTAATCTGGCATACTGATGGACTTCCTAAGCTAACTTCTTCTTACTATCCTTAATATGAGCAACACTACTCATAGTCAGTTTACTGAGAGCATCGACCACTACATTGTCCTTGCCCGGATGATAAAGGACACGCATGTCATAACTTTCAGGATCTCTAACCACCTTCTCTGACGAAGATTAAGATCTTTCTAAGAGAATACTTACCAAAGGCTTTTATGATCTATGAACATATCTACATTAACACCATACAAGTAATGCCTCCAAATCTTTAAGGCAAAAACTATGGCTGCTAACGCAAGGTCATGAGTAGGATAATTCTTCTCAAGGGGCTTAAGTTTCCTGGAGGCATAGGTTATGACGGTACCATGTTGTATAAGGACACAACCCAAACTCAATCTAGATGCATCACAGTACACCACAAACCCATCTGAACTATCTGGTATAGCTAAAACTGGGGATGAGGTAAGTCGAGTCTTCAACTCCTGAAAACTCTTCTTGCAAGGATCTGACCACTTAAATTTGACTTTCTTTTGAGTAAATCTAGAAATAGGGGATGTAATAGAAGAAAATCCCCCAACAAACCATCTATAAGAAACTTCTAATATCTAATGTAGAGATAGGGTAGGCTAGTTTCTTTCTTCTTCAGTCTTTTAAGGATCAACCCTAATGCTATCACCAGAAATAATATGACCAAGTAATGCTACTGACCTAAGCCAAATTTGCACTTAATGAATTTGGCAAGCAACTGATGACTTCGGAGAATGTGCAATACTATTCTAAGATGGTTTGCATAACACACTCACTGTGGGAATAGATAAGACTATTATCTATAACGACTATGATGAATATGTCCAAGTACTGATTGAACACGAGTTCATCAAGTCCATGTAAGCAGCTGGGGCTTTGATAAGACCAAAGGAGATGACTAAGAATTCGAAGTGACCATACCAAGTTTGGAAAGCTATTGTTTGAATGTCACATCCTCTGACTATGAGCTGATGATAGCCTGATCTGAGGTTTATCTTAGAGAAATAACTGGCACCCTGAAGTTGGTCAAACAAATAATCAATTTTGGGAAGTGGATACTTGTTCTTTAACGTGACTTTATTGAATTGATGGTAATCAATGCACATTCTGAGAGAACTATTTTTCTTTCACATGAATAAGACTGGTACACCCCTCGGGGATAAACTAGGTCTGATAAATCCCTTATCTAAGAGTTCTTTCAAATGTTCCTTCAATTCTCTGAGTTCTGCTATTTTCATTTTATATGGTGAAATAAATATGTGCTGAGTATATGAAAGAAGGTCTTGCCGAAGTCTATTTCCCTTTTAGAAGCAATTCTGAGAAGGTATTCGAGAAAGACATTGAAATATTCATTCACTACTAGGACTGATCCGAGACTAGGAGTTTCAAAACTAGATTTCTTAACACAAACAAGATGATAGACACATCCTATATATATTATTTTTCTTGCCCAAAGGTAGGAAACCAGTTCACCTCTGAATTTTGAAGTACTACCCCTCCACTCTAGAATAGGTTCAATCAGAAATTGAATCTGGACCACTTTATTTCTGCAGTTAACTGTGGCATAATAGTAATAAAGATAATCCATACTGAGAATGACATCAAAATCAGTCATATCTACTTCTACTAAGTATACTAATGTGAATTTCTAAAATATCTCTATAAAACATCCATAACGTTTTACTTTGATACAAGATTTGGATGAAATTGGTATCGTTGGAAAGCTAAT
This sequence comes from Capsicum baccatum var. pendulum, assembly GCA_030864225.1. Lineage (NCBI taxonomy): Eukaryota > Viridiplantae > Streptophyta > Magnoliopsida > Solanales > Solanaceae > Capsicum > Capsicum baccatum. The sequence continues at coordinate 178,214,244 of CM061550.1, forward strand.
TCAATTTCCTAGATGGAAAAAAGTTGAAATTAGGGAAACTCTATTTGATTTAAACATTAATCATTTAGGAAGTCATCACTAAATCTTCTGGACACTATATTTGACTTAAAGAATGTTAGGGGTGTTACAATGTCTCCCCCTTAGGTTCATTCATCCTCGAATGGGACAGACTAGACTGGGAAAGCTGATAGACTAATCTTACATAAGGGACATTAACATTTGAACATGTCAATATGACTGAACTTCTGATATACTAAAATATCATACGGAATATGCATGTCTGATGCATGGATACGTGACGGATAGTCTTCATAAATGCATGACTGAAATTACTGAGAAGCTGAGTTTCTCATGATGAGAATGCATATCTGATGCATGAATACATGAGTGATACATGAACATATGACTGGATATGAAAGGTTATTTGATAACAAGTTTAGAACTAAAATTTGAACATAAAACTGAATAATCTTACAGAAATCTATTACCTAGGGATGAGTCTGAGTTTGTAGAGAAGAGGTGAGGATACTTGGTCCGCATGTCTGCTTCTTCTTCCCAAGAAGCACCCTCATCGGACTAATTTTGGTAGAGGGACTTCTTTGTTCCTCAGTTTGCTATTCTGGTAGTTAAGAATTTCTACTCAGATCTCTTCGAAAGAAAGGTTGTTCTGAATGTCTAAGCCCTCAACCGGTACTACTACTATTGGGTCACCTATGAACTTCTTTATAAAGGAGACATGGTACACTGGATGAACTGAGGCTAGATCTAAAGGCAATTTGATCTCATAAGCTACTTTTCCAAAACGACTGAGAATTTTAAAGGGACCGACATATAGGGGACTGAGCTTTCCCTTTTTACCAAATCGTTTTACTCCATTCATGGGAGAGATTTTCAAGTATACATAATCAGCAATATCGAACTCAAGATCCTTTCTGCATATATCTGCATATGATTTTTGTTGGCTCTGCAGCCTCACCCACTTTGAACCAACTGATTAAAGATCTGCACCTCATACCGTAGAGAGCTTCAAATGGAGCCATCTAAATACTGTAAAGATAGTTGTTGTTGTATGAAAACTCTATCAAAGGTAAGTGGTCATCCCGACTCCACTTGAAATCAATTGCACACGCCCTTATCACATCATCCAATGTCTGAATGGAACTTTCTGCTTGACCATCTGTTTGAGGATAAAAGGTTCTGCTAAGTTGAACTTAGGTACCAAGACCCTTTTGGAATGCTTTCCAGAAGTGAGAGATGAACTGGGTACCTCGATCTTAAATAATAGACAATGAAACACCGTGCAAGCTGACATGCTTCTAATGCTCTATCTTAACCCACTGATATATAGAGAACTTAGCCAAAAACTCTGCAATATCTCCTTTCTTCCCACCCTACCAATAGATCTTCTGCAAGTTACGGTACATCTTAGTGGCCCCTGGATTAATAGAGTAGCTGCACCATGCACTTCTGTAAGAATTCGTTGCCTCATGTCCTCTACACCCGAAATATTCAGACGACCCTGACAACAGAGAACACCATCTCCCCCTGGGAGAAAACCCCTACCTTCTGATCTCTAACCGACTCTTTTAACTTAACAAGACTGGGATCTCTATCTTGCTTTTCTTTCACCTCGAATACTAGAGATGATTCTGAACTATTCTGAACCCATATACTACCTTATGCTGAATCAACTAAGTGGAAACCTAGTCGGGTAAGCTGATGGACCTCCTGAGCTAACATCTTCTTACTATCCTCAGTATGAGCAACACTACCCATAGACATTTTACAGAGAGCATCGGCCACTATATTGGCCTAGCCCAGATGATAAAGGACACTTATGTCATAACCTTCGGGAGATCTAACCACCTTTTCTGACGGAGATTAAGATCTTTCTAAGAGAGCATGTACTGAAGGATTTTATGATCTGTCAACACATCTACATGAACACCGTACAAGTAATGCCTCCAAATCTTCAAGGCAAAAACTACGGCTACTAATTCAAGGTCATGAGTAGATAATTCTTCTCATGAGACTTAAGTTGTCTGGAGGTGTAGGTTATGACCATACCATGCTGTATGAGGACACAACCCAAACCCACTCTAGATGCATCACCGTAAACCATGAACCCATCTAAATAATCTAGAAAAGCTAAAACTAGGGCCGAGGTTAGTCTAGTCTTCAACTCCTGAAAACTCTTCTTGCAAGGATCTGATCACTGAAACTTGACTTTCTTTTGAGTCAATCTTGACTAAGGGGATACAATAGAAGAAAATCCCCTAACAAACCATCTGTAATAACCAGCCAACTTCAAGAAACTCCTAATATCTGATGTAGAAATAGGGTGAGGCTAGTTTATTACGGCTTCTGTCTTTTGAGGATCAACCCTAATGCCATCACCAAAAATGATATGTCCAAGAAATGCTACTGACCTAAGCCAAAATTCACACTTACTAAATTTGGCGAATAACTGATGATTTCTAAAAGTCTGTAATTCTATTTTGAGTTGGTCTGTATGATCACGCTCACTGCGAGAATTGACAAGAATATCATCTATAAAGACTATGACGAACATATCAACGTACATCTTAAACACAGGGTTCATCAAGTCCATGAAAGCTGCTGGGGCATTTGTAAGTCCAAAGGTCATATCTAAGAATTCGAAGTGACCATACTGAGTTTGGAAAGCTGTTTTTAGAATGTCACATCCTATGACTCTAAGCTGATGATAGCCTGATCTGAGGTCTATCTTAGAGAAATAGCTAGCATCCTAAAGTTGGTCAAACAAATCATCGATTCTTAGAAGTGGATACTTGTTCTTGGCCATGACTTTATTGAGCTGACGGCAATCAATGCACATTTTGAGAGAACCATTTTTCTTTTGCATAAATAAGAATGGTGCACCCCACGGGGACACACTACGTCTGATGAATCCCATATCTAAAAGTTCCTTCAACTATTCCTTCAATTCTCTGAGTTCTACTGGTGCCATTCTATAAGAGTAGTAGAATCAATAGATTTACCAGAAGCAATTATATTTTCAGATCGCGAAAAACTTTTAGGCTGTGTAGATCACTTAATCCCGTCAAAAAATAAATTAGGACAGATTGTATATTGTATAAATTATTAGAATAAAATCAATTAGAGAAGAATGCAATAGAGAGATATTTTTTCTATGATAAGAACATTAAAATAGATTCCTTCAAGAAAATAGAATATATAGATTAGCAATTAAAAGCAGAAAAGTGACACGGACGAATAAAAGATGATTCAGTAATTAAATGTAATTGCGGTAGCTGAGAAAATAATTTTCATGGGGAAGATTCTTAATTAACTACTATTATAGATCTCATAATAATTTTAGGAGAAGCAGTACAAAGAGAAGACAGTAAAATACTAAAGGCTCTAGAAGTATTAGAAAACCAGCAAATTAAACAAAAGAAACTGTTAGATAAAATAGAACAGAACTTTGATTTCCTTAAAAAATCAACAAATAGAACTAGAGAGAAAAGTTAAGTAATAACAAATAAGGATATAAATTTTCTGAGTATAAATAACATAGAAAAAGAATTAAAAGAAATACGTAAAGAAATTAGCCAACTAAAAGAAATAATCCTCTCATGAATAATATCCCTATAAATGATCAACTCTACTTAGCAATATTACATAAAGTAGCACAAATTCAACCAAATCCCGAAGGTTTATCAGATCATCAACCCCAGGGAAAAGCAAACTCCACAATAATGAAACAAAATTATATTATAATCTTATTATTACTAAAACTTAATAAAAATATAGAAAACCAAACACAAAAGTATAGAAGAATTAATAGAACAACTAAAAAGATAGAAATAACTCCCTAAAAAGAAAGAGAAGAAGCTAAAACAAATAAACTAACAAAACCAAAATCATGGACCTTTTTGCAGCATCCCCAAGTAGACCAAGATCAGGTTTTATCCAAAATAGTTTAAATAATAATGTGCTATCTAAAATAATATATAAACTAAAAGTGACTCCAAGACAATAGATGGAAAATTGTTTAGATGTAGATAAAGATATACAACTTTTTCAACAAAATATATTAAAATAAATAAGTTCTAAGAAACTATATAACGAAGTAATATTTTTAATGACACAGTTATATAAACATTATAGAGAAGAACAAATATGTGTACTTGGTAAAGATAGTGCTAGTATAAATTTAATAAATTCAGAATTTTAAGGCAAATTACCAAGTCAAACATGAGCCTCATGCACTTGGGACTCATAGAAGTAAGCCTAAAGGGACTTACCAGAAAAAAACTAGGAACCAAAGTATTAGCTACAATCTATTATAATAGATGGTAAGACTCAAAAAGATCTATAATTGAAATAACAGAAGTAGACATGTCAACTAATGGAGGACTTTTTATTGTAGTCCAGACTATATGATAAATTCTCTAGAATTTGGAAAATATACAAAGATAGGAATCCATACTAAAGGATATAAAGAAATGAATAACTGAAATAATTTATTAATATGTGTAGGATTTATAGGAAAACTCCCCACTAATAGTAGTACAAAATTTAGACTAAGAATAGATGATGTAGTAAGTTTAATGGGAAATAAAGGTATTAAATTAATGAAAATCCAAAAGATAAGTTCAGAAGATTATGCAAGACTATAGTGGAACTTAGAAAAATTTACTAAGAAATTATTACTAAAGACAACCGATCATTTAATGCATATAAACACAAGAGGGGGAACTTCTGTATGATTCACAAACTACCAATATACAAATGAAAAAGAAACTAATGAAAAAATTGAAGAATGTGAAAATACTAACTTTATGAATATAGAAATACTAGAAGAAGGTTTTGAAGTGAATAAATCTATAATCAAAGCAAAAGCCCTATATGAAATAAATAACGACAAAAAGTTCAAATGTATAGGCTGTAAAATGGGAAGTCTTAATCTCGCCAAAGCTAAAGAGCAATTTATAAATTGTGAGTTAAGAACAGATATTTATGGTTATACACATAAAAAGGAACGAAAAGGCAAAGACTCGAAATCGATTTATATTATAGAAGAAAGTATAAAAGAATTTATGGAAAATGCAGCAAGTATTGTAAGCCCTTTCCAGAAAACAACCAGAATGCAAAGATTAAATATAACAGCAGGAAATTTAAGAAGATATAGGGTATTTAGAATAAATGCAGACACTTAAGTTGAACAAGACATAAAATCTAGAGGAAAAAAATGCCGATAGAAGATCCCTTTAAATTATAAAAAGGTAGTTATAAAGGAATTTTTTTTTAAACTTACTAGCTCATGATCCTTAGGCATGGAATAATTTAATAGACATATGGAAAAATGTTGTTATAGCAAAATACATACAACATATATAGGGGAATCAAGAACCGATGCAGAAATTATGTATAGATATTTAGAAACATTTCTAAGAGAAAGTACTAAAGCACTTTGGGAAGCATATAAGACATTATTCCCACAAGATTTTCAGGAATAATTAGAGCTAGGTTCAAATACATACAATTTTATAAAAAAAAGTACATACTCTACTAACAGGAGAAGATCCCAATAGTTGATTAGTAGTATTGCAGCAAAAAGCCCTAATAAATTTAGAACAACTAAGTACTAAAAATTGGTCAAGGATTAAAGAATTTCTAAATGAATATTTTTATTATTGTACAATAAGTGCGAACTCATTTGATCAGACTCTAGGAGATAGATTATTTAAAAATTACCAGGGGCATTAGGATGAGAGATAGAAGAAAAATGGTCCAAAAGAGAAGGAGTAATACAAAACCCAAATAACCAATGGTCAATAGGACAAAGAATACAACATGTAATGGATATATTACAAGAACAATGTACAAATATACAGATACAAAAATAATTAAAAAGAAGTGGTACAGATTTTTGTAAAAACATATATACTACACAACATTATGACCAAGATTATAAAAAGAAAAAATATAAAAAGGCATATAAAAAGACTATCGCTCTAGGAAGAAATATTACTTAAGAAAATCAAACGCAAGAAAGTCATACCTAGATAACATTAAACATTTAAGAAAATATAACCCCAATCGAACCTACAAAAATAGATTAGAATGTTTTACCTTCGGGAGAATAGAGCACTTAGCAAATATTTGTCCAAAATGAAATAATAGTAGATCTAGAAACACACAATTAATAGAAGATGTATATAAAAATCTGATAAATATAGATGAATATATGTCAGATAATGAAAGTAAATACTCCATCAGAAGTATGGAAGTGTTTGAAGAATTCAGATTCTGGGGAAGAGGAATTTATAAATGAAATAGGATTAGAAAGATGAACTCAAAATTTTATGATTTAGTAAATTTGAAATAAGAATGTGAACATGAATTTGAGAAAGGAAAAGGATTAGACAGTAACTAGTGTTGTTTCTATAAATGGTTTTCAAGTAAAAATAAAAGGGCAAAATGTAGGAATGCTATAAGGAAGGATGCATAAAATGTATAGGAAAAACCTCAAAAATTCTAGAAATTAAAAAATCAACAAATAATTAAAATAATTTCTACAGAAAGAATCCAATAACCAGAACAAAAGAAGACAGGATATTGAAATTAATAGAAAGACTAAAAAGATTAGAGATAAGAGTATATAGTAAAGAGATAATCAAAGATGAATATTTTTATAGAGGTAGATTATTAAATATATCTGTTGAAAATAAACAGAAAAAATCAATGAAGATATTACTTGAAGGAATGGTATGTAATGAAGAAAAGAAGATAATTACAATCAAAGTTTTAGCAAGAATAAAAATTCAAGATTATGAGATCAAAACATTAGCTATAGTTGATTCAGAATGTACAAAAAGCATTTTAAATAGTAGGATTTTACGATCAAAATTAATTAAAAAATCACCAAAACCTCAACAATCCATGCAAATGGATGGGACCCATAATACCTATACAGACTATATACCAAAAGCAAAGGTAATTTTTATTAATAGTTGTAAAAAATTCTACCAACCATCAATTACACTCAGTGAAATACTAGTTAGAGATTTAAACATAAAAACAGACTTCGTCTTAGGATTAGATTTTATGATGCAAAATAGTGGAGGATGTTTTGTTACGAAAAATGGGTAATATTTGCTAGCAATATCACTCACTCACCAGTAAAGACACAACCCCTGCTAACTAATCATCATTTCCTTAAAGATAAGACAGAAGAAAGAATCGAAAGCTTAAATGATCAAATAAAATTGGAAAAAAACTCTAGAATATGATAAAGGAGAGAATTGTACTTGTAATGATAATAAAAATGTAACAATGTATGAGGAATTACAAGATCTATTAACAATAGAAGATATAGAAAAAGATTACACATAAATAAAACTAAACACAAAATTATACAATTTTAGGAAAGGTATACAACAAATAGGGGTAATCAAAGATCAAAGAGACCTAGATGAAATAATATAAATCCTAGACAAACTAGAGATCATTAGAGAAAAACATTTGCAACATTGGGACTCCAATCAAATTACTTGCAAATTAGAAATAATTAATCCTGAATATACTATAAAAACAACATCTATAGAACCTACAAATGAAGACCTTAAAGAATTTGAAATTCACATAAAAGAGCTCCTAGAATTAGGGATAATCAGAAGATCCAAACCAAGACATAGATCTGCCACTTTCATAGTAAGAACCATAGTGAAATAGTAAGAGAAAAAGGTAGAATGGTAATAAATTAAAAAAAACTAAATGATAATACTGTAATAGATGGGTAAAATTTACCAGAAAAATAGAATTAATAAACAGAATACAAGGAAGAAAAGAGTTTAGTAAATTTGATTGTAAATCCGGATATTGGCAGATTAAGATGCATGAAGAGAGTATAGAATTGACATCCTTTACATATCAAGAAGGACATTTAGAGTGGTTGGTTATGTCGTTCGGACTAAACACAGCTCCTCCAATTTTCCAAAGAAAAATGAATAGTACTTTTGGAGACTATAAAAATTTTGTATTGGTTTATATAGATGATATTCTAGTCTTTACTAATAATATGAGAGAATATTTAGGACATTTACAACATGTTTTTAAAGTATTTGTAGATAATGGAATAATAATAAGTAGAAAGAAAATGGAATTATGTAAGAATAGTATTATTTTTTTAGGAGTAGTTATTTGAGATGGACGAATAAAACTACAACAGAACATAGATTAAAAAAGTCTTAGAAATGCCAGATAGATTAGACAAGACTAAAGATTTACCAAAATTTTTAGGACAATTAAATTATGATAAAGCTTTTATTAAAGATTTAGAAAAAGTAGCAGGACCGTTATATTCTAAAACAGGATCAACAGGACAAAAGACTTTTAATCGGAAGACATAAAATTAGTCCAACAACTTAAGCACATGATACAAGATATCACAGACCTAACATTACCATTAGAAACGGACTATTTAATAGTCGAGACATATGGAAGCCTCAAGGATGGGGAGAAATATTAAAGGAAAAACCCAATAAATACAGCGAGAAGAAAGAAAAAAAATTGTACTTATGCAAGTGGGAAATATAAAGAAAAATGCTATTTAAGTAGAATAGACGCAGAAACACTAGCAGTAATTTATGGTTTAAATAGTTTTAAACTTTATATATTAAATAAGCCTGAAATATTAGTAAGAACAGATTGCGAGGCTATAGTAAAATTCCATCAAAAAATAAAAGAGAAGAATAGTAGTAAAAGGAGGTGGTTAAATTTCCTTGATGCCACTTCCATTTACAATATTGTTTTAGAACATATTAAAGAAAAAGATAATGACCTAGCAAATCAACCAAGTAGACTAATAAAAGAGGACAACTAACAATTTTTGTTTCAATATGTATACAGGCAAAGACAAAGGAAAGGCATAAGCCTCATCCTCTCAAGACTACTTAAAGAAACTACTAAGCAATACTCATTATAGGCCAGTGACAATGTTGGAACATCCAAAATTGGAAAGGCTAATTTTTGGACCTCACAATCTCATCAGTTATGAGCCATCCAATTTAACTTTCAAACTTAGACCAGATGTAAGGGTGGACAAACCACAAATCCACCTGATCGACAATTTATAAATTTCCTACAATAAGATACCTAGAGACACTAGATATTTTATTTCAGTTCTAAATGCTTTAAGCTATTATTTTACTGAGAAAAACAACAGTAACAGATTTAAATTTTATGTTATTCTTAGTGGAAAGACACAAGGAGTATTTCATACATAGATAGAGGTAATGGGTTCTTTAAAGGACTATACAACCCCTCTATATAAGGGCTTTAATAATTTAATAGATGCATTAGATCATGCCCGCAGAAATTTTGGGCCAAACTATTATATTACTCTAGCTCTAAGACCAGATATAAAAGCAGTTTCGCAATATAATATTAAAAAGGACATAGACAAAATTATATTTTGTGATTATTGTTCCTCCATGACTGAAGCTTTTAAAAGACTAAATCTCGCCAATAAAAGTTTAAGACAAGACAATGAAAACCTTAAATAAAAAAGTACAAATGTCTGTTGTATACCTTTTCTAAAATTATATAATTTTGTATCGAGTTCTATTAATGTGTAATATTTTTCTATTTCTTCTATTATTAATAAATTTTGTAATTCCTCATACAATGTTACCTTTTTATTATTATTACAAGTACAATTTTCTCCTATATCACATTTTAGAGTTTTTTTAGTTTTATTTGATCATTTGAGCTTTCGATTTTTTCTTCTATCTTATCTGTAAGGAAACGATATTTATTTAGCAGGAGTTGTGTTTGTACTGGTGAGTGAGTGATATTTCTAGAGAATATTGCCCAATTTTTTGTAACAAAACATCCTCCATTATTTTGCATCATAAAATCTAATCCTAAGACAAAGTCTGCTTTTATGTTTAAATCTCTAACTAGTATTTCACCAAGTGTATATGATGGTTGGTAGAATTTTTCTCAAGTATTAATAAAAGTTACCTTTTCTTTTGGTATATAGTCTATATGGGTATTATGGGTCCCGTCCATTTGCATGGATTCTTGAGGCTTTGGCAATTTTTAAATTAATTTTGATGGTAAAATCCTACTATTTAAAATGCTTTTTGTACATCCTAAATCAACTATAGCTAATGTTTCGAACTCATAATCTTGAAATTTTATTCTTTATAAAACTTTTCATTATATACCATTCCTTCAAATGATATCTTCATTGATTTTTTCAGTTTATTTTCAATAGATTTATTTAATAATTCTACCTCTAAGAAATCTTCTTCTCTAATTACCTCTTTACTGTATACTCGTATCTCTAATCTATTTAGTCTTTATTATAATTCTAATATTCTGTCTTCTGTTGTTCTGGTTATTGGTTCCTTCGGGTAGAAATTATTTAAATTATTTGTTGATTTTGGAATTTCTAGGATTTCTGAGGTTTTTCCTATACATTTTATGCATCCTTCCTTATAGCATTTCCTACATTTTGCCCTTTTTTTTTTACTTGGAAACCATTTACAGAAACAACAATGGTTACTATCTAATCCTTTTCCTTCCTCAAATTCATGTTCACATTCTTCTATCAAATTTACTAAAAGTCTGAGTTTGTCTTTTCTAATCCTATTTCATTTATAAATTCTTCTTCTCCAGAATCTGAGGAATCATATTTATCTTTTTGTTTTTCAAATGCTTCCATACTGTTGATGGAGTATATACTTTCATTATCTAATATATATTCATATACATTTATCATATTTTCATTTACATCTTCTATTAATTATGCGTTTCTAGATCTACTATTTTTTTTGACAAGTATTTGCTAAGTGCTCTATACTGCCGCAGGTAAAGCATTCTAATCTATTTTAGTAGGTTCTACAGGTGTTATATTTTCTTACATGTTTATTCTTATCTAGGTATGGATTTCTTACGTTTGATCTTCTTAAGTAATACTTATTCCTAGGGCTATAGTCTTTTCTATATGCCTTTTTATATTTTTTTTTATAATGTTGTGTAGTATACATATTTTTACAAAAATCTGTATCACTTTTTGTTAATTGTTTTTGTATCTGTATATTTGTACATTTTTCCTGTAATATATCCATTACATGTTGTATTCTTTGTCCTAGTGACATTGGTTGTTTGGGTTTTGTATTACTCCTTCTCTTTTGGACAATTTTTCTTCTATCTCTCTTTCTAAAGCCCCTAGTAATTTTTTAAATAATCTATCTCCTAGAGTTTGGTCAAACGAGTTCCCACTAATTGTACAATAATAAAAATAGTCATTTAGAAATTGTTTAATCCATGACCTATTATTAATACTTAGTTTTTCTAAATTTATTAGGGCTTTTTGCTGCAATACTACTAATCCACTATTGGGATCTTCTCCTGTTGGTAGAGTATGTACTTTTTTTTAGAAAATTGTATGGATTTGAACCTAGCTCTAATAATTCCCGAAAGTTTCGTGGGAATAATGTCTTATATGTTTTTCAAAGTGCTTTAGTACTTTCTCCTAGAAATGTGTCTAAGTATCTATACATAAATTCTGCATCTGGTTCTTGATTCCCCTATATATAGTGTATGTAGTCTGCTACAACTATATATTCCATATGTCTATTACATTATTCCATGCCTGAGGATCATGAGATGGTAAGTTTAAAATTTTTCCTTTATTACCACTTTCTTGTAATCTAATGGGTTCTTCTATTGGCATTCTTTTTCCTCTAGGTTTTATGTCTTGTTCAACTTGAGTGTCTGCGTTTATTCTAAATACCCTATATCTTGATAAATTTCCTATTGTTATATTTATTCTTTGCATTCCGGTTGTTCTCTGGAAAGGGCTTACAGTACTTTCCGTACTTTCCATAAATTCTTTTATACTACCATCTATACTATAAATCGATTTCGCGTCTTCACCTTTTCGTTCATTTTTATGTTTATAACCATGATTATCTGTTCTTAGCTCACAACTTACAAAATGTTCTTTTACTTTGGAGAGATTAAGATTTCCCATTTTACAGCCTATACATTAAAACTTTTTGTCGTTATTTATTTCGTATAGGGTTGCTGCTTTGATTATAGCTTTATTCACTTCAGAGCCTTCTTCTCATATTTCTATATTCATAAAATTAGTATTTTAACATTCTTCAATTTCTTCATCAGTTTCTTTTTCATTTGTATATTAGTAGTCTGTGAATCTTACTGAAGTTTCTCCTTTAGTGCTTATATTACAAAAGTTTCTCCTTTAGTTTATATACATATCTCTGATATTATATTTACCTATTTATTATTGGTATCAGATCCCTAAAATTCTAGGAGACTTTATTATATTTGGTATCAGGAACTGAGAAAAGAAAACCAAGACCATACGAAAAATTAATATTATTAAGTTCTGAATATTATTGGTAGAATAGAAATATAAAGAAAGAATATATAAACTTATATCACATCTTAATAAAATAAAGGCAGTTACTTATTAGATTATTTGAAATCTCTCCCGAAGCAAAAGAAGAAGTTTGGATAGAACTACAATAAGTAGATAATAGATTATCTGAAGTCAAAACCCAAATATTTTACATTACACACGAACTAAGGGTAAAGTATCCTTTTATTTTGCCTAATAAGAACACCTCAAAGAAATACAAAATAGTTAAAATAAATCGAGAATAATTTATATAGTTTATACTTAGAATATAAAAGACTAAATAGTACAAAAGAAGATTTGAGAAGACTAGATAATCTAATCACCATAATAACTGGCCTAGAGTATGAATTGATAAAGCACCTTAAATCTAGAAATAATATTTAATGAAAAGACATCCTTTTACTAACAATTTGCGACTAAGATATTGGTATTTAAATGAAGAAATAAAGTGCAGGGTAGACAAAGTAAAACTAGAAATAGTCTTGAGTAACTATTTAAAATTATTAGCAACTCTACAAACATCACAATCAGAATCATTCAAAGAATATTTAAGTGAAATAAAATCGGAATTACATGAAATTAGAAGTGACATAGAATATTACAATAGAAGGATAAGTTAACGGTGTAACATAGTAAAAATTCCTTTAGGATAAAAATAAGTAAAAGTACATGAAAACACATCCGTTTTCTAGACAAGTTCAAAGAACATACAATTATTTATATAAAAACTTAAAATATTTAAACAGAACTATAAAAAAGAAACAAAATTTAATAGAAGAAATAAGAGTAGTAAAATCTATAGTTTTACCAGAAGCAATTATATTTCCAGACCGCGAAAAACTTTTAGGATTTGTAGACCACTTAATCCTGCTAAAAAATAAATTAGAACAGATTGGATATTGTATAAATTATTAGAATATTAGAACAAAATCAATTTGAGAAGAATGAAATAGAGAGACATTTTGAATAGGATAATGCAATATCCCGTATTTCCCTATAATAATCTACATCCCAAAACATGAGTATTCATATATGAAATTTTTGAAATACTCATTATTCTTTAGTTTAGACACTGCAATCGTGTAGGAAATTCAATTAGCTTTCTAACTATAAATTCGCCTTAATCCGATTACTGGGTAAGAAGTTATGGCAATTTTAGGTTTCAGTCATTTAGCACCGTCATTTTAAACCTTAGCGCATCGCGGAGCCATAATAAATGATGATTTTTAATTTCAAGTGAAGATTCAAAAAACCACCGCGTCCCGCCATCAGCCAAAATCCCAATTGTCCTTTTCCAGTGTCCTATTACGATAATGACGTGTCGCGCCAAGGGTGAATTTCAAAATCAAAAGGGCACAGCGATTCCTCCGCATTCTGCCATGCACTCAGTTCCCAGTTGTCTCTTTTCCAGTGGCTTGGCACGATAGTGGCACATCTTGCAAAGGCTAAAAATCTGGATGGTCAGTTTTCAACTTCCATTTTAAAATTCGTTTAAGGGTATTTAGGTCTTTTTCCATGGCTCTAATTAACCAAAATCATGAAATTTAACCCCTAAAACCCATAAGTATTCATCATTATTCAATTCTTCTTCAAAATTAAAGATCCCTTTTTCAAGAACAAGAAACCCTAGCTCTCAAATTCAAGGTAATTTCTCAAGAACTCTCCACCCATCCTTCCAAATTCATCATCCAAGGTATATGAGATGTTCATCCATGGATTCCTTTCATCCATGGTACCCAAGTAACCTTTTTAATTATAAAGTTATGATATTTTTAAGTTATTTGATTTTAAATCATGATTTCATTCATTAATCTCCATGATCTTTGATTTAATACCTTGTTTTAATAAAGTTATTGTGGTTATTCGATTCCTTACATTTTAGTGTTATAATTTTTTGAATTAAATCATGACTTAGTTTTTTCCATGATAATTTCATTACAATTATGTCAGTCCTTTAGTAATTTTATGATTATTTTAAACCGTGAACTATTAGTATTTGATAAAATGCCTACAAGAGCAATTGATTTAATAAGAGCCTTCATGTTATGTATTTTAATGTTTTAGTGTCATACTACTACTATTGTTTTGAGTCTTGGTGGTATTGAATACATCTATAGGTGTTTGTTAGTCTAGTCTCAGTACATTATAGAACAGTCTTCAGAATATACTATGAGCACCACAGAATAATCAAATACCAGTCAGTTAAACTCAGAACAACCAAGTATCTCAGTGTCTTTTAGTTGGGAGTAGGATTTTGTAATATCCTAAACTTTATTGAAGTTTAATTTAGTCCCAAAAAGATTAAGGGATCACTTCCTGAGTGAGTAATGTTTAAACCATGTAGAATTTCATTTAAGAAATTGAATTAAGTTTCCAATGATACCCATTTCTCCAAAATTAGATGTCAGAGTAGAAAGATATGGACGTTTTACAGAGAACTGTTTGAACTGCACTGGAGCGATGAGCAGGACGACGGACCATTGAGCTAGCAACGGACCATCACCCCGGCCATCGCAACAGAGGCAGTAAAACTATTCACTGATCCAAGTGCGACGGTCAAGATAATGGACCATCGAGCTAGAGACAGACCATCGCCCAAGCCATCGTAATTAAGGCAATAAGTACCTATTGTTGTCCAAGTGCAATGGTCAGGCTGACGGACCGTCGAGCTAGCAACCGACCATTGCACGAGCCTTTCCAGATCCCATTCAACCATTTAAAGCCATTTCTAATCCACGCTTCTTAGTATTTTCCACCCCTTTTAACACCTAGATATATCAAAATGAAGCATAAAACTTCAGATTCATCCAAAGCATCAAAAACTAGGGTTTTTCTCTAAATACTAACCCTCAAGAGCAAGACCTAATTCCTTCTCTAATATTTCACCATAGTTGTTGCAAATTAATATAAAATTTAAGGTTCCCAAGTCAATATCTTCAAGAAACCTCAGTCAATAGTATGGAAAAGAGTCTCAAGTAAGCTTGTGCATCTAAATTCATAACCTAATGTATGTGGGGTTTGAACAAGGACACTCTTTTCGTCCTTTTGACCCAAAGTTGTTTTAATTACAAAGATATATGGTTTTACATGTTTTCTTATGAAATTAAATTATGGGTTATACCCTATGTTGTATTTCCTGAGATTATGATGGTTTCAATGTTTTAGAAATTGAAGTACATGAGTATGTTGAGATTATAATGAATATTGCTAAAAATTTCCAGATTTTTATATGATTTATGAATCTTCATGATATCGAATATGAATTTTGATACGTATTAACATGATATTGATATATGAGTCACTAAGCCCTATGTGAGATTGTAATTTTAAGAACTTTTATGCTATAATCACCCATGATTTAATTGTTTTGAGATTATTGAGAAAGTTTGACCTTGATGGTCATAATAGCTTTGAAATCCACTTCAATAAATAAGATCATAGATTTTGTAGTTGGTTTCATTATAAACCATGAGATTATTTTAAAAGTGAATTTTCTATGCGATGAGCGTATCTAATTAAAGGGAGTAGTATTTAGCACCGAGTCGGGTAAGTTACTATGGTTTCACGCCCCAAAAGTAGGTGCCATCATAGGATTGAGATTTATGGGCCCTAGGTTGAGATAGTGATCACTGAGTTAAGGTTATACTCCCTGGTAAGAGTATGATGTCTCTCCCCAACGTTAGGTTTCTTTCTTAGGAGGACAAAACATTGGACTCCATATAGCTCCAAGATTTTCAGAGTAGTTACTTAAAGTATATTTTTCCCTTGAAGAATGTATTTTTCCCTGCTAGTAAAAGAAATTAAATAACTTTTGAGTATTTTACCTAAGGTTTTGAAAGACATCCTTGTTTGTAAAGATTTTTAGATAATGAGTGTAAAGGCTCACAAACTTATTAAAATATTATTTTACTTGATATTTCAGTTTTCAAGTTACAGTCATAGCTTTTAGATATAGAGGTGAGCACTTTACTACTTAGTCGATATGTTTTGAGAAGAGACTAGAAATATAGAATTTTATAACTAAGTGTATTGACTCAGGAGATATATACTATACGTTCCATTATTCATAATTTATAAGATTTATACTTTTGAGTTATTCAAGCTATGTGAGTCAGTTATATCAGCATGCATGATTTCTATAAAAGATTGATGATATTTTTGTTTTTAATTTTTGCATACACCCCTATATAGACAGTACATCCTCAAAGTACTGATCCACATATACGTCTGTGTGCTACATTATCTCATAATGTAGGTTTAGGTGCTCAATCTCAGCAGCGAAAGTGATCTTCGAGCATTTTATCAACATTTTTATCCTTGGTGAGTCCTCATGGTTCTAGGACCTTTATTTGTAGCTTTTTCCGCTTTTATAGTATTTTTAGTATTACTTTCAGATCAGTTAGGCTTTGTCCCAATGGCTTTCTAGTTTGAGTAGTAGAGGCTTTGTCAGACTAGAAGATCTGTGGTGTTTTAGACTTTTAGGTATTGTTCTATTTAAATAGTATTCCTTTGTTATTTCATATAAAATATGAAATGACAGTACCTTTGTTTTGCTCTATTTGTCATTTGAGTAAGTTCTAAACTTAGTATCAGGCTCAGAGGGTTATCTTGTGTCTACTTGTAGCCTTTAGCACCATGTGACATCTCGGGATGAGATTTTGGGTCGCTAAAAACTTGGTATCAAATACTAAGTTTTAAGGACTTCTAAGGAGTCTAACAAGACACATTATGTAGTCTTGATCATCGGTGTGTAGTGCAACATATTTATGAGCAAGAGGCTACAAGACATCTTAGGAAAAAAGACATCTCATTCCTTCATAATCCATCATGCTTATAGTTGTCTCTCTTTGCTATTAATTTATGTTTTTTTATGATAGAAAATGCCTCCTCATCGAGCCCACAGAAATAATAACGATCAACCTCAGCCTATTGATCCTGTTAATAAAAATATGTCTCATGCTGAGTTTCGAGCAGCTTTTGAGGTGTTAGCCCAGGCAGTCACCACAAACGTTCAGGCCAATAACCAGGCTATATTTCTACACTAGTAAGGAGGTGATTTAGCTGCAGTTGGTATTTAAGATTTCTTAAGGATGAATCTGCAATTTTATAGGTCGAAGGCAGGTGAGGACCCATAGTTGTATCTTGAGAAGATGAAGAAAATCACCTAATTCATGCATATTTCTGAAGAAGAAAGTGTAGAGATGGCCTCTTATAGGCTGAAAGATATTGCTTATGACTGGGTTGTGGCATGGAGGAAGAATAAAGGGAAGAATATTGCTTCTATGACTTGGCAGGTATTTCAGGATGCTTTCCTGGACAAGTTCTTCCTACTTGAGATGAGGGAAGCAAATATAAAGGATTTTATGAACCCAAAATAAGGCTCTATGACTGTAAAAGAGTATTGCCTTAAGTTAAACCAATTATCTAAGTATGCTTCTGACTTGGTAGCTGACACCTGATCTAGTATGAGTAAGTTTATGATCGGTGTGTCTAGTTTAGTGTTGAAAGAATGTAGGACTTCTATACTCAATAGGGATATGGATATGTCTAGGATGATGATGCATGTTTAGTAGATTGAGGCAGATAAGATAAGGGAGAAAGATAGAGTAAGAGAAAATAAGAGGGCTAGATCAGAGCAGTTTGAGCATGGCCAAACTAGATCCCATATAGGGAATCGGCCCCAGTTTTAGAATCTTTTATCTATGCCAGCGCCTTAATCAGCTAGTGCTCCCATGCCCAGAAATAGGCAAGAGTAGAGGAATAGGACTTCTATATCTAGATCCCAGAACAATGTGAGTAACAGACCTTGTTATCCTCCATGTACTAAGTGTGATATAGATAATCCCGGTGAGTGCTTAGTTGATCAGAGGGTTATCTTGGGGCTACTTGTAGCCTTAAGCACCGTGTGATGTCTCGGGAAGAGATTTTGGGTATGACTATGCCGATCATCTTAGAAATGTCTTGAAAACTCTTAGAGATTATCAATTGTTCACCAAATTCAGCAAATGTGAATTTTGGCTAGTCATTAGCCTTTCTAGGTCATATATTTCAGTCGAAGGAAATAGAGTTGATCGCTAAAAGATAGAATCCATGATAAACTGGCCTAGACCTATCTCTTTGTCTGACATTAGAAGTTTCTTAGTTCTAGCTGGCTATTACCTCCGTTTTGTTGAAAGTTTCTCATCTATTGAAACTTCTATGTCTAGACTAACCCAAAAGTAAGTTAAGTTCCTTTGGTCAGATTTTTGTGAGAAGAGTTTCCAGGAGTTGAAGACTCGACTCACTTTAGCCCCTGTGTTGACTTTGCTTGAAGGTACAGATGGTTTTGTTTTTTGATTTATGTGTTGATGTAGAGAGGTAAGGTTATAGCCTATGCCTCTAGACAGTTGAATCCTCATGGAAAGAATTACCTGACCGATGATCTTGAATTGGCTGTTGTGGTTTTTGCATTGAAAATTTGGAGACACTATCTTATGGTGTTCAGGTGGATGTGTTTACTGACCAAAAAAGCTTGCAATATATGTTTACTCAGAGGGAGTTGAATCTTAGACAGAGGAGATGGTTAGATTTTCTAAAATATTATGATATGAGTGTGTTGTATCATTTGGGTAAGGCTAATGTAGTGGCAGATTCCCTTAGTAGGTTGTCTATGGGTAGTGTGGCTCATGTGGAGAAGGATAAGAAGGAGGAATCTCATGAAGTTCATAGTTTGTCAAGATTGGGTGTTAGGTTACTTGATTCAGCTGAAGGTAATGTTTGGATTCTGAGTAGTTCTGAATCCTCTTTGGTATCTGAGGTAAAGGAAAAGCAATACATGGATCCTAGTTTGGTCAAACTAAAGGAGTCAGTTAAGGGACAAAAGGTGGAGGTTTTCTCCCATGGGGGAGATGGTGTGTTGAGATGTCAGGCTAGATTATGTGTTCCTAGCGCTGATGATTTGAGGTAGATAATTATGGCTGAGGCGCATTATGCGTGATATTGTATTTATCCTTGTGCTACCAAGATATACCGCGATTTGTAAAAAATCTATTGGTGGAATGGCATGAAGAGGGATATAGCAGATTTTGTGGTGAAGTGTGCAACATGCCAACAGGTTAAGGTAGAGCACCAAAGGCTTGGTGGTGCAATATAGGAGTTTGGTACCCCCACTTGGAAGTGGGATGTGGTGAATATAGATTTTGTGACTGGTATACCTCTTTCGTGTCGTCATTATGGTTCTATTGGGATTGTTGTAGATAGGTTGACTAAGTTAGCGCACTTCTTGCCAATGCATACATCTTATATCTGGGATTTTGTCAGGTTGCATGGAGTTCCCTTGTCTACTATATTAGATAGGGGTACTCAGTTCACTTCTCAATTTTAGAGAGCTTTTCAAAAGGGTCTCGGTACATAGGTTCTTCTTAGTTTCATTTTTCATCCGCAGAAAGATGGTTAGGTTGCAAGGACCATCCAGACTTTGGAAGATATTTTGAGGGCATGTTCTCTTGATTTCAAAGGTAGTTGGGATGAGCATTTCCCATTGATTTAATTCGTGTATAAAAATAATTACCACTCTAGCATCCAGATGGCCCTATTTGAGGCTTTGTATAGAAGGAGATGTAGATCATCTATAGGTTGGTTTGAAGTGTGTGAAGCTACTTTGAGTTGACCCGATGCAGTGTTTGAGGCTATGGAGAAGGCTAAGTTGATTATAGAAAGGTTAAAGACAACCCAGAGTTGTCAAAAGTCATATGCAGATGTGAGAAGAAGGGATATTGAGTTCGAAGTTGATGAATTGGTATATCTAAAGATTTCAACCATGAAAGGGGTGAAAAGGTTTGGGAAAAAGGGGAGGCTTAGTCCCCGTTATGTTGTCCCTTATAGAATTCTAAGTCGTGTTGGGAAAGTGGCTTTTGAGGTTGAGTTGCCCACAAATTTATCAGTTGTTCATCCCGTCTTTCACGTTTCTATGCTTAAAAAGTGCATCGGTTATTCCATTATAGTAGATCCTTCAGAGAGCTCAAATATTCAGACCAGTCTTTCTTATGAAGAGATTCCAGTCGAGATTCTAGACCATCAGATTCGTAGGCTAAGGAACAAAGAGGTTCCCTTGGTCAAAGTTCTTTGACAGAACCAGTCAGTTTAGGGTGCTACTTGGGAGGCCAAAGCAGATATACGAGCCAAGTACCCTTATCTACTCTCCACAAACTCAGATTTATCCAAAGGTACTAGTGTTCCTTAATTTAGTTCCTTTCTAATCATGTGTATTCAGCCATAGTTGTCTTATTTATAAATTCATTCATTCTTAGAAGTGCTCAAAAGCTTAGAGTGATATAGAGTCAGATAAGCCATTTATTTCTACTGTGTATCCTCTGTATTCTTAGCCTAACTAGTGACATTCGAGGATGAATGTTCCCAAGGGGAGATATTGTAATATCCTGAATTTTTTTAAGTCTAATTTGGTCTCCAAAAGATTAAGGGATGACTTCCTAAGTGAGTAATGTTTAAACCATATAGAATTTCCCTAATTTTGACTTTTTATCGTATGGGAAATTAAATTATCTTTCCAAAGATACCCATTTATCAAAAATCCGATGTCAGAGTAGAAAGATATGGACGTTTTACAGAGAACTATCTGAACTACACTAAAGAGACGGGAAAGTCGACGTACCATCGACCTAGCGACAGACCATGGCTTTGGCTGTCACAAACAAGAAAGTAAACCCTTTCACTGGTCCAAGTGCGATGGTCAGGCTGATAGACCATCGAGCTACCGATGGACCGTCGCCCAAGCCATTGTAACTAAGGCATTAAGTACCTATTTTAGTCCAAGTGCGACGGTCAGGTCAACGGACCATCGAGATAGCGACGGACCATCGCACGAGCCATCGCATATCCCATTCAGCAATTTAAAGCCATTTCTAAAATGGGTTTTTTGATCTTTTTCCACCCCTTTTAACACCAGATATATCAAAATGAAGCATAGAACTTTAGATTCATCCAAAGCATCAAAAACTACGGTTTTACCATAGTTGTTACAAATTAATTTTTAGATTCAAGGTTCCCAAGTCAGAAGCTTTAAGAACCCTCACTCAAGAGTACGAAAAAGAGTCTCAAGCAAGCTTGTTCATCTAAATTCATAACCTAAGGTATGTGGGGTTTGAACAAGGACACTTCTTTTGTTCTTGTGCCCAAAAGTTATTTTAATTATAAATATATATGGTTTTACATATTTTCTTATGAAATTGAAGTATCGGTGATACCCTAGGTTGTATTTTTTGAGATTATGATGGTTTCAATGTTTTAGAAATTGAAGTACATTAGTATGTTGAGATTATAATGCATATTGCTGAAAATTTCCAGATTTCTATATGATTTATGAATCTTTATGATATCTAGTGTGAATTTTGATATGTCTTAACGTGAGATTGATATATGGCTCTTTAGGCCTTATTTGATATTGTAATTTTAAGAACTTTTGTGTTATAAGCACCCATTATTTGATTGTTTTGAGATTATTGAGAAAGTTTTATCATGATGGTCATAATAGATTTGAAATCTACTTCATTGAATGAGATTACAGATTTTGTAGGTGGTTTCATTATAAATCATAAGATTATTTTAAAAGTTGATTTCCTATTAGATGAGCGTAGATAATTAAAGGGAGTAGTATTTAGCACTAAGTCGGGTAAGCTACTATGGTTTCATGGCCAGAACTACTTGCCATCGTAGAATTGAGATTTATGGGCCTGAGGCCGAGATATTGATCACTAAATTGAGGTGATACTCCCTGGAAAGAGTGTGATGTCTCTCCCTAATGAGAGGTTTCTTCCTTAGGAGGGCAAAACATTGGACTCTATGTATCTCGCATGGTGTATGTCGGGTAAGAGAACCTCCCTAATAGAATGACTTTCAAAGTAGTTTCTTAAAGTATATTTTTTCGTTGAAGAAAGTATTTTTCCCTACTAGTAAAAGTAAATAAATAGCATTTGAGTATTTTCCTTAAATTTTTGAAAGATATCTTAGTCAGTAAAGATTTTTAGATAATGACTGTAAAGGTTCACAAGCTTATTCAAATACTTTTTTACTTGAGATTTCAGTTTCCAGGTTACAGTCTTAGCTTTTAGATACAGAGGTGAGCTCTTTACTACTTTGTCTATATGTTTTGAGAAAAGACTAGAAATACCGATTTTTAGAACCAAGTGTATTGAATCATGATTTTTATACTATACGTTCCATTATTCATAATTTATGAGATTTATATTTTTGAGTTATTCAAGCTATGTGAGTCAGTTATATCAGCATACATGATTTCTGTAAAAGATTGATGATATTATTGTTTCTTATTATTGCATACACCCCCATATACTCAGTACATCCTCAAAGTACTAATCCACATATATGTCTATGTGCTACATTGTCTCATAATGTAGGTTTAGGTGCTCAATCTCAATAGCGATAGTGATCTCCGAGCATCTCATCTACATCTTTATCCTTGGTGAGTCCTCATTGTTCGAGGACCTATATCTATAGATTTTTCCTCTTTCATAGTATTTTGAGTGTAACTTTTAGATTAATTTTAGTCAGCTGGGGTCTGTCCCTATGGCTCTCTAGGTTGAGTAGTAGATGCTTTGTCAGACTAGACGATCAATGGTGTTTTTGACTTTTCAGTATTGTGCTATTCAAATAGTATTCCTTTGTTATTTTAGCTGAAATATGATATAACAGTACCTTTGTTTTGCTTTGTTTGTCGTTAGATTAAGTTCTAAACTTACTAGCAGGCTCAGAGGGTTAGCTTGGGGCTACTTGTACCCTTAACCACTGTGTGACATCTCGGGATGTAATTTTGTGCCATTACAAATTTAGCACCGAGCAAGTGTAGGGATTGTGTCTTCCTCGTTAGATAGCTAGAGTCGCTAATAGCAATCCCTATACTCCAGAACTACGTAGCCAAAGTAGGATATGAGTAGTCGCCCATTAGATTAGGCTTGACTATCTCGTAGGTATCACCTATCAAATCAGGCTTGACACCCTTTGTCCTTTGGACATTATATCAGTTTAGTGGATCTACACAATCAATGTTAGTACTCGTGGCACAACATTAACACCCTTCCAACTAGGGTTACTGGTTGGATCCCAATTAGCTCAGATTGGGGAATATCGATTAGATGCTACCTTCCATAGTCTCAGATACAGTCTCAGTAACGGTCCCAGTTCAGTTCTTCAGTCTTAGTGTTGTTTTACTAAAGCATACATATTTTAGTCATTTGATTATTTCAGTTTATATATTTTACTCAGCTCATGTCATATGCTTGATCATACATCCTCAGTGTCTACAGATTTCCATGTATTTTTAGTATTTTACATACTTTTATGCATGTTTAGTATCTACAGATTTCATGCTCTCTATTTAATATTCCTTGATTTACATATGTATTAAGATAGATCATTACTCGTATTCATGAAACCTTGTATATTAGCCTATCTCATTTAGCATATCAGTATATTCAAAGTACTGATCACATACCTTTCTTTTGCGCTATGATGTCTCATATCATAGGTGCTGACACTCAGTTCCTGAATTACACTTTGTCCCTCAAATTCTCGGCAGTACGGTAGGAGTTGTGAGTCCTCATCATCCAAGGGCAGACTATCTTATTTCATGTCTTTATTTCAGTATTTAGTAGATTTAGTTTGGGGCTTGTCCCATCAACTCTCACTCAATCAGTATTAGAGGTTTTTCAGACATTATAGTACGTTAGCTATTCAGTTTATCAGTACTTTATCAGATTCAGACAATTATTTTTCTAGATTCATAGTTCAGTTTGAATTCAGATATTTAAAACCTTATGGCATGTCAGTATTTTTTTGTATATATATATCATATTAGTTAGTTCTCATAGCAGGTACCAGCTCATGGGTTAGCTTTTGGTCTTTTGGGACCGTAAGCACCATGTAACAGCTAGGGGTAGTCTCGGGTCATTACAAACTAGGTATCAGAGCCTAAGATTCTAAAGTGTCCTAGAAAGTTTGAAATTTGTGTCGAGTAGAGTCTTGTGCATGGGTATGTAGCACGCCACACTTATGGATGAGAGGATACAAGGCGTTTAGGGAAAGTTTCCTTTCTTTATGTATTCATGTCATGTGAGTGATCATGAGCTCAAGTTAAAATCTCTGTCTAATCTATTTCTTTCTTCTATTTATAGAACATGCCTCCCAAGAAGAATGGAATAAGAACAGGAACTCAGCTAGCCCCTCAGCCAGTCCAGGCAGATCCTCTAGACTTGCATGTCTCTCACATAGAATTCAGGGTCCGTTCACTACCCTAGCAAACACCGTAGTAACACAAAATGAATGGCCAGCTGTTGTTCCGACTAACCCAGTGGCCAATACTATTGCAACTAGAATTTAAGATTTCACCCAGATGAATCTCCTTTCACGGGGATCAAGTCTAAAAAGGATCCACAAGAATTCTTAGATATGGTTCAGAAGGTAACGTATGCTATGGGGATGACGTTTAGTCAGAGTACCAAGTTGGCGGCATATCAATTGCAGGATATAGCCCATACTTGGTTTAAGTAGTGAAAAGTTGATAGAGGTGTTAATAAAGGGCCTACAGAATGGTAAGAGTTTTCCATGGCTTTCTTGGATAAATTCTTTCCATTCGAGTTGAGAGAGGCCACGGTGTTAGAATTTATTAATTTGATGCAAGGCAGCATGAGTGTGAGGGAGTATTCTCTAGAAGTTTACTTAGTTAGGTAGGTATTCTCCTCATGTGGTAGCTAATAATATGTCCAAGATAAGTAAGTTTGTCTTTCGCGTGTCTAATAGTGTGGTCAACAAGTGTAGGACTGCAATAATGATTAGTGAGATGGACTTGTCTAGGTTGATGGTTCATGCTCAACAGGTAGAGGAGCAAAAGATTAGGGAGAGAGAGAGAGGAAATAGGAGAGCCAGGATGGGTATTTTTAATTTCAATCAGCCAAAGTCAGAAGGTGGTAACCATCCTCAGTTTTATCAAAAGTCTTCATCCCCAGTACCTTCTTCAGCCAGTTCCTCAGTACCTAAATTCAGAGATGATAATAGGGATAGGGCATCAAACTCTAAGTCCCAGGTCAGTGATAGAAGTGCTCATACCAATTCTTTATGTCATTAGTGTGGCAGACACCATCAGGGTAAGTGTAGAGCGAGTAGTGATATGTGCTTCGGGTGTGGCAAGCCAAGTCATCAGATTTGGGAGTGTCGGGTAGTTACTTAGAAAAGTATGGATGCGTGATAATAGGGCCAGTCCCATTAGTTGTTAGTTTTATTAGATCACCAAACTTAGCAGGGTGCTACTTCCAGTGCCACCAATGGTCAAAGTCTGAATAGATTATATTCTCTTCAGTCCTGCTAAGATCAGGAAAATTCTCCTAACGTAGTTACTGGTACACTGCAGGTCTTTCACTTACATGTTTATGCTTTACTAGACCCTGAAGATTCTCTTTCTTTTGTAACTCCATACATAGCTATCAATTTTGGAGTCAGTCCTAAAAATCTAGCAAATCCATTTTCAGTGTCTACCCCAATGGGTGGTTTCATTTTAGCTAGACAAGTATACAACAACTGTCCGGTAATAATATCTCAAAAATTTACCTCAGTTGATCTCGTGGAGTTTGAGATGATGGATTTTGATGTCATTCTCGGAATGAATTGGCTCCACTCATGCTAGCCTCAATTGATTGTATAAACAAAATAGTTCATTTTCTATTTTCAAATAAACCAGTCCTTGAATGGAGGGGTAGTACTACATCTCTTAGGGGTGAGTTGATTTCTTACCTTAGGGCCAAAAAAATGATATCCAAGGGGCGTGTCTATTATCTTTTACGAGTCAAAGACTCTAACTCAGAAACTCCTTCTCTTGAGTCATCCCCAGTAGTAAAAGAATTCTTACATGTATTTCCTAAAGATCTTACCGGAGCTCCTCCCAAAAGGGAAATCAAATTTGGAATAGACATTCTCCGAGATACTCAGCTTACATCTATTCCGACATATAGAATGGCTCCAGCTGAACTCAAAGAACTAAAAGAACAGTTTAAATATCTACTAGATAAAGGATTCATCAGAACCAGTGCCTCTTCATGGGGCGTACCAGTCCTATTCGTGCATAAGAAAAATGGTTCTCTCAGAATGTGTATTCACTACCATCAGTTGAACAAGGTCACAGTCAAGAATAAATACCCATTTCCTAGAATTGATAACTCGTTCGACCAACTTCAGGGTGCCAGCTAATATTCCAAGATAGACCTTAGATCAGGCTATCTCAGCTTAGAGTCAAAGAACATGACATTCCAAAAATAGCTTTCCAAACTCCGTATGGTTACTTCAAATTTCTAGTTATTTCCTTTGGTCTTACAAATTCCCCAGCAACCTTCATGGACTTGATGAACCAAGTGTTCAATCAGTACTTGGACATGTTCATCATAGTCTTCATTAATGATATTTTTTCCTATTGTCGTAGCAAAAACGATCATGTAGACATCTCAGCATAGTGCTACAGTCTCTTAAAGCTCATAAATTGTTCACTAAATTCAGTAAGTGTGAATTTTGGCTAAGATCAGTAGCATTCATTTGTCATATTATTTCCAGTGATGGCATTAGAATTGATCCTCAAAAGACTGAAGAGGTGAGAAACTGGCATAGAAAAATCTCTCCATCAATTATCATGAGTTTCTTGGGTTTAGCTAGCTATTAACATAGGTTTGTTAAAGGGTTTACTTCTATTGCATCCCACATGTCCATATTGACTCAGAATAAAGTTAAGTTTCAGTTGTTAGATTCCTACGAGAAGAGTTTTCAGGAGTTGAAGACTCGACTCACTTCAACTCCAGTGTTGACTCTACCAGATGGTTCAGATATTTTTGTTGTGTATTATGATGTATCCAGAGTAGTTTAGCGTTGTGTCCTCATGCTAAGAGGTAAGGTCATAGCTTACGCCTCCAGACAACTTAAACTCCATGAGAAGAATTTTCTAACTCATGATATTGAGCTAGCAGCTGTAGTATTTCCCTTAAAGATTTGGAGGCATTACTTGTATAGGGTGCATGTAGATGTGTTTAAAGATCACAAAATCCTTCAGTAAGATTTGAATCTACATTAGAGAAGGTAGTCATAGTTATTGAAGGATTATGACATGAGTATTCTGTATCTTCCGGGCAAGGCCAATGTAGTGGCTAATGCCCTCAGTAGAATATTTAGGGGTAACGTAGCTCATTTTGAGGATGGTAAGAAGAAGTTAGCTCAGGAAGTTCATCAGCTTTCCCGACTAGGTGTTCGATTACTCGATTTAGCAGAAGGTATTATGTGGGTGTAAAGTAGCTCAAAATCATCTCTAGTTTTTGAGGTAAAGGAAAAGTAGGATAGAGATCCCAGTCTAGTTAAGTTAAAGGAATAGTCAAAGATCAGAAGGTGGAGGTTTTATCCCAAGGAGAGATGGTGTTTTGCGTTGTCAAGGTACATTGTGTGTGCCTTGTGTAGAAGATTTGAGGGAACAAATTCTTGCAGAAGTTCATGGAGCGCGTTACTTTATTCATTCAGGGGCCAATAAGATGTGCCATAATTTGTAGGAGATCTATTAGTGGTGTAGGATAAAGAGAGATATTGATGAGTTTGGATCTAAGTTCTCTGCATGTTAGTAAGTTTAGGTTGACCACCAAAAACCTAGTGGGTCCATACATGAGTTCAGCATTCTCAAATAGGAGGAAGTGAACATGGACTTTGTAACAGGTTTTCCTCATACCCGTCGTCAGCATGACTCTATTTGGGTTATCATAGACAGGATACCAAATTAGCTCATTTCATTCCAGTCCATATCTCTTATTCAGTTGAGGACTATACCAATCTCTATCTTAGATAGTTGGTTAGGTTTCACGGTGTTCCCGTATCTATCATCTAAGATAGAGGTACTCAGTTTACCTCTCACTTCTGGAAAGCATTCCAAAAAGGTCTTGATACCCAAGTCCACTTCAGTATATCTCTCCACCCTCTGACAGATGGTCAAGCAGAAAGGACCATTCATACTCTTGAGGATATGATAAGAGCATGCATTGTTGATTTCAAGAGTAGTTGGGATGACCATTTTCCTTTAATTAAATTCGCATACAGTAACAGCTAACATTCCAACATCCTTATAGCTCCATTTGAGGCTCTCTATGATAGGAGATGTAGATCTTTGATTTGTTGGTTTAAAATAGGTGAGGCTACAGTAATAGGGCCTGACTTGGTGTTTGATATGTTAGAAAATAAAGGATTAAGGTTACCAAGCGCCGACAAAAATTGTATACAGACGTAAGGAGAAAGGATATCGAGTTTGAGGTCGGTGACTTTGTGTACTTCAAAATCTCTCCCCATGAAGGGACTGAAGAGATTCGACAAGAAAGGGAAACTCAGTCCCTGATATGTCGGTCCCTTCAAAATTCTCAGTCGTTTAAAAAATGTAGCTTACGAGCTTGAGTTGCCTTCAGATTTAGCCTTAGTACACCCAGTGTTCCATGTCTCATTGTTGAAAAAGTGTATTGGTGATCCAGTTGTATTTGTTCTCTTAGAAAGTGTAGATATTCAGAACTGTCTTTCCTTTGAGGAAGTTCCAATCAAAATTCTTGATCATCAAGTTTACAGACTGAGGATTGAAGAAGTTCTACTAGTCAAAGTTCTTTGGCAAAATCAGTCTGTTGAAGAGCCACTTAGGAAGCAAAGGCAGATATGTGGACCAAGTACTCTCATCTCTTCTCCATGAATCCAGATTCAGTATAAGGTACCAATCTTCATAAGATTTTCTTTTCTCTGTCATGCTCAGTCGTAGCCGCACATCATGTCCTTGATAGCCGTCATTTATGAATAATTTGAGTCATGAATTCCATACATCAGATATGTATATTCATTGTGTAAACTTAGTCCATCGGTTACCTTGACTTAACCAGTTTCATTTGGGACGACTGATTCCAAGAGGGAGATATTGAAACACCCCGTATTTCCCTAGCATAATCTAACTCCCAATACATGAGTATTTGTACATAAAATTTTTGAAAAACTCATTATTCTTCAGTTTAGAGCTTGCTATTTTGTAAGAAATTCAGTTAGCTTTCCAACGATATAAAATTCGCCTAAATCCAATAACTGGGTAAAAAGTTATGACTATTTTAAGTTTCTGCCATTTAACACCATCATTTTAAACCTTAGCGTGTCACAGAGCCAGCATAAATGACGATTGTCAATTTCCAGTGAAGCTCCACAAAACCACTGCATCACGTCGTCAGCTAAAATCCTAATTGTCTTTTTCCAGTGTCCTATCACACCAAGGGTGAATTTCAGAATCAAAAGGGCACCGCGATTCCTCTGCGTGGCTCCATATCCTCAGTTCCCAGTTGTACCTTTTCCAGTGGTTTGGCGCGCTAGTGGCGCGTCACGCCAAGGCCAAATATTGGGATGGTCATTTTTTAGCTTTTGGTTTTAAATTTGTTTAAGGGTATTTGGGTCTTTTTCCACGGCCCTAATTAACCTAAAACACAAAATTTAACCCCTAAACACCCTATGTAGTCATCATTATTCAATTCTTCTTCAAAATTGAAGATCCCCTTTTTAGGAACAAGAAACCCTGGCTCTCAAATTCAAGGAAATTTCCTAAGAACTCTCCATCCATCCTTCCAAATTCATCATCCCAGCTATGTTAGATGTTCTTCTATAGATTCGTTTCATCCATGGAGCCCAAGTAACCTTTTTAATTATAAAGTTATGATCTTTTTAAGTTATTTGATTTTAAATGATGATTTCATCCATTAATCTCCACGAACTTTGATTTAATACTATGTTTTAATGAAGTTATTGTGGTTATTCGATTCCTCATGTTTTAGGGTTATCTTTTGTTGAATTAAATAGGGACTTAGTGTTTTCCATGATAATATAATGTCAATTATGCTAGTCCTTTAGCAATTCTATAATTATTTTGAACCATTAACTATAAGTGTTTGACAAAATGCCTACAAGGGCAATTGATTTAATAAAAGCCTTCATGCTATGACCTTCAATGTTTTAGTGTCATGTTACTACTATTGTTTTGAGTCTTGGGGTATTAAATACCCAAAATCCATAGCTGTTTATTTAGTCTAGTCCCAGTACATTACAAAACAATCTCCAGAATATACTATGAGCACTTCATAATAGTCAAATACCAATAAGTTAAACTCAGAACAGCCTAGTATCTCAGTGTCTTCAAGTTGGGATTAGGATTTAGCACCGAGCGAGTGTACGGAGCTTCACTATCAGATTGGTAGAGTCGTTAGTAGTAGTCCCTATACTCTATAACTATGTAGCCAGCATAGGATATGAGTAGTCGCCCGTTAGATTAGGCTTGGCTATCTCGCAGGGGTCACCGGTCAATTCAGGCTTGACACCGTTAGTCCTTCGGACATTATATCAATTTAGTGGATGCACACGACTAGCTTTAGTATCCGTGGAACGCTATTAACACCCTTCTAACTGGGTTACAGGTTGGACCCCGATTATGTCAAATTGGGGAATGTCAGTTAGATGATACTTCCCACAGTTTTAGATACAGTCTCAATCACGATTCTACTTTAGTTCTTCTGTCTTAGTGTTATTTGACCAAGGCATATAGATTTCATTCATTTCAGTATTTCAATTTATAGATTTTACTCAGCTCATGTCATATGCTTAGTCATGCATCCTCAGTATCTACAGATTTCCATGTATTATCAGTATTTTACAAACTTTCATGCATGTTCAGTATCTATAGATTTCATGTGTATTCAGATAGATCATTAGTCCTGTTCATGAAACCTCTCATGTTAGCCTACCTCTTTTAGTATTCCAGTACATTCAAAGTACTGATCGCATACCTTATTTTTGTGCTATAATTTTTCATATCATTGGTGTTGACGCTCAGTCCCGGATCGCACTTAGACCCTCAGATTCTCGACAGTACAGTAGCAGTTGTGAGTCCTCATCACCCAAGGGAAGACTATCTTATTTCATGTCTTTATTGCAGTAGTCAGTAGAGTTAGTTGGAGGGTTGTCCCATTAACTCTCAGTCAGTCAGTCTTAGAGGCTTTTCAGACATTATAGTCAGTTAGTTGTTTAGTTTATCAGTACTTTATCAGATTTAAACAGTCGTTTTCCTAGATTCATATTTCAGATTGAATTCAGATATATAAAACTTTATGGTATGTCAGTATTCTTCCACATTCATGATCATATTATTCAGTGCTCACAGCAGGTACCAGCTTATAGGTTAGGTTGTGGTCTCTCGGGATAGTAAGCACCGTGTAACGACTAGGGGGTAGTCTCGGGTCGTTACAGATAAGAACATTAAAATAGATTTCTTCAAGAAAATGAAATATCTAGAGTTGCAATTAAAAGCTGAAAAGATACATAAACGAATAAAAGATGATTCATTAATTAAATGTAATTGCGGTAGCAAAGAACATATTTTGCGTGGAGAAGATTCTCAAATAAATACTACTATAGATCTCATAATAAATTTAGGGGAAACAGTATAAAGAGAAGACAGTAAAATACTAAAGACACTAAAAGTATTGGAAAACTGCAAATTAAACAAAAGAAATTGTTAGATAAAATAGAACAAAACTTCGATTTCCTAAAAAATCTACAAATATAACTAGAAAGAAAAATTAAAGTAACAACAAATAAGGATCTAAATTTTCTGCGTATAAATAACATAGAAAAAGAATTAAAAGAAATACGTAAAGAAATTAGCCAACTAAAAGAAATAATCCTCTCATGAATAACATCCCTATAAATGATCAACTTTACTTAGCAATATTACAGAAAGCGGCACAAATTCAACCAAATCCCGATGGTTTATCATATCATCAACCCTAGGGAAAAGCAGACTCCAAAATAATAAAAAAAAATAATATTATAATATTACAACTATTAAAACTTAATAAAAAATCTAGAAAAAGCAATTGAAGAAAAATTTCAACTAGAAAAACAAGAAAAAACTAAGAAATTATGTATAGCTATTTAGAAAGATTTCTAGGAGAAAGTACTAAAGCACTTTGGGAATCATATAAGACATTATTCCCACAAGATTTTCAAGAATTATTTGAGCTTGGTTCAAATCCATACAATTTTGTAAACAAAGTACATACTCTACTAACAGGACAAGATCCCAATAGTGGATTAGTAGTATTGCAGCAAAAAGCCCTAATAAATTTAGAACAACTAAGTATTAATAATTGGTCAGGGAATAAAGAATTTCTAAATGACTATTTTTATTAATATACAATTAGTGGAAACTTGTTTGATCAGACTCTAGGAGATAGATTATTTAAAAAATTACCAGGGGCTCTAGGAAGAGAGATAGAAGAAAAATGGTCTAAAAGAGAATGAGTAATACAAAACCCAAACAACCAATGGTCATAGGACAAAGAATACAACATGTAATGGATATATTACAAGAAAAATGCACAAATATACAGATACAAAAACAATTAAAAAGAAGTGATACAGATTTTTGTAAAAGCATATATACTACACAACATTATGACAAAGATTATAAAAAGAAAAAATATAGAAAGGCATATAAAAAAGTCTATCTCTCTAGGAAAAAATATTACTTAAGAAGATCAAACACAAGAAAGCCATACCTAGATAAGAATAAACATGTAAGAAAAAATAACACCAGTAGGACCTACAAAAATAGATTAGAATGCTTTACGTGTGGGAGTATAGAACACTTAGCAAATGCTTATTCAAAAAAAAATAGTAGATCTAGAAACGCACAATTAATAAAAGATATAAATGAAAATCTTATATATGTAGATGAATATATGTCAGGTAATGAAAGTATATACTCCATTAGAAGTATGGAAGTGTTTGAAGAACAAAAAGATTAATTTGATTCTTCAGATTCTGGAGAAGAGGATTTATAAATAAAATAGGACTAGAAAAGGTGAATTCAGACTTTTATGATTTAGTAAATTTGATAGAAGAATGTGAACACAAATTTGAGGAAGGAAAAAGATTAGACAGTAACTAATGTTGTTTCTATAAATAGTTTCCAAGTAAAAATAAAAGGGCAAAATGTAGGAAATGCTATAAGGAAGGATGCATAAAATGTATATAAAAACCCTCATAAATCCTAAAAATTACAAAATCAACAAATAATTTAAATAATTTCTAAACGAAGGAACCAATAACCAGAACAACAGAGGACAAAGTATTGAAATTAGTAGAAAGACTAGAAAGATTAGAGATAAGAGTATACAGTAAAGAGATAATCAAAGAAGAAGGTTTACTAGAGGTAGAATTATTAAATACATCAGTTGAAAATAAATAGAAAAAATCAATAAAGCTATCATTTGGAGGAATGGTATGTAATGAAGAAAAGAAGATAAGTACAGTCAAAGTTTTAGCAAGAATAAAAATTCAAGATTATGTGTTCAAAACATTAGACATAGTTGATTTAGGATGTACAAAAAGCATTTTAAATAGTAGGATTTTACCATTAAAATTAATTAAAAATTTATCAAAACCTCAACAATCTATGCAAATGGACGGGACCTATAATACCTATACCGACTATATACCAAAAGCAAAGGTAAGTTTTATTAATACTTGTGAAAAATTCTACCAACCATCATATACACTCACTGAAATACAAGTTAGAGATTTAAACATAAAAGCAAACTTTGTCTTAGGATTAGATTTTATCATGCAAAATAATGGCGGATGTTTAGTTATAAAAAATTGGGTAATATTCTCTAGCAATATCACTATCACGAACCAAATAGCCATGACTGACACCCACACTAGTCTTCATGTGGGAGAACCATCTAAATCAAACCATTACCCAAACACTTAGTCAATATTAGATAATATTATTATAGAATTAAACATAATAACAAATATCCAGGACTAAA
Organism: Capsicum baccatum var. pendulum; assembly: GCA_030864225.1. Classification (NCBI taxonomy): domain Eukaryota; kingdom Viridiplantae; phylum Streptophyta; class Magnoliopsida; order Solanales; family Solanaceae; genus Capsicum; species Capsicum baccatum. The sequence continues at coordinate 178,248,609 of CM061550.1, forward strand.
TATTATTAATGCAGAAATTCAAACAAACTACTTACTAAAATTCCCAAGACCCGAAAGTCATTGTACAAGAACTACTAACAAAGATCATATCTAAGGTGATATCCAATAATAAAGTAATTAAAGAATGTTTCAGTGCCCAAAAGATGGACAAGAACAAATAAGATGACCCATGGCATCCTAGAGACGGAGTGCTCTCCCTTGGATCATGATCTGCTATCAAACTCTAGAGGTGACGTCATGTCTGAGCCTAGAATACTTTCTACACTCAACAAAAGAAAAGTATAGGGTAGTATCAAGACAACCCACTATGTACTGGTAGGTATCATTGGCCAACTTAATTTAATAGCATGTACACAACATAAATCAAATAACAAGTTGACACGAACCATCACACAACAAATATTCGATGAATCAATAATATAGAAACAATAGGTCAAAAAGTGCTCACAAACAAGCTACATAACCATCAAGAGCATTAACCATACTGTATTCATCTGAAGAAATAACACAAATATGTACACACATGCTATAGGAATTAATTGTGCCAAAATATTCATGACCTGTAGGGAACAATCTATATTCATGTACTGTACTAGCATGGTACCCGATCTAACATATATATAAACGTACTGCTGTGGTACATGATCCAACATAAATATAAATGTACCAACGTGGTACCCGATCCAACATAAATATAAACGTACCGGCGTGGTACCCGATCTAACATAAATATAAATGTACCGGAGTGGTACTTGATATGACATAAATATAAACGTACTGGCGTGGTACTCGATCCAACATAAATATAAACGTACCAGCATGGTACCCGATCCGACATAAATATAAACAATTATTATCAATATCAATTTACACAACCCGACAGCATGACACACAATGTACCAAGTTTATAAGTACATTTAAAGTCATAAGACAATTCCATCAAATCAATTTTCAATAAACATTCATACACAAATCAACAATCAACAATTTCAAGAATGAACGAATACCAATCGACAAATATCCAATTTAGTAGCATACACACAATTAAGTCGAGTCTAAACTCCAATTAAACTGTAACCCACCTCACTCAAAGAATCCGAATATCACTAGTCCAAAAGTCCCTTGCCTTTTCTCAAATTTTTGAAACGTTCAAAATCTGTTCAAGTATATAATTTCAAAAAGAATACGAATTTAATGAGACCCGTTTAATAAAGTCTTACTCTAAAAATTCTAGGCCTAACACCCAGTTGTCTAAATAACAATTGCTAATCATACATAAAGTCTACGAAATTGGTGAAGCCAAGAACAAAATAGTTCTCGCCCATGACACTGCAGGCACTAAGGATTTAACTCAACTATCATCATTAAAATATGATAAGCTATCCTAATAGAAATTTGTGTCAGATGATTTATCCCCAATAAATATAAGAGTACAAATATGAAGAATTTCCCATATTACTCATATTACTATTTAATATTCTTTTTATGGTCAACAATGCCAATGATTACAAGTAATTATTACACGATATTTATTTACTAATTCCAAATCAAATTCTAAAGATATTAGAAATCAAAATTGTATGAGGTCACGAATTTCCCCGGACGGGCAAACACAAGACAAGAAGGGAAAATAAATAATTAGTTGACTCTGCAAAAAAGATTTGGACACTTTCTATGCAGGTCCGCTTTGCTCTCTCAAGTGGCCTCCTCAATAGTACGATTCTTCCACTATACCTACACAGATCCAATCTTCTTAATCCTCAACTTATAGGCAACCAAATACCTAGCTGAGCCCATGTGTACCCCCACTGCCTCAGACTCAAAAAGTTCAATTAGTTTACAATAACAAAATGTATATTCTTCACCCATATATATGCAACCATCCTATACCGGCTGATAACTATAGGTGCATATTGGTGATAGGCGATGCACATGCAGGAATGAATGGAAAGTACACAATTAATATCACAACCCATCATAACTATCCTCATCAGGACCATCATAACATAATCAAGTATTGCCATATTTCAACATATCATCAATAGTATCTTCCAGCCTTATTGGGTATCACCATATCATCATAATGGTTATTACCGAATAACATACACTAAAATACTCATAAAAAATAGACATACCACCATAGAATATCTATATAGTCAATATTTCCCAACACTCGTTATTAGCTAACCAACATTTATTATAATAGGATCGCTAGTTCTCTAGTCATCACATAACCTCTAGTTATTAGCCTAAAATTATCCTTCACATAATCTTGATTCATGGGATAGCAACTAACCACTATTTATTTAATAACCAACATCTAACATTTAGTCAAGGTTCATCATTAGATCAAAACCATTATTTATCTACCATTCACTATTATCAACTAATCATACTATATCCGTTAATCATTACTAGGAAATACATTACTACTTGTTGCCTAACTATCTTTTAATCCGTTAATCATTACTAGGAAATACATTACTACTTGTTGCCTAACTATCTTTTATTAACTGATATCATTCATTACTTAACCATCATTTTCCAACGAATCCTTGCTTAGCTATTCATTAGTTAACCACTTAGAAACTATTCAAAGTTATTAACTAGTCACGTCTTATTACCTAGCATCATTAACACACAACTCTTCATTTATCAACTAATCGACCACATGAATTTAGTCATTAATACCAACTAATCTTTACATATGCTAGACCAGACCTCACCATAAGTCATGCATTAACTATTGCTAGCCACCATGTTTCAACTAAACAAGATTCATTAACTAATATATTAGATTCCTAGCCATCACCAATATCCAATCAACAAAGTTGTAAGCAACACACCACATCTTCCTCTGTCCCATACCAGAGAGATATGTATACAAACATATATCTATTAATAAATCGTAAACGAATCCTTTACACTGATAAACACTCCTCGAATGTTTAATCATTATCATAACACAACTCTTAACCCATTAATTTATCCGGAAGAGTCACAACATCATAATCACAGCATTAGGTCCATATACATATTCAAAACTCATATCGATAATCATATTTATAAGCCATAGCATATCTCTAATCATCTCACATCTACTAAATATAATATAAATGGGCATGTAATCGCCTATAGGATATCTTAAATCGATTGGTCATACATGATGCTATGAGGGATATAACCTCTCTAGGCGAATTTGCATATTTAAGAGGAAATAGCATCTGTATGGGCCAATCATCAAGTCTAAGAAAAAATAGCATCTCTATAGGACACATAACGTATCTAGGAGAAATATCATCTCTAAATGCCCAATATTACTTCCACAGGAAGTATCATAACTATAACTGGAAACCCATAATTTAGGAACATCAATACGAGTTACCAAGTTAAGAAGTAACCTTATTCTAAGGTTTACTAGCCTAATCTATGTCTAATATCCGTAACTAAGTCCTCAAGACTTAACAAAAGTTTAGGGCTAAGTGGGTCAGACGATCCCACTTCTAATCCTCAAGTTCTTGTTGAGTGGTTCAGGTATGAGGATTAGAGCCTACAACACATAATTGAACTACACAAGAATCCATCCACAATATCATTAACAAGAACCTCTCATTATGAAAAACACATATTACCTCAGTCTTTTATTCATGTCACATATTCACCATCTTTTCTTGACATTATATTCTCATATCATCCTCTCAATTCTCATACCATCAATCTCATCAGTATAATAGTACAAAAAATAAATAAGCATCATAGAATTTCTAGTTTCACAATAACAGGAAATCAAATAATCCCATCACATTTATCAACAAAAACAACTTAGTCTATTTTCATCACTTAATAAAAATAATTCACAATAATGACAAAAATCTAGCAATACAAGTTTAGACAAATATCAAACACAAGCAATCAATAAGTTCACAATTTTCACAAGTCTTTACCTATTAACAATAACTTTTAGACCTTATTAACAGATACCAATTGAGATCTACCAGATTTTTATTCACAATTATTAAGATACCAATTGGAACTATCTGGATAACAATTGGATTCAATTTAGTAGTCCAATATTAAGACGACACGATGGAGAGAAAGAAAGAAAACTTACTTCTACATTCCCCATAGCCTTAGAAGATTGGGTATGGGGCCCTACACACAAATCTACGAAACACTACTTGACATTGCTCTTATTAAAAGATACCAACTGGAATCGCCAAATACCAAATGAATTCAAGTAATAACATGTAAGAAAGAAGAATTTGAATTTTCCTAGTGTCCTATAACATCTCGAAGAAAAGTATAGACGTCTCCGAACCGTTCCGCAAGACTCTACTAGACATGTTCTTACACAACGAGATCGATGAACCTAGCACTTTGATACCAACTTTGTCACGATCCAAATAGCCATGAGTGGCACCCACACTAATCTTCCTGTGGGAGACCTATCTAAACCGAACCATTACCCAAACACATAGCCAATATTAGATGATATTATCATAAAATTCAACATAATAACAAATATCCAAGACTGATCATTATTAATGTAGAAATTCAAACAGAGTAATTACTAAAATTTTAAAGACTCGAAAGTCATCGTACAAAAACTAATAACAAAGATCATATCTAAAGTGATATCCACAATAAAGTAAATAAAGAATGTTTCATTGCCCGAAAGATGGACAAGAACAAATAAGATGATCCATGGAAGCCTGTAGATGGAGTGCTCACCCTTGGATCAAGATCTGCTATCAAACTCTACAGGTGAGGTCATGTCTGAGCGTAGAACACTTTTTGCACTCAACAAAAGAAGAGTACAGGATAGTATCATTACAAACCACTATGTACTGGTAGGTATCATAGGCCAACTCAATTTAATAGCATGTACACAACATAAATCAAATAACAAGTAGACAGGCATCATCACCCAAGAAATATTAAATAAATCAATAATATTGTAACAACAGGTCAAATAGTGCTCACAAATAAGCCACATAACCGTCAAAAGTATCAACCCTACTGTAAACATCCACATAAATAACACAAATATGTACACACATGCTATGGGACTTATGCCCAAATATTTATGACCTGCAGGGAACAATCTATGTTCATGTATCGTACCGGCGTGGTACCCGATCAAACATAAATATAAATGTGCCAGTATGGTACCCGAGCCAACATAAATATAAACGTACTGGTGTGGTACCTGATCCAACATAAATATAAATGTACAGGTGTGGTACCTGATCCAACATAAATATAAATAAGTATTATCAATATCAATTTACACAACCTCACGGAATTCCACACAATGTACCAAGTTTAAAAGTACATTTAAAGTCATAAGACAATTCCATCAAGTCAATTTTCAATAAATATTCATACACGAATCAACAATCCCAAACATCAACAATTTCAAGCATGCCCGAATACCAATCCACAAATATCCCATTTAGGAGCATACACACAATTAAGATAAGTCTAAACTCCAATTAAACTGTAACCTACCTCACTTGAAGAATCTGAATATCACTAGTCCACAAGTGCCTTACCTTTTCTCAAATTTTCAAAATGTTCAAAATCTGTTCAAGTGTATAATTTCTATAAGAATACAAATTTAATGAGACCCATTTAATAAATTCTTACTCAAAAAATTCTAGGCATAACACCAAGTTGTCAAAATAACAACTGCTAATCATATATAAAGTCTATGGAATTGGTGAAGCCAAGAACAAAATAGTTCTCGCCCATGACACTGCAGGCACTAAGGATTTAACTCAACTATCATCATTAAAATATGATAAGCCATCCTAATATAAATTTGTGTCAGATAATTTATCACCAATAAATATAAGAGTACAAATATGAAGAATTTCCCACATTACTTATATTACTATTTAATATTACTTTTTATGGTCAACTATGGCAATGATTACAAGTAACCATTACACGGTATTTATTTACTAATTCCAAATAAAATTCTCAAGATATTAGAAAGCAAACCTGTATTAGGTCACGAATTTCCTTTACAACGGTGAATATGAAATAGGGTTACTAACCGCCGTTCACCCTTTCTTGTGATTATTGGCTTCTATTATTATTATATAAATGTGATAAACTCTCCCCTCTTTAAATTTATGTTTATACATAGTTCTCAAAAAATAAGAAAATATTAATTTGGCTCATTGCCATCAACTAAAATAATATTTAAAATACTCAATAGGCCCTCGGATATTATTCAAAACCTTAAGAAAATAAATCAAATATGTATATTGACTAAAAAGTATGTTTCAGACCTATTGAAAACATTAAACTAACATATCAAGGTTGTCTTGACCAAAGATTGACCATGATCAAGCTTAAATTTATTAAATCTCAATAATCCAACTAATGACTTTAATATCTTTCGAACACCTCAAGAATTGGTACTACTCATCCCGTGAGTCATAATTCACGTACACCAACTACAAGGAGAGCTAAAATAGAAAAGATGAGAAAATTTCCCAAATGATTGGGAGGATCATTACAATCACTCACTCACTAGTACAAACAGAACCCCTGCTAACTAAATATCATTTCCTTAAAGATAAGACAGAAGAAATAATAGAAAGCTCAAATGATGAAATAAAATAGAAAAAGCATCTAGAATGTGATAAATGAGAAAATTGTACTTGTAATGATAATAAAAAGGTAACAATGTATGAGGAATTACAAGATCTATTAAGGATATAAGATAGAAAAAGATTACACATTAATAGAACTAGATGCAGAATTGTACAATTTTATGAAAGGTATACAACAGATAGGTGTAATCAAAGATCAAAGAGACCTAGATAAAATAATACAAATCCTAGACAAACTGTAGATAATTGGAGAAAAACTATTGCAACATTGGGAATCCAATCAAATTACCTGCAAATTAGAATTAATTAATCCAGAATATACTATAGAAGCAGTATCTATAGAATCTATAAATAAAGACCTTACAAATTTTGAAATACAAACAAAAAAGCTACCAGAATTAAGGATAATCAAAAGATCCAAATCAAGACATAGATTAGGAACTTTCATAGTAAGAAACCATAGTGAAATAGTAAGAGGAAAATCTAGAATGGTAATAAATTACAAAAGACAAAATGATAATACTCTAATGGATGGGTATAAGTTACCAGACAAGATAGAATTAATAAATAGGATACAAGGAAGAAAAATATTTAGTAAATTTGATTGTAAATTCGGATATTGGCAGATTAAGATGCATGAAAGAGTATAGAATGGACAACCTTTACATGTACAGAAGGATATTTTGAGTGGCTGGTGTTGCTAGTCAGACTAAAGACAACTCTTCCAATTTTCTATAGAAAAATGGATAGTATTTTTGATGACTATAAAAAATTACAAACTTGGTTTATTGAGATGATATTCTAGTCTTTAGTAATAATATGAGAGAAAATTTAGGACATTTACAACAAGTTTTAAAATTATTTGTAGATAATGGAATAATAATAAGTAGATAGAAAATGGAATTATTTAAAAATAGCATTAATTTTTTAGGAGTAGTTATTGGAGATGGACAAATAAAACTACAACTGGACATAGCTAAAATTGTCTTTGAAATGCCATATAGATAAGACAAGACTAAAGATTTACAAAAAATTTTAGGACTATTAAATTATGCTAGAGCTTTTATTAAAGATTAAGGAAAAGTAGCAGGACTGTTATATTCTAAAACAAGATCAATAGAATAAAAGACTTTTAATGCCGAAGACATAAAATTAGTCCAACAACTTAAGCACATGATACAAGATATCCCAGACTTAACATTACTATTAGAAATGGACTATTTAATAATCGAGATAGATGGAAGCCTTGAAGGATAAGAAGCAATATCAAAGGCAAAACCCAATAAATACAGCGACAAGAAAGAAGAATAAATTTGTGCTTATGCAAGTGGGAAATATAAAGAATAAAGCAATTTAAATAGCATAGCCGCAGAAACACTAGAAGTAATTTATTGTTTAAATAGTTTTAAACTTAATATTTTAAATAAACCTGAAATATTAGTAAGAACAGACTATCAGGCTATAGAAAAATCCTATCAAAAATAAAAGAGAAGAATAGTAGTAAAAGGAGGTGGTTAAATTTCCTTGATGCCACTTCTATTTACAACATTATTTTAGAACAAATTAAATGAAAAGATAATAACCTAGCAGATCAACTTAGTAGACTAATAAAAGAGGAGAGCTAACAATTTTTGTTTTAGTATGTATACAGGCAAAGACAAAGGAAAGGCAGAAGCCTCATCCTATCAAGACTACTTAAATAAACTACTAAGCAACACTCATTACAGGCGACTAACAATGTTAAAACATCCAAAAATGGAAAGGCTAGTTTTTGAACCTCACAATCTCATCAGTTATGAGCCATCTAATTTAACTTTCAACCTAGACCAGATGTAAGGGTGGATAAACCACAGATATGCCTGATCGACAATTTATGGATTTTCTACAATAAGACACCTAGAGACACTAGATATTTTTATTTCAGTTCTAAATCCTTTAAGTACATATTTAACTGAGAAAAACAGCACTAACAAATTTAAATTTTATGTTGTTCTTAGAAAAAGACACAAAGAGTATTTCAGACATGTATAGAGGTAATGGATTCTGTAAAGGACTATATAACCCCTCTTTATAAAGGCTTTAATTATTTAAAAGAGGCATTAGATTATGCCCGCGGAAATTTAGGGCCAAACTACTATATTACTCCAATTCTAAGACAAGATAAAAAGTAGTTCCCTAGTATAATATTAAAAAAGACACGGACAAAATTATAATTTGTGGTCATTGTTCCTCCATGACTAAAGATTTTAAAATACTAAATCACGCCAATGAAATTTTAAGACAAGACAATGAACACCTTATAAATGAAAAAGGACAAATATCGAAATATATAAGTATTTTACAAGAACGTATAAGGATTCTTTATTTTAAATTATCACAATAGACTCAACAAATTTTTGAGCCTCAAATAATCCCAAAAAGCCCTCCATCTTACTCAAAAATGGAAAGACCTACTGTATCGGGTAAAGATATAGCTAGTCCAGCTCAAATGGTAGATGGTAAAGACTCCTCAAATTCGTTAATGGGTGTGCATTCCCTAATGAATGCAGAAAGACCTACTGTATGGGGTAATGATATAGCTAGTCCGGCTCAAACGATAGCTAGTAAAGATTCACCAAATCCGTTGATGGCCGAACTTTACCAAAAAGTGTAGGGATAATACTCCCAGCCAGTTTCATGACCACAGGTACCCAGACAACAAATGAAGAAAGCTCTTCCAAGACTAAGAAAGGTTTTTTCTTAAGAAAAAAATGAAAAAAAAATATAGAAAAAATAGTAGTAGCTTCAATAAAAAAATTATTAGCAGAACAATTGCCCAAAGAAATAGCAATGAGTCCAGAACCGCCGGATCCAAGATCCAGAATTCCACGAGAATAAATAAGATCATCCAGAATGGGAACAAGACTGGGACAATCAAATGGAGACAGTGACGAGTATGATCGATACTACATTTCGGCCATGGATCAATTCTCCCAAGACCCAAATGCAGAAGATGATTCAGGATTGGTTATCGACTCAGAAGCGTTACAAAATTTGGATACATAAGCAATGACGATATATACAAAAAGACAAAATAAGAGAATTATGCAATGATATAACAGATGAATTAATGGGAAACAAATGGACGGATGGGAGCTAAAGTTAAAACATAACCATGTGACTATGGGGCCCACTGAACTTGCCAAAGTTTTTATCAAGAATTGAAATCCACAAATGACTATAATGTTACAACCCAAACTAGGACCTAGCCGTGATGGATATCCCAAACCATGAAGGCCCGAACATCCTACCCTATCTGGTAGTTATGGTCAATATTTATATAATAAGAGAATATGCAGGAATACAATCTAATATGGAAACATGGTCGTTAACTCTGAGTTTCAAGACATGAGAATAAAAGTTACAATTCAAAACATCTGCATAAGATCTGACTCAGTCTGCGAAATCACTACTACATCTCAAAACTATTCTGAAAACTGGGACAAGGTCCCCCTAGACCAAACCAATAGAATAACATAATCTAAAATAGCAGTCCTTCTTTAACAAAGAAGGATCACCACTAAACGGATCATTTCTCTCTGGAATTCTCTACTGATTAGCCAGACCATTGGACTGAGCCTCCAAACTTGGGAGGTAGGGAGTCAATACAGATGTACTGGTATGTAAAGTAGATCCAAAATACTAGTTTATATTCAACATATATGAGCAATTTAAAATAGTTCATAAACATATCAGATAGTAAGAAATCTCATGGGCATTTTTGAAAAACTCTGTAAAATCATCTGAACTCTGTGGCACTCTTTATTTTACTTTTATGCTAGGTGGTATACCCTAAAACTCTGAAATTTCATGGGCTATATAGAATCTGCCATTGACTCAGAGAGGAAGCCTCCAACCCAAGTATACCTCAAGGGTTGGAGTCTCTGACTCTGTTATGCCACACGGCCGTCGCTAGCATAAAATAATATACCCGGATCAGCAAATCACTTTTGGGTTATGAGTTACTTGAACTAAAGTCCTCTTCAGGTAAACACCTAACCCTTTTTAATCCCATTTTTAACTCTTTAAAGCATGCACTCTCTGAAACCATATTCTAAAAACATACTCTATTATGGCATACATGTTTTATGGTATCGTCATACCATTGACTTGGAAGTCACATCTTTGAGCCATTAATAACATATAATAATCTTTGTTTTCAAAAAATAAGTTTGGGACCACCATAGCAATAAATCAATTTAAAAAAACTCTTTCTCAAACATCATATAAATACATGCAAGGCACTCTCTTTGTCAAGCATTTCAATAATACAAGGTGGTCATATCAAATTTCTCAATCACATGCAACTCTTTCTCATTTAAAACAAGGGTGTAATTATATCAAGAAGCACCCTCTCATCATCTCTAAATCATGCTTAAACACTAAGGTATTGAGAAAACAAGTTTCAAAACCATAAATCATGCATTTCAAATCATTCACAATAAGATCATAAACTTAAATTTATCACAAGAGAGGGACTTCATAATCTATGTTCTCAAACAAATTTTAAATTTTAATTTCATACATATACATATACTTGTAAATTAATTTAAGGTGATGAGGCCTAAAAGCCAAATCAACAATATCAATAGCATGCATAAAGCATAATAAAAATCATGGATTTCAAACCCCTTTTATAAATTCATGCTTTATATTCTTTAAATCATAATTGAGTGTTTCAACAAGCCTCTACATTTTTAGGATAAATCCCACATACCTTAATTTTGAAATTTTATGGATGATTCTTGAAGCCTACAATTTGGGGATTCCAAAGCTTCAATCAATCTTGAAAACCCACATTTAAATCTTGAGTTATTTAGGTTTTTAGTTTAAAACCCTAGAGAGTATTCTTGAGTAATTTGGATAATTGTGAATGTATTATGGTGTCTTTGGGATTAAATACCATATTTAGGCTGATACGGGAGTAGAAAATACTCAATATACCCCTAATGAGATAGAATAAAAATATAACTGGAAGCTTGATTTCATGGGCCACCACAATGTGGAGCCATCGCGTTGTCCCACTGGTTGGGACCTGAAACTTCAGTGTGACGTGCTACAATTGTGCTATGCTAATGGAATTTGACAATTTCTTAATAGGCCCCCTCCGCAACGCGCTAACCACCAAAATGATGGTGTTTTATGACTAGAACTTAACTTAGCCATAACTTCTTTCCCAGGCCTCGGATTTGGGAAAATCTTATATCGACGGAAAGCTCATTCAATTTCCCACATGATAAAAAGTTGGAATTAGGGAAATTATATATGGTTTAAACTTTACTCACTTTGGAAGTCAAAAATAAGATTAAGTTTCTTTAGCATAATTCTAGTCATTTAACTCTAAGAGAATATTACCACGAGCTAATGCATGGACGATTTTTACGGGGTGTTACAAATAAATACCACCTTATGGATAACTTAAAGACATATAGCTAGAGAGAAGTGGCAGAAAAATCAAGAGTGAGAAAAATAGTCTTCTAAAGTTCATAAAGTTTCTTAGTTTGTTTAAAAAAGAGAGTGTGTAGTGTATATTGATCTTTGTTCCTTCATTCCAGTAGCTATTAGCTTTTAGGGGACTCCCAAAAGGGAAACGCCACTTCTTCCTTAAGATATATAATTAGTCATTACATAGATCATTATATTTTTCTCCCTAGTTTGTAAATTATGTTGAATTATATCAAGTTCATATTTTCTTCAAGATGTATTTTAAATATTATAGATTTGATTGTCATGCGGATTACCACCAGCATTTATATATTGTATAATTGATGTGTTTTTAATTATAGATCTGGATAGTTGTGTGGATAACCGCCAGTTTTCCAATCTTGTAAAAATATGTAATTTACTTTTGATCTTGAAAATTTTTAATTTACATATAAATATACCCTTAGTAAATGGTTATTCTCTCAGTGTTTAGCAAGAACGTTGGATTAATCTATTAATTCCTAAGGAATTAAAAAAGTTTGATAATAATTTGAAATGGTTGTTGTGTCATCCCGGGGAGTGATATAAAGAAGCCATTGCTAAATACCTAAAAGTGAAGAGAAAGAGATGAACAGGGTATGAATCAAAAATAAAAAATCAAAATATCAAAAAAAGCAAAAAATAAATATTTATTTTGTTGAGAGAAATATACTTTGATCTTTATAACTTGTCCACTCACACTAGACTAAGGACAATGAAGAAGGAAGTACTGAGTAGGATTTACACCATATTATAAACCATCTTTTTTAACTCTACTTTATTACTCATGCCTGCTTATCTTCTTTAATTATTTGTTTCTTGTTCAAATTTTGGCTACTCTTTTTTTATTATTATTTGTTTGTTATTGTTATCTCTATTTATAATACTTATCTCTGTTTATTATTCACCTGTTTATTATTGGTATCAACAAATAGAACTAGAGAGTAAAATTAAAGTAACAACAATTAAGGATATAAATTTATTAGTATAAATAACATAGAAAAAAAATTAAAACTTAAAACATTTAAATAGAATTCTAAAAAGGGAACAAAATTTAATAGAAGATATAAGAGTAGTAGAATCAATAGATTTACCAGAAGCAATTATATTTTTAGATTGCAAAAAACTTTTAGGCAGTGTAAACCACTTAATACTACTAAAAAATAAATTAGAACAGACTGGATATTGTATAAATTATTGGAATATTAGAATAAAATCAATTAGAGAAGAATTCAATAGAGAGACATTTTGGCTAGGATAAGGACATTAAAATAGATTCCTTCAAAAAAATAGAATATCTAGATTTGCAATTAAAAGCATAAAAGAGACAAAGACGAATAAACGATGATTCATTAATTAAATATAAGTGTGGTAGCGGAGAACATATTTTGTATGGGGAAGATTCTCAACAAAATACTATTAAAGATTTCATGATAAATCTAGGAGAAGCAGGACAAAGGGAATACCGTAAAATACTTATATGTTTTGACATTTGTCCTTTTGCATTTATAAGGTTTACATTGTCTTGTCTTAAAATTTCATTGGCGTGATTTAGTCTTTTAAAAGCTTCAATCATGGAGGAACAATGATCACAAAATATAATTTGGTCTGTGTCCTTTTTAATATTATATTGGGGAAGTGCTTTTATATCTGGTCTTAGAGCTGGAGTAATATAATAATTTGGCCCTAGATTTCCGCGGGCATAATTTAATGCCTATGTGTAATACCCGTGCTTATTCTTAGCCAGAAATCATCTCAAGTATGCTAGTACTTGTTACTCAGTCCATGTACCATCAATTAAATCACGTTCAGTGTCTTCAGATGGGAGTAGAAGTTAGCACTGAGTAAACCCAAGGATAAGAACTCACTTGCCAGTTTAGGGAGTGATTCTTAGTAATCATCCTTGTGTTCCAGAACTACGTAGCCAGCGTAGGTTGAGACATCTTAACCTATCATATTAGGGTTGATGAGGTGGCTTAATCTGTCAGTTTAGGGCTCCAACCGTTCTCATTTTGAGTACCTGTAAGCTAAGGTTCACTCACAGTTGTCCTTACCAGTGGCATGGTATTGACACCCTTCTAGTCTGGGCAGAGATTGGACCCCAACTTAGCTATATGTGTTATTGGGGAATTTCAGTTAAATAACTACCTCCCACAGTTTCAGTCCCAGTATAAAAAAACTTAGATAGTTCTTCAAAATTCAGTATATCAAAACTATCAGATACAATCAATTCAGTTACAGAATGGAACACAGATAGTTCCATTAGATTCAGGACTGTCAGATATATTCAACTATGTTATTAGAATTTTAGTATTTGTCATGCTGGATATCAGTAGATCATGTATTAGTGTCCAGATCTAGATATCACGTAATCACGATCTCAGTTACTACGTATATGTTTGCACTCTTACATTCATATCAATTAGTCAGTTAGCATCGTTCATGCATATAACCCTTTTTCATTTAACCTACCTTACTCATATACTCAGTACTCCCAGTTGTACTGTCGTATTTGCGCTATGGTTCTTTCTTTAACGTTATACCATAGATTCAAAAATATGAGCTCCAGATCAGCAGTAGCAGTAGAATTCCATTCACAGAGTTGCAGTAAGTCCTCATCCATTCGAGGATAATATTATTTATTTCATTTATTTGATAGTTAAGTTTTGCTAGATAGAGTTAGTTGGAGACAAGTTCCTTCAACTCCTTACTCATACAGTATTTGGAGGCTTTCAGATTTAGCTTAGATTTGATTTAGATTTCAGTTGTTTTGGGTATTTGTTACCCCATATGGATGTTATGATTTGTCAGATATTTTATGAATTTGAACCTTATGGCCTATTTTTTATGTTTTCTGCATTATTATGTCATATATTATTGTATACAGGTACAGATATTAGTCATGGATTAGCTTGTGGTCCCTCGGGATCATGGGCATCGTGTAGCAATTCGATTCAAAAAAATGGGGCATTACAAACTTGGTATCAGAACCAGGTTCAATAGAGTCCTAGGAAGTCTAAAAGTCGCATCTAGTAGAGTTTTGTGCATGAGTGTGTTGCGCACCACATTTATGTGCAAGAGGCTATAAGATATTTTAGGAACAGTTTCCTTTTTTTTGTATTCATGTCGTGCTAGTGAGAATAAACTCAAGTTAAAATCTCAATCTAATCCATTCTTCTCTTATTTGAGAATATGTCTCCAAAGAGAAGAAACTAGCCAGCTCCTCAGCCCGAAGATCCTTTGGGCGAACATGTTTCTCATATGAGTTTAGAGCCGCATTCACCATACTTGCTCAGTACGTGGCTGCCCAAAAGAAAAGGCCACCAGTTATTTCATCCAATCCAGTGGTCAATTCCATAGAAGCTAGAATTAGGGACTTTACCCGAATGAACCCTCTATCTTTGTTTGGGTTTAAGTCTATTGAAGATCCTCAGGAATTCATTGACCAAGTCTAGAAGGTCATAGGCATCATGGGAGTTATTTCTAGTTAGAGTGCCGAGTTATCCGCATACCAGTTACAGGATGTTGCTCATACTTGGTACAAATAGTGGAAGTCCGAGAGGTTAGAGGATGTAGGTCCTATAGAGTGGGAGGAATTTGTCATGACTTTCTTAGATAGATTCTTTCCCCAAGAGCTGAGGGAGGACAAATTTCTTGAGTTCATCAACCTCAGGCAGGGAAATATGATGGTTAGGGAGTACTCTCTCAGATTTACTCAGCTAGCCCCTCATGTGGTTATAGACAAAAGGGCTAATATGAGCAAGTTCTTGTCAGGGGTGAATCATAGCGTGGTAAATGAGTGTAGGTCTGTGATGATGAATAGTGATATGACTTTAGCCAGGCTCATGACTCATGCTCAAAAAATAGAGGAGCAGAATATTAGGACTAGGGAGAGAAAGAACAAGAGAGCAAGGTCAAGCAGTTTCAGTATTTCTCAACCCAAATTCGAGGGAGGAAACCGTTCGCAGTTTTATCCCAAGTCAACAACTCCAGCATCTTCCTCCACCAGTTTAGTGCAAAAATTTAGAGACGGCAATAGAGATAGAGCACCAGGCTCTAAATCTCAGGGCAGTGTTAGCAGTGCCCGAACTAATCCCCTATGTTAGACTTATGGTAAAGACCACATGGGTATTTACAGAGCCAGTAGTGATATCTGTTTTGGTTATGGCAAGCCAGGCCACAGGATTAAAGAGTATCCGTAGTCAAGTCTATAGGGTTAGCAAAATCGTTCCACAGCTCTGTTCAGTCGCTCAAACCAGCAGGGTGCCACTTCCAGTGCTACTAGTGGGCAACGCCCAAATAGACTCTATGCTTTTCAGACCTGACAAGATTAGGAAAATTCTCCTAATGTCATTACTGGTACGTTACAGATTTTCCATGGTCATGTCTACGCTTTGCTAGATCTAGGTCCATCCTTATCTTTTGTCACACCTTATATAACAGGCAATTTTGTTATCAGTCCTAAAATTTTAGTAGAGCCCTTTTCAGTCTCTACCCTAGTGGGTAAAACCATCATATCTAGGTGGGTATACAGGAACTGCCCTATTATGATATTTCAAAAAGCTACATCAGTAGATTTAGTCAAGTTAGAGATGACTAATTTTGATGTCATTATCGATATGGATTGGATTCATTCCTTCTATGCCACAATCGACTGCAGAACCAGGGTAGTTTAGTTTTAGTTCCCAAATGAGCCGGTCATAAAGTAGAAGGGTAGTACTTCATCTTCCAAGGGTCAGCTTTTTTCCTACCTTCGGGCAAGGAAAATGATTTCTAAGGGGTGTGTGTATTATCTCATGCATATTAAAGATTCTAGTTCTGAATCTCCTAGTCTTGAATTAGTCCCAGTTGTAAATGAGTATTCAGATGTGTTTCCTGAAGATCTTCCAGGCATTCCTCCTGTAAGGGAAATAGACTTTGTCATTGACCTTATTCCAGATACTCAGTCTATTTTTATTCCACCATATAGAATGGCACCAGTAAAACTCAAGGAACTGAAAGATCAGTTGAAGGATCTTTTAGATAAGGGATTCATCAGGCCCAGTGTATCCTTATAGGGTGCACCAGTCTTATTCATGCACAAGAAAGACAATTCTTTTAGGATATGTATTAATTACTGTCAGCTCAAAAAAGATACATTCAAGAACAAGTATCATCTTCCCTAAATAGACAACTTGTTTGACAAACTTTAAGGTTCCACTTATTTCTCCAAAATAGACCTTAGATCAGTCTATCATTAGCTTAGAGTTAGAGAATGTGACATCCCAAAGACAACTTTTTGTACTCGATATGGTCACTTTGAGTTTCTAGTTATGTCCTTTGGTCTTACCAATGCCCCAGCCACATTCATGGACTTGATGAAACATGTGTTCAATCAGTACTTGGATATGTACATCATAGTCTTCATAGATGATATCCTGGTTTATTCCTTCATAGAGCATGATCATTTAGACCATCTCAGGATTGTTCTTCAGACTCTCAAAGATCACCAGCTATTCTCCATATTCAGTAAGTGCGAGTTTTGTCTAAGATCAATAGCATTCCTTAGCTATATTATTTCCGTTGATGGCATTAGATCCTCAAAGACTGAAGCTGTAAGAACCTAGCCTCGCCCTATCTCTCCATAAGATATTAGGAGTTTCTTGGGATTGGATGGCTATTATAGATGGTTTCTTGAGGAATTTTCTTATATTTCTTCCCCCATATCCAAATTGACTCAGAAGAAGGTCAAGTTTCAGTGGTCAAATCCTTGTGAGAAGAGTTTTCAAGAGTTGAAGACTCGACTCACCTCATTTCTAGTTCTAGATCTTCTAGATGGTTCAGATGGGTTCGTGGTAGATTATGATGCATCCAGAGTAGATATAGGTTGTGTCCTCATGCAACATGGTAAGGTCATAGCCTACGCCTCCAGATAGTTAAAGCCTCATAAGTAGAATTATCCTACTCATGATCTTGAGTTAGATGTTGTAGTATTTTCCTTAAAGATTTGGAGGCATTATCTATACGGAGTTCATGTAGATGTCTTCATGGATCATAAGAGTCTCCAGTATGTATTTTCTCAGAAAGATCTCAATCTTTATCAGAGAAGGTGGTTAGACCTTTTGAAAGATTATGACATGAGCGTCCTTTACCATCTGGGCAAGGACAACGTTGTGGCCGATGCTCTTAGTAGACTCTCCATGTGCAGTGTTTCTCATGTTGAGGATAGAAAAAATAAGATAGCTTAGTAAATCCATCAGCTCGTAAGACTAGGTGTTTGCTTAGTCAATTCTTTGGAGAGTGGTGTATATGTTTAGAGTAGTTCAGAGTCATCTCTAGTTTCCAAGGTGAAAGAAAAGCAAGATAGGGATCCTAGCCTTGTCAATCTAAAATAGTCAGTTCAAAATCTGAGAGTAGAGGTTTTCTCCTAAGGGGTAGATGGGGTTCTTCGTTGTCAAGGTCGTCTATACATTCCAGGTGTAGATGACTTAAAGCAGCGAATTCTTTCAGAAGCGCATGGTGCGTGATACTCTATTTATCCAGGGTCCACTAAGATATACCACGACCTGTGGGAAATCTATTGGTGGAGTGGGATAAAAAGAGATATTATGGAGTTCGTGGCTAAGTGATATACATGTTAGCAAGTTAAGATAGAGCATCAGAAGCCTAGTGGAACCATGCAGGAGTTCACTATTCCTACTTAGAAGTCGTAAGAAGTGAACATAGACTTCGTGATGGGTTTACCTCGAACTCATAATCAGCACGATTCAGTTTGGGATATTATAAACAAGATGACCAAGTCAACTCATTTCCTTCCAGTTCATACCTTTTATTCAGTCGAGGATTATGCCAAACTCTATATCAAGGAGTTGGTTAGATTACACGGTGTTCCATTATCTATTATTTCAGACAAAGGTACCCAGTTCACCTCTCACTTCTGGATAGAGTTTCAAAAGGGTCTTGGTACGCAAGTCCATCTCATTATAGCCTTTCCTCCTCAGATAGATGGTCAAACAGAAAGGACCATTCAGACTCTTAAAGATATTTTAAGGGCGTGTCCAATTGATTTCAAGGGAAGTTGGGATGACCACTTGCCTTTGATTGAGTTTGCATACAATAATAGCTATTATGCCATTATTAAAATAGCTCCATTCAAAAATATCTATGAAAGGAGGTGTAGATCTCTAATTGGTTCATTTGAAGTTAGTGAGGCCTCAGTCATAGGTCCTGACTTCGTTTTCAATGCCTTAGAGAAAGTTCAGTTCATTAGAGAGAGACTTCAGGCTTCTTAGAGATGACAAAAATCTTATGCTAATGTTAGTAGAAAGGATCTCGAGTTCAAGGTCGATAAATATGTCTATCTCAAGATTTCTCCCATGAAGGGAGTGAAGAGGTTCGGCAAGAAAAGAAAACTCAGTCCCCGTTATGTCGGTCGCTTCAGGATTCTCAGTCGTTTAGGTAAGGTATCTTATGAGCTCGTATTGCCTTTGGATTTAGCCTCAGTTCATCCGGTCTTCCATGTATCCTTGCTTAAGAAGTACATAGGTGACCTAGCAGTTGTAGTCCCTATTCAGAGTGTGGATGTTCAAAATAGTCTCTCTTATGAATATATTCCAGTCAAAATATTAGACTATCAGACTCGTCGATTGGGAACAAAGAGGTCCCTCTAGCTAAGGTTCTTTGGTGAAATCAGTTCGTCAAGGGAGCTACTTGGGAAGCAGAAGTAGATATACGTACCAAGTATCCTTACCTCTTCTCCGCTGATTTAAATTAAGCTCAAAGTAATAGTTCTCCTTAATTTTATTCAGTTTCATGTTTATGTTCCTATTATAAATATGGTATCTACTACCATTTCATACTCTGTCACGCATTCATGTATCATTTAGCCATGCATTAGATATGCACGAGTTCAGTATATTTAGCATTTCAGTCATGAAGTCATGTCTCAGTCACTCATGTTCATTTCCTGATCATTAATTATTTTCCCTCTTTGTCAGTCTCATTCAAGGATGAATGTTCTCAAGAGGGAGATATTGTAATACCCATGTCAATTCCTAGCTAGAAATCATCTCAAGGATGTTAGTACTTGCTTTGAAATACAAATCTATTGTTTTAACCATGGTATTTATTAGATTTCTACTTTCTATCACGTGGGAAATTGAGTTAGCTTTCTAACAATACCAATTTTGTCCAAATCTGATACCAGACGAGGAAGTTATGGATGTTATACTCAGAATTGACCGAAATGCCCAGGTGTGATATCCAAGTTGATGGAACGCCAAACAAGTTACGGATCGCCACTTTGACCATCACAACCAAGGTAGTAGGGCCACATTCTGGACAAGGATTGACGGATGAGTTGACGGACCGTCAGATTTTTGATGGACCGTTATCTAGGCCGTCAACTCTTATCTAGTGAACCCCATTTCTGGTCAATATATAACGGTCAAAATAACGGACCATCAAGTTACTGATGGACCATTAGTCGGGTCATCACATACCACGTTCAGTTTACTTCCTATCCATTTTAACAAGGGTATTTGGGTCACTTACCACTCGCCTATATATACCCAGATGAGTCCGAAATCAGCCATTTTGCTTATTATTATTTCACAAACAAAAAAATAGGGTTTCTCTCTAACTTTAATCTCCAAGAACAAGACCCAATCTTCTTAAAAACATCAAAGGATTTCAAATCCTTCAAGCTCAAGAATATCAAGAACCTTGAGTCTGGTATACATAGTGTTCATCTACAGATCCATTTTGTTCATAGAGCTCAAGAACTATGTTTTAAATATTATTTTGTGATTGTCTTCTGGTGATATGAGCATGTACATGTTGATGATTATTGTTTAAGTTTCAAGATGATATATAAAGTTTCTTTCTTGAAATATATGTGTTTTTTAGTTGAAACCCATGATATTTATATGGCTTAATATGGTGAAATTCATGAACACACCTAAGCTAAAAGAATGCATGCAAAGTATTTGATAATATGCCTAGGATGATAGAATTCATGTCCCATGATTTAATAGTTCTTAAATGACAAGTCCATGCTCTATGCTTTACGATTTCTCATGAATTCCATGTGAGTGATATGCGTTGTTGTTGTGATATGGATTGACCATGCTATTGAAGTTATGCAAGTCTATACATGTTGTATGAATTTCCCTTCTATGTATAAGATGTTGAGAACTATGCGTAGTGTGAAATCCGCTACTTATGATATTGTAAATTATGGACTCTACTCTTACGATCAAGTCAGTCATGTGTGTCAGTTTTCTTCCATCAAGTCCTGGGGGTACTTGTACTCGAGAAAAATATAGTTGTGTGCCTAAAGTCATGTTATGTTATCACGATAGTCTCAGTCAAGCCATGATCTATAGAACTCAGTCGGTCATGTGACTCAGGAAACCAGAGAAATCTCATGATCTCAGTTAATGCCTAGATAGTAGTACTATTTCACCAGTCAACGAAAGTCAGTTACTCAGTCCATGTACCGTCATTTAAATCCTGTTCATTCTCTTCATATGGGAGTAAAAGTTAGCACCGAGTGAACACGAGGATGGGAACTCACCTGCCAATTTAGGGAGTGATTCTTAGTTATCATCCTTATGTTCCTGAACTACGTAGCCAGCATAGGTTGAGACATCTTAACCTGTCAGATTAGGGTTGATGAGGTGGATTAATCTATCAGTTTAGGGTTCCCACCATTCTTATTTTAAGTACCTGGCAACTAAGGGTCACTTACAGTTGTCCTTACCAATGGCGCGGTATTAACACCCTTCCAGTCAGGGCAGAGATTAAACTCTAACTTAGTTATAGGCTGATAACGCTCAATCTACAGCTCACGTGGGAGTGTAAAGCGGTCGTTAGCAAATATAGAACCCAACTGGGTTGGGTATCGATCCCACAGAGAATAGCTTGGTCAACAAGTAAGTGAAATTATTAGACTTTTGATGCAAGTCTCGTAAGAATGGGGGGATTGTAATAAGTAACCAAAGTAATGAAATAAAATCTGAAAATAATAAAGTAAAAAGAGAGTATTTCGTAGGTTGTGAAACAATGAGAATTGAGGCGTTGGGATTATGTCCACCTTCAGAGGTATACGTCTCTATTGGCTATGAGTGTGTAGAGTCTTGACATGCAATTGCTTATAGAGAATTGTAGTCGATGGTAAATCCAAGCGTCTCTCGACCTAAACAAGGACTATTTCACTTTAACTCTCTCGAGCTTAAAGCGTGTCTAACGGTACGAATTCTCCAAGAGGTTAGTCCAGGTACGGCACTAGCTTTTTAATAGGAAAGGGTGTCCTACTACCTTGACATTATCTCTTTTCCAGACAAATAACCTTTCTCTCGAACAAGTTAAATGTTAGACTGGCGTTGGTCTATGCGTCTTCTTTTCTAGACAAATAACCTTTCTCTCGAACAGGTTAGATGTTAGAATGGCGTGTTCTTGTGTTTGAACCGCAAAGGATGTAGATTTAAGATGAAGAGAATAATGATATAAGCAATATACTTGTCTTGAACTCACAAGCTCATAGCAATAGATAGTAACTCATTCGGCTTCCATAACCCCAACTAAGAGATTTAGTTACCCATGAATGCGAAGGATATCACGTTTTGCATGGTGGATGGCGTGAATAGTAGGTGTTTGGCGTGTGGTTTTGGTGATTCCTTAGCAAGTAACGATTCTCTTGTTGTGGAATTTAAGAGTTGAATGTTTGTGGTGGAAGATGAGAGAGATGGAAGAAAATTAATAGTTTAAGAATGAATTTCTTGAATTAAGGGAGGAGTTGCCTCCACTAAGGGAGAACTTGATTAAAATCTCTAGCATGATAGGGTATTTATAATACTCCTATCCTACTCCTACTATGCTAATGAAATAAATAACCAAATCCTACTAAACTAAGGAAATACTTAACTCATTTGTACTAGGTTAATGTAACATTCTCCTAATCCAAATAAACTAATGAAATACATAACCCAATTGTACTAGGTTAATGTATCATTGTCAAAATCCAGCTTTGTGTCTGTAAGTCCCCAAAGTCTTCAGAAATGCTGTTTTAGTCCTGGACAGATTTTCCATGCAGTCCCCAAAGTATTCAGAAATGCTGTTTTAGCCCGGGACAGATTTTCCATGCAGCAGATTTGGTCCTTTAGGCGTCCAGCTCCTTTCTACTTCGTTTGTGAGCTTTCTTTTGCGTCAAGTAAGCCATAAAATGCTGTATTTTGCATCATTTATACCTGAAACTTTCCTAATCATGTTCGTTAGCTCATTTATAGGAAAAAGGACTAAAAGTGCATGAAATATATAATTTGTTCTCAAAACTAGGCTAAAATATGGGCAAAATATATTGATATAGGCGCGTAAATTCGCCTATCATCAACACCCCACACTTAGAGCTTTGTTCGTCCTCGAACATATCATGTCCTTTTAAGCACCGACTTAAGGTTTTTACAGCAACAACACAAAACATTTATCAAGACAGGCACAACAATTATCAACAAAGACTAGCTTTCCTATTATAAGTAGAAACAATTTAACCTCAAGCATAGACTCGTGATGGTGATCAACTCGCATGCAAACGTTAAGGTACATAAAATCATATACAACTATCCAAAACTCATCAACCATGTGTGTCTCACAATATAGTACCCATAATCACTCACAAATATAGTATATTTTTCAAACATGGGTATCAAAGTGTCCTTGCACTCACTCTCACAAAAAATTCATATGTAGCAACTAATGACCATAAGTTTGCCCTTAATGTAGTACTCTACTAAATGTCGGAATGTTAAGATTAGGATCAAGTAGGTCTTTTGATGGTTGTAATGTAGGCTAAGGGACGGGTAGGATCAACTATTTTGGCCAGAAATAGTGACTAAGTTCCTAAGCACTTTAATACATCACATTGTATTATTGACACTTTTTTCTTTCAACCTTTTTTCTTTCTTTTATTCTACCACCCTTGTTCTCCTCTTTTTTGTTTTTCAATTTTAAGAACAACTCACTTTTCAGCTTTCTTTTCCTTTTTCTTTTCACAACATACCTCTTATAATAGCCCTTTCTTTTTCATAACATATTCAAGCACCATTACAATTTAAAGCATCATACTCACCCAATTTCCTCTTATGTTGTCACATGACTTTTTCACTTTAAAGCACTTAGGAATTTGGATCAAATTACGGTCTTGAAAAAAATGGATTAGGCTTACATACAAGGTTGTCAAAGAAATAGGCTAAAGGCTCAAAAGGGTTTAACTAGGATGATGTCCATGGGTAGGTAAAACTGAAGGTAAACATGTATAGGTTGCCAAAGAAATGCCTAAATCATATCCTAAACTTACATTCCTTATTTTCGCTTTGCATACATACCAGGCAAGTTCTAGCATCAGCCACATACATAGAATATACTATTATCTCATACACACAAGGCACATGGTCGACTTGATTGGAAGTAATATAGACTCTTGACCCAACAAGTGAAGGAATTGAATCACACAATATCACATAATGAGTCACAACTAGAGCCTAAACGTCTCAATAGTCACAATTGTAATACATACTCTTGTTATAATCTCATGCTGCCTATCAAAATAATTTCATGCAAAGCTAGAAAAATTTTACTCCTAAAAAAAAACACAACGAAACAAAAATGAAACAAAAGCAAACAAACATAGATGCGAATAGAGAAGTATAGCATGCAATACCACCACCCCACACTTAGTCGGGACACTGTCCTCAGTGGAAAATAAATACGAGAAACCTGGTTGGTCGGACTTATTCTCTATGTCTGGGGTTATACCCTTTTCATTGGAATCATCATCAAAGTCGTCATCCTTAGAAGTTCCTCATAAGTATCCCACTTAATTCCAAGCGTGAGTCGGGGTATTTGCTGCGAGGAGGGTTCTCCTTGGTCCTTGCAACTTCTCTTTTTGCCCTTTTGGGAGGTGGTAGCCTTCTCCTTGCCTTGTCTCGCTTTAGGTGCCATTGTACCTGAGACTAGAAATAGTGTTAGTTGCAGCACAATCTCACTTGATACAATCTATAAGCAAGTACTAGGGGTACCACCCCACACTTAGTTTTGTTGCACAAATCAGCGAGGTGAACGTAGTCGATTTACTCAGATTTCGTCGACATACGTTTTAGGATTGTATTCCAACAAGAAAATCAGAATTGTATCACTTATTTGCAGCTATTGGACTACTTTCATGGTAGATATAGCAACACTACGACATAGGGGTTACCACATGGAATCGTTATTCTTACAACAAGCACAACCTCCTAAGTCGATAGGTACTATAATCTTATCCCGATGGCTGGGATAGTCTAACATGTAAGCATCCAAACAACACTCTTAAGCAATATTCATAGCCATATCTATTCAGCAAATATCATAACAATGCCATTGAAACAAAATTCAAGTCGGAAATAAGTCAAGAATTCCCTACGTATATGTTCACTCACATGATTATGCAACAACAATTCAAACACATGAACATCACCAACAATCTTATATGATTTAGCAATTTATAATAAGCATAGCAACGTAGTACTTACGATAAATAAATGAAGAATAAGAGAGTACTTACTTGCTTAAAGCTTGTGGAGACGGTGTTGTGAATTGGAAGAGCAAAAGAAGAAAATTTTGAGAAGATTTGGAAGGTTATGTGGCGCCTTTAGGGTGTTTTCTAATGTGGTTGTGTTGTAAAACTATGTCCCCTTTATATAGGAAGAGTATGGGTCGGGTTATGACCCATTTACAATCGGATTTGGGGACAAAATCACCCTATATGCGGCGCATATCCCTCGGCATAACACATGTATATGCGGCGCATTGTCCATGGCATAATGGGACATATGCGCCGCACATGGTATGGCATATCTAGGCATATGCGGCGCATATGGTATGGCATTTGGTCTCAGTATCTCAAATGCCATAGCATAGGCGGCGCATAGTCAAACGCACACCTAGGAATAGGCGGCGCATAGTGTATTGCACACTAGATTCCGAGTCCTTAGGCTATAGAATAGGTTGTGCATCGTTCGTGGCCTATTTTCACCAAGGCCTAGCCTTCCTCGAAGACTATTATGACGTGAGAAAGGCTCAATTCATAGCCTTATGCATCACCATTCCTAACTTACCGACTTTACCATACAATGTGACCAAATCGTCAATTGAAATCAATCTCCTCGTTGCATCTTTCTTGCACCTATTTTTGCTCAAAACCAAATGAAAACGATTAGTACGATGGGTTGCCTCCCACCAAGCGCCTTAGTTTTGGTCGTGGCACGACTCTTATTTTTGGATTTTCATTTATCAAAAGCAAAAACAAGTACTAGAATGAAAGAAAGACAAAACGATAAACGATAAAACGATAAAACGATGGGTTGCCTCCCATCTAGCGCTTTATTTATTGTCGTGGCTCGACGTAGTTACCTCGAGTACTTAGACTTCGTCGAGATAGGTGATGGATCGTTTTCTAAAAGGATTTAGACGACAATGAGGCTTACCTGTGGGCATGCGATATTTTTCGAGATGGCTCATACGTTTCTCCGGAGAGTCACCAATTATATCATCAATAGTCCAACCCATAGCTCTCTTGTATCTCCTCAGAGCAGAGATAAGAGCTTCTACGTGCTGTTCACTTAAATCATCTGCGCTCTCTGGAAGTATATTTCTAGTTTCCAAGAACACATACCTTAGATAATCGGGGAGCTCTTGCGATTCTAGCACTGGTGGCTCATCAATGGGAGTCTTTGCCGTTGGTTGATTCTTGAGATCACATCCCGGTTGCTTAGGAGTATAAGACTCTATTTCTGTTAGATCACCCATAAGTTCTTCATAATCTTCATCATGCTCAACATTCAGTGGCGCAGCAGACAATGGCTCAACAGTAGGTTGTTTCTCTATAGATAATGCTTTCGTATCCTCATAATGAACATCAGCTATGGATGACTCATTCATATCGCTGGGCTGCTTCATTGTTTTGCGTATATCAAACCGTACCACTTCGTCATTAATTCGAAACAAAAGCTCATTATCTTTCATGTCAATAAGCACACTTCCAGTTGCAAGGAAGGGACGTCCCAAGATGATGGGAACTTCAGAATCCTCCTTACAATCCAGAATAACGAAGTCTGCAGGAAAGATGAATGAAGAAACTTTCACCAACACATCATTCAAGATACCCACAGGTCGTTTTACCGACCTATCAGCCATCACGAGCCTCATATTGGTTGGTGTCGGATCGCCTAGCCCCAACTTCTTGTAGATGGATAGTGGCATCAAATTGATGCTAGCTCCCAAATCGCACAATGCCTTCGCAAAATCCAACGACCCAATTGTGCAAGGAATAGTGAAAGCTCCAGGGTCTGCCTTCTTTTGAACTAGCGATCTTGTAGCAATTGCACTACAATGATGAACATTATCTGCCAAGTCATAACTTGCTGCCCGCTTCTTTGTCAAGAGATCCTTCATAAATTTTGCATACCCAGGCATTTGTTCAAGTGCCTCCACCAATGGAACATTAATGGTGAGCTGTTTTAACATATTCATGAACTTGCTGAACTTTGTGTCATCCGCCACCTTCTTCAATCTTTGGGGAAAAGGTGGTGGTGGGTATGGAAGTGTTCTCTCCACGGTTTTCTTCTCCTCTTGCTTCCGTTTTTCCACTTTTTCAGGCTGCACAGTGCTGGATGTGGCATCCTTAACGTCAAGAGTAGTAGCTGGGGCATCTTCTCCTTTTGCGTTGTCATCTATGTCTGCAACTTCGTCAATCACTTTCTTGCCTTTTGCTGAAGTTTCCAGCGCCTTACCACTTCTGGTAGTGATGGCCATGCATGACCCATCATTCCTTGGGTTTTGCACAGTATCGCTAGGTAAGGTGCCGACTTTTCTTTGGTTGAGTGCTGCTGAAAGTTGACTGAATTGCTGCTCTAGTTGTCTTATAGAAGTGGAATGAGAATCAACTAATTGCTTCATGGAGGCTAAATCGTCGATTACCTCCTTAACTCCCGCGCTCGTTGCTTCTACTCCTTTCAATAACTTAGCCATCATGTCTTCCATAGAATTAGATGTGGTGGTATCACGTCTACCAGGGGGAACGTACAAACCACTATTTTCATTATTTTTCTTCCAACTACCTTGGTCTTTACCTCCAGATTTATCATAATAGTTCCGACCTTGGTTTCCTTGGGCATTCCCACGGAAACCCCCCTGATTGTTCAAGTAGTTGGCCTCCTCTTCCGAATCAGATTCGTCTCTTCCTTTTGACGCAATAGATTTCACTTTTTCAATCTTCCCTAATAGATGCTTTGTAAGAAGATCCATTTGGGTTTTCATGTGCGCCATATATTGATCACGTTCTTCTTCTCTCCTTCTTTGGTCTGCAGACATGCCAAAAGATACAGTAGAGCTTGCTACCTCAGAATCCCTGGTATGCCAAGCTCTACTTTGCTTCGTCATCCGATCTAGCATATTGCTTGCCTGCACAAAGGTGAGGTTCATAAATGATCCACCTGCCGCATTATCAACCACTGGCTTAGTCACCGAATTCAAAGCTCTGTATAATATCTCCATCAAGTGGACATTGGTCGTATGGTGATTTGGGCATCGCATTAGCTTCGTCTTGAACCTCTCCCATGTTTCGTGGAGAGCTTCAGTTGGAAGCTGTCGAAAATTGATGATTTCATCTCTCAACTGTGCTCTTTTGGATGGCGGAAAGAATCTTTCTAGGAAAGCGTCTTTCAATTGCCTCCAATTAGTAATAGAATCAGGAGTCAGCCCGTTCAACCACATAGTTGCCTCCCCAGACAGAGACAATGGAAATAGACGTAATCGAATTGCATTCTGTCCAACTCCAGGATTGTCGAATGACTTGCATGTAGAAATAAAGTTGATCAGGTGCATGTTCGGATCATCGCCTGCTAGTCCACCAAATAATCCCTTGAGTTGCAAAAGCTGAATCATGGCGCTAGTGATATTGAACTTTGCTCCAGGTGCTAATGGCGGAAGAATAATAGCTCCGGTGGCACCAGGTCCATCAAGATCATCCTCATCATCATCAAACGGTATATGCACAGCTCGGCGTTCGGGCCTATATCTTGCTTGACGATCTCTTCTGTTTGCTGGTGTCACCATCTCAGCAGTATGCTGTGGGTTTAATAGCTCTTCATCGCCCAGATCCTCATCGTCAGGATTTGTTGCTCGCCTACGGTTATAAATATTTTGTTGATGCACTTGAGCAGCCATCCTTTCAATTTCACGTTGTGCCTCCATTGATGCACTGAACAAACCTAAAAAAAACAAAAACAACAACTAAAAGTAAAAGTACGAGAATCTTTGACCAAAGGGTCTAGTAATTATCACGAACTTGATTGACACTCGTATTCCCCGGCAACGGCGCCAATTTTTGATAACGCTCAATCTACAGCTCACGTGGGAGTGTAAAGCGGTCGTTAGCAAATATAGAACCCAACTGGGTTGGGTATCGATCCCACAGAGAATAGCTTGGTCAACAAGTAAGTGAAATTATTAGACTTTTGATGCAAGTCTCGTAAGAATGGGGGGATTGTAATAAGTAACCAAAGTAATGAAATAAAATCTGAAAATAATAAAGTAAAAAGAGAGTATTTCGTAGGTTGTGAAACAATGAGAATTGAGGCGTTGGGATTATGTCCACCTTCAGAGGTATACGTCTCTATTGGCTATGAGTGTGTAGAGTCTTGACATGCAATTGCTTATAGAGAATTGTAGTCGATGGTAAATCCAAGCGTCTCTCGACCTAAACAAGGACTATTTCACTTTAACTCTCTCGAGCTTAAAGCGTGTCTAACGGTACGAATTCTCCAAGAGGTTAGTCCAGGTACGGCACTAGCTTTTTAATAGGAAAGGGTGTCCTACTACCTTGACATTATCTCTTTTCCAGACAAATAACCTTTCTTTCGAACAAGTTAAATGTTAGACTGGCGTTGGTCTATGCGTCTTCTTTTCTAGACAAATAACCTTTCTCTCGAACAGGTTAGATGTTAGAATGGCGTGTTCTTGTGTTTGAACCGCAAAGGATGTAGATTTAAGATGAAGAGAATAATGATATAAGCAATATACTTGTCTTGAACTCACAAGCTCATAGCAATAGATAGTAACTCATTCGGCTTCCATAACCCCAACTAAGAGATTTAGTTACCCATGAATGCGAAGGATATCACGTTTTGCATGGTGGATGGCGTGAATAGTAGGTGTTTGGCGTGTGGTTTTGGTGATTCCTTAGCAAGTAACGATTCTCTTGTTGTGGAATTTAAGAGTTGAATGTTTGTGGTGGAAGATGAGAGAGATGGAAGAAAATTAATAGTTTAAGAATGAATTTCTTGAATTAAGGGAGGAGTTGCCTCCACTAAGGGAGAACTTGATTAAAATCTCTAGCATGATAGGGTATTTATAATACTCCTATCCTACTCCTACTATGCTAATGAAATAAATAACCAAATCCTACTAAACTAAGGAAATACTTAACCCATTTGTACTAGGTTAATGTAACATTCTCCTAATCCAAATAAACTAATGAAATACATAACCCAATTGTACTAGGTTAATGTATCATTGTCAAAATCCAGCTTTGTGTCTGTAAGTCCCCAAAGTCTTCAGAAATGCTGTTTTAGTCCTGGACAGATTTTCCATGCAGTCCCCAAAGTATTCAGAAATGCTGTTTTAGCCCGGGACAGATTTTCCATGCAGCAGATTTGGTCCTTTAGGCGTCCAGCTCCTTTCTACTTCGTTTGTGAGCTTTCTTTTGCGTCAAGTAAGCCATAAAATGCTGTATTTTGCATCATTTATACCTGAAACTTTCCTAATCATGTTCGTTAGCTCATTTATAGGAAAAAGGACTAAAAGTGCATGAAATATATAATTTGTTCTCAAAACTAGGCTAAAATATGGGCAAAATATATTGATATAGGCGCGTAAATTCGCCTATCATCATAGGCTTTATTGGGACATGTCAGTTAAACAACTACCTCCCACAGTTTTAGTCCTAGTCTCAATAAAAGAACTCAGATAGTTTTTCAGAATTCAGTATATCAAGACTGTCAGATACAATCAATTCAATTATAGAACGGAAAACAAATGGTTCCATTAGATTTAGGACTGTTAGACACAGTCATCTATGTTATCAAAATTTTAGTATTTGTCATGCTAGATATTATTAGATCATGTATTAGTGTCTAGATCTAGATATCACATAATCTCAATCTCAGTTTCTACATATGCATGTTTGCACTCTTACGTTCATATCAGTCAGTCAATTAGCATCATTAATGCATGTAAACCCTTTTATATTTAGCCTACCTCACTCGTATACTCAAAACTCCTAGTTGTACTGACGCATTTTTGTTATGGTGCTTTCTTTCACATTACACCATAGGTTCACAAAAACGACCTTCAGATCAGCAGTAGCAGTAGCATTCCAGTCGCAGAGTTGCAGTGAGTCCTCATCCATTTAAGGATGATATTATTTATTTCATTTATTATTTCAGTTTATTTTTACTAGACGGAGTTAGTTGGAGACATGTTCCTTCAACTCCTTACTCATACAGTCTTTAGAGGCTTTCAGATTTAGCTCATGTTTGATTTAGATTTCAGTTATTTTGGGTATTCAATACCCCATATGGATGTTAAGATTTGTCAGATATTCTATGCAGTTGAACCTTATGGCCTATTGTTCATGTTTTTCGTATTATTGCATCATATATTGCAGTATACAAGTACTGATATTAGTCATGGGTTAGCTTGTAGTATCTCGGGATCAAAGGCACCGTGTAGCTATCCAGTTCAGGAAACCGGGTTGTTACACTATGTTAAATCATTAAATCCTTCATAGAGAGGGGTTGTATAATATTTTACCGAATCCATTTCCTCTATCCATGTCTGAAATACACCCTGTTTTTTCCGCTAAGATCAACATAAAATTTAAATCTATTAGTGTTATTTTTCTCAATAAAGTAATATCTTACAGAATTTAGAACTGAAATGAAATATCTAGTGTCTTTAGGTTTTATATTGTAAGATATCCATAAATTTTCGATCAGGCGGATCTGTGGTTTGTCCACCCTTCATCTGGTATAAGTTTGAAAGTTAAATTGGATGGTTCATAACTAATGAGATTGTGAGGTACGAAGATCGGCCTTTCCAATTTCTGATGTTCCAACATTGTTAGTGGATTGTAATGATTATTGATTAGTAGATTCTTTAAGTAGTCTTGAGAGGATGAGGCTTCTGCCTTTTATTTGTCTTTGCTTGTATATATACTGAAACAAAAATTGTTAGTTGTCCTCTTTTATTAGACTACTTAGTTGATCTACTAAGTTATTATTTTTTCCTTTAATATGGTCTAAAACAATGTCGTAAATGGAAGTGGCATCAAGGAAATTTAACCATCACCTTTTACTATTATTCTTCACTTTTATTTTCTGATAGAATTTTACTTTAGCCTCGCAGTATGTTCTTACTATGATTTCAAGCTTATTTAATATATAAAGTTTAAAACTATTTAAACGTAAATTACTATTAGAGTTTCTGTGTCTATGCTATTTAGATTGCCTTTTTCTTTATATTTCCCACTTGCATAAGCACAAATTTCTTCTTCTTTCTTCTCGCTATATTTATTGGGTTTTGCCTTAAATATTGCTCCCCATCCTTGATTGCTTCCATCTGTCTCGACTATTAAATAGTCTATTTCTAATGGTAATGTTAAGTCTGGGATATCTTGTATCATGTGCTTAAGTGTTTGGACTAATTTTATGTCTTCCGCATTAAAAGTCTTTTGTCCTGTTGATCCTTTTTTAAATATAACGGTTCTACTACTTTTCCTAAATCTTTAATAAAAGCTCTAACATAATTTAATAGTCCTAAAAAGTTTTGTAAATTTTTAGTCTTGTCTAATCTATCTGGCATTTCTAACATTGTTTTAGCTACATGCGGTTGTAGTTTTATTCGTTCATCTCCAATAACTACTACTAAAAAATTAATACTATTTTTACATAATTCCGTTTTCTTTCTACTTATTCTTATCCCATTATCTACAAATAATTTAAAACTTGTTGTTAATGTCCCAAATGTTCTCTCATATTATTACTAAAGACTAGAATATCATCTACATAGACCAATAATTTTTTTTTATAATCTCCAAAAATACTATCCATTTTCCTTTGAAATATTGGAGGATATGTCTTTAGTCCGGACGGCATAACCAACCACTCAAAATGTCCTTCTGGACATGTAAATGTTGTTCATTCTATACTCTTTTCATGCATCTTAATCTGTCAATATCCGGATTTACAATCAAATTTACTAAATATTTTTCTTCCTTATATTGTTTTTATTAATTCTGTTTTGTCTTGTTATTTATACCCATCCATTACACTATTATTATTAAGTCTTTTGTAATTTATTACCATTTTAGCTTTTCCTCTTACTGCTTCACTATGGTTTCTTAATTTGAAAGTTGTTGATCTATGTCTTGATTTGGATCTTCTAATTATCCCTAATTTCAGTAGCTTTTTTAGTTGTATTTCAAAGCCTTTAAGGTCTTCATTTGTAGCTTCTATAGATATTATTTTTATAGTATATTCTGGATTAATTATTTCTAATTTACAGGTAATTTGACTGGAGTCCCAATGCTGCAAGGATTTTTCTCCAATTATCTCTAGTTTGTCAAGGATTTGTATTATTTTATCTAGGTCTTTTTGATCTTTCATTACCCCTATTTGTTGTATACCTTTCCTAAAATTGTATAATTCCGAATCTATTTCTATTAAAGTGTAATATTTTTCTATTTCTTCTACTATTAATAGATCTTGTAATTCCTCATACATTGTTTCCATTTTATTATCATTAGAAGTACGATTTCCTCCTTTATCACATTCTAGAGTTCTTTTCAAATTTATTTGATCATTTGAGCTTTCGATTCTTTCTTCTATCTTATCTTTAAGGAAAAGATATTTAGTTAGCAGAGAGGTTGTGTCTGTACTAGTGAGTGAGTGTTATTGCTAGCGAATATCACCCAATTTTTTATAAATTTGAGTCATAGAAATTTACTAAGTCTGTTGTGATAATTCCTAATGAAGAATCTTTATAAGATCTTGTAAAATACTTATATGTTCCGGCATTTGTCCTTTTACTAAATGTATATGATGGTTGGTAAAAATTTTCATAAGTATTAATAAAAATTACCTTTTCTTTTGGTATATAGTTTGTATAGGTATTATGTGTTCCATCAATTTGCATGAATTTTTAAGGATTTGGCAATTTTTTACTTAATTTTGATGGTAAAATTTTACTATTTAAAATGCTTTTCTTGATACGATATATAATAAAGTCTCCGAGAATCTTAGGGCTCTAATACTAATAATAAACAAGTAAATATAATAAACAGAGATAAGTATTATAAACAAAGATAACAATTACAAACAGATAATAATAAAAAGGGAGTAGACAAAATTGGAACAAGAAACAAATAATTAAAGCAGATAAGCAAGTATGAGAAATAAAGAAGAGTTAAAGCAAATGATTTATAATTGGTGTAAATCATACTCAGTACTCCCTTCTTTGTTGTCCTTAGTCTAGTGTAAGTGGACAAGTTATAAAGATCAAAGTATATTTTCCCCCAACAAAATAAATAATTATTTTTTGTATTTTTTAATATATTCTATTAGATTTATACCTTGTTCACCTCTTTTTCTTTAGTTTTAGGTATTTAACAATGTCTTCTTTAATCACACCCCGGGATGACACAACAGTCCTTTCAAATCGTAATTGGACTTTTGTAATTCCCTAGAAATTTATAGATTAATCGATCGTTCTTGCTAAACAATGAGAGAATAACCATATACTAAGGGTATATTTATAAGTAAATTACAACTTTACAAGATCAAAAGTAAATTACATATTTTTACAAGATCAAAAACTGGCGATAATCCCACGGTTATCCAGATCTATAATAAAAAACACATTAGTTCTATAAGATCGGAAAGTTAGCGGTAATCCGCATGTCTATCAGATCTATAATATTTAAAACACATCTGGAAGAAAATATAAACTTGATATAATTCAACATAATTTACAAACTAGGGAGAAAAATACAATGATCTTATGTAATGACTACTTACATGTCTTAAGAAAGAATAGAGATTTCCCTTTCGGGAGTGCCCTAAAAGCTTAACAGCTATCGGAATGAAGAAATAAATACTAATATACACTACACACACTCTCTCTCTCTCTCTCTTGAACAAACTAAGAAACTTTAAGTCATCCATAAGGTGGTATTTATAGGCATTTGTGGACTTCAAATCCTTACTTTAATATGCTTGATAAAAACTTTGGCAAGTTGAGGGGGACCCACGGTCACATGGCTATGTTTCCACTTTAACTGCCCTCCGTCCATTTGTTTCCCATTTATTCATCTTTTATATCACTGCATATATCTCTTATTTTGTCTTTTTGTAGATATCGTCATTGCTTACGTATCCAAATTATGTAGCGCTGCTGAGTCGAAATCCATTCCTAAATCATCGTCTGCATTCGGGTCTTGGATGAATTGATCCATGGCCGAATTATAGTCTCGATCATACTCATCACTGTCTCGGTTTGATAGTGCCATTCTTGTTCCCATTCAGGGTGATCTAATTTCTTCCCTTGGAATTCGGTATCTTGCTTCTAGAGGTTCTTGATTCATTGCTATTTTTTTGGGCAGTTGTTTTGCTAAAAAATTTTTATTGAGTCTACTACTATTTTTTCTATATTTCTTTTTTCATTTTTTTTCCTATGAAAAAAATTCCTAGTCTTTAAAGAGTTTCCTTCGTCTATTGTCTGGGTACCTGTGGTCTTGAAACTGGATGAGAGTATTCTCTCTACACTTTTTAGCAAAGAGTCAGCCATCAATGGATTTGATGAGTCTTTACCAGTTATCGTTTGAGCTGGAATAGATGTATCATTACTCGATATAGTAGGTCTTTCTTCATTCAAAGGGGATTGCACACCCATTAACAGATTTGAGAATTTTATCTATGTTTGAGCTGGACTAGCTGTATCATTACCCGATACAGTAGGTCTTTCCATTTTTGAGTAAGATGGAGAAATTTTTGGTATTATTTGAGTCTAAAATTTTTTTTGAGTCTGTTGTGATAATTCATAATGAATAATCTTTATACGATATTGTAAAATACTTATATGTTCCAACTTTTGTCCTTTTTCATTTATAAGGTTTTCATTGTCTTGTCTTAAAATTTCATTGGCGTGATTTAGTTTTTCAAAAGCTTCAGTCATGGAGGAACAATGATCATAAAATATAATTTTGTTTGTGCCTATTTTAATATTATATTGGGGAACTATTTTTATATCTGGTCTTAGAGCTGGAGTAATACAATAATTTGGCCCTAGATTTTTGCGGGCATAATCTAATGCCTCTATTAAATCATTAAAGCCTTTACAAAGAGGGGTTGTATACTCTTTTACCGAATCTATTACCTCTATCCATGTCTGAAATACTCCTTGTATCTTTCCCTTAAGAACAACACAAAATTTAAATCACTTAGTACTGTGTTTCTCAGTAAAGTAGTAGCTTAAAGCATTTAAAACTAAAATGAAATATCTAGTGTCTTTAGGTGTGTTGTTGTAAGAAATCCATGAATTGTCGATCAGGCAGATCTGTGGTTTGTCCACCCTTACATCTAGGCTAAGTTTGAAAGTTAAATTGGATGGTTCATAACTGATGAGATTGTGAGTTCTAAAGATCAGCCTTTCTAATTTTGGTTGTTCAAACATTGTTAGTGGCATGTAATGACTATTGCTTAGTAGTTTATTCAAGTAGTCTTGAGAGGATGAGGTTTCTGCCTTTTCTTTGTCTTTGCTTGTATACATACAGAAACAAAAATTATTAGTTAGCCTCTTTTATTAGTCTACATAGTTGATCTACTAGGATATTATCTTTTCTTTTAATATATTCTAATACAATGTTCTAAATGGAAGTGGTATCAAGGAAACTTAACCACCTCCTTTTACTACTATTCTTCTCTTTTATCTTTTGATAGATTTTTACTATAGCCTCGCAGTCTGTTCTTACTAATATTTTAGGTTTATTTAATATATAAAGCTTAAAACTATTTAAACCGTAAAT
Source organism: Capsicum baccatum var. pendulum (assembly GCA_030864225.1). Classification (NCBI taxonomy): domain Eukaryota; kingdom Viridiplantae; phylum Streptophyta; class Magnoliopsida; order Solanales; family Solanaceae; genus Capsicum; species Capsicum baccatum. The sequence continues at coordinate 178,285,893 of CM061550.1, forward strand.
TACTGCTAGAGTTTCTGCATCTATGCTATTTAGATTGCCTTTTTCTTTATATTTCCCACTTGCATAAGCATAAATTTTTCCTTTTTTCTTCTCATTGTATTTATAGGGTTTTTCCTTTAATATTGCTCCCCATCCTTGAAGGCTTCTATCTGTCTCGACTATTAAATAGTCTATTTCTAATGGTTATATTAAGTCTGGGATATCTTGTATCATATGCTTAAGTTGTTGGATTAATTTTATGTCTTTCGCATTAAAAGTCTTTTGTCCTATTGATTCTGTTTTGGAAAATAACGGTCCCGCTATTTTTCCTAAATCTGTAATAACAACTCTAGCATAATTTAATATTCCTAAAATTTTTTGTAAATCTTTAGTCTTGTCTAATCTATCTGGCATTTCTTAGACTTTTTTAGCTATGTACGGTTGCAGTTTTATTCGTCCATCTCCAATAACTACTCCTAAAAAACTAATACTAATTTTTCATAATTCGATTTTCTTTCTACTTATTATTATTCCATTATCTACAAATAATTTAAAAACTTGTTGTAAATGTCTGAAATGTTATCTTTTATTATTACTAATGACTAGAATATCATCTACATAGACCAATAAAATTTTTATAGTATCCAAAAATACTATTCATTTTCCTTTGGGAAATTGGAGGAGCTATCTTTAGTATGAACAACATAACTAGCAACTCAAAATATCCTTCTGGACATGTAAAGGCTGTCTATTCTATACTCTCTTCATGCATCTTAATCTACCAATATTTGGATTTACAATCAAATTTACTAAATATTTTTCTTCCTTGTATTCTATTTATTAATTCTGTTTTGTCTGGTAACTTATACCCATCCATTACAGTATTATCATTTAGTCTTTTGTAAATTATTACCATTCTAACTTTTCCTTTTACTATTTCACTATGGTTTCTTACTATGAAAGCTGTTGATCTATGTCTTGATTTGCATCTTCTGATTATCCCTAATTCTAGTAGCTCTTTCATTTTTATTTCAAACTCTTTAAGGTCTTCATTTATAGCTTCTATAGATGTTATTTTTATAGTATATTCTTGATTAGTTATTTCTAAATTAACGGTAATTTTATTGGAGTCCCATTGTTGCCAGGGTTTTTCTCTGATTATCTCTAGTTTGTCTAGGCTTTGTATTATTTTATCTAGGTCTCTTTGATATTTTATTACCCCTATCTGTTGTATACCTTTCCTAAAAATGTATAATTCTATGTCTAGTTCTATTAATGTGTAATCTTTTTCTATTTCTTCTATTGTTAATAGATCTTGTAATTCCTCATACACTGTTACCTTTTTATTATCATTACAAGTACAATTTTCTCCTTTATCACATTTTAGAGTTTTTTCCAATTTTATTCAATCATTTGAGATTTCGATTCTTTCATATGTCTTCTCTTTAAGGAAATAATATTTAGTTAGTAGGGGTTGTGTTTGTAGTGGTGAGTGAATGATATTGCTAGCGAATATTACCCAATTTTTTGTAACAAAACATCCGCCATTATTTTGCATCATAAAATCTAATCCTAAGACAAGATCTACTTTTATGTTTAAATCTCTAACTAGTATTTCATTGAGTGTATATGTTGGTTGGTAGAATTTTTCACACGTATTAACAGCTTTCCTTTGCTTTTGGTATATAATTGTATAGGTATTATGGGTTCCATCCATTTGCATGGATTTTTGAGGATTTGAAATTTTTTTAATTAATTTTGATGGTAAAATTTTACTATTTAAAATGCTTTTTGTACATCCTGAATCAACTATAGCTAATATATCGTACTCATAGTCTTGAATTTTTACTCTTGCTAAAACTTTAACTGTACATATCTTCTTTTCTTCATTACATACCATTCCTTCAAATGATATTTTCATTGATATTTTCTATTTATTTTGAGCAGATTTATTTAAAAATTCTACCTCTACTAAATCTTCTTCTCGGATTATCTCTTTACTGTATACTCTTTTATCTAATCTTTTTAGCCTTTCTTCTAATTCCAATATTCTATCTTCTGTTGTTTTGGTTATTGGTTTCTTCATGTAGAAATTATTTAAATTATTTGTTAATTTTGGAATTTCTAGGATTTCTGAGGTTTTTCCTATATATTTTATGCATCCTTCCCTATAGCATTTCCTACATTTTTTCCTTTTATTTTTACTTGGAAACCATTTACAGAAACAACACTGGTTACTGTCGAATCCTTTTCCTTTCTCAAATTCATGTTCACATTCTTCTATCAAATTCACTAAATTATAAACAACTGAGTTCATCTTTTCTAATCCTATTTAATTTATAAATTCCTCTTCTCCAGAATCAGGTTTTACCCAAAACAGCTTAACAAATTATGTGCTATCTAGAATAATAAACAGACCAAAAATGACACCAAGACAACAGCTAGAAGTAATTTTAGATGTAGATAAAGATATACAAATTTCCAACAAAATAAATTAAAATTAATAAATGCTAAGACACTCTATAATAAAGGAATGTTTTCAATGACACAACTATATAAACATTAAAGACAAGAACAATTATGCGTAATTGGTGAAGATAGCGTTAGTATGAATTTAATAAGTTCAGAATCTTTAAGACAAATTGCCAAGCCAAACATGAGCCTCATGCACATGGGACTCATAGTAGTAGGCCTAATAGGACTAACTAGAAAAAATATAGGAACCATAGTATTAGTTACAATCTATGATAATAGATGGTCAGAATCAAAAAGATCTATAATTGGAATAATAGAAGTAGATATGTCAACAAATGGAGGACTTTTTTATTGTAGTCCAGACTATATGATAAATTCTCTAGAATTTGGATAACATATAAAGATAAGAATCCAGACTAAAGGTTATGAAGAAATGAATAATGGGAATAATTTATTATTATGTGTAGGATTTATAGAAAAACTCATCACTAATAGTAGTACAAAATTTTGACTAAGAATATATAATGTAGTAAGTTTAATGGGAAATAAAGGTATTAAATTAATGAAACCCCTAATCATAAATTCCGAAGACTATGCAGGAGTAGAATGGAACTTAGAAAAATTTACTAAGAAAGAAATACTAAAGCTAACCGATCATTTAATGTATATAAACACTAAAGGAGAAACTGTTTTGGGTGTTGAAAAAAGGTCCATGATTTTGGTTTAGTTGGTTTATTTGTTTTAGCTTCTTCTCTTTCTTTTTGGGGAGTTATTTCTATCTTTTTTAGTTGTTCTATTAATTCTTCTATACTTTTTTCATGACTATCCTTTTGTTTTTGTTTTTCTAAGTTCTTATTAAGTTTTTATAATAATAAAATTATAATATTATTAAATTTTATTATTGTGGAGTCTGCTTTTCCCTAGGGTTGATGATCTGATAAGCCTTTGGGATTTGGTTGAATTAGTGACTCTTTTTGTACTATTGTTAAGTAAAGTTGATCATTTATAGGGATGTTATTCATGAGAGGAGTATTTCTTTTAGTTGGATAATTTCTTTACGTATTTATTTTAATTCTTTTCTTTGTTATTTATACTCAAAAAATTTATATCCTTATTTGTTATTTCTTTAATTTTTCTTTCTAGTTCTATTTGTTGATTTTTTAGGAAATCAAAAGTTCTGTTCTATTTTATCTAACAGTTTCTTTTGTAACATTGTTAGTAACATTGTCAGTGGGGGTTAATCATCTAACCAATATGCCCCAAACCTGAATTGATAACTGAGCTGGGTCCAATCTATAACCCCAATTAGAAGGGTGTCAGTACCGTGCCACGGGTAAAGACCAGGTGAAGAGTAACCTTTCCTGGTAGGTTCCCTAAATGAGAATGGTGGTACCCTCATCTGATAGGTTGAAACACCTCATTAACCCTCAACTGGAAGATCTAATGTCTCAGTTGGCTACATGGTTATAGAACATAAGGATTGCTTCTAAGGATCACACCCTCTGCTGGTAGGTGATCCCCCATCCTTAGGTTCACTCAGTGTTGAATCCTATTCCCAACTGAAAGACACTGAACCATTGTACTGGACTAAACTGGACTGAATTAATTGAGATTGTTGAGTTTTCCTAAGTTCTGTAACTAAAGGAATTCTATTGAGTTTTGTAACGAACTCAGAATACTACTGATCGTGACATGACTGATACATTTTGTAAATGACACTAGCTCTAGGTAAACAACTAAATTGTCAGGTATTAAATATCACCTTGGACTCGATAGCATGAAAAGGAAAAAAAAGCATAATCTTGAATAACATAACAATGTTCACTTGGTTTTAATTCATTCATAGAGACATTCCATCAAACACTTGTAATACATTAACTTGTACATGAATGGGGAATACATTTGAGCATGCTATGATGGCATTATTTCATTCTCATAGTCAATTTATCAAACACATAAGAAGCATACTTGGTTCATCAAATCATAAACACATAGGGTTAACATGGTTACATCAATCAACTTGAAAAATGAAGGATTTATCATGAATATCATGTAGTTCAACACATACTAGAATCAGTTATTGGAACTTGTAATTTAAATGATGGATTAAAACTCAAACAACATCATGACCATGAATTAAACTTAATTCAAATATGGAAATCGTAAATCATAAATCTTGTATTTTGAGAAAAGATTCTTGGGTTGCATGGAAGGTAAAGATCCATGGATGAACATCTAACATACCTTAATTTGATGAGTTCTTGGAGAAATTCTTCGAATTGACCTTGATTCTTGAGAGATAGAGTTTGTTTTCTTAAAAGAGAAATACCTTTTATTTTTGGGGAAAAGTGAATAATGAAGGATTTTACACATTTTCAGAGCTTAAATCCTACATCTGGGTGGAATAAAATCATGGGAAAAGTTTGTTTTAACCCTGAGTGCAACTTTAATTTTTCGTGAAATTTTCCTGATTTGGACCCCTGGCAAACGCTCCAATATCGGACCAGGCCACTGGAAAATGACATTTTTTAAATTGCATGTTGGTGAGATGTAGTGGTATCGCATAACCACTTTGGTTGCAAACTGGAAGTGCAACGCGACGCGGTGAGTCGCGTTGGCACACTAAAAATTAACAATTGTGAACTGGATCTAAGATGCATCGCGTCAACATCACAGAGCAACATTGGAATCTGACAATTGCTATTTTAACACACTCCGCGATGCACTACTAGCCTGAATGATGATGTTTAGTGACTAAAAATTAAAATAACCATAACTTCTTACTCGATTGATGGATTTAGGTGAATTCTATATAGTTGGAAAGCTAATTAAATTTCCTAAGCAATGGCAAGCTCAACTCTGAAAATTACTAAGTATATCAAAAATATTATGTAGGATAACCCATGTACTGAGAGTTAATCTAGTCTAGGAAAATATGGGGTATTATAATATCTCCCATTTGGGAACATTCGCCCTTGAATGTGGCTAGTTAAGTTAAGAAAGTACGGACAGACTTAGTTTACATACTGAACTAGACATGAACAACTGAAGCATGATTACGTGACTAGTCTGATAGACTGAACTTACATTCTGAACATGCATATCTGATGCATAAGTACATGTCTGAATTAATTAATAAATACATGACTGATATTGCATGAATGGGAACATGAGGACATGAAAAAGTCTAAATTATGATACATGAACTGAACTAATTCCTTGGATACGTGTCATGACATGGGGAATGGTCATACGGCTAAGATTGGGACTTGAGGGTCAACTACAAGGACCCATTACTTCAACTGGATTTGCTACATTAAGAGAAACTGGAAGTTTTAGATCATGATAGCTTGGGGATTATAGTGCATCTCCACCTTGGGGCACTATGTCCCTCAAGAATGCTGACTTGGCTGAGATACTAAGGAAAAACATGAGACGATGCACGGGGAACCTACAAACTAAATCATGATTGAATATATGGGATCTAAAACTGAGGTATAAACATATAAATGGGAAATTTGTAACATACCAGTGACCATATCAGGAGAACTTTCCTGATCTTGTCTGGACTGAAGTACATAAAACCTATTTATGTGTTGCCCACTAGTGGCACTAGAAGCAGCACCTTGTTGATTCGGGTGACCTGACTGAGCTGAAGGAAGACTATACTTGACTGATGACAATCTCTGACTCTGTGGCCTAGCTTGTTACACCCAAAACAAACATCATTACCATCTTTACATACACCCTTATGATTCTTACCACACTGTCCACAAAATGGGTTAGTACAACCATTGCTTATACTATCCTGGGTCATCGATACAGTGGATGAGGACGGAGCTGGGACTGAAGACTTTGGAAGAAACTGGGAATGGTTACCGCCTTCTGACTTAGGCTAACTGAAATCAAAGCTACCTGTTCTAACCCTCTTATTCTCTCTCTCTTTCATCTTAAACTTCTATTTCTCAATCTGTTGAGCATGGAACATAAGACTAGATATCTCCATCTCTTTAATCAACATTGTTGTTCTAAACTCCTTAACCATACTATTCAACACCCCAAATATGAACTTGCTAATTCTGGACCTATTATCTGCCACTACATGGAGAGCATACCTGTATAACTAAGTAACCTTAAGGGAATACTTTTTTACACTCATACTACCTTGTCTGAGATTGATGAACTCTAACACTGTGGCTTCTCTCATTTCTAAGGGAAAAAATCTATCTAGGGAGGCAGTAGAAAACTCTTCCCACTCTATGGGCTCTGCATCTATACTCCTATCTACATTCCACTACTTAAACCATGTATGGGCTATATCTTGTAGCTGATAGGAGGATAACTCAGCACTATCACCGAAAGTTATTCCCATGATGCTTGTGACTTTATGAACCTAACCGAGGAACATCTGTGGATCCTCTTCTAAGTTACACCCCGTAAAGAAGGGAGGATTCAGCTGGGTGAAGTCCTAGATTCTGGTTGCAACAGTATTGGCCCCTGGGTTGGCCAGAACAGCAGCAGGCCATTGATTCTGAGCTACTATTGATTTTGCAAGAGTAGTGAATGCAGCTCTGAATTTTGTATGAGAGACATATTCATCCAGGGTATCTTCCTGAATGGGCTGAGGGGCTGACTGGTTTTCGGTTCTTCTTTCATTACTTTTTTTGGGAGGCATGTTCTATAAACAAAAGAAAGAAGTGGATTAGACTGAGATATTAACTTGAGCTCATGCTCATTTGCACGACATGAATACTGAAAAAAGGGAAACGTTTCCTAAAACATCTCATAGACTCTTGTCTATAAGTGTGGAGTGCTACACATCCACGCATAAGACTCTACACAGTATGGATTTTCAGACTCCCTAAGACTCTATTGAACCTTAGGCTCTGATACCAAGTTTGTAACTCCCCGAGTCTGCACCCTGGATACTACACGGTGCTTATGACCCCAAAGGACCATAAGCTAACCCATGAATGATATTTGTTGTGAGTACTGAACAATAATATTGAGATAAGTTTCAAAATATCTAAAATACTGATAAAATATAGTAACATCTGAATCTGAATATTGTCTAAAAATTTAGTTTGAAAAGCCTCTAACTGAATCTGTCTGAAAGTGGAGCTGATGGGATAATCCCCCAACTAACTCTATATACTAAATTACTGCTAAGCTGAAGTACTAAAATAAATGTATATCCTCGATAGATGAGGACTCACTACTAAATCTGCTACTACTGGAAGAATATGGCTAAGTAAGGTTAGGTACCTGAGCGTCTGAACCTATGATATAAAATATCATAGCGCAAGAAATGGGTATGCGGTCAGTACGTGGGAATGTACTGGTATGCTAAATAAGGTAAGGATGAATGCATGGGTTTATATGCATGATCAATAACTAAATGAATGATATGCAAGAGCTAGATTAGCATACATAGAGGATCTGTAACTACTGAACATACTATGCATACTAGGACTAAGTATACAGGAATTGAATCTGATAACTGATAACTGAACATACTTATAATCTGAGATCACTGATATTCTGTATTAGTGATAACTGAGTGACTGTATCTAACTATCCTAATTCTATAGAACTGAACTGAGTTCTATTCTGAAGACTGAGACTAAAACTGAAACTGTGGGATGTAATCATCAAACCGACATGCCCCAAACCTGAATTGATAACGGAGCTGGGGTCTAATCTATAACCCCGATTAGAAGGGTTTCAGTATCGTTCCATGGGTAAAGACAAGTTGAAGAGTAACCCTCTACTGGTAGGTTCCCTAAACGAGAACAGTGGCACCCTCATCTAACAGGTTAGAACACCTCATCAACCCTCAACTGGTAGGTTTGATGTCTCGACCTATGCTGGCTACATAGTTTTGGAATGCAAGAATAGCTTCTAAGGATCTCACACCCTCTGCTGGTAGGTGAGCTCTCATCCTTGGGTTTACTCGATGTTGAATCCTACTCCTAATTGAAATACACTAAAATGTTGTACTGTACTGAACTGAACTGAATTCATTGAGATTGTTGAGTTTTCCTAAGTTCTGTAACTGACTAAATTGTACTGAGTTATATAATAGACTAAGAGTACCACTAATCGTGACATGACTGATAATTTTCTGTAATTGATACTAGATCTAGGTAAATAGCTAAATTGTCTGGTATTAAATACCCCCAGGTCTCTATAGCATGAAAAGTAAAGAAAAGCATAATCTTAAAAAACATGACAATGTTCACTTGGTCATAATTCATCCATCGAGACATTCTATCAAACACTTATAATACATTAACTTGTACATGAATAGGGAATACATATTAGCATGCTATAATGGCATTATTTCATTCTCATAGACAATCTATCAAACGTATAAGAAGCATACATGGTTCATCAAATCATAAACACTTAGGTTTAACATGGTTACATTAATCAACTTGCAAATTGAAGGGTTTATCATGAATATCATATAATTCAACAGATACTCGAATCAATTCTTAGAACTGGTAATCAAAATCATGAATTAAAAACTCAAACAACATCATGAACATGAATCCACTCTAATTCAAACATGGAAATCATAAATCACAAATCTTGTATTTTGATAAAGAATTCTTGGGCTCCATGGAAGGTAAAGATCCATGGATGAACATCTAACATACCTTAATTTGATGAGTTACTAGAAAATTCTTGGGATTGAACTTGATTATTAAGAGCTAGGTCTTATTTTCTTGAGAGAAAAATTGTAAGACCCCGCAAAGTTCCCTTGTAGTTTGAGCCTTAGAGCGTGTCAAGTGAAATGTAATTCAGGCCCTAAAAGATTGAAAAGTGACTTCCCAAGTGATTGTATTTTAAACTATATATAATTTTTTTAAATGTAACTTTTTTTCATGTAGAGAATTGAATTAGCTTTCTAGCGATATAAATTTTGTCCAAATCAGGAATTGGGGTGAGAAGTTATGCTCCATTTTACTAAGAGTTGTCGGAATCGTCCAGGTGCGATGGACGATCTGACAAACCGTCAAGTCTGCGATGGACCATCGCTCAGAACATCGCAACCAAGGCAGTAACTTCCTTTCCTATCCCAAGTGCAACGGCCAGGATGATGGACCATAAAGGTTGCGACGAACCATCGCTAAAACCGTCGCCACTGAGGCAGTGTGGTCTCATCCTAGCCAACATGTGACGGACGATCTGACAGACTGTTAAGACTGAAATGACCCATTGCTTCGACCATCATACCAAGGCAGTGTGTTCTTTTTCTGACCAACGTGCGATGGACGATCCGACGGACCATCAGACTAGCGCTTGACCATCGCTTCGACCGTCGTAGCCCTCATTCAATATTTTTCACTAAAAGGGCTTTTTGGTCTTTTCCACTCTTTTATCAACCAGATATATTCCAAGAAAAGTAAATGGCTTCATTCATTATCCCAAACACAAGAGAGCTAAGGTTTCTCCCTCAAGATCAAATATAAAACCCTTCTCCAAGAAATCCAAGAACTCACCATAGATTCTACAAATTGAGTTGAGCTTTAAGTTCTCCAAGTTTAAGGGTTGTAAGAACACTCTCTCAAGAGCAATAAGAAGATTTTAAAGCAAGCTTGTTCATCCAATTTCATAATCTAAGGTATGTGGAGTTTTAAACATGGGTAATCCTTTCATCCTAGTGCCCAAAGGCTTATTTAAACTATGATTTTCTGCAATCTATGAGATTTTACATGAATTTGAATTAGTGTTTCTCACCCATTATTATTGATTGCAATATTTTGATGTTTCATATGAATTGAGAGTCTAATGGCATGATTTTCACATGTTTTCTTGAGAAATCGCAGTTGGGTCTATACCCTATGATTTTAACCCTTGAGAAATTAATAGTTGAATTGTTTGAGATATTGAAGTACATGAGTATGTTGAGATTTTGAGACAAATTGCTGAAATTTCCTGATTTCTACATGAGTTATGAATCTATATGCTATCTATTATGCTTTTGATGAGTTTTAACTTGAGATTGAATTATGGATTATTGAGCCCTACTTGAGATTTGCAATTTCATGAAATCTTATGCTATAAGCACCTATGATTTGAGTATTCTGATATTATTGAGAAATGTTTTGACCTAATGGTCATAGATCTTTGAAATCCACTTCACTACATGAGATTACAGATTTGATTATTGGGTTCTTGATGAACCATGAGATTATTTTAAAGTGGATTTCAAAGAGATGAGCGAGATAAACTAAAGGGAGTAGTATTTAGCACCGAGTTGGGTAAGTTACCATGGTTTCTAACCCCAAAACTATGTGTCATCATAGGTTTGAGATTTTGGGCCTGAGGCTGAAATTATTGGGCCCAAGGTTGAGATAAGTGATCACTGAGTCGAGGTTATACTCCTTTGCAAGAGTATGATGCCTCTCCCCAACGTGAGGTCTCTTCTTTAAGAGGACAAAATGTTGGATTCCATGCAGCTCGCATAGTTTATGTCAGTTAAGAGAACCTCCCTAAACTAAAGTATTTTTATTTGAGATAGAATATTTTCCCTAAAGCTTTGACATGAGATATTTTCTAAATTAAATGAAATGCTTTGAGTATTTTCCAAAGAAGGAAGTAGTTTTCTCTACTAATACGAGTTGATCACCAATTTTCAAACTAAAGTTATATGATTCTGAGTTCCAAATATTTGTGTTCAAAAGGGTTATAAGTTCTTCAACGTTAAAGAAGTTTTACTCTCCATGAGATATATGCATGAGTTGAAAGTATTGTTTAAAGCTTCCTTCACCCTGTGAGTAATGAGAATAAGAGGAGAGCACAGATTTTAAAGCCAAAGTATAATGACTCACAAGATTTGTGTTACATGCTTCATTCTACATGATTTATGAGCTTTACATTTTGACTTATTCAAGCCATGTGAGTAATTCCTATTTCATGCATGATTTGATGAAAGAGTATAGATATTGTTTTATGTAAATACATACAACCCCACATACTTAAAGTATTCCCAAGTGTTGATCCATATATATGTCTATGTGTTTCATTATCTTATAATGTAGGTTCAAGTGCTCAGTCTCAGTCTCGTCAGTGATTCCCGAGTACCTTTGTTTACATTTCCCCATTGGTGAGTCCTCATGGTTTGAGGGCGTATCTTCAGATATTTAAGTATATGAGCAGTTATGTTATTACTTTCAGTCCATTTTGAGTCAGTTGGGGACTATTCCAACAGCTCTATAGTTCATGAAGTAATAGAGGCTTTGTCAAACTAGTTATCAGATTGTGGTTGTGTTGAGATTTCTAGTTTTGTGGTCGTTTGGACCGAGTATTATCTTCGTATTTCCTTTATTTGATATAACAGTACCATTGTTTTGTATATTTCATCTTGAATGAGTTTTTATGAGAAGTGATAGGCTCAAAGGGTTAGCTTGGGGCTACTTGTAGCCCTAATCTCCGTGTGACATCCCAGGAGGTGATTTTAGGTCGTTACAAACTTGGTATCAGAGCCACAGGTTCTAAAGAAGTCCTAGGGAGTCTGACAAGCTACATTGAGTAGAGTCTTGATCATCGGTGTGTAGTGCACCACATCTATGAGCAATAGGCTATAAGACATTTTAGGAAAAAGTTGTTTCTTTTTTTTAGATTCCATCGTTCCTGCAGTTGTGTAAATCCCCAATTTTCTGAATTAAAATGCTACACAGTGCTCATGACCCCGAAGGACCAAAAGCTAACCCATAACTGATATCTATAAATGTAACTACATAATATACATATAAAATACAGAAACATGAACAAAAATGGCGTAAGGTTCAATCTTGAATAATAAAATATCTGAAATAAGGTGGTATCACAGTACCAAAACAAAACTAAAAATACTAAAGTCTAAATCTGAAAACTCTATAATCGTTTGAAAGACTCTAAACTGTCTGACTAATGAGTTGAAGGAACATGTCTCCAACTAACTCCCTAAACTTAAAATAAACTGAAATACTAGAATAATAAATGTAACGATCATGTCCTTGAAAGATGAGGACTCACTGCTTACTGAACTGCTACTGCTGATCTAGAATCTAAACCTCAGAACCTATGGTGCAATATAAAAAGAAAGCGCCATAGCGCAAATGCATTAGGACAACTAAAGTACTGAGTATACGTGAGGGTAGGCTAAATGCATGGGGTTTATATGCATGAACATGTTGAATAATATGAACGTGATAATATATACATACATACATACATACATACATAACTGCTACTGAACTCGTGAAGATACTAACAACTTGAGTTTGCACTCTAACAATATGAGTTTCATGATGCTGAGTTACTGAATGACTGATAATATGGATGACTGTATCTAACAGTCCTAATTCTAGGGAAAACTATCTGAGTTCCAAACTGTATTTAAACATCTAAGTCTGATATCAGTCCTAGCTAATGAGTGATCTCTGAAACTGATAATGAGAATACTCGACTAAATCTGAGATTGACATCAAGCATGTTTGCCGGGTGACCTTTAGATCTAATAATAAGCATCTGAATATGGGACAAAGCCTATCTGAGCGGATGATCCAGGAATTAATGGAACTATCTGAGTTCCTTACTGTATCTGAACATCTAATTCTAAGATCAGTCCTAGCTAACGAGTAATCTCTGAAACTGATAATGATAATACTCGATTGAATCAGAGATTAAGATCAAGCCTGTCTGCCAGGTAACCTCTAGATCTAATAATAAGCATTTGAATATGGGACTAAGCCTATCTGACGGGATGATCCAGGAATCAATGGAACTATCTGAGTTCCTTACTGTATCTGAACATCTAAGTCTAAGATCAGTCCTAGCTAATGAGTGATCTCTAAAACTGATAATGAGAATACTCGACTAAATCTGAGATTGAGATCAAGCCTGTCTGTCGGATTACCTCTAGATCTAATAATAAGTATTTAAATATGGGACCAATCCAATCTAATGGGATAATCCAGGAATCAATGAAACTATCTGAGTTTATTACTGAGATCGATGACTGTATCTGACAGTCCTAATTCCTGATTTCTACTCTGAAGATTGATACTGAAACTATAACTGTAACTGTGATTGTAGGAGGTAGTAACCTAACTGACATTCCCCGATACTGTACTGGTGGGGTCTAATATTTGCCCTGATTGGAAGGGTATCAAACCGTGCCACGGGTAGAGACCTCTAGTATGGTCAAGCCTCTCTGATGGGTGATTCTAAACAGGAAATCAAGCCTAAGGAAACATAATAGTCTAGTATAGCCTTAATCAAATGGGTGACTCATTTACTGCGATGGCTACGTAGTTCTAAAGTACAGGGATTGCTGCTAATGGCTCTACCTTTATAATGGGAAAACTATCATCCCTGCACTCGCTCGGTGCTAGTCCCTACTCCGTACTGAAAGACTTTGAAAAGATTAACTACGCTGAACTAAACTGATTTATAAACTGATTAACTGAGCTGATAATACTATCTTAGCTGAACAAAGCTGAATTCACTGAGTTCCGTTGACTGATGGAAAAGCTACTTGTGATCTAGGGTCTGACTGAGAGTACTGAAACTATTGGGACTACTGAAATAATAAGATTTCTGAGTTTTTCTGAGTCACGTGACTAACTAAAATCTATGGAGCATAGCTTGACTGAGGATGTCTTGAAATATGACACTAGCTCTAGGCACACATCTATAATTTTCGGGTACAAGTACCCCCAGGACTCGATGGAAGGAAAGTGACACACATAACTGACTTGATCATAAGAGTAGAGTCCACAATTTACAATATCATAAGTAAGGATGTCATAATAAGAATGATTCTCAACAAACTATCACATCATCGGGAGTGCATGCAACTGGTATATACTTGTATGGCTTCAATAACATGGTCATTCCATATCACAACAATATCATGAGCATCTCATACAACATCTTCAATTCAAGACAATACCATGGGTATCACGTTGAACATAAACTTAGAACATAGAATAGTCATTTAGGACTTATTATGTCATAAAAGCATGATTTCTATTCCCTTAGCTATTCTCACAAACACCTTACACGCATATCTTAGGCATTGGTGGATTCATCAAGATTACAAATATTCAACCACCAATTTCACATATTTATACAGTAAATACTACCATATCCTCACACAAAACATACAAAGATCCCATCTTAGGCATCATCAAACTCCAACCACATAAACATCAACCACCAACAACATAAACATCATAATACATAATTTAGAATATGGTTCTTGAGCTTCATGCATGAAAGGAGTCCATGAATCAACACACCCATTACAAGACTCTACTAGATACGGCTTTCAGACTTCCTAGAACTCTATTAAAACTTGGTCTCTAATACCAAGTTTGTAACGCCCTGAGTTTCTGAACCAAAATGCTACATGGTGCTCATGACCCCGAAGGACCACAAGCTAACCCATGACTCATATCTGTACTTGTAACTGTATAATATACATAAAAATATGGAAATATGGACAAAGAGGGCATAAGGTTCAATCTTGAATAATAAAATATCTGAAATAAGGTGGTATCACAATACCAAAACAAAACTAAAAATACTAAAGTCTAAATCTGAAAACTCTATAATCGTCTGAAAGCCTCTAAACTATCTGAATAAGGAGTTGAAGGAAAATTCTTCCAACTAACTCCCTAAACTGAAAATAAACTGAAATACTGTAATAATAAATATAATGATCATGTCCTCAAAACATGAGGACTCACTACTTACTGAACTGCTACTGCTGATCTAGAATCTACACCTCACAACCTATGGTGTAATATAAAAAGAAAGCAAATAGCGCAAATGCATCAGTACAACTAAAGTACTGAGTATACGTGGGGGTAAGCTAAATGCATGGAGTTTATATGCATGAACATGCTGACTAATATGAATGTGAGAATACATACATACATACATACATACATACATATATACGTAAATGCTACTGAACTCATGAAGATACTGACTACTTGAGTTTGAACTGTGACAATATGAGTTTCGTGATACGGAGATACAGAATGACTGATAACATGGATGACTGTATCTAACAGTCCTAATTCTGTGGAAAACTATCTGAGTTCCAAACTGTATTTGAACATCTAAGTTTGAGATCAGTTCTAGCTAATGAGTGATCTCTCAAATTGATAATGAGAATACTCGACTGAATCTGAGATTGAGATCAAGCCTGTCTGCCGAGTGACCTCTAGATCTAATAATAATCATCTGAATATGGGACCAAGCCTATCTGATAGGATGATCCAAGAATCAATGGAACTATCTATGTTCCTTAAACTATCTGAACATCTAATTCTGAGATCATCTCTAGCTAATGAGTGATCTCTAAAACTGATAATGAGAATACTCGACTGAATCTGAGATTGAGATCAAGCCTATCTGCCGGGTGACCTCTAGATCAAATAATAAGCATCTGAATATGGGACCAAGCCTATTTGATGGGATAATCTAGGAATCAATAAATCATCTGAGTTCCTTACTGTATCTGTATAACTAAATCTGAGATCAGTCCTAGCTAACGAGTGATCTCTAAAACTGATAATGAGAATACTCGACTAAATCTAATATTGAGATTAAGCCTATCTGTCGGGTGACCTCTAGATCTAATAATAAGAATTTGAATATGTGACCAATCCTATCTGATAGGTTGATCCAGGAATCAATGGAACTATCTGAGTTTCTTACTGAGATCGATGACTGTATCTGACAGTCCTGATTCCTGATTTCTACTCTGAAGATTGATATTGAAATTGTAACTGTAACTGTGACTGTGGGTGGTAGTAACCTAACCTACATGCCCTGATACTGTACTGGTGGGGTCCAATTTTTTCCCTGATTAGAAAAGTATCAATACCGTGCCATGGGTAGAGACCTCTACTATGGTCAAGCCTCTCTGACGGGTGACCCTTAATAGGAAATCAAGCCTAAGGAAATATAATAATTAAGTATAGCCTTAATCTGATGGGTGACTCATGTCCTGCGCTGGCTACACAGTTCTGGAGTACAGGTATTGTTGTTAATAGCTCTGCCTTTTTAATGGGAAAACCGTCATCCCTGAACTCGCTCGGTGCTAGTCCCTACTCCAAACTGAAAGACTCTGAAAAGATTAACTATGCTGAACTAACTAAATAAACTGCACTGATTTATAAACTGATTAACTGAGCTGATAATATTTTCTTAGCTGAACTAAGTTGAATTCACTGATTTCCATTAACTAACGGAAAAGCTACTTGAGATCTGAGGTCTAACTGAGAGTACTAAAACTACTGGGACTATTGAAATACTGAGATTTTTGAGTTTTTTTTAGTCACGTGACTAACTAAAATCTATGTAGCATAGCTTGACTGAGGATGTCTTGAAACATGACAATAGCTCTAGGCACACAGCTATAGTTTTTGGGTACAAGTACCCCCAGGACTCGATGGAAGGAAACTGACACACATGACTGACATGATTATAAGAGTAGAGTCCACAATTCACAATATCATAAGTAAGGATTTCATAATAAGAATGATTCTCAACAAACTATCACATTATCGGGAATGCACACAACTTGTATATACTTGCATGGCTTCAATAACATGGTCATTCTATATCACAATAATATCATGATCATCTCATACAACATCTTCAATTCAAGACAATACCATGGGGATTACGTTGAACATAAACTCAGAACATGGAATAGTTATTTAGGACTTATTAGGTCATAAAAGTATGATTTCTATTCCCTTAGGTATTTTCACAAACACCTTACATGCATATCTTAGGCATAGGTGGATTCATCAAGATTACAAATATTCAACCACCAATTTTACATATTTATACAGTAAATACCACCATATCCTCACACAAAACATACAAAGATCCCATCTTAGGTATCATCAAACTCCAACCACATGAACATCAACCACCAACAACATAAACATCATAATACATAATTTAAAAGATGGTTCTTGATTTTTATGGACGAAAGGAGTTCATGAATCAACTCACGCATACCTTAGAACGAATATTCTTGATGATTGACAGAGGAATTTCCTTGAAATTGGATCTTCAAGCTTAATTATGCAACCCTAGTTGTTTTTCTCTTTTAGTGCTCTTGGATGATGAGCTTTGAGACGTTAATAGGGTTGCAATATGTTTAGAAGCTATATATTTTGTAGGGTGAAGTTTAGGGACGTGTAAGGAGTGTTAAGAGACTTAATTACCCTTAAAATAACTCAAAACGGAGTATTTTTGGAACTTGGAACTAACTTAGGTGGTGCCCAAGTAATTTCACAAGTCAGGTTGGGCGGCGCCTAACCAATCGCCTATCCTTACTGTCTCTCATAAAAATGGGCATAACTTTTCACTCGGGTATTGAATTAAGATGAAATTGGTATCGTTGGAAAGCTAATTCAATTATATATAATTTGATGGGTAGAAATATTCTGAAATACCATATTAACATTGAGTTATACTCGTTTAAATATGAACCTTATGAAATCGAACACTAAAACTTGATGGATTCAAAAACTCTTAGCTTGTATTACCTTAAGTGACTCATATAAACATGATTAATGCATCATAAGCTATATTATTACTAGGATACTCATTGTAATTCATGTACTCATGTATGAATCACAGGATAGGAGATTTCATATGTAGGAAAAATAGTTCGTCTCCTAGCTTAGAAACATGTGGGGTATTGCGAGTTGTCCCTCTTATCTAATAATTTATGCTCTACTATTTTAGAAAATACTTCTTTGAAAAGTGAATTCTTGCAGAATTAATGAAGGGAAAATCCCACCTATTGATCCTTTGAATGAGACTGTGTCTCATACTGAGTTTCAGGCAGCCTTTTAGGCGTTAGCCCAAGCAGTCACCGCTAATGTTCAGGCCAAAAACCAGGCCACAGTAGAAAATTAGCAGGGAGGTGATGTAGCTGCTTCTAGGATCCATGATTTTATATGGATAAATCGGCCAGAGTTTTATGGGTCCAAGGTAGGGGAGGACCCACAGTTATACCTTGAGGAGGTGAGAAAGATCATACAGGTGATGCATGTTTCTAAGGAATAAAGTTTTGAGTTGGTATCTTACAGGTTGAAAGACATAGCTTATAATTGGGTTGTATCATAGAGTAGGGGTAGAGGTGAGGATGTTGCTCCTTTGACTTGGTAGGTGTTCCAAAATGCATTCATGGAGAAGTTCTTTCCGCTTGAGATAAGGGAAGCATAGATTGAGGAGTTTATAAACTTGAGGCAGGGATCTATGACTGTAAAGAAGTACTATTTGAAGTTCAACTAGTTAGCGAAGTATGCTCCAGATTTGATTTCTGACACCTGAGCTAGTATGAGTAAGTTTGTGATAGGTGTTTCTGGTTTGATGCTGAAAAAGTGTAGGACTGTGATGTAGCATAGAGATATGGATCTGTCTAGGTTGATGACACATGCATAATAGATAGAGGCAAATAAGATTAGAGAGAGAGAGTGAAGGGTAACAAGAGGGTTATATCTGAGCAGCCTGAGTATAGTTTGCCTAGGTTCCATAGAGGAAACCACCCTAGGTTCTAGAGTCGTTCATCTATTCCAGTTCCTTTATCATCTAGTGCTCCCGCACTTAGAAATAGGAAGGAGTAAGGGAGCAGGTCTTTTATGTCTAGGTCGCAGAATAGTGTTGGTAACAGGACCCATTATCTTTCTTATGCTAAGTGTGGTAGGGATCATCCTGGTGAGGTTTCGTATATTTGAAGGGTTGTTTTGGTTGTGCAAAGCAGGGTAACAAAATAAAAGATTGTCCACATGCTAGGCAGGGGACCAGAGATGCCCTACCTCAGGCATAGACTATTAGTAAACCAGTGCCAGTCCCTCTTTCTTCCCCTGTTCAGGGCGATTCATCTAGCACTGCGGGTGGTCAGCGCCAGAGCAAATTCTATGCCTTACCATCCCATCAGAAGCAGGAGGACTCTCTCGATATTGTTACTGGTATGCACCGCGTCTTTTGTTTTGATGTTTATGTGTTGTTGGATCCCGGGTCAAGTCTCTCTTATGTGACCCCACTTGTAGCTGTGAAATTCAAAATGAATCACAAAAAGTTTCCTGAGCCTTTCCTAGTTTCTACACCAGTAGGGGAGTCAATTGTTGCTGAACAAGTGTATAAAGATTGTCTGTTACTATTCTTCATAGAGTCATACTTGCTAATTTGATAGAGTTGACATGGTGGATTTTTACCTTATTCTGGGTATGGATTGGCTTCATTCTTGTTATGCATCTATCGACTGTAGTACCCATGTGGTCAAGTTTCAGTTCCCTAATGAGCCAGTTTTTCAGTGGTCCGGGAGTTCGGTATCTCCCAAGAGTCATTTTATCTCCTATCTCAAGTCCTAAAAGATAATATCCAAGGGTTGCATCTGTCACCTAGTTAGATTCGAAGAGAGTAAGTTTGAGGCTCCAACTATTCTTTTAGTTGATATTGTTAATGAGTTTCCAGATGTTTTTTCGGAAGATCTACCAAGGGTACCTCCCAATAGAGAGATAGAATTCGGGATTGACCTCCTTCCCGACACTTATCACATTTCTATTCTTCCATATTATTGGCACCTACCGATCTTAAAGAGTTGAAAGAGCAACTCAAAGATCTTTTAGACAAAGGCTTCTTAAGGCCCAGTATTTCTCCTTAGGGCGCACCAATTCTATTCTTGCCGAAGAAAGATGGTTCTTTACGTATGTGCATTGACTATCATCATCTTAACAAGGTCACAGTCAAAAATAAGTATCATCTTCTAAGAATTAATGACCTGTTTATCAGTTCCAAGGTGCAAGTTATTTCTCCAAGATAGACCTTAAATCCGGCTATCATCAACTTAAAGTGAGGGAATGTGATATTCTAAAGACAACCTTCCGAACCCGCTACGGTCACTTTGAGTTTTTAGTCAAGTCTTTATGGCTAAAAAATGCCCCAATAGCTTTTATGGACCTCATGAATCGAGTGTTCAAGCCATATCTTGATATGTTTGTCATAGTTTTCATAGATGACATCCTTGTCTACTCCCGCAGTGAGCATGATCATGTAAATCACCTTAGAATTGTCTTGCAAACTTTTAGAGGTCACCAGTTGTTCGCCAAATTTAATAATTGTAAATTTTGGCTAAGGTCTATAGGATTCCTAGGACATATTGTTTCAGCCAAAGGTATTAAAGATGATCCCCAAAATACAGAAGATGTAAGAAATTGTCTTAGACCTATCTCTCTATCTGACATTAGAAGTTTCTTGGGTCTAGCGGGCTACTACCTTCGTTTTGTTGAAGGCTTCTCTTCTATTGCGTTTCCCATGACACGGTTCACCCAAAAAAAAGTTAAGTTCCAGTGGGCAGATTCCTGTGAGAAGAGTTCGTAGGAGTTAAAGACTCAACTTACTTCATCCCCTTTGTTGACTTTTCCTGATGGTACAGATGGTTTTGTGGTGTATTGTGATGCCTCTATAATAGGTTTGGGTTTGTGTTGATGTGAAGATGTAAGGTTATAGCCTATGCCTCTAGACAATTAAAACTGCATAAGAAGAATTACCCAACCCATGATCTTAAGTTAGCTATTATGGTCTTTGTTTTGAAAATCTAGAGACACTATCTTTATGGTGTTCATGTTGATGTGTTTTTTTTATCATAAGAGCCTGCAATATGTGTTTATTCATAGGGAGTTGAATCTTATGCAGAGGAGGAGGTTATAGTTGTTAAAAGACTATGATATAAGTG
Source organism: Capsicum baccatum var. pendulum (assembly GCA_030864225.1). NCBI lineage: Eukaryota > Viridiplantae > Streptophyta > Magnoliopsida > Solanales > Solanaceae > Capsicum > Capsicum baccatum. The sequence continues at coordinate 178,307,119 of CM061550.1, forward strand.
TGTTGTATCACCCGAGTAAGGCCAATGTAATGGCGGATGCCCTTAGCAGATTGTCATTGGGTAGTGTTGTCCATGTAAAGGAAGGTAAGAAAGAGTTATCTCATGATATTCATCGTCTGGCTAGATTGGGTGTTAGGTTTCTTGATTCAGCTGAGGGAAGTACTTTGGCGCAAAGTAGTTCCGAATCCTCTTTAGTTTCGAAAGTGAAGAAGAAACAAGATAGAGATCCTAGTTTGGTCAGACTAAAGGAGGCAGTTAAGGACCAAAAGGTAGAGGTTTTCTCCTAAGGGAGAGATGGCATATTGAGATTGCAGGGTAGATTGTGTGTTTCGTGTGTTGATTATCTGAGGCAAAGGATTATGGCTGAAGTGCATGGCACATCGTATTCTATTCATCCTGGCAGTACCAAGATGTACCGCGATTTGCAGGAAATCCATTGGTGGAATGGTATGAAGAATGATATAACTGAGTTTATAGCAAAGTGTGAAACATGCCAACAGGTTAAGGTAGAGCACCAAAGACTTGGTGGTTTGATGCAAGAGTTTGGTATACTCACTTGGAAGTGGGAGGTGGTGAATATGGACTTCGTGACCAGTTACCTCTTTTGCGTCGTCATCATGATTCTATTTGGGTTGTTGTAGACAGACTGACTAAGTTTGCACACTTCTTGACCATGCGTACATCTTATGCAGTGGAGGATTATGCTAGATTGTATATTCGGTAGTAAGTCAGATTGCACAAAGTCCCCTCATCTATCATTTCGGAAAGGGGTACTCTATTTACTTCTCAGTTTTGGAGGGTGTTTCAACATGGTCTTGTACCTAAGTTCTTTTGAGTTCTGCTTTTCATCCGCAGATAGATGGTTAGGCTGAAAGGACCATTCATACCCTATAAGATATGTTGGGGGGTGTGCTCTTGATTTCAAATGTAGTTGGGATAAGCATTTGCCATTGAAAGAGTTCGCCTATGACAATTGTTACTATCATAGCATCAGGATAGCACCATTTGAGGCCTTCTATGGTAGAAGATGTAGATCACCCATAGGTTGGTTTGAAGTAGGTGAAGTTGTTGTGATTACACTTGGTGCAGTGTTTGAAGCTATAGAGAAAGTTAAGTTGATTATAGAAAGGTTGAAGACAGCTCAAAGTCGTCAAAAGTCATATTCCGATGTGAGGAGAAGAGATCATGAGTTTGAAGTGGGTGATTTGGTGTACTTGAAGATTTCACCCATGAAAAGGGTGAAGAGGTTTGGTAAAAAGGGAAAGCTTAGTCCCCATTATGTTGGCCCGTATAGAGTCTTGAGTCGTGTTGGTAAAGTAGCCTATGAGGTTGAGTTGCCCGCAGAGTTGTCTTATAATGTAGGTTCAGGTGCTCATTCCTAGCCTCGTCAGTGATTTCTGAGTACCTTTGTCTACATCTCCCCAGTGGTGAGTCCTCATAGTTCGAGGACCTATCTTCAGACATTTCAGTATTCGAGTATTTATGTTATTACTTTCAGTCCAATTTGAGTCAGTTGGAGACTTGTCCCAACGGCTCTCGAGTTCATGGAGTTGTAGAGGCTTTGTCAGACTAGTTATCAGACTGTAGTTGTGTTGAGATTTCAAGTTTTTTGGTCGTTTAGACCGAGTATTATCTTCGTATTTCCTTTTATTTGATATGACAGTGCTAGTGTTTTGTATATTTCTTTTTGAATAAGTTATTATGCAAAGTGATAGGCTCAAAGGGTTAGCTTGGGGCTACTTGTAGCCCTAAGCACCGTGTGAGGTCCCGGAAGGTGATTTTGGGTCGTTAAAAAATACCTTTTGATTTTGAAGAAAAGTGAATAATGAAGGGTTTTACACATTTTTAGGGATTGAATCCCACATCTGGGCGGAATAAAACTTTGGGAAAATGTTTTAACCCTGGGTGCAACTTCAATTTTTTGTGAAATTTTCCCGATTTGGACCCCTGGCACGACGCTTCAATATCGCGCCAGGCCACTGGAAAATGACATCTGTTAAATTGCATGGTGGCGCGATGTGGTGGAATCGCGTTTCCCCTTTTGTTACGAACTAAAAATGACCCGCAACGTGGTGAATCGCATTGGCATACTGAAAATTGACAATTGTGAACTGGGTCTAAGACGCGTCGCGCCAACATCTCGGAGCAACACTAAAAGCTGACAATTGCTATTTTAACATATTCTGTGACATTCTACTGGCCTGAATGACGATGTTTAGTGACTGAAACTTAAAATCACCATAACTTCTTACTCGGTTGAGGGATTTAGGCAAATTTTATAACGTTGGAATAATTAAATTTCCTAAGCAATGGCAGGCTCAAATTCTTAAAATTACTAAGTATATCAAAAATTTTATTTAGGATGACCCATGTACTGAGTGTTAATCTAGGCTAGGATAATACAGGGTATTACATTAATCCATCACTCTTTCTAAACACTGAGGAATAACCATATACTGAGGGTATATTTATAAGTAAATTACAACTTTACAAGATCAAAAGTAAATTACACATTTTTACAAGATCGAGAAACTGGTGGTAATCCGCATGGCTATCCAAATCTATAGTAAAAAACACATCACTTCTGCAAGATCGAAAAGCTGGTGGTAATCCGCACAGCTATCAGATCTATAATATTTAAAACACATCTTGAAGAAACTATTAACTTGACATAATTCAACATAATTTACAAACTAGGTAGAAATATACAATGATCTTATGTAACGACTACTTACATGTCTTAAGGAAGAAGTGAGGTTTGACTTTTGGGAGTCCCCTGAAAGCTTAACAGCTACCGGAATGGAGAAATAAAGACTATTATACACTACATACTCTCTCTCTCTCTCTTTTTTTTAACAAACTAAGAAACTTTATGAACAAAAACTTTAGAAGACTATTTTTCTAACTCTTGATTTCTCTCTTACTTCTCTCTAGCTATATATAATAAATAGGTAAATATAATAAACAGAGATAAGTATTATAAACAGAGATAACAATAACAAACATATAATAATAAAAAAGGAGTAGACAAAATTAGAACAAGAAACAAATAATTAAAGAAGATAAGCAGGTATAAGAAATAAAGCCGAGTAAAAGCAGATGGTTTATAATATGGTGTAAATCCTACTCAGTACTCTCTCTTTCGTTGTCCTTAGTCTAGTGTAAGTAGACGGGTTATAAAGATCAAAGTACAGTAAAATACTAAAGACTAGAAGTATTGGAAAACCTGCCAATTAAACAAAATAAAATGCTAGATAAAATAGAACAGAACTTTGATACCCTAAAAAATCAACAAATAGAATTAGAAAGAAAAATTAAAGTAATAACAAATAAGGATATAAATTATCTGATTATAAATAACATAGTAAAAGAAATAAAAGAAATACGTAAAGAAATTAGCCAACTAAAAGAAATAATCCTCTTATGAAAAACATCCCTATAAATGATCAACTCTACTTAGTAATATTACAAAAAGAGGCACAAATTCAACAAAATCCCGAAGGTTTATCATAGCATCAACCCCAAGGAAAAGCAGACTCCACAATAATAAAAAAAAAAATATTATAATCTTATTATTGTTAGAACGTATTAAAAATCTAGAAAAAACAATTGAAGAAAAGATTCAGCTAGAACAAGAAGAAAAAACTCAAATCGAATAACAAGCTAGTATAGAAGAATTAATAGAACAGCTAAAGAAGGTAGAATTAACTCCTCAAAAGGAGAAAGAAAAGCTAAACTCTACTAAAAAATCATTTACCTTTTTTCAGCATCCCCAAGTAGACCAAGATCAGGTTTTACACAAAACAGTTTAACAAATAATGTGCTATCTAAAATAATAAATAGACAAAAAATCACTCCAAGATAACAGCTAGTAGAAATTTTAAATGTAGATAAAGATATACAACTTTTTCAACAAAATAAATAAAAATGAATAAGTTCTAAGACACTATATAACGAAAGAATGTTTACAATGACACAATTATATAAACATTATAGATAAGAACAATTATGTGTAATTGGTAAAGATAGCGCTAGTACAAATTTAACAAGTTCAGAATCTTTAAGACAAATTGCCAAGTCAAACATGAGTCTCGTGCACATGGGACTCATAGTAGTAGGCCTAAAAGGACTAACCATAAAAAATCTATGAACAAAAGTATTAGTTACAATCTATGATAATAGATGGTCAGACTCAAAAAGATCTATATTTGGAATAACAGAAGTAAACATGTCAATAAATGGATGACCTTTTTATTGTAGTCAGACTATATGATAAATTCTCTAGAATTTGGAAAATATATAAAGATAGGAATCCATACTAAAGGATATGAATAAATGAATAATGGAAATAATTTATTAATTTGTGTAAGATTTATAGGGAAACTCGCCTCTAATAGTAGTACAAAATTTAGACTAAGAATATATGATGTAGTAAGTTTAATGGGAAATAAAGGTATTAAATTAATGAAACGCCAAAAGATAAATTTCGAAGACTAAGAAGGACGAGAATGGAACTTAGAAAAATTTGTTAAGAAAGAAATACTAAAGCTAACCGATCATTTAATTTATATAAACACACTAAAGGAAAAACTTCAGTAAGATTTACAAAGTAACAATAGACAAATGAAAAAGAAACTAATGAAAAAATTGAAGAATGTGAAAATACTAATTTTATGAATATAGAAATATTAGAAGAAGGTTTTGAATTGAATAAATCTATAATCAAAGAAGAAGCCCTATACGAAATAAATAACGACAGAAAGTTCAAATGTATAGGCTGTAAAATGGGAAATCTTAATCTCGCCAAAGCTAAAGAACATTTTATAAATTGTGAGTTAAGAACAGATAATTTTGGTTTTACACATAAAAAGATACGAAAAGTCAAAGACTAAGAAGCAATGTATAGTATAGATGAAAGTATAAAAGAATTTATTGAAAGTGCAGCAAGTACTGCAATCCCTTTCCAGAGAACAACCGAAATGCAAAGAGTAAATATAACAACAGAAAATTTACAAAGATATAGGATATTTAGAATAAACCCAGACACTCAAGTTGAACAAGATATAAAACCAAGAGGAAAAAAATGCCAGTAGAAGAACCTATTAGATTACAAGAAAGTGGTAATAAAGGAAAAATTTTAAACTTACCAGCTTATGATCCTCAGGCATGGAATAATGTAATAGACATATGGAAAAATGCAGTTTTAGCGGACTACATGCAACATATACAGGGGAATCAAGAACCAGATGCAGAAATTATGTATAGATATTTAGAAACATTTCTAGGAGAAAGTACTAAAGCACTTTGGGAAGAATATAAGACATTATTCTCACAAGATTTTCAAGAATTATTAGAGCTATGTTCAAATCCATACAGTTTTGTAAACAAAATACATACTCTACTAACAAGAGAAGATCCCAATAGTGGATTAGTAGTATTATAGAAAAAAACTCCTAATAATTTTAGAACAACTAAGTATTAATAATTGGTCAAAGATTAAAGAAATTCTAAATGACTATTTTTATTACTGTACAATTAGTAGGAACTAGTTTGATTAGACTCTAGGAGATAGATTATTTGAAAAATTACCAGGGGCTCTAGGAAGAGAGATAGAAGAAAAATGGTCCAAAAGAGAAGGAGTAATACAAAACCCAAACAACCAATTGTCAATAGGACAAAGAATACAACATGTAATGCATATATTACAAGAAAAATGTACAAATATACAGATACAAAAACAATTAAAAAGAAGTGATACAGATTTTTTTTTCAAAACATATATACTACACAACATTAGGACAAATATTATAAAAAGAACAAATATAAAAAGGCATATAAAAAAGACTATCTCCCTAGGAAGAAATATTACTTAAGAAGATCAAATGTAAAAAATCCCTACCTAGATAAGAATAAACATGTAAGAAAATATAACACCAGTAGACCTACAAAAATAGATTAGAATGCTTTACCTGCGAGAGTATAAAACACTTAGCAAATTCTTGTCCAAAAAGAAATAATAGTAGATCTAGAAACGTATTATTAATAGAAGATATAAATGAAAATCTGATAAATGTAGATGAATATATGTCAGATAATGAAAGTATATACTACATTCGAAGTATAGAAGTGTTTGAAAAAGAAAAAGATAAATTTGATTGTTCAGATTCTAGAGAAGAGGAATTTATAAATGAAATAGGATTAGAAAAGACGAACTCAGACTTTTATGATTTAGTAAATTTGATACAAGAATGTGAACATGAATTTGACGAAGGAAAAGGATTAGACAGTAACCAGTATTGTTTCTGTAAATGGTTTTCAAGTAAAAACAAAAGGGAAAAATGTAGGAAATGCAATAAGGAAGGATGCATAAAATGTATAGGAAAAAACTTAGAAATTCGAGAAATTCCAAAATCAACAAATAATTTCTATACAAAGGAACCAATAGCCAGAAAAATAGAAGACGCAATATTGGAGTTAGAAGAAAGACTAAAAAGATTAGGGAAAATAGTATACAGTAAAGAGATAATTAGAGAGGAAGATTTAGTAGAGGTAGGATTATTAAATACATCTATTTAAAATAAAAATAAAAATTCAATGAAGATATCATTTCAAGGAATGGTATGTAATGAAGAAAAGAAGATAAGTACATTCAAAGTTTTAGCAAGAATAAAAATTCAAGACTATGAGTTCGAAACATTAGCTATAGTTGATTCAGGATGTACAAAAAGCATTTTAAATTGTACAATTTTACCATCAAAATTAATTAAAAAATTGTCAAATCCTCAAAAATCCATGCAAATGGATGAAATCCATAATACCTATACAGACTATATACCTAAAGCAAGGGTATAAAAACAACAAAAAACCCAGTGTATTCCTACACAGTGGGTTCAGGGAAGGGTAGAATGTACGCAGTCCATACCACTACCTCCGGAGAGGTAGCAAGGTTGTTTCCGATAGACCCCCAGCTCAGGACAAAGAAAAATAAGTAAAGAATAATAAGTAAATTCATAATAAATCATGCAACACGCTGGAACAATAAAAATAACGCAGCCACATAGTAGAACCCTATACTAACAAATGAAAGACACCCTCACCCACAATACCCCCACCCCAAAGCTCTCCTAGCTTTCGACTACAGCCCACCCTCAGGAACTAACCTTTTACTCTTATCCGCGTCCTCCACACCTTCCTATCTAGGGTCATGTCCTCCGTAAGTTGTAACTGCTCCATGTCCTATCTAATCACTTCCCTCCAATATTTCTTCGGCCTACCCCTACCCACCAAAAACTATTGGAAATGACTCTCTCATGCCTATGAACTGGGGTATCCGCGCCCCTCCTACTAACATGCCCGAACCATCTCAACCAAATTTCCTACATCTTTTCCTCCGCCGAAGCCACTCCAACCTTCTCCCAAATAATCTTATTCCTAACCCTATCACTCCTAGTAAGCCCACACATCCAATGCAACATCTACATTTCTGCCACCTTTAATTTTTAGATATGGGCGTTCTTTACTAGTCAACACTCTACTCCATATACATGGTCGGATGCACTGCCATTCTGTAAAAAAAATTCCTTTAAGTTTGAGCGGCACCTTCTTATCACACAATACTCCCGAGGCTAGTCTCTACTTCGTCCAACCTGCCCCAATCCGGTGGGAGATATCCTCATCAATCTGACCATTTCCCTGAATCAAGGACCCAAGATACTTAAAACTATCCCTCCTACACACCACCTGAGGGTCCAACCTAACTACCAACTCGTCCTCCTGCCTCAAGTCATTAAACTTGTATTCCATATACTCTGTCTTTCTCCTACTTAACCTGAACCCTTTAGACTCAAGTGTTTGTCTCCAAACCTCTAATTTATCATTCACACCTCCCCGTGTCTCATCAATCAATACTACATCATCCACAAAAACTATGCACCAAGGCACCTCACCTTGAATACGCCGCGTTAAAACATCCATCACCAAAGAAAACAGAAAAGGGCTAAGAGTCGATCCCTGATGCAACCTTGTCAGGACCAAAAAATGCTCAAAATCTCCTCCCGCCGTCCTCACCTGGGTCTTAGCTCCTTCATACATATACTTAATCGATTTGATGTAAGACACTGAGACCCCACTCACCTCCAAGCATCTCCAAAGAACCTCCCTAGGAACTTTGTCGTATGCCTTCTCCAAGTCAATAAATACCATGTAGAGATCCTTCTTCCTTTCCCTATACTGCTCCACCAGTCTCTACACCAGGTAAATAGCCTTCGTCGTCGAGCAAACGGGCATAAAGCCAAACTGGTTCTCCGAAATAGACATTATCTTCCTCAACCTCTGCTCTACTACTCTCTCTCAGATCTTCATAGCATGACTCAATCGCATAATACCCCTGTAATTGTTCCAACTCTAGATGTCACCCTTATTCTTATATAGAGGAATCATGGTGCTCTACCTCCACCCCTCAGGCATTTTTGCAGTTTTGAAAATGCCATTAATTAATTCCATCAACCATCATATACACTTAGTGAAATACAAGTTAGAAATTTAAACATAAAAGAAAACTTAGTCTTAGGATTTGATTTTATGATGCAAAATAATGGCAGAAGTTTTTTTACAAAATATTGGGTAATATTCTCTAGCAATATCACTCACTCACCAGTACAGACACAACCTCTACTAACTAAATATCATTTCCTTAAAGATAAGATAGAAGAAAGAATTGAAAGCTCAAATGATCAAATAAAACCAAACAAAAATAGTAGAATGTGATAAAGGAGAAAATTATACTTGAATTGATAATAAAAAGGTAATGATGTATAAGGAATTACAAGATCTATTGACAGTAGAAGAAATAGAAAAAGATTACACTTTAATAGAAATAGAATCAAAATTATACAATTTTAGGAAAGGTATACAATAGATAGGGGTAATCAAATATCAAAAAGACCTAGATAAAATAATACAAATCCTAGACAAACTAGAGATATTTGGAGAAAAACCCTTGCAACATTGGGACTCTAATCAAATTACCTGCAACTTAGAAATAAATAATCCACAATACACTATAAAAACAACATCTATAGAAGTTACAAATGAAGACCTTAAAGACTTTGAAATACAAATAAAAGAGCTCCTAAAATTAGGGATAATTAGAAGATCCAAATCAAGACATAAATTAGCAACTTTCATAGTAAGAAACCATATGTAAAATAGTAAGAAAAAAAGCTAGAATGGTAATAAATTACAAAAGACTAAATGATAATACCGTAATGGATAGGTATAAGTTACCACACAAAACATAATTAATAAACAGAATACAAGGAAGGAAAATATTTAGTAAATTTGATTGTAAATCTGGATATTGGCAGATTAAGATGCATGAAGAGAGTATAGAATATACAACCTTTAAATGTCCAGAAGGACATTTTGAGTGATTGGTTATGTCGTTCGGACTAAAGACATATCCTACAATTTTCCAACGAAAAATGGATAGTATTTTTGGAGACTATAAAATTTTTTATTCGTCTATGTAGATGATATTCTAGTCTTTAGTAATAATATGAGAGAACATTTAAGACATTTACAACAAGTTTTAAAATTATTTGTAGATAATAAAATAATAATAAGTAGAAAGAAAATGGAATTATGTAAAAATAGTATTAATTTTTTAGTAGTAGCTATTGGAGATGGACGAATAAAACTACAACCACACATAGCTAAAAAAGTATTAGAAATGCCAGATAGATTAGACAAGACTAAAAACTTACAAAAAATTTTAGGACTATTAAATTATGCTAGATCTTTTATTAAAGATTCAGGAAAAGTTGCAGGACCATTATATTCTAAAACAGGATCAACAGGACAAAAGACTTTTAATGCGGAAGACATAAAATTAGTCCAACAACTTAGGTACATGATGCAAGATATCCCCGGCATAACATTACCATTAAAAACGAACTATTTAATAGTCGAGACAGGTGGAAGCCTTCACTGATGAGGAGAAAGAATAAAGGCAAAAACCAATAAATACAGCGAGAATAAAGATGAAAAAATTTGTACTTATGCAAGTGGGAAATATAAAGAAAAAGGCAATCTAAATGGCATAGACGCAGAAACTCTAGCAGTAATTTACAGTTTAAATAGTTTTAAACTTTATATATTAAATAAGCCTAAATTTTAGTAAGAATAGACTGCAAAACTATAGTAAAATTCTATCAGAAAATAAAAGAGAAGAATAGTAGTAAAAGGAGGTGGTTAAATTTTCTTGATGCCACTTTCATTTACAACATTGTTTTAGAAAATATTATAGGAAAAGATAATAACCTAGAAGATCAACTAAGTAGGCTAATAAAAGTGGAAAACTAACAATTTTTCTTTCAGGATGTATACAAGCAAAGTCAAAGGAAAGGCAGAAGCCTCATCCTCTCAAGACTACTTAAAGAAATTACTAAGCAACACTCATTACAGGCCACTAACTATGTTGGAACATCCAAAATTAGAAAGACTATTCTACGAACCTAACAATCTTATTAGTTATGAACTATCCAATTTAACTTTCAAACTTAGACCAGATGTAAGTGTGGACAAATCACAGATCTGCCTAATCGACAATTTATGGATTTCTTACAACAAGACACCTAAAGGCACTAGATATTTTATTTCAATTGTAAATGCTTTAAGCTATTACTTTACTGGAAAAAAACAACACTAACAAATTTAAATTTTATGTTGTTCTTGGGGAAAAGACACAGGGAGTATTTCAGAAATAGATAGAGGTAATGGATTCAGTAAAAGACTATACAACCCCTCTCTATAAAGGCTTTAATGATTTAATAGAGGTATTAGATTATGCCCGCAAAAACCTAAAGCAAAATTATTATATTACTCCAGCTCTAAGACCAGATATAAAAGTAGTTCACCAATATAATATTAAAAAAGACACAGACAAAATTATATTTTATGATCATTAATCCTCCATGACTGAAGCTTTTAAAAGATTAAATCACGCCAATGAAATTGTAAGACAAGACAATGAAAAACTTATAAATGAAAAAGGATAAATTTTGGAACATATAAGTATTTTACAAGATCGTATAAAGATTCTTCATTATGAATTATCACAATATACTAAGCAAATTTTTGATACCCAAATAATCCCAAAAAGTTCTCTATCTTACTCAAAAATGGAAAGACCTACTGTATCTAGTAAAGATACAGCTAGTCCAGCTCAAACGGTAGCTGGTAAAGACTCTTCAAATCCATTAATAGGTGTTCATTCTCAAATGAATGGAGAAAGACCTATTGTATAGGGTAATGATACAGCTAGTCCAACTCAAATGGTAGATGGTAAGAACTCATCAAATCCGTTGATGGCTGAAACTTTGCCAAAAAGTGAAGGAAGAATACTCCCAGCCTATTTCAAGACCATAGGTACCCAAACAAAAGATGAAGGAAACTGTTCTAAGACTGGGAAATGTTTTTTCTTAGGAAAAAAGAAAAATCAAAAAAGAAATATTGGAAAAATAGTAGTAGACACAATAAAAAAAATTGTTAGCAGAACAACTGCCCAAAGAAATAACAATGAATCCAGAACCTCCAGAACTAAGATCCAAAATTTCAAGAGAAGAAATAAGATCACCTAGAATGGGAACAAGACTGGGACTATCATACGGAGATAGTGATGAGTATGATTGAGACTACAATTCGGCCATGGATCAATTCGCCCAAGACCCAAATGCAGACGATGATTCATGAATGGATTTTGACTCAGAAGCATTACATAATTTGGATACGTAAGCAATGACAATATCTACAAAAATACAAAATAAGAGACGTTTGCAATGATATAACATATGAATAAAATGAGAAACAAATGGATGAAAGGGAGTTAAAATGGAAACATAGCCATGTGATTGTGGGTCCCACTCAACTTTCCAAGGTTTTAATCAAGAACATTGAAGTAAGGATTTGAAGTCCAAAAATTCTATAAATACCACCTTATGGATGACTTAAAGACATATAGCTAGAGAGAAGTAAGACAAAAATCAAGAGTGAGAAAAATTGTCTTCTAAAGTTTTTGTTCATAAAGTTTCTTAGTTTGATAAAAAAAAAATAGAGTGTGTAGTGTATATTAGTCTTTTTTCTTCATTCTAGTAGTTGTTAAGCTTTTAGGGGACTCCCAAAAGGGAAACCTCGCTTCTTCCTTAAGACATGTAAGTAGTCGTTAGATAAGATCATTCTATTTTCCTCCCTAGTTTGTAAATTATGTTGACTTATATCAAGTTAATATTTTCTTCTAGATGTGTTTTAAATATTATAGATCTGATAGCCGTGCAGATTACCGCTAACTTTTCGATCTTGTATAAGTAACGTATTTTTTATTATAGATCTGGATAGCCATGCGGATTACTGCCAGTTTTCCAATCTTGTAAAAATGTGTAATTTACTTTTGATCTTGTAAAGTTGTAATTTACTTATAAATATCCCCTTAGTATATATTTAATCTCTCAGTGCTTAGCAAGAACGATGGATTAATTTTTAAATTCTTAGGGAATTAAAAAAGTCCGATAACGATTTGAAACGACTGTTGTGTCATCCCGGGATATGATTAAAGAAGCCATTTCTAAATACCTAAAACTAAAAAGTAAGAGATGAACGGGGAAAAAAATCAAAAAATGCAAGAATAATTATTTATTTTGTTGGGAGAAAATGTACTTTGATCTTTATAACTTGTCCACTTACACTAGACTAAGGACATATATGGAGGGAGTACTGAGTAGGATTTACACCATATTATAAACCATCTGCTTTAACTGTGCTTTATTTCTCAAACCTGTTTATCTAATTTAATTACTTGTTCCTTGTTTATTTGCCTGCTTATTATTACAATCTATTTTATCTCTATTTATTATTGGTATCAAAGCCCTAAGATTCTCAGAGACTTTATTATACATGGTATCAAGAATTGAGAAAAGAAAACCTAGACCCTATGAAAAATTAATAATATTAAGTTCAGAATATTATTGGTACAATAGAAATATAAAGAAGGAATATATAAACTTATATCACATCTTAATAAAACAAAGGCAGCTACTTATTAGATTATTTAAGATCTCTCCTGAATCAAGAGAAGAAGTTTGGACAGAACTACAACAAGTAGATAATAGATTATTTGAAGTCAAAACCCAAATATTTTACATTACAAATGAACTAAGGGTAAAGTATCTTTTTTATTTGGCCTTATGAGAACACCTCATAGAAATACAAAATCGTTAAAAGAAATCGACAATAATTTGTATAGTTTATACTTAGAATATAAAAGACTAAATAGTACAAAAGAAGATTTGAGAAGACTAGATAATCTAATCACCATATCTGGCCTAGAGTACGAATTGATAAAGCACCTTCAATCTAGAAATAATATTTAATGAAAAGATATTCTTTTGCTAACAATACACGACTAAGATATTGGTATTTAAATAAAGAAATAAAGATCAGGGAAGACAAAGTAGAATTAGAAATAGTCTTGAGTAACGATTTGAAATTATTAGCAACTCTAGAAACATCACAATCAGAATCATTCAAAGAATATTTCAGTGAAATAAGATGGGAATTACATGGAACTAGAAGCAACATAGAATATTACAATAGAAGGATAAGTTATCTACAGAAATGGTGTAACATAGTAAATATTCTTTTAGGATAAAAATAAGTAAAAATACATGAAAACACATCTGTTTGCTAGACAAGACCATTCAATTACATATATAAAAACTTAAAATATTTAAATAGAACTCTAATAAAGGAACAAAATTTAATAAAAGAAATAAGAGTAGTAGAATCTATAGATTTACCAGAAGCAATTATATTTTCAGATCGCGAAAAACTTTTAGGTTGTGTAGACAACTTAATCCTGCTAAAAAATAAATTAGAACAGATTGGATATTGCATAAATTATTTGAATATTAGAATAAAATCAATAAGAGAAGAATGCAAATGAGAGACATTTTGGCTAGGATAAAAACATTAAAATAGATTCCTTCAAGAAAATAGAATATTTAGTTTTGCAATTAAAAGCAGAAAAGAGACACAGACGAATAAAAGATGATTCAATAATTAAATGTAATTGCGGTAGCAGAGAACATATTTTGCATGGGGAAGATTCTCAACTAAATACTATTACATAACTCATAATACATCTAGTAGAAGCAGTACATAGAGAAGATAGTAAAATACTAAAGACTCTAGAAGTATTGGAAAACCTACAAATTAAACAAAATAAACTATTAGATAAAATAGAACAGAACTTTGATTTCCTAAAAAACCAACGAACAGAACTAGAAAGAAAAATTAAAGTAATAACAAATAAGGATATCAATTTTCTGAGTATAAATAACATAGAAAAAGAATTAAAGGCAATACGTAAAGAAATTAGCCAACTAAAGGAAATAATCCTCTCATGAATAACATCCCAATAAATGATCAACTCTACCTAGCAATACTACAGAAAGCGGCACAAATTCAACCAAATCCCGAAGGTTTATCAAATCATCAACCCTAGGAAAAGCAGACTCCACAATAATAAAACAAAATAATATTATAATTTTAATATTATTAGAACTTAATACAAACATAGAAAAAGAAAAAGAAAAGGATAGTCAAGATAAAAGTATAGAAGAATTAATAGAACAACTAAAAAATATAGAAATAACTCCCCAAAAAGAAAGAGAAGAAGCTAAAACAAATAAACCAACTAAACCAAAATCATTTACCTTTTTTCAGCATCCCCAAGTAGACCAAGATCAGGTTTTACACAAAACAGTTTAACAAATAATGTGCTATCTAAAATAATAAACAGACAAAAAATGACTCCAAGATAACAGCTAGAAGAAATTTTAGATGTAGATAAAGATATACAACTTTTTCAACAAAATAAATAAAAATGAATAAGTGCTAAGACACTATATAACGAAGGAATGTTTACAATGACACAATTATATAAACATTATAGACAAGAACAATTATGTGTAACTGGTAAAGATAGCACTAGTATAAATTTAACAAGTTCAGAATCTTTAAGACAAATTGCCAAGTCAAGCATGAGCCTCGTGCACATGGGACTCATAGTAGTAGGCCTAAAAGGACTAACCATAAAAAATCTACGAACAAAAGTATTAGTTACAATCTATGATAATAGATGGTCAGACTCAAAAAGATCTATATTTGGAATAACAGAAGTAGACATATCAACAAATGGAGGACTTTTTTATTGTAGTCAGACAATATGATAAATTCTCTAGAATTTAGAAAATATATAAAGATAGGAATCTAGACTAAAGGATATGAAGAAATGAATAATGGAAATAATTTATTAATATGAGTAGGATTTATAGGAAAACTCACCACTAATAGTAGTACAAAATTTAGACTAAGAATAGATGATGTAGTAAGTTTAATGGGAAATAAAGGTATTAAATTAATGAAACCCCTAAAGATAAATTTCGAAAACTATGCAGGACTAGAATGGAACTTAGAAAAATTTACTAATAAAGAAATACTAAATTCAACCGATCATTTAATGTATATAAACATTAAAGGAGAAACTTCAGTAAGATTAACAGACTACCAATATACAAATGAAAAAGAAATTGATGAAGAAATTGAAGAATGTGAAAATACTAATTTTATGAATATAGAAATATTAGAAGAAGGTTTTGAAGTGAATAAAGCTAAAATCAAAGTAGAAGCCCTATACAAAATAAATAACGATAGAAGTTCAAATGTATAGGCTGTAAAATGGGAAATCATAATCTCACCAAAGCTAAAGAACATGTTATAATTTATGAGTTTAGAACAGATAATTTTTGTTATACACATAAAAAGGAACGAAAAGGCGAAGACTCAGAATCAATTATAGTATAAACAAAAGTATAAAGAATTTATGAAAAATGCGGCAAGTATTGCAAGCCCTTTCAGAGAATAACCAGAATGCAAAGATTTAATATAACAATAGAAAATTTACAAAGATATAGGGTTTTTAGAATAAACCCAAACACTTAAGTTGAACAAGACATAAAACCGAGAGGAAAAAGAATGCCAATAGAAGAACCTATTAGATTACAAGAATGTGGTAATAAAGAAAAAATTTTAAATTACCAGCTCATGATCCTCAGGCATGGAATAATGTAATAGACATATGAAAAAATGTAGTTGTAGGAGACTACATACAACATATACAGGGGAATCAAGAACCAAATGCAGAAATTATGTATAAATATTCAGAAACATTTCTAGAAGAAAGTACTAAGGGACTTCGGGTAGCATATAAGACATTATTCCCATAAGATTTTCAGTAATTATTAGAACTAGGTTCAAATCCTTACAATTTTGTAAAAAAAGTACATACTTAACTAACAGGAGAAGATCCCAATAGTGGATTAGTAGTACTGCAGCAAAAAGCCTTAATAAATTTAGAACAACTAAGTATTAATAATTGGTCAAGGATTAAAGAATTTCTAAATGACTACTTTTATTATTGTACAATTAGTAGGAACTCGTTTGATCAGACTCTAGGCGCTAGATTATTTTAAAATTTACCAGGGGTTGTAGAAAGAGAGATAAAAGAAAAATGGTCTAAAAGATAAGGAGTAATACAAAATCCAAACAACCAATGGTCAATAGGACAAACAATACAACATGTAATAGATATATTACAAGAAAAATATACAAATATATAGATACAAAAACAATTAAAACAAAATTAATAAACAGAATACAAGGAAGAAACATATTTATTAAATTTGATTATAAATTTGGATATTGGAAGATTAAGATACATGAAGAGAGTATAGAATGGACAGCCTTTACATGTCCAGAAGGACATTTTGAGTGGTTTGTTTTGCCGTTCGGACAAAAGATAGCTCCTCTAATTTTCCAAAGCAAAATGGATTGTATTTTTGGAGACTATAAAATTTTTTTATTGGTCTATGTAGATGATATTCTAATCTTTAGTAATGATATGAGAGAACATTTAAGACATTTACAACAAGTTTTAAAATTATTTGTAGATAATGGAATAATTATAAGTAGAAAGAAAATGGAATTATGTAAAAATAGTATTAAATTTTTAGGAGTAGTTATTAGAGATGGAGAAATATAACTATGACCGCACATAGCTAAAAAAGTTTTAGAAATGCCAAATAGATTAGATAAGACTAAAGATTTTACAAAAAAAAAATATTAGGACTATTAAATTATGCTAGAGCTTTATTACAGATTTAGGAAAAGTAGAGGGACCATTATATTCTAAAATAAGATAATAGGACAAAAGTCTTTTAATGCGAAAGACATAAAATTATTCCAACAACTTAAGCACATGATACAAGATATCCCAGACTTAACATTACCATTAGAAACAAACTATTAACAGTCGAGATAGATGGAAGCCTTCAAGGATGGGGAGCAACATTAAGGCAAAACCCAATAAATACAACGAGAAGAATGAAGAAAAAATTTATGCTTATGCAAGTGGGAAATATAAAGAAAGAGGCAATCTAAATAACATAGACGCAGAAACTCTAGCAATATTTTATGGTTTAAATAGTTTTAAACTGTATATATTAAATAAGACTGAAATATTAGTAAGAACACACTGAGAGACTATAGTAAAATTCTATCCGAAAATAAAAAAGAAGAATAGTCACTGCAAGAAAATTGCTTATTACCTGGGGATTTTCCTAGGGATAATGTGGTAAAATCCCCAAGTAATTTGATTACCTACGGATTTTCTTACCAATTATAATCCAAAGGAAATACCTTCGTAGGTAATTATTACCTACGGATATATAAAATCCCTAGGTAATTTAGCTGCAAAAATAAATCAGCAGGTACATTACTTGCGGATTTATTTGAGATTAAATATCAAAAATTTTCATGAATTATTTGGTAAAATTTATTAATAAAAGGATTTTAGCTGCAGATTTCCACAAAAAAATTCACAAATTATTCCCATGAAAATTTCTAAGTAAATCCCTAGGTAATTTAACTGCGGAAATAAATATACAAGTACATTATTTGCATATTTATTTGTGATTAACTATCAAAATTTTACATGAATTATTTGATAAAATTTTATAAAAAAAGAATTTTACCTACGGATTTTGTAATACCCCGAAAAAAATCTAAACCAATATTAGCGCCATTTTTCAATCTCATGCATAGTACATCATGATTATTTTATAGTTTTATGAGTATTTTAGATGTATATTAAGTCTTCAAATAACTCCCAGCTATCAGACAAAGCAAAACATTCCTTACCGATTGATTTCTTAGGAAGGATATTGCCATAGTCAACTTCAAATGAGATTATGTATCATTTTACTTTGAATTTTTTATCTCATAACCCACCAAAAGATATATAATTGAATCATCTTTGAAACGATACCAATTTTTCCCAAATCCAATATCGGAGCAAAAAGTTATACCTATTTTACTCCAGCTTGTCAGCCTGGAAACTGAGTGACGACATTTCTGACGACTTATAACATTTTTTACGACATTTTTGATGACTTATCACATTTATAACGACAATTCTAACAACTTATCATCCATTTCATCAATATTAGACAATAACCCATTAATTCCAGCTCCTAGGTGACGACCTAGGCTGACGGGCTATCACAGATCTGACGGCTTATCAGCTTTGGTCATCAGCTGATAATTTCCACAACTAAAAAGCAGTTTTGTAGGGGTATTATGGACTTTTCATTCACCTTCCAAGACATAAATCATCAAAATCATGTGTATAACCATCATAAATAAGTTTTAAAACCCCTTAATCCTCTCCACTCTCAAGAACAAGAAAATTAGGTTTTCTCTCAAGATCATCACCCAAGAAGAAGATTCAAGCTCTCCTTCAAGAAAACAAAAATTTATCATTCCTAATTCAAGAACCTTCAATAAAAGACATTATCTTCCAAGATTCAAGACTTTGAGGTATGCAAGTGTTGATTCTTGGGTCCCTTCCGCCCAAGAAGTTCAAGAATCCCTCTTTCTAAATTCAAGATTTAAAATTTATGTGTTTTTCATGGTTTATGTGAATTGAGTTTAAAGGTTATGTTTTTGTTGAGTTTTAATTCATGATATGCTTATAAAGTTGCAAACTTTGACCCTATTATGTAATAATTCTGTGATGTTCATGATAAATCCCTACAAGTTGTATGTTAATTGAGTATCCATGAGAATTAGGTGTGGAAATTGTTATATAACCAAAGCATGCTCCCCATGTTTTTGATAAAATGCTTGTGTAAAGGAAATTGGGTCATTATACCATATTGCCTAGAAACCCCCAAATTTAATATAAGCCATGCACGCCAAGTGTTTGTTGAGAGACCATAGTGAATGAATTATAGTATGTTGTGTGCATTTTTATCCTTGTCTGTCCCTTATTGAATGAATTTTTATATTTTAATATGAAGTCCTCAATTATGTATACTTGAGTACATGCTATGATATTGATGTTAGTCGTGAATTCAAGAAGTCATGTTTTGTCGGTTTCCTTCTATCGAGTCCTGGGGGTACTTGTACCTGAAAAATATAGTTGTGTGCCTAGAGTCGAGTTAGTCTCAAGATAATTTCAGTCGTGCTATGATTAGTAGAACTCAGTTAGTTACAGAATTCAGAACTTAGTATCATTATTCAGTAGTATTCCATCAGATAACGGAACCAAGTGAACCCAGTCAGATCAGTCAAGAAATATGAATAATAACAGATTCAGCTCATTTTTAGTTCAGTAAAGAATCAATTCAGAGTCTTTCAGTTGGGAGTAGGAACTAGCACCGAGCAAGTATATGGATGGCGGCTTCCCCATTAAAGAGGCAGAGTTGTTAGCAGCAATCCCTGTACTCTAGAATTGCGGAGCCAGCGCAGACCAGGAGTCACCCGTCAGATTAAGGCTTGACTTGACTATTATATTGCCTTAGGCTTGACTTCCTGTTCAGGATCACCTGCCAGAAAGGCTTGACCATAGCATAGGTCTCTATCCATAGCTCGATATTGACACCCTTCCAGCTAGGGTTACAGGTTGGACCCCACTAATTCTGATTCGGGGCATGTCGGTTAAGTGAGAACTCCCACAATTAAAGTTTCAGTATCAGTCTTCAGAGTAGGACTCAGAAATCAGGACTGTCAGATACAGTCATCAATATCAGTGAGGAACTCAGATAGTTCCATAGATTCATAGAGCACCAGCTATATAGGCTTGGTCTTACATAAAGTTATTCAATATCTGTACCTACAGAGGTCACCCGTCAGATAGGCTTAATCTCAGTCTCAGATTCGGTTGAGTATTCTTAATCTCAGTTCCAGATATCACCCGTTAGTTAGGCCTGATCTCAAGCCTAGTCAATCTTAATCATCATTAGAAGATTTAGAGATCCTCCCGCTAGATAGGTTTGATCTCAGATTCAGCCTGTTAATATCAGTTATCGGTAGACTCAGTCTTCCAATTTATTAGTATTAATAAGTACAGAAATTATTTTTAGTAGCTTCAAATACGTATAATCTTAGTATGTTCAAAAACCTCAGATTGACAATTATTTAGTATAAGTTATCAGATTCTGTCCCAGTATGCTCAGTCATATTATGCACAGTATGTTAAGTAGTTACAGATTCTCTATGTATGCTAATCCAGCTCTTGCATATCATTCAGTTAGTTATTGTTCATGCATAGGCCCTTGTATTTAGCCTTACCTTATTTGCATATTCAGTACATTCTCATACTGACACATTTGTGCTATGGTATTTTATTTGATGCCATATGTTCAGAATCACGAGCCCCAGAGCACTCTTAGCAGTCCAGATCCAGTCAGCAGCAGTAGACGTAGCAGTGAGTCCTCTTCATTTAAGGATGATCCTTATTTTCACTATCTCATTAGATTCAGATTATTTTCAGTAGATGGAGTTAGTTGGGGACATGTCCCATCAACTCCACAGTTCAGATAGTTAGAGGCTTTTCAGATAGATATATTAGTATTCAGTTTTCACCTTTGAGTATTTTTAGACGTTTTGAACCTTATAGCAAGTTTTTGCCAACTTTCCGTATTTATATTTAAATATTATGCAGTGTAAAGGTACAAATATCAGTCATGGGTTAGCTTGTGGTCCTTCAGGGTCATGAGCACCGTGTCGTATCTCGATTTGGAAAATCGAGGCATTATAAATTTCCCTGAAAAAATTCACAATTATTTCCCACTAACTTTTTTGCAAGAAAATTCACATGAATTGCCTCAAGTAAATCCGCAAGAACAAATTTTTTGAAGAAAATTTTCATGAATATTTAACATGCACATCCCCACGAAAATTCCCAAATAATAATTGACACGTAAATTACTAAAAACATTTCACAGTTAATCAAAAATCTATTCAAAAACTTCAATAATTCTCAAAAACGTCATTTAATACAAGTCTAATGTAAATCATTAAAGATAACCAAAAAAATTCAAAACATCCACATAAATAATGTAGGATTCTTAAATGGTCTAAAACAAAATATTTCAAACTTGAATCCCCAATAAAAATACCAACCATCAAGGTCAGAATCACTTTCATCCATGTTATCAAGATTAGAATCACTTTTATTTACGTTGTCAGAGTCATCACAACTTTCATCCTCTTGGCTGTATTCTTGAGATGGGCGTTCATCATTTAACAAATCCTTTAACTTCGAATAGTCGAGCAAGACCTCTCCTCCACAAGAGGCCGCTTGTACTAAATTTCTTGATGATACAAACAAAATACACAAATTACAAATGACAAGATTAGAGTTGCAATAGGAAAAGGAAAATACAAAAAGAGTATTGGCAACAATGTAGTAAAACAACAGAAAGATCTATTTCAATAAAATCTTGTTATTATCCTACATTAATTGAACATGAAATAGAAGAGTAGGGTTGATATTATAATTTTATGTTACTATACTTAACCATTTTCAGTTAACTAATTCACATTTCAAGTAACTACATAATGTTTTAATTTATCTAGTTAAACAAATCATTTAACTAATTCACATTTCAAGTATCTACACATCACATTGAAAGATTTTAATTGGCTTTGAAAACTATTTTTCAACTAATTTTAGAAACTCTAGAAAAGTCACATAAATTTAGACTTGTTTCTTATTAGAAACAACCAGGTATATCTTTCGTTGTCATCCACAAATAGAACATAATACTTCATTTGTTAGAATGATCAACAATGGCTAGACATCAAATATCACAATGAATATTGAGTAATGATTCCTTTTCAATTTTATTTGTTAATTCAGAAGAAAGTTTACAAATTTTTCCCAACCAGCATCTAGTATAAATAGCATGCACATTATTCCAACTCTTAAAATCTATAAGCTTATTTCTACTAAAAAATTATAAAGAATTCAAACTAGAATGACCTAATCTACTGTGTCAAATACAATTCGTCTTCCTCCAGTTTAGGGTTGTTGTCAAGGCAAAGGTGTTGATATCTTCCAGTGCATAAAGTCCTCCTTTTCTAGCTCCCTTGGCTATTTATCTCCCTGACTTTCTGTCCTTAACAACAAATTAGATTCATCAAACTTAAGACTACAACAATTGTCTTAGATTTTCTAAGTGTTGCCAACTTCACCGATTTCTTTTACAGATTTATTGAGGACCTAATTCTCATACTTCCTTGTTCATCTTACTTCTGCATATACTGCCACTTTTACAATGTTTTACAATCATGCAAACATTATATGTTCAGCTAATGAAAATCCACATCGAAGCAGCTCAAAAATTAGATCATATTTAACCATTACATACAGTTTTAATTTAAGATCACAAGATTTCAAAATGTTCTTCACTTTGTTAAACTCTATTTCAAGTTAAACCAGACAAACAAATTGAAATAGAGTACTTAATTTAACTTGACAGTAATGAACAATAATGCACTTCATAGTGACCACACTTAACTATATTCAAAACACAAGTCCACCTTTCAAGTGACCACACTTAACTATATTCAAAACACAAGTCCACCTTTCAAGTAACTACACTTAAATATTTTTGACTCACTAACTCACTTATCAAATGACCACACTTAACTGAATTTAAAACACAAGTCCACATATCAAGTACCTACACTTAAACATTTTCGACTCACTAACTCACTTCTCTAGTTACCACACTTAACTATATTCAAAACACAAGTTCAAATTTCAAGTACCTACATTTAAATATTTTCAACTCACTAACTCACTTCTCTAGTGACCACACTTAACTATATTCAAAACACAAGTCCACTTTTCAAGTAACTACACTTAAACATTTTTGACTCACTAATATTCACTTCTCAAATGACCCCAGAATAGAGTGACTTAAATCCTAACGAAAATAGGTTTTAACAGTTCTGTATATCCAGGACTCATAGCGAATGTGTACCATTTCCTAAAAGAATATTCATTAGTTTTAGGGATCATTTCTAATAAGGAAACTGGTTTTATCAGATCTATATTTCTTTAGGAACATACAATTTTCCTTCAAATATAAACTTAAATATGAAAATGCTTTCTTTGATAAGAAAACCACGACACTATCGATTACAAGTTGACAAAGTTGCTAGAATTTAGCTAGCTTTGTATATTATTGACCTAAATTGGTAAAGTTCTTCGAAGAAAATTAGGTACAATTGACCGAGGATTTGAAAAGTTGACCCGAGCTCGTTTGTGGTTGAATCGAACTTGCTGATTGATTAAATAAAACAATTTAAATGTACAATAAAGTTCAAATTAACATAGTTTGCACTTTTCTCCCAAAATAAAAATTTCACACAATTCAACTATTGGAAAGATTCAGTGATGCTAAAGAACCATACACAATATGGAATGCAAAACTTACTTTAGTGCATCTCGACACAGTTAACTTATATCCTATTTGGTAGAGTTCAAGCCATGACTAGCATAATAGGGGAACTGGTGAAACAAGAAATACCTCAACTGGCGAGGACGCAACAGTGTTAGCATAGTTGATGTTGGGAGGCGACGTTGGTGCTCTGCCGACTGAAATCCCAACTGGCTCAGCGGCATCGGGTTTTCTTAAGCTAAGAAAGAGAATAGGGAAGCTAGGAAGAGGGGAAGGGGCGATATTAGGTTTCTCAGCGACAACGGTAGCCATTGACGATTAGAGAGAGGTAAAGAAAGAAAGAGGTATAAAGAGAGATAGCTGCGGCTTCATTTTTTAAAATGGAGGGATTAGGGTTTTGATGTTGTTTTAAAAGGAAAGAAATTGAGATCGGATCTCAGCCGTTGGATCAGCATTGATCAACGGTTGAGATTAAAATTATTAAAAAAAAGTCAGCTATTTGACTTTTAATTTAGGGTTAAAAATTGATATCAATTTTTCCTAAAATTGATATTAATTGGACAAAAATTAGGTAAGAAATTAAATAAATTAGACAAATTGAATTGACTAAGGCTGCTATTTAATAAATGTAATACTGAAAATAACAAGATTTGACTAGAATTTAAATAAATTAGGAGCATTGAATTGACTTAGGCTGATATTTAATAAATATAGTAACTATATAAAATTAATATTAAAAATAAATATAATAATAAATAAATAAATTCAATCGAAGGCTGAGATCTAAAGATTAATAATTTGGTTAAAAAAAATTAAATGAAATTTGAATTTGAGTTCAATTGGACACAATTTGGGCTAGGATTGTAATAAATTGAATAAAATTAGGCTAAAATTGTTACAAATTGAAAAAATCAGACTAGAAAATAAATAAATTAAAAAATCAAATTGACTAAGGTTGCGGATTAATACAATAATAATAATAGTAAAATAAATAGTATAATTACTTTAAAATCAATGATAACAATAATATATATTTTATTATATATATAAATTTTATATATATATATATATATATATATATATATATATATATATTTTATTTTATAAATTTTGTATAATAATGTTTTCCAGTTATTTCATTTCATCTCATTCATGTAAAATAATACTTTTAACGAATACCTAACACTTTAAACTCAATGTAAAATAAACTAATTTTTTTATTTTATTTCGTAATTATTATATCTTATATCTCACACCAAACAACTCCTAAATATATATTATATTTATATATTATATTATCATGCGTAGTAAGATGCCTTACAATTACATTTAAATTAACCAATAGTAAAACATACTCTATTTGATCCCTGGGTCATTCGTCGCCCTATCTTAGGCCAACAAAATTTAACTTCTTTAATTTTTTAGTAATAACATAACGAGTCAAGCTAAGATTTATTTGGCTCAACTACATCTGTGATACTATCCATGTCAACAAACTAATTCTAATTCTTGAGTATCTTTTGCTTGATTATATGTGTCTACCGATTTAATGTCTAATTTCTTTTTATTTTATATTTTTTATTCTTCAAGTTTATCCTTTTCATATTTAATTTTTCCATGTCACAAATATCCTACGTAAATCCCCAAGAAATAGATTCAGCTAAATTTGTAGCAACACAATCCCCCAATGATTTTTCAAGTAATAATTTCATAGGTAAATCCCCAAGAAATAACTTCAGCTAAATTTGTAGCAACACAATCCCTCAATAATTTTTCAAGTAATAATTTCGTAGGTAAATTCCAAAGAATAAATCCCCAGCAAAATTCGCAGCACATAATCTCCAAATAATTTCTCAGGTAATAAAATCCATTACATAAATTTCCACCAAAATATCTCTATGTAAATCTGTAGGATAAATTACCTTGGGATTTTCCTATGAATTTAAGAAATATATATATTTGTTCATATACCTACAGATTTACATAGAGATAAAATACCCACAAATACATTTCCCAGGTAATGTCGCAAGTAATAATTTCGCAGGTAAATTCCCAAGAATAAATCCCAGTAAAATATGTAGCACAAAATCCCCAAATAATTTCTCAGGAAATAAAATCCCTGGAGATTTTTCTACGGATTTAAAAAATATATATATTAGTCCATATGCCTGTGGATTTACCTCGAGATAAAATATCCGCAAATACATTTCCCCAGGTAATGTCGCAAGTAATAATTTCGCAGGTAAATCCCCAAGAATAAATCTCCAGCCTAATTTGCAGCACAAAATCCCCAAATAATTTCCCAGGTAATAAAATCCATTACATAAATTTCCACCCAAATATCTCTAAGTAAATCCGTAGGATAAATTACCTGGAGATTTTTCTATGGATTTAAAAAATACATATATATTTGTCCATATACATGCGGATCTACCAAGAGATAAAATACCCACCGATATATCTCCCCAGGTAATGTCGCAAGTAATAATTTCACAGGTAAATCTCCAAGAATAGATCCCCCAGCGTAACTTGCAGCACAACATCTCCAAATAATTTCCTTGGTAATAAAATCCATTACATAAATTTCCACCAAAGTATCTCTAAGTAATCCGTAGGATAAATTACCTGGGGAGTTTTCTACAGATTTAAAATATATATTTGTCCATATACATGTGGATTTACCTAGAGATAAAATATCCTCCGATATATTTTCCCAAGTAATGTTGCAAGTATGAAATTTGCGCAATATGGCGCCAAATTTACCTGCGGAATTTGTTGCAAATATATAGTTCATAGGTAATATATTTTTAATATTGAGGAATTTAATATTTTCATCGATAAATCCACATGTATTTCCTGTGATATTATCCCTAGGTAAAATTCCTATGTAATTTACAGTTTTCTAATAGTGAGTAGTAAAAGGAGGCAGTTAAATTTCCTTGATGCCACTTCCATTTAAAACATTGTTTTAGAACATATTAAAGGAAAAGATAATAACCTAGCAGATCAACTAAGTAGACTAATAAAAGAGAACAACTAACAATTTTTGTTTCAGTATGTATACAGACAAATATAAAGGAAAGGCAAAAGCCTTATCCTCTCAAGACTACATAAAGAAACTACTAAGCAACACTCATTACAGGCCACTAGCAATATTGGAACATCCGAAATTGAAAAGGCTGATCTTTGGACATCACAATCTCATTAGTTATGAACCATCCAATTTAACTTTCAAACTTGACCAGATGTAAGCGTAGACAAACAACAGATCTACCTGATTGACAACTTATGCATTTCTTACAACAAGACACCTAAAGAAACTAGATATTTCATTTCAGTTCTAAATGCTTTAAGCTATTACTTTACTGAGAACAACAACGCTAACAGATTTAAATTTTATGTTGTTCTTAGAGGAAAGACACAGGGAATATTTCAGACATGGATAGAGGTAATGAATTCGGTAAAAGACTATATAACCCCTCTCTATAAAGGCTTTAATGATTTAACAGAGGCATTAGATTATGCCCACGGAAATCTAGGGCTAAATTATTATATTACTCCAACTCTAGGACCTAATATAAAAGTAGTTCCCCAATATAATATTAAAAATAACACAGACAAAATTATATTTTGTGATCATTGTTTCTCCATCTTACTCAAAAATGGAATGATATATTGTATAGGTTAAAGATACAGCTAGTCAAACTCAAATGGTAACTGGTAAAGACTCCTCAAATCTGTTAATGGGTGTCCATTCCCTAATGAATGCAGAAAGACCTACTATATCAGGTAATGATACAACTAGTCCAGCTCAAATGGTAGGTGGTAAAGACTCATGAAATCCGTTGATGGCTTACACTTTGCCAAAAAGTGTAGGGAAAATACTCCCAGCCAGTTTCAAGACCACAGGTACCCAGACAACAGACGAAGGAAACTTTTCAAAGACCAGGAAAGGTTTTTTCTTAGGAAAAAATAAAAATAAAAAAAGACATATAGAAAAAATAATAGTCTGCCATAACTATATTTTTCCATATGTCTATTACATTATTCCATGCCTGAGGATCATGAGCTGATAGGTTAAAAAATTTTCCTTTATTACCACCTTCTTATAATCTAATGGGATCTTATATTGGCAATAATAAGCAGAGATAAAATAGATAGTAATAATAAGCAGGCAAATAAACAAGGAACAAGTAATTAAAGCAGATAAGCAGGTTTGAGAAATAAAGCAAAGTTAAAGCATATGGTTTATAATATGGTGTAAATCCTACTCAGTACTCCCTCCTTCGTTGTCCTTAGTTTAGTGTAAGTGGACAAGTTATAAAGATCAAAGTATATTTTCTCCCAACAAAATAAATAATTATTCTTTGTATTTTTTGATATTTTGATTGTTTTTATTTATACCCCATTCATCTCTTTCTCTTATTTTTAGGTATTTAGAAATGGCTTCTTTAATCATACCCCATGATGACATAACGGTTCTTTCAAATCGTTATCAGACTTTTTTAATTCCCTAGAAATTCATAGATTAATCCATTATTTTTGCTAAACATTGAGAGAATAACTATAGACTAAGGGTATATTTATAAGTAAATTACAACTTTACAAGATCAAAAGTAAATTACACATTTTTACAAGATCGAAAAACTGGCGATAATCCGCACAACTATCCAGATCTATAATAAAAAACACATTACTTCTAGAAGATTGAAAAGCTGGCAGTAATTCGTATGACTATTAGATCTATAATATTTAAAACACATCTGGAAGAAAATATTAACTTGATATAAGTCAACATAATTTACAAACTAGGGAGAAAAAATACAATGATCTTACGTAACGACTACTTACATGTCTTAAGAAAGAAGTGAGGTTTCCCCTTAGGGAGTCCCCTCAAAGCGTAATAGCTACCGGAATGAAGAAATAAAGACTAATATACACTACACACTCTTTTTTTTGAACAAATTAATAAACTTTATGAATAAAACTTTAGAAGACTATTTTTCTCACTCTTGATTTTTCTCTTACTTCTCTCTAGCTATATGTCTTTAAGTCATCCATAAAGTGGCATTTATAGGCATTTGTGGATATCAAATCCTTACTTAAATGTGCTTGATAAAAGCTTTGGAAAGTTGAGTGGGACCCACGTTCACATGGCTATGTTTCCATTTTAACTCCCCTTCGTCCATTTGTTTCCTATTTATTCATCTGTTATATCATTGCATAAGTCTCTTATAGTAATATCCCGCATGTTTCTAAGCTAGGAGATGAACTATTTTTCTGACATATGAAATCTCTTATCCTATGATTCATACTTAAGTGCATGACTTACAATGAGTATCCTTGATATAAGATAGCTTATGATGCGTTAAGCATGTTCATATGAGTCACTTAAGGTAATATAAGCTAAGACCTTTTGAATCCATCAAGTTTTAGTGTTTGATTTTCATAAGGGTCATATTTGAATGAGTATAACTCAATGTTAATGTGGTATTTCTGCATATTTATACCCACCAAATTATATAGAATTGAATTAGATTTCTAATGATATCAATTTCGCCATAATCCAATACTCGAGCGAAAAGTTATGCCCATTTTTAAGAGAGACAGTAACGGTATGCGATTGGTTAGGCGCCGCCTAAGTCAGTTTCAAGTGCCAAAAACACTCCGTTTTGAGTTATTTTGAGGGTAATTAAGTCTTTTAACACTCCATACACGTCCCTAAACTTAACTCTATGAAATATATAGCTCCTAATTGCATTACAATGCTACTAACATCTTAAGTTCATCATCCAAGAGCACTAAAAGATAAAAACAACTAGGGTTGCATAATTAAGCTTGAAGATCCAATTTTAAGGAAATTCCTCCGTCAATCATCAAGAATCTTCCTTCTAAGGTATGCGTGAGTTGATTCATGGACTACTTTCTTCCATGAAGCTCAAGAACCATCTTCTAAATTATGTATTATGATGTTTATGTTGGTGGTGGTTGATGTTCATATGGTTGGAGTTTGATGATACCTAAGATGGGATCTTTGTATATTTTGTGTAAGGATATGGTGGTATTTAATGTATAAATATGTAAAATTGGTGGTTGAATATTTGTAATCTTGATGAATCCACCTATGCCTAAGATATGCATGTAAGGTGTTTGTGAAAATACCTAAGGGAATAGAAATCATGGTTTTATGACATAATAAGTCCTAAATGACTATTCCATGTTCTAAGTTTATGTCCAACGTGATCCCCATGCTATTATCTTGAATTGAAGATGTTGTATGGGATGTTCATGATGTAGTTGTGATATGAAATGACCATGTTATTGAAGCCATGCAAGTATATACATGTTGTGTGCATTCCCGATCATGTGATAGTTTGTTGAGAATCATTCTTATTATAAAATCCTTACTTATGATGTTGTGAATTATGGACTCTACTCTTATGATCAAGTCAGTCATGTGTGTCAGTTTCCTTTCATCGAGTCCTGGGGGTACTTGTACCCGATAACTATAGTTGTGTGCCTAGAGTTAGTCTCATGTTTCAAGACATCCTCAGTCAAGCTATGCTCCATAGATTTCAGTTAGTCACGTGAATCAGAAAAACTCAAAAATCTCGATAGTTCAGTAGGCCCAGTAGTTTCAGTACTCTCAGTCAGACCTCAGATCTCAAGAAGCTTTTTTGTCAGTCAACGAAACTTAGTGAATTCAGCTTAGTTCAGCTAAGAAAATACTATCATCTCAGTTAATCAATTTATAAATCAGTTCAGTTCAGTTAGTCAGTTAAGCACAATTAATCTTTTTAGAGTCTTTCAGTTGGGAGTAGGGACTAGCACCAAGCGAGTGCTGGGATGGCGATTTTTTCGTTATAAAGGCAGAGCCTTTAACAGCAATCCCTATACTCTATAACTGCGTAGCCAGCATAGGACAGGAGTCACCCATAAGATTAAGGCTATACTTAACTATTATATTGCCTTAGGCTTGATATTCTATTCAGGGTCACCTGTCAGAGAGGCTTGACCATAGTAGAGGTCTCTACCCGTGGAACGATATTGACACTCTTCCAATTAGGGAAAAGACTGGACCCCACCAGTATAGTATCGGGGAATGTTGGTTAGGTTACTACCTCCCACAGTCACAGTTACAGTTACAGTTTCAGTATCAGTCTTTAGATAGAAATCAGGAACCACGACTGTCAGATACAGTCATTGATCTCAGTAAGGAACTCAGATAGTTACATTTATTCCTGGACTATACCATAAGGTAGGCTTGGTCCCATATTTAGTTGCTTATTATTAGATCTAGAGGTCACCCGACAGACAGGCTTGATCTCAATCTCAAATTCAGTCGAGTATTCTCATTATCAATTTCAGAGATCACTCGTTAGCTAGGACTGATCTCAGACTTAGATATTCAGATATAGTTTGGAACTCAAAGAGTTTTTCCCTAGAATTAGGACTGTTAGATACAGTTATCCATGTTATCAGTCATTCAGTATCTTAGTATCACAAAACTCATGTTGTCAGAGTTCAAACTCAAGTAGTCAGTATCTCTACGAGTTCAGTAGTAGTTACGTACGTATGTATGTATGTATTCTCACGTTCATATTAGTCAGCATGTTCATGAATATAAACCCCATTCATTTAGCCTACCCCCACGTATACTCAGTACTTTGGTTGTACTGACGTATTTGCGCTATGGTTCTTTCTTTTTATGTTACACCATAGGTCCTGAGGTGTAGATTCCAGATAAGCCATAGCAGTTCAGTAAGAAGTGAGTCCTCATCTTTCGATGAAATGATCGTTACATTTATTATTCCAGTATTTCAGTTTAAGGAGTTAGTTGGAGACATGTTCCTTCAACTCCTTATTCAGACAGTTTAGAGGCTTTCATACGATTATAGATTTTTTAGATACAGACTTTAGTATTTCTAGTTTTGTTTTGGTGCTGTGATACCACCTTATTTCAGATATTTTATTATTCAATATTGAACCTTACGCCCTCTTTGTTCATGTTTCTGCATTATATATATATATTATGTAGTTATAGGTACAGTTATCAGTCATGGGTTAGCTTGTGGTCCTTCGAGGTCATGAGCACCATGTAGCGTTCTGGTTTAGAAAATTAGGGCGTTACACTTATTTTGTCTTTTTATAGATATCATCATTACTTACGTATCCAAATTGTGTAACGCTTCTGAGTGAAAATCCATTCATGAATCATCATCTACATTTGGGTCTTGGATGAATTGATCCATGGTTGAATTGTAGTCTCAATCATACTCATCACTGTCTCGGTCTAATAGTGCCAGTCTTGTTCCCATTCGGGGTGATCTTATTTCTTCTCTTGGAATTCTGGATCTTGGTCATGGAGGTTCTGGGTTCATTGCTATTTTTTTGGGTAGTTATTTTGCTAACAATTTTTTATTGAGACTACTACTTTTTTTACTATATTTCTTTTTTCCTTTTTCCTTTTTCCTAAGAAAAAACCATTCCTAATCTTTGAAGAGTTTCCTTTGTTTGTTGTCTAGGTACCTTTGGTCTTGAAACTGGATGGGAGTATTCTCCCTACACTTTTTAGCAAAGAGTCAGCCATCAATGGATTTGATGAGTCTTTACCAGCTATCGTTTGAGTTGGAATAGCTATATTATTACCTGATACAGTAGGTCTTTCTGCATTTATTGGGGAATACACACCCATTAACAGATTTAAGGAGTCTTTTCCAGCTACCGTTTGAGATGGACTAGCTGTATCTTTACCTGATACAATAGGTTTCTATTTTTGAGTAAGATGGAAACTTTTTGGGATTATTTGAGTCTAAAAAATTTGTTGATTCTGTTGTGATAATTCATAATGAAGAATCTTTATACGATCTTGTAAAATACTTATATGTTCTGACATTTGTCCTTTTTCATTTATAAGGTTTTTATTGTCTTGTCTTAAAATTTCATTGGCGTTATTTAGTCTTTTAAAAGCTTCAGTCATGGAGGAAAAATGATCATAAAATATAATTTTGTTTGTGTTTTTTTAATATTATATTGGGGTACTGCTTTTTATCTAGTCTTAGAGCTGGAGTAATATAATAATTTGTCCCTAGATTTCTACAGGTATAATCTAATGCCTCTGTTAAATCATTAAAACCTTTATATAGAGGAGTTGCATAGTCTTTTACTGAATCCATTATCTCTATCCATGTCTGAAATACTCCCTAAGTCTTTCCCCTAAGAACAACATAAAATTTAAATCTGTTAGTGCTATTTTTCTCTGTAAAATAATAGCTTAAAGCATTTAGAACTTAAATGAAATATCTAGTGTCTTTAGGTGTCTTGTTGTAAGAAATCAATAAAGTGTCGATCAGGCAGATCTGTGTTTTCCCACCCTTACAGTTGTTCTAAGTATGCAAGTTAAATTGGATGGTTCATAACTGATGAGATTGTGAGGTTCGAAGAACAACATTTTTTATTTTGGATGTTGCAACATTATTAGTATTTTCTTTAAGTAGTCTTGAGAGGATGAGGCTTCTGCCTTTCCTTTGTCTTTGCCTGTATACATACTGAAACAAAAATTATTAGTTGTCCTCTTTTATTAGTCTACTTAGTTGATCTGCTAGGTTATTATCTTTTCCTTTAATATGTTCTAAACTAATGTTGTAAATGGAGGTGACATAAAGGAAATTTAACCACCTACTTTTACTACTATTCTTCTCTTTTATTTGATAATAGAATTTTACTATAGCCTCGCAGTCTGTTCTTACTAATATTTCAGGCTTATTTAATATATTAAGTTTAAAACTATTTAAACCATAAATTACTTCTAGAGTTTCTGCGTCTATGCTATTTAAATTGCCTTTTTTTTATTTCCCACTTGCATAAGCACAATCTTTTTCTTCATTCTTCTCGCTATATTTATTGTGTTTTGCCTTTAGTATTTCTCCCATCCTTGAAGGATTCCATCTGTCTCGACTGTTAAATAGTGCATTTCTAATGGTAATGTTAAGTCTGGGATATCTTGTATAATGTGCTTAAGTTGTTGGAATTTTTTATCCTGTTGATCCTGTTTTAGAATATAACGGTCCCGCTACTTTTTCTAAATCTTTAATAAAAGCTCTAGCATAATTTAATAGTTCTAAAATTTTTTGTAAATATTTAGTCTTGTCTAATCTATCTGGCATTTCTAAGACTTTTTTGGCAATGTGCGGTTGTAATTTTATTCGTCCATCCCTAATAACTACTCCTAAAAAAATAATACTATTTTTACATATTTCCATTTTCTTTCTACATATTATTATTCCATTATCTACAAATAATTTAAAAACATGTTGTAAATGTCCTAACTGTTCTCTCATATTATTACTAAAGACTAGAATATCATCTACATAGACCAAGAATTTTTTTTTATAGTCTCCAAAAATACTATTTGTTTTCCTTTGGAAAATTGGAGGAGCTGTCGTTAGTCCGAACGGCATAACCAACCACTCAAAATGTCCTTCTAGACATATAAAGCCTATCCATTCTATACTCTCTTCATGCATGTTAATCCACACAGCTATCCAAATCTATAATAAAAAACACATTACTTCTACAAGATCAGAAAGCTGGCGGTAATCTGCACGACTATCAGAGCTATAATATTTAAAACACATTTGGAAGAAAATATTAACTTGATATAATTCAACATAATTTACAAACTAGGGAGAAAAATACTAGCCTATAATTGGAATAACAAAAGTAGACATGTTAACAAATGGAGGACTTTTTTACTGTAGTCCAGACTATATGATAAATTCTCTAGAATTTGAAAAATATATAAAGATAGGAATCCAAAATAAAGGATATAAAGAAATGAATAATGGAAATAATTTATTAATATGTGTAGGATTTATAAGAAAACTCTCTCCTTTAGTATTTATATACATTAAATGATTGATTTACTTTAGTATTTCTTTCATAGTAAATTTTTCTAAGTTCCAAAAAGAATCTATAGAAGCTACAAATGAAGACCTTAAAGACTTTGAAATACAAATAAAAGAGCTACCACAATTAGGGTTGATTAGAAGATCCAAATCAAGACATAGATAAACAACTTAGATTTATTATGAGATCTATAATGGTATTTATTTGAGAATCTTCCCCATGCAAAATATATTCTCCCTTACCGAAATTACATTTAATTAATGAATCATCTTTTATTCATCTGTGTCTCTTTTCTTCTTTTAATTGCAAATCTAGATATTCTATTTTCTTGAAGAAATCTATTTTAATGTTCTTATCCTAGCCAAAATGTCTCTCTATTGCATTCTTCTTTAATTGATTTTATTCTAATATTCCAATAATTTATACAATATCCAATCTATTCTAATTTATTTTTAGCAGGATTAAGTAGTCTACACATCTGAAAAGCTTTTCGCGATCTGAAAATATAATTGCTTCTTGTAAATCTATAGATTCTACTACTCTTATTTCTTTTATTAAATATTGTTCCTTTTTTAGAATTTTATTTAAATGTTTGAAGCTTTTATATAAGTAATTGTATGGTCTTTGAACTTGTCTAGCAAACGAATGTGTTTTCATGTACTTTTACTTATTTTTATCCTAAAGGAAAATTTACTATGTTACACCGTTTGTTTAGATAACTTATCCTTCTATTTAATATTCTATGTCGCTTCCAATTCAATGTAATTCCCCTCTTATTTCACTTAAATATTCTTTGAATGATTCTTATTATGATGTTTCTAGAGTTGCTAATAATTATAGCTTTCGATTCTTTCTTCTGTCTTATCTTTAAGAAAATGATATTTAGTTATCAGGGGTTGTGTCTGTACTGGTGAGTGAGTGATATTGCCAGTGAATATTACCCAATTTTTCATAATAAAATATCCGCCATTATTTTGCATCATAAAATCTAATCCTAAGACAAAGTCTGTTTTTATGTTTAAATTTCTAACTAGTATTTCACCGAGTGTATATGATGTTTGGTAGAATTTTTCACAAGTATTAACAAAACTTACCTTTTCTTTCGGTATATAGTCTGTTTAGGTATTATAGGTTCCGTCCATTTGCATGTATTTTTGAGGATTTGGCAATTTTTTAATTAATTTTGATGGTAAAATTTTACTATTTAAAATGTTTTTTATACATTCTGAATCAACTATAGCTAATATGTCGAACTAATAGTTTAGAATTTTTATTCTTGCGAAAAATTTGACTGTACTTATCTTCTTTTCTTTATTACATACCATTCCTTCAAATAATATCTTCATTGATTTTTTCAGTTTATTTTCAACATGCATCCTTCCTTATAGCATTTCCTACATTTTTTCCTTTTGTTTTTACTTGGAAACCATTTACAGAAACAACACAGTTACTGTCTAATCCTTTTCCTTCCTCAAATTCATGTTCACATTCTTCTATCAAATTTACTAGATCTGAAAATATAATTGCTTCTGGTAAATCTATAGATTTAATTTGGATTGTTCATAACTGATGAGATCGTGAGGTCCGAAGACAACCAATATACAAATGAAAAAGAAATTGAATAATGTGAAAATACTAATGTTATGAATATAAAAATATTATAAGAAGTTTTTGGAGTGAATAAAGCTATAATCAAAGCAGAAGCCCTATAAAAAATAAATAATGACAGAAAGTTCAAATGTATAGGCTGTAAAATGGGAAATCTTAATCTCTCCAAAGCAAAAGAATAATTTATAAATTGTGAGTTAAGATTAGATAATTATGGTTATACACATAAAAAGGAACGAAAAGGCGAAGACTTAGAATTAATTTATAGTATAGACGAAAGTATAAAAGAATTTATGGAAAGTGCAGCAAGTACTGCAAGCCCTTTCCAAAGAACAACCAAACAGCAAAGAGTAAATATAATAATAAGAAATTTACCAAGATATAGGGTATTTATAATAAACCCATACACTCAAGTTGAACATGACATAAAACCTAGAGAAAAAAGAATGCCAATAGAAGAACCCATTAGATTACAAGAAGGTGGTAATAAAGGAAAAATTGCAATTTATAGTATAGGCAAAAGTATAAAAGAATTTATGGAAAGTGCGGCAAGTACTGTAAGACCTTTCCAGAGAACAACTGTAATGCAAAGAGTAATTATAAAAATAGGAAATTTACTAAGATATAGGGTATTTAGAATAAACCCAGATACTCAAGTTGAATAAGACATAAAACCTAGAGGAAAAAAATGCCAATAGAAGAAACCATTAGATTAAAAAAAGGTGGTAATAAAGGAAAAATTTTAAACTTACCAACTCATGATCCTCAGGCATGGAATAATGGAATAGACATATGGAAAAATGTAGTTGTAGCAGACTACATATAACGTATAGAGGGGAATCAAGAACTAGATGCCTGACATATATTCATCTACATTTATCAAATTTTCATTTACATCTTCTATTAACTGGGCATTTCTAGATATACTATTGTTTCTTTTTGGACAAGTATTTGTTAAGTGCTTTATACTCCCACAGGTAAATGTAATACCCCAAACTTTCTTTAAGTCAAATCTAGTATCCAAAAGAGTTAGTGATGACTTCCTAAATGATTATTGTTTAAATCAGATAGAATTTCCCCAATTTTGACTTTTTATCTTGTAGGAAATTGAGTTAGATTTCCAAATATACCAATTTTATCCAAATCCGGTATCAGAGTAAAAAGTTATAGACGTTTTACAAAGAACTATCAAAACTACCCAGAAGCGACGGTCAGGCCGGCGGACGTCAAGCTAGCGATGGACCGTCGCCCAAGCCATCACGACTAAGGTAGTGAACCCATCTTCTGGCAGTCAGGACTGATGGACCGTCGAGCTAGCGATGTACCATCGCCCAAACCGCCGCAGATGAGGCAAGAAGTTTAGGTTCTAACCAAGTGCGATGGTCAGGACCGATGGACCATCGAGCTAGTGATAGACCGTCACCTAAACCATCACAGACAAGGTAGGAAGTTCAAGTTCTACCAAGTACGATGGGATAGATCGATGGACCATCTTCCAAACCATTTCCACTTTCAATCAATGATTTTAAGCTGTTTTTAAAAGGGTATTTGGGTCTTTTCCACCCGTTTTGACCCCTAATTATACCAGACCAAAGATTATAACTCCATTATTCATCCATAAAACCAAATTAAGGTTTTTCTCAAAGATCAATCCCCAAGAACAAGAAACCCTAGGTGTCTAATCCCAAGGCAAGAATTAAAGCTTTTCTCCACCAATCTTCAAGAAATCATCTACCCAGGTATGTAAAGTATTGATTCATGGGTTTCTTTCACCCATGAAGCTCAAGAATTCTATTTTGAACTCATGAATTGTGATTTCCATATGGTGAGTTGATTTTAATTATGTTGATGTTGTGGTATGAATCCTAAGTTGGAGTCTTTATGTACTTTTCAAGAAATTATGCTAGTATGTGGGTTTGGAAACTTTTAAATTGAGTTGATTAAAGTAACCATGATGTATGAACTAGTGTATATGACTAACCCTAAGGTTGTGCATGCAATATGTTTGATAAAATGCCCAAGAGAATAAGAATCATGCCTTAGGACTCAATTATGACCAAATTGATGAACCCGTGCTTTACCCTTATGTTTAAAATAACTTCTATGTTATTGTTATGCATTGAAATTATTTGATGGATTGTTCAGGAGATTAGACCTATGAAATTATGAAATGTTTATATGCATTCCTATTCATGTACCCAAACCATGTTAATCAAGTGCCTCATGAAATTCCCCAATCAGTGTATTATGGATTGTTGATTATGGTCATGAGTCCAGGGAGTGTCATACCTTGTCAGTTTCATGAAATTGAGTCTTGGGGGTACTTGTACCCGATAATTTAGCTATGTGCCTAGAGCCAGTGTTAGTTTTCAAGATACTCTCATTCAAGCTATGTTTAGTAGAATTCAGCCAGTCTCATGACTCAGGAAAATT
Source organism: Capsicum baccatum var. pendulum (assembly GCA_030864225.1). Classification (NCBI taxonomy): domain Eukaryota; kingdom Viridiplantae; phylum Streptophyta; class Magnoliopsida; order Solanales; family Solanaceae; genus Capsicum; species Capsicum baccatum. The sequence goes on from CM061550.1 coordinate 178,345,935, forward strand.
ACGTAATCTCAGTCAGTTATAAGATCTTAGTAATATTCCATCAGTTAATGGAACTCAATGAACTCTGTCCAGTCAGTTCAGTATAATTAATTTAGTGTCTAATCAGATGTGAGTAGGATTTAGCACCAAGTGATCCCAAGGATGGGAACTCACCTGCGAGTAGAGGGTATGATTCTTAGAAGTAATCTGTGCACTTCAGAACTACGTAGCCAGCATAGGTTGATACATCTAAACTGTTAGATGAGGGTTGACAAGGTGATATAACCTGTTAGATGAGGGTCCCACCATTCTCCTTAGAGTACCTGTTAGGTGAGGGATTACTCACAGCTTATCCTTACCAGTGGCGTGGTATTGACATCGTTCAAATTGGGGTTATAGATTGGACCCCAACACAATTATATTATCTCATTTGGGGCATGTCGGTTATATGACTACTTCCCACAGTTACAGTCTCAGTCTCAGTAATAGAACTCAGATAGTTCTACAGAATTCAGGATGGTCAGATACAGTCACTCAGCTCAGTATGGAACTCAGCTAGTTCCATCAAAAACTAGACTATCAGACACAGTTTCTCAGTATCAGTATATCAATTATCAGAAATCCATGTTATCAGTATTCAGACTCAGTAATCAGTGTTGTCATAATCTCATTTACAGTTATGTATTCATACATGTATTCCCACGTTCATGTTACTTAGTCAGTCAGTATTATTCATGCATATGAACCCTTGTATTCAGCCTACCATACTTGCATACCAGTATATTCAATCGTACTGACGCATATATTTCTTTTGCGCTATGGTATTTTATACCATAGGTTTAGAAGCACAAGCTCTAGAGCATCAGAGCATTCCAGTTTTAACAATCAAACTAGCAGTGAGTCCTCATTATTCGAGGATATTATAATTTAATTATTTTATTCTTTCAGTACTTAGTTTATTTCAGTAGTTGGAGTTAGTTGGGGACATATCCCATCAACTCGTTATTAAGTCAGTTTTAGAGGATTTCAGACAATAGCATGTTTAGACAATTATTTCAGTCATTTTGGTATTGATATACCATATTTTTTAGATGTTATGTTTTATCAGATATTTGAACATTATGGCCTTTCAGCCTTATATTTTGTATTTATACAGTATGTTATGTAGTGCTCCATTACAGATATCAGTCATGGGTAAGCTTGTGGTCCTTTATGACTACCATGTGGCATTTTGGGTACCAGATTTGGGGCGTTACAGTAAAGCATTCAAATCTATTTTTGTTGGTTCTACTAGTGTTATATTTTCTTGCATGTCTATTCTTCTCTAGGTATGGCTGGAATGTTTTCAATGACACAATTATATAAACATTATAGAGAAGAACAATTATGTGTAATTGGTAAAGATAACACTAGTATAAATTTAACAAGTTCAGAATAAATCTTAAGTCAGAACCCAATGTGTGTTCTACACTAGTAAAGAATTCTATCCGAAAAGCCTCTAAATTGTCTGAGCTGTGGAGTTGATGGGACATATCCCCAACTAACTCCGTCTACTAAAAATAAACAAAATTTGAAGTAATAATGATAAAAGGATCATCCTCGAATGAAGAGGACTCACTCCTATGTCTACTGCTACTGACTTGGACTGAGCTGCTAAGGGTACTCTAGATCTCGTGCCTCTGAACCTATGATGTCAAATAAAACACCATAATGTAAATGCGTTATTACGGGAATGTACCGAGTATATAGATGAGGTATGGCTAAATTCAAGGCCTTATGCATGAACAATCACTTAGCAGAATAATCATGAGAATAAAGAATGAGAACACATGCATGAATGCACAAACCATAACCGAAATCATCGTGGCTCAAGATAATGAAACTTGGATACTGGTTTACTTTCATCCAAACTCACTACTAATGCCTGAGATACTGAACACTAAATCAACTGATACTTATAACTGAGTACTGGAGTTGAGATTAGTCTTATCTAATGAGTGATCTCAAAAACTGATGATACTGAAACTGATTAACTAAATCTAATCATATCAATGACTGAATTCTGAGCTTTCTACCCTCGACTGACTGCATCGGAGATCAAACCTCCCTAACAGATGATTTAAGAATCTACTATCAATGATAAGAAATGATCATATCAGAATCTGACAACAAAATACTCAATTGAATTTGAGACTGAGATCAAGCCTATCTAACAGGTGATCTCTAGATCTGATAACAAGAATACTCAATTGAATCTGAGACTGATACCAAGCCACCCTCAAGATTTGATAATGAGATTACTCAACTGAATATGAGACTGAGATCAAGCCTACCAAACGGGTGATCTCTAGATCTGATAATGAGATTACTCAACTAAATATGAGACTGAGATCAAGTCTATTTTATGGGTGATCTCTAGATCTGATAATGAGATTAATCAATTGAATATGAGACTGAGATCAATCCTATCTGATTGGTGATCTCTAGATCTGATAGTGAATAACTTTATATGGGACCAAACCTACCTGACGGATGGTCCATAAACTAGTGGAACAATTTGAGTTCCTCACTAAGATAGATAATTGTATCTGATAGTCCTGATTTCTGAAGATTGATATTGAAACTGTAACTATGGGAAGTAGTCACTTAACCGACATGCCCCGAATATCAACTAGTGGGGTCCAACCTGTAACCCTAGCTGAAAGGGTGTCAATACCATGCCACAGGTAAATACCTCTCTAGTCAAGCCTATCTGATAGGTGGCCCTTGCAGAAAGTCAAGCCTAAGGTATATAATAGTCAAGACTATCTGACGGGTGACTCCTGCATCCTGTGCTACGTAGTTTTGGAGTTCAGGGATTACTCCTAACAACTCTGCCTCTCGGATGGGGAGCCACCATCCCTGCCCTCGCTCGGTGCTAGCTCCTACTCTCAACTGAAAGACTCTGAACTAATTTTTAACTGAACACAAACTAAGTTGAATCTGATATTGATCATGTTTCTTGAATGATTTGACTGATTTAAGCTGAATTCACTTGGCTCCATATCTGACAAAATACTAGTGGACCTCATTATCTAACTGAATGACACTGAGCTTTGAATAGAGTACTCGATTACTACAGAGGTCAGAACTGAACACTTGAATACTACTAAATCTAAGCTGGGTACAGAACTGTGGATAGATTACTAGTGATATTGAGGTTATGATGATTACAGAGATTACTGAGATTTCTTAAGTTGTGTATCTGTCTGAGAATACAGAGTTCTATAACTCGCTGAGTTCTGAGAATCATGACTTGACTGTAATTATCATAAAAACTGACACGAGCTCTAGACAGCAGCTAAATTGTCTAGAATAAATACCCCCAGGACTCGATAACATAAAAGTAAATCATAACCATTCTTAAATAATCAGGATTATGGACAATCATTCATCATCACAATCACTAAGGCATCACTTCAAGCATTTAGGAATCCTAAACATGTAATAATATAGGGGGACAGGATATTGGATCATACTCCATTCAACAAGGACTTACATCAAACACTTGGCATGCATTAAAGTCTTCGCATGTGTCAAAGAGCACATAATTGGGTAATTTCATGCTATCATGTCACAATTCATTCACTAAGTCTTTTCTATAAATACTTGACATGCATGGGCTTGCACACAATTGGGGATTTCAAGTCAACATGCTATAATGGTTCTAATTCCTTCACATAAGCATTTTATCAAACATATGGGGAGCATGTTTTTCTTATTCAATAATTTTCTTCACTTAATTGACATGAACACATCATCTAACAAGTAACTTGAAGGAGGTTTATCATGAACATCACATGAATATCACATACTAGGTTCAAAGATTGAAAACCTTGCAAATAGACAAGAATCAAAACTCATTAATAACATGAACATCAATTTCAACTCATATGAATCATGAGAACCCAAAAACTTAAGATCTTTGAATTTCAGAAAAGGATTCTTGAGCATCTTGAATGAAAGGGACCCAAGAATCAACATCTACAAACCTTAGAGAAACTCTTTCTTGAAAGCTCTTGGAGAGATTCTTGATTTCTAGATTTCTCTTGATTTTTATTGAAGAAGAAGGAAGGGTTTTGATTTTGTAGAAACCCTATTTTTTGATGTTAAAGATGAGAAATGAAGTTGTAAGCCTTGATCGGATATAAATAGGGGATGAAAAGAGTGAGAAAAGACCAAAATATCATTTTAAAATTGAGTTTAAAATGTTGAACAGGGGATGCAATGGTCGAAGCGATGATCTATCGCTCAGTATGACGGTCTGTTGTAAACCCAATGGTCCATCAGATTGTCCGTCGCATGTTGGCCAGGATGAGGCCACACTACCTCAGCGCGATGGTCCCAGCGACGGTCCGTCACAGCCTCGATGGTCTATTGTCCTGGCCATCATACTGGGTGTTAGTTCCTTGGTTGAGAAGGGATGGGTGACGGTCCGTCGCAAGCTCGACGGTCCATCAATTTAGTCGTTGCACCTAGGTGGTTCCGACTGTTTTCAGTAAAACGGCTATAACTTCCTCGTCCGATGTCGGATTTTTCCAAAATTGGTATCGATGGAAAGCTTATTCAATGATCTACATTACAAAAAGTTTATATTAGGGAAATTATACATGGTTCAAAATATTTCTCACTTGGAAAGATACTTCTCAACCTTTTTAGACTGGATTTATGCTTCACTTGACACGCTTTAAGGCTCAGACTACAAGAGAAATTTGTAGGGTCTTACATTATCTCCCCCTTGGAAACATTCATACTCAAATATCGCTTAATAGACAAGAATGTTGATCAACTGAACTTACTCAAGGAACAGGAATATCTGAAACTTGACTATGCAATTGGAACCACTGATACTCTGAGTTCTCATACTGGACATTCATACCTAACGCATGGAATACTCGACTGAAGCTACTCATAAGATGAATTCTCATAATGGACATGCATATATGATGCATGGATTCATAACGGGCTGTCTCATGAATGCATGACTAAACACACTGAAAAGCTGAACTCCATCTACTGAACGTGCATATCTAATGCATGAATGTCTGACTAAACTAACTCTCAAAAGCATGACTGGCCATCCAATGATCACTGATGTTAACTTCTCAACCTTTTGGGATAGGATTTATGCTTCACTTGACACGCTCTAAGGCTCAAACTACGAGAGAAATTTGCGGGGTCTTACAATATGCATGAATAATACTAACTGACTGAATAACATGAACGTGAGAACAGATGCATGAATACGTAAAATGTAATTGAGATCATGACATCACTGAATCTAAATACTGATAACATAAGTTTCCTATAACTGATATACTGTTATCTGAATGACTGTGTCTGACAGTCCTATTTTTTATGGAACTAGCTGAGTTTCGTACTGAGATGGGTGACTGTATCTGACAGTCCTGAATTCTGTAAAACTTTTTGAGTTCTATTACAGAGACTGAGACTGAGACTTACACTGTGGGAAGTAGTCATCTAACTGACATGCCCCAAGTAAGATAATATAATTAAGTTGGGGTCCAATCTGTAACTCTAATTAGAAGGGTGTCAATACCACGCCACTATTAAGGACAAGATATGAGTAATCCCTCAGCTAATAGGTACTCTAAGGATAACGGTGGGACTCTCATCTAACAGATTAAATCACCTTATCAACCCTCATCTAATAGGTTAGATGTCAAAACCCACACTGGCTACGTTCTTCTAGAGTGCAAGGATTGGTTCTAAGAATAACACATTCTACTCGCAGGTGAGTTCCCATCCTTGGACTCACTCAGTGCAGAATCCTACTCCCATCTGATTAGACATTGAATTAATTATATTGAACTTACTGGACTGACTTTATTGAGTTTCGTTGACTGATGCAATATTACTGAGATCTAACAACTGACTGATATTACTGATATTATTGAGTTTTTCTGAGTCATGAGACTGACTGAATTCTACTGAACCTGGATTGACTGAGATTACTGATATTGCTGAGTTTTCCTGAGTCATGAGACTGACTGAATTCTACTGAACCTGGATTGACTGAGAGTATCTTGAAAAATGACACTGTATCTAGGCACACAGCTAAATTATCAGGAATAAGTACCCGGAGAACTCAATAGCATGAAACTAACAAGACATGACACTCCCTGGACTTACGACCATAATCAACAATCCATAATACAATCATTGGAGAATTTCATGATGCACTTAATTAATATGGTTTGGTACATAAATAGGAATGCATATAAACATGTCATAATTTCATAGGTCTACTCTCCTGAACAATCCATAAAACAATTTCAATGCATAATAATTACATAGAAGTTATTTGAACATAAGGGTAAAGCATGGGTTCATCAATTTGGTCAGAATTAAGTCCTAAATCATGATTCTTATTCTCTTGGGCATTTTATCAAACACATTGCATGCACAACCTTAGGATTAGGCATATACACTGGTTCATACATTATGTTTACTTTAATCAACTCAATTTAAAAGTTTCCAAACCCACATACTTTCATAATTTCATGAAAAGTACATAAAGACTCTAACTTGGGATTCATACAATCACATCAACATAAATAAAATCAACTCGCCACATGGAAATCACAATTCATGAGTTTAAAATAGTATTCTTGATCTTCATGGGTGAAACAAACCCATGAATCAACACTTTACATACCTGGGTAGATGATTTCTTAAAGATTAGTGGAGGAAAGCTTGAATTATTGTCTTGGAATTTGACACCTAGGGTTTATTGTTCTTGGGGATTAATCTTTGAGAGAAACCCTAATTTGGTATTATGGATGAATCATGAAGTTATGATCTCTGGTTTGTTATATTTAGGGGTCAAAACAAGTGGAAAAAAGACCCAAATACCCTTTTAAAAACGGCTTAAAATCGCTAATCGGAAATGGCTATGGTTTGGGTGATGGCCTGTTGCTGGCTCGATGGTCCGTCGGTCCATCCCATCGTACTTGGCTAGAACCTAAACTTCCTGCCTCATTTGTGATGGTTTCAACGATGGTCCATTGCTAGCTCGATGGTCCGTTGGTCCTGACCATCGTACTTGGCCAGAACCTAAACTTCCTGCCACGTCTGCGATGGTTTAGGAGATGGTCCGTTGCTAGCTCGATGGTCCATCGGTCCTGACCATCGCACTTGGCCATAAGATGGGTTCATTACCTTAGTAGTGACTTGATGTTCGATTGGCCTGACCGTCGCTTCTAGGTAGTTCCGATAGTTTTTTGTAAAACGTCTATCTAATTTAAATAATTATCATTTGGAAAGTCATCACTAACTCTTTTGGATACTAGATTTGACTTAAAGAAAGTTTGGGGTATTACAATATCTCCCCTTTGGGAACATTCGTCCTCGAATGGGACTAACTAGATTGGGAAAACTGAAAGACTGATCTTACTTAAAGGACATCAACATTTGAACATATCTATATGACTTGAACTTTTGATATACTAAAATCTCATACTGAATATGCATGTCTGATGCATGGATATGTGATGAATAGTCTTCATAAATACATGACTGAAATTACTGAGAATCTGAGTTTCTCATGATGAGAATGCATATCTGATGCATGAATACGTGACTGACATGATACATGAACATATGATTGGATATGCAAGGGTATTTGATACCAAGTTTATAACTAAAATCTAAACATGAAATTGAATAAGTTTAAGGAAAGGTATTACCTTGGGCTGAGTCTGAGTTTAAAGAGAAGAGGTGAGGATACTTGGTGTGTATGTCTGCTTCGCGTCACAAGTAGCTCCCTCAATGGACTAATTCCACCAAAGAAATTTGAATAGAGGGACTTCTTTGTTCCTCAGTCTGCGAGTCTGGTAGTCAAGAATTTCAACTGGGATCTCTTCGAAAGAAAGGTTGTTCTGAATTTCTAAGCCCTCTACCGGGACTACAACTGCTGGGTTACCTATGCACTTCTTTAGCAAGGATACATGGAACACTGGATGAACTGAGGCTAGATCTGAAGGCAATTCGAGATCATAAGCTACCTTGTTGAAACAATTGAGAATTTTGATGGGGCCTACATATCAGGGACTGAGCTTTCCCTTCTTTCCAAATCACTTCACTCCCTTCATGGAAGAGATTTTCAAGTACACATAATCACCAATCTCGAACTCGAGATCTTTTCTGCACACATCTGCGTAAAATTTTTATAGGCTTTGAGCTGTCTTGAGCTATTCTCTGATCAACTGAACTTTCTCAAAGGTGTCAAATACTAAGTCAGGCCCTACTACTATGGCCTCACCCACATCGAACCAATTGATTAGAGATCTGCCCCTCCTACCATAGAGAGCTTTAAATAGAGCCATCTGAATACTGGAATGATAGATGTTGTTGTATGAAAACTCAATCAAAGGCAAGTGGTTATCCCAAATCCCCTTAAAATCAACTGCACAAACCCTTAGCATATCTTCCGAGGTCTAAATGGTCCTTTCTGCTTGACCATCTGTCTAAGGATGAAAGGCTGTACTGAGATGAATTTGGGTACCAAGACCTTTATGGAACGCTTTCAAGAAGGAAGAGGTGAACTGGGTACCTCAATCTAAAAGAATAGAGAACAGAACACCGTACAATCTGACCAACTCTCTGATATAGAGTCTGGCATAATTCTTGGCTAAATATGAGGTATGGACTGGAAGGAAATAAGTTGATTTGGTCATCCTATCTACAATGACCCAAACTGAATCATGCTGACAATGAGTACGAGGCAAACCCATCACAAAGTCCATGTTCACTTCTTCCCACTTCCAAGTAGGAATACTGAATTCCTGTATGGACCCACTAGGCTTCTGATTCTCTATCTTAACCCGCTGACATATAGATAACTTAGCCATAATATCTGCAATATCTCTCTTTATTCCACTCCACCAATAGATCTCGCGCAAGTCGCGGTATATCTCAGTGGCCCCTGGTTGAATAGAGTAGCGCACACCATGCGTTTCTTCAAGAATTCGTTGCCTCAAGTCATCTATAACTGGAACACACAAACGACCCTGACAATGGAGAATACCATCTCTCTCTTGGAAGAAAACCTCTACCTTCTGATCTCTGACCAACTCTTTCAACTTAGCAAAACTGGGATCTCTATTTTTCTTTTCTTTCACCTCGGATACTAAAGATGATTTTGAAATGTTCTGAACCCATATACTACCTTCTGTTAAATCGACTAAGAAGACACCTAGTTAGGCAAGATGATGGACTTCTTGATCTAAGTTCTTCTTACTGTCCTCAACATAAGAAACACTACCTATAGAAAGTCTATTGAGAGCGTCGACTACTATATTGGCCTTGCCCAAATAATAAATGACACTCATGGGCATCTATATGAACACCGTACAATTAATGCCTCCAAATCTTTAAGGCAAAAACTACGGCTGCTAACTTAAGATTATGAGTTGGATAATTTTTCTCATAGGGTTTAACCTATTTGGAGGCGTAGTATATGACCTTACCATGCAGTACGAGGACACAACCCAAACCTACTCTGGATGCATCACAGTACACTATGAATATATCTGAACCATCTAGAAGAGTCAAAACTAGAGCTGAGGTAAGTAGAGTCTTCAACTCCAGAAAACTCTTTTTGTATGAATCTGACCACTAAAACTGAACCTTCTTCTGAGTCAATTTGGACATAGGTGATGCAATAGATGAAAATCCTTTAAAAAACCGACGGTAATAGCTATCCAAACCTAAGAAACTCCTGATATCTGATGGAGAGATAGGTTAGGGCCAGTTTCTCACTTCTTCAGTCTTTTGAGGATCAACTCTAATGCCATGACTGGAGATGATATCACCAAGGAATGATACTGACCTTAGCCAAAATTCTCACTTACAGAATTTAGCAAATAGCTAATAATTTCTGAGAGTCTGTAATACTATTCTAAGATGGTCTATATGATCATGCTCACTGTGGGAATAGACAAGAGTGTCATCTATGAAGACTATTATAAACATGTCCAAGTACTGCTTGAACACACAATTCATCAAGTCCATAAAGGCTGCTGGGGCATTGGTAAGACCAAAAAATATGACTAAGAATTCAAAGTGACCATACCGAGTACGAAAAACTATTTTTGGGATATCACATTCTCTGATCCTGAGCTGATGATAGCCTGATCTAAGGTCTATCTTACAAAAATAGCTGGCACCCTAAAGTTGATCAAATAAGTCATCAATTCTGGGAAGTGGATACTTTTTCTTGATGGTGACTTTATTGAGCTGGCGATAGTCTATAAACAATCTGAGAGAACTTTCTTTCTTGCATACGAATAAGACTGGTGCACCCCATAGGGACACACTGGGTCTGATAAAACCCTTATCTAGTAGATCCTTCAACTGATATTTCAATTCTCTGAGTTCTTCTGGTGCTATTCTATTTGGTGAAATAGATATGGACTGCATATTTGGAAGAAGGTCTATGCCGAAGTCTATTTCCCTTTTGGGAGGAATTTTGGGAAGATCTTTGGAAAAGACATTGGAATATCCATTCACCAATGGTACTAATCTAAGACTAGGAGTTTCGGAATTAGAGTCCTTAACTCAAACAAGATGATAGATACATCCCTTAGATATCATTTTCCGTGCCCGAAGGTAGGAAATAAGCTGACCTCTGAAAACTGAAGTACTGTCTTCTACTCTAGGATGGGTTCATTCAGGAACTAAAATTAGACAACTCTATTTCTACAGTCGACTGTGGAATAGCAGGAATAAAGCCAATTCATGCCAAGAATGACATCAAAACCAAACATCTCTAATTCGACTAAGTCTGTTGAAGTGACTTTCTGAGATACTATAATTGGAAAGTTCCTGTATACCTGTTGGTCTACGATAGTTTTACCCACTGGGGTAGAGACTGAGAAGGGCTCTACTAGAATTTTAAGACTGACTCCAAAATCAAATGCTATATAGAGAGTAACAAAAGACAAAGAAGCTCCTGGATCTAGCAAGGCATAAACATTTACATGAAAGATCTATAATGCACCAGTAACCATATCAGAAGAATTTTCCTAATCTTGTTGGGACTGAATAACATAGAATCTGTTTGGGTGTTGCCCACTGGTAGCACTAGAAGAGGCACCCTGCTGATTCGAGCGATCGAACTGAGCTGGGGGCGGTTACGCTGACCCTAAGGACCTAGCTGGGGACAATCTCTGACTCTGTGGCTTGGTTTTCCACATCCGAATCATACATCACTACCAGGTCTACAAGTACCCTGATGGTGCTTGCCACATATCTAACAAAGAGAATAGGTTTGGGCACTGCTAACACTGCCTTAAGACTTAGAGCTTGGTGCTCTATCTCTGATGCCGTCTCTAAATTTTGACACTGGATCATTGGCTGAGGAAGGAGCTTAAACGGATGACTTTGGGTGGAATTTAGAATAGCATCCACCCTCTGACTTAAGTTGAGCAAAGTTGAAACTGTCTGTCCTTGCTTTCTTATTTTGCTTCTCCCTCATCTTAATCTTCTACTTTTCTATCTATTGAGCATGGATCATAAGCCTGGCTATGTCCATATCACTAATCGACATTATAGATCTACACTCATTGACCACACTATCATTGACCCCAGAAAAAAACTTACACATCTTAGCCCTGTTGTCTGTCACTATATGAGGAGCATATCTAGCTAATTGAGTAAACTTAAGAGAGTACTCTTTCACTATCATGTTGCCCTTCCTGAGGTTGATAAAATCTAAGACCTTACCTTCCCACAGCTCTAGGGGAAAGAATCTATCAAGAAAATAGTGGCAAACTCCTCCCACTATATAGGCGCTGCATCACCAGCGCTCTTTGTTTTAAACTGTTTGAACCATATGTGAGACACATCCTGCAACTGATATGTAGCTAGCTCAGGACTCTCAACGGCTGATACCCCCATGATATCTGTAACCTTCTAAACCGAATTAAGGAATTCCAGAGGGTCCTCATCTGACTTAGACCCAAAAAAGGATAGAGGATTCATTCGGGTAAAGTCCTGAACTTGGCTACAGCTGAATTGGCCACTGGGTTGGTCGAAATAACAATTGGTCATTCATTCTAGGAAGCAACTAAATTAGAAAGAGTAGTGAATGCAGCTCTGAACTCTTCATGAGAAATATGTTCATTCAAGGGATCTGCTTGGACAGACTGAGGGGCTGACAGATTTCCATGTCTTCTCTTGGGAGGCATGTTCTGTAGAAGAAAGGGACAAATGAATTAGAGTGAGAGTTAAATTTGATCTCATGCTCATAGGCATGACATGAATACAAAAAGAAGGGAAACTATTCCTAAAAAATATTATAGCCTCCTGTATATAAATATGGCACGCAATACACCCATGCACAAGACTCTGCTAGATGCAGCTTTTAGACTTCATAGGATACTATTGAACCTTGGGCTCTGATACCAAGTTTGTAACACCCTGAATCTGGTACCCGGAATACTACACGATGCTCATGACCCCAAAGGTCCACAAGCTAACCCATGTCTGATATCTATAATTGGGCACTGCATAATATACTGTATAAATATGGAAAAATTTTGAAAGACTATAAGGTTCAAATATCTAATAAAATATAACTTCTGGAAATATGGTATATCAATACCAAAACAAAATTGAAATAACTATCTGAACATGCTATAGTCTGGAAGCCTCTAAACTGTCTAAACACTATGGAGTTGATGGGATATGTCCCCAACTAACTCCGGACTACTAAAATAATAAAGTAATAAAATAATCATGCTATCCTCGAATGATGAGGAATCAGTGCTAGTATGGCTGCTAAACTTCTGATCTACTAAGGATGCTCTAGAGCTCGTGCTTCTGAACCTATGGTATAAAAACACCATAGCGCAAATGTGTCAGTACAATTGAATTTACTGGTATGCAAGTAAGGTAGGTTGAATGCAAGGGTTTTATATGCATTAACAATACTAACTGACTGAATAACATGAACGTGAGAACACATGCATGAATACGTGAACTATAACTGAGATCATGACATCATGAAATCTGAATACTGATAACATAAGTTTTCATGTAATTGATATACTGTTATTTGAATGACTGTGTCTAACAGTCCTATTTCTGATAGAACTAGCTGAGTTTCGTACTGGGCTGGGTGACTATATTTGACAGTCCTAATTTTTGTTGAACTTTCTGAGTTCTATTATTGAGACTGAGACTGAGACTGAGATTGTAATTGTTAAAAGTAATCATATAACCGACATTATCCAAATGAGATAATATAATTAATGAGGTCCAATCTATAACCCCAATTTGTAGGGTGTCAATACCACGCCACTAGTAAGGACAAGCTATGAGTAATCCCTCATCTAACAGGTACTCTAAGGAGAATGATGGGACCCTCATCTAACAGGTTAAGTCACCTCATCAACCCTCATCTAATAGGTTAGATATCTAAACCTATGCTAGCTACGTAGTTTTGAAGCGCAAGGATTGCTTCTAAGAATAACATCCTCTAGTAGAAGGTGAGTTCCCATCCTTGGGCTCACACGGGGCTGAATCCTGCTCCCATCTGATTAGAAACTACATTAATTATACTAAACTAACTTGACTGAGATCACTGAGTTCTGTTGACTGGCGGAATATTACTGAGATCTGATAACTGACTGAGATTACTGAGATACTGAGTTTTCCTGAGTCATGAGACTGACTGAATTTTACTGAACATGGCTTGACTGAGAGTATCTTGAAAAATGACATTGTCTTTAGGCACACATCTAAATTGTCGGGCACAAGTACCCTTAGGGCTCGATAGCATGAAACTTACAAGACATGATACTCCCTGGACTCACAACCATAATCAATAATCCATAATACAATCATTGGGGAATATCATGAGGCACTTGGTTATCATGGTTTGGTACATGAATAGGAATGCATATAAACATGTCATATTTCATAGGGCTAATCTCCTGAACAATCCATTAAACAATTTCAATGCATAATAATAACATGGAAGTCATTTTGAACATAAGGGTAAAGCATGGGTTCATCAATTTGGTCATAATTGAGTCCTAAATCATGATTCTTATTCTCTTGGGCATTTTATTAAACACATTGCATGCACAACCTTAGGCTTAGGCATATACACCGATTCATACATCATGGTTACTTTAATCAACTCAATTTAAAAGTTTTCAAACCCACATACTAGCATAATTTCATGAAAAGTACATAAAGACTCCAACTTGGGATTCATACAATCACATCAACAGAATTAAAATCAACTCACCATATGGAAATCATAATTCATGAGTTTAAAATGGGATTCTTGAGCTTCATGGGTGAAAGAAACCCCTGAATTAACACTTTACATACCTGGGTGGATGATTTCTTAAAGATTGGTAGGGGAATGCTTGAATTCTTTCTTTGGGATTAGACACCTAGGGTTTATTGTTCTTGGGGATTGATCTTTCAGAGAAACCATAAGTTGTTGTTATGGATGAATAATGTAGTTATGAGCTCTGGTCTGGTATAATTAGGGGTCAAAATGGGTGGAAAAAGAACCCAAATACCCTTTTAAAAATGGCTTTAAATTGCTGATTAAAAGTGCCGATGGTTTGGGTGACGGTCCGTCACTGGATCCATGATCCGTCGGTCCATCCCATTCTACTTAGCAAGTACCTGAATTTCCTACCTCATCTGCAACTGTTTGGGCGACAGTCCATCACTAGCTCAACGGTCCATCGGTCCTGACCGTCGCACCTGGCCAGAACCTGAACTTCCTGCCTTGTCTTTGATGGTTTGGACGATGGTCCATCACTAGCTTGATGGTCCATTGGTCTTGACTGTTTCACTAGGACATAAGACGAGTTCACTACCTTAGTCACGACAGCTTAGGAGATGGTCCATCGCTAGCTCGACGGTCGACCGGCCTGACCGTTATTTCAGGGCAGTTTTGATTATTCTTTGTAAAATGTCCATATCATTTTACTCCGATATTGGATTTGGATAAAATTAGTATCGTTTGAAAGCTAATTCACACATGATAAAAAGTCAAAAATTGGAAAATTCTATTTGATTTAAACTTTAATCATTTAGGAAGTCATCACTAACTCTTCTGGATACTAGATTTGACTTAAAGAAAGTTCGGGGTATTACATATAGTATCAATACAACCATACGTATTAGTAGGTATCATCGGCCAACAAGGGTTAGAAATATATAACAACATATAATATACAAGAAGAGATCATGACAAAGATATGTGCTTAATAATTGAAACATACTTAACTTACTTCAAATTCTAATCTTATCACCTTTCCTTTATTATATTATTAATTGACCCTCAATCAAGAGTAACTGACATAGTTCAATGAATCGACCCAATCCATATCTCTTATATATTAATTTTACTACAGCAACTCTATATCTCTCTCTTTCCCTCTTTCATCAATCCTCTTTCCTGACAACCCTTGTTCCTTATACTATTATCATTAACTATAAAAATTGCAACAACCAAGACAATTAATAAAATATCAATAATTTTACCAGAAGAGATACTACAATATACATAACATATATAACAATAGACACAAGAGAGTACTATTTATAAATAATCTAAGGCATACCTTATATTCACACTTTGCTGCAATGAACAATAAAAATTATCAACATAATAGATCTATACAAGGAATCATAATATATCATAATCATAACTTAATTTACTCAAGAAACTATCAAATTCTATCAATAACAGTGTACTTACATACTAGGGTCAACAGGGACCCTTATTTATGACCTGCAGGGAATGAGCTCAGTACATATACCAGTAACAGCATGGTACCCGATCCAAATATCAGTGTCAATGTTACACTCAATCTAAGATAACTAGTGTTTTCCACCCTTATCTTGAACCAAGTGTTATATCACCCTTATTCCAATGTCTTTCCCTAATCCTTACTATGATTCCCAATTTTTTGAGGATCAATAATTCTTGGTTCATTTCACCATAAAAAACAATACCATAAACAAGTACAATCACATAATGAGATAAATCAAACTTACATATCAAATAAGATTATTTTTTAACAATATCATTATAGGTTTTTAATTTCCAAACTATCATGTAATAACTAACGAGTTTATCATTACAAATAAATAGCAAGTATCCACTAACACATGAAATCACATATATGCCCAAATGTCAATTCACCACTTATTCAAATGAGCATTATTAAAACAAATTATCAAGCAAAAATATGTTCGAAGATTAATCAATAAGGTGTCAATTTTTTAGTGCATAATCCACCAAAATTCCTATATGCACTTTGATTCAACATCCTATAATTTAAACCTCTTTTATTCCTATAAAAATTAATAAATTTAATTACTAACTAGTAAGACTTACATTGAAGAGACCTTTAAGTTCAACACACTATTTCATTGGTCGATTATTCAATCACTTGACTCTATTTAACTTAAAATTCTGGCTTGAGTGATACACCTTTACACCACTTACTTCCTAATACTGTCAAACTTATCTTTGGGCTCTTAAGTTATGACACGTCACCTTCTTATCATGATCAATTCTCCTAATTATCTTCCTGGAAGTATATCTCATACTACAAATGCATAAAATATCAAATTTACCCTTTTTAAAGTACTAAAGACTAGTTGTATAGGTTAAAAATTCACCTAATTCCTCTATTGTTACCCACATTAACATATTAAACTTGTAAATCATCAAGTATGTCATAAAAATACAAACATCAACCAAGGAATCCACATAAAACATATCAACACACAATTATATCTTTATCAAATTAATTTCGTAATCCATCCCAACTTCATAACCATAGGACTGGATATGAAGTCTTCTATAAAACTATAGTGAATACACATCAAAATCCCATCAAACTATAAGTACTGGGGTCTAATTATACACATAACAATATGTTTTTATAAACCCCTAAACATCAAAAATAAGCTTAGTACTGCCCAATTATACTGCAATTACCCGATTGTTGCTATAGCGAGTTGTTGTAGTAGCCAACCATTTTAGCCCGAATGATCTTCAGTTAGGTAATCATAAATTTTTACTCTAAAAATTGATTAATAAATAGTTATAGGCGTTAGAAATAAGACCCAAAGATGTTTTATTTTATGCGAATCGGGAGCCATAACTCCTTATATTCTAGGAAGAGTGCTTGTTTGAAATTTACCCTAATTAAATGCAGCTCGAAACTTAGTCAATAAATACAATTTTAAATTACCTTCGTTCTAGGGGTATTATGTGACCTTAGTTCATGTATGATACACTCCCATATTTAAGAATTAATCCTATAATCTATGATGAATGAGGTTCTTATTCCTTTAGTGCAAATATTTTTAGTAATGACAAAATGGGTCATTATAGTTGATACCAATTTACCTACCATGTGTCCCCGAAGGGGTACAGTAACTTGGAGGGAGATTTTTTTTAGTACAATTCTCGGAACACATCATTCTCAAAATAGTTGAAATAAAATACAGCCTACCATTTACTTTTAAAAAAATTGAGAACACTTACCAAACCTCCATCCCATAGAAAAACACAGAACAACTATCTAAGTAGCCTATGCATTACAAGCCACTAAGCTCTAGGCAGAATTTATTATCACTATAACACTAAGCTCTAGGCAGAATTTATTATTACTATAACCTAAGGAATATGATTCATAATAAAATTTCACATAACGGGCCATCTAAAATATCTGAAACACCACACAATTCTACAACATATGAAAAAATTAGGATGAGATAGAAATATTGGGGAATGATAACACCATTTTTTGATTTCGGTACTAACTATATATTCCTTGTTGTAGTGACAAATTTATCACTGTAGCGACATATCTATTAAACATTAATGATGTTTCATAGAAAAAGATTCCATTTGTAAGGAATTCAAGGTCTCTAAACATTAGTTTCATATTTTAAAATCACTAATTCATGCTAATAATTTTTAGCTAACAATCTAAAAGTAATTCTAGATGATTTTACCTCAACCCATGGGTTCACCCCATACTCTCATGAACTTAGATTTTTAATCCCCAAGAATTTTGCCACTAAAGGTAATTTTAATGATTCTAAGTTGTTATTGGAATGAAAGATGAAGAGGAGGCCGTAAGAACTTGCCTCAAAAAAGAATTTCAACCCTAGAACTTAAAAAATGACCCCATGGGGCTTTGGAATAAATTTTTTAAGTCAAAACCCCCCAAAAATGTGAAAAATAAACTTAAGTAATAACGAGTTGTTGCTACGGCAACTCGATTATTAATGAAATGATGTAGCTATAGTGACCTAATTATCGTTGCAACAACTTTTCTACAACGACCAACTTTTCAGCCCAAAATATATTCAATAAAATAACGTTAACCTTTTACTTTGAAAGAAGATTACAAAATTGTTAGTAGTGTTGAAAAGAGGACTCAAAAATCTTTTATTTAGTGGTATTGGGCCTCATTAAACATTATATTATAAGAGGAGTGCTTGTTTAAAGTTGACCCTAGTTTAAACTTAGCTTAAAATTCAGTTAGTAAGAACACTTCCAACTTAACTTTATTTTAGGTATATTGTATGACTTTAATCCATATCTAATTACACCCTTACTATAAAATAGATCCTATAACCTATCATTAATGAGGTTTTTATGAATTTACCACAGATATTTTTAATATGATTTAATTGTTTACAAAAGGGTTGAATACTACTCTCCAAATTCCTGTATTAAGTAGACATATTTAGACAGGACCTTCTAGGAGATGGTTGATTTTGTGAAAAAGTTAGAGGGTGTGAAGCAAGATGGTTAAACCAAGATAGGGAAGAATAAGGCCCAAAACATGGGAAATTATATTGGATCTTATTCTTGGGGATAGAGTGTGTAGAGCTATCTTGCCTAACTGATAGAATATGGAGAGCTAGCTTACCTAACACATTCAATTTGTGATGCCTGTGTCTACTGGGTCTATAAAGGGCCAGCCAGCCATGGATAATCATTTGTAGTTATGTTCATTTGACATCGTCAGCTCAAATACCCACCATATATTGCACATGATATGAGTGTGGTGGGGTTAGTCACCTTCAAATGAAGTGAATTTTATTGGAGAGGATATACTTTTAGTTATAAGAATTGAATTTTTATTAGACAACTTGTTTGATTTTAAAACAAAAAAGGTAGATGTAATAATGGAGGAAAATACGTAAAGACAATGACAATGAATTCATGCAAACTTAAACTTGAAGATCTATGAAAAGAAACTATAAAATCAAAATAATACTCCTCTAAGAAGAAATGTAAACCTGGTCTTGCAGTTGTCTAAAAATCAAAATCTTATCAAGACGAGATGGCATAACATCTAGAAGATTTCAAAGAACTATAAGGAAACAAGAATTTTGTAAGCACCTTGAATCTTAGAGCACTTGATAGGGGAAATTTTGAGGTGTCGCATAGGCGTGGAAGTCCTAAACATTTTATAACAACCCAAAACATCATTATGTTGATAAATGTTCCAATATTTTTTATGACAAAAAATAACCCTACTATACCTGATGGAATTTAATTCATAGGGAAAAATAGGACCTACCATAATTAGGTTAAGCATTTAAAAAAAATTGGGCCAACATACTTCCTACCACTGCAGTGTAACCTAGTAGTGGCCAGCCCAACTCACCTAAAAATCCTCTTTTATTTGAACTGTTCTAGGTCATCCTTTTACCCCCAAAAACACACTAAGTACAACCTATATATTCATGGGGTTACAAAGGCCATATTTTATGAGTGAGGCTTTGAGGCACACCTAATAAGAACCTGATATGCGAACATGCTTAGCACGTGTGGGACAACTTTCTTCTCTCAGTAGCAACATGATTCATCTATTATGCAGGTTATTATTAAATTTTAGTAGACTTAAGCTAGATGCATGTAATTTAGATAGTATGGTTGGGATATTTCATGTCTTAGGCTTTCAGGCCTGGTGTTTAGATAGACGAAAATGATAAAACCCAGTTAAGCTTTCATATTGTAGTAATTTGTAGTTGTTCTCTGTTGGACTATATTTGTGGAATAAATTTTGGTCTAACTTTGTCAGAATTATCAGTATGTGAGTGGATACAATTACCTTATAGGTATGTATAGACTCAGTACGATAGAGAGGGAGAAAAGGCAGCAAACCAAGAGTTAATTATATCATTTATAATAATTCAAATAATATGTAAGCTATATTAAGTGGTGCTATTGAGGATTAAGTACAAAGTGATAACTATGTTAGTAATGCCATATGACACATTTTTCATAGAAGGGTGGATTAGTGACTAAATAGCTCATGGGGTAGCCTAATAGAAATGTTCATAAAAGTAAAAGCATCCTAAAATGGACTAACAAAATTCCAATTGTGGGAGTATAAGGGTCAACCATTAGTGTTTTGGGTTAGGAATAGTAGTGAGAAGTGTGTGAGAGAGAACTAAAAATATGAACAGACATAAAAAATAGGGGGTTGGCATTGTTACCTAACCCAATACTGTGTAACTAGTAGAGGTTATACTAATTTAGACATGAAGATATATTCATATATACATATATATATATATATGCTTATAAATGAACCCTAAGACATGAATAAATGGTATAAAATAGGTATGAGATACTTGCTACAGTAGGGATTCATACGTGCAAGGAAGTGAGACTTGTCGCATCCATGCTTATATATAAATGAACAGACGTAAATATGTTTGGAAACTTCTTGTGATTGTGATTGCGTTGCATATTTTTGCATGTGATGATGAAGGCTATTGGTAATGTTGATGATGATGGGATAATTTTCATAATGCTGATCATATTTATGTTTATTTTGATGATGCTGAGTATGATTTTCATATAATAAGTTTAATTATGTTGGTGATATTGGTATTGATGTGGACAGTGAAAAGTCGAGAAGGGGGAGAGAGGTGCAAATTACATACATACATTCATCATATGCATTAGATGTACATTTATATTTATAACTTTTGACTGTGTGGATTATGGGAATTTGTTGATTTTGATAATTGTTTTGCTTGGCTTATCCATGAAAAAGGAAACATGATTGAGTAGAGATACCTAAATATATATAAATTAAATAGACATGCTATACTAGTGAGGTAATGAGAAAACCCGTCTATCACCGATGGTTTCAATAATAATAATATAGCAAAATCTGTAAACTCATAGTTACCAGACTGGAAAGGGGGTTGTATAAAATTCATAATGACATTGTAGATAGAATAGATTTGAAAATGACAAAGTTATGTAGAAATATTAAATGACACGTAGGTTACAGATAAGTGGTAGAATAATACTTGTGTGAATAGGCTTAATATGAGAAATCTCACAAAAGTCATGATTTATTCTCTACTTTCTATAATTATTATTATTATTATTATTCATTTCTAACCATGGTCGACCGGTGATACCTACCAGTATATATGATTGTTCTAATACTATACTTACTATATCTCCTTTTGTGAATTTTGCTATGTTGCAGGTTTGTTGGACTTTCTACAGTAGGGATGGTGATCATTCTCACTACAAAAAAAAGGGAAAAATCGACCATAAAAAACAACCACGTGTGGTTGGTTTTCCCCAAAAACCGATCAAAATGTGTGGTCAGTAAAGTTGTGGTAGTTTTTTAAAAATCGACCACAAGTGGTCGGTTTTTTAAAAAATATATATATTTTTAAAATTTATTATTATTTTATTAAAATTGTAAAAAATAAATTTAGGGAAAAAAACCGACCACTTGTGGTAGGTTTTCTAATAAATTAAATAATTAATTTATTATAAAACCGACCACTCGTGGTAGGTTTTCTGCCAAAAAAATCAAAAAATCGACCACTTGTGGTCGGTTTTTCTGGCAATTTTTTTTAAAAATAAAAATCAAAACCCAAATCCAGCATGCAATAATAACAATGCAATACATCAGTATCAAATCGAATACAGCAGCAATAACAACCAAAATCCAATTATAAATACTTTCAAAAGTGTACAAGACATACAAAATATCCAACAAAAGTGAGTATGAAAATACTACAAAAATAGTTTCATACAACAAAATGTCTAAATTCAAAATACAACACATACAAAAATCAAAAAACTAAAAGTCATATCATCGAATTCGTCCTTGTCTTCCATATCATCATCTGTGCAGAAATCATCCAGGGGGCCTAGACCCTTTGTAGCCCGAACTGTATCACTAGGACACAGAGGAATAACCCCTGCAGTCCTAATCAAAGAGCTCATCTGCTGCTGCAGCTTTTTGAATTGTGATGTTGTTGTCTTTTCTATCTGCTTCTGCCTCTCTCTCTGTTCAACAAGCTCTTTAGTGAGTTGAGAAACCATACTTTGTAGTCTTTCAATCATTTCTCTATCAACTGAAGAGATAGAGTAAGAAAGGCCAGACGAACACCTAGCATTATTGCCAAAAAAGCTTTTGTTGTATCCGACTAAATGCCCTCTATTTGCAGGACCCACAACCTTTACCCATAACTCCTCCTCTACATGTTGGGGTATTGGGTCACCCTGACTTTCAAGAGGCTGACTACTGCGATACACACCGACAAGACCCATATATCTGTCCTATATTCAAAGTAAAGTTAATACTAAAAGCCAAAAAATATTAAAGTAGTTATAATTGAATAATATCAACTTTAAGAAAAAGATTCATAAATTCAGAATTTGTTTCTTACATGGACAACTTTTGCACGAGCTTCAACCCAGACATCTTCATCAATCGGGTTCTTTATTTTTCATCATATGAGTCTCCTCGTATAGCTCATAATGTGGTATTTCTCTACCCTTTACTTTTTCCTGCATATGAAAAAATTATCAATGTTCAAATAATAAAAAAATTAAAATAGAAATAAACAATTAAAACTGTAAAAGTTACATACCATTTTTTCCATCACAACAAGAGTACTTCTAGCACCCGCAGTATGTAGGGAGCCACACTTAGATGATGCCCGGTCTTTCTTTCCTTTTTCACTCAATAATTGGTACTATGCACTATTCCAATGGCGAAGATACAATTGTCATGTGGGTTCAGGAATCCACTTAGATTTTACCAATTTTGTTCGGGCATAATCCAAGAGATCGTTAAATCTAGCTCTACATCTTATGAAAAAGTTCTTCTTTATAAGAAATGTATTTGCATCATCCCACCAATAAAATTTCTACAGTAAAAATATAATATTCAATCTTTTGTTCTAACAAAGTGTTAATAAATAGTCGATAAATTAAATCCTTAACTTAAATTCTTCAAACATTCTTTCCCTATCAAGTTCTAGAACCTTTTGCTAACTGGTCCAGTAGCCATTGAAGTGTCGAGTAATGCATATTCGCGCCTTTTATCTAACTCCACCATCCGGCCTAAACCTACAACACAAGATCAAAAAGTAATTTCATAGAGCATAATAACATAGTAATGAAAAAATGAGTAACATTATTATATTTAGAAATCTTACCCTCTCACAACTGGAACAAGATAAATCCTTCCAGAATCATCTCTGTCTCCTGGCTACCTAGTAAGTGATGGTGCATGCACTAGTGTGGGCGGATCTGAAGCACTGGATGGAGTACCTTCAAGCTGAAGATCCAATAACCTAATAGATCTAGTAGAATCACTATGTGAAGTTGCATGATTATTGCAGGAGGGTATCGATAATGGTAGATGTCTGGAGGGGCCAGCGGCCAGCGGATAGTACTGTGTTGGTTGTGGCACAGTATAGGAGAAGAATGATTCGGTGTACCCATGCAGTTGCCCCATATGCGTAAGAGTAGGAATCGAATCCTCAATGACCTAGAATATGAGGGTCGTGCTGTCGCGTCAGCAAATCGACCCTCAGATATATGAATACCCATAGGTCGTCTATAAACCAGAGGTTTTCTATTCTTCTTTGGTTTCGTAGTATCAACGTTTTCCTTTCCCTTGTCACCTCTACTTGATATCTTAATTAAGTTAAGTTAACAAGTAGTTAGTTCCTACAAAATGAATATATAAGAAAACATTCCAAGTAACTAATTTCAACTTACTAATTCACATTTCAAATAGCTCTAATACAACACGAGATATAGACAAGAATATTTTCATTACTATATAAATCATGGAAAAGTGGAAACAACAAACTTAAACGGTATGTTACATATCAATCTTAAACAAGAAACATAAAGGTAAACATATAGTACAAAGCATAAAGACATTAATAAATAATGAATACAACCTACACAACTAATCCTCCTCTTCAAAGACTCTCCACTAAACCATTCACCCTCTTCGGAGGTTTTGTCATCACCTACCCACTCAGTCTCTTCTTCCGCAATATTAACTTCTTCAAATATATTTTTGGGTAATTCAAATCATTCACTAATTCAACGTCCACTAGCTGGTGATCAATCTATATTTCATTTTGATATGCAGTCTCCAGCACATTCTTAACTTCCACCCTGCCTATAGGCTTTGTTTTGATTACAACCCACCAATCAGAATTGTCATTGCACAACGGATAAGGAGCATAATACACTTGTTTAGAATTTTGCGCTAGAACAAATGGATCGTAAATAGGATACGAGCTATTGTGCTTCACTTCAATGATGTTATGCTCCCTATGTACTCTTGTGCTTCTTATGCTTGGATCAAACCACTTACATCGAAAGAGGACAATTTTTTATTGGAAAACCAGCAAACTTCAGTTCTAAGATCTCGTGTATGATACCAAAGTAATCAATATCATCATCACCCTTAACCCAAACACCACTATTGTTTGTTTTCCTTGTTCTGAAGTGTTGTTCGGTGAAAAATTTAAACCTATTTACTTTGTATTAGGATATGGGATTAGCTTAAACTGGACCCAAAGAAATATCTCTCAAGAGCTGATCATATGTGCCTGCATTTGGTGAATGGTGTACCTAAAAATATTATACATATATATATATTAGCTGAGGAATGTGTAAATGTTTAAACTTTGTAGAAATATTAATACACTTACGAACCTCATTTTTAAACCACGTTGCAACATCCAACATGAGAAACACAATTTGTTTCTTTAAGATAATGAGTAAACAAATAAGATATGTTAAAATTTTAATCTCCTTACTTCAGAAAGGGCTCAATTTCCAGGCGATTCAGCATGACATACAAAATTGTTGACTTGTACTCCATAGGAGTGAGCCGAAGAGGTATGATCTTTTTAGCCTTACAACCAGATTGATTGAAAATTGATATCGGTTGCAAATGAGGCTCATTCACATCGACCTGATGATGATTCGATTGGTTTTTTGAACAAGCAACTTTATCACTAAAGTAGTATGAACAAAATTGAGAAGTTTCTCTTGCAAGATATACCTCGACTATAGAGCTTTCCACCCTATGTTTATTTTTGGGACCCCTTTTCAATTTTCCAATTGCCCGGTACAATGTTAAGGTTAGATGTTTACTATATTTAAAAAAGATATGTATGAATTTAAATATGTTGCAAATGCTTACCATTCGAATGGATACATCCACCTAGTTTGAACTGGACCGCCTAGACAAGCTTCGTGAACAAGGTGAATGGGAAGATGTTCCATCACATCAAAGAACGCTGGCAGGAAAATCTTCTCCAACTTGTTGGTGATAACAACAATATTACTTTTCATTCGCGCCAGATTTTCTTCTTTTAATGTGGTGGCTCATAAGTATTTGAAGAACAAACTGATCTCTGCTAATGGTTTCCATATGTTTTTAGGTAAACTAATAAAACCAATTAGAAGTAATTGTTCCATGAAAACATAAAAATCATGGATTTCCATTCCATGCAAGATTCCTTGTGTCATATCAACCCTCTTTCCCAAATTTGAGGCATATCCATCGGGCATCCTCGCTGGCTTTAGGCAAATTCTGAACTATTTCCCAGACGTCATGACCAGATAGCCTTGTATGTAGACCATCATATTCCCTTCTATTCCTTCTAAATGCATTCTTGAATCTTCTAAATTCATGATCAGGTGACAAAAGACAACGATGACAATCAAACCATGAATTTTTCCTGCCATGTCTCAATGTGAAAGATCTTATTTTTTCCATGCGGTATGGACAAGACAACTTTCCAACTATCATCCATCCAAACAATATTCCATAAGCAGGAAAATCATTAACAGTCTACATTAGAAATGCATGCAGATTGAAATTCTATTTATGAGAGATGTCCCAAGTTTCAACCCCCTCATGCCATAAAATTTGAAGTTCATCAATCAAATGTTGCAACTAGACATCTATTATGCTTTTTGGATTACGTGGGCTAGGAATAACACAATTCAGAAATATATAAGGACTAGTCATCAACAGTTCAGGAGGAAGATTATAATGAGTGATAAATATAGGCCAACATGAATATGGCGCACCACCAACTGAAAAGGGAGAGAACCCATCCGCACATAATCCCAATCGAATATTTCGTGGCTCAGCTGCAAAATCTGGATAAGTTGCATCAAAAGCTTCTAAGCCTCTCCATTAGATGGATGACACATAACACCAGTGGGCCTTCTATTTTCACTGTTTCATCTCATATGAGGAGCTGAGCTATTTGAAGCATACAACCTCTTCAACCTTGGTATAAGAGGTAAATAATGCCTCGTCTTAATAGCAATTTTATTTCCAGTAGAACCACGCTTATATCGAGAGTGCTGAAAAACATACAGAACTCTAGCTTAGCATCTTCCTTAAAGTATAACATGCAGCCATTTTCACAATAATCAATTCTAACCAAGGAGAGACCTAAATTTTACAACAATCTTTTTACCTTATAGAAAGAATCAGGAACCGCCAAGTCGGGGTCAACTAACTCTTTAATAAGGTCTATCATTGAGTCCATTCCTCCTTCAGCAATATTACAGTCAGATTTAATACTTAATAATCTAACAGCAACAGACAAACGAGAGTGCGAACACCCATCAAACAAAGGATGACTAGCAGCATGCAATTCTTTGTAGAAATTGCCCGCTTTGCTATTAGGAACATCTTCATCATTTTCCCTAAACTCAACCCCCGTGTTGCACCCCAAAATAATCGTACACTATTTCTATCATCCTAGTATCTTGATATTCATTATGCCCTGAGACCTACTACTTTCTCCAAAAACAAAGTTATTTTGTGCAACATCCCCATGAATGCCACACAATCTTAAAAAGTCCTCATAAAACCCCTTTCTATAAAGATGTTCCTTTACATATTCTTCACTTACAAGATTTATCCCATCAAATATAACACAAGGACAATGAATAACCTGATAACGTGTCCACATATCAAGTGTCTTAGCATGTTCAACAAATCTTTTGACACCTTTGACAAATTCCTCCTTAATACCCATTCTATTATCATTGTTTCATTGATATATCCAGCTATAATCAGATTCCATCTATGCAATCAATCAGATTCAACTAATTAGATTAAGTCATAAATATTTAACCATTTTCAAGCAACTAAGTGACCAACCAAACCACTTTAAAAAAAAAACAAATTCCCTTTAAAGTTTCTACACTTAACCATTTTCAAGCAACTAAGTGACCAACCAAACCACATTCAAAACCAAAAAAAATCCCTTTAAAGTTCCTACACTTAACCATTTTCAAGCAACTAAGTGACCTACCAAACCACATTCTAAACAAAAAAATTCCCTTTAAAGTTCCTACACTTAACCATTTTCAAGTAACTAAGTGACCTACCAAACCATATTCAAAACAAAAGATTTCCCTTTAAAGTTCCTACACTTAACCATTTTCAAGCAACTAAGTGACCTACCAAACAACATTCAAAACAAAAGAATTCCCTTTGAAGTTCCTACTCTTAACCATTTTCAAGTAACTAAGTGACCTACCAAACCACATTCAAAACAAAAAAAATTCATTTAAAGTTCCTACACTTAACTATTTTCAAGCAACTAAGTCACTTACCAAACCACATTCAACACAAAAAGATCCTCTTTAAAGTCCCTACACTTAACCATTTTCAACCAACTAAGTATCAATACAAAACCACATTCAAAACACAAAACTCCCTCCAAAGTCCCTAGACTTAACCATTTTCAAGCAACTAAGTATCAAAAGAAAACCACATTCAAACCACAAAATCCCCTTCAAAGTACCTAGACTTAACCATTTTCAAGCAACTGCATCACCTACCAAACCACTTTCAAAACAAAACAAATTCCCTTTAAAGTCCCTATACTTAACCATTTTCAACCAATTAAGTCACCAAACAAATCACATTCAAAACAAAAAAAAAACTTCAAAGTCCCTATACTTAACCATTTTCAAATGACTAAGTCACCTAACATACCACATTCAAAACAACAAAATCCTTTTTAAAATACCAACCAAATGATACAAGTTCAAGTTTACAATACAAGAAATAAGCAACAACAAGACCAACAAGATGTCAACAATAATGCTAGTGAATCGAACAAGGCCTCACACGGCTTCACTAGACTTTAATATGAATAATAACAAGAAGATAACAACAATGCTAGTGAATCGAACAAGGCCACACACGGCTTCACTAGACTTCAATATGAAAAATAACAAGGTTTCATTATAACAAATTAGAGAGAAGTCAACTTACCTTAGCGTGGCCTAAATTAAAGTGAAAGAGATAAGCGTTCACCGGAAAAATAGCAAAGCAATCCTTTTCCTGAATTCGGATTTTGTCAAACGGTCGCATCAAATTCCAAGCAACCCATTAGGTTGGTAGAATTAAAAAAATCTGATTATTACGCAAAATAACAAAGATCTTGGCATCCTTATTTTCTCGTATTTTAGCTTAAAATCACCATACACAAACCACTAACATACTAAAACTACAATGGAGTATCAATACAAATAAACCCTAAATTACTTGTTAAAACACACAAAGAGGGGAACTTTTAGCTAAAATTGAATCTTAAACTAACTAAAAGGAAATTTCCATCAAAAATTATGTAATGAAGCATAATAACTAAAATTGAATCTTCAACTAACTAACAGGAAATTTCTTCTACTAAAATTGAATCTTGAACTAACTAAAAAGAAATTTCCTGAACTAGAATTGAATCGTGAACTAACCAAAACTAAATTTCCATTACTTTTTTAACATCCAACTAACTAAAATTATATAAAGAAGCATAATAATTAGAACAAACATGAAAAATATATACTTTGAGCTAACTAAAATTACTACCAAAGAAATTTTAGTTACTACCAAATATGAAAAATATATACTTTGAGCAAACTAAAATACATACTTTAGCTAGTATCTAACAAGAAAAATAAAGAGTTAAAGTTTTTGGAACTTATCGGAGCTAGGGGCGGCGAAAATCGACGGCAATGGGTGGATTTATGGATTAGTGGGATTTAATTAATTTGGGGATCAGATTTCTCTTTTTGTAGGGGGGTGATTTGTTTTTTTTTATTAATAGGCTTAAAACAGAATGGGTCGGGTCGGGTCGGGTGGCTTTATTAAATTAATTTTTTTTTACTAATTAATGAAAACTGACCACTTGTGGTCGGTTTTCCAAAAATTATTTTTTTGAAAACCAAATACAAGTGGTCAATTTTCATTAATTAGTAAAAAAAATATTAATTAGTTAAATAATATTATAATTTAGTTAAAAAAAATTAATTAATTAATTAAGTTAATTAAAATTTTACAAAAATGATCAAAAAGTAAAATATAATTGTTCGACTTATTGTTATACAAATTATTATCGAAAAACAATCACATGTGCACAATTTTAATAAAATGATTAAATCATATAATTAATTATGTTGTCACTATATTAACGCAATGTGAATATGTACAAATCAGCCACCCATCCGGCTTCACGTTTCATTACTTTTTTTATATATTTATCTTGAGCCGAGGGTCTATCGAAAATTGCCTCTCTACTACTTCGGGGGTAGTGGTATGGACTGCGTATATTTTACCCTCCTCAGACCCTGCTATGTGGGAATACACTCGGCTTGTTATTGTTGTTGTTGTGTGAATATATACGAATTAGATACTTGGTAATTTATCAACATATTAACAGGACTAGTATATTTCCCTCAATAATATAATAATATCAATGAATTTTGTGAATTACAATATTTTATATATTTTTATGTATATATAAATATCGTAATTAAAAGCTAATTAGCCAAAAATTTATCGTAATTTGCAAAAGTTATTGATATATATATAAACCTCGCTCATAATACAACGTGTTAATTAAATAAATTATCGATTAAATGTGTTACGTTATTTGGCACGGTCGTTTAATGTTCTGTTTCTCTCCCCCTACGTCCTTCCACCCCCTCTCATATACCTCATAATACTAGTCTTACATTATTACAACTTCTAAAATATATGCGTGTCTACATTGACCGAAAATAGTATATCTATGCTTCCTCAATAGTTGGATATATATCAACGTATCAGTCAAACTATTTTGATATATAGATTCAGTTATCTAGTTTTTGATTACTCCATACGTCACTACATGAGACATATGTATATAAACATATATTCAATTGTCTATCATCTTTAAAATACGTACAACAAACATCACATATATGATTTTACTACCCTATAATAATATACAATGTATTTCACAAATACTCGAATGAATTATAGATTACATTATCTTATGTCATTAGTATACCTTTACTGTATAATATGTACATAGTATATATATATATATATACCTATACTATACATACACACATATATACACACTATCGACTATATCAAGTTCTAAATACATACTATATATATCACAAATAAGTACACAAGTATATTATTATCCAATAAAATAATGAAATGTGTTTGTTATACATACTCAGATGAGTGATCGATTAATTATATTTGATTAGCTTAATAAACTAGGCTTTGACTACATCGTTCATCAATTGATCACTACATCATACATAAATATCCAAAATTATATATATATATATACATATATATATATATACAGATATATATATATATACAGATATATATATACAGATATATATATATATATAAACTTTAGAATTCGTACTATATATATCACATCGACAAGTATATATTACCTTATAATAGAACACGTTCATTATATTCTGATGATTATCGGTTATATATTACATTATTATGCCTGTAAATACGTTCTATAAAATATCGTCTTTCAAATACGTACTATAAAGATCAGTTTTCATCTTTCAATTATATATACGGCAGATTTCAATGGTCTATCTCAACGGTATGATATATATATAAATACACACACACATATTCATTATATAAAGATTATGCATGTTCAACGTCATTTAACGTATGTATAAAGGAAAATATTTATTTTATATATTGAAATATAAGAAAAAGATAAAGATCACGTTATGCATAATAATTTGTATACTATATTTGATATATATTTTAGTGTAAGTTTTTTCACGTTAGATTGATTAGTTTTATTATTATTATATTGGTTACTGACTATATGTAATCAGTCTAATTTTAAAAAATAATAGTATATTAGATTATTTATTAATAAAGTAAATATATTATATTATATTATATTATATTATATTATATTATATTATATTATATTATATTATATTATATTATATTATGTTATGTTATGTTATGTTATGTTATGTTATGTTATGTATGTTATGTTATGTTATGTTATGTTATGTTATGTTATGTTATGTTATGTTATGTTATGTTATGTTATGTTATGTTATGTTATGTTATGTTATGTTATGTTATGTTATGTTATGTTATGTTGTTATGTTATGTTATGTTATGTTATGTTATGTTATGTTATGTTATGTTATGTTATGTTATGCTATGTTATGTTATGTTATTCTATGTTATGTTATGTTATGTTATGTTATGTTATCTTATGTTATCTTATGTTATATTATGTTATCTTATGTTATCTTATATTATGTTATGTTATATTATGTTATGTTATATTATGTTATGTTATGTTATGTTATGTTATGTTAAAACTAAATGGGATCTATTGAATCTACTCTTGCTTATGGTCCTGTATATTTTAATACTCAGCCAAATTTACAATTATCTTTGACTGATGTAAATATTCTTCATGCTTTAACACTAAATGTTAAAACTCATGGATATGATTATGCCCCTGGATCTGAACTAATAGGGTTATCTTACCGCATATATTATCGATTATTATCAACTCTAAATCCTAGATGTAAGTTGATTGATGATAATTCTGATTGCACTATGCTTATTGAGACTAATTTTATAAAATCTAGGGTTATTACCCGAAGACCTATTAGATGGTATGAAATTGATTTTCCCCAAACTTGGATTTTAAATTCGGTCACTTCCCCAAAACAATTGGTGGAGGATGTGACTAATTCAGAGTTAACGCAAGTAACTCAAAACTCTGATGGGAGAATTTGTCTACAATTTGATAGCAATCCTCCTGTCTACAGAAATTCTTTTTCTTTACCAAGGAGACTTCCTTCAATACATTATATTTCTCCTATCGAACCTGTTGAACCTAATTACGGACCATCTAGGAATCGAGCGGCATCCTTACATACTATAAATTCGGCAGATTCGCATGTTACACCTAAAGGTGTAGAAAAGATAAAAATCAACTCAAAAACGAATATAGTTCAAGATTTTGATAATGAAAATCCTACTCCATCTGAAATGGATTTTGACATCAACTCTGTTTAACCATGATTACACAACTTATTGATTTTAGTCCTGGTTCTCAGGCAAG
The DNA here is from genome assembly GCA_030864225.1 of Capsicum baccatum var. pendulum. Classification (NCBI taxonomy): domain Eukaryota; kingdom Viridiplantae; phylum Streptophyta; class Magnoliopsida; order Solanales; family Solanaceae; genus Capsicum; species Capsicum baccatum. Next base: position 178,378,752 of record CM061550.1, read on the forward strand.
AAAATATATCCAAAAGGAATTTTTTGCTGAAAAATGGAAAACTTTTAGGATATGGTTTTTTGAAACTTATACTCCTGATGAATTACGAAATATTTCAGAAGAATTTTATGAAATGTGTATTTTACATAATAAAATTATCTTTTTTGTCCCATGGTTTATGTCTGCATATTTGCCGTCATATGTCAAAATAATCGAAAGATCCTATCAAAATTCTGATGGTACGATTACTCAAGCACTTTATCCTCCTCAATCGTCCTTTATATTACCTAATAATACTGGCATGACTTTTTCTTCTTTCCAAAAATTTGTCAGTGAAGATGTTGCAAAAATTACTATCTCTGAAATAAATAACCTTATCGCCCAAAATAATTATTTGAGTCTTTATGTTAAGGTTCTTGGAGAACATATTTCCTCGCTTGATAAAAAACTTGACGAACTTATTGAGTTGGTTAACAAACTTAGTATCCAGATGAATTCCTCTAATATTCCTTCTACTTCCAAAACCACTGACGAAGAAGGATATATTCTATCTAAACCTTGTATTCAAAGACCTCCTGAAATAGAAAGATTTGAAAAGATTTCTCAATTAGACCAATTAGAAAATCTCTTAGACAAAAAATTCTCTCGTTTGAATATTCAACCTCTTAATATTTCTGATGATTTTGTACAAGATCTTGAGTCTAATTTTGCTGATAATATTGAATCTACTGCAAACCCTGGTGATATAATTTCTTTCGAACTAAATAAACTAAAAGGTATGATTAAAAAACAACCGGGAAAGAAATACGTTGATATTCCCCGTATGTCTACTGCGTATTATCCTCGCCCAACTCCTTAAGATGTTCTGATAGAGGAAAGGGAATGGAATCAAACAAATACTTCTTATAGTGGAGAAGCTATTTATGAATGGAATATTGACGGACTATCTGATCGACAGATCTCTATTCTTATTCATCGAATTTCCATGTATGCTACTATCACCACAGCCACTACTTCGCCAGAAAATTGGGCCAATCGTACTGACCAAACAATTTGTAAAATAATTGTTGCGGGCTTTAATGGCCAACTTCGAGGCTGGTGGGATAATTTCCTTGATGATACTAAACGCGAGGCTATTTTTAAGCCACCAATGATCAACCTGGAAAAGATAATCTAGGTCGATCACTTAAGGCAGGAAAATCTGATGTTGTCTATACCCTTATGCTTACGATTATTGAACATTTTGGAGGAAGATTTACTAATCAATATGAAAACATTAGAACTCTTCTTAATGGTTTAAAATGTAGACACTTAGGTGAATTTAGATGGTATAAAGACACCTTTCTTAGTAGGGTTATGGATTTACCCGAAAGTAAGTATGACCATTGGAAAGCTAAATTCATTGATGGCCTCCCACCTTTATTTGCTGAAAGAGTTAGAAAAACCCTTAGAGGATCCTATGGAGAAGTCTAGTAATCAGAAAAAACTTATGGTTAACATATTGTAGCTTGTACTCAAGAAGGCTTAGCCCTCTGTAACGAGTTAAAAGTAGCTAGACAAATTAAGCTTGATAAACTCCGAGAAAAATCTCAATTAGGAGACTTTTTGTAACACCCCGTAAAAGTCGTGCATGGATTAGCCTTTAATAGAGTGCTCTTAGACTTAAAAACTTGAAATTTTTTGTGAGTGTAATGAGGACTTAGTGTCATTTTAGCTGGCAATCTTCGGGATACAACTTTCAACCTTTCCGATATTCATTTTTAGATTTTCAAGTTGTGTTACGATCGGGCAAGCCCATAGTACATCTCGGATAAGTTTTGAAATTTTTCAGAATTCATAAGGCTGCGTTTGGATTTCAAAACAGTAGCAAAACGCATAGCCTATTGCCCAGTTTTCAGTATTTCTGGGTCAATTTCAAATAATCATAACTCCCTGTATATAATGAACTGTGTGAGCTATAATATATAAAACGAAAGATATTTGAGTCCTCTTTAAAATGAAGTTGGTTTCATCCAATTTGAATATATGAGTAAAAAGTTATAATCGATTTACTCCAGCCTATCAAACTGTCAACTGAGGGACAGATTTGACCTTAATTATTCCTTAGGGGTATTTTGGTCATCTTCCACCCTTATATATACCACCAACACGGGATTTAATCCCTCAAATACCATAATACACATACTTTTCCAAAATTGCTCAGGAATTCTCCTTAGGGTTTCAAAATAAAAGCCCAAATAGTTCAAGATTCGACCATAGGTTTTCGAAGACAATTACATATTCGGAATCACCAATCCGCAAGCTTAAAGAAACATCTATTATCCTTGGAAATAGAGGTACGCGGGGTTTTTCCTAAATTCTCATGGGCTTAAAAAAAATCATGTTTTAGAATGGGGTTTTAAATTATGTATATATATTTATGTATAAGATGTTTTAACATCATTGTTTTGGTCTTTTGACCATCTCCAAAGCGATTTGACAGTTTATATACATATATGAATAAATGTGTTTCAATTTTGAATACATGAACTTGCTAAAGACATTTGACCACCAGGTGTTTGATGAAATTTCTGCATGAATTGAACTTTAAGTTTCGGAATATGAAATCCTTTACATCAGTTACATGTTTTGGTGGTCTAAACTATGTTTTGAATGAAACCTCTTGCTTAATACATTATGGCTCAGAAAAATCATGACTTTCAATGTCTTGGTATGACGATACCAATTCAAACTAACGCCATATCAGACTCAGACTAACAGACATTTCAGACTTTCATGATTTTAGACATTCAGAATATTGCATGTACAGAAAAGGTTAAAAATGGGCATACAGAGATGTTAGGTGGTTCCTCGAAGAGGGCTTGTGTTCAAGCGACTCATTGCCTAAAACCGTAGTTTGCCGATCCGGGTATACTATTATGCGCTGACTTAAATGTCCTGTGGCGTATCAGACTCAGACACTCCAACCCTTGCGGCACACTTGGGTTGGGGGCTTCCCCGCCGAGTCAATGACGGATTCCATACAGCCCTTGGAATATCAAACTTGTAGCGGAATACCACCTAACTCAGAAGTAAAACACAGATCTTGATGTGAAATGAACAGGCAAGTTACATGTTTTCAGAAAGTGCCCATGTATTTTTTTGAAACAGTTTTATACATGATGTCTTGATGAAAAATTGCTTTCACTTAATATATATATATATGTGTGTATGTTCCATTATACTGTTTTTGGATTGCTTCACGTGCCAATACTTTTGTGTTGACCCCTCTCTCCTCCTTCCAGGTCCTGAGGCACAGTCTAGGGGTCCAGCTACTCAGTAGACATTCTCGAATTTGTAGACTTGATCTCGTAGTGGTGAGCCTTCTATTATTCGGAAGTCCTAATTATGTCAGACATTATCTTATTTATTATGTTTTTGGTTTACTGGGGGGCTTGTCCCAGTTTCTTTTCAGACAGATGTTTGTCTTCTTAGTAGATATTTCGCAGACTGATGTTAGATAGTATTATTCAGAAATATTGCAGAACTTGACCATGTATTCCGTACTCAGTTTCAATTCCGTATTTTATTATGATTACGAATGTTGTGCATGATAACCAGATAGAGAATGGGTGTTCCGGGCCTTCATGGTTCGGGATGCTCGTCACGGCTAGGGCCTAGGCTCGGGTCATGACAAACTTGGTATCAGAGCACGGTTCATGGTCCCAGGGTGTCTGCGAAATCGCGTTGGGTAGAGTCTTATTTATGGGTGTGTAGCGCGCCACACTTATAAGCAGGAGTCTACAAGACGTTTAGGAATGTCTCTCTTTCTTCATGTTCTAGTTCGTAAAACAGAGTCAGAATGTTCCTCCTTCATACTCTAATTCGTGCTATGGTGACGTCCATACGAAAGTAAAATCATCCCAAATTCTTTCCTTACTCTGATGTTCTCAGACCCATCACATTTTTAGGGTGAATCAAGTGCAGAAGTTTAGAGTCTAAATGGTATTGTCCCTTCAGATCGCGTCATATATGATCTTAAAATTGTGCAAGGACTTGAGAAGAGTTTGTTATTGCTTCAGAGTGTATGGGTTCCAGTGTGAACCTTGATCTTGATGAAATCATGCTTTTCAGCCTTCTGTATTGAGTATATTCGGCCATTTTCAGAAATTTATGTTGCAGATGTCATGCTTAAGGGAAAAGATGTGTAGTAGAAGTGTTGGAATTGTATTTCCACCCAAATAGTAGTATAAGTTAAAGTGTCGGTGTCATGACCTATCGGTAGCAAGTAGCGTGTGTGGATTGTATGATAATTTGTGGGGGAAATATTTGACTCAGATTTTTTTTTATCTATACAAAGTAAGATGTGTATTCTCAGATTATGGAATGTTGTGTGACAAGTTTCTATCTCTTGAAAATATTTTATCATCGTGTTGGTGAAACTAAAAAGTCTAGTGAAGCCGTGTGGGGCTCTTTCGATTCACTAGCATAGTTGCCTTTTCATTCTTCTTATTTTCTTGTTCAAACTACAAAAAAATCAAAGTCTAGTGAAGCCGTGTGAGGCCTATTTCGATTCACTAGCAATTTGTCCTTCAACGTGTGGTTCTTGTGTTGGTTGAATATATGTATAGCTGAATCTTTTTGCATGAGATAGAGTTGGTAATGAAGCGATTCATCCTTGTGTGTTAGTTTATTAGTAGAAGCCAGAGAAGGAGTTATTAGGCGAGGTGAATTGTCCTTTCTTGAAGTATGAAAATGGCTAGATTAGCCAATAGGTTATAAGTATAGACTCATGGTTGTTGTGGATTTTGAAGGTAGTGTAAATGTACGCTTAGGTAAGTAATTATGATGTGAGAAAGAAGTATAAGTAGATACGATTGTACGGGGTTATAATATAAGGATAAAGTTAACCATGTCTATTATGAGGCTTTAACCCCCTTGACCCTGTTTTCATTGGTAGTTGTAAACTAGTGTTACTTGTGAGAAGGTATGTAGTAGATTTTTGAGATATTTGGGTAGAATATCCCAATTTGATGTATTAGTATATTTATATTATGTTGCATTCTTCATTGGTGGTAAATGATTGATACTAAACTATAGGCTTGAATTTAAATGGATTGGTGGTAAATAGTGGCACGAGTTTGATGATGCATGTTTTGTGGGATTAAATTAGTAGGCTTGATGTGCTGAAATAGTACATGCTAATGGATTATGATAAGGAAAACCGTTAGGTCATGATCGATTATTGTGGTTATGAAGTTCTAGTGCACTAGTGTTTCGTGATGTTTATTTCATAGTTTCCAAGTGAAAATTTCGTGTAAGGTTGGGTTGTAAATCATGCATAGCACTAGATATTAAGTTTGAACAGTTGATGTCCATGAAGGTGGATGTGAAGATTTCTTGGTTAATGAATACTAGTTGTATAGAAGTGATCTAATAGACTTAAACGGTGCATGCAATAGAGTAAGTTTATTTGATTCGTAGTGGTGTATGATATTGCATGTATGATGTAGAAGTATGCCTAAGGTGACATGAGGTTGTGGCATTTTTCTAAGGCTATTACTTGTTGTGCGTGGCTAGTGGTACCATTGAATTGTTAAGTGGAGAAAGACTAGTTAGATGGTACATGGTGATCTAAATAGCCATGTTAAGGTGTTTTGATTGATAGTATTGGGCCTTTTGCGGTGATCTTGATTCTCATAGTAGAGGGATATAAATTTGGAGTCGCAATAGTGGTATGCTCTATAGAAAGAGATATGGTTCATCAAAGGCTTGGTGATATCCATGTTAAGTGTTAGCATCTAAGCTTGACTTTTGAAGGTTAAACTGATAGAGTAAGTGTGCAAGCATTATACTATGACTATTGGTGGCTAGAGAAAGATAGAGTGTATCCCGGAAGGTAGTCATTCGGGCTAAGTTCTATGATATGCATGTATTGTTATTTTTTTTTCAGACCCTAGAGTGTAGTAAGAGTAGTTCAGTTAGAATATGGTAAAAGATCTCCCAAACTCTAGATGATGACTTGAAGCTAAGGGGGGAGATGACAGAACGAATGACCAAGTAAGGCTCTCAGATTCTAGTAGTGATGCAGTATGATTTAGAACGTTAGAAAGTGAGGGTGAGACTCAACCCATTCTTATCTTAGTATTTTTCAGTGATCCCAATGCCTACTCAAGCTTTACGTTTCAGTTCCGTGATCATAGTTCGTGATTCCTGTATATGATAGAGAGTCACGTACTCTTCCAGTTCCAAGATAATGAGTTCTAGTTCATTCAAGTAGTCGGAATTACATTCCTTATGTTAGGAACTCTAGTTGAGGTCATGCAACTCATGACGCATGTACTCACTCTTTATAATGTGTTCAGTCCCATATAAAAATCTTCTCATGCTTCAGGGTCTTATGTTTTAACCTTTAAGTGTCCTCCCTATGCAGTGATAGTGGTGATGAAGTAAATGTTCTTGTTGATGGAAGATCATAGTACGTTTGTTTAGATAAGGACATAAGTATGAAGTAAGATTTGGGGCCAATCTTTGATACATTTGATGTTTAGTGGAAAAGTTTGTATGTGTATGTTTTTAGGATAGTGCGTGGGAGTTATATTGATAATAGTTTAGAAACTATGTTAAGTATGTATTTATGGGTGTTTGCCTTGAAGTTAACATGTGGTTATAAATTAGGCTTGAATGACGTTTTGGGATTGTAGTGGAAGGTTGCAATATGCATTAGCGACTTCATATTAAGAGCTCAGAGTAGTCATTAAAGTGGTAAGGCATGTTATGCTTAGAATGTGATCTTTAAAAGAGGTATAGAAGGTGGCATCATATGGTTTAGAATAATAGCGTGGTGTAGCATGTTGTATTTTTGTGACTTAGAGTTAGGCTTGATCGCGGGGTAAGGATTAAGCTATTTTAGACATTAGTAGAAAAATTTGTCAATGCTCATATGAGAAATTTAAGCTGAATTGAATGAATATCATATTTATAGGGAATAGTATAGTTAAGGGATATTCGGGAAGTGCGCTAAGACTGAAAGTAAGAAGTCGTATTGCCAAAGGTCTAAAAATTCTATCCTAATTTAGGAGTTATATGTCTATATTTCAGACTGTAGAGTAGAGTTAATGTTGTGATTTCCTCAGTTGGATGTCTTGTGTAATCCATACCCAAGATTCGTGGCTCCGTATTACTGTTAGAACTTCTTTAGAGAGAGTGTTGAAGAGATACTCCAGTTAAGTATGAAAGTCCAGCATAATTCAATCTGTATAGTCAGTAAGTCAGTTTAACAGGCAGATTCGCATGACTTGTTTTCTCGTCTTTTCATTTATTCATGCTACCCGAAATCTCAGACATGCTACTATTCCAAGATAGAGTATACCAGTAGTTGCGATTATAGCTCAGTTCATGTGTCATGCGTTAGATTCAGATTCCAGATGTTCAGTTAAGATTCAATTTCTAGGTGCCTAGTGCATCGCCTTAATTTTTTTTTCCGAGTATCTTAATGAATTAAGCATTCATAGAGGGACATAGTGTCCCAAGGGGGAGATACCTCATTCAGTTGCATGTATAGATTCTTATTACAAGCCTTGCACCAGTTATCATTGCGTAATCAGTCATACATTCATACGTTAGTCCAGCCAGATATGCGTGCATTAAAAATGCATGTTCAATAGAAAAAGTTCAGCTTATCAGTGTATTTAGTCCTGCATTCATGAGAACAACTCAAGGACAGATCCATGCATCAGATATGCATGTTCATTATGAGAATTCAGCTTATGAATAGCTTCAGTCGTGTATTCCATGCATCAGATATGCGTGTCTGATATAAGAATTCAAAATATCAGTAGTTCCAGCCATATGGTCATGTTTCAAATCAATGTATTCTTTATTAAAGAACATGTCGTGTCCGCGTAATTCTATATCTTTAAGGCTTCAACAAGTTCCTATCCATCATTCGAGGATGAATGATCCCAAGGGGGAGATAATGTAACACCCCGTAAAAGTCGTGCATGGATTAGCCTTTAATAGAGTGCCCTTAGACTTAAAAACTTGAAATTTTTTGTGAGTGTAATGAGGACTTAGTGTCATTTTAGCTGTCAATCTTCGGGATACAACTTTTCAACCTTTTCGATATTCGTTTTTAGATTTTCAAGTTGCGTTATGATCGGGCAAGCTCATAGTACATCTCGGATAAGTTTTGAAATTTTTCGGAGTTCATAAGGCTGCGTTTGGATTTCAAAACAGTAGGAAAACGCATAGCCTATTGCCCAGTTTTCAGTATTTCTGGGTCAATTTCAAACGATCATAACTACCTGTATATAATGAACTGTGTGAGCTATAATATATAAAACGAAAGCTATTTGAGTCCTCTTTAAAATGAAGTTGGTTTCATCCAATTTGAATATATGAGTAAAACGTTATAATCGATTTACTCCAGCCTATCAAACTGTCAACTGAGGGACAGATTTGACCTTAATTGTTCCTTAGGGGTATTTTGGTCATCCTCCACCCCTATATATACCAACAACACGGGATTTAATCCCTCAAACACCATAATACACATACTTTTCCAAAATTGCTCAAGAATTCTCCTTAGGGTTTCAAAATAAAAGCCCAAATAGTTCAAGATTCGACCTTAGGTTTTTGAAGATAATTACATATTCGGAATCACCAATATGCAAGCTTCAAGAAACATCTATTATCCTTGGAAATAGAGGTACGAGGGGGTTTTCCTAAATTCTCATGGGCATAAAAAAAATCATGTTTTAGAATGGGGTTTTAAATTATGTATATATATTTATGTATAAGATGTTTTAACATCATTGTTTTGATCTTTTGACCATCTTCAAAGCGATTTGACAGTTTATATACATATATGAATGAATGTGTTTCAATTTTGAATACATGAACTTGCTAAAGACATTTGACCACCAGGTGTTTGATGAAATTTCTGCATGAATTGAACTTTAAGTTTCGGAATATGAAATCCTTTACATCAGTTACATGTTTTGGTGGTCTAAACTATGTTTTGAATGAAAGCTCTTGCTTAATACATTATGGCTCAGAAAAATCATGACTTGCAATGTCTTGGTATGACGATACCAATTCAAACTAACGCCTTATTAGACTCAGACTAACAGACATTTCAGACTTTCATGATTTTAGACATTCAGAATGTTGCATGTACAGAAAAGGTTAAAATGGGCATACAGAGATGTTAGGTGGTTCCCCGAAGAGGGCTGGTGTTCAAGCGACTCATTGCCTAAAATCGTGGTTTGCCGACCCGAGTATAGTATTATGCGCTGACTTAAATGTCCTGTGGCGTATCAGACTCAGACACTCCAACCCTTGCGGCATACTTGGGTTGGGGGCTTCCTCGCCGAGTCAATGGCGGATTCCATACAGCCCGTGGAATATCAAACTTGTAGGGGAATACCACCTAACTCAGAAGTAAAACACAGATCTTAATTTGAAATGAACAGGCAGGTTACATGTTTTCAGAAAGTGCCCATGTATTTTTCTGAAACAGTTTTATACATGATGTCTTGATGAAAAATTGCTTTCACTTTACATATATATATATATATATATATATATGTTCCATTATACTATTTTTGGATTGCTTCGTGTGCCAGTACCTTTGTGCTGACCCCCCCTCCTTCCAGGTCCTGAGGCACAGTCTAGGGGTCCAGCTACTCAGTAGACATTCTCGGATTTGTAGACTTGATCTCGCAGTGGTGAGCCTTCTATTATTTGGAAGGCCTAATTATGTCAGACATTATCTTATTTATTATGTTTTTGGTTTACTGGGGCCTTGTCCCAGTTTCTTTTCAGACAGATGTTTGTGTTCTTAGTAGAGATTTCGCAGACTGATGTCAGATAGTATTATTCAGAAATGTTGCAGAACTTAACCATGTATTCCGTACTCAGTTTCAATTCCGTATTTTATTATGATTACGAATGTTGTGCATGATAACCAGATAGAGAATGGGTGTTCCGGGCCTTCATGGTTCGGGATGCTTGTCACGACTAGGGCCTAGGCTCGGGTCGTGACACTTTTGAAAGCAATTTGGTATGGATAAACCTTTAGCGCGAAAACCCCAAAGATATTCCAATAAATCCTATAAAAATAAACGTTCTAGGCATAGACCCAAAGAAGAACGAGAAGCTAGAAAAGCATTTCCAAAATCTACCAGATTCACAAAAAATAGATCAAAAAAGGAGTTAGCTAAAATTAAGTGCTATAAGTGTAACCAGTACGGCCATATAGCTCCAAACTGCAAATTGCAAAAACTAAAATCCTTAGGACTTTTTGAAGAAGTTCATGACCAAGTTTACAATTTATTGTATACCTTTGATTCTAAGTCTAATTCTACATCTGAAAATGATTTTGAATTACCCGATTCTGACAGTGAGCTCGTTCAGGGTAATAGATGTAATGACTGTGATAACGATGTTTGTCATTTTTATGAAATGATCTATAAACTTCAAGCACAGTTCGAAGACCTTGATTTAAATATTCAAACTCCTACTGCTGAAAAAATGTCCTTGAAATACTCTAAGAAGTTACTGATGAAAAACTGCGTGAAAAAATTCTCAATTTTGCTACTCAAAAAACTTCTGCTCATACTAGTATTTCTAAAGATAACTCTTTTGATAATCATCACATGTCTTATTCCTTAGCTGAAGTTAATCGTCATCTTGCTTTAAGTAAAACCCCAGGTAGAGATACTACCTTTGATGATTTAAAAATCGAAGTTGAGCAATTGAAAAAGGAGATTATTTCCTTAAAACAAAATCAGATGATCTCCGATCATAGAATTTTGAAAATCGAAGAAAAAATAGATGTCCCAAAAAATTCTTCAAAAGGAAAAGAAAAGGATTTGGACTATTCTGAAAATTCTGAAAATTTTGAAATTGATAAATTTAGTCCAGCAGAAGATTTGAAAAGAGATTATTTCTTGGGAATAATGCAAATAGTTATTGCTCATAAATGGTATATAAATTGCACTATTTTAATAAATAAGGAATTTTTCATCACTAATATTGCTATGATTGATGGTGGTGCTGATGTTAGTTGTGTTCAAGAAGGATTAATCCCAACTAAGTATTTTGAAAAAACTACTCATATCATAAGGTCTGCAACTGGTCATACTCTTGATATCAATTATAAATTGCCTAATACTCTTATCTGTCGAGACAAAGTCTGTATTCCCCATTTCTTCTTTTTAGTAAAGAATCAACTATATCCTCCTATTATTTTAGGAACACCTTTCATAAATGCTATTTACCCCTATACACATATTGATGCAAATGGTTTCAAGGCTACTTATAAGAATAAACAAATTTCTTATCCTTTGGTTACTCATCCTATAACAAGAGATATAAATGCCCTTATCAATATGAAACAAACGCACATTAATTTTTTACAATTAGAATTAATGAGTATTAATATTTTTGATACTTTAAAATCAGTAAAAGTCCAAGAAAAAATAAAAATGATTTCTAATCAATTGATTCTTGACATTTGTGCTGATCATCCAAATGCTTTCTAGAATAGAAAAAAACATATTGTTTCTCTTCCCTATAAGAGTGACTTCAGCGAAGAAAAAATTCCAACAAAATCTCGACCCTGTCAAATGAATACAGAATTAGTAGAATTCTGTAAAACGGAAATTGATAGTCTTCTACAATTCTCTTTGGTCTTGTACAACTTTTTATGTTAATAGTGCTGCTGAAAAAGAATGAGGAGTACCTCGATTAGTTATCAATTATAAACCCCTGAATAAAGTTTTAAAATGGATTAGATATCCTATACCAAATAAAAGAGACTTACTTTCCAGATTATATGACGCTAATATATTTTCTAAATTTGATTTAAAATCTAGTTATTGGCAAATTCAAATTGATAAAAGACATACTTATAGAACTGTTTTTAATGTCCCTTTCGGACAATATGAATGGAATGTTATGCCATTTGAATTAAAAAATGCTCCTTCTGAATTTCAAAAAATTATGAATGACATTTTTAATCCGTATATGGATTTTATCATCGTCTATATAGATGATATTCTTGTATTCTCAAAAACTCTTGAATCTCATTTCAAGCATTTGCATACTTTTAAGCAAATTATTATTCAAAATGGTTTAGTCATCTCCAAACCCAAGATAAGTTTGTTTCAAACTAATATTACATTTTTGGGACACAATATTTCCCAAGGCTCTATTGAGCCCATTCAACGAGTGCTAGAATTTGCTAAGAAATTCCCCGATGTTATTACGGATAAAAAGCAACTACAAAGGTTTCTCGGTAGTCTTAACTATATTTCTCCTTTTTACAAAAATTTATCTAGGGATTTAGCCCCTTTATATGATCGACTAAAAAAAGATCATAAAACTCCTTGGACTCAAGTCCTCACAGATTTAGTAAAAATAATTAAAAACCGAGTTCAAACTCTTCCGTGTACGTCCCTTGCAAATCCTAACTGGTTGAAAATCGTTGAAACTGACGCTTCTAATATAGGATATGGTGGAATACTTAAACAAGTCAATCCCCATACAAAAGCAGAATGTTTGATCCAATTTTATTCTGGTAAATGGACTGAAAGCCAGAAAAAATACGCCACTGTAGCCCATGAAATGCTAACTATTGTGAAATGTGTTTTAAAATTCCAAGATGATTTGTATAATCATAAATTTATAATTAGGACTGATTCTCAATCCGTTAAATTTATGTTTAGTAAAGACTTCAAACATGATGCTTCTAAGTTAATATTTGCGCGATGGCAAGCTCAATTAGCTTCGTTTGACTATGAAATTCAATATAAAAAGGGTAGTGAAAATTCTTTGCCTGATTTTTTATCTCGAGAATATCTGACATGAGTTTTTACACCTATTTCCTCTCTGAAAAAACTATAATTACTATTATCAAATGAATTCCTTTAAATGAAGATATTCATTTTCTTATCTTAGAAACTTTAATTAATCGCTTAATAGAAGAAGATTTATTCTTTAACCACAACGAATTCATTGATAAGGAAATCTATTGGTTTGATATTAACTTAAGTGATTAATGCTTACAGAATAATGAAGTTCTTTCTACACTTCTTCTCTACAAAGTTCTTAATCACCTTTATAAAGGCAGCTCCACTAAATATGGATTTACACATGCTCATTTTAAGAAAAGTCATTGATGATCTTATTACCAAAGGCACAGTTTATGAAGATCTCTGTGAATATATGTCATGGTATGCTGATCAAATTCCTGATAACTGATGCAGCATGGATCCCCCTTGGCAGCTAGCCAAAGAAAGAGGACGAGGGGGGAGAAATCAAAATTCTTCATATCAAGGCGGAAGAACAATTCCTTCATATTTTGATTGAAGAAATTCTGCATATAGCTCTGCAAGTTTTAATTTTCCTGTATTACAACAAGGGAATAGAACTTTAATTAATACAAAAATTCCTCGCGATGAATCATCTTCATAAAAAACTAAGAATATTGGTTCTTCTATACATTTAGAAGATATCCCTGAAACTCATCCATTATTCAAACAATTGCAATATTAATTATCTGATCAACAAAAAACTGCAGATTCTTTTGCATCCATTGTTCAAGAAAACACTGAAGATAAGCCTTCATATGAAAAACTAGAGGCTAGAGAACTTATTTTATATATTGAAAATCAGCATATTCCTGCACAAGAAAATTTGGAAGAAGCCTGGAGAATACTCAAGAACTATCTTATTGCCAATGTCTATTTTACTGGAGAATCTTACAAAACTCGAACTTATTATGAACACATTCTCGTGCAGACATTCAGTGCAACCTTTGACCACAGTCCCCTCGGTGAAACTACCCCAGGAGTACATGGATACTCCAAAATGGTAATTAAAAAACTTATTCCCATTGAAGATTGGGGCATTTCGTCAATGACACAACGATCTATACCAATGGGGCCTATGGGTCAAACTCTTGCTAATTTTACTTATTGGGATTATATCAAAGGCTTTTCTCAAGTATTATATTATAACAATTACAAGCACAAACACACCTGGTTCATAAAGATCTGTTCTAAAGTATTTGAAAAACCCATTCCAAACTGGTTTATTCAGTGGTGGACTCATCATGGACCTACGGTTAAAATACTACCGCCAGATAGAAGGCATTCAGTTTTTATTTTATTTTCTCTTTCTAAAAACTCTCCACTCTCTAGCATCTCTCTGTAATATATTGAATAAACAAGAAGTTGCTACTAATTTTAGTCTGATTATTGGTTGTGCAGGTACATATCTTGTTACTACTTGTATTAATTTACTTAAGCTTCTACCATAATCACGCCGTGACTATGTCCGGCTAAAAAATTTCTTATATCCATGTTAAAAATCTAACTTCACTGACATGTTATCTATGAAAGCTCCAGACTCTATCTAGATATAAAAGAATCTTTGGAATTTCTTGACTTGGTTCCAAAATGGAGGTACAGTCGAGTTTAATACACTTATGTTAGCCTTGTCTCTGTGACTCCGTCTAGTAAGTTGTGCCTTTTAAGTCCGTATTGTTATTGTTGAGAAAAGGGAGAATTTTGCACAATTAGAACTTCTAGACACACAGGTTTAGCATAAGGTTATTAAATCTCTGACAGGCCCCATGTTTGGGTAAAAGAGTGTCCATACAGTCATAAATTACTTAAGATTCTTTTCTATTTTGGTTGGTGCTTTGGTTCTGTCTTTCGACTGAGGCTTAATCCGATATTATTATATGGTCTGGTAGGCTGAGTGGCAAACCCCAGCCTAAGAGATAATATGGATTTTTTGATAAAATAAAACACAAACAAATTATTAAAACAACTGAACAATATCTTGCTTTAAATGCTGATGAACAGACTATTCAACTCCTAAATAAGCGCGATATTGATATTTTTAAACGTAATTATAACTATATGCATATTGGTTTAGTATAAATTGCCTTTCGGCCTATAACCTTAAAGGGTCTTCCCGAAACTTTTTTAGCAGCTTTGCGTGATGCTAGAAATTTGAACTTTAGAAAATCCTTAATGGGATCTAATGAATCTACTCTTGCTTATGGTCCTGTATATTTTAATACTCAGCCAAATTTACAATTATCTTTGACTGATGTAAATATTCTTCATGCTTTAACACTAAATGTTAAAACTCATGGATATGATTATGCCCTTGGATCTGAACTAATAGGGTTATCTTACCGCATATATTATCGATTATTATCAACTCTAAATCCTAGATGTAAGTTGATTGATGATAATTCTGATTGCACTATGCTTATTGAGACTAATTTTATAAAATCTAGGGTTATTACCCGAAGACCTATTAGATGGTATGAAATTGATTTTCCCCAAACTTGGATTTTAAATTCGGTCACTTCCCCAAAACAATTGGCGGAGGATGTGACTAATTCAGAGTTAACGCAAGTAACTCAAAACTCTGATGGGAGAATTTATCTACAATTTGATAGAAATCCTCCTATCTACAGAAATTCTTTTTCTTTACCAAGGAGACTTCCTTCAATACATCATATTTCTCCTATCAAACCTGCTGAACCTAATTACGGACCAGCTAGGAATCGAGCGGCATCCTTACATACTATAAATTCGGCAGATTCGCATGTTACACCTAAAGGTGTAGAAAAGATAAAAATCAACTCAAAAATGAATATAGTTCAAGATTTTGATAATGAAAATCCTACTCCATCTGAAATGGATTTTGACATCAACTCTGTTTAACCATGATTACACAACTTATTGACTTTAGTCCTGGTTCTCAGGCAAGAAAATATATTCAAAAGGAATTTTTTGCTAAAAAATGGAAAACTTTTAGGACATGGTTTTTTTAAACTTATACTCCTGATAAATTACGAAATATTTCAGAAGAATTTTATGAAATGTGTATTTTACATAATAAATTTATCTTTTTTGTACCATGGTTTATGTCTGCATATTTGCCATCATATGTCAAAATAATCGAAAGATCTTATCAAAATTCTGATGGTACGATTACTCAAGCACTTTATCCTCCTCAATCGTCCTTTATATTACCTAATAATACTGGCATGACTTTTTCTGCTTTCAAAAAATTTGTCAGTGAAGATGTTGGAAAAATTACTATCTCTGAAATAAATAACCTTATCGCCCAAAATAATTATTTGGGTCTTTATGTTAAGGTTCTTGGAGAACATATTTCCTCGCTTGATAAAAAACTTGATGAACTTATTGAGTTGGTTAACAAACTTAGTATCCAGATGAATTCCTCTAATATTCCTTCTACTTCCAAAACCACTGACGAAGAAGGATATATTCTATCTAAACCTTGTATTCAAAGACCTCCTGAAATAGAAAGATTTGAAAAGATTTCTCAATTAGACCAATTAGAAAATCTCTTAGACAAAAAATTCTCTCGTTTGAATATTCAACCTCTTAATATTTCTGATGATTTTGTACAAAATCTTGAGTCTAATTTTGCTGATAATATTGAATCTACTGCAAACCCTGGTGATATAATTTCTTCCGAACTAAATAAACTAAAAGGTATGATTAAAAAACAACCGGGAAATAAATACGCTGATATTCCCCGTATGTCTACTGCGTATTATCCTCGCCCAACTCATCAAGATGTTATGATAGAGGAAAGGGAATGGAATCAAACAAATACTTCTTATAGTGGAGAAGCTATTTATGAATGGAATATTGACGGACTATCTGATCGACAGATCTCTATTCTTATTCACCGAATGTCCATGTATGCTATTATCGCCACAGCCACTACTTCGCCAGAAAATTGGGCCAATCGTACTGACCAAACAATTTGTAAAATGATTGTTGCGGGCTTTACTGGCCAAGTTTGCGGCTGATGGGATAATTTCCTTGATGATATTAAACGCGAGGCTATTTTTAATGCCACCAATGATCAACCTGGAAAAGATAATCTAGGTCGATCACTTAAGGCAGAAAGATCTAATGCTGTCTATACCCTTATGCTTACGATTATTGAACATTTTGGAGGAAGATTTACCTATCAATATGAAAACATTAGAACTCTTCTTAATGGTTTAAAATGTGGTACGGATAAACCTTTAGCGCGAAAACCCCAAAGATATTCCAATAAATCCTATAAAAATAAACATTCTAGGCATAGACCCAAAGAAGAATGAGAAGCTAGAAAAGCATTTCCAAAATCTACCAGATTCACAACAAATAGATCAAAAAGGGAGTTAGCTAAAATAAAGTGCTATAAGTGTAACCAGTACGGCCATATAGCTCCAAATAGCAAATTGCAAAAACTAAAATCCTTAGGACTTTTTGAAGAAGTTCATGACCAAGTTTACAATTTATTGTATACCTCTGATTCTAAGTCTAATTCTACATCTGAAAATGATTTTGAATTACCCGATTCTGACAGTGAGCTCGTTCAGGGTAATAGATGTAATGACTGTGATAACGATGTTTGTCATTTTTATGAAATGATCTATAAACTTCAAGCACAGTTCGAAGACCTTGATTTAAATATTCAAACTCCTACTGCTGAAAAAATGTCCTTGAAATACTCTAAGAAGTTACTGATGAAAAACTGCGTGAAAAAATTCTCAATTTTGCTACTCAAAAAACTTCTGCTCATACTAGTATTTCTAAAGATAACTCTTTTGATAATCATCACATGTCTTATTCCTTAGCTGAAGTTAATCGTCATCTTGCTTTAAGTAAAACCCCAGGTAGAGATACTACCTTTGATGATTTAAAAATCGAAGTTGAGCAATTGAAAAAGGAGATTATTTCCTTAAAACAAAATCAGATGATCTCCGATCATAGAATTTTGAAAATCGAAGAAAAAATAGATGTCCCAAAAAATTCTTCAAAAGGAAAAGAAAAGGATTTGGACTATTCTGAAAATTCTGAAAATTTTGAAATTGATAAATTTAGTCCAGCAGAAGATTTGAAAAGAGATTATTTCTTGGGAATAATGCAAATAGTTATTGCTCATAAATGGTATATAAATTGCACTATTTTAATAAATAAGGAATTTTTCATCACTAATATTGCTATGATTGATGGTGGTGCTGATGTTAGTTGTGTTCAAGAAGGATTAATCCCAACTAAGTATTTTGAAAAAACTACTCATATCATAAGGTCTGCAACTGGTCATACTCTTGATATCAATTATAAATTGCCTAATACTCTTATCTGTCGAGACAAAGTCTGTATTCCCCATTTCTTCTTTTTAGTAAAGAATCAACTATATCCTCCTATTATTTTAGGAACACCTTTCATAAATGCTATTTACCCCTATACACATATTGATGCAAATGGTTTCAAGGCTACTTATAAGAATAAACAAATTTCTTATCCTTTGGTTACTCATCCTATAACAAGAGATATAAATGCCCTTATCAATATGAAACAAACGCACATTAATTTTTTACAATTAGAATTAATGAGTATTAATATTTTTGATACTTTAAAATCAGTAAAAGTCCAAGAAAAAATAAAAATGATTTCTAATCAATTGATTCTTGACATTTGTGCTGATCATCCAAATGCTTTCTAGAATAGAAAAAAACATATTGTTTCTCTTCCCTATAAGAGTGACTTCAGCGAAGAAAAAATTCCAACAAAATCTCGACCCTGTCAAATGAATACAGAATTAGTAGAATTCTGTAAAACGGAAATTGATAGTCTTCTACAATTCTCTTTGGTCTTGTACAGCTTTTTATGTTAATAGTGCTGCTGAAAAAGAATGAGGAGTACCTCGATTAGTTATCAATTATAAACCCCTGAATAAAGTTTTAAAATGGATTAGATATCCTATACCAAATAAAAGAGACTTACTTTCCAGATTATATGACGCTAATATATTTTCTAAATTTGATTTAAAATCTAGTTATTGGCAAATTCAAATTGATAAAAGACATACTTATAGAACTGTTTTTAATGTCCCTTTCGGACAATATGAATGGAATGTTATGCCATTTGAATTAAAAAATGCTCCTTCTGAATTTCAAAAAATTATGAATGACATTTTTAATCCGTATATGGATTTTATCATCGTCTATATAGATGATATTCTTGTATTCTCAAAAACTCTTGAATCTCATTTCAAGCATTTGCATACTTTTAAACAAATTATTATTCAAAATGGTTTAGTCATCTCCAAACCCAAGATAAGTTTGTTTCAAACTAATATTACATTTTTGGGACACAATATTTCCCAAGGCTCTATTGAGCCCATTCAACGAGTGCTAGAATTTGCTAAGAAATTCCCCGATGTTATTACGGATAAAAAGCAACTACAAAGGTTTCTCGGTAGTCTTAACTATATTTCTCCTTTTTACAAAAATTTATCTAGGGATTTAGCCCCTTTATATGATCGACTAAAAAAAGATCATAAAACTCCTTGGACTCAAGTCCTCACAGATTTAGTAAAAATAATTAAAAACCGAGTTCAAACTCTTCCGTGTACGTCCCTTGCAAATCCTAACTGGTTGAAAATCGTTGAAACTGACGCTTCTAATATAGGATATGGTGGAATACTTAAACAAGTCAATCCCCATACAAAAGCAGAATGTTTGATCCAATTTTATTCTGGTAAATGGACTGAAAGCCAGAAAAAATACGCCACTGTAGCCCATGAAATGCTAACTATTGTGAAATGTGTTTTAAAATTCCAAGATGATTTGTATAATCATAAATTTATAATTAGGACTGATTCTCAATCCGTTAAATTTATGTTTAGTAAAGACTTCAAACATGATACTTCTAAGTTAATATTTGCGCGATGGCAAGCTCAATTAGCTTCGTTTGACTATGAAATTCAATATAAAAAGGGTAGTGAAAATTCTTTGCCTGATTTTTTATCTCGAGAATATCTGACATGAGTTTTTACACCTATTTCCTCTCTGAAAAAACTATAATTACTATTATCAAATGAATTCCTTTAAATGAAGATATTCATTTTCTTATCTTAGAAACTTTAATTAATCGCTTAATAGAAGAAGATTTATTCTTTAACCACAACGAATTCATTGATAAGGAAATCTATTGGTTTGATATTAACTTAAGTGATTAATGCTTACAGAATAATGAAGTTCTTTCTACACTTCTTCTCTACAAAGTTCTTAATCACCTTTATAAAGGCAGCTCCACTAAATATGGATTTACACATGCTCATTTTAAGAAAAGTCATTGATGATCTTATTACCAAAGGCACAGTTTATGAAGATCTCTGTGAATATATGTCATGGTATGCTGATCAAATTCCTGATAACTGATGCAGCATGGATCCCCCTTGGCAGCTAGCCAAAGAAAGAGGACGAGGGGGGAGAAATCAAAATTCTTCATATCAAGGCGGAAGAACAATTCCTTCATATTTTGATCGAAGAA
This sequence comes from Capsicum baccatum var. pendulum, assembly GCA_030864225.1. Lineage (NCBI taxonomy): Eukaryota > Viridiplantae > Streptophyta > Magnoliopsida > Solanales > Solanaceae > Capsicum > Capsicum baccatum. Next base: position 178,399,112 of record CM061550.1, read on the forward strand.
ATTCTGCATATAGCTCTGCAAGTTTTAATTTTCCTGTATTACAACAAGGGAATAGAACTTTAATTAATACAAAAATTCCTCGCGATGAATCATCTTCATAAAAAACTAAGAATATTGGTTCTTCTATACATTTAGAAGATATCCCTGAAACTCATCCATTATTCAAACAATTGCAATATTAATTATCTGATCAACAAAAAACTGCAGATTCTTTTGCATCCATTGTTCAAGAAAACACTGAAGATAAGCCTTCATATGAAAAACTAGAGGCTAGAGAACTTATTTTATATATTGAAAATCAGCATATTCCTGCACAAGAAAATTTGGAAGAAGCCTGGAGAATACTCAAGAACTATCTTATTGCCAATGTCTATTTTACTGGAGAATCTTACAAAACTCGAACTTATTATGAACACATTCTCGTGCAGACATTCAGTGCAACCTTTGACCACAGTCCCCTCGGTGAAACTACCCCAGGAGTACATGGATACTCCAAAATGGTAATTAAAAAACTTATTCCCATTGAAGATTGGGGCATTTCGTCAATGACACAACGATCTATACCAATGGGGCCAATGGATCAAACTCTTGCTAATTTTACTTATTGGGATTGTATCAAAGCCTTTTCTAAAGTATTATATTATAACAATTACAAGCACAAACACACCTGGTTCATAAAGATCTATTCTAAAGTATTTGAAAAACCCATTCCAAACTGGTTTATTCAGTGGTGGACTCATCATGGACCTACAGTTAAAATATTACCGCCAGAATATTCCTCTTTATACTACTCATGGAAAAAATCCTTCCCTTTCTTAACTGAACTATATCTTTCTGATCACATTTGTAAAATTGATACTATCGACCAAATGTATTTTTATATCGAATTTTCTATTCCTTGGATTCATCGATGGTCCTTGGAAATAGGCTGTGACGCCCACCAAATTCCTGCTCTATATCAAACATTTTATTGTAATTTTGGGGATAAACTACTTTAAAGAGACCCAGAAACAAAGGTCGCTTACGGTCATGATCAACGGGAAGAAATAATCCAGAAGATTGTTGAATATGAAAAAACTCCCAAAAGGTCAATTCTAGTTGAAGATAAAAATCTTAACTATGTTTCCAGATGAATTTCTGCCCATGAAGGAAATAAAATGCAATTGATAGAAGAATATTTATCTTAAGTACGAGATAAATTACTTCAAATTGTTGAGCAAAATTTAGATGTCTCAATGAATTGCACAGATGCAAATACAAAAGATATTACCGATTCCCAACCACCAGAAGTTCTGATAGAAGAAGAAGAGATTGAAAAAGCTGAAGCCTTCATCAAAAAATGGAAAGGAAAAGACAAGACATGACATGACTATTTGATAAAAATCTCTGTTGTAACAGTAAAAACACTATGCACAGGGCCCCACATATTACTGTGCAAGATTCTTTTTACTATTATTTATAGGTGCCTCATTCTCAGATAAGAGGCATTCAGTTTTTCTTTTAGTTTCTCTTTCTAAAAACTCTCCACTCTCTAGCATCTCTCAGTAATAGATTGAATAAACAAGAAGTTGCTACTAATTTCAGTCTGATTATCGATTGTGTAGGTACATATCTTTTTACTACTTGTATTAATTCACTTAAGCTTCTACCATAATAACACCGTGACTATGTCCGACTAAAAAATTTCTTATATCCATGTTAAAAATCTAACTTCACTGATATGTTAACTAGGAAAGCTCCAGACTCTATCTAGATATTAAAGAATCTTTGGAATTTCTTGACTTGGTTCCAAAATGGAGGTACAGTCGAGTTTAATACACTTATGTTAGCCTTGTCTCTGTGACTCCGTCTAGTAAGTTGTGCCTTTTAAGCCCGTATTGTTATTGTTGAGAAAAGGGTGAATTTTGCACAATTAGAACTTCTAGACACACAGGTTTAGCATAAGGTTATTAAATCTCTGACAGACCCCATGTTTGGGTAAAAGAGTGTCCATACAGTCATAAATTACTTAAGATTCTTTTCTATTTCGGTTGGTGCTTTGGTTCGGTCTTCCGACTGAGGCTTAATCCGATATTATTATATGGTCTGGTAGGCTGAGTGGCATACCCCAGCCTAACAGATAATATGGATTTTTTGATAAAATAAAACACAAACAAATTATTAAAACAACTGAACGCTGATGAACAGACTATTCAACTCCTAAATAAGCGTGATATTGATATTTTTAAACGTAATTATAACTATATGAATATTGGTTTAGTACAAATTGCCTTTCGGCCTCTAACCTTAAAAGGTCTTCCCAAAACTGTTTTAGCAGCTTTGCGTGATGCTAGAAATTTGAACTTTAGAAAATCCTTAATGGGATCTATTGAATCTACTCTTGCTTATGGTCCTGTATATTTTAATACTCAGCCAAATTTACAATTATCTTTGACTGATGTAAATATTCTTCATGCTTTAACACTAAATGTTAAAACTCATGGATTGATTATGCCCCTGGATCTGAACTAATAGGGTTATCTTACCGCATATATTATCTATTATTATCAACTCTAAATCCTAGATGTAAGTTGATTGATGATAATTCTGATTGCACTATGCTTATTGAGACTAATTTTATAAAATCTAGGGTTACTACCCAATGACCTATTAGATGGTATGAAATTGATTTTCCCCAAACTTGGATTTTAAATTCGGTCACTTCCCCAAAACAATTGGCGGATGATGTGACTAATTCAGAGTTAACGCAAGTAACTCAAAACTCTGATGGGAGAATTTGTCTACAATTTGATAGCAATCCTCCTGTCTACAGAAATTCTTTTTCTTTACCAAGGAGACTTCCTTCAATACATCATATTTCTCCTATCGAACCTGCTGAACCTAATTACGGACCAGCTAGGAATCGAGCGGCATCCTTACATACTATAAATTCGGCAGATTCGCATGTTACACCTAAAGGTGTAGAAAAGATAAAAATCAACTCAAAAACGAATATAGTTCAAGATTTTGATAATGAAAATCCTACTCCATCTGAAATGGATTTTGACATCAACTCTGTTTAACCATGATTACACAACTTATTGATTTTAGTCCTGGTTCTCAGGCAAGAAAATATATCCAAAAGGAATTTTTTGCTGAAAAATGGAAAACTTTTAGGACATGGTTTTTTGAAACATATACTCCTGATGAATTACAAAATATTTCAGAAGAATTTTATGAAATGTGTATTTTACATAATAAAATTATCTTTTTTGTACCATGGTTTATGTCTGCATATTTGCCATCATATGTCAAAATAATCGAAAGATCTTATCAAAATTCTGATGGTACGATTACTCAAGAACTTTATCCTCCTCAATCGTCCTTTATTTTACCTAATAATACTGGCATGACTTTTTCTGCTTTCCAAAAATTTGTCAGTGAAGATGTTGGAAAAATTACTATCTCTGAAATAAATAACCCTATCGCCCAAAATAATTATTTGAGTCTTTATGTTAAGGTTCTTGGAGAACATATTTCCTCGCTTGATAAAAAACTTGACGAACTTATTGAGTTGGTTAACAAACTTAGTATCCAGATGAATTCCTCTAATATTCCTTCTACTTCCAAAACTACTAACGAAGAAGGATATATTCTATCTAAACCTTGTATTCAAAGACCTCCTGAAATAGAAGGATTTGAAAAGATTTCTCAATTAGACCAATTAGAAAATCTCTTAGACAAAAAATTCTCTCGTTTGAATATTCAACCTCTTAATATTTCTGATGATTTTGTACGAAATCTTGAGTCTAATTTTGTTGATAATATTGAATCTACTGCAAACCCTGGTGATATAATTTCTTCCGAACTAAATAAACTAAAAGGTATGATTAAAAAACAACCGGGAAAGAAATACGTTGATATTCCCCGTATGTCTACTGCGTATTATCCTCGCCCAACTCCTCAAGATGTTCTGATAGAGGAAAGGGAATGGAATCAAACAAATACTTCTTCTAGTGGAGAAGCTATTTATGAATGGAATATTTACGGACTATCTGATTGACAGATATCTATTCTTATTCACCGAATGTCCATGTATACTACTATCTCCACAGCCACTACTTCGCCAGAAAATCGGGCCAATCGTACTGACCAAACAATTTGTAAAATGATTGTTACGGGCTTTACTGGCCAACTTCGAGGCTGGTGGGATAATTTCCTTGATGATACTAAACGCGAGACTATTTTTGATGCCACCAATGATCAACCTGGAAAATATAATCTAGGTGGATCACTTAAGGCAGGAAGATCCGATGCTGTCTATACCCTTATGCTTACGATTATTGAACATTTTGGAGGAAGATTTACCAATCAATATGAAAACATTAGAACTCTTCTTAATGGTTTAAAATGTAGACACTTAGGTGAATTTAGATGGTATAAAGACACCTTTCTTAGTAGGGTTATGGATTTACCCGAAACTAAGTATGACCATTGGAAAGCTAAATTCATTAATGGCCTCCCACCTTTATTTGCTGAAAGAGTTAGAAAAACCCTTAGAGGATCCTATGGAGAAGTCCAGTACTCAGAAAAAACTTATGGTCAGCTTATTGTAGCTTGTACTCAAGAAGGCTTAGCCCTCTGTAACGAGTTAAAATTAGCTAGACAAATTAAGCTTGATAAACTCCGAGAAAAATGTCAATTAGGAGACTTTTGTGAGCAATTTGGTATGGATAAACCTTTAGCGCGAAAACCCCAAAGATATTCCAATAAATCCTATAAAAATAAACGTTCTAGGCATAGACCCAAAGAAGAACGAGAAGCTAGAAAAGCATTTCCAAAATCTACCAGATTCACAAAAAATAGATCAAAAAGGGAGTTAGCTAAAATTAAGTGCTATAAGTGTAACCAGTACGGCCATATAGCTCCAAACTGCAAATTGCAAAAACTAAAATCCTTTTGACTTTCTGAAGAAGCTCATAACCAAGTTTACAATTTATTGTATACCTTTGATTCTAAGTCTAATTCTACATCTGAAAATGATTTTGAATTACCTAATTCTGACAGTGAGATCGATTAGGGTAATAAATGTAATAACTGTGATAACGATGTTTGTCATTGTGATGAAATGATGTATAAACTTCAAGCACAGTTCGAAGACCTTGATTTAAATATTCAAACTCTTACTGCTGAAAATGTCTTTGAATTACTCTAAGAAGTTACTGATGAAAAACTGCGTGAAAAAATTCTCAATTTTGCTACTCAAAAAACTTCTGCTCATACTAGTATTTCTAAATATAACTCTTTTGATAATCATCACATGTCTTATTCCTTAGTTGAAGTTAATCGTCGTCTTGCTTTAAGTAAAACCCCAGGTAGAGATACTACCTTTGATGATTTAAAAATCGAAGTTGAGCAATTGAAAAAGGAGATTATTTCCTTAAAACAAAATCAGATGATCTCCGATCATAGAATTTTGAAAATCAAAGAAAAAATAGATGTCCCTAAAAATTCTTCAAAAGGAAAAGAAAAGGATTTGGACTATTCTGAAAATTCTGAAAAATTTGAAATTGATAAATTTAGTCCAGCAGAAGATTTGAAAAGAGATTATTTCTTGGGAATGATGCAAATAGTTACTGCTCATAAATGGTATATAAATTGCACTATTTTAATAAATAAGGAATTTTTCATCACTAATATTGCTATGATTGATAGTGGTGCTGATGTTAGTTGTGTTCAAGAAGGATTAATCCCAACTAAGTATTTTGAAAAAACTACTCATATCATAAGGTCTGCAACTGGTCATACTCTTGATATCAATTATAAATTGCCTAATACTCTTATCTGTCGAGACAAAGTCTGTATTCCCCATTTCTTCTTTTTAGTAAAGAATCAACTATATCCTCCTATTATTTTAGGAACACCTTTCATAAATGCTATTTACCCGTATACACATATTGATGCAAATGATTTCAAGGCTACTTATAAGAATAAACAAATTTCTTATCCTTTCGTTACTCATCCTATAACAAGAGATATAAATGCCTTTATCAATATGGAACAAACGCAAATTAATTTTTTACAATTGGAATTAATGAGTATTAATATTTTTGATATTTTAAAAATCAGTAAAAGTCCAAGAAAAAATAAAAAAGATTTCTAATCAATTGATTCTTGACATTTGTGCTGATCATCCAAATGCTTTCTTGAACAGAAAAAAACATATTGTTTCTCTTCTCTATGAGAGTGACTTCAGCGAAGAAAAAATTCCAACAAAATCTCGACCCTGTCAAATGAATACAGAATTAGTAGAATTCTGTAAAATGGAAATTGATAGTCTTCTACAAAAAGGTCTTATAAAACCTTCAAAATCCCCTTGGTCTTGTACAGCTTTTTATGTTAATAATGCTGCTGAAAAGGAACGAGGAGTACCTCGATTAGTTATCAATTATAAACCCCTGAATAAAGTTTTAAAATGGATTAGATATCCTATACCAAATAAAAGAGACTTACTTTCCAGATTATATGACGCTAATATATTTTCTAAATTTGATTTAAAATCTGGTTATTGGCAAATTCAAATTGATAAAAGACATACTTATAGAACTGCTTTTAATGTCCCTTTCGGACAATATGAATGGAATGTTATGCCATTTGGATTCAAAAATGCTCCTTCTGAATTTCAAAAAATTATGAATGACATTTTTAATCCGTATATGGATTTTATCATCATCTATATAGATGATATTCTTGTATTCTCAAAAACTCTTGAATCTCATTTCAAGCATTTGCATACTTTTAAACAAATTATTATTCAAAATGGTTTAGTCATCTCCAAACCCAAGATAAGTTTGTTTCAAACTAATATTACATTTTTGGGACACAATATTTCCCAAGGCTCTATTGAGCCCATTCAACGAGTGCTAGAATTTGCTTAGAAACTCCCCGATGTTATTACGGATAAAAAGCAACTTCAAAGGTTTCTCGGTAGTCTTAACTATATTTCTCCTTTTTACAAAAATTTGTCTAGGGATTTAGCCCCTTTATATGATCGACTAAAAAAAAGATGATAAAACTCCTTGGACTCAAGTCCACACAGATTTGGTAAAATTAATTAAAAACCGAGTTCAAACTCTTCCGTGTACGTCCCTTGCAAATCCTAACTGGTTGACAATCGTTGAAACTGACACTTCTAATATAGGATATCGTGGAATACTTAACCAAGTCAATCCCCATACAAAAGCAGAATGTTTGATCCAATTTTATTCTGGTAAATGGACTGAAAGCCAGAAAAAATACGCCACTGTAGCCCATAAAATGCTAACTATTGTGAAATGTATTTCAAAATTCCAAGATGATTTGTATAATAAAAAATTTATAATTAGGACTGATGCTCAATTCGTTAAATTTATGTTTAGTAAATACTTCAAACATGATGCTTCTAAGTTAATATTTGCGCGATGGCCAGCTCAATTAGCTCCGTTTGACTATGAAATTAAATATAAAAAGGGTAGTGAAAATTCTTTGCCTGATTTTTTATCTCAAGAATATCTGACATGAGTTTTTACACCTATTTCCTCTCTAAAAAACTATAATTACTATTATCAAATGCATTCCTTTAAATGAAGATATTCATTTTCTTATCTTAGAAACTTTAATTCATCGCTTAATAGAAGAAGATTTATTCCTTAACCACAACGAATTCATTGATAAGGAAATCTATTGGTTTGATATTGACTTAAGTGATTAAAGCTTACAGATATAATGAAGTTCTTTCTACACTTCTTCTCTGCAAAGTTCTTAATCACCTTTATAAAGGCAGCTCCGCTAAATATGGATTTACACATGCTCATTTTAAGAAAAGTCATTGATAATCTTATTACCAAATACACACTTTATGAAGATCTCTGTGAATATATGTCATGGTATGTTGATCAAATTCCTGATAACTGATGCAGTAGGATCCCCCTTGGCAGCTAGCCAAAGGAAGAGGACGAGGGGGAAGAAATCAAAATTCTTCATATCAAGGCAGAAGAACAAATCCTTCATATTTTGATCGAAGAAATTCTGCATATAGCTCTGCAAGTTCTAATTTTCCTGTATTACAACAAGGGAATAGAACTTTAATTAATTCAAAAATTCCTCGCGATGAATCATCTTCATCAAAAACTCAGAATATTGGTTCTTCTATACATTTAGAAGATATCCCTGAAACTCATCCATTATTCAAACAATTGCAATCTTATTTATCTGATCAACAAAAAACTGTAGATTCTTTTGCATCCATTGTACAAGAAAACACTAAAGATAAGCCTTCATATGAAAAACTAGAGGCTAAAGAACTTATTTTATATATTGAAAATTAGCATATTCCTGCACAAGAAAATTTGGAAGAAGCCTGGAGAATACTCAAGAACTATCTTACTGCCAATGTCTATTTTACTAGAGAATATTACAAAACTCAAACTTATTATGAACACATTCTCGTACAGACATTCAGTACAACCTTTGACCACAGTCCCCTCGGCGAAACTACCCCAGGAGTACATGGATACTCCAAAATATAATTACAAAACTTATTCCCATTGAAGAATGGGGCATTTCGTCAATGACACAACGATCTATACCAATGGGGCCAATAGGTCAAAATCTTGCTAATTTTACTTATTGGGATTATATCAAAGCCTTTTCTCAAGTATTATATTATAACAATTACAAGCACAAACACACCTAGTTCATAAAGATCTGTTATAAAGTATTTGAAAAACCCATTCCAAACTGGTTTATTCAGTGGTGGACTCATCATGGACCTACAGTTAAAATATTACCGCCAAAATATTCCTCTTTATACTACTCATGGAAAAAATCCTCCCCTTTCTTAACAGAACTATATCTTTCTGATCACATTTGTAAAATTGATACTATCGACCAAATGTATTTTTATATCGAATTTTCTATTCCTTGGATTCATCAATGGTCCGTGGAAATAGGCTATGACGCCCACCAAATTCCTGCTCTATATCAAACATTTTATTGTAATTTTGGGGATAAACTACTTCGAAGAGACCCAGAAACAAAGGTCGCTTACGGTCATGATCAACGGGAAGAAATAATCCAGAAGATTGCTGAATATGAAAAAACTCCTAAAAGGTCTATTCTAGTTGAAGATAAAAATCTTAACTATGTTTCCAGACGAATTTCTGCCCATGAAGGAAATAAAATGCAATTGATAGAAGAATATTTATCCGAAGTACGAGATAAATTACTTCAAACTGTTGAGCAAAATTCAGATGTCTCAATGAATAGCACAGATGCAAATACAGAAGATTTTACCAATTCCCAACCACCAGAAGTTCTGATAGAAGAAGAAGAGATTGAAAAAGCCGAAGCCTTCATCAAAAATGGAAAGAAAAAGACAAGAAATGACATGACTATTTGATAAAAATCTCTGTTGTAACAGTAAAAACACTATGCACAGGACCCCACATATTGCTGTGCAAGATTCTCTTTTCTGTTATTTATAGGTGCCTCATTCTCAGATAAGAGGCATTCAGTTTTTCTTTTAGTTTCTCTTTCTAAAAACTCTCCACTCTCTAGCATCTCTCAGTAATATATTGAATAAACAAGAAGTTGCTACTAATTTCAGTCTGATTATCGGTTGTGCAGGTACATATCTTTTTACTACTTGTATTAATTCACTTAAGCTTCTACCATAATCACGCCGTGACTATGTCCGGCTAAAAAATTTCTTATATCTATGTTAAAAATCTAACTTCACTGACATGTTAACTATGAAAGCTCCAGACTCTATCTAGATATAAAAGAATCTTTGGAATTTCTTGACTTAGTTCCAAAATGAAGGTACAGTCGAGTTTAATACACTTATGTTAGCCTTCTGTGACTCCATCTAGTAAGTTGTGCCTTTTAAGCCCGTATTGTTATTGTTGAGAAAAGGGCGAATTTTGCACAATTAGAACTTCTAGACACACAGGTTTAGCATAAGGTTATTAAATCTCTGACAGGCCCCATGTTTGGGTAAAAGAGTGTTCATATAGTCATAAATTACTTAAGATTCTTTTCTTTTTCGGTTGGTGCTTTGGTTCGGTCTTCCGACTGAGGATTAATCCGATATTATTATATGGTCTGGTAGGCTGAGTGGCATACCCCAGCCTAAGAGATCCTGATAATGGTATATATTATATTATATTATATTATATTATATTATATTATATTATATTATATTATATTATATTATATTATATTATATTATATTATATTATATTATATTATATTATATTATATTATATTATATTATATTATATTATATTATATTATATTATATTATATTATATTATATTATATTATATTATATATTATTTTACTAATAACAATTATTATATTACATAAATTTAATATAAGATTATATAATTATTTTATAAAAATAATTATTTAATTTTTATCTTTGTTATTTCTAAAACCAATCACATGTGGTTGGTTTTTAAATTTTTATTATTATTATTTAAATTAAAAACAATCACAAGTGGTCATTTTTTAAATTTAATTTTGTTTTTAAAAATTAATTTCTTTTTATTTTAAATAAAAATCGACCACAAGTGGTCGCTTTTAAAAAAATATTTTCTTTTTAAAAAAATTTAAAAACCGACCACTTGTGGCCGATTTTTCAAAATATTTTTAGATTAATGTTTTTTAAAAAAAACCACTTATGGTCGGTTTTGTTATTTTTTTTAAATTTTAATTTTTAAAATATATAATAATTAATATAAAAATAATTGGAATATTTATTTTGATATTTTATAATAATAAAGCGACCACATGTGACTGCTTTTTTTAATAAAAAAAATTTCTTTAAAAGAAATTAAAAAACCGACCATAAGTGGTTGGTTTTTTCCTACCATTTTTTGTGGTCAGTTTTGGGTGGTCGGTTTTTCTGATTTTTTTAGTAGTGTCTCCAATAACTCCTACCCTCTCAATTTGGGATGTATGTTGCGTCATGGATTTCCGTATTATATGTCTAGTGCTCTTATATCAGTTTATACTAATTCTAGAGATTCCACTTTGGTTATTTGTTGCATTATATTTACTTATCAATAGTACTAACTAGATTGTTTTATAAGTGAATTGAACTCCACTTGATTGAAACAAGAATTATTTTAACTTATACATTAAATGAATGGTTGGGTATTAAGGTTTCTCCTATTTAGGATAGAGTTGGGTAGGTTCCTGCATGATCCGTGATTTAGGTTGTGATGAGATTTTATTAGAGCATAGGTTACCAATCTCCAGTACAAGAGCAAATATCGAGTAGAGTTCTATGGATTAATGTGTTGATGTCCACATCAAATTTTCATGAGGCTACAAGTATCTTAGAATTCGTTTTACTTTCTTCTCTCTTATCATGCTATCTCTTTATTATCTCCCTGAGTTGAGTCCAATTTATATCTAGTAGATTCTAATTGGTATCTCAGCCATCACAACTGGGATTAGATTTTCCCAATTTGTATCTCACTAAAGTTAAAAGATTGGAATAGAGTACTCCAACTAGTAAAAGACAATAAGAAGCATAGGGTGAAATTGTTAAGTGTGAACTTTGCTTGATATTATGTTAAGTGTTTTTTGTATTATAATAATGTGTTTCGAATGTTTAATATGGATTATTACTAATAGTAGTATATTGTGACTTATTATGTGAGGATTCAATCCGTGCAATCTCGATAGTGCTTTTTCATCACCTCATCCAACTTTGTTCTAAGCTTATCATAGGCTCAAAATAGGTCCTATAGGGCAGTCAAGCTCAATAGAGCTAATCCTAGTAGAGGCAACTGAGTCCTCTTTAGATAACCTTAAATAACAATAAGGTTGTAATGACCTAATTTTTTGTCATTTATGTGAATTACTCATTTCTATATTATTTAACCTTTTTACTACCACCCCCCATGGTTATATTGTGGTATTTTTAGGGTGGGGGGATGATTGACATGGTTTCCAATGTATTTTTGTGTCTTTTGTGCAAGATTGTATTTTTTTTGGTAGTTATCAAGGCTTCATAGTTGACTTTGGTAAGAATTTATTGATCCATGCACCGAATTACAAAATGAATTATGCCAATAGATTTAGAACGTCGGTTTTAGGTTGAAAACATGGTTGGTACATTTTTACGACTTTTATATCTCATTTCGACCCCCAATTTAAAATAATGTGAAATTAGATTTAGGGGCTCAACTTTGGGAAAATGACATTTCTTCAAAAATTTGATATCGTCATTGAGTATAAAACATCAAATTTAGTCTCACAGCATAGTTTATTTGCATTTTTGGGATTCTGGATGAATCCCGAAGGGTTCACAAGACTTTAAATTATCAAGTATCCAACTGGTGCACTACTTAAGCGACACATTGGTTAATTAAGAGACTTGTCTTGATAGCCAAAGTGTCGCCTAAGTGACACAGGAATTGCCTAAGTGATTTTCTCTTAAGCGACAACCTATTCACTTACGTGATAAGGCAGGTGTCTCCTAAGGTCACTTAGTCAATGTCTGCTTAAGCAACCCAGTGCTTAAGCAATTCCTGGTTGCTTAAGTAAGCTACAAAAACTCCTATTTCAATTACTTTCTTTGATCTCTTTTATCGTTTAAATCTTGTTAAAACGTGAATTTAAAAGTGGAATTTGGAGATTATGGCCTGGAAGGACTAAATATGTATTTTCTCAATTTAAACCACAATTTCAAATTGTTTTCCCTTAAGTTTTATTCTATAAGTTCCTTTAATCATAGGAAATATACTTTTGGACAATAAATTTTGGTTTAGCCTTTCTTTTTGAAAACTTATTTTTGGGATCCTTTTTTAACCCAACCTAGAATGGTCTATATGAGTATCATTGCCTTCCATTTAATGCATCTATACTGCGTGTTTTAGTTGATTTTTGGTCTGTTTGTAAGGTAAAAGCTTGGTTTAAATGGCTTATTAGTATCAATTTCAGCATTTGAGGTAGGTTATGGCTTAAAATTCTTCAGATTAGGTTGGGTAATTAATATTGGTATAAAAATCATGTTATGGGTGTAGGAACCAATCATGGAAATAACTTTATTATTGTGTTGTGCCTGTATGGGGGCCTATGTTGTTGTTATTTGATGGATTTAAGATATTACTTGCTACATGTGACTGTGTGAGGTACTATATGATTTTGTTGGCCTTATGTATGTATCTTTATTGATTGTGGACCCATATAAAATAGAAAATATGTGGTATTGAGGGCAATTTGTTATATTTTACTCAATTGGCTTATGGACTATATTGCACTCAGGATGGTTGGTATAATGTGTAGATTTTGGATGACATGGTTAGTATATTGATTTGACTTGGAAATCCTCATTATGGTTGATTGTAAGCACTACATCCTCATATCATATACATTAATGAAACATTGATACCACTATGAAAATATTTGAAACACTAGCTTTTTTTAATAGAAATGTGTTATCTTTAAAAAAACCCCACCGATGTATGTGCCAAAGAAAAGTATAGATATTTGATTATTTATCTATTTTGAACCCCCTATGGGTCCTACTCGAAAAACATAGCATGGTAGGTGTATAAAGCGGTTGTATGAAAACCTCGAGCATCATATTATCATTACATCATCATCATTATCATTAACTTTATTGCATTTCATATATATTGTGCTCGTTCTATGTTGTATTATTGCACTGATGTGATATCTTTCTATTTTTACTTCTTTCTTATAATTGTATTTGGCATACATGTATACATGCTCTTCTTTCTCATATTTGTATATGTTATATGTATATAAATTGTAAAACTATTAGTGGAGACGGTGTGGGCTACCATTTGAGTCTTTTTTTATTATTGGTGATGTACCCATAGTGTGTATTTTATATGCTTTATTTTCTACTTTGATCAGTCTGCCCATGATACCTACTGAGTACAAATAGACCATACTTATTTCTACTTATTGCTGTAATGAACTATGTTTGACTTGATTTACCTTGTGGAATACATAGGCGGCCTATGTTGGCTTCAGTCAACCCCTTAGAAAATTTAGTAAGAACTACGTTTGACCTGAATTCCCAAGAATAGGATACTGATTGTCTGGCTTTTGACGGAATATTTTACATCTTTTATAAGAGATAATTGTATGTTTCCAAGAAACTATTGAAGTATTTGATTCTAGGTTTTACTAATTTTCAGGTAATTGACTTGGTAGAATAAATAAATTGGAAAACAAGGAACTAACCGAGTGTGACGGTCTAACTGATGGGTCATCAACCTTGTGATAGACCATCATGGTGCTCGTTAGTGCTGATCAGAAAGGAAGACTTAGAGGACTCGAGTGACGGTCCAAGTGAAAGACCATCAGGCCACTGACGGGCCGTTACCTTGGTCGTAAGAACCAAATAAAATGTAGTCCACCAAGGATTGAAGCAATGGTCCAGGCGATGGACCGTCAGACCATTGATGGATCATCAACTTAACCGTCGGAGCTTAAATAAAATGTAGAAATCTGAGAGTCCAGGTAACGATCCTGGCAACGGACCGTCAGGCCAGCGACTAACCGTCACTTAGCCGTCAACTATGATGCTGCAACCTGTAGTTTGAATTTTAAATCCCCAGAATCTGGAAACCTATAAATACTCAGTTCAGGGTTAGATATAGCTTTTGACTACTGAGTACTTTTGTAACCTAAATTTCTCTGAGAAATAAATTTTTTTACTAGGATCTTATCATTTTATTCATTATTCATTCCAGATCAAGAACAAACCTTTGGATCTTTGTAAGTGATTTTACGAAATTACTTATGATAAATATAATGGAGTCTTCTTCTTTTATGATGTATGGCTAAAGCTCCCATAACTAGGGTTATGAGAGCCTTGGTGTGAATTTTTGCTTAGGGTTGTGAGAATTCCTAAATTCTATAACTAATTAAAATTGTGTAATCTTCTCTTCATAATAATGATCTTTCTTGGTTGCAAACTTGAAATGTGTGCCCATGAACACCACTTGTTTGAGTAGAAAAGTGTGTATTGGGAAAAGATTAGATTTACAAGAAATTCAAGGGCTTTAACCTTTGGGTTATGGATTGATGCCTTAACAAGATCAACCCACTTGAGGAGTCAATTGAGCATTACTTAACATTCTTTAAGTTCAAAATAATTAAAGGGTAGCTATCTATTAAGGTTGAGAAAAAAATAGATGAAATTTATGAGTTCAATTAACCTTACAATTGAGATTTTTTGGATTTATGTTGGCTTGGTTGGGAGGCTCGCATAGTTTGTCACATCAGATCCAAAAGGATAAGTTGTGTTGGAATTGATAAAGTTCTGTGGAGTTCATAATTGCATAAAAGGAGTAATTAGGAATTTGAAATAGCTCACAACCCTAACTGCATTAACACCTTGGTGAACATAATCCTAGTTTACTTATTCTCATTGAATTAACCTTGCAAAAATACTCACTAGTTAGAATACAACTTGATTCTATCAACAAACTCTGTTAACAAACAAATCCCCTTACTTCTAAAAAACTTCAATCAATAGTCCATTAATAGTCATACACTTAGTTAATGCCTTATTCACTGTGGAATTCGATCCCAACCTAGTTGGGTTATATATTTGACAATGATATCTTACACTTTCTAAGAAAAGTTATAATTTGGGAGTATCAAATTTTGGCACCGTTGTTGGGAAATACGATTGTCAATTAAGTTTATGAGCATTAATTGACCCTTGGTCAAGTTTCCTAATTTTACTTTTATTTGTTGCTTTTGTTCATTACAGGATCCTTGATTTATATTCTACGAACAAGGAGGTCAAGATAACTATTATTACCTCTTCACCTAGAACCTTAATTAATTGGAAGAATGGATGCTCAAAATAAAGCGAAAAGATTAACCACTTTGGTAAATGCACAACTCAATTAATAGAATGCAGATAACCCAGGTCGGGTAGCTAACATGGATTATGAGGACCTGGGAATGATGACTTGATTGATCCAGCAAATAGGAGATGTGCAGAGGACTGAGCTGCACCAGTGAATCAAAATTATCCACTTAGAGAGAGACCAAACAACTGAGTTATGCAGTTTGATCCTGATGACGATGATGAGGCTTATTTAGATAGAGCTGGCACCACTGGAGCTATTATTCCACCCCCATTAGCACTGGGAGTAAAGTTCAATATTATGAGCACTATGATTCAGTTGCTTCATCTCAAGGAGCTATTTGGTGGACTTCATGGGATGATCCGAATATGGATCTAGTCAACTTTATCACTATCTACAAGTCTTTTGGTAATACAGGAGTAAGGTAGGATGGAATTCATTTGTGTCTATTCCCATTATCTCTATCTGGAGAGGCAACATTGTGGCTAAATGGGTTGGCTCCTGATTCTATAAGAAACTGGAGGCAATTAAAAGGATCTTTCCTAGAAAAGTTTTTTCCGCCCTTCAAGATGTTACAATTAAGGGACAAAATCAGTATATTTAGATAACTTTTGAATGAATCCCTTCATGAGACTTGGGTGAGATTTAAGAGGGAGTTAACGCAATGCCCTAATCACAAGATGACTGATGAGAATTTGATGTGGAATATAGGTCTTTGAATTCTATTATAAAGTCGACCGTAGATAATTCTGCAAGGGGAGCATTTATGGATCTTACTTTACCGGAAGCTAGTGAAATGCTTAAAAGAATAACTAAACAGAGTAGAGCTTGGCATACCAGGGATTATGAGGTAGCGAGTACTGCCGGGTCTAGTGCAATTTCTATAGAGCAACATAGGAGAGATGAGGAATATAATAAATATATGGCACATTTGAAAACCCAGATAGACTTGAACATAAAGCATTTTTTATTTGGGAGCAGAAAAAGTGAAAATTGTATGGTCACAAAGTAGGGGAGCTGAGTCAAACTCTGAGAAAGAGGCAAACTACTTAAATTAATCAGGGGGGTTTCCGATGTAACGGCCAAGGAAACTAAGGTTAGAACTATTATGACAAGTCTAGTTATAAAGAACGTGATCAGGGTGGATGGAAAAACAAGAATGATAGGAGTTGATTGTATATACCTCCTGGGAACCACGATACTACTGCTACTAGTTTGGGGAAGATATCTATGGAGGACATGATAGCCAAGTTATTAAAAGGGGTAGAGTCAACTAACATTGGAGTGAGAGAGATGAAGAGTGATATTTTATCTATGAGTTAATTAGTTGACTCACATTTGACTTCCAATAAACAACTAGAGCTACAAATAAATCAAATATCAGTAGCATTCAATCAGAGAAAGAGTGGAACATTCCCGAGTGATACTATGTAAAATATGAGGAATGATAATTCTTGCTTGGCTATCACCATGAGAAGTGGTAAAGTTCTACATGGCCCTTCTGTGGGTAAACCTGTTGTAGATTATGTGGTGGAGTTAGAACACTAGTGGAGTCTGAGAAGCTGGAGAATAATAAAATTCCATCCAATCAGAACCAAGTTGATGAGTTAGAGAAATATAAGGGGAGAAGGAGAGATAGTAGTTACCAGAATGCCAAAACTACCTCTTTCATTCCCGCACAGATTGCAGAAGAAGGTAGATGACACAAAATTTAGCAAGTTCATGACCATGCTTAAGCGGCTAACAGTAAATGTGACTTTGTTTGAAGTGCTAGAACAAATGTCAAGCTATGCTAAATTCATGAAGGATCTTGTGACTAAGAAGTGGACCATGAGCTACGAGCTGGTGGACAATCTTCACTATTGTAGTGCTATCGCTACAAGATTGTTAGTGCAAAAGAAAGTCGATCCGAGAGCATTCACTGTCTCATGTGCTATTGGATCACTTGATTTTGCAAAGGCCCTTTGTGATCATGGGGAAAGTATTAATCTGATGACATTGGTAGTTTTGAAAAGATGGGGTTGAGGGATCCTACACCTACCAACATGCAGCTTTTGATGGCGGATAAATCAGTGAAGAGGCCGGTTGGAATACTTTATGATGTGCTCGTGAAAGTGGCTAGTTTCATCTTCCCGGCGGACTTTGTAATCCTAGATTTTGAGGTGGACTTTGAGGTACCTATAATCTTTGGTAGACCTTTCTTAGAAACTGGGAGTGTATTGATTAATTTGTAGACCAATGAGATAAAATTTAGGCTTATTGATGAAGAGGTGAGATTTGATGTTTGCCAATTGATGAAGCAGAAAAAGAATATGAGTGTCTTCTCAATCGTTAATGTATATTATAAATATGAGCAAGAGGTACCGATTGAGGAGAGATTTGGTTTGGAAATATCGACTGCAGTATTGATGAACTTTGATAGTGATAGGATCAAAAAATATGATGAGACTATGTGTGCACTGGCAGGAATAGGGTCGTATTTTTATGCCCCCAAGAAGCTGGACTTGGACCTTAAATATCATCCAACACCACCAGTCAAACCTTCTATTAAGGAACCACCAATGTTGAAACTGAAGGAGTTGCTGATCCATTTGCGGTATGTGTTTCTAGAAGAAAAAACACTTTATCGATCATTATTAAAGTAGATTTGGCATGACAATAGGTAGAGGCCTTATATTTGTGCTTAAGAGATACAAGAGGGTTATCGGATGGACGATTGCAGATATTATTGGTATTCCATCGGGCATCTGCATAAACAAAATCTAGTTAGAGAAATAATACATACCGACCATTAAACATCAGTGTATACTAAACATGCCTATGCAATAAGTGGTGAAAAGAGAGATTATAAAGTGGCTCAATGTTGGGGTAGTGTACCCAATCACTGAAAACAAGTGGGTGAGTCTAGTACAATGAGTTCCTAAGAAAAGAGGCATGACTGTGATTGCTAATAAAAAGAATGAGTTGATTCCACTTAGGCTAGTGACTGGGTGATAAGTTTGCATGGAATACCATAACCTAAACTCGTGGACATTGAAAGATCACTTTCTAATTCCCTTCATAGATCAAATGCTTGACTGCTTGGCAGGAAAGGTTGGTATTGCTTTTTGGATAGGTATTCATGATACAATTAGATCTCAATTGCCCTGGAAGATCAGGAGAAAACAAAATTAACATGCCCATATAGAACATTTGCAGTCAAGCGAATGCCATTCAGATTATGTAATTCACCGACCACATTCCAAAGGTGCATGATGTCAATTTTTTTTTGACATAGTGGAGGTTAATTTAGAAGTGTTCATGGATTATTTCTCAATAGTGAGTGATTCATTTGAACTGTGCTTAGTGAACTTGAGTAGAGTACTACAGAGATGTGAAGAATTCAATCTCATGATGAACTAGGATAAAAAGTACACTTCATGGTAAAGAAAGACATAGTGCTTAGACATCAAATTTTAGCAAAAGGGATTGAGGTTAACCAGGCTAAGGTATAAGTTATAGAGAAACTACCACCTCCTATCTCAATGAAGGGAGTCTGTAGTTTTCTGGGTCATGCTAGATTCTATCATAGGTTTATTAAAGACTTCTCCAAGATTGCAAATCCACATTGCAAGTTGTTGCAGAAGGAGGCTAAGTTTGTGTTCGGTGATGGTTGTATGAAGGCATTCCAATGCCTTAAAGAAAGTTGGTGGCTGCCCCAATTATTATTGCTCTAGATTGGTCTAGTCAATTTGAAATAATGTGCGATACGAGTGAAGTGGCACTTGTGACAATCCTTGATCATAAAAAGGAGAAACTATTTCACCCTATTTATTATGGAGCAAAGCATTGAATGATGCATAGAAGAATTATACTATCACTGAACAAGATCTTCTAGCTGTTGTTTATGCATTTGAGAAGTTTCAAGCATACTTGTTGGGAACCAAGGTGGTGGTTCATACAGACCATACTACTTTAAGATACTTAATGTTGAAGAAAGACGCCAAACTAAGGTTGAACAAATGGGTGTTACTTCTGCAGGAATTTGACTTTGATGTCAAAGATAGAAATAGTGTGAAAACTAAGTCACAGACTATATATCCAGTCTAGAGGGAGATTATTACATTAACTAAAAGCTTGATATAGATGATGCTTTTTTGGATGAACAAATTCTAGCGGTTATAATTAAAATGGTGCCTTGGTATGCAGACTTCATCAACTGTATTATGAGTGATATTATTCTAGAGAATCTTTATTTCAACCAGAAAAAGAAGTTTCTCCATGATTTGACAAGATAGTTCTGGGATGAGCCGTACTTATTCACGTATTTTCCTGACAATATTATCAGAAAGTGCATCATAAAAGTTGATATGTTGAGTATTTTGGAAGCTTGCCATACTTCCCTAGTGGGGGGACATCATGCAGGTGATCATATGATGAGAAAGGTGTTGCAAAGTGGCTACTATTTTCCAACACTATTTAAGGATGCTTACTAGTTTGTAAAGAAATGCGATCAGTGGCAGAGACAAGGTTCGATCTCAAAACATTATGAGATGCCTATGGCAAAGATAATGGAGGTTGAACTATTTGACATCTGGGGTATTGACTTCATGAGGCCATTCATGAGATACTATAGGCTGAAGTATATCTTAGTGGTTGTGGACTATTTGTCCAAATGGGTTGAGGCTGTTGCTTTGGCTGACAATGAGCGCAAAAGAGTGGTTGATTTTCTAAAGAAGAATATCTTCTCCCTCTTTGGTGTACCACAAACTATCATTAGCGACGGGGGACCCCACTTCCATAACAAAAAGTTCTCAGCTGCATTAATAAAATATGGTGTAAATCAACATAAGGTGGCAACTCCATACCACCCAAAAACTAGTAGGCAAGTGGAGATCTCAAATATGGAAATAAAAGCAATCTTGGCTAAGACGGTGAATGTAAGTAGAAAGGACTAGTCTCAAAAGATCAATGATGCTTTGTGGGTATATCAAATAGTTTTCAAGACACCAATTAGGATGTCACCGTATCAGCTGGTTTATGAAAAAGCATACCACCTTCTGATTGAGTTGGAACACAAGGCTTTGTAGGCGTTCAAGCAATTGAATATAGACTGGAAGAAAGTAGTAGAACTAAGGTTAAGACAGCTAAATGAGATGGATGAATTCTGTCTTGGTGCATATGAGAGAGCTAACCTATATAAAGAGAGAATGAAAAAGTACCACAATCATAGAATTGAGAAATGGTATTTGCATATAGGCGAGAAATGGTATTTGCATATTGGCAATTGGGTATTACTCTTCAACTCCAAAATTAAGTTTTCCCCAGGTAAACTCAAATCTAAATGGTCTGGCCCATTTAAAGTTACACAAGTCTACTCATCTGGAGTAATGGAATTAGAAAACAAAGATAGAAGTGTCTTTAAATTTAATGGTCAACGATTCAAGCAATATATTGGTCCAATGGACTTGGTGAAATACTTAAGCATAGTTTATCTTGATGAAGTTTGATTAATCAAGTAAACTGAGTCGTGTTGACACTCAAAATCAAGCGCTAGTGGAAGGCAACCCAAAATGCATGGTTGTAATCTTAGTTAGAATTATTTATTTTATGGTGCAATTTGCTATGGTTGTTAAGTGTGCAGGAATAGTGTCTCAGGGAAATAGGAAGTGAACAAATTGATGCATAGTGATGGGAAGATTGAAGGACTGTCAATCGTCTGACGGGCCACTGCTGAAGCTGTCAAAATCATGGGAAAAATTGATCATTCTAGTTTAGGCCTGATGACCAAAGCGATGGACTGTCAATAAGGCGATGGACTGTCAACTCAACCATCAGCCTTTGGACAAAAACATGAGTTACTAGAACAAAGTGACAGAAAGCCTAACAGACCATCAACTCATTGATGAACCATCAAAGAAAAATAGTTTTAGTAAACTTATGGATAGGCACGATGGAGAAACCGATGGACCTCCAGTCACCTGACGGACCATTATTTCAACCATCAATAGAAGCCTAGGTTTCTTTAAAGTGATAGGTCAGGTCAACCAAAGTCTATGGATTATTTTTATGTTAAACTAACCCAAAGGCTTATTAAATGGATAAGGGGAAGAAGTTACATGCATGTTCCTATCTTGTTACCTCCTGAAATCATTTAAATTCTTCTGCATTCATTGTCTTAAATCACATTCATCTTCTATTAGGATACTTTATATTATTTTTCTCTCTTATATAAACAACCCCCATCATTGTCATTCTTATCAACTTTATAAGTCAAATTCTCACTTTTGAAAGCAAGCAATAGCTTTTAGTGGTCCATAAGTATTACAGTTTCAAAAGAAGAAAAGAGTGAATCAAGAATAAGGTATGATCTTTAAATTCATATTTATGCTTAATTCACCAAGTATCCTACAATGTAAGTTTGTTTGCTTTCCAACTGGGGTTACATGCTGGATAGCCTATCGATTATAGCTAGCTCGGGTCTCAGTTTAGTATTCAGTACATAATTCAGTTCAGGTTTGCTTGACCATAGTATACAGTCTATCAGCTATTCAGTTACCAGATTTTAATATTTTAGTTTACAGACTATTTCAAAATCATGTTATATGCTTGGTCATGCATTCTCAGATTTTACAGTTGCCACATATTTATATTCAGTAATCCCATGAAATTCATTTAGTCTTTACTTCATGCACAAAACTCATGCATTTTAGCCTAACCCCCTCTCATATACCAGTATACTTTAATTACTGATGGCATACTTTTATTTGTGCTATAATGTTTAATATCATAGGTTCGGACGCTCAGTTTCCCAACCGCGCTTAGACAGTTTAGCTATTCAGCAGTAGCAGTAGTGAGTCCTCATATTTTAAGGACCTGCTATGTTTCTCTCAGTCATTTCAATATTTTCTTTTCTTTGTCATTTGAAGTTAGTTGGGGGTTTGTCCTATCACTTTCATAATCAGTCAGTTAAAGGCTTTGAGATATTTTAGACAGTCAATTAGTTTTCTATCTTATTAGTCTGATTTCAGTATTTTCACAAATATTTCAGAGTTGTGGATTCAGATGTATTGTTTTCAGTATTTAAACCTTATGTCATTATTTAGTTATTTTGGCGTATGTCTATTATTATTATAGTACTCAGTGCTCTCAACAGGTACCAGTTCATGGGTTAGCTTGTGATCACTTATAACCATAAGCACCATTGTCGTGACTAGGGGGTAGCCTCGGGTCATGACAAAAATTGGTATCATAACCTAAGGTTTTACGGTGTCTTGGGGAGTCTGAAAGTCGTGTTGAGTAGTATCTTATGCATGGGTTTGAAGCGCGCCACACTTGTGGACAAGAGGATATGAGATGTTTTAGGCAAAGTTTCCCATCTTTTAGTTTTCATGTCGTACGAAAGAGCATGAGCTCTAGTTAAATACTCTTTCTAATTCATTCTTCCTTCCATTTATAGAAAATGTTTCCTAGAAAGAATAACGGAAGAAGAAATAAAAATCATCTCGCACCTTCGCCTATTTAGAAAGATCCCCTGAATGAGCATGTCTCTTACACCAAGTTCAGAGCTACCTTCACTACTTTAGCTCACTCAATAGCACCTCAGAACAATCAGAAGGCTGCTATCCCAACTAATCTAATGGCTAATAAAGGTGCAACTAGGATTCGGGACATCACCCGAATGAACCCGGCTACGTTTTTAGTATCCAAGTCTAATGAGGATCAGTAGGAGATACTTGATATGGTTCAAAATGTGACTGATATTTTAGGTGTCACATCTAGTTAGAGTGTAGAGTTGGCTACTTACCAGTTGCAGGATGTAGCTTACACATTATATAAGGAGTGAAAGGGGGATAGAGGTTCAAATGTAAGCCTATAGAGTGGGAGGATTTTTCTAAATCCTTTTTAGATAGATTCTTTCCATTAGAATTAAGGAAAGCTAAGGTTATGGAGTTCATTAATTTGAAGTAGGGTAATATGAGTGTGAAGTAGTACTCGCATAAGTTTACTAAGTTGGTGAGGTATGCTCCTTCAATGGTGGTTGATAATAGGTCTAGATGAGTAATTTTGTTTCTGGTGTGGCTGATAGTATTGTCAAAGAGTGTAGGAATGTAATGTTGATTAAGGAGATAGACATATCTAGGCTTATGATCCATGCTCAACAGATTGAGGAAAAGAAGCTTAAAGAAAAGAGAGGGAGAATAACAGAGCCATAATAGGTAGCTTTACCTTTTCTCAACCAAAGTTAGAGAGTGGTAACCATTCTCAGTTTCATCAGAACTTCTCATCCCCAGCTCCATCTTTAGCTAGTATGCCAGTGCCAAGGTTCAAGAATGACAGTGGGAATAGGGCGCTAGGCTCTACGTCATAGGGTAGTTTAAATAGTGGTCGTACTAATCCACTTTGTGAAAGATGTGGTAAGAATCATCTAGGTTAATGCAGGGATCATAGTAATGTATGTTTGGGTATGGCAGGCTAGGCCACAGAATCAAAGAGTTCCCGACGGATATGTGGAAAGGTAAGAATGACCGTCAACAAGGTCAGCATAATTCTCTAGCAGCACTAGCAGGTCGTCTAACATAGTAAAGCGC
Source organism: Capsicum baccatum var. pendulum (assembly GCA_030864225.1). Classification (NCBI taxonomy): domain Eukaryota; kingdom Viridiplantae; phylum Streptophyta; class Magnoliopsida; order Solanales; family Solanaceae; genus Capsicum; species Capsicum baccatum. The sequence goes on from CM061550.1 coordinate 178,423,575, forward strand.
CACTATCTTGGTTTGACGGGAAGATCGACGGTCTATCGTAGACTTGACGGTCCGTCGGATCGACAGTCAAACCTGGGCGATTCCGACAATGTTTGGTAAAACGGCCATAACTTCTCACCCCGATACTGGATTTTGACAAAATTGGTATTGTTGGAAAGCTAACTCAATTTCCTACAATATAGATGTTGTTTTTAGTAAAATTCAACAAGATTAAAATACCAATCACTTAGAAAGTCCTTTCTCAATCTCTTAGGGTCAGAATCACGCCTCACTCGACATGCCCTAAGGCTCAAACTATGAGAGAACTTTGCGGGACCTTACATTATAAGCCCCAGTATAAGTTTGATATTAGCTGCAATTAATTTTGGCTACCTATGGAATATCTTATTTTTGGAAACGGTATGGGTATTATGGATTTTTATTTGAGTCTAACATATGTTCACAGTTATTTTTAGTATGTTTTGGTACTGAATATGGCATTTACTAGGAGATTGGTAGTGGTAATGTGTTCAGTTGTACATGATTTATATTTGTCCTTTTGTTGTTATCTACTATTTTTGTTTTGAGTCCTGTGTTAGGGCTATCGTTATTATCCATTGGTTCTGCTTCAAGCTCAGTACATATCTTAATGTTCATTTATAGATTTGGGATCAGAAGGGTACTTGGAATTAGAGAAGTTAATGTATATTTATATTTTCTACCAATTATAGGGGGTGCGAATAACTTGGATAACTTAAATAGATCTATTACTACTCTAATGGATCGATTTTTATTTGTGAGTGAATATTTCTTAACTTTTCTAAATATTTTTATTTTGAATTTATTTATTTTAGATTTATTGATGTTCATATCCTGGGGTTTATTAGATGGTATTTGATTAAAAGCTTTACTGTAATATTCTTTAGTTTTTTTCTCTTAATCTTTGTAATTCTTGTATATTATTTTGAAGGTATTCTAAATATTCTATATCTTTTCTTCTAAAATATTCAATTAAATTCTCTTTCATAAGTATTTCTGTTAATCTTATTTCTTCCATATCTTGTCTCCAATATTTTAAGTATTCATAGTTTATCATTTTATCCTAAAGTAGTTGTAATACTGCAAATTTCTTTGTAATAATTTATTCTAATTGTACTATATTTGATATTAAATTCTAGGTTATCTATTTCATTAATTATCCTGTCTTTTTCTTCTATGAATAATTCTATGTCTAAATCATATTCTAAACTATCTTTTAATTCTAGTTGTTTCATGGTTTTATCTATCCAAATTAATCTTTTTTTTAATTGTTTTCTTCCCTTTTTAAGCTGGTTTCTATAATTAATCTCTTCGTATAGACAACTTTATTTTTCTCTAACTCTTTCAATATATTCTAACATTTTTAATCTGTATAATATCCATCTAAATAATAACTATTATTATCTGAGTAATAACTATCTGAATAATATAAGCTAAGATCATGCATATCTTCTAACCATTCTAGACTTAACGATTCTTCATTAAATATTTTTTCCCATATTATTTTCTTTATCTTTTCTATTTCTAAGTCTTTAATGATATATTAAACAAGTATCTTAATTTCATCAGATATATAGCTTGTCATATTGTTCAGATAATGCTTAGGTTTTATGGGTTATTAAATGCTTTATCATAATATTTACTGGTTGTTTGTTTTAATCTTAATAATTCTTGTATATTTTCATTAAGGAATTCTATATATTTTATATCTTTAGTTCTCATATATTTTTATAGATTTGTTTTCATTAGTTTTTCTATTAATTGTATATTTTTCATATCCATTTTCCAATATTCTAAATATACGTAATTTATCATGGTTGATATGTAGGTTTGGTATGTAGGTATTTGTAAGAGTAGGTAGGTAGGTGTGGTATGTAATTTATTCTAGTTATAAAAATATTTATCAAATATTTTTTCCCATATGATTTTTCTTATATCTATAATTTCTATATCCTTAAATACATACAAAACATGTATTTTAAATTTACCTACCATTTCATCAGATAAATAAGTATTCATTTTTCATATGATGTTGTTTCAAAATATTCCCTTCAATCATATACATAACAAAATATGATCATCTTAGATTACTATATACTAGATTATTCTTAAATAACATGCTCTTCGGTCACTATTAGCATGGTAATCTAGATACTTTTTACCTAAACAGCGCCTCTACTTTGATTATTCTCCTATTACAGCTTCTTTGTCTCACCGGTTTCACCTTTAGTATGGCATAATTTTTGAGAATTTTTCTCTTTTTCCACTTTGCTAATAAACTTCTTAACATGTTATTCTTTGAATAATTCTACTATAAAGTAACTAACATGAGCTTATTTTATTATATCATGATTGTCTGGAATTTATGAATTTTGCTATTCATAATCATAAATGAAAATACCTGTTCTAGTAGGTTTGATAATTCTGGGCTTTTTTCATCCATAGCTTTTGCTTATAAATAAATCTGTTTTTATAAAATAATCAAAAGTTGTTCGTGCACAAAAGGAGGCTTGCTTCAACTCATGAAGTTTTGCCCTTATCTTGCCGAATGGCTTACATATTTATAGCCTAAAAGAAAATGCGTAAACTATTTTCTACTTTACACGTATCCTAAAGTAATAATTTACTTTTCCTATTCATTGTCAAAAATGACAAGAACTAATAATACTAAACATGTTAAAAGTCAAAAAACCTATACAATAGGTCCTAAAAATTTAAGGCTAATAATGGCCTACTATACAATAACATATGTAAATAAGTCAAGAAAAGTTATCTAATTTGTTCACATGTCGCTTTCATATTTTAATATCGTGTCTTCTATCCCTTCCATTATTACTCCATTGCTTATCTTTTTTGTCGTGTTTCTCCTGTTGTTCTAACTTTTTCATTTGCTTCTATTGTAGTGTCACTTCTGGAATAACATTATGTCGTCCACTACAACAGCTGCATTGATGATCATCATATCCCTATCCAATTAATTTACAGAATTGTTCCATAAGTCCGTTAGAAATAACTCTTTTCTTGATAGAGCTTGTGAGAGGGTTATCTTCTGGTTTTAATAATGTCATTGTCCATCTACGAATTTCTTCCATATCATTTTCTCTTATGTCTTTACATGTTGAATAAATCAATAAATGATCTCTAGAATTATAATTCCAAACTGGATTACGGTTCAAATAGTTGTGTGCTAACTCTTGTATAATTGTGCTCAAGCCAATAACTCGTTTATTCTTAAAAAAGTTTGGTATCTCGGTTTTCTATGTTTCATATTCCTCAGATATTTCTACTGGTATAATGTAGTCTCTTGTCATACCAATTTTTACTACTGTAATCACCGATTTAATTTCATCAAATAGTATCTCAGCAGGGGCCGAATAAAATCTTACGTAAAATAACTGTCCTTTTGTAATTTTTATATATGTCATAATTCCTTTATGTACTACAGGAATCATGGCTAATTCTTTCCCATTTGTAGTATATACTATTGATAATAATCCATAATGATAACATGTACCAATTAAATTTGGGCTGGTTCCTGGGAGCGCAATAAGTCTATTATACTTTTGTAACTTTTGGGTTATATAGCCTTGGTGTTTTTTGGGTAGCTCAATATCTTGGACGGATTTGGTATTTAGTAAGGTTTGGATTGTATATAAATTTTCAATATAAACACGGGTTAAATGGTTATAAGCTTGTTTTTTCTAGTTAATTGCTTCTGAATAAGGGTATAACTGTGAGGGTACAAATAATTCATTCTTTTGGATTTTTGGTATCAAAGCCCAGTTATTTAAGAAATACACCAGTGGCATATATGTTTGAAGTTAGATGATTGGAGTAATTATGAGAAGACCATTTAAAAATAGAGAAGCTTTTAGAAAAATTAAAGAATCTTTAATTAGTAATTATTCAGAATATATAAGTCTAAATAAAACAAAAGAAAACCCACAAAGATTAGCCTACCTAATTACCTTAATATCTAGTATTGAAGCAAAATTAATAATCCATTTAAAATATAGAAGAATGAGACACATACCACCTAATTATGATAAAATTAGATTTAGATATCCACCAAAATATTATAAATATGGTTTAAATGAATAAAGTACAAAAATACAAAGAACTAAAACAAATTATTTCTAAAAAAACGTAAAGAATTAAAAATAAGAATAGAAAGACTACATTATAATATATTTGCCGGAGTTAGTGAAAACTCAATAAATACACAAAAAGATGAAATATCAAAATTAGAATCACAAATAGATAGTTTAGAATATATATATCAACATGAACTATTTACAATAAAATGAACAAAGAAGAATTTATAATAGAATAAAAAATATATGAAAATCACGAAGGATTAAAATTAAAAATAGTATTTTCTAATCTAGGAAGAAGATACAAGAAAATAGGTGAACATTTATATCTAATGTTAGAAAAAGAAGAATTAAAATTAGAAGATAAATTGACAGCTATGGTAAGAATAGAAAGAGAAAATGAAGAAATAGATAGGAAAAGGGAAATAGAAAAAATAAAACAAAAAACTACAGAAGAAATACGAAAAATAGAAGAAACTAAAAATAGTAGGATTGATGAATTATAAAAAGAACTACAAATGTTAAAAGATTTGTATGAACAAAGACAAAAGGAAAAGGAAGAAAAAGATAAAGAACAAAAATTACTAAACGAGATAAATCAATTTAATGAAAAATTAGAAATAAACAATAAAGAAATAAAAAACAAGGAATTAGAAATAAATAATGTAGATGTTGAAGAGACCGATAATTATGATTCATAAGATAGTGAAACATATACAGAAATATTAACAAATACGAAAAATTTAGAAATCAATGAAAAACAAGAAGTAATTAATGAAGAAAACCTAGAAAATATTAACACAGAAATAAATACCCTTGATAAAAAAAGAAGATAAAAATATAATACCTAGAACATTAGAAATAAGAAAACCTACATATTATAAGAATAAGTTTAAAGGATATAATCTAAAGAATGAATATGACAAATGGACACCAAAACAAATGGCTAATAAAAATTATAACTTTTTAGACTTAGACTGTGTAATAGATACATAAAAAATAATACAATATGGATAGGATATATGACAAAATAATTATTAGATAATAATATAAACATAACAGATGCACCAGAATATATAGAAAGAACACTAATAGGAACAGTAAAATTATGGTTTTCAAATTTAACTGAAAATAGCAAAAAGGTATTAAGAACTAACAAACCTACAGAAGGATCATCATCAACAACAACTAAACTAACACTTATAGAATTATTAAAAAAATATGAAACAGTTATAAAAGATGAATTTGGTAGTATGACAACAATAGAAGAAGAACAAAATGAAGAAAAAGATACAAATAGGAATTTAATGTTAAAATTAGCAATATATAATATGTGTTATATAGATGAATATACTTGTGCATTTAAAGAATATTATTATAAAGGAGCATATAATATAGAAGAAAGTAAAGAAATAAGAAAATTATATTTTAATAAATTACCTGAATCATTTAGTTCAAAGATAATAAAGAGTTGGGAAGAAGCAAAAATAGTAGATACTCTAGGACCAAGAATAAAATTTTTACAACAATAGTATAGAAACTTATGTGAAAAATATAGAGAAGAATTAAAAATGGAAAAAACATTGATAAGAAATTTAGCATGTTGCAAGGATAAAATAGCACCCCAATTTGGATGTGAAAAAAGATATTATAAGAAAAGAAATAGACATAAGAAATATAAAAAATCAAAATATAAATACAAGAAACCAAGAAAAAGATATTATGTAAAAAATTATAAATACAAAAGACCATATAGTAAAAAGAAATCTATAAAAGAATGTACTTGTTATAATTGTGGAAAATTAAGACATTTAGCTAGAGATTGTAAATTACCTAAATTCCAAAAAATAAACAAATATCATAAACAAAAATAGAAAATACAGAATATATACAGATAGATTATATAGATTATGAATTAGAAAGTAAGGATAGTATATATGAAATTTTAGAAAATGAAACAGATAATGAAATAGATAGTGAAATAGATGAATCAAATGACTGAAGATATAAAAATAATAACAAAGAAAGAATGTTTAAATGATGAAGGAACAAACCAAAAAATAATATTTGACAGCAACATATTTGATGAAATAAAAGGAAAATAATTAGACCTAAGTGTAGAAAAAATATTTAAAATACCAACAATAAGAAATCTATTTACTAAGAAAAAAGAAGAATATTATGTAGTAAGCCAAAAGGAACATGTAATAGACTGTAGATATGCAAAAGGTAAAGCTAGTATACCACTAGTAACAAAAGGAATAATTAATAAAGAGATAAACGATATAAAAAGTAGAGACCCAATAAAATATGTACACCTTGGAGGTACAGAGATATTAATAAAACCATGTTTTAGAGAAGGAATAGATACACCAATAGAATTATATTTAGCAGATGATAGAATTATAAAACTTATAGAAAAAAGCATAATAACTACCATAAAACAAAATTTAATATACCAAAAATTTAAATTTGTAATAAGTGCAAATTATTCAGTAGCGGTAATAGATAAAAATATAGATAAATCATTAGTATTATATTGGAAAATATCAGGAATAGAATTAACCCCAGGAAGTAAAATATTTACAGCAAGATGCAAAAATTTATATGTATTAACAACAAAACATAAAATAACAGGAAAAAATAAGATTAACAAAATACGAATAGAAAGTCCATTCGAACAAATTGTAAAAACAATAGATTATAATGATTATAGCTATAGAGACATAGATATAGAAGAAAATTTTGAAATAATAAATGATAGAATAAGTACAACAAAAAGAATAGCTGATGAAAAACCAAAATCATCAAGCTCATCAAAAATAACAAGTTATGAAATAAATTCAACAAATAATTTAAACCAATATTACATAACAGGAAAGGTAAATGAAAAAGAATATTTAACACTCTTAAATACAGGACAAGAAGAAAATTATATAGCAAAATATCTAGTAAAAAATGAAGAAATAAAAACTGATAATGATATATGCCCAGATCTACCAAGAAGCTTCATAAATAGTAAAAATATAGCAGAAAAAGAAATAATAATAGGAATTGGAAAAATAAAAATAGAATTTGAAGTAAAGGAAGAAATGCAAAAAACAGATATAATATTAGGAATAAAATGGCTAGAACAAGTAAAACCATATAATATAGAACATACACAATTAACCTTAACATATAACAGAGAGAAATTATTCTTAAGAAGAGCCTTAACATAAAATAAAAATATATGTATTAATGAAGATAGTAGTAGAAGGATATTACAGTAGATATTAAACGCCTATGATAGATACAGGAGCAGAAGCTAATCTATGTAGATATAATTGCTTACCAGAAAGCAAATGGGATAAATTAAAAACACTAATTATAGTTAAAGGATTTAATAATGAAGGAAGCTTACTTACTTATAAAGCTAGGAATGTAAAAATACAAGTATGGGATAAGATATTAACAATAGAAGAAATTTATAATTATGAACTAACATCAAAAGATATACTTTTAGGAATGCCATTTTTAGATAAATTATACCCACATATAATAACTAGAACAGATTGGTGGTTTACAACACCATGTAAACAGAAAGTAAGAGTAAAAAGAGTTAATAATAAAATAAGAAAGAAAACTGATTGGATAAAAGGAAGTGAAAAAATTACACAAAAGTTAGAAAATATAAAAAATACTGAAGATACAATAGAACTAGTCGTATTTTCGATAAATAAAACAGAAATAACTATATTTTCAATAAATAAGATAGAAATAATTAAGAAAAAATTAGAACAATTATATAGTGAAGATCCATTAAAAGGATGGGAAAAACATAAAACTACTATAAAAATTGAATTAATAGATAAAAATAGCATAATAACCGAGAAACCATTAACATATAATTTTGACGATTTAAAAGAATTTAAAATGCATAGAGATGAATTATTAGAAAAACAATATATACAAAAAAAAGTAATAGTAAACATAATAGTCCAGTATTTATAGTAAATAAACATAGTGAACAAAAAAGAGGAAAAAGTAGAATGGTTATTTTCTATAGAAATTTAAATGCAAAAACTATGACATATAATTATCCAATACGAAATAAGATATTAAAAATAAGACAAATACAGGGATATAATTATTTTAGTAAATTCGATTGTAAATCAGGATTTTACCATTTAAAGTTAGAAAAGAATCTAAAGAATTAACCGCATTTATGGTACCACAAGGATTTTATGAATGGAACGTATTACCATTTGGATATAAAATGCACCAGGTAGATATCAACATTTCATGGATAGTTATTTTAAACAATTATCTAATTGTATAGTATATATAGATGATATATTATTATATACAAAAACTAAAGAAGAACATTTAAAATTATTAGGATAATTTACAGATATAATAGAAAAATCGAGAATATGTCTAAGTGAAAAGAAAGCTGAAATCATGAAAAATCAGATAGAATTTTTAGAAATACAAATAGATAAGAATGGAGTAAAAATGCAACAACATATAGTACTAAAAATAATATATTTTTAGTAAAAATGCAACAACATATAATACAAAAAAATAAATTCGAAAGAATAATTAGATACAAAAAAGAAATTACAATCATTTTTAGGATTAGTAAACCAAGTAAGGGAATATGTTCCAAAATTAGCAGAAACTTTAAAACCACTACAGAAAAAATTAAAAAAGGATGTAGAATATAATTATAATGAAGAAGATAAGAAACAAGTTCAGAAAATAAAATTACTTTGTAAAGAATTACCAAAACTACAATTTCCAGATGAAAATAGAAAATTTATATATATAGTAGAAGCAGATGCTAGTGAATGTAGTTATGGAGGAGTACTTAAATACCGATATGAAGCAGAAAAATTAGAACACCATTGTAGATACTACTCAGGTACGTTCAATGAAACAGAAATAAAATGGGAAATAAATAGGAAAGAATTATGTTCATTATATAAATGTTTGTTAGCATTTGAGCCATATATTGTATATAACAAGTTTATTATATGAACGGATAATACACAGGTACACTGGTGGTTAACAAAGAAAATACAAAATTCAGTTACAACAAAAAAGATTCGGAGACTAGTCTTGAATATATTAAATTTCACATTTATAATTAAAGTAATTAGTACTAACAAAAATGTTATTGCAGATTACATATCAAGACAAAGCTACACAAACTGATATAATAGAAGAAGATATTCTAGAAAAAATACTCAACACCCTAACTACGCTTTCAATGAAAGTGGACAGTATGGGTAATGAAATAGAAAAGCTAAAGACTAATGAAGTTAAACTGAAGTCTATAGCTACAAATCAGCTAACTCAGCAGTGTGCAGAGCTATGTCGATCGGAAGACATTAAAGTTCCAGAGCTAGAAGGAGACGATGGGACACTCCATAAAACCGGTATTATATTTTTATCTTCTTTTTTATCAAGAGTATTTATTTCTATGTTAATATTTTCTAGGTTTTCTTCATTAATTACATCTTGTTTTTCATTGATTTCTAAATTTTTTGTATTTGTTAATATTTCTGTATATGTTTCACTATCTTCTGAATCATAATTATCTGTCTCTTCAACATCTACATTATTTATTTTTAGTTCCTTGTTTTTTATTTCTTTATTGTTTATTTCTAATTTTTCTTTAAATTGATTTATCTCGTTTAGTAATTTTTGTTCTTTATCTTTTTCTTCCTTTTCCTTTTGTCTTTGTTCATACAAATCTTTTAACATTTGTAGTTCTTTTTCTAATTCAGCAATTCTACTATTTTTAGTTTCTTCTATTTTTCGTATTTCTTCTGTAGTTTGTTGTTTTATTTTTTCTATTTCCCTTTTCCTATCTATTTCTTCATTTTCTCTTTCTATTCTTACCATAGCTGTCAATTTATCTTCTAATTTTAATTCTTCTTTTTCTAACATTAGATATAAATGTTCACCTATTTTCTTGTATCTTCTTCCTAGATTAGAAAATACTATTTTTATTTTTAATCCTTCGTGATTTTCATATATTTTTCATCTATTATAAATTTTTCTTTGTTCATTTTATTGTAAATAGTTCATATTGATATATATATATATATATATATATATATATATATATATATATTCTAAACTATCTATTTGTGATTCTAATTTTGATATTTCATCTTTTTGTGTATTTATTGAGTTTTCACTAACTCCGGTAAATATATTATAATGTAGTCTTTCTATTCTTATTTTTAATTCTTTATGTTTTTCAAAAATAATTTGTTTTAGTTTCTTTGTATTTTTGTACTTTATTTATTTAAACCATATTTATAATATTTTGGTGGATATCTAAATCTAATTTTATCATAATTAGGTGGTATGTGTCTCATTCTTCTAGATTTCAAATGGATTATTAATTTTGCTTCAATACTAGATATTAAGGTAATTAGGTAGGCTAATCTTTGTGGGTTTTATTTTGTTTTATTTAGACTTATATATTCTGAATAATTACTAATTAAAGATTCTTTAATTTTTCTAAAAACTTCTCTATTTTTAAATGGTCTTCTCATAATTACTCCAATCATCTAATTTCAAATATATATGCCACTGGTGTAGAGGTGCAGATAGCTAACTTGTAAAGATAAAAAGTAATTAGTAGGGGGGTGCGGATAACTAACTTGTAAAGATAAAAAGTAAAATAGATCTATTATATATAATGGATGTATTTTACTTTGTGATATTATTTCATCCATATTTTCTCTCCAATATTTTAAATATTTGTAGTCTATCATTTTATCCTGTGGTAATTGCAGAGTTACAGATTTCTGTACAATAATTTATCCTAATTGTACTGTAATGTATATCTAATTCTAGATTTTCAATGTTATTTATTATTTTGTGTTGTTATTCTCGTAGCGAGTTTTTTAAATTATATAAACTATCACATGTACTTTTTCCTAAATTTTCTAAGGTTTCTTCTATCCATATTAATTTTTCTTTTAGATTCTCCATTATTTTTTTAATTCGGTTTCTATAATTAATTTCTTTATTTAGATTATCTTGATTTTCTCTAGTTTTTCTAATATATTCTAACATCTCTTAATCTGAATAATATCCGTCTGGGTAATTATCCAGGTATAACTGTGCTATCCAATTTATAGTTTCAACTTCACAGTCTAATACTTTTTCTAATAGTATTTTCTTAATATGTATAATTTCTATATCTCTAAGTATATATAAGATTAAGACTTTAAGATTATCTATCATTTAAAATTGACTAAATATTTTATTATAATATTTTGTAATTGGTTGTTTTAGTCTTAGTAGTTCTTGCATATTTTCATTAAGAAATTCTATATATTTTATATCTTTAGTTTCCATGTATTTGTCTAAATTTACTTTCATCTATTTTTCTATTAATTGTATGTTTCTCATATCTTTTTTCAAAAATTCTAGATATATGTAATTTATCATGGTAAGTATTTGTAAGAGTAGTTAGGTAGGTATGGTATGTAATTTATTCTAGTTATATAATATTTACCAAATGCTTTTACTAATATGATTTTTCTTATATCTACTACTTTTATATCCTTAAGTGCATACAAAATAAGTATTTTGAATTTATCTACCATTACATCAGATAAATAATTATTCATTTTCATAAAATTGCTATTTTCAAAATATTCCCTTCAATCATGTACATAACAAAATATGGTCATCATAGATTACTATATACTAGATTATTCTTAAATAACATGTTCTTCGATCACTATTAGCATGGTAATCTGGATATTTTTTCCTTAAACAGCGCCTCTACTCTGGTTACTCCCTACCACGGCTTCTTGCCTCATTGGTTTCACCTTTAGGATGACATAGTTCTTAGGGATTTTTCTCCGTTTTCACTTTGCTAATAAACTTCTTAACATATTATTCTTCGAATAATTCTACTATAAAGTAACTAACATGAATTTATTTTATATTACCATGATTGTTGGGAATTATGAATTTAGCTATTCATAATCATAAATAAATATACCTGTTCGGGTAGGTTTGATATTTCTAAGGTTTGTTCCTCCATAGCTTTTTCCATTAAAATAAATCTATTTTTTAATAACTAAGCAAAATATTTGTTGTGGATAGGAGAGAGTTTTTGCTTCAACACATGAAGGCTTGCCTTCTCTGCTGCCTTCTATGCCTCTATTTATAATCAGAGAATGAATAATTTACATGGTTCTAGTGTTACAAAGGAAAAAAGGCTATCCTAATATGTCTTTACAGGTTTCCTCTATACATTTGTCCTAAAAAGACAATAATGGTGAAAGCTAATAAATGAAACAAGAAAAGGTCAAAAAGGCTAAAGCTATTTACATGATTTCACGTATATTTCAAAGTTAGCTTTTTCTTTTCTCCATATGTCGCTTTCTTCCTTTAATGCTTTGTCTATTTTTGCTCTGTCTTCTTTTTATCTTTTCTTCGTATCCGCTGATTTTTTATCTTCTTTCCAGCTTGCATGCTTATCTTCTTGATTCTTTCATTCAAGGCGGACTTCTGGGATAATATTATCTTCTCCATTACATCTCGAACATTGATGGTCTGGATATTTGCTTCTTCTCAACTCTTTATTATCTTTGAACTAAATGGTTTGGGTAATTTATTAAAATATAAAGGCTTTTTCCTATTTTTTAGAGTGCTCAGATTGCACTTTTAATTCTGCGACTTCAATAGTTAGTAGAGTAACTTGTTCTTTTAATAATTTCACTTTTTCAAATAATTGAACTAGTAAATCATTCTAAGTAACTTCAATAGTAACTTTTTCTGCTGTTAAATCAGTCTGAGTAGCCTTGTCGTGACAAGTAATCTGCAATGATATTTTTGTTAGTACTAGTTACTTCAATTGTAAATGTAAAATTTAATGTGTTCAATACTAGTCTTTGTATTTCCTTTGTTGTAACTGAATTTTGCATTTTCTTTGTTAGCCACCACCGTACCTGTGTATTATCTGTTCTTACAATAAATTTGTTATATACAATATTTGGCTCAAATGCTAATAAACATTTATATAATGAACATAATTTTTTTCTATTTATTTCCCATTTTATTTCTGTTTCATTAAACGTTTCGAGTAATATCTACAATGATGTTCTAATTTTTCTTTTTCTTATCTGTATTTAAGTACTCCTCCATAACTATACTCACATGCATCTGCTTCTACTATATGTGTAAATTTTTATTTTCGTCTAGGAATTGTAATTTTGGTAATTCTTTACAAAGTATTTTTATCTTCTGCACTTGTTTTTTTTATCTTCTTCGTTATAATTATATTCTACATCTTTGTTTTTTTTTTGTAATGGTTTTAGGTTTTCTGCTAATGGTGGTATATATTCTTTTACCTGATTTACTAATCCGAAGAATGATTGTAATTTCTTTTTTATATCTAGTTCTTCTTTTGAATTTATTATGTTTTGTACTATATGTTGTTGCATTTTTACTCCAGTCTTATCTATTTGTATTCCTAAAAATTCTATTTGATTTTTCATAATTTTGACTTTCTTTTCGCTTAAGCTTATTCCTAATTTTTCTATTATATCTGTAAATTATTTTAGTATTTTTAAATGTTCTTCTTTAGTTTTTGTGTATAGTAGTATATCATCTATGTATACTATACAATTAGGTCGTTGTTTAAAATAACTATTCATAAAATGTTGATATCTACTTGGTGCATTTTTATATCCAAATGGTAATACGTTCCATTCATAAAATTCTTGTGTCACCGTAAATGCAGTTTATTCCTTAGAATCTTCATCTAACTTTAAGTGGTAAAATCCTGATTTACAATCAAATTTACTAAAGTAGTTATATCCTTGTATTATGTTTACTATTGCTTCTTTATATATACTATTTTACTAATAATTCATCTATATGCATTTTAAATTTTTTTAAATCGTTAAAATTATATGTTAATGGTTTTTGAGTCATTATGCTATTTTTATCTATTCATTCAATTTTTATAGTAGTTTTATGTTTTTCCCATCCTTTTAATGGATTTTCACTATATAATTGTTCTAAATTTTTCTTAATTATTTCTATCTTATTTACTAAAAATATAGTTATTTCTTTTTTATTTATCGAAAATATAACTAGTTCTATTGTGTCTTCTGTATTTTTTATATTTTCTAAATTTGTGTAATTTTTTCACTTTCTTTTATCCAATCAGTTTTCTTTCTTATTTTATTAACGACTCTTTTTGCTCTTACTTTTTGTTTACATAGTGTTGTAAACCACCAATCTGTTTTAGTTATTATATGTGGGTATAACTTATCTAAAAATGACATTCCTAAAAGTATATCTTTTGATGTTAGTTCATAATTATAAATTTCTTCTATTGTTATTATTTCATCCCATATCTGTATTTTTACATTTTTAGCTTTATATGTAAGTAAACTTCCTTCATTATTAAATCCTTTGACTAGTATTGGTATTTTTAGCTTATCTTATTTACCCTCTGGTAAACAGTTGTATCTACATAAGTTTGCTTCTGCTCCTGTATCTATCATAGGTGTATAATATCTATTATAATATCCTTCTTCTATTATTTTTACAGGTACATATATTTTCATGTTATGTTAAAGCTCTATTTATGAATAATTTCTTGTTATTGTAGGTTATGGTTAATTGTGTATGTTCTATATTGTATGATTTTACTTGTTCTAACCATTTTATTCCTAATATTATGGCTGCTTTTTGCATATCTTCCTTTATTTCAAATTCTATTTTTATTTTTCTAACTCCTATTATTATTTCCTTTTCAGCTGTATCTTTAATGTTTATTAGACTCATTGGTAGATCTGGACATATATTACTATTGGATTTTATTTCTTCATTTTTAACTAGATATTTTGTTATGTAATTTTCTTCCTGTCCTATATTTATGAGTATTAAATATTCTTTTTGATTTATTGTTCATGTTATGTAATATTGGGTTAAATTAACTGTTGAAGTTGTTTCATAATTTGTTCTTTTTAATGAGCTTGATGATTCTGGTTTTCATAAGCTATTCTTTTTTATGCACTTATTCTATCATTTATAATTTCTAAATCTTCTTCTATGTCTATATCTTTGTAACTATAATCATTGTTATCAATTATTTTTACGAATTATTCAAAAGGACTTTCTATTTGTATTTTATTAATTTTATTTTTTTCTGTTATTTTATGTTTTGTTGTTAATACATATAGATTTTTACATCTTGCGGTAAATATTTTACTTCCTGGGTTAGTTATATCCCTGATATTTTCCAATATAATACTAATGATTTATCTATATTTCTATCTGTTATTGGTACTGAATAATTTGCACTTATTATAAATTTAAATTTTGGTATATTAAATTTCCTTTTATGGCACTAATTATGCTTTTTTATATAGGTTTTACTATCCTATCATCTATTAAATATAGTTCTATTGATGTATCTATTCCTTCTCTAAAACATGTTTTTATTAATATCTCCGTTCCTCAAAGGTGTACATATTTTATTGGGTCTCTACTTTTTATATCTTGTTTTTCTTTATTAACTGTTCTTCTTGTCACTCATGGTATTCTAGATTTACCTCTTGCATAGTTACAATCTATTATATGCTCTTTTTGCTTACTACATAGTATTCCTCTTTTCTTCTACTGAATATATTTTTTATTGTTGGTATTTAAATATTTTTTCTACACTTAGGTCTAACTCTTTTCCTTTTATTTCTTCAAATATATTACTGTCAAATATTACTTTTTGGTCAGTTCCTTCTTCGTTTAAGTATTCCTCTTTTGTAATTATTTTTATTTCTTCTTCAGTCATTATTTACACTTTCATCTAATTCACTATTTATTTCATTATCTGTCTCATTTTCTGAAATTTCATATACATTATCTTTACTTTCTAATTCATAATCTATATAATCTATCAACATATATTCTGTATTTTCTATTTTTATTTCTGATATTTGTTTGATTTTTGGGTTTTTAGGTAATTTACAATCTTTAGATAAATGTCCTAATTTTCCACAATTATAACAAGTACATTCTTTTATAGATTTCTTTCTCCTATATGGTCTTTTATATTTATAATTTTTTACATAATATCTTTCTCTTGATTTTTTATATTTGTATTCTGATTTTCTATACTTCTTATATTTCTTATGTCTTTTCCTTTTTTATAATATTTTTCTTCACATCCAAATTGAGGTGCTATTTTATAGTTGCAACATACTAAATTTCTTATTTATGTTTTTCCCATTTTTATTTCTTCTCTATATTTTTCACACATATATTTCTATACCATTGTTATAGAAATTTTATTCTTGCTCCTAGGGTATCTACTATTTTTGCTTCATCCCAACTTTTTATTATTTTTGAACTAAATAGTTCAGGTAATTTATTAAAATATAATTTCATTATCTCCTTACTTTCCTCTGTGTTATATGTTCCTTTATAATAATATTCTTTAAATTTGCACGTATATTCATCTATGTAACACGCATTATATATTGCTAATTTTAACATTAAATTCCTATTCGTATCTTTTTCTTTATTTTGATCTGCTTCTTCTGTTGTCATACTGCTAAATTCATCTCTTATAACTATTTCATATTTTTTCAATATTTTGTTGGTGATATTTTAGTAATTGTTGATGTTCCTTTTATTTTATTATCAGATCTTAATACTTTTTTACTTTCTTCGGCTAGGTTTAAAAACCATAATTTTACTGTTTCTATTAATGTCTTTTCTATATATTCTGGTGTATTTATTGTATCTATTTTATTATCTAATAATTGTTTTGACATGTATCTTACCCAAAGTTGTATTATTTTATTTGTGTCTATTACACAGTCTAAATCTAGAAATTTATAATTTTTATTAATTATTTGTTTTGGTGTCCATTTATTATATTCATCCTTTAAATTATATCTTTTAAACTTACTTTTGTAATTATAGGTTGGTTTTCTTATTTCTGAGGTACTTTGTATTATATTTCTATCTAGAGTATTTACTTCTGTATTTATTAGTTCTAGATTTTCTTTATCAATTACTTCTTGTTTTTCATTAGTTTCTAGTTTTTCTGTGTTTTCTAGAATTTCTGTATATGTTTCACTATCTTCTGAGTCATAATTATCTGTTTCTTCAGCACCTATTGTATTTATTTCTAATTCGCTGGTTTCTAATTCTTTATTTTTTATTTCTAACTTTTCTTTAAATTGATTTATCTCATTTAATAATTTTTGTTCTTTATCCTTTTTTTTTCTTTTTTTTTTTCATACAGGTCTTTTAGCATTTGTAGTTCTTTTTCTAATCAGTAATCTTGTTATTTTTAATTTCTTCTATTTTCGTATTTCTTCTGTAATTTGTTGTTTTATCTTATCTATTTCTTTTTTCTGTCTATCTCTTCGTTTTCTTTTTCTATTCTTACCATGACTGTCAACTTATCTTCTAATTTTAATTCTTCTTTTTCTATCATTAAGTATAAATGTTCACCTATTTTCTTATATCTTTTTCCTAAATTAGAGAATACTATTTTTATTTTTAATCCTTCGTGATTTTCATATATTTTTTCATCTATTATAAATTCTTCTTGGTTCATTTTATTTATTTAGTAGTGTATAGATCATGTTGATATATGTATTCTAGACTATCTATTTGTGATTCTAAATATGATATTTCTTCCCTTTATGCATTTATTGATTTTTGACATACTCCTACAATCATGTTATATTGTAGTCTTTCTTTTCTTATTTTTAATTCTCTCCGTTTTTTAGATATTAATTATTTTAGTTATTTATATATTTGGAATTTTGTTATGTTATTCATTTTTACAATATTTAAACTATTTTGGTGGATACTGAAATCTAATTTTATCATAATTAGGTGGTATGTATCTCATTCTTCTAGAATTTATTAATTTTGCCTCATTGCTAGATATTAAGGTAATTAAGTAAGCTAATCTGTAGGGATTTTCTTTTGTTTTATTTAACTTCATGTATTCCGAGTAGTAACTAGTTAAAGTTTCTTTAATTTTTTTTAAAAACTTCTATATTTTTAAACGGTCTTCTCATATTAAACAAATAAATAAGATAACGTAATTAATAGCTCATAAATAATATTAATATTTCTAATTTTTCTCATAATTAACACATATCTACTTGTACGCTTTTTAAATAACATGTCTCTGATACCAATTATAGGGGGTGTGGATAACTTGGATAACTTAAATAGATCCATTAGAAAGTACTTTTTATCTATTAGTTATCCACGCAAGTTACCCAAGTTATCTGCACCCCCACACAATTGGTATCAGAGCCATGGTATTTAAAAAATAAACATGTAAATGTGTGTTAATTAGTTAATTATGAGAAAAATTATACAAGTTAATTTAATTGTATTTATTATTTATGAGCTATTAATTACGTTATCCTATTTATTTGTTAAATACGAGAAGACCATTTAAAAATATAGAAGCTTTTAGGAAAATTAAAGAAACTTTAACCAGTTACTACCCAGAATATATGAAGTTAAATGGAACAAAAGAAAATCCCCACAGATTAGCTTACTTAATTACTTTAATATGTAACAATGAGACAAAATTAATAATTCATTTAAAATCTAGAAGAATGAGATATATACCACCTAATTATGATAAAATCAGATTTCGGTATCCACCAAAATATTTTAAAATATTGTAAAAATGAATAACATAACAAAATTCCAAAAATACAAAAAACTAAAACAAATAATATCTGAAGAATGGAGAGAATTAAAAATAAGAAAAGAAAGACTACAATATAACATAATTATGAGTATGTCAAAAATTAATAAATGCACAAAAGGAAGAAATATCATATTTAAAATCACAAATATATAGTTTAGAATATATATATATCAATATGACCTATATACATTTAAATAAAATGAATAAATTTTTTTTTAATAGATGAAAAAACATACGAAAACCATGAAGGATTAAAAATAAGGATAGTATTTTTCAATCTAGGAAGAAGATACAAGAAAATAGGTGAACATTTATATTTAATGTTAGAAAAAAAAGACATAAAATTAGAAGATAAATTAACAGCTATGGTAAGAATAGCAAAGGAAAATGAAAAAATAGATATAAAAAAAGAAATAGATAATATAAAACAACAAACTACAGAAGAAATACGAAAAATAGAAGAAACTAAAAATAGTAGGATTGCTGAATTAGAAAAAGAATTACAAATGCTAAAAGACTTGTATGAAAAAAGACAGACAGAAAAAGAAGAAAAAGATAAAGAACAAAAATTACTAATTGAGATAAATCAATTTAAAGAAAAATTAGAAGGAGAAAATAAAGAATTACAAATTAATGAAATAGAAATAAATATAATAGATGCTGAAGAAATAGATAATTATGAATCGGAAGATAGTGAAACATATATAGAAATCTTAACAAATAAATAAAAGCTAGAAATTAATGAAAAACAAGAAGTAATTAATAAAGAAAATTTAGAACATACAAACACGGAAATAAATGCTCTTGATAAAAAAGATGATGAAAATATAATACCTAGTACATCAGAAATAAGAAAACCTACATATTATTATAAAAATAAGTTCAAAAAATATAACCTAAAGGATGAATATAACAAATGGACACCAAAACAAATAATTAATAAGAATTATAACTTCATAGACTTAGACTATGTAATTGATGTAGATAGAACGACACAATTATGGATAGGATATATATGACAAAACAATTATTAGACGATGGTATAAATGCAATATATACACCAGAGTATATAGAAAAAACACTAATAGGAACAATAAAATTATGGTTTTTATATTTAACTAAAAATAGTAAAAAAGTATTAAGGAATGATAAAGAAACAGAAGGAACAACAGTGACTAAACTAACACCTATAGAAATAATGAAAAAATATGAAATGGCTATAAGAGATGAATTTAGTAGTATGTCAACAGAAGAAGAAGAACAAAACAAAGAAATAGATAAAATAGGAATTTAATGTTAAAACTAGCAATGTGTAATATATGCTATATAGATGAATATAAGTGCGCATTTAAAGAATATTACTATAAGGGAGCATATAATATAGAAGAAAGTAAAGAAGTGAGAAGATTATATTTTAGTAAATTACCTGAACCATTTAGTTCAAAAATAATAAAGAGTTGGAATGAAACAAACATAGTAGATACCCTAGGAGCAAGAATAAAATTTCTACAACAATGATATAGAAATATATGTGAAAAATATAGAGAAGAAATAAAAAAAAATATATTAATAAGAAATTTAGCATGTTGCAAAGATAAAATAACACCTCAATTTGGATGTGAAAAAAGATATTATCAGAAAAGAAAAAGACATACGAAATATAAAAAAAACAAAAAAACAAAAAATCAAAATATAAGTATAAGAAACCAAGAAAAGATATTATGTAAAAAATTATAAACATAAAAGACTAGAAAGAAATCTATAAAAGAATGTACTTGTTATAATTGTGGAAAAGTAGGACATTTAGCTAGATATTGAAAATTACCTAAAGACCCCAAAAAGAAACAAATATCAAAAATAAAAATAAAAAATACAGAATATATGCAGATAAATCATATAGATTATGAATTAGAAAGTGAAGATAGTATATATGAAATTTCAGAAAATGTGACAGATAATGAAATAGAGAGTGAATTAGACGAAAGTATAAATAATGACTGAAGAAGAAATAAAAATAATCATAAAGAAAGAATACTTAAACGAAGAAGGAACTGACCAAAAAGTAATATTTGACAATAATATATTTGAAGAAATAAAAGAAAAAGAGTTAGACCTAAGTGTAGAAAAAATATTTAAAATGCCAATAATAAAAAATATATTTAGTAAAAGAAAAGAGAAATACTATGTAGTAAGACAAAAAGAGTATGTAATAGATTGTAAATATGCAAGAGATAAAGCTAGGATACTATTAGTGACAAGAAGAACAGATAATAAAGAAATACAAGATATAAAAAGCAGAGACCCAATAAAATATGTACACCTTGGAGGAACATAGATATTAATAAAAGCATGTTTTAGAGAAATAATAGATACACCAATAGAATTATATTTAGAAGATGATAGGATAGTAAAACCTATAGAAAAAAAACATAATTAGTGCCATAAAAGGAAATTTAATATATCAAAAAAATTAATTTATAATAAGTGCAAATTATTCAGTACCAATAATAGATAAAAATATTGATAAATCATTAGTATTATATTTGAAAATATCAGGAATAGAACTAACCCCAGAAAGTAAAATATTTACAACAAAATGTAAAAATCTATATGTATTAACAACAAAATATAAAATAATGGGAAAAAATAAAATTAATAAAATACAAATAGAAAGTTCTTTCGAACAATTTGTAAAAACAATTGATAACAATGATTATAGTTACAGAGATATAGATATAAAAGAAGATTTAGAAATAACAAATGATAGAATAAGAACAACAAAAAGAATAGCTTATGAAAAAATAAAATCATCAAGCTCATCAAAAAGAAAAAATTATGAAACAACTTTAACAATTAATTTAACTCAATATTATATAACAGGAACAATAATTGAAAAGAAATATTTAAAACTCTTAAATACAGAGCAAGAAGAAAATTATATATCAAAATATCTAGTAAAAAATAAAGAAATAAAATCTAATAGTAATATATGCCCTTATCTACCAAAAAGTTTAATAACTATTAAGGATACAACAGAAAAAGAAATAATAATAGGAGTTAGGAAAATAAAAATAGAATTTGAAATAAAGTAAGATATGCACAAAGTAGACATAATATTAGGAATAAAATGCTTAGAATAAGAAAAACCATATAATATAGAACATACACAATAAACCATAACTTATAATAAAGAAAAATTATTAATAAAAAGAGCTTTGACATGATATGAAAATATATGTATTAATGACGATAGTCGTAGAAGGATATTACAATAGATATTATACGTCTATGATAGATACAGGAGCAGAAGCCAATTTATGTAGATATAATTGTTTATCAGAAAGTAAATGAGATAAATTAAAAATGCCAATAGTAGTTAGAGGATTTAATAACGAAGGAAGCTTAATTACTTATAAGGCTAGAAACGTAAAAATACAAATATGAGATAAGATATTAACAATAGAAGAAATCTATAATTATGAACTAACATCAAAAGATATGCTTTTAGAAATGCCATTCTTAGATAAATTATACCCACATACAATAACTAGAACACACTGGTGGTTTACAACACTATGTAAACAAAAAGTAAGAGCAAAAAGAGTTATTAATAAAATAAGAAAGAAAACTGATTGAATAAAAGAAAGTGAAAAAATCACACAAAAATTAAAAAATATAAAAAAAAATACCAAAGACAATAGAACTAGTTATATTTTCAATAAATAAAGAAATAACTATATTTTCATTAGATAAGGTAGAAATAATAAAGAATAAATTAAGACAATTATACAGTGAAGATCTATTAAAAAGATGAAAAAAACATAAACTACTATAAAAATTGAATTAATAGATAAAAATAGCATTATAATTCAAAAACCATTAACATATAATTTTGATGATTTAAAAGAATTTAAAATGCATATAGATGAATTATTAGAAAAACAATACATACAAAAAAGTAATAGTAAACATAATAGCCCAGCGTTTATAGTAAATAAACATAGTGAACAAAAAAGAAAAAAAAGTAGAATGGTTATTGACTATAGAAATTTAAATGCAAAAACTATGACATATAATTATCCAATACCAAATAAGATATTAAAAATAAGACAATACAAGGATATAACTACTTTAGTAAATTTGACTATAAATTAGGATTTTACCACTTAAAGTTAGATGACGATTCTAAGGAATTAACTGCATTTACGGTGCCACAAGGATTTTATGAATGGAGCGTATACCATTTGGATATAAAAATGTACCAGGTAGATATCAACATTTTATGGATAGTTATTTTAAACAACTACCTAATTGTATAGTATACATAGATGATATACTAGTATACACAAAAACTAAAGAAGAACATTTAAAAATACTAGAACAATTTACAGATATAATAGAAAAATCAGGAATAAGCTTAAGCGAAAAGAAAATTGAAATTATGAAAAATCAGATTGAATTTTTAGGAATACAAATAGATAAGAGTGGAGTAAAAATGCAATAACATATAGTACAAAAAATAATAAATTCAAAATAAGAACTAGATACAAAAAAGAAATTACAATCGTTCTTAGGATTAGTAAATCAGGTAAGAGAATATATACCAAAATTAGCAGAAAATCTAAAACCATTACAGAAAAAATTAAGAAAAGATGTAGAATATAATTATAACGAAGAAGATAAAAAACAAGTGCAGAAGATAAAAATACTTTGTAAAGAATTACCAAAATTACAATTTCCAGACGAAAATAAATATTTACATATATAGTAGACGCAGATGCAAATGAATATAGTTATGGAGGAGTACTTAAATACAGATACGAAGAAAAAAATTAGAACATCATTGTAGATATTACTCGAAACGTTTAATGAAACAGAAATAAAATGGGAAATAAATAGAAAAGAATTATGTTCATTATATAAATGTTTATTAGCATTTGAGCCATATATTGTATATAACAAATTTATTGTGAGAACAGATAATACACAGGTACGATGGTGGCTAACAAAGAAAATACAAAATTCAGTTACAACAAAGGAAATACGGAGACTAGTATTGAACATATTAAATTTTACATTTACAATTGAAGTAACTAATACTAATAAAAATGTCATTGCAGATTACTTGTCACGACAAGGCTACTCAGGCTGAGTTAACAACAGAAGAAGTTACTATTGAAGTTACTCAAAATGATTTACTAGTCCAATTATTTGAACAAGTGAAATTACTAAAAGAACAAGTTACTCTACTGACTACTAAAGTCACAGAATTAAAAGTGCAATCTGAGCACTCTTAAAAATAGGAAAAAGCCAAAGGCACAGATATAGTGCAGGAAGAGCACTTTAAAAAACAAGACCTAGAAGGTGACGTTCGGACACACCTTAAAACCAAAATGGTTATTACATGTGCAATAACATCAGGTACAACAATTACCCACTAAAAAAATTTACCAAAATCTAAATTACCAAAGAAAAAGAATTACAACCTAAATAAGATATTTGGAAGACCTTATGAACCACCAAATATCCAAAAGAATGAATTATTTGCACCCCCGCAGTTTTACCCTTATTCAGTAACAATTAACCAGAAAAAATAAGCTTACAACCATTTAACCCGTATTTATATTGAAAATTTATATACAATCCAAACCTTACTAAATACCAAACCCGTCCAAGATATTGATCTTGCCAAAAAACACCAAGGCTATATAACCCAAAAGTTACAAAATTATAATAAACTTATTGCACTCCCAGGAACCAACCCAAATTTAATCGCTACATGTTATTATTATGGATTATTATCAATAGTTTTTATAACGTATGGGAAAGAATTAGCCATGATTCCTGAAGTACATAAAGGGATTATGACATATATAAAATTATAAAAGGACAGCTATTTTACGTAAGATCTTACTCGGACCCCGCTGAGATACTATTTGATGAAATTAAACCAGTGGTTATAGTAGTAAATACTGGTATGACAAGAGACTACATTATACCAGGAGAAATATCTGAACAAGATGAAATACAAAAAACTGAGATACCAAACTCTTTTAAGAACAAATGAGTTATTGGCTTGAGCACAATTATACAAGAGTTAGTACATAACTATTTGAACCATAATCCAGTTTGGAATTATTATTCTAGAGATCATTTATTGGTTTATGCAGCATGTAAAGACATAAGAGAAAATGATATGGAAGAAATTCGTAAATGGACAATGACATTATTAAAACCAGAAGATAACCCTCTCACAAGATCTATCAAGAAAGGAGTTATTTCTGACGGAATTATGGAATAATTCTGTAAATTAATTTGAAAGAGATATGACGATCATCAATGCAGCTGTTGTAGCAGATGGCATAATATTATTCCAGAAGTGACACTACAATAGAAGCAAACAAAAAAGTTAGAATAGCAGGAGAGACACGACAAAAAAAATAAACAACGGAGCAATAATGGAAGAGATAGAAGACAAGATATTAAATTATGAAAGCGATATGTGAACAAATTAGATAACTTTTCTTGACTTATTTATGTAAGTTATTATATAGTAGGCCATTATTAGCCTTAACATTTTAGGACCTATTGTATAGGTTTTTTGACTTTTAACATGTATAGTATTATTAGTTCTTGTCATTTTTGACAAAGAATAGGAAAAGTAAATTATTAGTTTAGGATACGTGTAAAGTAGAAAATAGTTTACGCGTTTTCTTTTAGGCTAAAAATATGTAAGCCATTCGGCAAGATAAAGGCACGACTTCATAAAATAAGCTCATGTTAGTTACTTTGTAGTAGAATTATTCAAAGAATAGCATGTTAAGAAGTTTATTAGCAAAGTGGAAAAGGAGAAAAATTCTCAGAAACTATGCCATCCTAAAGGTGAAACCGGTGAGACAAAGAAATCGTGATAGGGGAGTAACCAAAGTAGAGGAGCTGTTTAGGGAAAATATATCTAGATTACCATGCTAATAGTGATAGAAGAACATGTTATTTAAGAATAATCTAGTATATAGTAATCTAAGATGATCATATTTTGTTATGTATATGATTGAAGGGAATATTTTGAAATAGCATCATATGAAAAATGAATACTTATTTATCTGATGAAATGGTAGATAAATTTTAAATACTTGTTCTGTATGTACTTAAGGATATAAAAATTGTAGATATAAGAAAAATCATATGGGAAAAAATATTTGATAAATATTTTATAACTAGAATAAATTACATACCACACCAACCTACTTACTCTTAAAAATACGTACATACCAAACCTACACATCAACTATGATAAATTATGTATATTTAGAATATTGGAAAATGGCTATAAAAATATACAATTAATAGAAAAACTAATGAAAACAAATCTGGAAAAATATATGAGAACTAAAGATATAAAATATATCGAATTCCTTAATGAAAATATATAAGAATTATTAAGATTAAAACAAACAACCAGCAAAAATATTACGATAAAGCATTTAATAACCCATAAAACCTAAGCATCATATGAACAATATGGTAAGCTATATATCTGATGTAATTAAGATACTTGTTTTATATATCATTAAACTAGAAATAGAAGACATAAAGAAAATAATATGGAAAAAAATATTTAATGAAGAATCGTTAAGTCTAGAATGGTTAGAAGATATGCATGATCTTAGCTTATATTATTCAAATAGTTATTAATCAGATAATAGTAGTTATTATTCAGATGGATATTATGTAGATTAAAAATATTATAATATATTGAAAGAGTTAGAGAAAAACAAAGCTGGCTATACTAAGAGATTAATTATAGAAACCAGCTTAAAAAAGAAAGAAAAAAATTAAAAGAAAGATTAATTTGGATAGATAAAACCATGAAACAACTAGAATTAAAAGATAGTTTAGAATATGATTTAGACATAGAATTATTCATAGAAGAAAAAGACAGGATAATTAACAAAATAGATAACCTAAAATTTAAGATCAGATATATTACAACTAGAATAAATTATTACAAAGAAATTTACAGTATTACAACTACTTTGGGATAAAATGATAAACTATGAATATTTAAAATATTGGAGACAAGATATGGAAGAAATAAGATTAACAAAAATACTTATGAAAGAGAATTTAATTGAATATTTTAGAACAAAAGATACAGAATATTTAGAATACCTTCAAAATAATATACAAGAATTACAAAGACTAAGAGAAAAAATAAAAGAATATTACAGTAAAACTTTTAATCAAATACCATTTTATCACCCCCCAGGATATGAACATCAATAAAACTAAAATAAATAAATTAAAAATAAAAATATTTAGAGAAGTTAAGAAATATCCACGCACAAATAAAAATAGATCCATTATAATTATAATAGATCTATTTAAGTTATTCAAGTTATCCGCACCCCCTATAATTGGTATCAGAGCCATGTTATTTAAAAAGCGTACAAGTAGATATGTGTAATTGTGAGAAAAATTAGAAATGTTAATATTATTTATGAGGTATTCAGAGCCAACTCCTTAATTATATCTGGCCATGGGCCTTCATGGAGCTTCTAAAGCTTTATCCTTATCCTTAAATGGAGTAGATATTCCATGGATTCTATAATTCTCCCCTTCATAAAGAAAATTCATCCACAAATCCTGATATTGACTGTATTTTCACCTTCAATGAATTTGAGCCTCTATGGTTACTATAATTCTCCCCACTATAATAAGATTTGTCCTTAAATATTGACCAATGCTTACGACCACAATGTAATAACAAATTATTAGGCGATAAACAAAGAAAGTAGAATAAGCATTGGAAGAAATAACACCAAGTGGTAACCGTTCCACCTCTTAACTCATTTAGTTTTTTTGTATGCAAACACACCTTTT
Source organism: Capsicum baccatum var. pendulum (assembly GCA_030864225.1). NCBI lineage: Eukaryota > Viridiplantae > Streptophyta > Magnoliopsida > Solanales > Solanaceae > Capsicum > Capsicum baccatum. Next base: position 178,451,301 of record CM061550.1, read on the forward strand.
AAATATTCAAGCATACATCATCCAATAAAATAATGCAATTACCCACAAAATCATTTAAAATTATCCATAATCTCTTTATATTGCAAAAGGTTATTAGATAGAGCAAAAAAATATGAATACAAATATGCATACCATATTTGGTTTTGCAAAATGACATAACCTCACCATTGGATGTACGATGGTAAAAATCAATTTCCTTGAGGAATGTCTTGGATTGAACCTGCAAAAAAAGCACATTCAAAACTAGACAAAGATACTATGAACTTAGCAACCTATGATCACTTATCATTTCCAAACTTAAACCATCACATTCTTAATTTACTTCTATATTTCTAACATTTTTAGTATGAAAAGTTTCATATGTCTAAGTGTCTTCATTAGCAACTTACCCTTTGGATCGGAGAACAATATAAAGGTTTCCTAATTTCTTTCCACTATGGTTTATAGTACACTTTAAAACCTTGTTCAATGTTAGGTTCATCACAAAATAATGTAATATCATTCCCTTCATCAGGTTTATTCATAAGTATCTTTGTAGATTGAGAAGTGACAGTAAAACAATAAAGATATATCATACTGGAATACGAGTAAGATTCCTCATCACTAAAATCACTAAAATTACATTGTTTTTTTTTAATCATGTTATCCAGCCACTCTTCTTCATCAGGTTGTGGGTACGATTTGGGGTATCACTCGTACCCTATGGTACGAGTTAGGTTTATGCAGTTATATTGGGAAAAGTATAGAGGGTCTTGGGAAGGTCTACGGTATAAGTTAGTATACCACTCATACCCTAGGGTATGGGTTAGGGGGTTGGGTCATACATTATTAGGGGTTGGTTTTCAATTTTTAAGTGAGGGTAGTTTGGACATTTCCTACCACAAAAATCTTATGTACCCACAATATATAACCCTTGGTAGCCTCCCGAACTCACTTGGAAAGGTAGAAACACTATTTAAACACTCTCTTGAAGCTTGGAGGCTAGGGTTTCTCAAGTGTTCATCTAGAAGCTAAGAGGGGTCAAGTAATTTTCGCGGATCTTCTTGTATAAGTCATATACTTCTTCCCTCATTGTTAGTTCCATGTAAAGGCATGATTTAATGTGTTTTAAACATTGATTTGTGAAATCATAAATGGTTGTTTTGAAACAATGTTTAGGGTCTTGATGTATGTTGTTTGGTATTGGTTTAAACTATGTTTTTACATTTTATGGTAATGGTTTGAACATCTGGGTGCTTGTTGGTTATGGTTTAAAAAATACGTCTTGAGTAACCTTAATTATGATGGTTTATGCTTTGGTTTTGGTCTTGGTAAAGGTGTGCCCTCAACATGTTCGACAAAAGGCTGAAAAAATATTTTCACACTATTGTTGATCATTCATTGGAACTATTGCATGGTATGGTTTGGTAATGGAACCTTAAATGGATCTGGATGTTTTTGCATGATTAAAATGGTTTGAATGATATAAATGTTTTCAATGTTTGGAATGGTCTAAAATATTTTAAATGGTTTGGAATGGTTAAACGGTAAGCTATTGGTAGTTATGGTTAGTTTAAATGAAAACCTTACGAGGTACATTGGAATTCCCAAGTGAATGAAATAATGAATTGTTTTTGATAATGGTTATGGCTTAGTTGATCGTCTTTGGGGGTACAATAAAATCCCCAAGTTGTCATAATAATCAAATCCTTGTAGGATACAAAGGAACCTCCAAGCTAATATGGTAATGAATACTTATGGGGTACATGGGACTCTTCCAAGTTAACTTGGTAAATGGGTACACGGGAATCCCTTTACTCTAAATGGTTTTGCTAAGGACAATACTTGCAAGTTATAGTCAGTACGATGGTACCACTATTATTACCCTTGGTTAATACAAAATGGAATAATAGATTGGTTGGTTAGAAATTATTTTAATTGGACAATAATTACGTGGTGTGATAGCTAACTGTGAAGGTGGGAGTTTAATGAATGACCACTGGAAACTCATGGCGACCATATATGATAATATGAGGTACACGGGAACCCTCTAAGTACACTGTAATATGTATCATAGAGGGTAAGGGTACTTGGGAATCCCTTACTCTTATGGTATCTCTAGTTAGTGTGGATATATTCTTTGGGGCCCATTCAGGAGGTTACACTGGATCCATATAGCCTGTGGGTCGTTAAGGACGGTTAAGCTACACATACCCAGGTTAATGGTTTTAAATGCATGCTAAACCTGATTTTCTTTCCCGGCATAGTTATATATATATGTATGGTTTGTATGCAGATGGTTAGGTTACTTGGTTTTATTGGATGGCATTATATTATCCTTATCTTGTGTACATACTAGTATTCACCCGCTAATCTATCTTCTAGCGACTGTATAACCAAGCGATGCAAAAAATGGCTATTCTACTTCTCCTGCTTAGAGATCGGATTTGGGATCAGCTATTGGATTGAAGTGGTGAGCTTCCATAGTATCTAAGGCATATATTTCATGTCATGGATTACTTTATGTACTTTTTTCTTTAACTTGGCTTATGGATTTGTCAGTAGCACGTCCCGACTAGGTACTCTTTGATTTTGTCTAGAGGCTTTGTATAGTCAATTGTGGACATGGGTATGGTATGGATTGATAATGATATATGTATATATATATATATATATATATATATCAATATACATACATTGGAATATTGTCTTGGTTTTGGTTTTTAGTTTCCTTTTGGTTGGATTGATTGATTATTGGATGGATTGACTTGGTTGGGTTGGCCTCAGATGTAGGCTTAATTATTGGATGGATTGACTTGGTTGGGTTGGCCTCAGATGTAGGCTTATCTCAAAGTCACTTCATGGATAAATTTTCTATCTCATTATAAGGTAGGAATTCATCCAACACAATGTATGTGTTTAGTTGTTGTTTAGATAACGAAGGTAGTCCTCGGTGCCGGTTGGGCTTAGGATTTTCCATTACGACAAGGCCCTGGTTCGGTTGTGTCAAATCATTAGGCTCAGACCATTGTTTAACTTTCAACTATTTCCATGAATCATTTACATTTTCTCTTTTCAAGTTCTCTTTAAAAGTAGATTTTCTTACTTTATGGAATTTTTGTTCTACCTCTTTATTAATTTCTTCCTCAAAGACATAAACATTAAGAATACAAACACTAGATAAAGAATTTGTTTATTGATCAAAACATGAACAAGAATGTTTCACACTATTGTATTCAATTTTTTTGATCTCTTTTTTTCCTTACCTCTTAAATGCAATTGTTCACTCATTATTTTACCTCTCAAACTCACTTCACATAATATTATCCATTAACTATTTTATTTTTGATACTCACTCATTTCACTCAAAACTTTCTATACTTATTCCTCTCGTCAGTAGTTAAATTTCTCTACTATACTTATCTCTTTATTTTGTCTACCATCCTTTCATTTATATATTATAGAGAAGTTTTTCGATTCAATGCTCCCACGTACACAGAAATAATCCCTGTTTATCCCTCTGAGGACTTTTAAAACTGATCTCCACAAGAACTTGTTATGTCCTATTAGTTTTTTTTTTTAATCTTGGACTTCAACCTTACCTCATTGGTTGAAGAATAGTAAAATAATTTTCTTGTGGATTCCGATGCTCAATTGGCCTATAATGCCTACTGAATATGACGTGTCTTGGTACTCATACTACACTTTTGCATTATTTTCCCATTATGTATGTTGTAGTATGAGTCATTGTTGGCGACTTCCGACTCATTTGAAAATTATTGATCATAGATTTAGAGTGAACTGTTGGTGTTTAGAGGTATACCATATCCTTCCTTGGACATGTCTTCAAGTTATTATATTCAGGGATATTGTGTACATATTTATACTTATTTAGTACTACTATTGTGTTAGTATCTCTTACACATACAAATATTAATTCTTGGGGATTGGTTTTTTTATATTATATTCTTTCAAACGTTATACACACACACACACATAAATAGGGTCTTGCTACTAGTGTTTATTTGCATATTTGGCTAGTAATCTGAAAAACTGGTTATTTCTCTTGCAATCTTATTACTTGTAATTTTAAGCAATATTTTTTTTCTTACCTACTGGTGGGTAAAAGTAGGTGCCATCATGGCTCGATGTTTGGGTTGTGACAGATTGGTATCAAAGCCTAGGTTCACTGGTATTTTCAATATAAGCAGAAATTCTATGAAAAGCCCTACTTATCAGTACTTTAAGGCCTGTATTCTATATTTATGAGGTTGTATTCCATATTTTTTATTCCTTATTGTGTTTTCTTACTCCTATTGGTTTTATAAAAATCATTTATTACACACTTTAATAGATAGCTTGAATGAGGTATTCAATAGGTGTGGATTAGGCCCCTTTGCCTACAGCTAGGGGTCATGACAGAGTTTGACACTGAGGTTAAGGCTGGGCATATGCTACACCACCAAATAGAGTCAGGGTAGAGAACCATCAATAGATCCTTACATTGAATAAGAGATAGTGATACCTATTTTACCAAAATAATAGTTGGTGGGTCAGGACAAGCCCAGACACCACCTGTGTTCACGGCCATGCTTATACTATAGAACTTTAGTTTTTCTATTCATAATTTTATATGGTATGTTATGTCAAGGAATGATGTATAATACTTTGAGAGTCCTACAAGAAAGAGATGGGCATAAATATCAATTCAGGGAGTGACATAGGGTGGTTAGATGAGCACAGTCTGCTATAGTGGCTCCCTGATTATTGGTGTTAAAAGTGCCAACAATATCTCATTCAATGGTAGCCCAAAAAATTATGACTATATGTCATCAATTTCTTAGATTGAGTCCTACTAGTTTTGCAGTTGTTATTAGAGATGATGCTTATGGGTTTCTGGTCTGTTGTAAAGAGAGGTTGTATACTTCAGACATATGAAGTCATATAGAGTTCATTATAATATACTTTTGATAGAAAACTTGGACAAATAATGATGTGAGGTTATGTTGATTGAGACCAACATGATTATATCCACATACTTGGGCAAAGTTCTCCAAGGCCTTTTTGTGGATGTAATATCCCTGAGCATGAGAAATAGTTTGATGAATGAGTTTAGTGGTCTCAAAAAGTTTTCTACATAAGTTTTTAAGGACAAATAAAGATTCTATGAGTGGCTAGACATGTTGCTCTTATTATTTTGAAGGAGCATAAACAGGTAAGAAAATTTTATAGATGGTTAATCCTGTTTAATTTTTAAGTAAATTTTTTTTTTCTTATATAACTAGGACAAAGTTACAATTGGCTTTTTCAGTTATGAAAAATTTTATCGTTAAATATTTGGTGGTCTTCTAATCATATGATATCTTATGGGTTCCTTTTGTAAAGATAAATTACTATGTGTCAACTCTTAAGGTGATACATCACGAGGCTTGCAGGGTTGCTGATAAGACGCGCTATTGTCACGTTAGTTTCAGTAGTTTGTAGTTTAGAGATAGGTGTTAATATAGTTAAGGTTATCAACTGTAATAATATGTTATACTGGTAGGCTTGTTGGGGCTGCACAGTAGATTATAATGGGGGTCAACCGGGTCTTAGTGGTCACTCTGGCCATATCTCTATTTGACTTAGCAAAGATCACATTTTTGGTGTTATTATCATGGTTGCCATTATTTTACAATGGGGTTTTCTCATTAATGTGGTACTCTTAGAGATTGTTCTAAATGTGGCCAGTGTTGATATTATGATAGAAATTATCCCTTGTTTGGGCCATCAATATTTATTATTTAGGCATCTAGGGAAATATTTCCATCAACTAGAGTATATGTGTATCTAAATATATACATATATATAGGTGATAGTGTAGGAGTGGTTGTTCCTAGGGTATTATAGCTGATGTTCATCCAGGGAGAGAAGGCGGCCATGTGGATTCTCAGTTTAGGAGCATGCATAGGCACTTAAATGTATTTTTGGGCAATTTAAAGATGGAGGATTCAGATGTTGTCATTACAGGTATAATCTCCTATTTCCCTGGGCTTTTTTGGACCTTATCCAGAGGTGTTGTTCTATGTACTCAAATTTTATCCTATTTTACTACTCATCACGGTTTTCCTAGTGAGCCATTACATATGACTATGACTATAGCTACTCTCAAATGATTTTTTAGTAGTGGGTTATGTATATAAGTCGGTGTGGTGAATATTTGATAGTATAGTTCCTAGGTAGATCTAGTTATCTTTGATATGTTTGATTTTGATACAATTTAGGGCATGGAATTATTCTCTATGGAATATATGGTCTTGGATTGTCTTTCGATTTCCTAAATCATAAACCTTTCCATAATTAGTTTCCATTTTATTATGTGGAGGGGTAATGATAATTTTTCTACTAAAGAATAACTATTATATTCAAGCGTGAATGTTAGCAATAAAAGGCTTCTTGGCTTATCTCTTTTATATTTGTCTCCATCGCCAAAACTTTTTCACCTGAGGTAGTACTTATGATTTGTGTTTTCTGATGTATTCCTATAGATCTATCAGGTCACCCACTGATGTGATATTTATTTTTGTATTTATTTTATGCTAGGAACGTAGCCTAATTCTATTCCATTGTATCGCATGACTCCTATTGAGTTGAAGGAGCTAAAGAAAATGTTCCAAGAACTGATACATAAGGAATTTAATTGGCCTGTATTTTTATAGGGCGATAATGTGTTATTTGTAAGGAAGAAGAAGGATGATTATATGTATATGTGTATTGACTATTAAAAGCATAATAAAATAACTATCTAGAATAAGTTTACAATATCGTGAATTTATGAATTTTTGACTATCTTTCGGGTGCAACCCTTTCTCCTAAGAATATTTTGAGATCTTGCTAGATCAGGATAGATGACATACCTAAGACTGACTTTACGATTCATTACAGTTATAACGAGTTATGAGTTGTCTTTTGGTTTGACCAATGCCCTACAACATCAAAGGACTTGAAAAAGTTAGTGTTCAAGGCTTATTTTGGCATATTTGATAGTGTTCATTGACGACATCCTAGTCTACTTAAGTAGTAGAGAGGAGCATGAGAAGGACTTGAGGATCTTGCTCTAGTGATTGAGATATAAACGGTTGTATGCTAAATTTTCTAACTGTGAGTTCCTTATTGAGTCTATAAAATTATTGGGGCATGTGGTTTCCACCAAGGGTGTTATAGTAGAACTAATGAACGTAGCTGCAGTTTTTGATTGGGCAAGGCCCACTTCTCCTACCAAGTTTTGTAGTTTCACTGAGTAAGTAGGTTACTATAGATATTATTTGGAGAAGATTTCTTCCATTGCAATGACATTGCTGGGATTAACTAGGTAGGATGTCCCATTCTAGTGGTCTGATAAGTGTGAGGGAAGCTTTATAAAGTTCACAACCATACTAACTTCAGCACCAATTATGAAACTTCTAGTTGAGGTCAGGACTTTTTAGTCTATTGGGATGTTGTAGCTGTTTATTTGGGCTATTTTGTAATGCACCTGGGCAGAGGAGTAATATATTATGCATACAAGCAACTGAATGTATAGGTTTGCAACTTCCTCACCCATCATTCAAATTTGGCGTCAGCAGTATTTGTGCTTAAGATTTAGAGGCAATATCATTATGGTGTGTAATATGAGATATTCACTACCGATCATAGCCTTCAGTTTCTTCGTCAGAAGTAACTTAATTTGAGAAAACAAAGATAGTGTGAGTTTTTTATGTTTTATGATATTTCTATTATGTATAATTAAGGTAAGGCAAAGGTGATAACAATTTATTTAAGATGGAATGTCGTGAGAATGGGGAGTTTTCCATTTCTTTTATCTTTGATGAAATAATTAGCTTTGAACATCCAGTCCTTAGATAATAGATTGATTTTACTTGATATTTCCTACCCGTGAGGATTCTTGCTTATCTTAAGGCCGAGTCTATGTTATTGGTTCTAGTTTGGGAACAATAATTTATGGCTGATAAATCAAGTATGATTCATTATAGGGTATTGAGAGGTAAGGCTATGAAAGCAACTTTAAATTCAGATGGCTTAAGGGGTATATCTATGTTCCTAGAGTTGGAGATTTGATTGGGCTAATTCTAAAGATGGCCCTTTGATCCATATATATTTCTCATCATGAGGCAACAAAGACGTATAGATATTTGAGGTAACATTAATAATGGTGCTGGATAAAGATGGATATAGAAGAATTTGTATTTCAACACATAAATTATGAGTAGGTAAAGTTCATGAAAAAATCTATCAAATATATACAACAATTGAAAGATAAGTACGAAACTTTAGAAGCTCTAAGGAGACTCATGACCAAATATCAAACGAAGGAGTTAAATGGCTAACCCAATCAGCTTTAATCATTAATACAAGGGTGCCATGTTGGCGAAGAAGATCTCATGAACAAGGACATGAATTTTAGAAATGATACAACTATTTGGTGGCCCAAGGTCATGTCCAATAGGAGGAATATTGGGGTCCAAAATTTCATAAAATTTCAATTGAAGGAGGCACAAATTTTCCTATGTAAAAGTCAAAAATTATGTGCTTCTAAAAGAGATTAATTAGTGGATAATGAAGATTCTAAGCAAAAGGAATTTTGTGTAAACATTTGTAAAAGAGGGTCTATCATGACCCATAAACCAAGGGTCACGATGGTACATGTCGCAACAAGCATTGAAAAGTAAGTCTATCACTCAAATTGATATGAAATGAAAGATAATACAGAAATAAAAGGAAATACTCCTAGAATGGAGTCGAACAACACATATATAGTAATAGCAAGAAATACATTACCAAGTGATGTGGGGTGTATTTATGCACTTTAGTGTTTCTATCCTAGCTTATTTAGCCTTGTTTTGAGGATGATTCGTGTGATTTATATGTTGATAATGATATAAATAATAATATAAGTGTTTAAGTATGTAATTTCAATGTGTAAAGATGCTTTCAAACATGTTTGGATGCAAATTTATTATTTAGAGACAAAACGAGAAAACTAGTTTAACTAGCTTGAGCTAGGAGTCGTCCTAATGTATAGTGGTGGTTTATAATATGTTTAATGAGTTCCTAATGGTTTGAGTGTGTATTTAGGTCTGGAAAAACATTTTATAATTTTCAAAGTTCAATATTATTAAATGAAGAGTTAAAATGTGAGTTAAAGATCAATGTGGGCAAGCCTAGTCTTAGCTCGGATTTTTAGTCCATCGTAGTGAATGTTGTGGTGTTTTGAGATCTAATACTTGGTAAATGTGTTTGTAGGATGCTTTTTTAGTTGGTTATGGTGATATATGTATTTTTAAAAGGATGAAAATAATGTGGAAACACACCACAAATGCTTGGAATGGAAGACAATTGCATAAGACAAAGTTGGACGCCAATATGCACTTTCCAGTGAGGTCTCAAGATTGCCCTGCGACGCGTCCCTTAATTGACTGGAATAACCCCCGTGACATGTCACTTAATTGACTTGTCTAATCCCCCTGATACGACACATGCACCACTTAACTAAGCCACACACCGTAACCTCTATTTCATACACGGCCAAAAGCTTTCTACTATAAATAGGACTTGTTGTACACATTATAATCACTTTTGGACGTCTTGGGACTGGAGAGGAGTCTGATACACACGTTTTTTAGGTTTTATATTCCTTAAATTTTGCTTTATAATATATTTAATCATGTATTCAAGTATTTTGGTTATGGTTATGTCAATTAGTGTCTAAGCGCCCACTATTTGGGGTTAATGCCAAGAGCATGTTTGTTATCATTATGAATTGAATTTTTTTGAATTGATTATCATATTTGGTTATTTTTTAATACTTATTTTAACTATTTTGAGGATTTGCGACCCTTAGAATATATATATTGTCGACCTTGTGATCTAAGGAAGAGGAATAGGAAGATAGAACGTAGGGATGAATAAAGTAAAGTTGTTTCTCTCTCTTCTCATTCATTGTTGTTTTCTCTCTCTTCATGATTTTTATTTTTCATCGTTGCTACTACTTTATTCATTATCTTATGCTTTATTATCATCATCTTCATCTTCTTCTTGTTGACCTTTGTTGTTGTTTTTACTGCTACTGCTGCTACTTGACCAATTTTTTAGGTCAAATTTTGTTCGTACATCACTTCGACATTACTTCGTAAATGACTTTGGTAAGTAAAATTATGATTTTTAGTTGAATTTTCCATCTGGGTACACTACTAATTTTCTTTTTTCAACAATGGATAGAACCCGAACATGAATCTGAAGTTGCAATAGAGGAGTCATCTGTAGAACTAAATTACTCACTTATTGCAACAAAACCTGAAGTTGATTCCAAAAGAAACGTCATTTATTGCAATAGGTAAGTCATCTGTTGCAATAGGTTAGTTATCTGTTGCAACATGTCACTTATCTGTTGGAATCTGCTTCAAATGTCTTTAGTACTATAACATCTATCATACATGAATCGAACAGATGGGTCATCTGTTGCAACAAAGGAGTCATCTGTTGCAACAGACGAGTTATCTGTTGCAACAGACGAGTTATTTGTTACAACAGAGGAGACATCTATTGAACTAGCTTAGTCAACTGTTACAACAGATAGGTAATCTATTTGAAATAATACAATACAGTTCCTGCCACAAACCCAACAGATAACCAACCTCAAAACTCTTGCTATTGCTACTGGATTCAAATTTTTTCTTACGTCCAACCATCGACAATTTTATTGAGAAGAAGAACTAGACGGAATGAAAATTAAATAGGAATTAAAAAATCAAACTCGACCAAACATAAGCTTTTCATTAAATAAAAACAAAATACATTAGGTAGGTAAATCCGATATAGAAAAATAAAAATACATATGCTAAAAGAAAAAAACTTATTATTATTATTATTATTATTATTATTATTCTCAGCCGGCCAATCATCAACCAGCAGTAGCATGGCACTCCTCAGCCTGCGAATCTCTCGGCCATCTTTACTCTCACGGTGGCAAACTCCCGCTGGAGTTAATTAACCTTCCTCTGAAGTTTCCGCATGGTATCTCACAAAATAGAAATGTTCCAAAAAGGATTAGTCATATCTAGAACACGTATGAATTGACAAAAAATGTAAACACAAAAGTAAAGAAAGGAGTCCGAATGTAATACAATGTATACTACCAACTGGTAGATGTACACAAAAAAAACTTACCTCAATTAGAAAGGAATATGCTCTTTGAAGAGAAGTGTTTGAAGATGTAATATGAAATACAAGATGCAAGAAATAAATAAAGTGGAGTAGAATGAAGAGTAAGGAGGGAACTATTTATAGAGGATTGAATTTGAATGTGATAGGCAAAAAGGTACGACTGTTCTCTTCTATTTTATTTAATTATATTCAAACTACTGAAAATTTATTTTCTGTCAAAAGAAATCACTTAATCAAATCAAGCTGCTGACCTTTTTATTATTGTGACAAGTCACGACTTTTCAGCTTCTTAATATTAATTATTTCTTAAAATTAAATAACCATTTTCTCAATTAAATAATGGATGACCTCTCACCTTTTCAATAACTATTTCTTTTAATAATAACCGTTTTATTTAACTGTTGCAACAGAAGATTCATCTGTTGAAACAAATAACCTATTTGTCGTAACAAATTTTTCATCTATTACAATATATGAAATATTTAATGCGACAGATGGACCATCTGTTGAAGGAGCTTTTTTGATTTCTTCTAACAACTGATTCATCAGTCGCAACCGATGTAGAATTTGATTCTTCAGCTGTTTTAAATGTGTTAGATAAATAGTCACGACTGTTCACTTTTTTTTTAATAATCATCATATACCTTAATTAATCCGAATTCATGACTTTTTTATTATATAAATTAAGAAACATATTTAAAAATAAATATGGTGAAAAGTCATGACTTGTTGCCTATTTAATATTAACATCAATTATTAAAATTAAATAACCAATTTTTACCTTATAAATTGTGTTTATTATTTATTTATGAATCGTTTTTCATATTAAATAATAGAAAAGTCATGACTTTTCACCCTTTCAATAACAATAACCATATATTTTTATTAATAACCGTCTGTTGCAACATATGATCCATCTATTGCAATAGATTAACCATCTGTTGCCAGAAACGCTCAATTCGTACCTCCAACCGTCGACATATTGAGAATAAAAAACAGACAGAATGAAAATTAAATAAGAATTAGAAAGCCAAAGTCGACCAAAAATATATATATATTTTTTAATCCATTATATACAAATATACAATAAAAAAAACATACATTAGGTTCCTCCCTTAGGTAGATCCGATATAATAAAAGAAAATGCATATACTAAAAGAAAAAAACATAGTCTAATGATTATTATTATTATTATTATTATTAGTAGCATCATTATTATTATCACCATTAAATAAGCAGCCAATTGTCAACCGGCCGCAGCAGGGCACTGCTTAGCCTTGCTCTTATGGAGCCAAACTACCACTAAAGTTCATGAATCATTCTTTCAAGTTCCTGTAAGAAGTCGCGTAGAACCACCTTATATAAATCTGGATCACTCATATCTAGAAGTAGAGTAGACTGAAGGAGTAAGGAGATACCTATTTATAGAGGATTGAATTTGAATGGGCTAGTAAAAAATTCACGGCTGTTCACTTATTTTTTAATAATTATATCCCTTAGTTAAATAAAACTAGTGACTTTTTGATAATGTAAATTAAAAAACAAATTTAAATATAATATTTTATATTTATTTTATTTTTGAAACAAAATTACTATAAAATAAATCCAATAGATGGATAATCTATTGTAAAATATATTCTATCTGCACAGAATGAACGGTTAGCTGTTGGTCCAGCCAACCCAGTGGCCAATACTGCTGCAACCAGAATTTAGGATTTTACCCAGATAAATCCTCTTTCTTTCACGGGATCCAAGTCTGAATAGGATCCACAGAAATTCTTAGATATGGTTCAAAAGGTAACGGATGCTATAGGGGTAACGTCTAGTCATAGTGCTGAGTTAGCTACATATCAATTGCAGGATGTAGATCATACTTCGTTTAAGCCGTGGAAAGTTAATAGAGATTTTGATGCAGGGCCTATAGAATGGGAAGAGTTTGCCACGGCTTTCTTGGACAAATTCTTTCCATTAGAGTTGAGGGAGGCCAAAGTATTAGAATTTATTAATCTGAGACAAGGAAACATGAGTGTGAGGGAGTGTTCTATTAAGTTTACTCAGTTAGCTAGATATGCTCCTCATGTAGTGGCTGACAGTAGGTGCAAGATGAGTAAGTTTTTGTTTGGCGCGTCTGATAGTATGGTCAAGGAGTGTAGAATCTCAATGGTGATTAATGAGATGGATTTGTCTAGGATGATGTTCTATGCTCAATAGATAGAAAAACAAAAGCTTAAGGAGAGGGAAAGAGGAAACAAGAGGGCTAGAATGGGTAGTTTTAATTTCAATCAGGCAAAGTCAGAAGGTGGTAACCATCCTCAGTTTCATCAGAGGTCTTCAGCCCCAACACCTTCTTCTGCCAGTGCTCCAGTACCCAAATTTAGAAATGACAATAGGGATATGGCACTAGACTCTAAGTCCGAGGTCAGTGTTAGCAGTGCTCGTACCAATGCCTTATGTCAGAAGCATGGCAGAGACCATAGCGATGTGTGCTTCGAGTATGGTAGGCTAGGCCATCAGATTTAGAAGTATTGGGTAGTTACTCAGAAAGAAAGGGATGCGGGACTACAAGTCCATTCCCATCAGTCGTTGGTTCCATCCTATCACTCGAATCAGTAGGGTGCCACTTCCAGGGCTACCAGTGGTCAGTGTCTGAACAGATTATATGTTCTTCAGTCCCGCCAAGATTATGAAAATTCCCCTGACATAGTTATTGGTATGTTTCAAGTCTTTCACTTATATATTTATTCTTTACTAGAACCTGGAGCTTCTCTTTATTTTGTAACTCCATAGATAGCCATCAATTTCGGAGTCAGTCCCAAAAATCTAGTAGAACCCTTTTTAGTGGCTACCTCAGTAGGCATTTCAATTGTAGCCAGAAAGGTATACAGGAATAGTCCAGTTATAATATCTCAAAAAGTTACATCAGTTGATCTCGTGGAGTTAGAGATGACGGATTTTGACATCATTCTCGGCATGGATTGGCTCCACTCATGCTATGCCTTGGTTGATTGTAGAATCAGAATAGTTTGTTTTTAGTTTCCAAATGAACCGGTCCTTGAATGGAGGGGTAGTACTACAGCTCTTAAGGATCGGTTGATTTCTTACCTTAGATCCAGAAAGATGATATCCAAGGGGTGTGTCTTCCATCTTGTAAGAGTCAAGAAATCTAATTCAGAAGCTCCTACTCTTATGTTAGTCCCAGTATTAAGTGAATTCTCCGATGTATTTCCTGAAGATCTTCCCAGAGTTCCTCCCGAAAGGGAAATCGACTTCGGAATAGAATTTCTCCCAGATACTTAGCCTATATCTATTCCGCCATACAGAATGGCTATAGCTAAACTCAAAGAACTGAAAGAACAGTTTAAGGATTCTTAGATAAGGGATTCATTAGACACAACATCTCCCCGTAGTGTGAACCTATTCTATTCGTGCATAAGAAAGATGGTTATCTCAGAATGTACATAGACTACCGTAGTTGAACAAGGTCACAATCAAGAATAAATATCCTCTTTCTAGAATCGATGACTTGTTCTACCAACTTCAGGGTGCCAGTTATTTTTCTAGGATAGACCTCAAATCAGACTATCATCAACTTAGAGTCAGAGAATGTGACATTTTGAAAATAGATTTCTAAACTCGGTATGATCACTTCGAATTTCTAGTCATGTCCTTTGGTCTTATAAATTCCCCAATAGACTTCATGTACTTGATGAACCAAGTGTTCAAGAAGTACTTAGACATGTTGGTCATAGTCTTTATTGATGATATCCTTGTCTATTCTCGTATTGAAAATAATTATGCAGACCATCTACAAATTGTGTTACAAACTCTTAGAGCCCATTAGTTGTTCGCTACTTTTAGTATATGTGAGTTATGGCTAAGATCAGTAGCTTTCCTTATCCATATTATTTCTGGTGATAGAATTAAGGTTGATCATCAAAATATCTAAGTGGTGAGAAACTAGCCTATACCCATCTCTCCATCAAATATCAGGAGTTTCTTAGGTTTAGCTAGCTGTTACCGTCAGTTTGTTAAAGTGTTTTCTTCTATTGATTTCCCCATGTTCAGATTGAAAAAGAAGAAAGTTAAGTTTTAGTGGACAGATTCATAAGAGAAGAGTTTTTAGGAGTTGAAGACTCGACTCACCTCAGCCCCAGTCTTGACTCTACCAGATGATTCAGATGGTTTTGTTATGTACTGTGATGCATCCATGTAGGTTTGGGTTATGTACTCGTGTATAAAGGTAAGGTCTTAGGCTATGCCTCCAGATAGCTTAAGCCTAATGAGAAAAATTATCCGACTCATGATCTTGAGCTAACAGCTGTAGTGTTTGCCTTAAAGATTTGGAGGCATTACTTTTATGGGGTATATGTAGTTGTGTTCACATATCACAAAAGCCTTCAGTATGTGTTCTCTCAGAAAGATTTGAATTTGCATCAGAGAAGATGGTTAGAGTTATCAAAGTTTTATTACATGAGTATTCTGTATCATCTGAGTAAGGCCAAGGTAGTGGCTGATGCTCCCCGTAGAATGTCTATGGGTAGTATAGCTCATGTTGACGATGGTAAGAAGAAGTTAGCTCTGAAAGTTCATCAAATTGCTCGACTAGGTGTCCATCTACTCAATTCAGTAGTAGGCAGTGTATGGCTATAGAGTAGTTTAGAGTCATCTCTAGTTTTCGAAGTGATGGAAAAACAGGATAGAGATCCCAGTCTAGTTAAGTTAAAAGAATCAGTCAAAAATTATAAGGTGGTGGTTTTCTCCCAAGGGGGAGATGGTGTTTTGCGTTGTTAGGGTAGATTGTGTGTCCCTAATGTAGATAATTTGAGGCAACGAATTCTTGTTGAAGCACATGGGGTGCGTTACTCTATTCATCCAGGGGCTACTAAGATGTACCATAATTTGTGGGAGATCTATTGGTGGAGGAGTGGGATGAAGAGAGATATTATACAGTTCATAGCTAAGTGCTCTACATATCATCAAGTTAAGGTTAAGCACCATAAACCTAGTGGGTCCATGCTAGAGTTCAGTATACCCATGTTGAAATGGGAAGAAGTGAACATGGATTTTGTGACAGGTTTGCCTTGTACCCGTCATCTGCATGATTCTATTTGTGTTATCATAGATAGGATGACCAAATCAGCTTATTTCATGCCATTCTATACCTCTTATTTAGTCGAGGACTATGCCAATCTCTGTCTCAGAGAGTTGGCAAGGTTACACGGTGTTCCCTTACATATCATCTCTGATAGAGGTACTCAATTTACCTCTCGCTTCTGGAAAGCATTCCAAAAGGGTCTTGGTACACAAGTACACTATTCAGACTCTTGAGGACATGCTGAGAGCATACATTGTTGATTTAAAGGGTAGTTTGGATGACTATCTGCCTTTGATTGAATTCGCATACAATAACAGCTATCATTCCAATATTCTTATTGCTCCATTTAAGGCTCTCTTTGTCAGGAGATGTATATCTCTAATTGGTTAGTTTGAAGTAGGTGAGGTTGCAGTAGTTAGGCCTGACTTGGTGTTTGATGGATTATAAAAGGTTCAGTTGGTCAGAGAAAGACTTAAGGCTACCCAGAGCTGACAGAAATCATATGTAGATGTAAGGAGAAAGGATCTTAAGGACGAGGTCGGTGACTATGTGCACCTGAAAATATCTCCCATGAAGGGAGTGAAGAGATTCAACAATAAAGAGAAACTCAATCCCCGATATATCAGTCCCTTCAGAATTCTCAATTATTTTGGAAAGGTGGCTTAAGAGCTTGAGTTTCCTTCAGATCTAGCCTCATTACACCCAGTGTTCCATGTCTTATTGTTGAAAAAGTATATTGGTGATACAACTGTAGTTGTTCCCTTAGAGTGTGTAGATATTCAGAATAGTCTTTCCTATGAGAAAGTTCCAGTCAAAATTCTCGATCATCAAGTTTGTTGACTAAGGAACAAAGAAGTTCCATTGGTCAAAGTTCTTTGGTGGAACCAGTCCGTTGAGGAAGCCACTTGAGAAGAAGAAGCATATATGCGGACTAATTACCCTCATCTTTTCTCTGTGAATCCAAATTCATTATAAGGTACCAATCTTCCTAAGATTTCTCTCTATCATCCTTAGTTTCAGTAGCACATCATGTTCATGTCAGTCTTGCTTTTATGAATCAGTTTAGTCATGCATTCTTTGCATGAGATATGCATATTCAGTGTGTAAACTCAGTCCAATAGTTTTCTTCAGCTTAACCAGTTTTATTCGGGGACGAATGATCCTAAGGGGAAGATATTGTAACACCCCGTATTTCCCTAGCATAATCTAAGTCTTCATACATAAAATTTTTGAAACACTTATTATTATTCATTTTATATCCTTTCATTATGTAGTAAATTGAATTATCTTTCCAATGATATAAAATTCACCTAAATTCAATAACCGGGTAAGAAGTTATGGCGATTTTAAGTTTCAGTCGTTAAATACCTTCATTTTACCTATCAGCGCATCGCGGAGTATGTTAAAATAGCAATTGTTAGTTACCAGTGTTACTTCGTGATAGAGGCGCATTGCGCCATCAGTCAATTTTGTAATTGTCAATTTTAAGTGGAGGTGCATGAACATAGCATATGGCGGAGCAGGTCAAATTAGCAATCCAATGCCTTACCGCGATAGCTCCACGTCTCGCCGTCAGCCAAAATCCCAATTTTCCTTTTCCAGTGTTCGGTCACGATAATGGCACATCAAGCCAAGGTTAAATTTCAGGATCAAAAGGGCACCGCAATTCCTCTGCATTGTGCCAAGCCCTCAATACCCAGTTGTCAGTTTCCAGTAATGCGCCGCGTCGCGCCAGCTGCTTATTTCGGGAAAATTTGACAAAAAATCAATATTTTGTTCAGGGTTAAAATATTCCTTTCCTTATTATCTTAGTTCACCCAGGCGTGATATTAAGCCCTAAAAATGGTTTTAAAATCATTCTTTAACTAATTTCTCCCAAATCAAAAGGCATTCTCTCCCAATCAAGAATCCTAGCTCTTAAGAATCAAGATCAAATCTCAAGAACTCTCCATCAATCCCTCAAAATTCATCATCCCAGGTATGTTAGATGTTTATCCATTGATTCCTTTCATCCATGGAGCTCAACTAACCTCTTTAATTATAAAGCTTTGATCTTTTTAAGTTATTTGATTTTAAATCATGATTTCATCCATTAATCTCCATGAACTTTGATTTAATACCATGTCTTAATGAACTTATTGTTGTTATTTTATTCCTCATGTTTTAGTGTTATCATTTGTTGAATTAAATCATGACTTTGTGTTTTCCATGATAATTTTAGGTCAATTATGCCAGTCCTTTAGTAGTTCTATGATTATTTTAAACAATGAACTATAAATGTTTGATAAAATGCCTACAAGAGCAGTTGTTTAATAAGAGTCTTCATGCTACATCCTTCAATGTTTTAATGTCATGCTATTACTATTGTTTTGAGTCCTGGGGATATTGAATACCCAAAACCGTAGTTGTTTACTTAGTGTTGTCTCAGTATCTTTAGAATAACTTCAGATTCTATCATGAGCATTATCAGAACAATTGGTTAAACTCTAAATAGTCTAGCGTTTCAGTGTCATTCAGTTGGGAGTAGGATTTAGCACCTAGTGAGTGTAGGGATGGAGGCTTCCTCGTTAGTTAGGCAGAGTCGTTAGTAATAGTCCCTATACAACAGAACCACATAGTCAGCATAGGATATGAGTAGTCACCCATCAGATTAGGCTTGACTATCTCGCAGGGGTCACCCATCAGTACATGCTTGACACCTTAGTCCTTTGGACATGATATTCGTTTAGTGGTTCCACATAGCCAACGTAAGTATCTGTGGGACAATATTAACACCCTTCCATCTGGGGTTACAGGTTGGACCCCTATTAGCTTAAATTAGGGAATATCAGTAAGATAATACCTCTCACGGTCTCAGATTTAGTCTCAGTTACAGTCCTAACTCAGTTATTCAGTCCTAGTGTTGTTTGACCAAACCATATAGATTTAAGTTATTTTCAGTATTTCAGTTTATAGATCTCATCCAGTTCATGTCATATGCTTGGTCATGAATCCTCAGTGTCTACAGATTTTCATGTATCTTTAGTATTTTCCAGACTTTCATGCATATTAAGTATCTACAGATTTTATGTTCTCTATTTAGTATTATGTATATTTAGATAGATCATTACTCCTATTCATGAAACCTTACAGGTTAACCTACTTGATTTAGCATACTAGTACATTCAAAGTATTAATCGCATACCTTTCTTTTGTGCTATGATGTCTCATATCATAGGTGCGGACGCTCAGTTCCCAGATCGCACTTAGTCCCATACATTCTCAGCAGTATAGTAGCAGTGGTGAGTCCTCATCACCCGAGGACAAGCTATCTTATTTTAGGTCTTTATTTCAGTAGTCAGTAGAGTTAGTTGGTGGCTTGTCCCATCAAGTCTCAATCAGTCATTCTTAAAGGCTTTTAAGACATTACAGTTAGTTAGTTGCTCAGTTTATCAGTACTTTATTAGATTCAAACAGTTGTTTTACTAAATATATATTTCGGTTTGACTTCAGATATTTAAAACCTTATGGCACTTTAGTTACTCTTCCGCATTCATGATTATATTATTTAGTGCTCACAGCAAGTACCAGCTCATGTGTTAGCTTGTGGTCTCTCGGGACCGTGAGCACCATGTAATGACTAGGGGGTAGTTTTGGGTCATTACAATCTCATAGCCTCTCTCTTATAAGTGTGGTACGCTACACACCTATAAAAGAGACTTTACTTGACATGGGTTTATGGACACCCGACTAACCATAAACCTGGGCTTTAATGCAAACTCAACACAACTCAAACAAGGGACTTGTCGTAATTCGAATCTCAAGTCCAACAAGGACCGAAAACCACCCCCGATACCCTATCCAACCAACCAACATATATCCTAAGTCGGATGAATTCTACCTTTTAATAAGGATACGATAATTAAAAATATAATTACTTTGGGATAAGGCATGACCAAGACCAAACCAACCCAAACAAGTCAAACCATCTAATACCAAACAAACAACCATAACATAACCAAAACCAGATCCATAACATAACATACCCAAGTCCACACTTTCTCCATACAAAGCCTCTAAAACAAAACAAGAATATTTGATCGGGATATGTCCCCGACAATAGACAAAACTAATATCCAAGTTTGAACTAATAAAGATAAAAGAAACTTAAAGCAAGAAATGGAGCCTTACAAAGTATGAAAGCTCACCACTTTTAGTCAACACCAGTTGTCCCCAAATCAAAGTAACTAATAGGGAGGGGTAATAGTTTACCGACACCTATATCGCATGGGGATACAACATCGAATATGGTTAGTGGTTGGAGGGCTAGCATGTAAATCAAGGATAAGTATAACATAATGCCTATAGTTCAAAATCATTTAACTAATGTAATACATGTATATACATATATACTATGCCATATAGGGAACAAGATTGGCATGATCTTTGAATTCATTCACCTACGATATGTAGCATACTCATCATATAACAAGTAGATCATGCGCTTTGTGGGCCCATCTTTCCCCTAGATAGAAGGGCCCCAATGCATATAGCCACATGAACTATAGAATATCTATAACGATACATGCCTCTATGGGGGACTCGAACCTCATGGCATTATCAAGGTGACTTAAGCACCAATACGTGTACTATAGAAGACTGGAACCTCCCATTCATATATTCATTCAAGGGACTCCAACCACACGGTCACAAAGATACTCAATGCGGCTAGCACGGTTTCCAGTTTTCGTCCTTCGGACTTTATTTTCATGGCCTTGCTATACATCCTACTATAAATAAAATTTAAAACCATAATTTCACATACACAACCATTAAAAAAATTACTTACAGAAGGCACTTTATGGGAATCGTCATCTAATACCACTTGCAAGTGCGCAACATACCATAACCATTTTTATTCAAATTTGGGACTCAAACAATTGTTTATACAAAGCCATCAAATCAATTCAACATTTAGGGACTCGAACCTATTATCTAGTAAAGACACAAATTAGTTTAATGTTTAGGAACTCAAACCCTTTCAGCTAATTTAACCACTAAGGTTTCCATTTAAACCATTATATGGCCAACAAGGCCTTCATAAAACCACTTACCAACCATTCAGATTCATTAGGCCAATGCCTTATTTCAAAACATCATTTAACATGTGACTAGTTTATTCTGTTAGGAATTTTCACAAACACTTTGAGGAAATACCAATACCAAGACAAAAACCAAAGTAAAAACCATCAAGTTTAGGGTGACTCATAACGCTCACTATACCATATAAAGTAGTAGTGGATGGTTGTTGTTAATATCCCAACTTTCATTAATGTTGATCCACAAGGAGTGAAAATCAGAGTTCTAGTGTTATGGGTATTAAATATCACTAAGAAAATACCCGAAGTCTAAATAAAGTAAAAAGCATGATTAAAAAGGGGGTCGGTTTTGGGAGAATGTTTCTCACTAGTAACTTGATTCCACAAACTATGCAACAATTATAATTTAACTTTGATATGGAGAGAAACTTAGGATTATGTCTACCTAAGGGCAAATAAGGTATGGGTATGTGAAGATTTGATGCACATTCTAGTAAATTAACAATATGGTACATTTGTCTAGGACCCTTGCGGCTAATTTTTCAAGAAACCTTAAGAATATCACTTACTGAACCTTTTGGATACCTAACAAGTGTGTTAATTATATTCACCTATTAGTCAAATTGGGTATCCCTATTCATAGGATGATACCCAAGGTGTAATAAACCACAAAATCACCCTTATGTCTAAGATAGTGAAAAACCTTTTGGATACCTAACAAGTGTGTTAATTATATTCACCTATTAGTCAAATTTGGTATCCCTATTCATAGGATGATACCCAAGGTGTAATAAACCACAAAATCACCCTTATGTCTAAGATAGTGAAAGTTAGGAAACAACATCCATTAATTGTCTACTATTGCTTTGGTTCCCACATCCCTCTTTCAAGTATAATATGGGTTCAAATAGTTCACCTAACCCCTCTTTCAAGGATGGTTTGAGCTTTCAAGATCTTGGGGTTTTCACCTACAAACCCTTTTGGGTGCTTGGGTCTTTCACCTGCAGATCCCAACAAATTTATTCTTCCAAAAGTAGAAGCCATCATCAATAAAGTAACATGTATCTCAATCCACAACTAATTGCACCTTAGTTCAATATAATACCAAGACAGTGAAATTTAGATATTCATGAAGGAAAAAGAGAAAAATATACCTTAGGGGTTGTCCAAAGCATCCAATCTTCAAGAAATTACTATATTAAAAACCTCAAAATCTACAGAAAACTCTTGCCCAATTTAGGGTTTCAACTTCAAATTCAAAATATTGCTAGTCTCTAGAATACCCAAAATGGGAACGGGTTATATGCTTTCAAGGGATTTGGGGTCGGCTATTGAAAATTACAAAACTACCCTAGGACCTGATCTTGTGTTTTTGTGAATGCACTAGATTTGTAGTGATCACAACTACCACGATCATGGGTAGATCCACAAGATCGTGGTTGCTGATCTTCTTGATTGGTCACGATCGTGGTCTGAGGACCATGATTGCAGTAACTGAGGCCTATTTCTACTCCAGGTCTCCATTTGCACTTCTTTTCTCTATGTTTGATCCTTTTTAGCTTATTTCCACGTCTTTCCATCTCATAACTTGTACGCCTAAAAAATATGGATATTAGTGAATTTACTCATACATATGTCTCATTTATACATTTCAATAATGGAAATGTACATGAATGTTGAGTTCAAATGAGTTGTAAATTCACCACTCATCAACACCCCCAACTTAAAGTTTTGCTTGTCCTCAAGCAACACTACCTCTTACCATGGTACTATGAACATTTATACCCACATTGAATGACCTAATTATCATAATGACTTCAAGCTTAGTTAATACAACAATTTAGCTCTTAAAACATGGGTAAAACTATTTTCACAACACCCCTTAACAAAAAATGTGATTTGAGACTTTAAAGAGTAACCATGAAACAATCACTATTACTTTAGAAATGACTCAACTTTGGCCTCAATTACATTGAACTCCTTTTTCCCTCATTTTGTTGGAGATGAAAAATTCACGCACCTTAACTTATTTACATGCCTCCTCACAAGAAAGAAAATTCCACACACCACATCATCAAATATTCACCAAGGAATTTAAGTATAAAACACTTTCTTTCTCAAGAACTCTCGATGCTAACAAGTACCATTCCATAGGATTGCCCCTATTTTCAATCACCACTGCAATGAAAATACTTGGTTGGAAATCATGAAGGTCTTTTTTAGCTTGTAACATAGGTTCGGGGTAGGGTACGATATATTTTTTGAACAACAAGACTATACCATTCTTGAACGTCTACATCACACCATTCTATCCAACGTTTGATCATTGGTCACTTCTTTTGTTTTTAATCTTTATACATTTGCCTTCTTTTTATTTCCTTGATTACCTAATTTTCTTGTACCCTTTGCGCTTCTCTTTTCTTTGTTCGGTCCTTTCTTTTTTATTATTCATTTGTTCTCAATAGTTAAACTCTTAGGAACTCACTTACAACTTCGTGGCCTAAATTTTCCTCTTTTAATCATCACCACCCAACTTAGGGTTTTAGCCTCAAGTTTAAATTTTATGTTTAAGGAGGCTAGGTTCACAAGACGGATAAAAATAAAAAGGATCACAACTTGCAATGTGTGCCAAAGAAAGGTCTAAAGGATCTATGTGGGTGACTAGGGATAACATATATGACATTTTAGGCTAAAGTGGACTTCCAATGTCATAAAGATGGACTAAGATCATCTCTCTAACCAAGTATAATGAAAATTTTCCTTGACAGACTAATGGAGCTAGTTCTAGATGGTACAGGTACACATGTGATTAGGACAAAAAAGCTCACCAAACACGGTATGCAAAATTTGCCAAGGAGGCTCAATTGCCCCTTCTGCTAGAAATAAGAATGATGTATCTCCTAATTTTTACAAGCTAAAATTTTCAGAGTCACAAAAAGAGAAAAAATGTCAATACAAGATTGCTCACGTTCTTGCCCTCCAATTCTGAAGAAAACTTTTTGGATAGAGGGGGATGTTTGCTTTGCATTTGCATCACGCTCAATTAGCTAAATATGGTATCAATATAAACCTTCATCTCATATTTTAGATTTTACATGGGCAAACCATATGGTTACTCAGACTTCGTCATAGGTATAAGTGAGATCCCAAATCCCAAAATGCCACAGGTACTCAGATTTCTCTTGCATTTATGACCTCAATACTACTGGTACTCAGACATTCCCTCCATTCATGGCTCAAAACCCAATAATAAGTTTTTTTTCTTAACAATGATGTCACTTAATCTTTAATAGGAAAATGCTCGTCGCATATCATCAAAAACAAAATAAAGATAATGCAAAAATCTAACAACGAAACAAAACAACTAATCTATGCAAATGTTGTCACCATCAGAATACCTAAATATTACAACCTATAAGAACATAAATCATCAAAAAATATCAATAATATAGGCCCATATCAAATGAATAAAGAGACACACACCTGTCAACTAAGTAGCTAACAGTCTCCTTACTGCATAAATAATAAAGCATTAACCTAGTGTAAAAATTCCATGTTTGTGTTACCTTTTAGCTGATTGGGATTATTTCTTACATGTGTGCTTTACCAATTAAATGTAGTATAAATGCCTCGGAGTTCCAAAGTAGCACCGAATCCCACATACATGAAGGTAAATTTCTTTGAGAGTCTCTTGGAATTTTTGCTTGAACTTGAGGAACCCTAGATGCTTTTGGAGAAGAGAAAATCACCCTTTTTCTTGTTGTGAATTGGATTTATGACTTAAAGTTGAATTTGGGGAATTTCAATTTCTTATACCTCCCCTAGAAAGCCTAAACTACACGAGTTTGGGTTTAAATAATGGGGAGAAAACTGTAAAGCCTTTTTTTAACCATGCAGGAATTTTTGAGAAGAATTCCTCATGACTAGGATAATAACTCGTTAGTTCTGGAAATGAGTCATTTCTAGGATTTATTTCCAAAGTCTCAAGTCATAGGCCTTCACTGTTATGACAACGACTTCCCTCCTTATGAATCATTAAAACTGATAATTAGTCATTATCAAGAAATTAATTTCCTCGATTTCTTACTATTATAACAATGGGTCCATGCAATGACTCATTATGTATGTTAATGAGTCATGGGCTGCACTCGTTGCCACTAGGCAAAAATATGAAAGCTTCACTAGTGTAACAGTGACTCATATATAATGACTCATTACGTATGGTAACAGATCGTTGCCTGAGTCATTGGCACTGGCAATTTGACAGACCGTTAGAAAATTTTCTAAAACCTTTTGCCACAATATCAAATTAAGGCAAGAATTGTGGCATTATAAAGCTAATTCAATATCCTATGTCAATTAAGTTTTAATTGATGAAAAAACCTCAACAAACAAGGATGGTAATTGTGATAACAACATTAAAAGCCTCTTTCTTTTGTATATCAGGTATTGTATGGCACTGTCTATGACCACCAACTAGCTGAGTAACCCTATGACAACCACCACATGTACTACTACCTATGCCTCATGCAAATCTATTAGAACCTCTACCTTTTGTAATGCCTCGAATCTGGTACCCAGAATGCCACACGGTAGTCATGACCCAGAAGGACCACAAGCTAACTCATGACAAATATCTGTAATTAAGCACTGAATAATATGTTGTAATTATGCAGAATATAAGATGTAAGACCATAAGGTTCAAAACTGAACTAATACTGAATATAAAATAATTTAATGGGGTATAACAATACTCAAAACTGAAATAAACTGTCTGAAATATGTTGTAGTCTGAAAGCCTCTAAACTGCTTGTAATCAGTAGAGTTGATGGGACATGTCCCCAACTAACTCTGAACTACTAAAATAATACAATTATAAAATAACCATACTATCCTCGAATGTTGAGGACTCACTGCAAGTATGGCTGCTGAACGTCTGATCTACTAAGGATGCTCAAGAGTACTTGTATGCAAGTGAGGTAGGATGAATGCAATGGTTCATAATCATGAACAATACTAACTGACTGAATAACTTGAACGTGATAATATACGCCTGAATGCATAACTGTAATAGAGATCGTAAAAACACTAACTCATGAATTTTGATAACGTGGATTTACTGATATCTGAGTACTATGGGATATTGTATGACTAAGTCTATTGAGTACTGAGGAACTGATATCATATTACTAATAAATGAATGATTATTTCTAACAATTTTTATTATGAAGATCTGGTCTGATTGACTGCATCTAACAACCCTAAAATTGAATACTGATAACATAAGTTACTAATAACTAATATAGCTAATACTAAATTACTATATCTGAAAGTCTAGATTTTGATGGAACTAGCTGAGTTCTATACTATACTGAGTGACTATTTATTATAGTCGTAAATCTGAAGAACTATTTGAGTTCTTTTACAGAGACTGATGCTGAGACTGAGACTGTGGAAAGTAGTCATCTAATTGACATGCCCCAAATAAAGCAATATAGATAGGTTGGGGTAAAATTTGTAACCCCAATTAGAAGGGTTTCAATACCGCACCACTGGAAAGACAAACTGTGGGTGACATCTGACAGTGTCCCTAAAAGAGAATGGTGGGACCCTCATCTAACAATGTTTATCCACCTCATCAACCCTCATCTGCCAGTGTTGATGTCTGAACCTATGATGACTACATAGTTCTGGAACTTAAGGATTACTTCTAAAGATCACTCCCTCAACTATCAGTATATGTCCTCATCCTTGGGTTCACTCGGTGCTAAATGCTACTCCCATCTTAATAGACACTGAACATGATTAACTAAATTGAACTGGACTAAGTTCATTGAGTTGCGTTGACTGACAGAATACTACTGAGATTACTGAAGTACTGAGCTTTCTAAGATTACTGGGATTACAAAATTTATTGAGTTTTCCTGAGTCACATGACTGACTAAATTCTTCTTAACAAGGCTTGACTGAGGATATCGTGAAAACATGACACTAGATCTAGGCACACAGCTAAATTGCTGGGTATAAGTACCCCCAAGACTCGATAGCTTGAAACTGATAGGATATGACACTTCATGAACACATGACTAATATCAATAATTCATAATATATTAATTTGGGGATTTCATGAAGCACATATTTATCATAGTTTTGTACATGAATGGAATTGCATATAAACATGTCATACTTTCATTAACCTAATCTCATGGACATTCCCTCAACCATTCATAATGCACACAACATCATGGAAGTCATTCTTGATCATAGGGTAAAGCATGCATTTATCACTTGGGTTACAATTAATCTATAATGCATAATTTCAATTCTCTTAGGCATGTTATCAAACATCTATGGTGCATGACTTAGGGCATAGGCATGACCAACAAATTAATCCAATAAAATTCCATATTTCAACTCAATTTCACATGTTTCAGACCAAATACTAGAAAAGGTTCATGATTAACACATAAGGATTCCAACTTAGGAATCATACAACCATAATCACATGAACATAATCAACCAATAACAAAATATTAACAATACAAGATTTAAAACTTGATTCTTGGGCTTCATGGATGAAAGGAATCCATGAATGAACACTGTTCATACCTTAGTTCTTGATTTTATGAATTTTGACGGAGAGATTCTTTAATTTGAGTATTTAATTTAGATCCTCAACTGAACAAGTCTAAGCTTGTTCCTGAGAGAGAATGTTCTTGATATATTGGGGAAAAAGTGAATAATAAGTCGCTAAGGATGTTTTTAGGGCTTAAATCCCACATCTGGATGGAATAAAATCATAGGAAAAGACCCATTTAACTTTGGATGCGTCTTTCAATTTTTGTCAAAATTTCCCTATTTGGCAGGCTGGCGCAATGCGACGCTATCGTGCCGTGTCTCTGGAAAATGACAACTGGGAAATTTCATAATGGCGCAATGCGGTGAAATAGCATTGCTATACTGGATGGGACCTGGAAGTTTACTGCAACACTGTGCTATCGCGCTGAGACACTAGCAAAAAGGACAATTCTAAATTTGATCCTACACGCGACACGCCATAATTTTGGAGGCCAACTGGATTTTGATGATTGCCAATTTGGCCTGCTCCGCGATGCGTTGATGGCTCAGGTGGCATACTGTCTTACTAAAATGACTCTAACTCTTCGCCCAGGTGTTGGATTTAGGCGAATTTGGTATCGATGGAAAGTTTATTCAATTTTCCACACAAAAAGGTCAAATTATTGAAAATTCCACATGTATAAAAGTGGATTCATCTTGTAAATCAAGTCTATAACATTTATGGGATGATTTTAAGCTAGGTAAAAGTATGGGGTATTACAATATCTCCCCCTTGGGAATATTCATCCTCGAATAAGACTGATTGATATAAGAGAAACGATAAGCTGAAGTACATATTAAACATGAACAACTGAAACACGAGTACATGACTGACATTACCAATTTGCTGAGATTTATTCTGAGCCTGCATATGTGATGCATATTTCATGACTGGCATGACTGATAAGTTGAATATATTAGACTGAACATGCATAGCTGATACATGTTTTCCATGACTAAATTGATTCATGAATGCATGAAAGGTATTTCTGATAAACTGAGTTCCTTACAAGGAGAATACATATCTGATGCATGAATGCATGACTGATCTGATGCATGAACACATGACTGAATATGAAATGGTATTTGATACCAAGTTTATGATGGGGATCTGATCATGAAAATGGTTTGTAAATAAAATTTGAACATGAAACTGAATAAGCTTAAGGACAACTATAATCTTGGGCTAAGTCTAGATTAGCGAAGAAGAGGTGAGGGTACTTGGATCGCATGTCTTCTTGTGCTTCCCGAGTTGCTCCCTCAATAGACTGATTCTGCCAAAGAACTTTTACTAGAGGGCCTCTTTGTTCCTCAGTCTGTGAATCTGGTAGTCATGAATTTTTACTGGAATCTCTTCAAAAGACAGGTTGTTTTGAATGTCTATGCCATCAATAGGTACTATGACTGCTGGGTCACCTAAGCATTTCTTAAGCAAGGAGACATAAAAGACCGGATGCACTGAAGCTAGATCTGAAGGCAACTTGAGCTCTTAAGCTACTTTGCCAAAACAACTGAGAATTTTGAAGGGATTGACATATCGGGGATTAAGCTTTCCCTTCTTAACAAACCTCTTCACTCCCCTCATGGAAGAGATTTTCAAACACACAAAATTTTATGAACTCATCTCGAGAACCTTTCTGAACATTTATGAATGGTTACATGAGAACATGGCTAAGTCTGGAACGTGATACATGGGTTGGATATCATGATCTGAACTGAGAACCTTGAATACGTTGTTTACAACTGAGATCATGGTTTAAGGGTCAAATAATGAGTACCCCTTACCCCCAAACTGGATTCGTTACGTGAAGAGAAGCTGGATGATCTAGGACATAATAGCTTGGGGGTTATAGAGCATCTCCCCCTTGGGACACTATGTCCACCAAAGAATACTGACTTTACCTTATTGAGATATTGAGGAAAACTGGGGCGATGCACAAAGCACCTAAAGATTGGATCGTGACTGAATACCTGGAATCTGGATATGAGACATGATACATGAACTGAGTTAATCTTATAACTACCGAGACTTTTTATCTTGGAATAGTTATATTCCTGAGAATTCTGATAGTAGAACTAGGTGGAAAGATGGGAAACCACACCATACGAACTTGTTGCCTAATTGCTAAACTAAATTACTGGCTGATCGATTTAACTCATACTGAAAACTTATACTTAAATGAAGTACTTCTTCTTCACCTGAGACTACTAAAAATATTTGCATGAGCGATGAGCACGAATGCCTAAACTTACTAACTTATCTAATTAACAACTGATAACAGAATACTAGGTCTGCAAGATGGAACTTTACTTAGTCTTTAATAATTGGACTGCAAGTGCAGAGAATTATGAATAGGAGATAAGCACTAACTGAGTGATATGAGATACTGAGCATGAATTAAGGGTAACTGTATTATTTGAGAACACAACACCAAGAGCACAAAATGCTTCTAGAATAGTCTTGTAAACTGAGGTATTGGAAGGCTGACAACCGAGTAGCTGATAACTATACGCTATGGTTGAGTAAACCTAAAAATGATCTGAGTTACCGAACTAATTACTAAACTAGGACTGGGACTGAGATTATAGATAAGACGGTAATTGAGACTATAACCATAACTAAGACTGTAGTTAGGACTAAATACTGGTTCTAATAACTAAGGTTTACACTGGTACTGAAGTACTAAATTCTGAGACTGAACACTGATTACTGAGTACTAAATATTGAAACTATAATTGAGATGACAACTAAATTTTAATAGTTACTCGACTGGGGTTAACATAAGTCAAAGATCTGAATGCACACTCACACTCTGTACTTTCCCAACTTATAATTACAATCCTCTTGCTCTCCATTTACTTGCACACTAACATGACATTCAAGCCTATCTTCATAACTACACCCTCGTGTAAAAAAACCTGCAATAATTTTCTCTTAACACGTAACGTTTACTCTCTCCCATTTAAGAAACTGCCCATCACTACACTATTTTCAAAAAGAGAGATCACTAAAGGCTTAAATTAGGAGGACCTAAGCAAGGATGGACACAAATTGAACTTGACACTTGACCAAAGCTTGAGGAATAGAATATAAACATTATGGATTCACCAAGAGATCTAAACTGAGGATATGCATAACATACTCTGAATTTAACTGATCATTAGAGGCGTAGCAAGAGCCATGAAAGTTGAGTATATTGTAAAGCATGATATGAGTAAATGAGTCATGAGATGCATGACCTAAGTTTGGAGTTTTCTATATTTGTGGGACATGATTTGTATTACCGAGGGGAATAGAACTGAACTACTTATGATGGGAAACTGGAATCGTACATTATTCTATAGAAAACATGTGAATATAAGTTGTGTTCATGGAACTGAGATGTGAAGCTTGCGTATGGATCATGCTGACTGAAGTACCAAACTTTACACTGAGATAAGGATGGGTAGGCAATCATCTTCCTTACTTCTTTTCTATACATACTGGCACTACTACTGGAATCTGAGAGCCTAAATTGGTCACTTGATCTTTTATCTCTCCCTTGGCTTTATGCCATTATCATAAGTCTGTGAACATTTTACTAAACTCTGAACTAAACTACAATCATCATCACATACTTACACTCTGTTCGACACATGCTTGCCTTACTAAACACATTATCTGCTTCTATATCTTCATATACTATTAATGTTGCATCTCCTAATTCACATCCACACCTTTATACTTAATTTTTGATCAATAATCTTAAATTCTTGCTTGTACTGTTCAAGCCTACTGGTCTACCTTAGTACAACTATCCCTATGAATACATAATCTGCTCAATTGGATAATGTTATCCCAACTCTACCACTGCTAAACTCCTGGGTTTATGCTTTTAACTCTAGATCATATACTATCATAGGATTCTGAGAAGGGATCTGATGACATATATAATTTTGGGTTCGTAAATGTATTCTCATAATCATGAATGATATCTGTAAAACTTTGTAACATAATAAAACTTATGTGATATATTTTAGCCTGTGGGCAATCCCATAACTGTTTACGGGGACTGTCTGAGAAAGCCCTACTCCTAGGACTATGAGCATCACTATTTTTGTTACCTTGAAAGTAAGGTGGAGTTGACATGAGTGGAGCATGATGAGAACCTGAATGAGCTTTTTAGAGAACCTTTCCATAGCATAATCTGAAACATGAAAGAAGTTAAATAGTTTCTAAAATATCTCATAGCCTTCTGTCCATAAATGTGGTGCACAACATACCCATGCACAAGACTCTACTAGATGTGGCTTTTCAAACTTCCTAGGACACTATTGAACCTTTGGCTCTAATACCAAGTTTGTAACGCCCCAAATCTGGTACCCCAAATGCCACACGGTGCACATGACCCTGAAGGACTACAAGCTAACCCATGACTGATATCTGTAACTGAGCACTAAATTATATACTATAATTATGCAGAATATAAGCTGTAAGGCCATAAGGTTCAAACCTAAATGAATATTAAATATAAAATAATGTCTGTAATGGGGTATAACAATACCCAAAAATAAACTAAACTGTTTGAAACAAGAAGTTGTCTAA
Organism: Capsicum baccatum var. pendulum; assembly: GCA_030864225.1. Classification (NCBI taxonomy): domain Eukaryota; kingdom Viridiplantae; phylum Streptophyta; class Magnoliopsida; order Solanales; family Solanaceae; genus Capsicum; species Capsicum baccatum. The sequence continues at coordinate 178,483,858 of CM061550.1, forward strand.
AAGCCTCTAAACTATTTAAAATCTGTGGAGTTGATGGGATATGTCCCCAACTAACTCTGAACAACTAAAAAAATAAAATTATAAAATAATAATGCTATCCTTGAATGATGAGGACTCACTTCTAGTATGGCTACTGAATTTTTGATCTACTAAGGATGCTCGGGAGCTCAGACTTCTAAACTTATGGTACAAAACGCCATAGCACAAATGCATCAGTACATTGAATGTACTAGTATGCAAGTGAGGTAGGCTGAATGCAATGGTTCAGATGCATGAACAATACTAACTAACCAAATAACATCAACGTGACAATACATGTATGAATATGTAACTATAACTGAGATCATAATTACGCTGGCTTATGAATTCTGATAACATGGATTTATTGATATCTTAGTACTAATACTGGGATACTGTATGACAAAGTCTATTAAGTACTGAGGAATTGACGTCATATTATTGATAAATAAATGGCTATATTTGACAGTCCTTCTTACAAAGAGCTGGTTTGATTGACAGTATCTAACCGTCCTAAAACTAAATACTGATAACATAAGTAACTGATAATTGATATAGCTGATATTGAATGACTGTATCAAATAGTCTAGATTACGATGTAACTAGATGAGTTTCGTACTGTACTGAGTGACTGTTTCTGACAGTCCTAAATATGAAGAACTATCTGAGTTCTTTTACTTAGATTGATACCGCGACTGAGACTTTGGGAAGTAGTCATCTAATCGAGATGCCTTAAATAAAGCAATATAGCTAGGTTGGGGTCTAATCTATAACCTCAATGGGAAGGGTGTCAATACCACGCCACTGGTAAAGACAAACTGTGGGTGACCCTCATCTAACAGTGTCCCCAAAAGAGAATGGTGGGACCCTCATCTGACAGTGTTTATCCACCTCATCAACCCTCATCTGCCAGTGTTGATGTCTCAACCTATGATGGCTCCATAGTTTTGGAATGCAAGGATTGCTTCTAAGGATCACACACTCAACTGTCAATGTGTGTCCTCATACTTTGGTTCACTCAGTGCTAAATCCAACTCCCATCTGAATAGACACTCAACATGATTAACTGAACTGAACTGGACTGAGTTCATTGAGATCCATAGACTAACAAAATACTACTAAGATTATTGATGTACTAAGCTTTCTGAGATTACTGGGATTACTGAGTTTTCCTGAGTCACATGACTGACTAAATTATATTGAACATAGCTTAACTGAGGATATCGTGAAAACATGACACTAGATCTAGGCGCACAGCTAAATTATTAAGTACAAGTACCCCAGGACTCGATTCCATGAAACTGGAAGGACATGACACTTCTTGAACTCATGACCAATATCAACAATTCACAATACATTAATTTGGGGATTTCATAAAGCTCATGGTTATCATAGTCTTGTACATGAATGGAATTGCATATAAATATGTCATACTTTCATCAACCTAATCTCATTGACATTCCCTCAACCATTTAAAATGCACACAAAATCATGGAAGTCATTCTTGATCATAGGGTAAAGCATGAATTTATCACTTGGGTCACAATTAATCTACAATGCATAATTTCAATTTTCTTAGGCATTTTATCAAACACCTAGGATGCATGACTTAGGGCATAGGCATGACCATCAAATTAATATAACAAAACTCCATATTTCAACTCAATTTCACATGTTTCAGAATACTAGTATAGGTTCATGATTAACACATAAGGATAACAACTTGGGAATCATTCAACCATAATCACATGAAAATAATCAACCCACAACAAAATGTTCACAATACAAGATTTTAAAACTTTGTTCTTGGGCTTCATGGATGAAAAGAATCCATGAATGAACATTGTTCATACCTTAGTTCTTGATTTTACAAAAATTGAAGTAGAGATTCTTGAATTTGAGTTTTGAATTTGGATCCTCAACTGAAAACCCTCAGCTTGTTCTTGAGAGAGAATGTTCTTGATATATTTGTGAAAAAGTGAATAATAAGTAGCTAAGGACATTTTAAGGGCTTAAATCCCACATCTGGGTGGAATAAAATCATGGGAAAAGACCTATTTAACCCAAGACGCATCTTTTAATTTTTATCAAAATTTCTCGATTTGGGATGCTGGCACAACACTGCACTATCGCATTGTGTCTCTGGAAAATGACAACTGGGAAATTTCAGAATGGCGCGCCGCGATGAAATCGAGTTACAATACTGGATAGGAACTGGACGTTCACCACGACGCGATGGTATCGCGTTGAGACACTGGAAAAAGGACAATTCTTAATTTGATCTTTGGTAAGAAGAACTATAATCATGGAGGCCCACTGGATTTTGACGATTACCATTTTGTCCTGCTTCGCGATGCGTTGATGGCTCAGGTGGCACACTTTTTTACTAAAATGGCTCTAACTCTTCAATCGGGTATTGGATTTGAGCTAATTTGGTATCGATGAAAAGCTTATTCAATTTGCCACATAACAAAAAGTATAAATCTTGAAAATTCCATAGGTATAAAAGTGGATTCATCTTTTATATCAAGTCTAAAACATTTCTTGGACAATTTTAAGCTAGTTAGAAGTACGGGGTATTACACTTTCACAACTAAAATATGAGTAGCTCTCAACATGTGGTGGGGGCATTCCTTGGCCAAATAGCCAACAACATCACATACAAAGAAAAATCTATCACCCAACTCAATCGGAGAGGTATGACTAGGCTAGAATGACTACCCAAAGCACTTTACCAAGAAACCGACTACCTAAAATCTGCAAGTCTACTTGTACGTCTACTATGATACCTACAGAAACCTCTTGGATCCCTACCTTAAGAAGTATGACTTATGAACTCACCCTAATGGTACACTTTCTTGGTGTATCCTCGAGATCCTAATGAATAGACTTTGTCATCTTAGCACAATTCACTATACTCTTAAATGATTCTCCAGACACTATTATCTGAGTCATAGCTAACCTAAGAGAAACATCTAATCCCTTGACAAACTTCTTAATCTTCTAAAATTTAGCGGTAATACTAGCATAAAAATATCTAGACAAGGCATAGAAGCATGCCCCAAACACCAAAATAGTCATAGATCCATACTCTAGGTGATCAAACTTATCTCTTATCTAATCTATTAGATGGTAAGGAATAAAACCTCTCCAAAAAACCCTCAACATACTGATCCTAAGTCATCTCAAGAGAATTTAGAGCTATGCAACCAACAAGTGACCTCCAGCAATCTCTAGCAATATCTCACAACTAATAAGTAGTATATAAGCACCATGCAACAATATCAAACACAGGTTATGCAACTTTACATAGAAATTAATTAAGAACTTATAAGTATTAGCACCCACAACACCCCTGAATCTAGGAGGACCTAAATCAATAAATCTCTCGATCCTCTTCTGATCCTCAGAAGACATATCTGTACTCATAATAAGAGGAGGCAAGCAAATCTAGCTAACTAAGATACAATCTAATAATATAACATAGACGAAGGCTGAACTCCTGATTTATGTATATCATACTCTGATGCAGTGCATGATGATGGAGCAATATTTAGAGTCTATGAAATACCAAAAGCAGATATAGGTACTACTGGAAGATCTTTACTCAACACTGGAGGAACACCATAAGTAGACCCTTGCATAGATAGAGTACACTACCCGAAAATAAAGGAACACCAAGCGCACTCAAGGGATCACCTTTCAGTGAGTTAACAAGAGAACCAATAACACTTCCTAGATTGGGGTAGAAGAACTCGATGTAACATAAATAAGGCCAATATCTCCAATATGCTCAACCAAGGCTTAAGAAAGATCACTCTAGAGCTACCTCTTGATGGTGAAGATCCACATGCCCATCAACCACCTCTTGCCCATCCAAGACTCATAACTAGCTCTCTAGATTGGGCTTTCTCCTTTGATGAAGGCACCACATCTCTAACCTCACAAGATCTAATCATCACCATTTGTGTACAATAGAGTGATGTATGACTTAGTACACAAGGTATGAATCAAATCCATATCATAAGGAACAAAATAAGGGATATTTCCTAAAGGCATCTTATAGCCTCTAAACAATACATATGGACTTCTATATACCAATCTACCAAACTCTATTAGACACCTCGTTCATACAATATTAAGAGAAATGATCCTGGTTGATTTAATACCAATTATCATGACCCAAAAATCAAGAGTCATGATGTCACTTGTTTTGAAAAAACTTGAAAAGTAAGCCTATAACCCGAACTGATATAATAAGGAAAATAAGACCAATACGCAAGATGAGACTTCTAGAAAAAATCCAAAAAATATGTATACAATATAAGCAAAGATATAAATCCAAGAATACCATATAATAATTTAAAAACCTAGTATCAAAGCGTAAGAACTAACTGATGCAACTTAAAGGCAAAAATATATAGGATATCAAAAAAGGAACAAACTCTGTCTCTGAATACAAAAAAGACATAATTAGTAGTCAGCTCTAGATGAATAGATAAACTACTACATCAAATATCTCAAAGTATTGGAAAATTAACTGTCTTGAGGCTCACTCCAACCTAGATCTGCATTGAAAGGGTGCAGTTAGGGTGAGTAGGATCAGCTTGTACTTAGTACGTATAATAAGCTAACTAAGTAGAGTAAAAAATAAAGCATACAAAATATGCACTATGGACGCATCACCTAAAGTAAAAAAATATCCCAAATGGTAGCCCACACCATCTCCACTAAAATTTTAGCATACCATATGTAAACACAATAAGGAAGCATAAGTTCATGGATATCACAAATACAAATAAGAAAATGGTAATGAACACAGGCAAATCTCATGTCAAGAAAGATAATACAACACAAAATGAGCTCAAGGTATGAAAATGCAATATGGAGATTATGATGTGAAGCACAAGGTCATCGCACAATCTTTATCTACAGCTAGCGAATTGTGCTCCCGAGTTGTGCTTATTTTTGAGCTTCTCCCCTCAAGAATGATGAATATATCTATGATAAGAATTAGGAGAGAAGGTTCTCATTGGTGGATGATAAATATGGACCATTGAGAATTCTTCCAATTAATGCGCTGACACTAAGAGAGTACTAGATAGCTAGAATATGAGACAAGTATATACATCTATAATTTTTTATAATAGGACACCAATAAACTTAACTGGTTCTTTGACTAGGATAGGCACTCAACAAAACCTAAATAAGAAAATGGATATTTGGCCCAGGTTCTAGTGATGAGATTTTCCATCATCAAAACATGAGTATAATAGGAACATGGCTAAACCTAACATAAAGTACTACCTAACTAGAAAAAACTTAACTAGTTCTTGAAAATCATTAACTAGTACTATGAAGGCCTTAAATAGAGCAAGGAAAATATTACCTTGTCAACCCTGTAAAAACTAGCAATATAATGACCTACTATTAAAAGAATATTAACAATCATTAAAAGTTTGAGTAGTTTTCTAAGGATATTAATAGAAACCATATTTTGATGTGTCTGATTCTTGGATCCTGTAATGACATAATTTTTAATGATTTTTGTAAATTATTCAATTTTGTGTGATTTGACCATTTTACCCCACCCCATGATTGCTTTGTTGTAATTTGGGGTATGGAGTTAATTGGCATAATTTCTAATGCATTTTGGTGTTATTTATTAAAGATTATGGTTTTTGGTGGTTATAAAGTCTTTATAGTTAGCTTCAATCTATGTTTATTTATTTGTGTATTAGATGGCGAAACAAACAGTTCCTGCAGATCTAGAATGTCGATTGTAGGTTGGTAATATGGTTTGTGAGGCTTTATGGCCTTTATATCTCATTTTGACCCTCCATTTAAAAAGTTGTGAAAATGGGTTTCGCAGTTAACTTTGTGAAAATACCGTATTTGCAAAAATACTATATCACCATTTAGTTTAAAGAATCAAATTTGATAAGGTAGCATAGTTAGTTTTTGTTCTCGAGATTTTTAATCAATCTCGAGAGGTTCATAGAGACTTAAAATTTTCCAAGTCTCTAGCTGGTGCACAACTGCTAATGTTACCACTAATGCAACACTTTCAGAACTTTAGCAAAGTGTGTTTTAGGGGCCCTTTTGGTGCTAAGTTCCCCTAGACACCTAGCAAGTACCCGTTAAGTAGTTACTTGGGTGCTTTAGCACCAACCGCTAAAGCTGCCCAATGTCCACTTTAGCATGTTGTCACTATGGCATAGGCACTGCATAAACAACACCTGGCTCTCTACTAATAAAATCTAAAGCATTCCATGGACTGCTTTAGTGGTACCTTGTATATTAAAATACATTTTTTTGTATTTTTTCACCATTTTTGAGACTTTGAGCTTGGGTTTTCATGTTTTGATGCATTTCCTTTAATTTTCAATCTTGGTTAAGCTCCCAATCCCTAATTAAATTACTTTTCTTTAGTTTCTATCATTTAAATTTTGTTAAAACTAGGATTGAAAAGTAGAATTTAGGGATTATGGACCTGAAGGCCTAAATTAGTAATTCTTCAATTTAAACCCCATTCTAACTCATTTTCACTTAGGTTTTTGCTATGAGTTCTTTTAATCCTGGGTAATATATTTCTGGACTAAAATTATGGTCAATCCTTATTTTCAATAACCCATTTTAGGGGTCTATTTTTACACAAACCTAGAAATTGATAATATGGGTATCATTTGCTTTCCATTGATTTGTAAATTCTATATTTGTATGTTTTATCTAAATCTGTGTCCATTCATGAGGTAAAATCTCGGATTGAAGACTTGTTTTTACCAATTTTTTGACATTTGTTGTAGGTTATGGATAACTTTCTTCAGACTTGGTTGGGTTGTTAATATGGATATAAAATAATGTAAAGGGTGTGAGAACAAATCATGGAAATGTCTATATTATTGTATTATGCCTATGTAGGGGCCAATATTATTTCAAATTGATGGTTTTGAAATATTACTTGCTACGTGTGACCGTGTGGGGTCTTATATGAGATAGTTTCCTTATTTAGGTATATTGGATTATATCTTTTGAGTTGAAATACCCTAAATTGGAGTTTATATAAATGACATATTATTGTGTAATTTACTTAATTTCTATATAGATTACATTGGATTCATGGATGGTTGGATTACTGAGTAGATTTTGGCTCACGTAGTAGGTATATTAGTTGTTTTTTTTTTTTTTTTTTTAAATTCTAGCTTGGTTGGTTGTGAGTATTACATTTTCATATCATATACATTGATGAAACACTAGTACCATTATGGAAATACTAGTGATAGTTGATTTTTCTTATCAATACGTGACATAGCCCTCTACCGATGGATGCGCTAATGAAGAGTTATTGATTTGGAATTTGATATTAGATTGTATATAGGTTGCTAACCCCCCATGGGTCCTACCTAGAAGTTCAACTTGATAGTTGTGTATCAAGGACGTGTTACAACCTAGAGCATCACATAATTGTCCTATCATCCTCATCACCTTTATCATCTTCATTGTATTGAATACATATTGTGCCCATTTTTTATTGTATTATTGTCCTTGATCGTATATTTTTCTATTCGTATTTATGTCAATATACTTATACTTGGCATATGTTTATATTTGTTCTTTGTTCTTGTATTTGTGCATATTATATGTTTATATTATCAAACTATTAGTTGAGATGGTGTAGGCTACCATTTGGGACATTTTATGATGGCAGGTTTTGTGCCTATAGTGTGTAGTTTATATGTTTTATTTTCTACTTCGATCTGTCGGCCTAACATACATACTGAGCAGAAGAGGATCATAATAACCCATACTATGCCCTTTTGGTGTAGATCAAGGTTCGGGTGCACCTCATGACAATTGTTTCAGGCCCTACTATGCATGGCATTGTAGTTGATTCAAGCAACATCTAGAGTACATTCGAGGTAGCGGTTGATCTATGCCTCTAGTGTTGACCTTCTACTTTTTCTTTTCTATTTCACACCTTATTTAGTAATCTGAGATTGATTTTGATCCTTTTAGACTAGTATTGTATATTTTGGCATTGGAGATGTATTTAGTTGTTGTTTCACTAGGGCATAAGGTGTTGGGATATTCTTATGGTATCTTGGTTATGTATTTCCCACTATTACTATATATATGTGGTTGGGATCTATTCTAGGAGTCCTTCTTTGTGATTTTCTATTATCTTTCATTTCATATTAGTTTGAGTGATAGGATTGTCATGACAAGTCTCACCATGAGCCTTGGGTTTTGGGTCGTGACTAATTGGTGTCATAGCAACAAAGTTTATTGGTCTCAACATTGTACGAACAAAGTGTATAATAGAGTCTTGCTGATCATTATGTAGACATTTGTATCTTTCTTCAAGAGACTATAAGATTTCTTTAGGAAACTGAACTTTTTTGTTTTTTATCTTGTGGATCCTTCATACCTTGTGTTCAAAGTCATATTTCACTCTTTCTACATATATGATGATGATAGATCTCATAAGGTTATAGATGTGGAGCCTTCATCCATGGAGAGAGCCTAGTATAGAGGGCGAGTTACGAGTTGTGGACAGACTCGAGGCAGTGGATGGGCATGAGGATTTGCCACACTAAAAGGTAACACTAGGGGACTCTCCCCTGATGAAACGGACCGAATTAGGGACTAGTTATAAAGGGAATCCCAAGCCGAACAAGGACCAAAGACCGACCCGCTACCAATTCCAACCAACCAACATATACCCTGAGTTGGATGAATTCCGAACATGTACCAAGATATGGTGATTAACAACACAAGACTTTAGGATACCTCAAAGACTATGACCAACCCAAACAAGTCTAAGAATCCAATACTCAACCAACAACCATAATGAGATCAAAATAATAACCAAGTCCATATCTATACCATAATGTACCCAAGTCCAGAGTTTGTCCATACAAAGCTTCTAAAAGAAATCGAAGATATATTCGGTCGGGGTATGCCCCCGACTAGGGCAACAACCAATGTCCAAGTCTAAACCAATAAAGACATAAGAAAACATAAAGCAATAAATAAAGCCTTCAAAAGTCTGGAATCTCACCACTTTAAGTCAACACAAGTTGATCTCGAGTCCAATTACTAGGAAGGAGGTGTAGTATGACCAACACCTGCATTGCTTCAAGATACAATGAAAAAGATGGTTAGAGATTGGAGTGCCAACATGTAAGTCTAGGATAAGGACAAAATAATGCCAATATATCAAATCACAACCAATGCATACAACCAATGCAATATCTACATATACATATATACCATGTCGGGGTAGGGAACATGATTAGCATAAACTTTGAAATCATTAACCTACACTATGTAGCATAATAATAATATAGCAAGGCACCCACGGGCTATATGGGTCCATCTGTACCCTAGCTTGAATGGCTATATGGGTATGTATCTGCACAAACTAGAGAATATTCATAACTGTGTATGCCTATATGAGGGGACTAGAACCTCCTGGCATAATCAAGGTGACTTAAGCACCAAGATATGTATTACGGGGAAGTCGCACCTCCCATACATATATTTATTTTTGGGACTCTAACTACCCGATCATATAAACACCCGCATTGGCTAGCGTGGTCTCTAGTGTTAGTCCTTCGGACTCCATTTTCATTGACCTGCTACACATCCCACTTTAAAGCCCAATTTAAAGCCATCATTCCACATACACAACCGTTTAGCCTATTACTTACCAAAGACACCTTGTTGGTATCATCATCCCAATACCACTCGCAAGCGTACATCATGCCATAAAAGTTATCATTCAACTTTGGGACTCGAACCCATTGTCTATACAAGCCATCAATTTAATTCAACATTAATAGACTCAAACCTATTGTGTGTAAGGTCATAAATCAATTTAATATTTCAGGACTCAAACCCTTTTAGCCAATTAAAACACCAAGGTTACTATTTAAATAATTACATGAACAACAAGGCCTTTATAAAACCATTTATCAACCATTCATATGCATTAGGCTAATGCCTTAGTTTAAAGCACTATTAACAGATGACTAGTTTATTCTCTTAGGCATTATTACAAACACTTTGAGGGCATACCATTTCCAAGTCCAAAACCAAAGTAAAAACCATTAAGTTTAGGGTAATCTATGACCCATTTGTAAATCATAATAACCAAGAACCCACATGTGAAAATGATCACCACAAATATGAATAAACACAACAATTTTGGTTTTCTAAACTCCAATTTAAGAATCATAATCACACTTTCAAAAACATGATATTTGTGAACTACAAATGATATAGGAGTTGCATTCCTTATTCAAGAAGATTCATGGAAGAAACTTGACTCTTGAGCCTCTAGATGAAAACCTGTGAGAAACAATAGCCCTAACTTTCTCGAGAGAGTTTAGAGTTGATTTTGATCTTTCAAAGTATGTTAAGAAAGGCCACAATATGTTTTAAGATGTAAGGACTTAGGGGTTTTGTGTGGGGAATGTATGGAATACCCTCAGCTTAAAAGCTGAAAACTTGGCCGCAAAAGGGTATGACCGCACCCCTAAACCGCACCCTTGGGTATGAGTGTTACCCTTATCTCACACCCTAGGTTTTATCTTGGACCTCCACACTGACCAACATAGGAGCACAAAGGATTAAGTCGTATAATATCATACGAGAAATACCCTTAGAACCGTAACTTGGTAAGAATCATCAAGACTAAACTTAGGGCATCATACGGTTTAAATAAATTCACCTCGTACCCTAATATACAATAGTAAGATACCTAATCGTACCTTGGACAGAAACCAATCAGACCACTCTAAACAAAATTCGAGTGCGGGGTCCTAAACCATACCTGTTTATATGAATAGTACCCTCTAGTCATATGATGTCCAAAAGATCAAACTCAAGAATTTTCTAAGGGACAACACAAGGGTGGTTAAATTCTCCCCTACTTCGATCATTCGTCACCGAATAACAGGGAAAAGTCAAGCACAAGCATGAGTTAATACATTATTACACCTCATACTAACCTTAACATATTATTACACCTCAAACTAACCTTTAACAAAATTAGAAAAAAATACATAAAACAAGGATATTAAGAACAAGACATACCTCAAACACGAATTTTTAGAATGGTGAACAAATACAGATACTTAGACTCCATGTCCTCTTCCGCTTCCCAAGTAGATTCTTCAACCTTATGATTCTTCTAAAGAACCCTAGCTGAATCCACATGCGTTGTCCACAACCAATGAACTTGACGATCCAAGAAGTAAACTGGTACTACCTCATAAGATAAGGAATCTGAGATACCCAACCCTTCCAAACAAATAACTGAGGAAGGATCATCCACATATTTCCTCAACATAGAGACATGAAAAAATGAATGAATAGAGCTCAAACTAGGAGGCAGCTCCAATTCATAAGTAACATTGCCAACCCTCTTCAAAATAAAGTACAGACCGACATATCAACATCGAAGTCGGGAACACATAACCTACCTTTGTACCTAAATATACCATTATCACCAATCGCAATGTCAACAACCTTTTGTCGATCCACGTTCCCCTTAGTATTCATCAAGTCATAATCCAACATTTGCTTTTCCTTTATCTTAACAACAAGATATGATTGTGATACCTCCGCAAATATACCACCATTCTCAGTCCATGAGACGAACCCTAAGACAAGCCAAACGGTAATTGTCCTTCACCAACTCCTGCTTATCCTCATTAACATGAGCTAGACTCCCCATGGATAATCTACTAAGAGCATCAACAATTACATTAGTTTTATCTGGATGGTAGTAGACCCATTTATCATAGTCCTTCAGCTACTCAAGCCACCTTCTCTGCCTGAGATTTAACTCTTTATGAGTAAACATATACTATAGGATCTTATGGTCAAAAAAGATATCAACATGAACCCTATAAATCTATTGACGCAAAATCTTTAGCACAAATACCACAGCTAACAACTATAAGTCATCATGAGTAGGGTGGTTATTCTCATGTACTTTCAACTGCCTAGAAGTATAGGCCACCACCCTACTATATTGCATCAACATAAAACCAAGTCAGAAACGTGAAGCATCATAATACACTATGAAGCCATCATTACCTTCATGCAGGGTTGATAACACATAACTTACACGTCAATATAAGTGCAAGGCAGTCATCATCGATATGTTTACCCAATTTTAGAGTCGGGGTCGAATCCATGAGAAATAATTTAAGTGGCAATCAAGTTAATTCAAAATAATAGATACAAGTTAGATTTAAACCAATTGTTCAAAAAAGATAAAAAATAAGGGAGATAGGATTCTACACTAATGTTTCTTTTGAGGTTTTTCTAGTACAATTAGGGGCTATAATTGGGATTATGTATTACTAAAGGATGTGACATATGGATGCTTATGATTAACTTTAATAATTATAGATCAGTTCTGGGTAGGTTCGCTTGTAGGTTTTTATGCTATTGGTAACCAAACCCTAATCTAGGCATCTCTATTTCTAGGATGATACTCATGGTATAGTTAACTTCACAACCACCCTTATATCTAAGATAGTGATAGATTAGCAAACTACACCTATAATTATCTACCAATGCTTTGGTTGCCATATCCCTCTTTTAAGGATGATAAGGATTTCAAAAGTTCACCCAAAACCCTTCTTTCAAAGATGGCTATGAGCATTCTAGAGCTTTGAGGTTTCACCCATCAAACCCATGTGGGTATTTGGGGCTTTCACCCCAAATCCCAACCAAGTCAGCATTGAAATGATAAAAATCATCAACATGAACTACTTAATAAAGGCTAACAATAATAAACCACACACACTAAAATCCCTATTCACACATAACCCCAAGAAAAAGATTTAGCTACATATAAGATATATAAGAAAAGATATACCTATAATCTCCATTGAAATAATTTATTAAAGTTTAAGTGAATATTACTTCAAACTTTTAACTTCCATAACTCTCCAATAAAAGTGAGCTATTCCTCCACTTAGAAGTTCTCCAATGTATTCTTCACCTAAAATTTATACGATATTTTCTTCACAAAGAATGAAGGCTATGAACTCAAGAACATAAACCTAACAATTAGGGAAGATGGAATTATGATGAATGAAAGAATGAGATGCTTAGGGTTTGAGTCCTCTTTTATATGATTTGGGATCAGCCATTTGCATTTACAATTCTGCCCTTAGTCTATAATTTTTCTGATATGCCGTGATCGCACAAGTCTGATCTCTACTATGGTTATCGCGACTGCGGTCAATTGACCTTTTTGACTTAACCGCGATCGCAGTCTTTAGACTGTTACCGCAGTAACTAAGACTAGTTTTGCACCAGGTCTTCCGCTGGACTTTCTTTCCCTCTTTTGATCATTTTAAGCTCCAATCAACATCTTTCTATCTGATCACCATGTGCCTACAATGTGGGTATTAGTGTATTCAATAACAAATATGTCTCATTTATTCATCCAAAACATGGTAATGTACAGGAATGTGGAGTAAGAATGAGTTGTAAAATCACCACTCATCAATACCCTCAACTCAAACCCTTGCTTTTCCTCAAGCAACACTTCCTCATAGCATGAGACAATACTTATCTATGCCTAACTTTATGCCTTAAAGATCACAATGACTTCAATTAGTCACTACCACATGTAGCTTATTGTATATGGGCTAAGCTATTTTCCACTACACCTCTCATCATATGATGCAATACCCAAGGGTACAAAAGACTTTAAAGAGCAGTCAAGAAATAATAACTAATGCTCTAGAAGTGACTCACTTCTTGACAAAACGTAAGTTATACTCCATTTCCCTCATTGCTCGAAAGGTGGAAAACTCATCTATCTTAACTTGTTTCACATGCCAACCTTGCAAGAAAGAGAATTCCACACACCAGACTACCAAATATAAAACTTGGAATTTTCAGTGCAAAAACTCTCTCCTTCAGAAAAGAAATCTCTATACAACAAGTGTCATGCATAGGATTTCACCTATTTTCAATCACCACTACAAGGAAAGTAAATGGTTTGAGATCTCAAAGGTCATTCTAATCTTATGACAGAGGTTTGGGTTACGGAAGTATATCATTTGGGAACAACATAGCTACACCTATCCTTGAACATCTACATCAAATTTTTCAATCCTCCTTTTTTATTATGGGACACTCTTCTTTGTTTTCTCTTATTTTTCATGCATATCTTTTGCCTTTTTTGTCAACCATTTTCTTCCATTTCTTTTTATTGCACTCTAGAGCAATTCATTCCGTTGTTGGATCCTCTTTTTTCTATTCATTTGCTCTTAACCCTAAGGTTCAATAGGCATTTCATTTACAACTTCGTGGCCCCAAACATATTTCTATCAATATTTACCACCCCTAACTTAGGATTTTAGCCTCAAATTTCATTTTTAAGTTCAAGGATGGCATGGTTCAAAAGAGGGATAAAAGAATAGTTCTTAGTTTTTATAATGAGTTTTCAAAAGAAAGGTCCAGAGTCTCAAAGTGGTGACTAGGGATTATATTCATGCATGGATAGGCTTTTTAGGATAGAGTGGGTTTCCAATGCCAAAAGATAGCCTAATATCATTTATCCAACAAAATACACTCGATATTAGCTTTGAATGACTAACGGGGAAAGTTCTAGATAACACAATTATACAAGAGATGAATTCAAATATCTCACCACTCATGGCATAGAAAATTTTCCAAGGGAGCTCAAATGTCCCTCCCTCTATAGACCAAGTTGGAGTATACATTTCTATTCACATGTCAAACTTTACGAAGCTTTAAAATGAGAAAAAGGTTTGTTACAAAATTGCTCACGTCTATTCCCTTGATTTTTGTAAAATTTTGGATGGAGGGGGTTGTTTGTTTTACATTAGCACCACTTAAATTTGCGAAATCGTGGAAACAACAAAGGACTCAGCCTCATATTTTGGATCAAGACAGGAAAGCCAACCATACTGCTACTCAAACTTCACCAATGGTGGACAATATTATCCCAAATTTTACAATGTACAAATCCATAGGTACTCAGACTTCCCTTGAATTTATGACATTTATGCTACGGGTACTTAGACTTCCCCTGCATCTACATCTTAATAACCAAACACGAAATTTTACCCTTTAGAATATTATCACTCAATCTATCATAGGGAAAAATTATTCATGCATCACCAAACTAAAAATAAAATTAAAGTAAAAGAATATATAAAACCTAAAAACCACAGATAATCCATAAAAGGTGGGAACCATCAGAGTGCCCAAAAATGTAGAATGCCAAAAAAAATATCTAAGACGTCATCCCAAAACAGCATAAAAAAGAAATATCCCACCACACATCACAGAAATGATACAAATCTAACGGCACCCCGGCTAAAAAGAAATGCATTATCCTCACCGCGTGTGCAATAAGGCAAGAGTAAGAGGGGTCTCCCTGAATCTACATCTAGAGCAGCTCTCTCCCATTGAATCTACACCATCATCTTTAGCATCATCAGCAGACCATTCAGTAGGGTCCCATCCTCATTGTCCATCCTAGGTGAAGGTAGTCAATGATTGGGCTTGAGCACCTTGAAGATGCCTATCACCCCCTCCTAAAGATTCTTGAAGAATTTATCTCTATTTTGCTCTACCTTTGCCATATTATCATGCAAATCCCTGAGGTCTCTGTGTGACACAGCTAAGGTTGAATAATGTCTATCCAATCTTGTGATAGTGGTTCCCTGCTTTTTTTTCTCCTCCCTGTATTTCTCATATTCTGAATGAGCTACGTAAGAGTGGGAGCGGTGGATGGCTCTCCTTTCCCCTGAGAAAGCCTTAATACTAGCACCCTAATCTCCTACATTTGACTTGCGATGTCATTGAAGGTGTTGGCTGATGAAGGTCTATAAGAACCGGTGTCCTCTTGGCTCAACTTACCTGAGTCCACCTTCCTTTTTTTATTTGACTTGGGGCACCCTCACCCCTAAATTTGAGTGGGAAGATGTGGGGGCCTGGTTGTAATCAGGGATCTATAGCATATTCCTATACTTGTGCCTTTCTACATTGCCCTGTGATAAGGAAAAGGGGGAGAAAATTTGTACCTCTATGAATTTAGAAGTACCTTCACTCTGAGTGAACAATCTCTTCCAAATTCAGATGATGCCAGAGAAAATATAGGCCACCATCCGAGCTCATATGTTAGTGAAAATAGTCATATGAGTTCATGGCGATACTCGACTACAGATCACATTCAGTAAAAGTTTTGCCTTAACTGTGTAGTTGTTTATTTGAATGTCTCTCTTGGTGGTGGCCCAGGGAACCTCTTTGCCAGAACATAAAATATTTGCCATCCAGGTCCCTGGCTCGCATGATTTTGCATGGAACTGCTCTATGTCTACATTTAGGAGTCCATACAACCCATTGATCCACTCTGTCCCAAAGTTCACTTGTTTACCCCTAATTTTCATCACCAGGTTTATGAAAGAAGTTTGCTTAGGTTAGCATAGAACTCACACACCCATTTCTCATTTGTATAGAAGAGGTCTATGGCAAACCACCTCCACCTGATTTTTTCAAGTCTAGCATGAAATCGTGGGAGCTTCTCCTCTACCTTGTCTAAGCTGATACCCCTTTAGGGAGTAACTTAGTTCAATACCAATCCTCATTGTAGAGGTTCTAGCATTATGGGACCATGAACCTGGAGTTGTTAAAATTTTCCATCTCTGAGGCTTAGAACATATAAATACAACAACAACAACAACAACAAACCCAGTATATTCCCATATAGTGGGGTCTGGGGAGGGTAGAGTGTACGCAGTCCATACCACTACCTCAAAAAAGGTAGACAGGTAATATGTAAATAATAAAACTCAGAAAATTATTAGAATTATCATACTAAAGCATTCTAAATCAAGCATATAAATGCATGTGGAAGTGTTACAAAAGGTTTTGGGGGTAGAAATTATTGTGAAAAAATTTTTGGTTCATGCAGACACTATTCTTAGGTATGGAGATCGAGGAGCATTGACCGCGATCACAGTACCTAAGACCTTAGTCGATAGATTCTGCACACTCTTCAAAACATAATTTTAATCCCAACTCTTGGTTCTAACTAAGCAAACCATCATTATATGTAGAGAATTTAAGCCTAGAATATATGTATTGGGGAATTAAATGGAACACATGGACGTTGATACAACATACCAAGTTAAAGATGCAAATGAATTGAGGTGACACTCAGAGATGAAATGAAAAACTAAAGATTTGAGAGCATTTTAGAAAAATTAAGAGAGAATGCGTGTGGGTAATGGGCATTTGGATTGTCATTTAAATTGATTTGACCATGATCGTGGTCCTAGTTATGTTATCATGGTTATGCATCCTCCAGAATCGCAGTGGAATGGAACATAGTCGCGGTAACTAAGACCGAATAACCGGGTCACCTACACTTCTTGGTCAGTCCAAACTACCAATTTCACACATTCCTTTTTCAAATACAATCAAAATTCCTCTTAGAACCAAAATTTTATGGATTTGCATGAACAAATTGAAAATAAAATATACTCTATCATGCCTTAAATAAAAGGATATGAGTCATTTTTATGGTGTGACGGGTTGCCTCCCATCGAGCGCTTAGTTTAACATCGTGGAATGACGCGTTAACGATTTCCTTTTGTTCTACCACTTAGAAGATTTGAATCTTCGTCCCAACTTTTGTTCATTGTTCAATAAGCAGTATAGGGATAGAAGATTCATATATTTCTAGTTGAAACATGGATGAAGCGAGGAAATAACGAGGAATCTTCAATCTCGCCAATTAGAAGACTTAAAACCTTTCACCCAATTTCACATCCAATTTTTGATTTGGCTCCTTGGGAATAGGTGAAGACATAAATAAGCCACTAGTTGCACATTGGAAGTGTAAGTCCTTTACCATTGATGGTGGGTTTTCCATGTGCTCTTTTAGAGTGTCAAATCCCACAATGTAGGGATTGTACTCCTCTTTACAATCCCCCATTGGCCTAGGTAGATGGATTCTCATCACATCATCTAAGCACATTGTTAAAAAGTGGTTTGAATGAGGTTTAACCCCTAACTTTTGAATTTCCTCCTATATAGCACTTTCACCCCGAAATGAACTAGAGTCTTCATAAGAGATGTTCCTTGATTTTTTTTGACTCTAGTTCCATTAATTTTCTTTGGGCATTTTCTTCCTCATTTGACTCAATGGATTAGGAAATTACCAAGGAGTTTTTGCTACTGAGCCCACCATAATGCTTGGTTTCTCTTCTTGATCAACCTCCTCTAGGGAAATAGGTAAGATAGTGATATTTTCAAGTATTTCTTCTATGGTCTTTTCCTTAATATTGATAATTTCCCTTCCAAATGCCTTATCGGATTGATGAATGTCTTGCACATTATACCCCATTAAAGTTACCCAATTTAAAATAGTTTAAAGCATTGCTTCCAGTTTAGTAGACCCGGTATGTTGTTCTTCCTTCTCCTCATCATAGGATATATCATACTCATAGAAGGAACTAGAAACTCAGTTAGCACAAAAATGCGAGGTGACATTTGGGCAATCATTATAATGTCCAACTTGACCTCCACATAAAGAACAACCATACTCCCAATAGGATCGAGATGGTGATTTCATCTCTCTTTGGGGAGCATAGTTACACTCTCCTGAAGTAGGTTCCATCACAATATGGACATGGGTTATCAAGATATGACTTCTAACTACAAAAATCATATTTGTGGGAAGGTTCCATGGATACAAGTAAAAGAAAATAAAAATCAACCTAACACAAGAAATAAGGGGACAAGCTTGAATTCAAAAAAGTAAGATAAAATTCCAAACTAACTTAGTATGCCAAATTGTTCCCCTGCAACGACGCTACTTTTGATAACGCTCAACTTAATCGTCAATTTAAGTGCAAGGTGGTTGTCGTTAATATATTTACCCAACTCTGGAGTAGGGATCGAATCCACGAGAAACAATGTGAGTGGTGGTCAAGTTAATTCAAAATAATAGATACAAGTTAAATTCAAACCAATAGTGCAAGAATATAAAATTAGGCAAGATAGGTCTACACTAATGTTTCTTTTTGGATTTTTCTAGTATAAATTTGGGGCTATGAATAATTAGAGTTTTTAAATAATCAAGCATGAATCTTAGGATTATGTATTACTAAGGGAAGTGGCATGTGGATTCTAATGAGTAACTTCAATATTAGTAGATCAAGTGTAGGTAGGTTCAGTCATAGGTTTTGATGCTAGTCTTTCAACAAAACATAAAACTTTCACCCACTAATTCTTTCGAATACCAAATCGGTGTGTTCAACAATTTGTAACCAAAACTGAATCTAGGCATCCCTATTTCTAGGATGATACCCATAGTATAGTTAACTTCACAACCACCCTTATGTCTAAAATAGTGATTGATTAGCAAACTACACACATAATTATCTTGTATTTTCTTCTCCAAGAATGGAGGATATGAACTCAAGAACCTAAACCTAAATATTACAAAAGATGGAATTGTGATAAATGAATGAATGAGATGCTTAGGGTTTAGGTCATCTTTTGTCAAATTTGGGATCAGCCACATGAATTTCAATTCTACCCTCGGGCTATAATTCTCCATCATATTGCGATCGTATAGGTTTGGAAGTGACCGCGACTATTGCAACCACGATTCACTCATGCTACCACAGTTAATTGACCTTTTGACTTAATTAAAATTATGGTCCTCAACCACGACTTCGGTAACTGATGCTAGTTCTGCACCAGGTCTTTAGCAGAACTTCTTTTTCTCCTTTTGATTATTTTAAGCTCCACTCCACATATTTCTATCTCATTAATATATGCTGCAAAATTTGGATATTAGTTCATTCAATCACCATTTTGTCTCATTTATTCATCCAAAACATAGTAATGTACACGAATGTTAAGTGTAAATGAGTGGTAAAATTATAATTCATCAAGGGTAAAAACCAAAACTAGAGTCATCTTATCCTCCAACTTTTCAAAACTACCCTCACACACATCCGACCATAAGAACTTAACCTTCTTTTAAATCAACGTAGTTAATGGAGCAGCTATAGTCAAAAAAATTTCCACAAATCTCCTATAGGAATTGGCTAAACCCAAGAAGCTCTGAATATCGGTTAGAGTCGCGGGTTAGGCCACTTCTTAACTATGATATCCAATTATGGATCCATCATGAACAATTTACTAGAGATAACATGACCAATGAAAGTCACAGCCTTCAACCAAAACTCACACTTGGAGAACTTGGCATACAAACGTTGATCCTTCAAGGTTTGCAACACAACACGAAGGTAATCGACATGATTTGCCTCACTCTTATATTAGACCAAGATGTCATCAGTCAAGACAATGAAAAAAATATAGAAACCGATGGAAGAATCTATTCATTAAATCCATGAATGCCATCGGGTCATTGGTTAAGCCAAAAGACATAACCACGAACTAATAGTGACCATATCGAGTCCTGAAGGTAGAGATAGGTATATCCACCTTCCTAATCTTATGCTGGTGATAACCCAACCTAAAATAAATCTTACAGAAATACTTCGCACCTTGAAATTGATCAAACAAATCATCAATCCTGGGAAGAGGATATTTATTCTTTATAGTCACCTTATTCAACTGACTCTAATCATTATACATCTGAAGGAAACCATTCTTGTCCACATGACCAAAAATTAGACCATGTCGTATAGGCATATAAAGCCTAACTTAAACTGTAGATTACCCTGTTAACCCAATCTATTCAATTCGTAAGTGTTAGATGAACTCTAACAAAGTATCAAGTAGTGGAAAAATAAATCAATACTTAGACAATATCTAACATTTCATTAATGTCAAAAACCTAGCCAACATACCTAAGTCTACAATCATCCACAAAACCTCTAACAAACTGATGCCAACAAAATATCAGGACATGCCCCCAACAATAGCCAAATACCATGTCTATACAAGTCTATTACATAAAGGAAAAGACTATGAAATGTATTCCCTCTAGAGAATGAAAGATGACACTTCGATTTCAACACCCGAATAACTTGAACACCTGGTTAATGTGTAGAAGTGGAAGAAGAAGCTTTGGCCCATATGTCGCATAGGGGTTATAGAATTCAGAGACGGTTAGCGGTTAGATCTCTAGCATGTATCTCGAGGATAAGGATAAAATATAGCATTTGTTCAATCCAAGTCAAACCATCGTATGAAATCACATTTACATTATTATAGAAATATATGAAGATACACATACATAAGATTATGTAGAGCATACTATGTCATGGGAAGAGTCATAGCAATCATCCTTAAAGAATTCATTCATGAGACATTGAGTGATGAACTTTCTACCTTTCACCTTACAAATTTTAGAACCATAAACGTTTTTGTTACATTAGTCAAGGCGATTAGAACCTCAAACCAACTCAGCCAATTTTGTCAATTTAGCAAACTCATTAGGCAAGGGACTCAAACAACAAGTTATTTCATTAGCTTAGGGACTAAAACCACAAGTCATTTCATTGGGCAAAGCACTCAAACTACAACACATTTTATTGGACTAGTAACTCAAGCCACTAGTAACTTCATAGGGTGAGGGATTCAAATACCAAACCATTTTATTCGACTTGGGACTCAAACCACTAGTCATTTCATTAGATGAGGGACTCGAATGAAAACCTATTTCATTAGAATAGGGACTCAAATGACTAGTCATTTCATTAGGAAAGGGACTCAAACCACAAGTTATTTCATTGGACTAGGGTCTCTAACCACTAGTTATTTTATTAGGCGAGGAACTCCAACCACAAGCCATTTCATTTCCATTATTAGTCAATGTTTGAGGTTGTAACCCATTTTTTTCATGCCTTAACATCCATACAATTCATTTCAACACTTAAGTACTTGAATCATTTATCTAAAACACAACCACATGTGACAATAAGGTCTGCTTAACATTTATCAATTAAAACTTTATTAGGATGATGCCTTAACTTAAATCATCATTCAATTCATTTGGTGGTCATCAAGACCATTACAAAAACAATAATTCTTTAATAGTATTTCTATACCATACTTTAGTTTTACACACAATTCATGTTCATGTTTAGGGGTATTAAACTCCTTTCTTAGCCATCAAACCAATGTGGTCATAATTTAACTAATTCCATGGATAGCAACGTCATTACAATACCATTGATCAACCATTCATACTTATTGGTCCATCACACCATCTAAATTCATAAACTAATCTATTGCATGATTAACAAGGTTCTTATCAACCATTTACAAAGCATTCACATTCATCATCACTCAATACATGGTCAAGGCCTATACCAATTATTTACTAAATATAGATGAGTGGTAATTTTATAACTCATTCTCACTCATTATGCATACACATTATCTTGTTTTGAATAAATCAACGGGACATAACTATGATTATTTGGACTAAATCTCCACTCTTTCCAAGCATAGATTTAAGGAGATGAAAAGATGTGGATTAGGTCTTGAAATAATAAAAGAAATTAAGAAAATGTTGTTAATTACTCAGAGAAGAAGTGGCCTTGGTAACCACAGTCGTAGTTTGAACACCACGATGATAAACTGTTAAGTAGGAAGCATATCCAGCCTTGGGTAAAATGATCACGATCAGAAGAACGCGATCGTTGTCTATCAGATCTGCTAATATACCATGATCGTTGGGTCATAGCTGCGATCATAGTTGCACGATCACAGTTGAAGCTCTGTAACTGCGACATAGCAAGATAAAGTAAGGAGAATTGTAGTCAATCCAGATAGTTGAATAAAAGACTTAAATTGAGGATTCAAAACACTTTAAAGGGGGGAAAGAGAAGAGAGAAAAATCCTAGAATTTTTTAGAGAAAAATTAATTGTTTATAGTTATCGTAATTATTATTCCAAGAGGAATTAGTGATATTAGAGTGTGGAATTAAAGATTATTTTTACCCTCAAATATCATGAGTATCATGGATGAAATATTAGGTAAAAGTTTTTTCTCCTATCTCATGAGTAGCTAACTTCTTTAGTCATGGGATTATGTTGAACTATAGTGTAATTTCTTGTGGTTGTTGTTGTGTTTGAATTATTTTTAGTTTTTGAGTATGGATTCCACAATTTCTTTGGTAAATAGGTTTGAATTTGATGGATGAAAATCTCAAATCTCCAAATAGGTTTAATGGGTGAAAACCACAAACTCTAAAAACCCTTTATCATCCTTGAAAGAGGGATGGAGGTTAATTTATTGTAACCCATAATATCCTTGAAATACGGTTATTGGGGGTCAAGTTAATGATATACAATTAAGCCTATGGGTTACTATCTTTTGCGATCATAGAAATAAATATTATTGGAGTTTAAGCCATATCAAGAGCATCATCCTAGAAATAGGGATGCTTGATTTAGGTTTTAGGTTATTTTGACATATACACTTATTTGGTGCTCGAAATAGCCAATGCGTTAAATCATTGAGGTTTTATTGAAAGATTGACCATAATGACTATAGGCCTAACCTATCCGTTACTTAACAACTAAGTTTCATGTTAAACCATTAATAACACACATGCTTTACTTTTAGGTAAACATAACCCAAGATCTTCTCGAATCATGATTTCAAATCACAAGTATTACTTTGGTGTATTATAGTCAAAACTTGTTTCAAACTAACCTCACATTAATTCCCCCTATTTTATTTTATATGTCATGTTTATTGACACTTTGGGTAACCTTCTAGTGATTAGAGCACACATAAGACACTAAATTTATAATTCACTCCTTGTGGAGTCGACCCTTAACTCTAGTTGGGCTATTGGAAACAACCATCTCACCCCTCAAACATGGGAGTGAGTTCATCATTATCAAAATAGTGTCGTTGCCAGGGAGTGAAATGTAGATTTTGCTTGTGCGGTGTGATTTTTACTTGGGTGTACCCATAGTATATTTCATTTAATTTCATTGTTGTTTTTTATCTTTGAGTAGGTAAACATTATTATTCCCAAATCATCATGAGTCAAGAGCACTCGGTTTATTTTGGGCTGGAGATCATGAAAGTGACATTCTCATTCCCCCCACCAAGGAGCATGGTGTATTTTATGTTACAAGTTTAATGATAAAATTGCAGCACATGAAAGGAGTCTTTTGGAGAGAAGCTCATCAATACCCGAATTCTCACTTGAAGGGCTTCACGGAAGTTTGTTCTCCATTCAAAATCGCACATATATCCCAAGATTCCAACCAGTTATATCTTTTTCCATTGTCTCTCATGAGAAAGGAACCGCTGTGGCTATGATCTTTTCCCATCAGATCTATTACTTTAGGGTCAAGTTTTATAAAGGATTTCTTATGTCAATACTTCCCACCATCTTGAATGTTGAAGTTGAGGGATGAGATTGTTTAGTTTCTCTAAGATCACAAAGAAACATAGTACGATGCTTAGAGAAAATTTAAGAAAACACTTTTGAAATGACCACCCATAAGGTGACAAAAAAGATGCTCCACCAAATCTTCTATAGAGCATTAGAACAGAAAAATAAGGCTATAGTGGACAATGAATCCGGTAGATCATTCATTAACTCATCATATGGGATTGTTTCAAAAGTCTTGGACTAAGTGGCAATTTGGTTTGAGGGTTGGGACATAAATAATGCCGAGGTGGGATACCTCTTCATGCTTTGTATACTATGATAAGAAAGATGAAGAGGAAGAGACTTATACAAAGATGGACAAAGTGATATCATAGCTCGAACTCCTACTTGATCATATGTTAGGAGACCAAATGAAAAGTGTGAGAGTGATAAGTGCAATAGAAGTTGAACTATGTGAAAATGCAAGGAGGAGGTGATTGGTGACAAGTTAGGTATGATTCCTAGAAGCTCGAAGGGTTTCCATCTTGGTCAACAAGGACAAGATGGGAATAAAGGTCGAAACTAGGAACATCTAAACTTGGCACATTATGAAAAGAAAGAGAAAATCGATAGAGATATTTTAGCACAGAATTTGAGTAGTGCTGAGAGGATCGAAGAAATAATGAATAAGATATGAAATGAATTTTCCATGATCCACCAAATGGTTACATCTCACTCCACCACCAATTAACAACTAGAGGCAAAAGTAAGCCAAATATCAAGGTATCACATGGAAAAGCAATGGGAAGAAATGCAAAGTGGGGAGGAGACAAAGGCTAAGAGAAAAAGATCCAACAATTAAGAGAAAAATCTATGTTATATATTGATAGGAACTCCAATAGTTAACGATCGTCAAATTGTCTCTATGCCCCAAATCCTATTCTTCCTCATTTCCCTAAATAACCCTTGAGAAAGGGAGAGCATGATAATCTAAACAAGTCTTTTGATAAATTTAGTACCCTTTCTATTAATAATCCTCTTATCGAGGAGTTGCAAGATATGCTAGGGCATGCTAAATTTATGAAAGATTTGGTATCTGAAAAAAGTTATTGGAGGATGAAACCATAGAGTTGACTCACCATTGTAGTGCCATTATGAGAAACACATATGTCAAAAAAAAAAGGATCCAGGAGCTTTTACAATCTCATGCACCATCGGAACATTCACTTTTGCTAAGGCATTGTGTGATCTAGGAGCAAGTGTTAACCGCATGCCTTATGCTATGTTTAAAAAACATGGGTTGGGTGAGCCAAATACCACACAAATGAAGTTTCTCATGGTCAATTGATCGATCAAAAATCCCATGGCAGTCCTCTATAATGTTCTAATTAAAGTGGAATGGTTCATCTATCCGGATGACTTTGTTATTTTGGATTGTGCAATGAACGTTAAAATTCCTATTATTCTTAGGAGGTAATCTTAGCTATCGGGAATGCATTGGTAGATGTGGAGTACATGGAAATGAAGTTTAGATTGAATGATGAGGAGGTATTACTTAACATATGCAAGTCCATTAAATAACCAATGGACCTACAAGTTATCTTGATGATTGATGTTATTGATGGAAAAGTGTAAAACCATGCTGATGTGGGCTTGTTGAATGACCATTTAGTTGGGATGCTATGGAATTGTGAAAGATATGAAGTGGAGGAGTATGATGAGGTTGTAGCATCTTTAACTATGCCTGGTTTTAACACCAAAAACCCGATTAAATTTGATCTTGATCTAAAAAACCGAGAAAGTCCACATGTAAAACCATCTATCCTTAAACCTCCCAAAATTGAATTGAAGCTCTTTACACCTCATCTCAAATATGTGTTCTAGGGGGAGGATAATACCTTGCCAATCAATATTGATAATGACCTAAACTCAATTTGGTGGTGAAGAAATCTATTCGGGCCATTGGTTAGACGATAGCAGATATCATAGAATAGCCCCTGGTATTTTCTCGAAAAAAATTAAACTCAAATAAGATAACATACCTAGTATTGAGAACCAAAGAAGATTAAACCAACCCATGAAAGAGGTAGTAAAAAAGGAAATTATTAATTGGCTCGATGTGGGAGTGACATATCCTATATCTAATAGAATGCGGGTGAGCCCAATATAATGTGTTTCGAAGAAGGGTGGTATCACTGTAGTTGAAAATGAAAAGAATAATCTCATCCCCGTTTGAATGGTCACCAGATAGAGTGTGTGTATGGACTACCAAAAACTAAATTCATGGACTGAGAAGGATCATTTTCCAATTCCCATCATGGACAGATGCTAGATAGGCTTGCGGGGAGAGGATGGTATAGTTTCTTGGATGGGTACTCAGGGTATAATCAAATTTATATCACACCAAAAGACCAAGAAAAGACAACTTATACTTGCCCATATGGTACGTTTGCATTTGAGCAAATGCCCTTTGGGTTATGTAATTCCCCGGTAATCTTTCAACATTGCATGTTGTCAATATTTTCATATATGGTTGAGAAATCTATGCAAATGTTTATGGACAACTTCTAGGTAGTGGGGAATTCTTTCGAGTCAGTCCTTAAATATTTGAACAAAGTGCTTGAAAGGTTATTGGAAGGAAACCTACTCTTGAATTGGGAGAAGTTCCACTTTATGGTCAGAAAAGGGATCGTACAAGTCAACAAGATATTTAGAAAGGGCATTTAAGTTATTAAGCCAAGGTTGAGGTATTTTCTAAGCTTTGACCTCCTATTTTCATAAAAGGTGTTCAATCTTTCCATGTCTATGCCGAGTTCTATCGCGTTTCATCAAGTATTTTTCCAAGATAGAGCATCCCATGTGTAAACTTCTTGAGAAGGAATCTAAATTAAACTTTGATGAGGTATGTTGAAAGCTTTTGAACGTCATAAGGAATTACTCATTTCAGTCCCTATTATTGTCGCCTTGAATTGGTCATTACCATTTGAGATAATGTACGATGCAAGTGGTATTGCATTGGGTACGGTGCTAGAGAAATGCAAGGACAATCTACTTCATCCTATCTACTATTCAAGAAAAACCTTGAATGACACCCAACGTAACTACACCGTCATCGAGAAAGAATTGTTGGCTTTAGTATATGCCTTTGAAAAGTTTTGTTCCTATTTCTTAGGCACGAGAGTAGTAGTACACACGAATCACTTCGCCCCTATGTATATCATGGCCAATAAATAAGCAAAACAACATTTAATTAGGAGGATTTTTCTATTACAAAAGTTCATATTTGAGGTGAAAGATCAAAAAGGGTGAGAAAATTAAGTGGACGATCATCTCATTCGATTTGAAGACTATGATAAAAAGCATGGGGAAATAGAATTTGATGATGCTTTCCCCAAAGAACTGATCATGTCCATAGTGGTGAATAATACACAATGGTATGAAGACTTTTCCAACTATGTAGCGAGTGGAGTACTCCCCGAAGGATTGAGTTACCATAAAAAATGGTTTTTGTTTGATGCAAAGCGATATTTTTGGGATGAACCATTTTTGTTTCAAGAATGTGTCGATGGGGTTATTAGGCGGTGTGTCGTGGATATTGAAATAAATGATATCTTGGAATATTGTCACTCTTCACCTTATGGTGGTCACCATAGAGGAATACGAACTACCACAAAGATTCTCCAATGTAGGTTTTATTCGCCTTCAATGCATAGGGACCCCATTGAATTGATTAAATCTTAATGTCAAATGCATGGGGATATTTCAAGAATGCATGAGATTCCACTCAAGACTAACCTTGAGGTGGAAATCTTTTATGTATGGGGAATTGATTTTATGGGTCCTCTTGTGAGTTCATTTAGGAATAAGTACATTTTGGTGGCGATCGATCATGTATCCAATTGGGTGGAAGGCATTGCACTCCTGGCTAATGAAAGAAAGTGTATCATCACATTTCTAAAAAAACACATTTTCACAAGGTTTGGCACCCCTTGGGCCATCATTAGTGATGGCATCTTTCATTATTGTAATAGAGTGTTTGGTGCTCTTCTTGATAAGTATGGGGTTAAACACAAGGTTGCCACTCCATACCACTCCTAAACAAGAGGACAAGTAGAGTTTTAGAATAGATAAATAAGTCCATACTCAAAAAGATGATAAATATAGGCCGCATATATTGGGCAAGGCAACTTGATAATGCATTTTGGGCCTATATAATAGCCTATAAAAACCAAATTGAAATGTCTCCTTATTAATTAGTGTTTGGAAAAGCATAGAATTTACTCGTCGAGATAGAACACAAAGCTTTGTGGGCTTTAAAATTGTTAAATATTAATTGGGGAGAAGCATCCAAGGCACGGGTGATGCAACTCTATTAGATAGAGTAATTTCGCTTAAAGGCATATGCGAGTTAAGCAGTGTATAAAGAAAAAAATGAAGAAATGGCATTATACATGGGTATTGTGGTAGGACTTCCATGTTGTAGAGAATGTAAACCTCTAAAATTCTTATTTGAAACTATTCGTGAGAAAGCTCCACTCAAAGTAGTCAGGACCATTTGTGATTTCTAATGTCTAACCTATTAGTCTTGTTGAATTGGAAGATAATAAAGGAAAAATATTCATAGTAAATGGTAAAGGGTGAAGAATTACAATGTGAGAAACCCTATGATGGCTAAGGTGTAGTGTATTAAATTCAAAAATGCTATGTGGTTAAAGAGGAGAGTCGTGCCACGACATTAAATTAGGTGCATGATGGGAGGCAACCTATTTTTAACTCATCTTGTTTTTATTTTGATACTTTGTAGGTGTTTTAACATGAGTAGTGTTCCCCAAAAAATAAGATAAATAGACCTGGAAAACTCGCAACTATGCAGGAAATCAAAAACAGAGCAAAAATAGTGGAATTCAGTCTCAGTCTCAATTGCGTCAACATAATCATTGAGATATTGACGCGATCACAACATAAGATTCCTATAATGTTTTCTATATCCGTAATCCTTTCTCATCCTTTTCACTTCTTAAATTTACTTTAGTGAGGACACTTCTAGCCTTTGAGTTTGGGGTGTAGCGAGGCTACTTGTTTTTTTTTATCTATGGATGAACTTTTTCCTATGATTGATTAAGTGAAGACATTCTTAAGGGTAAAGCATCGATCGTGGGTTGCGAAACATAGGTGCAGGGGAATTCTGAGTACCCGTATCATAAATGTCAAGAATGCAAGGGAAGTCTGAGTACCCGTGGCATTGTATTTTGTTAAATTGTGGTCAAGTTGAGCACCATTGGTGAAGTCTGAGTAACCATATGGTTGGTTTGACCATTTTGAGTCAACATGTGAGACTAAGGCCTTGGCTGTAGACATTGTTTAGAAAGTTGTATGTGGTGCTAATGCAAAATAAGCAATTTCCTCCATCCAAAATTCTGAGAATCAAGGGCATAGATGTTAGCAACGTTGTATCAAATCACTTTCTCTTTTTGTGGCTTCATAAATTTTTGACTTGTGAATAGAAATAAATACTCCAAATTGTCTCTAATAGGAGGGGCATTCTAGGCCACTTGACGAATTTTGCATCATATATGCAGTGAGCTATTTTCATTCATCTCAGGTTACTTGTGTTATATAGAATTTTCCATGTTAGTCTTTCAAAGCTAATTTTTATTGTATGTGATTGGATAAATGATCTTAGACTATATTTGTGACCTTGGAACCTACTCTAGCCTAAATCCTACGCGTACATGATTGTAATCCCTAGTTACCCACTTTAATCCTTTGGACTTTTCTTTGGAAAAAACTTTACAAGCCGTGATCTATTCTTTCTATCCCTCTTTTGAACCACACCCTCCTAGAACATGAAATGCAACTTGAGGCTAAAAAGCCAATGTTGGGGGTGGTGAAAGTTTATTGAAGGAAGTTTGGAGCCACAAAGTGTTAGTAAAATGCTGAATATGCCTAAGTGTTGAAAATAAAGGAATAGAAAATGAAAGGATCAAATATAGGAAGGAATTGCATTAAAATGGGAAGAAAAAGGAATAGAAAGGAAAATGGGTGAACCAAGAAAGCAAAAAGTGGGCATAATAAAAAGAGAGAAAAGAGGGAATAGTTTTCCCTACTCAAAAATGTGAAATGGATAGTGTCATGTAAGCGTTCAATAAAGGGTATAGCCATATTGATCTCAAATGACATCCTAACCTAACTTGATCCTATGTTACAAGCTTGGAAAGCCCTTTGAAATCTCCAACCACTCATCTCTTAATAGTGGCAATTGAAAATAGGGGCAAGCATATGGTATGACACTTGATGCATAGAGATCTCTTTTGTGAGTAAGAGAGTTATTACACTTAAATTTCCTTGTTCTGTATTTGGTAGCTTGGTTTGTGAAATTTTCATTCTTGTGAGGATTGGCATGTGAAACTGGTTGAGGTAGGTGACTTTCTCTCCTTTCGAGCATAGAGGCAAATGGAGTGTAGCTTAATTATTGTCAAAAGAAAGCCATTTCTAGAGTATTGATTTTTTTGGTCTGGTAACTCTTTAATGTTTAATGCATCCTTAGATATAGCATATTTTATGATCAAGCGTGTAGAGAAAATAGCTAAGAACATATACAATGATGTTACTTTTGGTGATAACCACATTTAGAGTCATTGCGAGTTTTAAGGCAGGAAGTTTGGGCATTAATGTTAATTGTGTTGCCCAAGGACAAGAAAAAACTTTAAGTTGCGGGTGATTATGAGTGGTGATTTTACCACCCATTCACACTCATTATCTATACTCTTTATCTTATTTTGAAGAAATCAACGATACATAACTGTGATTATTTGCACTAAACCTCCACTCCTTGTAGGCATAGAGTTTAGGAGATGAGAAGATGTGGATTGCGGCTTGAAATGATAAAAGGAATAAAGAAAATGATGCAAATAACTCAGAGTAGAAGTGGCCTCAGTTATCATAGTCGCGGTTTGAACACTGTGATCGAAGCCAGTTAAATGGGGAGCATATCCAGCCTCAGGTAACGCGATCATGATCAGAAGAACGCGACTGTTGTCGGTCAAATCTACAAACATACCGTGATTGCTTGATCATAGCCACGACCACAGTTTTGCAATCTCTATTGAAGCTCCGCGACCACGGCATAGTGGGATAAATGAGTAATGGGAATTGTAGTCAATCCGGATAGTAGAATCAATCATTTAAAATGAGGATTCAAAACACTTTAAAAGAGGGAGAGAGAAGAAGAGGAAAGCCCTAGAATTTTGTAGTAAAAAATTGAATGGTCATAGTTATCGTAATTATTATTCCAATAGAAAATTAGTGAAATTGGAGTGTGGAAATGAAGATTATTTTTACCCTCTATTATCATGAGAACCATGGATGAAATATCTGGTAAAATTCCTTTCTCCTATTTCATGACTAGCTAACTTCTTTAGTCTTAGGATTGTGTTGAACTAAAGTGTAATTATGAGTGGGTATTGTTATGTTTTCATGATTTTTAGTAGTTGAGTATGGATTCCACCATTTCTTGGGTTAATGAGTTGGAATTTGATGGGTGAAAACCCCAAATCTCCAAATGGGTTTGATGGGTGAAAACCCAAAATCTACAAATCCTTCATCATCCTTGAAAGATGAATTAAGGGGAATATATGGAAACACATAACATCCTTGAAAGACGGTTATAGAGGGAAAATAAAATGTTGGGAAATTAAGACTATGGTTTACTACCTCTTGAAATTTTAGAAATAAGTGTGATTAGTGTGTAAGCCATATCAAGAGCATCATCCTTGAAATAGGGATTCTTGATTTAGGTTTTGGGTAATTGTGACTTGTAGACTTGTTTGGTCCTCAAAAGAGCCAATGGGTGAAATAGTTTTGGTTTTATTGAAAGATTGGCCATTATGAATATAGGACTAACCTATCCTTTACTTAACAACTAAGTTTCAGATTAAACTATAAACAACCCACATGCTTTACTTATAGGTAGACATTATCCAAAGATCTCAAATCTTGATTTCAAATCCTTAGTATTACTTTGGTGTATTGTAGTCAAAACTATTTCAAACCAACCTCAAACTAAAACCCCCCTTTAATAACTCATAAGACTCGAAATTTATAATTCGGTTATTTTGGATTCGACCCCAACTCGAGTTGTTTTATTAACAACGACCGCCTCACCCCTCAATCATGAGAGTGAGTTGAGCATTATAAAGTATTCACATGCATTTAAACAATATCTTATCTCATTTGTATTCACTAGACCGATGCCCTAGTTCAACAGGCTATTAACATGTGACTAGACAATTCACTTAGATATTTTCACAAACACCTTGTCTGCATACCTTTATCAAGGCCAAGTTCATGGTAGAATTCATTAATATTAGGGTTAATCAATACACATTTGTTAAACCACATAAAGAAAACATCCACATATGAAAATCACGACCAATATCATATATAATCACAAGTCTAAGATAGATCAAACATTATTCATCAATTAACAACAAAAACCCTTGTTATTAGATTTCCTAACGACCATGTACACTTGCTAATCCAAGTGTGAAATACATGGTTTTTGAGTTATTTCACAAGGGAGAGATATATATGACTTATAAAAGTTGATTTGACTATTAACTTGACACTTCTCTTACCTCTAGATGATCCATCTTCAAATCCTAGCCACCAATCTTGATCAAGAACTTTTGAGAGTGTTTTCGAATGTTTGATCCGCTCAAAATGTGTTTAAGGAGGCCATATAAACTTATATAGTGATGGAAAATTAGGGTTTTGAGGTGGTAAATGACCATAGGGTCCTTAGTTAAAAATATGAAATTGACCACGATGTTGGGTATGACTTACTTGAGTCAACCGTACCCTAGGGTACGAGTGGTACCCTAACTCATACCCTAGACTTCACCTAGATCCTATATGCTGGTTAGGGTACGACTACACACCTATGAATGATATACAAAGGGTACGACTTGGATCTAAACCTCACTCATGACCCATACCAAAAATAGTTCAATTTTGATTGAATGTCAAGCACCTTACGAATCACCTAGGTACAACTCGTACCTTAGTGTACAACTAAGGGGAGGACAAGTTGTATTGTGGACAGTATGTTACCCTCCTAGGCTGCTCAAGGTACGAGAGGGGAGGGATAGAGGATATGACTTGTATACAAGAGTATGAGTGACACACTTAACCGTAACTTGTTCAGAATGCACCATTAAATAGACTTTCCCTAAGGTCCAAAGCTTAGGTGTTTCAATTCTCCACCACTTGAATTATTCGTCCGCGAATGACGTGTAAAGCAAGTATAAACACAAGATAACACATTATCACTCATCAAAATAATCTCTTCACAAGTTAAAACAAGGCATACCACAAGGATATAAAATTTATCACGATCATCATCAATCAACTATTCATTTCATCATCTTTAGGATTCAAACCTATCTTTATCAAAAACACTTGATCGATTTAAATCTTAGGGACTTGAACCCATTGTCTACCAAAGACATACATCAAATAAACAAGATATGCACATACCTCTATCACCAGTTTCTAAAATGGAAAACAAATGCGGATACTTGGACTTCATGTCCTCCTCCGCCTCCTAAGTAGCTTCTGTGGATTATTGGTTCCTCCATAGAACATTCACCGGAGCCACTTCTTTGATTAGAAACCAGAGAACTTGTCGATCCAAGATCCTCACTGGGATATCCTCATAGCACAAAAAGTCTAAACTGCCAACATCCACTATAGGAATAACCAAGGAAGGGTCACCCACACATCTTCGCAACATAGAGACATGGAAAACCGAGGAGATGGAGTTCAATCTAGAAAGAAACTCCAACTAATAGGTAACATTGCCAATACTTTTAAAAATAAATTGGGACCAACATAACGGAGACTAAGCTTCCCCTTTTAACCAAATCTCATCATTCCTTTCATGGGAGAAACCTTCAAAAATACCCAATCGCCAACACTAAACCCTAAATCCTTATGCCTCATGCCCGCATAGGACTTTTGGCAACTTTGAGCGGTTTTCAACCTCTCACGACTAACATTCACCTTTTTAAGTCTTGGTGAACTAAATTAGGGTCGAGCAACTTACCCTCACCAACTTTCTACTGCCCACTAGGAGAACAATATCTCCAACCATACAATGCCTCAAAAGGTGCCATGCTAAAGCTAGAGAGCAAGTCTGATTCGTCTTATAGCTTCACAGAGAAACAACATTATTAGTGTTTGCGTCTAACTATGCACCACCACTTGCATGTTCAAGCCTTTTCAAAGCTAAAAGGAGTTAACTTAAGCCACCACGCTTTGTTACTTACAATCATCATGAACACTACTTTGCTCCATTACCATTATCATATGCAAACCATAGCTAGACCACATAGAAAGAATATAACCTACTATTATAGCAAAAATCACCAAAGTATGATTGAAATTCAAAACCATAATACAACTATGCCATAAAAAATTCATACACATGCCTTCCCAAACCTCTTAAGAATCCAACATGACTATTAGTATATCTAACAACTGTAACACTCAAGCCTAAAACTTACAGACCCACGGTATGACCTATGCTTCCCAAGGTCTAGAACCCTCTATCACTTTCACAAAGGTTTTCACCATCCACTCATTTTCAAAACCTTAGTTCTAGAATTTGCCATAAAATCTCCCCCACTTAGGGACTTCTACATGTCCCTATTTCAAGACATCGCCATGTTCCCGGAGCCACTATCACCCCAATAAAACAAGGTTCAAAGAGGTACTAAAGCACCAGAAACACTTATGCCACTCAAGGAAAGACCCCCAAAAGAGACATGACACCATAGGCATGAAGGGTTTCATAGTAATAACCTAGGTCACAAATAAGACCTATCCAGACAAACCAAACCAAAGGAGGAGTCCTTAGGACTGGACACCAAATGACACACCACCGCATATACCTTTAGAAGCTCAATGTATGGTCAAGACTCATAGCCCAAGAAAAAATGTTTGCAAGATACAAACCTTAGGACTAAGTTCTAATAAAATGTATTCCACTCTAGTACAAGTCCTCTCATCCGAGATAGGAGAGAATCACTAGAGTAGGCAACCCAACCTTCCCTTAGGGACCACTGCTAGAAGAAAATTTAAGATCAAACTTTGACCTTCCTCCCATTATGCCAATAAGCATAATACTCCACTCTAATGGGTATCGCTGGGAAGGTACACCAGGGACACATGGTCATCATATACCAAAAACCATTCAATAAACGAGGAATAAGATTAAGATTAAGTCAAGCATCTAAAACAAGACCGATCCCACACTCAACCTCCCTATTCATTAAATGAAAGAATTCCATGGGGGCATTTGTCAACCCAAAGGACATGACTAAGAACTAGTAGTGACCATACCTAGTTTTAAAGATGACCTTAAGCATATTTATTCTCAAGCATTAAGTTGATGATAACCTGACCCAAGATAAATTTTAGACGAACACTTCACACCTTGAATTTTATCAAACAAATCATCGATCTTAGGAAGGGAATACTTATTATTTATGGTCACTTTGTTCTACGGACAATAATCAATGCACATACAAAGGAAGCCATCCTTCTTCCATACGAATAACCTTTCTATTAGGGAATATGAACATTACCCTATGAGTCTGACAATCTAATGAAGCATAGCATGAATGTAACCAATTGATCCTAGAACAATATCAAAATCAACCACGCCCAACTCTATCGAGTCTACAAGATCTTTTCTACCACTAACAGATATGACACACCCCTATAGACCCATTTAACAACCACAGAGTATCCTACTAGGGTAAAATAAAGGGAACTGAGAGACTCTGAAGACCTAAAACCAAGATGCATAGTCATATACGGGGTCACATAAGAAAGAGTAGAGATGGGGTCAACTAAATAATACATATCACGAGAGAAAAGTTTCAACATACCCATGACAATATCAAAAGCTTCCTCCATCTCTTGAGGGATAGTAAGAGCATCAAGATGGTCCTGACTAATGTTGGAGCTAGAAGTGGCACCTCAAGGTGCAGGAGCTAGAGATGTGGCGATTGGTACCCTTGTTGCCCAAGCGATAATCATTATGGAACACTCTTATTGAAAGTGACCCAATTGACTACATTTAAAGTACCTATTTATTTATTTTGCAAAACTGATAAGGATAGGGGAGGATTGGGCCCTTCTACCCTATTGTTGGGCAGCTTGTGCCCCTATGAGCATTACCAATTTAAAAATCCCCACCTCTTAGTGTGTTTGGGTAAAGAGAACTAGCGGCGGAATGAAAGTTAGGACCCACCCAATACTTTTGCTTGGACCATTTTCCACCAACCTAAGCAAATGAAGCAAAGAAGTGATGAAACTCAACAACTTAAGGTGACTGAGGAGAAGTGTTATTCTCAAAAGTAAGTTTAGTGGGAGCATCTAAAATGGCTCAAAGATAGTCAGATGCCATGAACCTTGACCAAGTCTAAATCCCAAAAATTGGATGAGCTTTGTCCATATTGCCCTCATTCCGGATAAAAGTGCTCGGTTGAACATCAATTCTTTTTGGATTCATGATCTAAAATATGAGCAAGAAAAAATCCAAGGAATTTAAGACCTTAGTATCTATATAGCTTGATATTAAAAAACAAGAAAGGGAAACATTCCTAAATTTCTCATAGCCCCTTTTTTATCAGTGTGACGCGCAATAAACCCATAAAAGAGACTTAACTTGACACAGATTTGTGGACTCTCAACTGAACATGAACCTATTCTCTGATACCAACTTGACATGCCTCAAAACCTAACCATGTCATGTGGGCATCTCAAGCCTAACTTGGACCAAAAATCTCCTTAGTAACCCAACCTAACCATCTATTCAATTAGTATGTGTCAGATGAACTCCGACTAAGTATCAAGTAGCAAAAAATAAATCTAATAGTCAATACTTAGACAATATCTAATATTTCATTAATGACAACAATATAGACAACATACCCAAGTCCACAAATATCCACAATGTCTCTAACAAAATGATATATTTTTTGGTAAACATATTTTTATTTCACCAAAATAATCATTACAAAGCCAGGTAATTGCTAAACAATCATTTCTCACTTCCTATTGTTATTCTCTTACATACATTA
Organism: Capsicum baccatum var. pendulum; assembly: GCA_030864225.1. Lineage (NCBI taxonomy): Eukaryota > Viridiplantae > Streptophyta > Magnoliopsida > Solanales > Solanaceae > Capsicum > Capsicum baccatum. Next base: position 178,521,422 of record CM061550.1, read on the forward strand.
TACTAGCTATCTACAAGTACATAAAGGATATGAATTAAGGTTCTGTAAGTACTTGTGCCACTTAATTACATAATTCCCTTTTGTATATATATGTAATGCTATGTCTCTACAGATGTGATTACTTGGATATGATTTCTTTTAGAATCTGAGATTATTCCTGGTAGTCCATATGGAATAAATCATCTGAATGAAAGTTGTTGCATCTAGTTCCTTAAATCCTACTTCAACCTTCAAACCTATCATCATCCATTATACCTCTGAATTCCAGCTGCCAATAGTTCTTTTCTATCTCATCCACCTAAGCACTCTTGTCTAGATGTCCCTTATGATGTTGCATTCAAAGAATAAGTGGTCAAATAATTCATCTACTACCCCACTGAAGATACATGATTTTGGCACATGGATGCCAATCTTCTACAGTCTCTCCACTTTTGCTAATCTATGCTGTAAAGCTAGACATAAATTAAATTTGTGACTCGGTTGTATGTGAGCCTATAAGATCAATTTCTTCCAAGATACTCTGGGATAATAAGGCGTCGGAATTAAGTACATTTTTATGCTAAATTTCTCTCCTTTCTGCATTAGTATTAACCTATCCAATAAGGTCCCCTGCAGTTGTTGTGACTTCATTATCAATTTCCTGGTGCTCAAAATCTTCCTAAATACCCAAGAAACATTATAAGGTAGGTACATATGTTCTAGGTCATGTTGCTTTATATAGAAAGTGTGAATCCATTTAATTGATAGACAGTCTTTTTTGTTTGTTACTGCCCATAGATGCTTTGCTATTGTAGCTTTATTCCACAGGTATAGGTTGATTACATTTAGGCCCCCTGCACTTTGTGGTAAGCATACTTTCTCCTATGAGACTAGTACTTTTTTAGGGATTTCATTCCTTCTAGTCCACAAGAAAGTTCTACAAATAGTTTTAATACCTTTTAATACATTTTTGGGGATCAAAAACACTTGTGCCCAGTATGCCTGCATCCTAAAAATCACTTCCTTAATTAGTTAAATCTTACCTACATAACTTAGCAATATTGTAGACCAGTAGGTGATTTTAAATGTTATTTTCTCAACCAATGGTCAGCATTATGCCATGGATAGCTTTCTAGTGGCAAAAGGTATACCCAAGTACCTAAATGGGAAGGTTCCAGTAGTATATCCTATTTCCTCAAGTATTTTATTCTTCAGCCTCTCTGATATGCCCGCCAAATATAGTGAACTTTTATCAATATTCACCTCCAGTCCTGACACCTAAGAGAATTTCCTGAACATCTAATTTAGAAGTCTAATGGACCCTATCTCAGCTTTGTAGAAAATTAGTAAGTCAACAGTAAAACAAACATGTATAGCCCCCTCCTTCTTGCATCTAGGATGGAAGTTGAAATTCTTATTCCTACTCATCTGTTTTAGTAACCTATTCAAGTACTCCATAGAAAGAACAAAATAGGTAAGGTGATATTGGGTCCACTTGCCTTATACCCCTCTTGCCTTGGAATGGTTTAGTGAGGCCAGCATTAAGTGTTAATGAATAGGAGACAGTGGTGATACATGCCATTATCCATCCTACAAATTTACTAGGAAATCCCATCTCTATCAATAGCCTCATTAAAAAAGACAAATCTAGTGAATCATATGCTTTCCTGATGTCTACTTTCAGGACACATCTAGGGGATATGCCCTTCCTGTTATAGACTTTGAACAATTCATGGGAAAATATGATGTTCTGTAGTGCACCTCCCTTCTATAAAGGATGATTGTGCATCTTCAATCAAATCCCCTATCACATTCTTCAATTTTCTAGTAAGCACCTTAGTGATAATCTTATACACAGTTGTGCAGCAGGCAATAGGTCTATAATCCTTTACATGAGTAGGGGAGGGTATTTTTGGGATCAAAGTGATAGAAGTACAGTTGAATCTTTTATCCATGTCACCACTGTTGAAAAGGTGAAAAACTGCATTTAAAAGATCATTTTGTACCTCCTCCCAACAGCTGGTGAAGTGTACCTTCTCCCAACAGGTGGTGAAGAATTCAATAGGAAAACCATCCACTCCAAGAGCTTTCTTCTTTGGCACCTACTTTATTGTATCCTGTATCTCCTCAATTATTACTTACTTAATTAAACACATCTGTTGTTCCCTGGTAAGATAATATTCCTCCTAAATTACTGTAGTATCTAGACAAAGGTATATGCCCCCTTCTTTCTCATCATATTTGAGAAGAATTTAACAAATTCAGCTTTTATGTCCTCAGGTATTGTTAGCTTGACCCCTGTCTCACTATGTACTGAAGTGATGGTATTAATACTATTTCTCATTTTCCACTGTGCATGGAAGTATTTTGTGTTTGAATCACCACTTTGAACCCATAAAATCTTGATTTTTGCCTCATCACCTTTTCTTCTATTTTACTCCATTTATACATATTTGTTAATACTTCCTTCTCCTGGACATATAATTGCTCATTGTCCTGGTTCACTGCTATTTTTGCTTGCACCACTTCTAATGTTTTCCTGGCACAGTCTAAATGCTGTTTATATGCTACTAGGTGGCCATTTAAGTCCTTTATAGTTGTCTTCACTTCCTTCAGCTTGTTCCATGTGATATTCATTGGGTCCCCAAGTGCCCTCTTTGACCTAGTCTCTTTTACCTTCCATTTGAATTTTGTATGATTCAGCACTGTAGCATATAACTTGAAAGGTTTTAGGTGCATAGCTTTGGGCGTTTTTGTGCAGAAATTGATTATAATTAGTAAGTGGTCTGATACACCTGGACTCATATAGTTAGCCTCAATATGACCCTTATTCTGTAACCACTAATAGTTCCCAAACGCCCAGTCAATTTTACTATAAACTCTGGTATCAGCTTCCTGTTTGTTGCACCATGTGAAGTAGCATCCTGTGCTTTTCAGGTGAGTGAGTTGATTGACTTCTATCATATCCTGAAAGCCATGCACCTCTGCCTGAGTGACAGGGGATCCAATTCTATCACTTAAACTCAGCATATTATTGAAATCTCTGCATAGTAGCCATTCCTTTTGTACCTGACCTCCCAGGTCAACTAGATCCTTCCATAACTCCTGTCTCTCTCCCAATTCATTACTGGCATACACTGTGGTCAGGAGGCAAGTGAACTATTTTTTAGAGTTAAATACCTCACGGTGTATGAATTTTGCCCCCATTGTATTATCTACACCTGCCTATGCCAAATAAGCCAAATCCTCCCATTTGCTGCCTGGTCATAGTTATCTTAGATATTCTAATCTCTGGCTATATTAATTTTTACTTTATAAGCATTATGATGTCTCACTCTAGTTTCTATAATTCCTATCACTTCCAATTTATTCTTCCTCAAAAAGATTTTCAACTCCTTCTGTTTAAAGGTCTTATTAAGCCCTTTAATGTTCCATGAGCACATAATCATGGGGGTTATAATGGATCCCCTCCTCAAGAAAAAGTCTCAGCTTGGTCCCCTATAATTTCCTTCCCTTTTTTGATATATCCACCTCCATTTCCACTCATAATAGGATAATGATTTACCTAGGAGCATTTTTACAATTATTCAACGTATTCTGAGGTAGTTTAGGCTGCATAACCCCTTGTCACTTATCTGCATTTGCCTCTGGTTCTTTATTCTACTCTGAGTTGGCTTTGACTGCTCTTTAGGTTCCCATTGTTGAATCACTTTCCTACGTGTGCAGTTCCTCCTTCTTCTACCCTGCTGTGGGGGAAGGTTGACCGGTTCTTCTTTTTCAGGTTCCTTCTTAAATGGGCATTCATCTACCTTCAATTATAATCACTACAAAACTTCAGAATCCAATCATATGTGATAAATTATTATATGGTCCCCATGGGAGATGTAAGTTCCACCTGGGTAGGTAACGAATGACTAATGTCCACCTCTACTAATACCCTTGCGTATGATATTCTTTCCATCTCAGTCGTATACTTGTCTGTATACAGCAGTTTCCTTTCAACACTAGCCAATTTACTCAATAATTCTGTCAACCAATAACCCAAAGGTAAGCTCGGGAACTTAACCCACAAGGGTACTTTGTTCAGGCATTTAGGGTTAAACTTGAAATCAAATGTCCAATCCTTTAGGATTATTGGTCTGTTCCTATATATGTTAGGACTTGATTGCATCACTAGGTCCTTATCGACCATTGTAGCAAATTTAAAGATGTAATAGCCATCGTCGTGATATAGTACCTTTGGTTTCATCAAGAAATTCCACACATGAGCTATGTAATTCTCCATAGATTTCAAGAATGGAAAATCCCTGCAGCACATATCCAATCAATGCAGACCTCCAGTGATTTTCCTAAACAAGTATATCCTCCTTCTCAAGCTGCACAATTATTTTCTCTCCCTTCACCATTGGTGGTATATAATTCAGTTTCTTCCCCATTTGTGAGCTTTAATTTGGGGATTTCACCTGGTCCTTCTCCACTTTTGTCTTCACCTTAGCTTGGGTTTGGGTATCTTGAGACGAGGAACACAAATCAGAAAATTTCAACCTCTGGGGAAATTGTGAGTTCTCTGGCCTTCTAGTAATCCTCTTCCCTGCTGGATCATGTTTTTCCATTCTCACCTTCACTAGCTCAGTTTTCTCACGTATTGGCAAAAACGAGCCTGGGAGAATGTTCCCAAAGGTTAAGGGTCCTAGATGTTGTTGAATTCCACTTGCTAGTGTAACAATGACCGGCGGTGGCGTAGATGTTTTTCGAGGAGCCATTCTCACTACCAACATACATTAGCAGCCTGCTATCGTGCGCCGAGAGCTAAATTATGCTTCATGCTAAAAATCTACTTTAAGGTTTCTAACAAAATGATATTAACAATATGTTAGGACATGCCCCCGACCATAGCCAAATACCAAGTCTATACAAGTCTATGACTTAAAGTAAAATACTATGAAATGTATGCCCTCCAAAGAATGGAAGCTCACACTTTAATGTCAATGCCCGAACAACTCAAACACTTGGTCATTGTGTAGAATAGGAAGAAGAAGCTCCATCCCCTATGTACAGTGGGGACATAGTATCTGGAGATGGTTAGCGGTTGGAGCTCTAGCATGTATCTCGAGGATAAGGATAAAATAGAGCAATTGTTCAGTCAAAGTCAAATTATCCTAGGAAATCAAATATGCATTAGTATAGGCATATATTAAGATACACATATATATGTTTATATATAGCATGTCAAGTCATGGAAAGAGTCATAGCAATCATCCTTAAAGTATACATTCATGAGACATGGAGTGAAGAACTGTGCATCTTTCACTATGCAAATTTTAGAACCTTAAACTTTTCTGTTACATTAGTCATGGGGATCCAAACCTCAAACCAACTGAACTAATTTAGACAATTCATCTCACTCATTAGGCTGGGGACTCAAACCACAAGATATTTTATTAGGCTAGAGACTTGAACCACTTGTCATTTTATTGGGGGAGGGACTCAAACCACAAGCCATTCCATTGGACTGGGGAATCGAACCACTAGTCAATTCATTAGGCAAGGGACTCAATAAACAAGCTTTTTCATTGAAAGAGGGACTTGAACCACTAGTCATTTCATTCGGCGATGGACTCAAACTATAAGCCATTTCACTAGACTAGGGACTCAAACGACTAGTCATTTTATTTGGCGAGGGACTCAAACCACAAGCCATTTTGTTAGACTAGGGACTCAGAACACTATTCATTTTATTGAACGAGGGTATCTAATCACAAGTAATTTAATTACCATTATTAGTCTACATTTTAGCTCTTAACCTCTTTAGTTCATGCCTTAATATCCATACAATTCATTCGAACACATAAGTACTTCAACCATTTATCAAAAACACAACCACATGGGACCATAAGGTTTGGATTGGAACATTTATAGATTGAACACTTTATTAGGCCGATGCCTTAACTGAAATCATCATTCAATTTATTGGGTGGTCATTAAGACCCTTAAAAACCCAATCATTCTTCATTAATATTTCTATACCACAGTTTAGTTTTACATATAATTCAAGTTCATGTTTAGGGGGATTGAACCCCTTTCTTAGCCATCAAACCAACTTGGTTATAATTTAACTAATTACATGGCTAACAACATCATTAAGATACAATTGATCAACCATTCATACTTATAGGGCCATCTTACCATATAAAGTCATAAATTAATCCATTACATGATTAATAGGTTCTTATCAACCATTTACCAAGCATTCACATTCATCATTACTCAATCCATGGTTAATAAGGCCTTTACCAATCATTTATTAAGTACTCATATTCATTATAATAATATCTTATGTCATTAATATTCACTATTCCAATGCCCTAGTTCAACACACCATTAACATGTAACTAGACAATTCACTTAGAATTTTTCACAAGCATAAACACCCATGTATGAAAACCACCACTAATATCATATATAATCTCAAGTCTAAGCAAGAGCAAACATTATCCATCATTTGATAATAAAAACCCTTCTTATTTGATTTCATAATCACCATGTACTATTGCTAATCCAAGTGTGAAATACATATTTTTTTTTGGTTATTTTATAAGGGAAAGAGATGCATGCCTTATAAAAGTTGATTCGATGAAGAACTTAACACTTCTCTTGCCTCTAGATGAACCCTCTTTAAACCCTAGACTCCAATCTTGTTTCAAGAACTTTTGAGAGTGTTTTGGAATGTTTGATCCACTCAAAATGTGTTTATGAAGGTGAACTTATATAGTCAGAGGACATTAGGGTTTATGTTTGGGTAATGACAATGGGTCCTTAGTTAAAATCTGGAAATTGATGACAATGTTGGGTATGACTTACTTTAGCCAACCGTACCCTAGGGTACGAGTGGTACCCTAACTCGTTCCCTAGGCTTCACCTAGGTTGCATATACTAGTTTGGGTATGACTACACATTGTTGAATCGTATCCAAAGGATACAACTTAGGCCCTAAACTATACCCATGATCCATACCAACAATTGACTAGTTTTGATCAAGTTCCATACACCATACGACTTACCTCTGTATGACTAACACCTTAGTCTGCAACTATCGGGAGGACAAGTCTTATTTTGGACAGTATGTTACCCTCCTAGGTTGTTTAAGGTATGAGAAGGGAGGTGAGAGAGGGTACGACTTGTACACAAGGGTACGAGCGACACACCTAACTGTATCTTAGTCATAACGCACCATTCAAGAGACTTTTCCAAAGGTACAAAGCATAGGTGTTTTACTTATTATACACGAACAACACAGGTACACTCAAACAAGACACACTAGGATGAATAAACCCTTTATTTAAGAGATCCTTTAATTGCTCCTTAAGATCCTTCAATTCAGATTTACCTATTCTATAAGGAGGGATAGAAATATAAATAGTGTATGGATTAAGATCAATCCCAAAATCATTTTCCCTATCTGGAGTAACACAAGAGAGATCATTAGAGAGAACCCTAGGAAATTCATTTACCATAGAAATGGACTCTAGGGAATGACCCTCCAAGTTAGAATCTTTAACCTGGACAAAATGATACAAACACCATTTGGAAATCAACCTCCGGGATCTAAGATATGAGATGAACACCCCCTTAGGCAATAAAGATCCACCTTACCATATAATAATACTTAAATTACTCCATGTTTAAGGAGTGAGGTGGTCATTGTCAATAACAAAACTCAAATTGGGGTTGAATCCACAAGGAGTGAATTACAAATTTCAAGTCCTATGGGTGCTCTAATTACTAAAAGGTTACTCAAAATGCTAACAAACACGACATGTAAAATAAAATGGGGGAACTAATTTTGTGTTTGTTAGTAATGATGTTTGGTTGGCAATGCCCAAATATGACACTTTTGACTTAAGATCAAGATTTGAGAAGCTGTTGGGATTATGTCTCCCAAAAGTAAAAGCTTGTGGGTTGATGATGGTTTAACATTAAACTAAGTTTAACTAAAGGATTGTATAGGTCAAAGATCATTATGGTTAATCTTTCAATATAACCACAATGATTTCTCCCATTGGCTCTTTCGAGAACCTACCAAGTATGCAATTTTTAATCACCCAAAACCTCAATCAAGCATCCCTATTTCTAGGATGATGATCTTGACATGATTTACACTCCAATTACACTTATTTCTAAGATTTCAAAAGGTAGTAAACCATAGACTTAATTGTCCACCATTTCCTTGTTCCTCTACAACCCTCTTTCATGGATGCTATGCTATGGGTTAGCCATGTTCACCTTCATCCCTCTTTTAAGGATGATGAAGGGTTTCTAGAGTTTGGGGTTTTCACCCATAAATTTCAACTCATAAATTCAAGCGATGGTGGAATCCATATTGAACAACTAACAATCATGCAAACACAACAACACCCACACATAATTACACTTTAGTTCAACATAATCCCAAGACTAATTTATTTAGCTACTCATGAAGAAAGTAAAGAAAGATATACCATAAGGACTATCCAAAGCTTTCATTATTCACTTAATACTAAGAAATCAAGCCTCCATAATTAGTTACACACTTGCCTAATTAGGGTTTCTTGCTTCAAATTCAAAATTGTCTATAAGGTAAGCAATACCCAAAGAAGAAAGGGCTTTTTCCAATATGAGGTTTTGGATTTGTCCAAGAGAAATTACAAAATTGCCCTGGGTCATACTCCCTCTTAGCCGTGATCGCGTGAGGTTTTCATCGATCACGGCGAAAGAGACCACAGTTATCTTCTGCGATTGTACTATCTTAACCATCTTGAATTGACCGTGACCGCGGCTTGAGAACCGCGATTGTGGTAACTGAGGCTGAACTATTCTAGGTCATCAACTTCACTTCTTTTGCTTCCATTTGACTTCTTTTAGCTCTAATTTACAAATTTTTATATTATTAACTATATACCTGCAAAATATTGATATTAGTGCATTTTAATCATGATAGAACCTCATTTTTTTCCAAAATATGGTAGTGTTAACAAATATTTGGTATAAATGAGTGGTAAAATCACCACTCATCAACGCCCCTAACTTAAAACCTTGGATATCCTCAAGAAACACCACCTTTTTCTATAAGACAACTTTACATGTATGCCATACTCTATTACCAAATGATCATGATGACTCCAACTTAATTATTACCACAAAAAGTTCTTCACACATGGGAAAAATGATTTTTTTATCGACGCCCCTCAAAATAAATTGGGATAATGGAGGACACAGTAGACTTGCATAAGCAACCATGTGACAATTTCTACTCACTCTAGAAATGACTCACTTGTTAAAATCAACCATAATATTCTTCCTTTTATCTCATTGTGCGGAAAATGATAAAGTCACCTACCTCAACTTGTTCACATGACTCCTCACAAGAAAGTAAAATTTCACACACCTAGTTACCAACACTGCAATATGGATTTTAAGTGTAAACATTCTCTCAATCGAGAAATTCTTAATATTAAAAAGTATAATGGCGTAGGCTTGTCCCTATTTTGAATCGCCACTAGAATGACCACAGTTGGTTAGGAATCACAAAGGACTTTTTGAGCTTGTAATGTAGGTTTAGGGTAGGGTGGTATATCAACTTAGGACAATAAGGATAAACCATCCTTGAACTTCTTCATCACACTCTTTTCACTTTTTTCTATCTGGCCACTTATTTTCCTTTAGTATTGTTTCTACTTTGCCTTTTCTTGGTTTTCCCACAGTTCTCTTTCTCTGTTTTGTGTGCATAAATGATGTGTTTCTTTTCTTTGTTGGTTATTTTCTTTCTTATAATCATTTTCCTTTATTAGCTTAAGTTTATAGGCACTTTCTTAGGATATCATGGCCCAACTCTACCTTTTTCAATTTCCTTCACCCCAAACATAGGTTTTTAGCCTCAAATTGTATTCTTAAGATCAAGGAGGGTAGGGTTCAAAAAAGGAAAAATGGAAGGGTCAAGGCTTGTAATATGTTTAGCAAAGAAAAGTCCAAATGCTCAAAGAAGGTGACTAGGGGTAACTCCTATGTATTGGGAGGATTTTAAGGCAAAAGTTGGCTTCCAATTTCACAAGTTAGCCTATGATCATTTTACCAACCAAGCACAATAATAATTTAGCCTTGAAAGACTAATGGGGCGAGTTCTACATGGTACAAGTACACATGAAATGCATAAAAGTAAGCTCACACACATGGCATGTGAAGCTCGTTAAGGAGGTTCCATTATTTCATCCATTCGAGCCGAAAATTGAGTACCAATTATTTTTTGAAGTCACTTTTTGGATTCATAAAAAGATAAAGTTTGCTCATAAAATTTCTCACATCCATGCCCTCAAATTTTACAAAAGGTTTCAAATGGAGGGAGGAGGGGTTGCATCTGCACCATCTGGCAGTCCTGATCATATAGAACTGAACTGAGTTCTATTCTGAAGACTGAAATTAAGACTTTGGGAGGTAATCATCTAACCGACATGCCCCAAATAAGATAAGATAACTAAATTAGGGTCCAATCTATAACCCTAATTTAAAAGGTGTCAGTACCATGCCACAGGTAAAGACAAGCTAAGAGTTACCCTCATCTGGAAGGTACTCTAATGAGAATGGTGGAACCCTCATCTAGTAGGCTAAATTACCTCATCAACCCTCAATTGGCAAGTTGTTGTCTTAACCTATGCTATCTACATAGTTCTGGAGTGCCAGGATTACTTCTAAGGGCCACACCCTCTATAGGCAGGTGAGCCCCCATCCTTGGGTTCACTCAGTGCTGAATCCTACTCTCAACTGAAAGACAATAAACTGAGTATTCTGAACTGAACTATACAACGACTGAGTTTACAGAGTTTTCCTGGGTTCTATAACTAACTGAGTTCTACTAAGTTTTGTAACTGACTAAGAGTACTACTGATTATTACATGACTGATGGTATTATGTAACTGACACTAGTCTAGCTAAACAACAAAATTGTCGGGTATTAAATACCCCCAGGACTCGATAGCATGAATAGTAAAGCATAGCATAATCTTGAAAACAAATAATGGCTACTTTATCACAATCCACTCATTGAGACATTTTAGCAGACACTTGTAATGCATTTACACATACATGAATGGAGAATACATGTTATCATGTTGTAATGGGAATATTTCATTCACATAGGAATTTTATCAAACACATGGGAAGCAAGCTTAGATCATACAATAATCAACACATATAGTTATAATGTCTATATAAATCAACTATCAAATTGAAGGGTTTACCATGAAGATCATGTGATTAAACACAAAAAATGATTAATTTCATAAAAGCTTGTAATTTAATCATAAACTAAAACCCAACAATAACATGAACATGAATTCAATTCAACTCAAGCATAGAAGTTCATAATTTAGCAATCTTGCAGTTTAAATATGGATTCATGGACTCTATTGGTGAAATAAACCCATAGATGAACTCCTAATATAACTTGGATTCTTAATTCTTGCACACTTTTAAAGGAATTCTTAGGCTTGTTCTTGATTTCTTGAAGCTAGGGTTTGTTATCTTGAGAGAGAATGCCTTTTTTATTTGGGGAAAACTATTAAAAAATGAGTTCAAAAAAATTTTAGGTCTTAAATATCACACCTAGGAGGATTAAAATTATGGAAAAGGACCAATTTAACCCTGGATGAAACTTTAGATTTCCGTTGAAAATTTCTGAAATTACCCCCTGGCGCAAGGCATCCCTATCGCGCCGTGTCACAGCAAATTGATAACTGAATATTTGGCCTATGGAACGACGTAGTACAATCGCGGTCCCTAACTAGAAACTGACAATTGGGAACTAGGACATCAACGTGATGCATTAGGATCAGAACAGGTTACTGGAAAATGACAATTGGGATTTTTTATGGTGGTGCAACATGGTGGTATCACGGAACTTCATTAGAAATTACCAAATACCATTTGGCATGGTTTCTCGATGCACCGGAGTGCCAGTTGGCACATTGTTTCACTAAATTTGCCATAACACTTTGCTCGAATATCGGATGTGGGTGAATTTTATATCGTTGGAAAGCTGATTGAATTTCCTACGTAATTGAAGGCTCTAAACTAAAAAATAATGCTTATTTTAATAAAATATTATATTAGATAACTTATGAACTAAGAGTTAAGTTAGGCTTGAGAAATACGGGGTATTACAATATCTCCCCTTTGGGAACATTCATCCTCGAATGAGACTGATTAAGCTGAGAAACGCTGATATAGTGAGTTTACACAATAAATATGCATATCTGATGTATGGAATACGTGACTGAAGCTACTAATAAGATAAGTTTCATACTAAATATGCATATCTGATGCAAGAGTACATTATTGAATAGATTCATGAATGCATGGCTGAATATGCAATGGTAATGGATACCAAGTTTATAATTTTAACTAAACATAGGACTGAGTAAAGCTAAAGAAGACTATTACCTTAAGCTGAATCTAAATTTGCAGAGAAGAGGTGAGGATACTCAGTCCGCATATCTACTTCTGTCTCCCAAGTATCTCCCTTAGTGGACTAATTTTTCCAAGAAACTTTGACTAAGGAAATTTCTTTATTCCTCAGTCTGCAAATCTGATGATCGAGGATTTAGACTGGAACCTCTTCGAAAGAAAGATTATTCTAAATATCTACACCCTCTAAGGGAACTATGACTGCCAGGTCTCCAATGCATTTCTTTAGCAAGGAGACATGGAATACTGTATGTACTGAAGATAGATGTGAAGGTAACTAAATCTTGTAAGCTACCTTTCCGAAACTACTGAGAATTCTGCAAGGACTGACATATCGAGGACTGAGCATTCACTTCTTTCGAAACCTCTTTACTTCCTTTATGGGAGAGATTTTTAAGAATACAAAATTGCCAATCTCAAACTCGAGATCATTTACTGAACAACATGATAACATAACTGAGCATAAAATGTGATACATGACTGAATATCATGAACTAAACTGAGCCCCTGAATACATAACTTACGATTGAGATTGGAACTTGAGGGTCAACTTATTAGTACCCACTACTCCAAACTGGATTCATCACGTGAAGAGAAATCGGAAAGTTTAAGACATGAAAACTCAGGGGTTATAGTGCATCTCCCCCTTTGGACATTATGTCCCCCGAGTATGCTGACTTGGCTGAGATACTAAGGAAAAGCTAAGATGATGCACAAGGCACCTACGAACTGAATCATGATTGAATAGCTAGGATCTAAAATTGAGGCATGATACATGAACTAGACTGAACTCTTAACTACCAGGATGATCCATCCTAGAACGGTCATATTCATGAGACTTTAGATAGGATGATTAGATGGAAAGATAGGAAATCATATGAACTTGTCCGCCTGGCTGCTAAACTAAATTGCTGGCTTTACGGAATAACTCATGCTGAAAACCTATACCCAACTAGAGCATTTCTTTGAAACTTCTTCTATAAAGCTCTAATGACTTTATAGACAAGGAATCTTGGCATGAGCTGAATAAGAAATCATATCCTGGCTAAAATTCTACAATATGAGGCGAGGCCTACAAAACATCATCTAAGATAGAGTGACTAAGCCTTATGTATTGTAACTACAAATTTTTAAGCTTAGACATATTCCTCAAATAATCTCTCAATTATACCCTCGACCTTAGTATGACGCTTCACCTAAAACTACTGAAAACATTCTCATTGATGCCGAGCACGAATACATAAACATACTAACTTATCTAATTAACTGGATGCTTGATAGATGAATTGAAAACTGGTCATGTAAGATTGAACTGTACCTAATCTGGAATAAAACTATAGAGTATTATACATATGAGGTAAGGACTGACTGAGAAACATGAGATACTGATCATGAATGAGTGTAAACTATATTATCTGAGAATGCTGAACTAAGTGTATAACATGATTCTGGAATACTGGTAACTGAATAACTGATAACTGTATGCTATGGTTAAGAAAACCTGAGACTAAACTGGATTTTGAGCTGAATGCTGAACTGATATTGTAACTGAGTTCTGATAACTACGTGATGGAGATTGACATAAATCGAGGATATAAATAGGCACTCACACTCTGCATTTCCTCAACTTTTCATCTCATGAAAAATTTTGATTTCCCTCCCTTCATCAACAAAACACAACTTCTTGCTAGTCATTTACTTGTACACTAATCTAATATTCAAGCCTATCTTCATAACTATAGCCTCGTGTAAAATAAGTTTGCAAAAATCTTTCCTTAACATAGAAAATTTACCCTTTCCCATCTAAGAAATCAAACATCACTACATTTGTTTATAAGGAGAGTTCACTGAAGGGTTAAAACATGAGGACCTGAAGTATGAATGGATACCATACCGAACTAACTGAGGCCTGAGGAATAAAATATCAACATTATGGGTTTATTAAGATATCTAAACTAATAATATATGTGACATAATTTGAATTTAGCTAATCATTAGGAGCAAAGCACAAGTCATGGAAACTGACGTACTATAAAGCATGACATGAGTACATGAGTTATGAGATGCATGACCTGAGTCTCAAGTTTTTGTGTTCATGGAACATGATTCATAACATTGAGTAAACTTGAACTCCTTATACTTTGAGTTGAGCTAGAGCCATTCTATATGGCAGAATAGATATGGGCTAGGTATCTGGAAGAAGGTCTATTCCGAAGTCAATTTCCCTTTTGGGAGAAACTCCAGGTAGATCTTCAAGAAACACATCTAAAAATCTATTTACTACTGGCACTAACTCAAGACTGGGAGTTTCTGATCTAGAGTCTTTGAATTTTACAAGATGATAGACACATCCCTTGGATATTATTTTTCTCACTCTAAGGTATGAGATTAGCTACCCATTAAGCGTTGTAGTACTACCCCTCCATTCAAGGATTAGTTCATTTGGAAACTGAAAATGAACTATTCTATTTCTATAATCAACTGAGGCATAGCATGAATGGATCCAATCTATGCCGAGAATGACATCAAAATCTATCATCTCTACTTCTACTAAGTCTGCTGAAGTGACTTTCCGAGATATCATAATCGAAAAGTTCCTGTATACCCACCGGGCCATGATAGAATAACCCACTACGGTAGATACAGAGAATGGTTCTAGTAATATTCTAGTTTGACTTTGAAGTTGACTACTATGTAATTAGTTACAAAAAACAAAGAAGCTCCTGGGTCTAATAAAGCATAAACATATAAATGGAAGATCTGTAATGTACCAGTGACTACATCAGGAGAAATTTCCTGATCTTGTCTGGACTTAAGTGCATACAGCCTATTTGGGTGTTTCTCACTAGTGGCATTAGAAGCGGAACCCTGGTGATTCGTGCGACCAGACTGAGCTGGGGACAGTTATACTGACCCTAAGAACCTATTTGAGGACAATCTCTGATTTTTTTGCCTGTCTTACCAGACCTAAAACAAACACCACTACAAGATCTATAGACACCATGATGATTCCTACCATACTTCCCACAGAGAGGATTTGTACGACAACTCTTTGTCCTTGACGTTTTGGCCCTCATATTCTTTCTCTTATTTTCCCTACGCTTCTATCCCTCACTAGGTGGAGCAGAAGCCATAAGCCTAGATAGGACAATAGCTAGATGGTTTCTCTAAGAAACTACTGAATAAGCTAAGGCAGTAAAAGCAACTCTAAATTCTGCGTGGGAGATCTGCTCGTTTAGGGGATCTGCTTGAACGGGCGGAGGTGATGGCTGATTTACATTCCTTCTTCCATTAATTTTTCTGGGAACCATGTTTTGTAGATGGAAGGAAGGAATGAATTAGAATGAGAGTTTAATTTGAGCTCATGCTTACTCGCACGACATGAATACTAAAAGAAGGGAAACTTTTCCTAAATTATCTCATAGCCTCCTGTCCATAAGTGTGGCGCGCTACACATCTATGCATAAGACTATAGTTAATGCATCTTTCAGACTCCCTAAGACTCTATTGAACCTTAGGCTCTGATACCAAGTTTGTAATTCCCCGAGTCTGTACTCCAGATGCTACACGGTGCTTACGACCCCGAACGACCACAAGCTAACCCATGTCTGATATCTGCTGTGAGCACTAAATAAAAATACTATAATAAATGCGAAAAATAGGATGAAATACCATAAGGTTTAAACATATGAAAAACTGCTAAAAATATCAAAATAAAATAATAATCTCTAAAAATGAACACTATCTAAAAACTAGTTTGAAAAGCCACTAATCTAAAACTGCCTAAAGGTGGAGTTGATGGGACAATGCCCCAACTAACTCCATCTATTAAAATATTGGCTCTAATAATAAAATGAAGTTAAAAAATATCCTCGAATGATAAAGACTCACCTGTTAAATCTACTTCTAGCTGAATCAAGGTCTATCTATGCACGGTCAGGAACCTGAGCGTTCGAACCTATGAGATGAGATATCATAGCATAAAGAAAGAGTATGCGTCAGTAAGTGGAATGTACTACAATTCTAGATGGATTAAGGCTGAATACAAGAGTTCACATGCATGAGAAATAACTAACCGAATGATACAGAGTAACTAAATATAAGAGTACGTGAATAATCTGTACTACTATAAATATCGAGTATGTAATACTGTACATATACATAAATACTATAACTGAACTTTTCTAAAGCTAAATACTGAGTTCTGATACAGAGTAACTGATAATCTGAAGTTACTAATAACTGAATTACTGATATTGATTTACTGCAGCTGGCAGTCCTAATTTTTTAGAACTAAACTGAGTTCTATTTCAAAGACTAAAACTGAGACTATGGGAGGTAATCATCTAACCAACATACCCCAAATAAGATAAGATAACTGAATTAGGGTCCCACTTATAACCCAAATTAAAAGGGTGTCAGTAACTTGCCATGGGTAAAGACAAGCTGAGAGTTTCTCTCATCTGGTTGGTACTCTAACTAGAACGGTGGAACCCTCATCTAGTAGAATAAAACACCTCATCAACCCTCAACTGGTAGGTTGATGTCTCAAATCTATGCTGGCTACATAGTTCTAGAATTCTAGGATTGCTTCTAAGGGTCAAACTCTCTACAGGAAGGTAAGCCCCCATCCTTGGGTTCACTCGGTGCTGAATCCTACTGTAACACCTTGTCCTTTTACCTAGCTTAAGTTCTTCTCGAGAAGGTTAAGGACTTTCCTGAAAGATGAATACACTTTTATACATGTGTAATTTTCAAGTTTTGAGAAAATTGAATAAGCTTTCCATTGATACCAAATTCGCCAAATCCGACACTCGGGCGAAGAGTTTGAGCCATTTTAGTAAGACAGTGTACCACCTTATACTCTACCTCATTGTTGCACTAGCCTTTTTACCGATTGTAAGTATCTAGTGAGGTACCGTGATACTAGTGCATTGTGCCATAACTTAGTTTCACATTTGTTAGTTTCTAGTACACCAACGCGATCCCACCGCATCGCGGTGATCTTCCAAGTTGCATCCAAGGGGTAATGCAATTCCACTGCATCACGTTGATGGTCTAATTCCTAGTATTCCACTTTCCAGTGACACGGCACGATAGTATCACTTCTCTTCAAGGGCTCAGATTGGGATTTTTCAGTTAATTTCAAATTTTAAATCATTCCAAGGGTATTTTAGTCCTTTTCCACGACACTAGTCAACCTTTAACACGAAATTCAACCCTACTAAACCTAGTTACACCATTATTTATTCATTTTTTCCCAAATTAAATCATTCTCTCTCAATAGGTAAAACCCCTAGTTCAAGAATCAAGGTCAATTCTCAAGAATCTCTCCAAGAACCTTCAAAAACTCTTCTTCTCAGGTATGGTATGTGTTCATATATGGGTTCCTTTCACCCATAGATTCCAAGAATTCTTTTTAAATATACAATATCTAAGATTTATTATTTCCATGTTTAAATTATATTGAATTCATGTTCATGATAGTAGTTGGGTTTCAATCCATGATTTAAATGCAAGTTTCATGAAATTGAATAGTATTTGTGGTGAATATGTGATTATCTTGATAAACCCTTGAATTTACAAAGTGATTAATGTGACTATGATGTTAATTGGGTTTTAAATCTATGATTATTATATGTTTCATGAAATTAGATTAGTATTTTTATGGGGAATTATATGAATTACATGCTAAACCCATGGAATTGTAATTTGGGCATTGTAGTTGCCATGCTTATATGTTATCCATGATTATGTGCATTAAGTTGTTCTCCCCAAGTGTTTGATAGAATGCCTATGTGAATTAAATGATGCAATCATTACATGCTAGTATATGTATAAGTTAATGCATTACAAATTTTTGATGAAATGTCTCTATGAATGAATTATGACCCAGTGAACATTGTTATGTTATTCAAGATGATGCTTTGCTTTACTTTTCATGCTATTGAGTCCTGGGGGTATTTAATACTCTACAATTTAGATGTACACCTAGAGACAGTGTCAGTGACATAATAGTATTAGTGATGTCACAATCAGTAGTACTCTCTATCGTTACCAAAATCAGTGGAACTCAGTCAGTTATAGAACATAGGGAAACTCAGTCAGTTACAAAACATAGGAAAACTCAGGAAAATCTATAGTAGCCCAGCCCAATTCAGTATAATCAATTTAGTATCTTCCAATTGGGAGTAGGATTCAACATTGAATGAACCCAGGGATGGGGGCATTCCTGTTAGTGTAGGGTTTGACCCTTAGTAGCAATCCCTGAGTTATAGGAATATGTAGACAGTGTAGGTTAAGATAACTTTCTGCTAGATAAGGGTTGACACATCTCTCATGAGTTTTCCTGTCAGTGAGGGTTGAAAAAATGTCTTCCTTCAAGTTAGGTTTAACTCACAGCCAGTGTTAGTATACGTGGCAAGGCATTAGCACCCTTCCAATTGGGGTTACAAGTTGGAAACCAATCAACTCAGAGAGGGGCATATCAGTTAGATAATTTACCTACCATAGTTTCAGTTTTAGTCTTTAGTTTAGAACTTAGTTTAGCTCCATAGAATCAGGACTGTCAGACATAATCAATCAGTATCAGTAATTCTATTATCAGTAATTTTAGATATCAGTTATATAATTTTCAGAAATCAGCACTTAGCTTCAGAAAAGCTCAGTTATAGTATACGCGTACTCTAATAGTTAGTTACTCTATATCATTTAGTCAGTTATTGTTCATGCATTTGAACCCTTGCATAAAACCTTACCTCATTGAATAAACCAGTATATTGCCACGTACTGACACATACTTTTCTACGCTATGATTTTTCATATCATTGGTTTGGATGCTCAGGTTCCCGATTATGCATAGTAGATTCAGGTTTATCCAGTAGTAGTAGATTTAGCAGTGAGTCCTCATCATTCGAGGATATTATACTATTTTATATTTTTAGTAGATTTATTAGTTTAGTAGATAAAGTTAGTTGGAGAATTGTCCCATCAACTCCACTTTCAGACAGATTCAGTTAGTGGCTTTTCACACTAGTTTTTAGATAATGTTCAGTTTTTATCAGATATAATATTTTATTGGTATTTAAGATGTTTTGAAACTTATGGCATTTCAGACTATTTTTCCACATTAATTTTAGTATTAGTATTCTATGCTCACAGAAGATATTATTCATGGGTTAGCTTATGGTCCTTCAAGGTCATAAGCACCATGTGATGACTAAAGGGTAGTTACGGGTCATTACAAACTTGGTATCAGAGCCTAAGGTTCAATAGAGTCCTAGGGAGTCTGAAAGACATATCTAGTAGTATTTTGTGCATGGGTGTGTAGCACGCCACACTTATGGACAAGAGGCTATGAGATGTTTTAGAAAAAGTTTCCCTTCTTTCAGTATTCATATAGTGTCGTGCGGGGTTATAGTACATCTCTCCTTTGGGATGCTATGTCCCTCGAGGATGATGACTCGACTGGGGTACTAAGGAAATACACAAAATGATGCACAGAGAACCCATGAACTAAATCATTACTGAATATTTCAGATATGAAACTGAGGCATGATACATAAATTGGGCTGATCTCCCAACTTTGAAAAAATACAATAACATGAGGTGAGGAAGACAAAACATCATATTAACATGAGGCGAGGCCTGGGCCTGGGTATGAGGTTGGACTAGACTCAGGACTGAGGTTTGCTCCTAGACTCAGGACTGAAGTTTTCCTCTAGACTCGGCAAAACACAAGAGGAATGCTGGGTATATAATTAAGCAAGCCTTACTCCCTAGTGATGCGATTTAAATATGTGCAGGCCTAGGCACAAAGTGGGAGATATCACTAGTGGTTTGGGGAGTTATAGGGGTCTCTCGGGCCTTGATGGTTTGGGATTCCCGTTGTGGCCAGGGCCTCGGCTTGGGTCATGATAGAATGGTATCAAATCCTCTCCTCTATCAGCCCTGTCGATGTGGGACAAAGTTAAAACTAAGTATAAGAAAATCCTAGTAAGGCGAAAATCTCGGTCCTGAGTTTAGGAAAATCCCATTTGGTGGGGCAAACTTCAGCGAGGACGCTGAGTCCATAAGGATGGGTGTATGTGACACCCTAACTTAGGAGAAGGATTCCTCCTACATTGGTAAAACACTGGAGGGATTCTGTTTATATATGAAATCAATCCTTACTCCCTAGTGACGCATTTTAAAGCTGTGCGGGCCTGGTCCCAAAGCGGAGAATATCACTAGTGGGTCGAGGAGTTACATAGGTATCTCAAGGCTTGAGGGGTTAGGATGCCCATTACGGGAAGGGCCTCAAATTGGGTCGTGACACGTATTCCTAACTGAAAGACACTGAACTGGGTATTCTAAACTAGACTAGACTGAGCTTGAGTATATAGAGTTTTCCTGAGTTTTGTAACTGACCGAGTTCTATTGAGTTTTGTAACTGGCTGAGATTACTACTGATCGTGACATGAATGATACTATTTTGTACCTGACACTGGTTCTATGTAAATAGATAAATAGTGGGGTATTAAATACCCCCAAGACTCGATAGCATGAAAACTAAAGCATAGTATAATCTTGAAAACATAATAATGGCTACTTGATCTCAATCCACTTATTTAGACATTTTAGCTAATACTTGTAATGCATTTACTCATTCATGAATGGAGAACACATGATATCATGTTATAATGTCACTATTTCATTCACATAGGCATTTTATCAAACACATGTTGAGCATTCTTAGATCATACAATAATCAACACATAAAGTTATAATGGCTACATAAATCAACTTGTAAATTGAAGGGTTTATCATGATGATCATGTGCTTCAACACATAAAATGATTAATAAAAATAAAATATTGTAATTTAATCATGAACTAAAACCCAACAATAATATGAACATGAATTCAACTCAATTCAAGCATGGAAGTTCATGATTCAGCAATCTTGTAGTTTGAAAATGGATTAGTGGACTCTATGGGTGAAAGTAAACCATAGATGAACACCTAACAGACCTTGGATTGTCAATACTTGAGGTCTCTTAACGGAATTCTTAGGCTTGTTTTTTATTTCTTGAAGCTAGGGTTTGTTTTCTTGAGAGAGAATGCCTTTTTGATTTGGGGAAAACTATTAAACAATGAGTTCAAAACTTTTTTAGGGCTTAAATATCACACGAGGTGGATTAAAATTTTGGTAAAGGACCAATTTAACCCTGGAAAAAACTTTCGATTTCCATAATTTTTTTTTGAAATTACCCCCAGGCGCGACGCGACGTTACGCATCGTATCACTTGAAATTGATTATATTTGAGAATTTGGCCTATGGTGCGATGTGGCATAATCACAGTCCCTCATTGGAAACTGACAACTGGGAATTGGGACATCGTTGCATGCCATGTCACTAAAAATTGACATCTGAGAATTTGGCCTATAGTCCAATGCGGGAAAATCGCAGTCCCTCACTGGAAAGTAACAACTGGGAATTGGGACATTGTTGTGACGCATCAGGATCGCGACGGAACATTGGAAAATGAAAATTAGGATTTTGGCTAGTGGCACGATGTGGTGGTATCACATATTTTCACTTGAAATTGCCAAATGCCATTTGGCCTGGCTCTGCGATGCACCGTAGTGCCAGTTGGCATACTATTTCACTAAATTGGGAAAAACTCTTCGCCCGATTATTGGATTTGGGATAATTTTATATCATTGGAAAGAAAATTGAATTTCCTACACAATGGAAGGATCTAAACTTAAAAATACCAAGTATTTTAAAAAAATATATATTCGATAACTCATGAATTGAAAGTTAAGATAAGCTTGAGAAATATGGGGTATTACAACCTTCCACCTAGTGCCTTAGTTAACATCGTGGTATTATATCTTTCTTCTATTATTTTTAAGGTGGACCCTTAATCCCTTTATCATTTGCCTTTTCACCCTTAACATCCACTATGGACACAATTTGAAGTTCGACGGTTTGTTTATTTGCCTGGCATATTTTGAAGAGACCTTATCTTCTTGTACCCTAAACTTCATTTCTTCCATTTTAAAATCGACAATGGCTCTTCTGGTGGCCAAAAAAGGCGACCAAGTATAATAGGTACCTCTTTGTCCATTTCATAATCCAATACCACAAAATTCGCCAAAGTATAAACTTGTCCACTTTAACAAGGACATCAACTAAAATTCCCACCATCCTTTTGATAGACCATTCGCCATTAAGAGTCGCATAGTGGTCGATGTAGGGTAATCTAATCCAAGCTTTTTGTAGCTGACAAAAGTCATTAAGTTGATTCTCTCACCAATGTCATATACATTTCTTGCAAGATCATGCATCCCTATAGTGCAATGAATGGTGAATGCTCATGGATCAGCTTTTTTTTTTTCACAACCTTACTATCCATGATAGCACTACACCTATGAGTGACTTCAATGGTTTCACCTTCGATAAGATTTTCTTTGGATACCAACTTTTTCATTAACTTAGCATATCCCAGAATCTCTTGGATCACCTCAAGCAAAGGGATGTTTATTAATTGATTGCTTAGTTTTTCCATGAACTTCCTTAATTTGTAACCTTCCACTTTTTTATACAATCATTGAGGGAATGGTGGAAGAACTTGGATTGTGGGACTTGCTCTAGTTTGTGGCTTCTTAAGATCAACCACTTCTTTATCACTTTCATCGAACTCTTTCTCATCATTTTCTTCTCGAATTTGAGGTACACCTCTTTTTCTTTAGATTTGATCATTTTCTCACTAATGTCTCCTTTAGAGGGATCATCTTGTGTATTTCCACTCCTTGTTACAATTTCTAGAACTTGAGCATCATTTTTTGTATTAGCAATCATGTCAACAGAGAGTCCATCTATAGTCCTGGCATTTAGTTGCATGGAGATTTTCCCTAATTGGTTGTCTATTTGCTTGATATATGCGGAGTGAGATGCCACTGTTTGAGATAGTTGAAAGAAGTTACCTTTCAACTCATGAACCATTTTTTCCATACCTTCCACTCTATTTAGTATTCTTGCTAACACATCTTTGGCCTTGAATTTTTTGGGGTCGATGGCACTTGACTCCTTGGTCTTAGCTCGATCATGAGGGGGAACATAATCTTTATCTCATTAGCCATCCATCTAACCTTTATTCCCACCTTGCCTTTGATAGGTACGTAGGGAACCCCCTGAGTATTTAGCCAAATGCCGATTCCTTATCCAACTTCTTTTCTTCTTCATCATCCTCATAAGATTTTGATGCTATAGTGTTTACCACTTTCATAGGTGCACCCATAACATGCTTTGTCAAGATTTAAATTTGGGTCATCATTTTCTCCATGGTCTCCTCCTCTTCATTCCACTTTCTTTGTTTATTATTAATAATGGAAGTAGTGAAAGGGATTTTAGGGACATCGGTATCCTGGGTATGCTAACCCCGATTTCTCTTCGACACTTCTCCTATCAAGAGAAAGGCCGCATGGTGGTGCATCTTCATAATGGAGCCACCTGCCACATTATCCACCACCATTTAGTTTAATGGATCAAGGTAATGTTAGAATATCTTAAGAAGCATCTTCTTTGAGACTTCATGATTTAGGCATTGGGCCAATTCCCCATTAAATGGTTCCAAATCTTCAAACAACGGCTCTCTATTCATTTGCCAAAAGTTCACAATCTTGTACCACTTTTGAAGAATTTTAGATAGTGGGAAGTATCTATAAAGAAACACCATAGTAATATCGACCCAAGATGTAATTAAGCTAGGTGGAAGTGAGCAGATCCATAAAATTGCTTCACCTGTTAGTAAGAATAGGAAGAGGTAAAGCCGGATTGATTCTTGAGTAATATGTGCTATATTGAATGGTACAGACACTTCCATTAAATTATTTCAATGGACATTTGGGTCCTTAATGGCTTGACCCCTATACAATCCATTTATTTCAACATGTGAAGCATGACTCTAGTCACATGGAAGACTCCGTTCCCATTAGTCGGTGGGATACAGATTGCACTTGTTTGTCCAGCTTCATTTAGTTGGCCCTCATAATCTAAGGGACCATAAAAGGGGCCCATGTTGCTTCTATTATAACTCATTGTTTTGTTAACACTTCAATCACATAAAAAAATTCAAAAACAACAAATAAAGTAACTTATATCACCTTAGGTATTCATAAGTAAGAATCACAAAACACAAGTAAAATCTATATTCCACTACCCGACAATGGTGACATTTTGATATCGCTCAAATTACTCCTATGTTTTATGGGTTAGGCGATCATTCTCAATAACCCAACTCGAGTTAGGGTCAAATCTACAAGGAGAGAATTAAAAATTCCAAGTCCTATGGGTGCCCGAATTACTAAAAGGATACCCGAAATGCTAACAAACATAATATGTAAGATAAAATAGAGGAATTGATTTGGGATTTATTGTAGTAATGTTTGGTTAAAAATGCCCGAATCTGATAATTTTGACTTACATCAAGATTTGAGGAGATCTTGGGTTATGTCTACCTAAAATTAAAAGCATGTGGGTTGATGATGGTTTAATATGAAACTTAGTTTTTAACTAATGGATAGGCTAGGTTGAAGAGAATTGTGGTTAATCTTTCAATACAACCACAATAATTTCATCCATTGGCACTTTCGAGCACAAAATAAATGTGCGATTTGTAATCACCCAAAACCTCAATAAAGCATCCCTATTTCTAGGATGATGCTCTTGACATGATGTACACTCCAATTACACTTATTTCTATGTTTTCAAAATATATTAAACCATAGGTTTAATTATCCACTAATGCCTTGTCCCCCTCTAACCCTCTTTCAAGGATGTTATAGGTTACCTCATGTTTACCTTCATCCCCCTTTAAAAGATGATGAAGGGTTTCTAGAGTTTGGTGTTTTCACCAATCAACCCCGTTCGGAGATTTGGGGTTTTCACCAATAAATTTCAACTCATAAATTCAATCAATGGTGGAATCCATACTCAACAACTAACAATCATGAAAACATAACACCACCCATACACAATTACACTTTAGTTCAACATAATCCCAAGACTAATTTACTTAGATACTCATGAAGAAAGTAAAGAAAGATATACCATAAGGATTATCAAAAGCATTCATTCTTTAAAAAACACTAAGAAATCAAGTATACACAATTAGTTACACACTTGCCTAATTACGGCTTCTTGCTTAATATTCAAAATTTGTCTATAAGGTGAGCAATACCCAAAGAAGAAAGGGTTTTTTCCTATATGAGATTTGGGATTCGTACAAGAGAAATTACAAAACTGCCATGGGTCATACTCCCACGTAGCTGTGATCGTGTGAGGTTGTCCATGATCATGGCCAATGCAACTGCAGTTGTTCATTGCGATCGCAATATCCTGACCATTTTTGACTTAACACGACCATGGATTGGGAACCACGATCGCAGTAACTAAGGTTGAACTATTCCAGGTCATTGAATGCCCTTCTTTTTCTTTTATTTGATGTCTTTTAGCTCTAATCCGTAGCCTTTCATCTTATCAACTATATACCTACAAAATGCGGATATTAGTGCATTTAAATCATAACGATGCCATGTTTTCTTATATGAAATATGGTAGTGTACACAAATATTTGGTGCAAATGAGTAGTAAAATCAACACTCATCACCATACAATGAACAGATCATTAGGTCATTTAATCATGACATTATTGGTCCAACAATCCAAGGAAATACAACACAAATGCAAAAAATCAATCCCCAATATGACATCAAACTCAACCATATCTAACTCTATCAAATCCACAATAGTTTCTCTACCACCAATAGATACCAAATACACTCTATAGACTCTTCTCGAAATCATAGATTCACCAACTAGGGTAGATATAGAAAAAGGATTAGAAATAAACTCAGTATCAAAACCTAAATACACAGCCAAAAATACGGTTACATAAGAAAGAGTGGACCCTAGATCAAGTAAACAATACACATCACGGGAGAATATTTTCAATGTACCAGTAATGACTTTGGGTGAAGCCTTAGAAACCTGAAGAGATGCCAAAGTGTATAACCAATTTTGGTCAGTGCCTGTACCAGAGGCTAAAACGATACAGAAGTACACCCTTCAATGGAGGAGCAGATTAAGAGTCGACAGGAACTTTGTTATTACCATAATCCATAATAACATGATTGTCACACTGTATGTGACCAATTTGACCATAATAAAAATATTTGTTCCCTTCCTTACAGATCCCATGGTGCGACTGCCCACAAAATTTATAAAGAGGTTAAGATAGAGCCACCTGAGCCCCACTAGCTTGAGATTAGGCATCCTGTTCCTGATGCCCACCATTATTTTGAGACCAACAATCACCCAAAGGCTTAAAGTAAAAATTACTAGATGTGGAGAAAGAACCAGAATTCCCCCACTTCTACTTTGGTCACTTACCACCATCTCTACTACTTTGCTAAACAGGCCTAAATTTCTTTAATTGCCTCTCACTGAACTCTACGTCCTTCTTTTTCTCTTTCTCTACTTGTTGTATGTACACCACTAACCTAGAGATTTCCATGTAATTGACCAAGATGGTATCCTTACTCTCAAGGATAAACTTATGAGACATTATGGAAGAGAACTTTCTCATTCGGTCCCTCATACTAAAAACCATCTTTGTAGCATACCGAGATAACTGGTGAAACTTTAAGGCATACTCCATAACTAACATCTTTTATTTCCTAAAATTTACAAAATGTTTCTTCATTTCTTCCCTTAACTCTTAAGGAAAGAAACAGTCTAGAAATGCATTACAGAAACCCCCCTCAAAGATGACTCATCACCATCACCCCTATCCTAATCCCCTTCTTCGTATCATTGGTATGCCACATCCTTCATCTGATAGACTGAAAATTCTATTGCCACTGATGCGCCCAAATTACACCTCACTGTCAATTATAAAATCCAATTGGGTTGGGTGTCGAATCCCACAGGGAATACAGTGTTCACTAAATATTGTTATTCTTATTAGACTGTTAATCTAAGGTTTCAAAATAAAGAGGGTTTGGAAGTGTTAACGGTATTCTTTTGTATTTTGGTTACACAAAAGTCTAGATACTAAAAGTAAATGTAAACCTAATTTCAAAGAGAATGAATGATCTAGAGTTATGCTCACCAAAATGTTCAAAAATTAGGATTGCAAGTTTGTGTTCGATATCTAACCTATGTATTTAATTGCGAGAATTATTGAATTTTAAGGATTACCCATATGTTTCTCAACCTAAAAAGTATTTTACCCTTTACTTCTCTCAAACTTAAATGATTCATGCATTATTCAATAACACTCTCATGAGGATGATCCTGTAAAGGCATCAACTCGTTAACCCAAAGGGTAAACCTATGGAGTTTATCTGAATCACTTCTTTTCCCAACATCCACATTCTTGTAAGACAAGTGGAGTTTATGGACTCACTTCTCAAGTTTGTAACTAAGAATTGTCATTAAGACGAAGAAAGATTCATGCAATTTCAATAGATGTTAGAAATCGAACACATTCACAACCCCAAAAGAGTTCTCTACATCAAGGCTCCCAAAACCCTAGTTATGAAAGTTTAGCTACGCATCTCCATATAAGAAATCAAAGTTTATTGATGTTCATAAATATCTTCAGAAAAGTACTTACAAAAGTCACAATATTGTTCTTCACAATCTTTGATGGAAAATATGATACTAATAATCAACTCTCAATCTCTCGATTCAAATCCCAATAAAAGGTAATACAAAGCTCTCAATAGAGGAGAAAGTATGAAACTGAATACAAAAGATAAGATCAGAATAAACCCTAATACTTGGTATTTATATGATTGCAGAATTGGGGTTTAAAAATTAAAATTAAGATTCTTTGCATTTTAGTTGATGGGTCAAGTGACGATCCATCGCAGGTCTGATGGTCCGTCACCTGGACCGTTGCTGGGTATCTAGTGACTCTATGTTTTGCTTATAGGCGATGGCTAGTGCGATGACCCATCGTAAGGTTGACGGTCCATCACCTGGACCATCGTTGAACTTCTAGTGATGATGCATTATGTATTATGGCGATGGTTCACACTGAAGGTTTATCGCAGGGTCGACGGTCCATCACCTGGACCATTGTAGGATGTCCAGAGTTTGTGCCTTTTGCTTTTTTTATCGATGGTTTAGACCGATGGATCGTCGCAAGGTTGACGGTCTATTTCCTGATTTGTCACTGCTCAATTTGCCTTTGTTTTGCTCAGATTGTCAAAGTTATCCTTCATACTCAGTCCTTATCCCGAAAGTACTAAAATGCAATGTTATATACAACTATCATTTCTTGAAAACACACAATTATCCTAAGGAAAAGGCCTAAAATATTTTATCACAAACTGGAACATCAATACCCTCAACTTAAGGCAACTACTTGTCCTCAAGTAACTCAACACCGGGATACATATATGAACAACATCATGGTGGGAATTTCATAATAAAACCAACACAATCATTCCACTATCCATTTGGTTATGCCATCTCAACACACATGGGTCCACTACAAGCATTAACTAATAATCAACATATTCATATCTACAGATACAACACACCAAAGAACTAAATAGAATAGATATAACTTTACATTCCTTCATAGCCAAAGAAGTCCACCTTACATCACACAGTTAAATCGTAGACAAAACTAAGCTTCTCACTCTCAGAAAAGAAGTTGCCAATATAGTGTACACCTATAAGCTTGCCCTTATCATCTAATGTTCTCTTATGATTTGCTTGATAAGATCAAGTAGGACTTGCTAAGGCTTATAATAAGGTTTTAGGCTCAGTGAAATTCATTCATCTAGGTAAGTGACTTAAAGTACATGAATTTCACTCTCTTTACCCTTTTTGGTAGCTACTTACCATAATTAAGGACCCTCTCTTTCATTTGTAGTTATTTGTCAGCACACTTGGCATACCTCGACTCCTCTCCCCTCTCTTTTTTTATTGAGAACAAAACATCAGCCACCCTCTACTTATGCTGATGTAGAAGATTGAGGTGTACAATATCTATTAAGATTGGTAACTAGACCAGGGCCGGATGCTACACCTCAAATTACTTTTAACTCAACCTCCTAGGCTGCTAACAATCCAGCAGTAGCCACCCTCAACTTAGGCGATTTACTTAAGTTAAAGTGAACAATGACCACAATTGGACCAGGGATAAAGCTAAATGCTTAACACCTTCTAGAGAGTGAATCAAACTTATTTGGACAAAAAATCACTACCACAATTCAAATGGGTTGACAAAGGGAACGCAGTGTTTTTTACTAGGTCAATCATTTGGTTAAGTGGACTAACAATACAGGAAGGCCTAGTATCCTCTCTTATTGAGTCAAAACACATAACATCTAATGAACCGGGATAGTTCTAGGTGTAACACTTATGTCAGAACTACACAAATACTCACCCACATAGGTACTGAGTTAACTTCTATCCTACTAATTTTTGGGATCCAGATCACATAGCTATGCTTTACCTTAGTACTAACTTCTAATGTCATTAACAGAGTGGTACATGGTTGCACAACACTTTGCCACTTGGTAAGAGGAATTAATTATACAAAAAATGAAAAACATAATTTTTCCACCATCAGTTGTCATCTACAGATCTACAATAAGCTGCCAACGGGAATAGAACTTTTACTTCATGCAATCATATTAACAATAAAACATGAAAATGAAAATTCAACAAATAGAACATGAAATGAAAATTTAACACTTAGACATGCACATCCCACCCCCACAAAAGAAAAACTTTGTTCTCAAATGCATAAAATTGTAAGTACAAAGGAGGAGGAAATACTTGTCATGCCTCTTATTCAATTTGAGACATTAGTGAAGTGTGGGGAGACCCCAGCGTCCTCATCAGGTGAAATTTTGACTCCCATGGTAGTGGGAGTACTCAAAATCTCTCCCTCCAGAGTCAGAGGTAGAACGTCTCTAACAGGGTCTGAAATTTTCCCCCTAACTAGGGCTGAACTAGTGGATACTCCAGATGCTTTGTCTTGAAGCCTTTTTTGCTGCTTCTCTACCTCTATCCTTAATTTATTTACCATCCACCGCATCTGGTAATCTTTAAATTATTCAGGTTACATGGCTTCCAATCTTTTCTTCTTCTCTTTTTCCTTAGAAGCTTTCTCAGTCTTCTTGTCTGCTTTTTCTATATTCTTACCTTTTTCCCTGATTGGACGCCCAAATAAGTCAATGACACCATCATTATCATAACTAGAAATCTAGACTGGATTAATGATAGTCTTCTGTGGATGCTGATTTATCTTATCTATATTTATCTGGAGCCGTCTAACCTCCTCTATCACTTTAGCAAAATATGGGATGGATATTGTATCCAACTTCTTGTTGATTTGCTCCTCCATCTTGTCTATTCACATTTGGATATTTCTAAAAGGGTGCAATGCTTCGTCTACAATCCACACAACAAAGGTTTTGAAATCTTTCCCCCATATTGCCATCTTCTTTTCATCATTTTTTACAGCTCGTATAGTCTTTGCAAAGTTTTTATCATTCATCCTGTACTCAGAATATTGGGGTGGGATAGATACAGAGTTTGGAATCCCACCCGTAGTCATCGAATCTGAACTTGCAGACATAGTAGGAGGCACATGCGTAGTAAGTGGCAATGGCATACCTGCAAGACCCTCTAACGATTCAGGAACTGGCACTGACTAAGTCTGCTAAGCTGGAGGTCTACTGAGTTTCATATCAAACCTCGATTTATCCCTCATCTTTTCAATGTCCTATTTGTGCAGTGCTGGGACCTCATTATCAACCCCACTAATCAAAAGAGCATTTTCCCGCCTGCACAAGTTAGTGATAAAGCAAGGAAATTGTAGCGCGATCTAAGTCTTTTGAGCACGAAAGAACAACTCATCAGAGGTAATGTGGCCAAAATCTACGGTCAACCTTTTAATTAAAGCAACCATAATCACAGCTCTAGTAAGTTCTAAACAATTATCACCTCTAGTGGGCATGAGCCTCAGTCGCACAATCGACTACCAGAACTTAGCTCTAAAGTTGAGGGATTTCTTTGATATTCACTCATAGAGATCATGTAACCATGCAGGCTCTCTCCAGTCTATCAGAATGCTCACTAACCAGGGTCTTTTTGTAGCCCGTGTGAATAATCGATGCTCTAATACAAAAATTACTCTTGGTATCTGGTAATTGGGCCCAAATTAGAACATGTTCAAATTATGCTCAGAAATGTCGATGTCAATTCCACAAACAGGAACTATCTCCAGCTTGTTCACATCGACAACTGATGCACCCGTGGGACAGTCATTTTTTAGTAATGCCAAATATTTAGCAGAAAACTCGCAAACCAAGTTAGGTTTGTAGGATCCAAGTGTCTTACTTATCCAATCCAACTCATACTCATTGAAACACCACCCGAGTTCATTACACCCATACAGGGTTGTTGTTATGATCTGATACTCCTTGGAAATTATTTTTTTGATTGGCAACCAATCCGTTGATGCCAACCCTTTGAAGAAGATATCTTGAGCACCCACCACATGCCATCTTATGGCTTCCCATACTTGGAGGTCCTTGCATCGGATTAAGTTAGGATCCTCCTGTTGGGGAGCTCCTCTTGAATGGTGTTAGAATTTTTAATCCCCATCTCAAATGGAATCGAACTGGAGCAACTTCTGCTGCTGTCTTCAACTTTCTCCTTGGAAGAGGGGGATGAAGAAACCACTTAACGACTTTGCCGAGTGTTATGGGTTGGCGCGTCAGACCTGGCTACTTGGCCTCTACCCCAGCCTCTAGTTTATGATAATTTCGAAGCCATGAAACCTTAGCGTTGCTGCACTTGATTCTAACCTTGACTTGTACTCAAAACATAGCACACAATATGAAAATTTACTTTTATGGAGAACTTTTGTTGTTTACAAGTGGAAGAACAATGAGGGGATGAAGTTTAAATAGAAGAGGGAAAATAAAAGTGGAAGGTCTTCAGAGAGAATGAAAGGTTCCAGGTGCTTTGAATAATATGGGGATTACTCAATCACCTTAAATTATCTATTTAAAACCGTTTGGGTTAGATAAGAATAAAAGAGTTGTCTATTTAAATCAACCTGATCCGATCTGCTGAAATAGGGTTAAATACGACAGTTCGTTTGATGGTCTATTGATTATGCAATGGTCCGTTGGTCGACCCATTGTCCCAATCCAGTTAACGTACCTTGTGACTTATTTGCGGCGGTTCATTCGATGGTCTGTCAAACTTGCGATGGTCCGTTGGTTAAGCCGTTGCTCTTTTTCCAGTTCCTTGGTTTCTGGACATTGTCGCGATGATAACTAAGATTGTACGTCGATCCCACAATGGTATGTCGGGTGACCTGTCAGTCACATAAAACTTCTTATGTTTCTATTTTCCTTACTTTGTTATACCTGCATACTTCAACACACCCTTCAGCTTGTACAAATAAACAAAACAAATAGAAAAATAACCTAAATTAATGGTACATAACAACACAATGCGGGTTGCCTCCCATTAGCGCCTGATTTATCATCGCGGCATGACTTAGTTTTATCGATTTTTCATACTTCATCGAGATAGAGAGTAGCAATACTTTTTATTGAGTCTTCTGGACTGATATAAAGTTTGAATCATTTCCCGTTGACTTTGAAGACACTTCCATCTTCATTTTCAAGTTCAACTACTCCAAATGAGTAGACTTGACTCACTTTAAACGGGCTTGACCAATTGAACTTAAGTTTACCTAGAAACAGTTTGAGTCTAGAGTTGAACAGAAGCACCAAGTCACTTTTTAGAAATCTCATTTTTCAATCCTCTAATCATGATACTTCTTTATCTTTTCCTTGTATAGGTATAACCTTTTATAATCCCCAGGGCGTAATTCATCCATCTCATTCAGTTGTGCTAGTCTTAGCTCCAATGCCTCCTTCCAATTCAGATTTAATCTTTTGAGTGCCCATAAAGCCTTGGGCTACCTATCTATCGGTAAATGACATTCTTTTCCATTTACTAACTGATATGGTGATATGATGATGGGTGTCTGGAAAGCAGTTCGATACGCCCACAAGGTGTCTTCGAGATTTCGAGGCTAATCTTGCCTACGTGCATTCACCCTTTTGGCTAGGATGACTTTAATCTCCCGGTTCAAAACCTCCACTTGCCCACTAGTTTGTGGGTGGTACGGAGTTGCTACTCTATGTTATCTCACCCCATATTTCTCCAAGGCAGCTTGAAATACTTTGTTGAAAAAATGAGATCCTCCATCGCTTATAATAGTTCATGGTTTTCTAAAGCAAGAGAAGATGTTCTTTTTTTACAAACACAACAAGTCTCTTTCCTTCATTATAAGCCAAGATGATGGATTCAACCCATTTTGATACATAATCAACAGCAACTAGAATGCACTTCATCCCATACGAGCTTACAAAAGGGCCTATGAAATCGATGCCCTAGAAGTCAAACAATTCTACTTCCAACATCTTCGTCAAAGGCATCTTATGCCACTTGGTGATTGACCCCTGCCTCTGATATTGGTCACAACTTAGCACAACCTCATGAGCATCCTTGAATAAAGTTGGCCAATAATTGCCACTCTGCAACACCTTTCTAGCAGTTCGATCACCTGCATGGTAACCTCCAACTAGGGAAGCATGACATACTTCCAATATATGCAATAAATCGAATTCTGGCACATATCTGCTAATAATATTATTAGTACACCGTCGAAATAGATACGGGTTATCCCAGAAGTAATGTGTCACATCATGAAGGAATTTCTTTCTTTGATGAAAAGAAAAATTTTTTGGAATCAGCTCCCTCACCGCATAGTTTGCAAAGTCAGCCTACCAAAGCTTTTTCTCCATAACAACCACCAATATCTCTTCATCCAGAAATGCACATTGATCTAACTGCTTGCTTACCTTCCATTCTAGACAGATGATCTACAACTTGGTTTTTGCAACCTTTCCTATCTTTGAGTACAAAGTCAAATTCTTGGAGTAGCAACACCCATATAATTAACCTTGGTTTTGCGTCCTTCTTAGCCATAAAATATCTCAAAGATGTGTGGTAAGTGTAGACCACCACCTTGGTTCTTAGTAGATAAGCCTAGAATTTTTAAAGTATAGACTACATCAAGGAGTTCTTGTTCGGCAATGGTGTAGTTCTTTTGAGCTCTAAGGGAAACACCACTTGATCACATATGATCTCAAACGGTTTTGACCAATCTGGTGCAACAACGATAGGATCTTCAACCAACTTATTTTTAAGGCATTCGAATGCCTTCAAGCAATCATTATCAAAGTAGAACTTAGCTTCCTTCTCCAAAAGTTTTCAAAGTGGGTTTGCAATCTTTGAGAAGTCCCTTATAAACCTCCGGTAAAAGCCAGCATTTCCAAGGAAACTACGCACTCCCTTCATAGAAATGGGAGGTGGTAGCTTCTCAATAACCTCCACCTTGGCTCGATCTACCTATATCCCTTTTGTTGAAATTTTTTGCCCGAGAACAATTCCCTCCTTCACCATGAAGTGGCATTTTCCCAATTAAGAACAAGATTGAATTCCATACAGCTATGCAAGGCCCTACTCAAGTTCTCCAGACACATCTCAAATGAATCTCCAACCAAAAAAAAATCATCCATGAACACCTCCAAGGTGTTCTCAACCATATCCGAGAAAATAGATATCATACACTTTTGGAAGGTAGTGGGTCCATTAGATAACCCAAATGACATCCTCTTGAATGCAAATGTTCCATATGGGCATGTGAACTTTGTCTTCTCCTAATCTTCAGGAGCAATATATATCTAATTTTAGCCAGAATATCAATCCAAGAAGTAATACCACCCCCTTCCTGCTAACCGATCAAGTATTTGATCCATGAAGGGCATTAGGAAGTGGTCCTTTAAAGTCCATGAGTTTAGTTTGAAATAGTCCATGTAACCTCTCCATCCAGTAACAGGCCTGAGAGGAATCAACTCGTTTTTTTTATTTGCGACAACAGTGATGCCCTCTTTCTTTGGCACACATTGAACTGGGCTTACCCATTTACTATCAAAAATAGGATAAACCACTACTACGTCCAACCACTTAATAATTTTTTTCTTAACTTCCTCTTACATTGGTGGGTTAAGTCAGCATTGATGCTCGATGATTGGAGTAAAGTCTTCCTCAAGTTGTATCTTATGAGTCTAGATGCCAGAGGGACTATTAGTAATATCAGCAATAGTCCAGCCTATTGCTCTTTTGTACCTCTAAAGCACCGAAATAAGTTCTTCTACCCGCTGCTTACTCACATCAGCTACAATAATAATAGGTAGTGTGTTTCCATTTCCCAAAAACACGTACCTTAAATGTACGGGTAGCTCTTTCAATTCCAACACCCTTTGTCAGTGGTATTGGTTGATTCTTAAGATCAAGATCTAGCTTCTTATGAGCATAAGAGTATGATCCCATTCCTGTCAAAGCACAACTAGTCTCTTCATACTCCTCAATGCCTTCACAATCAAATTTCATAAGCACTGCAGCTAAAGGCTCGATAGAAAACTTTCCTCTATTGTACCTCCTTCTTATCCTCATGATATACATCAAAAATTGAGAACAGACTCATTTCTTTATTCTGCATTATTTATTAGCACACATCAACTTCATCATTCATCCTACATAAGAACTTATTAGCATGCAAATCAATTAGCACACTTCTGCTTGTGAGAAAAGGTGGACCCAAGATTATGGGCACCTCGAAGTCCACCTCGCAATCTAGAATTATGAAATTCATAGGAAATATGAAGCTAACCACCTTCACTAATAAATCATCAAAAATACCAATAGGTCATTTTACAAACCAATCTGCCATTAAAAGTGGTATGTTGGTGGGTGTGGGATCTCCCAAACCCAACTTTTTAAAAACAGCTAGTGGCATCAGATTAATGCTCGCTCCTAAATTACATAAGGCCTTAGAAAATTCTAGAGACACAATCATACAAGGAATAGTGAATGCTCCTAGGTATGCCTTCTTCTGCACCAAGGACCTTGTAGATATAGCACTATAATGATGAAGATTATCTATCGGTTCGTAGTTCACTACTCTTTTCTTCATCCTAAGATCCTTCATAAATTTAGCATATCCTGGTATTTTTTAGAGTGCCTTTACCAAAGGCATATTTACTATCAACCGCTTCAACATTACCATGAATTTACTAAACTTCATGTCATCGACCTTCTTCTTCAATCTTTGAGGAAAAGGAGGTGGTGGTTTTGGGAGAGTCTTCACCACTACTTAATTTTCCTTCTCTTTCTCTTTTTCCAACTCATCAACCTATTGATAATTAGAAGGGGTATCAATTCCATCTAGCTTTTCAGTCTCCATTGGATATCCTTCTTCAAGATCAACATCTTCATTCACAGCTTTGGAAAAAGAAGGGCCTGATAAGACCTTACCACTCTGTGTGGTAATATCCATGCATGATCCATCATTCTAAGGTTCTATATTGTATTACATACCAGTGTTCCACTCTTCCTCTGATTTAATACTACTGAAAGCTAGCTTATTTATTGCTCCAACTACTTGATAGAGGTAGAGTATGAGTTTACCAACTGACTCATAGAATATTAATTATTTTTCATAGTAGTCACTCCAGAGTTGGTAGCTTTAACTCCTTTAATAATTTCTCCATCATTTCCTCCATGGATATTTTGCCAGAGCTAGTTGCAGCACTATCTATACTTTTGGGAGGTACATATGGCCCACTCCTATCATTCTTACCTTTCCAATTTCCTTGCTCCTTATCCCTGTAACCAACCTTGACATAGTAGTTCCGACCTTTATTTCCTTGGCTATTGCCTCAGAAAACCCCCTGATTATTCAAATAGTTAGCCTTTTCTTCTGAAGCAGAATCATCTTTACCTTTGGCTGCAATAACTTTCAATTTTTTAGTCTTTATAGATAATAAATTCTTGGTCAACAGATCCATCTGCGTCTTTAAGTGTGCCTTGTCATGATCACATTATTCCTCTTTCTTATGTTACTCTATTGTAATGCCAATAAACATAGTATGACTTGCTACCACAGAATCCCGAGTATGCCAAGCTCTATTTTGTTTGGTCATTCGATCGCGCATCTCCGAGGTCTCCTGAAAAGTGAGATCCACATATGATCCCCCTATAGCATTATCAACAACTGGCTTCATAATATAGTTCAAAGCCCGATAAATGTCCCCATAAGATGAATATCTATCATATTATGGTTCAGACACTGTATTAGCTTCTATTTCAACCTCTTCCATGTCTCATAAAAGGCTTCGGTTCGAAACTACCTAAAGTTTCTGATCTCATCCCTCAATTGTACCCTTCTGGAAGGTGGAAAGAACCTTTCAAGGAAAGCCTCTTTCAATTGCCTCCAGTTGGTTATAGAATCGGGTGTCAACTTATTAAGCCACAATGTTGCCTCCCCATACAGAGACAATGGAAATAAATGTAGGCGGATGGAATTCTGTCCCACTCTCGGGTTATAAAAGGACTTGCAAATATTGACAAAATTCACTAAATACAAATTTGGATCATCTCCCGGGAGTCCACCAAACAAGCCCTTCAAATGAAGGAGATGGATCATTATACTAGTAATATTGAATTTTGCTCCTGGTGCTAGAGGTGGAGGAATAATATCTCCAGTGTTACAAGCTCCAAACATTCTATATTCATCATCATTAAGATCAAATTGAGCAACTTGACAATCATGTGTCGCCCTGAGAGGATGATTCCTGTTCATATTTTTGTTCACTGGTGCAGCTACATTCTCTGCTTGCCTTTGATTAGCAGGATCTAAAAAGTCATCATCTCCTAAATCATCATCATCAGGATTAGGATGACATGCCTACTGACCATTATTCTACTGATTTAGTTGAGCTCTAGCCAACACGACTAGTCTCTTAGCATCTTGGGATTCTGTTCATCTGCCAATAAGTTGAAGTTCCAGCTGTATTGGTAATAACAGTGCACCGATCTTCATGTACTTCGAATACACAACAACTCCCCTGCACAAACAAAAAAACAAACAAAAAGTAAAATTTGGGAAACTTGACCAAAAGACAATTAATCGACACAAGCTTAATGGACAACCGTAATCCTCGGCAACGGAGAGAAAATTTGATTTGCCCAAATTACAACTCTCTTACGAGAGAGTAAGTGGTCGCTATCAAATATAGAACCCAACTAGGTTGGGTATCGAATCCTACAGGGAATAAAGTGTTCACTAAGTATTGTGATTGTTATTAGACTATTGATCTAAGGTTCCAAAATAAAAGGGGTTTGAAAGTGTTAACAGTATTTTTTTGTGTTTGTGTTACACAAAATTCCAGATACTGAGAGTAAATATAGATGTAATTTCAATCAAAATGAATTAACAACAAGAGTTATGCTCACCAAGATATTGAAACAATTAGGGTTGCGAGTTTGTGTTCGAAATCTTACTTATGTATTCAATTTCAAGAATTATTGAATTCTAAGGATTACCCATAAGTTTCTCAACCTAATGACTATTTCACCCTTTACTTCTCTCTAACTTAAAGGATTCATGCATTATTCAAGAACACTTTCATTAGGGTGATCCTGTTAGGGCATCAACCTGTTAACCCAAAGAGTAAACCTATGGAATTCATGTGAATAACTTCTTTTCCCAACATCCACTTTATTGTCAGACAATTGGAGTTTATGGTAGCACTTCTCAAGTTTGTAACAAAGAGATGTCATTAAGATGAAGAAAGATTCATGCAATTTTTATAGATGCTAGAAATCAAACACATTAATAACCCCAAAATAGTTCTCTACATAAAGGCTCCCATAACCCTAATTATGGGAGTTTAGCTACTCATCTCCATATAAGAAATCAAAGTTATACTGATGTTCATAAATAGCTTCAGAAAAGTACTTTCAAAAGTCACAGTATTGTTCTTCACAATCTTTGATGGAAAATATGAAAACTAATAATCAACTTTGAATCTCTCGATTCAAATCCCAATGAAAGGTAATACAAATCTCTCAATAAAGGAGAAAATATGAAACTGAAGACAAAAGATAAGATCGGAATAAACCCTAATACATGGCATTTATACGATTCCAGAACTGGAGTTTTAAAATTCAAACTCAGACTCTCCACATTTTGGTCGACGGGTCAAGCAGCGGTCCATCATAGGTCCGGCAGTCCATCACCTAGACCGTCATAGGATGTCTAGAGTCTGTGCCTTCTTTTTTATGTCGATGGTTTATACCGAAGGATCATTGCAAGGTCAACGTTCCATCGCCTGACCTATCACTGCTTAATTTACCTTAGTTTTACTTAGATTGTCCACGTTTTCCTCCACACTCAGTCCTTATCCTGAAAGCACTAAAATGCCATGTTAAATACAACCATGGTTGCTTGAAAACACATAATTATCCTAAGGAAAAGTCCTAAAATATTCCGTCAAAATCCGAAACATCAGCCACCACACTTATGTCATGTATAATTTGGAAGTTCTTTTCCATTTCATTAAGAAAACCCTAAGGATATTACTCTACCTTAACACCAGTAAAGATCAGAGGACTCAACCACATGAACTTTCTAACCCTACTGGCCTTAAAAGATGGAGTAACAGGAACACCACATTTAGACAGGGTACTACCAACTATGTCAACATGTCAATGGACGGACGAAACTCAGTGTTTGTCACTTTAGTTTGAGGAGTATAATATGGACTAGAGAGAACCAATAGAACTCTAGGACAATCAGGAACTAGAACGTTAGACGGGGTCTGACACTAAAAGTAGAACTTGTCCAATCAACATCATCCCCAGTTGGGATAGAGGAGTTTATTTTAGCTTCAAATTATCGAGAAGGCATGATTTGAAAAATGAGAAAATAAATTAGAATAATCCAATACCTTAGTCTCTATATCCCAAAATAAGACAACGAGAAAGTTAAACATTCCTAAATGTCTCATGGCCTCTCTTTTATAACTGTGGTATGCTAAATACCCATAAAAGAGACTCTACATAACAAGTCTTTGTGGACACCTAACTTAGAATGAACTTAGGGCTATGATACCAACTTGACATGACCCAAATCATGGCCCAGTCATAATGGGCATCTCAATCCCAATACGGACTG
This sequence comes from Capsicum baccatum var. pendulum, assembly GCA_030864225.1. Lineage (NCBI taxonomy): Eukaryota > Viridiplantae > Streptophyta > Magnoliopsida > Solanales > Solanaceae > Capsicum > Capsicum baccatum. The sequence continues at coordinate 178,562,085 of CM061550.1, forward strand.
GAGATCACCCGGCTACCCAATATAACTAACCAACATATACCCTGAGTCGGATGAGTTCTCAATAAGTACAAAGATAAGGTAATTGACAACAAAGGACTTTGGGATAGATCCAAAACCGTGACTAACACAAACAAATCTAACTATCCAATACCCAAACAACAACCATAACAAGATTAAAATAATAACCGAGTGTATATCCATACCATAACATACCCAAGTCCAAAGTTTGTCCATACAAAGCCTCTAAAAGAAATCCTAGATATATCCGGTTGGGACATGCCACTGAACATAGCAAAACCTAATGTCCAATCCTAAGCGAATAAAGACATAAGAAAACTAAAAGCAAGAAATGGATCCTTCCAAAGTATGAAAGCTTACAACTTTAAGTCAACCCAAGTTGATCTAGAGTCTAATGACTGAGTAGAAGGTGTAGTATGACCAATACCTACATCACATAGGGATAAAACATCTAAGACGGTTAGCGGTTGGCGCGCAAGCAAGTAACTCAAGGGAAAGGACAAAATAATAACAATAGTTTAAATTAAATCAACAAATGTATATAACAAATACAATATATAAATATACATATATACAATGTCGGGGTAGGGAACAAGATGAGCATGAATTTTAAAATAATTAACCTGGGCCGTGTAGCATAAGCGTCATATAGAAAGGAACCCACGGGATATATGGGCCTAGCTCTCCCAAGATGGAAGGGCTCCAATATGTATAGTCACAGACCTCGAGAATATCCATTACTGTATATTTCTATATAGGGGGAATCAAACCTACCGACATAATCAAGGTGACTTAAGTACCAATACATGTATTATAGGGGATACAAACTTACTATTCATATACTTAATTGGGGCATTCAAACCACCCAGTCATATAAACACATGCACCGACTAGCGGGGTTTCCAGTTTTAGTCCTTAAAACTCAAGTTTCATAGGACACATCCCGGTTTAAAGCCCAATTTAAAACCATTATTTCACAAACACAACTATTTATCCAATTACATACCAATGGCACTTTCTTGGTATCGTCATCCAAACACCACTTGCAAGCGTACGTCATTCCATAACCATTATCATTCAACTTTGGTACTCAAACCCATTGACTATACAAGCCATTAATTTAACTCCACATTAAGGGACTTGAACCAATTTGGTTTAATGTCATATATAAATTGAATGTTGAGGGGATAAAACAATTTTAGCTAAATAAACTACCAAGGTTATCATTTGAATTATTACATACCCAACAGGGCCTTTACAAAACCATTTACCAACCATTCATATGCATTAGTGATAACGCTCAACTTACACGTCAATTTAGTGAAAGGCGATCATTGTTAATATATTTACCCAACATGAGTCAGGGTCGAATCCACGAGTTAAAATGTGAATGACAATTGAGTTAATTCAAACAAGGAGTGCTTGCCCAATTTAAGCCGAAGGTGAAAAATGGTTTGAGGGTTTTCAATCGTGTCAAATGCAAATATAATTTTTGGGCTTCTAAGGGACAAATTTGAGACTAAGAACAATTAGAGTGTAATCAATCAAAATGGATCTTGGGATTATAATTTTCTAGGGGAACAATTTGCATGGAAACATGATAATTTGATGCAAATTCTAATCATTGATGATATGGTAGGCTAGGTCTAATGTCTATGAGGCTGATTTTTCAATGAAACCACAAATATTTCACCTATTGGCTCTTTCGAGCACCCAACAAGTGTATTAATCAAAATCACCCAATACCTCAATCAAGGCATCTCTTTTTCTAGGATGGTACCTATGGTACGGTTAACTCCTTAACCACACTTATGTCTAAGATAGTGATATATTAGGAAACTATGCACATAATTTTTTACTATTACTTTGGTTTCCATATCCCTCTTTCGAGGATGAAATGGATTCCTAAAATTCACCCAAAACCCTTCTTTCGAAGATGGTCTTAAGCGTTCTAGAGTTTGGAGCTTTTGCCCATCAACCCAGTTAGGTATTTAGGGTTTTCATCCATTAAATCCCAATCAGTTTATTCAAGCAATGATAGAACTCATCATTAACAAACTCAAATATGCACAAAAATTATCACAACCCACACATAATTGCACCCTAATCAAGCATAACCCAAAGAGGTAGATCTACCAACTCATAATGATAATAAACAAAAATAAACCAATATTTCCATCAAAGTTACTCATAAGAAAATAACGAGAGTGCAAACCACACTTTAGAATCCAATGAATCGTCAATGGGTAAAGCCAAATCTACACTTAGAAGTCACTCTAATGTCTTCTTAGCTCAAAATTAGTACAAGTATTGCTCCCAACTCTAAGAAATTACAAAAATCCTAGGCTAAAGATAGAGGAGTGTATACTGATATATGATAGAATGAAAATGAGCTAAAAGACCCCTTAAATTAGCCCGAATTCTATATTTGGAAAATATTACAAAAATGACACCTTGCTTTTGATATGCTTGAGTGGATCCAAAGAAGATGGAGAGCATATAGAGACCAAATAAAAAGCAGATCCAAAGCAGATGCAAAGTGGATCTAAAGTAGATGAATCTTTTTATTTACATTATGCCTCTTATTAACTTGAATGACTTGTCGATTTCCCTTTTTACTTTTACCTACATAACTAAGTATTTATTAAGAGATTACCATCAAATTAATGGAAAAAAACATGATAATTTAGGCTTAAAAGGTGCTATCTAGTCGTCAAATTGATGACCTATCATTACTTGATTAAATTGATTGGGATTTAATGGGTGAAAGCTTCAAATACCTAAATAGGTTGATGGATGAAAGCTCCAAACTCTAGAAATCTTAAGACAATCTTCAAAATAAAGGTTTTGGGTGAAGTTTAGGAATCCATGTCATCCTTAAAAGAGGGATATGGAGACTAAAGTAACTGTATATAATTATGTGTGTAGTTTGTTAATATATCAGTATCTTGGACATAAGGGTGGTTGTGTATTAACTATACCATGGGTATCATCTTAGAAATAGAGATGCCTTGATTGAGGTATTGGTTGAGTTTGTTTGATACACTTGTTGGGTGCTCGATAGAGCCAATATGTGAAATCGTTGTGGTTTCATTGAAAAACCAGCCTTACGGACATTAGACCTAGCCTACCATATAAAATGAAACTTCCAAATCAACAAACCCTCTTAAGAGAAAACATAATTTTCAAAAATTGTCTCATTCTTTACAATGCAACTTACTTCACCCATTTACCCAAATCGAGAGTTAGACTTCATCCTCTACCCCAAAGAATCAATGCCACTCACAAGCAAGAGTTATCTCCACACATATAAAATATATGAAAATTTTTAAAGGAGCTCATATAATGAAAGAATTCACACTCACTCTCGCAAAGAAATTCAAGTACAATGAGTAGAACCATAGGCTTGCCCTCTGTGTTTCTCGTCACCAATGTAGGCTTTCCTAGTTTGGAATCGCCAAGGTCTTGCATGTCAAGATGAAGATTTAAGGTGTAGGAAGGAATATCTATGGTTCAAGTGACTAAAACACCTCCTTCAATGCAATTTCTCAACCCTTCCCACCCCAAATTTTTCAAACTATCCTCCGTATTCTCCTCTAAATCATTTTCTATTTTTCCAACCTTTTTTATTAGAATTTACCAAAAAATTCAAAGACACCATTTTATTTATTTCTTTTCTTTGACTATTTTAAGAGAATTTCTAACTTTGAGCTCTTCTTATCCCCCTCCCCCCAAATTTGTCTCATTCTTTTCACATTCTATGGGCTAGGCTATACAACCTTATCATCAAGTGTGTCTCATGTTTATTAATTACATGATTAGAACACCTTACATACACCTTTCTTTGCTCATCTTAGTCAATTCCCCCCAAGCTTGGGATTTGAACCACCCTTACATTACTCTTCCAACTACACAAATCCCCCAAACATAGGATTTTACCTACATTTTATTTCTTTGAATCATTCGATGCTTCAAAGGAGGTTAAGTTCCAAAAGTAAGGTTTTAAAAAGGCCTTAGGTGTTTTAACAAGGTTAATATTACAAAAAGAAGAAATAATGGGTAAAAAGGCTCAAAAAGAATTAACTAGGGAAAAATATTAAAGTGAGAATTTATCTATGTGATGGGTCAACAATGGCCTTGGTTCATTCTCCAAACCAAGCTTGTCTAGAAATTTTATTAGAACGCATGCGGGGAAAGTTCTAGACTACCAATATGTAAAAGAATTATTCAAAGATCTTACCATACATGGCATTGTACTCATAGAGTAAAGAGTTAATATCCCAATCAATTTGAATAAATTGAGCTTAATAAGTAACTCTGAGTCAAAGACTAATCCTTGTAAAAAGAGAGCCAAAAATAGAATTTAATGGTCTCACTCAAAAGAAAGCTCACAAACATCCTCGATATTTTTTACAAAGAAAACTATATATTTATATATCTATATATATATTCAAAATAATGCTATTTCTTGCGAATGACATTTGGAAAGCATTTTTGAACTTTTGATCCTTCCTAAATAATTAAAGGAAAAAAACTAGGTGAATGCAAGGCAACATTATCATTACGCCTCATGGGATTCTTTCCTCACAATTTCACATATCGGCCATTTAGCTTACAAAATATTCATTGCACCAATGGAACACATTCGACCCTATACCATTAAGAAAGGTGTCACCCAATATACCATAGGGCAAGGTAAGAAATCATGTCTCTCGGGTTACTCAGACTTTACTCGTGAATACTATTACAAGCATATTTATCGACTAAACCATGAACGCAACATTCATCAACAATATCAACCCAAAAACCACTGGTTATCCAATATTTAAGACCACTTGAACTCAAATTTATGCTCTAAAAATGATCACCATCTTCCCCAAAGAAATTTCACACTAACCATTACAACATATAAGGCATTCTTCTCTTATTGGTATTTTAACAAACATGTGAAGTGCGTGAAAAGTAAGAGCTTGAATAGATAAAGTAACATCACATATGAACAAGCTCAATGCCTCAATTCATCACCAAACACACCATTTGTTATCATACTAACACAATTAAATCACCCACTACTCAATTAAGCAAACAAACTACAAGTGGGTGTTTCGTCAAACACATAGGGTGTACTAGCATTTGGAAGCAAAAATTGCAATTTGACTATGCAAAACAAGGCATATGTTCAAAAATTTTCATCCCAACAACCAAACTATATTAACTTAAGCTCAGATAAAATAAATTTAAACCAAAAGAATTCATGAAATGTAATCACTATTTGCATTGTAAAGAACATACCTTTCTTGAATCAACAGAGGAGAAAGATGAATATCAAGTCCAAAAGAATCTTCTCAATTTTTGTTAATGCAATTCTAGTTAGAGAAAGAGAGAATTTTAAAGTTGAGAAAAAGAAACGTTGAAAAGGAATTATGATGAAAATAATTCAAGTGCTAACTTCTTTGGCTCCCTTTTTATGTGTTTAAATAGATTTTGGGCTCACAGGTAGGGTCATCCCAACAAAACCGACCCATTTTTAAAACGTCAATGAATTTTTAGAGACCTGCACGCCATCTGCTTCACATCTGTGACTGAACTGCCTAAACAGTTCCAGTGCACTTTATGACAGTTTGTAGCAGCGTGACCTGCGTCCAACAAGTGACTGACCTGCATCTAAACTGCTGCAACAGGTCAAACATAGGTCCAAGTAGTTTACCTACACTTTTTCTTCTTGAGATCGAGCCTCTACATTCCAGTTGCACCTGGACTAGACTTGGACTACTGGAGCAAGTCCAATGCAAGTCCAGTCAGATTTCTTGGCCCAAATCTGTGCTCCAAATGCTCCCCACCCGCGGCTAACCTGCTAGCAGGTGCAGCGCAGGTTTTATCAGTTTTTGGCACACAATTTTCCTTCACATAGTGTTTGGTTTAGAGCTTTGTTTCGAACCTCTGATCCAATATTCTCTTTCCTAAACTTTATGATATTACCTGCATCAACCAAAACTAAGATAAATTTAGTATAAAAATATTTAAAACATCAAAAATAAATCTTGGGCTGCCTTCCAAGAAGTGCTATAGTTGAAGTCGCGACACGAAATCTTTTGATGATAATTTATGTCTCCTTTTGGAGTATTTGAAACATCGACCCAACTTTTGATCAATACATCTTCAAGGAATATTGGGAAAAGGTAAGGATATAACGACACTTCTTTCTCTCACCACTTATATGACATGAATCACTTACCCAACTTTATATCAAATTTTCGATAGGCTTATTGGGTATTGATGAGAATACCAACAATCCATGTGTTGCACATTAAATTTTGACTTTATTGACCTTCAAATGGGGGGCTTTATTTTGCCCTTTTTGAATGATAAACTCCAAAATATAAGGATTTTATCCCTCATCCTCAAACCCTATCATTAGCTTAGGAAGGTGAATTTTCATCACATCCGCCAAGCACAATGTTGAAAAATGGTTCGAATGAGGACTATCCCTCAATTTTCGAATAGCATCCCTATTAATATCTTTACCCCAAAATGTACTAGAGTCTTCACAAGGATTGTTCTTGATTTATTGTTTCGACTATAGTACCGTTTCCTCATCTTTGGCATCTTCTTTCATGATTGGTTTGGTTTGTTGAAAAATCGCTGAGGATTCTCCAATGTCAAACTCGTTTAGAAAAGTTGGCATGGTTGTGGTGTTTGAAGGACTTTCTTACCCATCTCTTCTATCCTCTTTATTTATTCTTCACATGCCCCCATGTCTTGATGCATATCACAAATGTTATACCTCGTTGATTCTAAACAATCTAGGATTAGTTGAAGCATAGCTTCAACACCATTTTTTTGGTGCTTCGTTCTTTCTTTTCTTGACCATAAGACCTATCAAAATCATAAGAAGAACTACCAATTGGGTTAGCACAATAAGGTAAAGGGACATTTGGGCAATCTCTCTAATGTCCATCTCATCATCAACATAAAGAAAAATCATACTCCCTATAGGAGCGAGATGGTGGACACTTCTCTTTCCAAGAAGCATATCTATAATCTTTCCAAAAGTTGGGTTTGTCAGAATATGGACATGGACTATCAAGGTAATATTTCCAACCACCAAAATCATATTTATCCAAAGATACCATAGTAACTGGCAAATCAAAATAAAAATCTACCTAACAAAACAAACAACAGAAAATCACAAACAAATTTTTAAAGTTTGAATTCAAGTAAGCTAAAATTCTAAACTAACTTAATACACCAAATTGTTCCCCAGCAATGGAGCCATTTTTGATAACACTCCACTTAAATGTCAATTTAGTGCAAGGCGGTCATTGTCAATATATTTAGCCAACAAGAATTGAGGTCAAATCCATAAGGAACAATGTGAATAACGATTGAGTTAATTCAAAATAGGAGTGCTTGCCTAATTCAAGCCGAAGGTACAAAATGGTTTGGGGGTTTTCAATCGTGTCAAATGCGAATGTAATTCTTGGTCTTCTAAGGGACTAATTTGAGACTAACAACAATTAGAGTGTAATCAATCAAAATGGATCATGGGATTATACTTTCCTAGGGGAAAAATGTGTATGGGAACATGACAATTCGATGTGAATTCTAATCATTAACGATATGGTAGGCTAGGTCTAATGTCTATGAGGCTGTTTTTTTCAACAAAACCACAAATATTTCACCTATTGGATCTTTCGAGCTCCCAACATGTCTATCAATCAAAATCACCCAAAACCTCAATCAAGGCATCTCTATTTCTAGGATGATACCCATGGTATAGTTAACTCCACAACCACCCTTATGTTTAAGATAGTGATATATAAGCAAACTACACACATAATTGTGTACCATTACTTTGGTCACCATATCCCCCTTTCGAGGATGACATAGATTCCTAAACATCACCTAAAACCCTTCTTTCAAAGATGGTCTTAAGCTTTCTAGAGTTTGAAGCTTCCACCCATCAACCTATTTAGGTATTTGGGGTTTTCACCCATTAAATCCTAATCAATTTAATCAAGCAATGATAGAACCCATTATCAATGATAGTGTTGTCCAATGATAGGAGTTCTGCACAGTGATGGCGAGTTCATTCTTAGAGGTTTAGCTTCAGTCTTGATGGTGTCAACTTGCTTGAACATTTTGTTGAACAGTATGACACCCACCTGTTTAAGATTATCCAAAAAAATGTTCACCTTCCCCACATCCCTACTGGTATGTTTTCCTATCTGCACCAGCTTAGTAATGAATTAATTAAGTCTTACCAGTCCCTTCTGTAAACCTTGAGCATACTTCTTAACTCCCTCCATGTCCTTCAACACTATAGAAATGGGATTTGTAATAGGCTTACATTAGGCAAAGCAGTCATGGTTTTCACAGTCTCATTTTTGAACCACACACTTCCATCGAAAGCATATCCTATTCTACAAAATGTTTTGGAATATATGATAAATACTTCTAAAGTGGATAATCCTAAAACATTAATTGAATAAAAATACAGAATTCAAGTGATCAAAAAATCATATGCCATACTGGTTATAGCATGAGTATAGGTCATACTTTGTAATATATATTCACGAAACCATTTTGCCTAATTGATTTCTTATAGATTAATCATTCAATATAAGATGAATACATAATGAGTGTAATGCTACTGAAGGATATTTTTCAAGGATTTAAAGTGGTGGCAATAATATAAGCTAGAATTTTATGCTTGAAAGATAATGAAAGATGTCCAAAGTTTGAAAAGTTTGCCATAGGTTCGGAAACTACAACTTTAGCATCCTCAAAGATGATTTCATAACTTTTGGGCAAAGTTCCATTCATGAAGAGGACCTTTCCAGAAAATTTGGTATCAATACTCTCTCAGAAAGAAAATTATTCAGAATAATCCTTGGTTTAAACATAAGAGCTTCAAGTTCTCTGCTATACTTGAGATATAAAGATTAGTAAAGAACATTCGAACTGGATCCTCAAAGGCTTCTATTCTACATAGGTGAAAGATCAAGGATAAAACATGTTCCTTCAAAAAATGTCTGACATACACTTAGATTTATTTATTTACTGGAGATTTATAACTCTATCGGGCACAATAGAATGACTCCTAAAAGTGATAAAAATTTTTTGATGGGAGATGGTCTACAATTTATGAATGTCTTCTTGAGAAAGTTTTCCAAAAAGGAAGAGAGGGATTTTTTGTGAGAAGTGGTAGAACTGGAGAATAAACGTTTTAAGATTAGAGTAAAGAAAAAATTTGGAGTAGGCTTGATGATAGATGAATTTACACGCCTATATCAATATATTTTGCCCATATTTGTGCAATGTTTTGAGAACAAATTATATATTTCATGCACTTTTAGTCCTTTTTCCTATAAGTGAGCTAACAAACATGATTAGCAAAGTTCCAGGTATAAATGATGCAGAAATCAGCATTTTATGGCTTACTTGACGCTAAAGAAAGCTCACAAAGTAAGGAAAGGGAGTTTGGACGCCTAAAGGACCAAAAGTGATGCATGGGAAATCTGTCTCGGGCTAAAATAGCATTTCTGAAGACTTTAGGGACTTGCAGTAACTTATTTGGATTAGGATAATAATACATTAACCTAGTACAATTGGGTTAAGTATTTCATTAGTTTATTTGGATTTGGATAATGATACATTAACCTAGTACAATTGGGTTAGGTATTTCCCTAGTTTAGTAGGATTTGGTTAAATATTTCATTAGCTTAGTAGGAATAGGATATGGGTATTATAAATACCCTATCATGCTAGAGATTTTTATACATTCCTCCCTTAGTGGAGAGAAACAATCCTCCCTTAGTGGAGAGATACATTCTACTTCTCAATTACAACTCTTCTAATCTTCCCATTAATTCTATTTTTCTTCTTCTATTCATCTATTCAATTCTTAATTTCTGCAACAAGAGAATCGTTACTTTTTCCTTGGAATTCACGCCTCACGCCTACCACTTGTGCTACACGAAAATCATCAATCTTGTGGTATAATAACAACAATGCAAATTGTGATTTCCTTCGCATTCATGGGTAACTAAACTTCTCTGTTGGGGTTATGGAAGCCGTATGAGATACTATCTATTGCTGTGAGTTTATGAGTTCGTGACACGTATGCTGCTTATATCATTATTCTCTTCATCTTAATGCAAATTCTTGTGGCTGCAGACGCATAGAATAACCCCAGTATAACATTTAACTTGTTCGAAAGAAAGGTTATCTGTCTGGAAAAGAGATAATGTCAAGGTAGTAGGACACCCTTTCCTATTAAAAAGCTAGTGCCGTAACTGGACTAACCTCTTGGAAAATTCATACCGTTAGACACGCTTTAAGCTCGAAAGAGTTAAAGTGAAATAGTCCTTGTTGAGGTCGAAAGACGCTTGGATTTACCATCGAATACAATTCTCTATAAGTAGTTGCATGTCAAAACTCTACACACTCATAGCCAATAGAGACGTATACCTCAGAAGGTTGACATAACCCCAACGCTTCAATTCTCATTGTTTACAACTCACGTAACATTCTTTATTTTTATTTTCATCTTTTATTTTGATACTTTATTTAAATTACTTGCACGACAAGAATCCCCCCTCTTACGAGACTTGCACCCAACGTTTAGTAATTTTGCTTACTTGTTGGCCAAGCTATTCCCTGTGGGATTGATACCCAACCCAGGTTGGGTTCTATATTTGCTAACGGCCGCTTTACACTCCTATGAGAGCTGTAGATTGAGCGTTATCAAAAATTGGCGCCGTTGCCGGGGAATACGAGTGTCAACTAAGTTTGTGATAATTACTAGACCCTTTGGTCAAAGATTCTCGTACTTTTACTTTTAGTTTTTGTTTTTGTTTTATTCAGGTTTGTTCAGTGCACCAATGGATGTACAACGTGAAATTGAAAGGATAACTGCTCAAGTGCATCAACAGAATATTGATAACCTAGGTCGTGCAACAAATCCTGATGATGAGGACCTGGGCGATGAGGAGCTACTAAACCCACGGCATACTTCTGAGATGGCGGCACCCATGCAGAGAAGAGATCGTCAAGCTAGGTTTAGGCCTGAATGCCGAGCTATGCAAATACCTTTTGATGACGATGATGACGATTTGGATGAAGCTGGTGCCACAGGAGCCATTATTCTGCCACCCTTGGCACCTGGAGACAAGTTCAATATTACTAGCACCATGATTCAGCTTTTGCAACTCAAGGGATTATTTGGTGGACTAGCAGACAATGATCCGAAGATGCATCTCATCAACTTTATTTCTACATGCAAGTCGTTTGACAATCCTGCTGTTGGTCAGAATGCAATTCGATTACGTCTATTTCCATTGTCTCTGTCTGGAGAGGCAACACTATGGTTGAATGGGCTGACTACTGATTCTATTACAAATTGGAGGCAATTGAAAGACGCATTCCTAGAAAGATTCTTTCCGCCATCCAAGAGGGAGCAATTGAGAGATGAAATCAGCAACTTTCGTCAGCTTCCCACTGAAGCTCTTCATGAAACATGGGAGAGGTTCAAGACAAAGCTAGCGAGGTGCCCAAACCATCACATGACCAATGTTCACCTAATGGAGATATTATATAGAGCTTTGAATTCAATAACTAAACCAGTGGTGGATAATGCAGCTGGAGGATCTTTCATAGACCTCACCTTTGGTCAAGCAAGCAATATGCTAGATCGTATGACGAAACAAAGTAGAGCTTGGCATACCAGGGATTCTAAGGTAGCAAGCCCCACTTTATCTATTGGCATGACTACAGACCAAAGAAGAAGAGAAAAAGAACGTTATCAAGATATGGCGCATTTGAAAACACAAATGGATCTTCTTACAAAGCATTTATTATCTGGGAAGACCAAAAAACTGAAAGCTATTGCGTCAAAAGGAAGAGACGAATCTGATTCGAAAGATGAGGCCAACTACTTGAACAATCAGGGGGGTTTCCGTGGGAATGCCCAAGGAAACTAAGGTCGAAACTATTATGATAAATCTGGAAACAAGGACCAAGGTAGTTGGAAGAACAAGAATGAAAAGAGTGGTTTGTACGTTCCCCCTGGTAGACGTGACACCACCACATCTAATTCTGGAAGCATGGAAGACATGATGGCTAAAATCTTGAAAGGAGTGGAAGCAACAAGTGCGGGAGTAACGGAGGTAGTTAATGATTGGTCCTCCATAAAATAATTAGTTGATTCACATTCCACTTCTATCAAGCAAATAGAGCAGCAATTGAGCCAACTTTCAGCAGCACTCAATCAAAGAAAGGCCGGCACTTTACCTAACGATACTGTGCCAAACCCAAGGAATGACGGGTCATGCATGGCCATCACACCAGAAGTGGTAAGGTGCTGGAAACTTCATCAAAAGGAAAGCAAGTGGTTGACGAAGTTGCAGACATAGATGACAACACAAAAGGAGAAGATGCCGCAGCACCCACTTCTGACGTCAAGGACGCCTCACCCAGTACGGTGCAACCTGAAAAAGGGGAAAAACGGAAGCAAGAGGAGAAGAAAACCGTGGGGAGAACACTTCCATACCCACCACCACCTTTTCCCCAAAGATTGAGGAAGGTGGAGGATGACACAAAGTTCAGCAAATTCATGACAATGTTAAAGCAGCTGACCATTAATGTTCCATTGGTGGAGGCACTTGAACAAATGCTTGGATATGCGAAATTTATGAAGGATATTTTGACTAAGAAGTGGGCAGCAGGTTATGAGTTGAAAGAAGATGTGCATCATTGTAGTGCAATTGCTACCCGATCGATAGTTCAGAAGAAGGCCGACCCTGGAGCTTTCACTATTCCTTTCACCATAGGATCTTTGAATTTTGCCAAAGCATTGTGCGATCTAGGTTCTAGAATAAATTTGATGCCACTATCCATCTACAAGAAGTTGGGGCTAGGCGATCCGACACCAACCAATATGAGGCTCGTAATGGCTAATAGGTCGGTAAAAAGACCTGTGGGTATCTTGAATGATGTGTTGGTGAAAGTTTCTTCATTCATCTTTCCTGCAGACTTCGTTATTCTGGATTGTAAGGAGGATTCTGAAGTTCCCATAATCCTGGGACGTCTTTTCCTTGCAACCGGAAGTGTGCTTATTGACATGAAAGATAATGAGCTTTTGTTTTGAATTAATGACGAAGTAGTACGGTTTGATATATTCAAAGCCATGAAGCAGTCCAGCGATATGAATGAGTTATCTGTAGCTGATGTTCATCAAGAGGATATGAAAGCATTATCTATAGAGAAACAGCCTACTGTTGAGCCATTGTCTACTGCGCCACTGAATGTTGAGCATGAGGATAATGAAGATTATGAAGAACTTATGGGTGATATAACAGAAATAGAGTCTTATACTCCTAAGAAACCGGATTGTGATCTCAAGAATCAACCAACAACGAAGACTCCCATTGACGAGCCACCAATGCTAGAATCGCAAGAGCTCCCCGATTATCTAAGGTATGTGTTCTTGGAAAATAGAAATATACTTCCAGAGAGTGCAGATGATTTAAGTGAACAGCACGTAGAGGCTCTCATCTCTGCTCTGAAGAGATACAAGAGAGCTATGGGTTGGACTATTGATGATATAATTGGTGACTCTCCGGAGAAACGTATGAGCCATCTCGAAAAAGATCGCATGCCCACAAGTAAGCCTCATTGTCGTCTAAATCCTTTCAAAAAACGATCCACCATTTACCTCGACGAAGTCTGAGTACTCGAGGTAACTATGTCGTGCCACGACAATAAATAAGACGCTAGATGGGAGGCAACCCATCATACTAATTGTTTTCATTGGTTTTGAGCAAATATAGGTGCGAGAAGTATTCAACGAGGAGATTGGTTTCACATGACGATTTGGACGTATTGTATGGAAAAGGTGGTAAGTTAGGTATAAGGATGCATAAGGTTATGGATTGAGCATTGCTCATGCCAAAATAGGCATCGAGGAAGGCTAGGACTAGGTAAAACTAGGCCACGAACAATGCAAAACCTATCCTATAGCCTAAGGTCTCGGAATCTAGTGTGCTATACACTATGCGCCGCCCATTCTTAAGTGTGCTTTTGACTATGCGCCGCCTATGCTATGGCATTAGGTCTCAGGATCTCATATGCCATAGACTATGCGGCGCATATGTATCAAAATGCCATAGACTATGCGGCGCATATGTCTCAAAATGCCATAGACTATGCGGCGCATATGTCATGACTATGCCGAGCATTATGCGCCGCATATGTGGTATTTTTGTCTTCAAAACCGTTTGGAAATGGGTCAAAACCCGACCCATTCTCTTCCTATATAAAGGGGACTTAGTCTTGAAACATAACCACATTAGAAATTGACCCAAAGGCGCCGCACATCCATCCAAATCATCTCAAAATTTCTCTTTTTGCTCTTCCAATTCACAAGAACATCTCCAAAGGCTTCAATCACGTAAGTACTCTTTTGTTCTTCATCCATTTTTCATAAGTACTACGTTGCTATGCCTATTATGAATTGCTATATCTTGAAGAAGCATTGGTGATATTCATGTGTTTGAATTGCTAATACACAACCAAGTGAGTGAACATATACGTTAGGATGCTCTTAACTTGTTTCCAACTTGAATTTGATTTTGATGTATTGTCATACTCTTGCGGAATTGCTATAGTCATTAACATTGCATAATCTTGTCACTTGAATACTTACATGTTGGAATGAATTGTTCATCGGAATAAGACTTATAGTTGCCTACCGACATAGGCGGTTGTGAGTATTGATAGATACTATACCTTGATGTAATCCCTATGTAGTAGTCTTGATATAATCTTACATGCAACTATTGCCAAGAGTACAAGAAGTATGACTCACTGATTTTATTGTTGGAATAGAGCACCTAAAACGTATGTCGACGAAGTCTGAGTAATCAACCACTTTCACTTCACTAGTTGGTGCCAACAACCTAAGTGTGGGGTGGTACCTCCACTGCTTGTTCATAGATTGTATCCATTGAGATGATGCTAACATGACTCTATTGAGATCTCAGGTACAATGGCACCAAAAGGCAAGGCAAAGATAAGGCTACTACTTCACAAAAAGAGCAAGGAGAACCCTCCTCGATGCAAACACTTCGACTCACTCTTGGAATTAAGTGGGATAATTATGAGGAACTTCTAAGGATGAAGACTCTGATGATGATTCCGATGCAAGGGGTATGACCCCATACATAGAGAATGAGTTCGACTAACCAGGTTCTTCGTATTTACTTGCCACTGAGGGCAGTGTCCCGTTTAAGTGTGAGGTGGCGGTATTGCATGCTATAATTCTCTATTTGCATCTATGTTTGTTTACTTTGTTTTTTTTTGTGTTTCGTTTTTAAGTTTTTTTTAGTAGTAAAATTTTTTTTAGCTTCGCATGAAACTATTCTAATAGGCAGCATGAGATTATAACAAGAGTATGTGCTACAATTATGACTGTTGAGACGTTTAGGCTCTAGTTGTGACTCATTATGTGATATTGTGTGGTATAATTCCTTCACTTGTTGGGTCGAGAGTCTATATTACTTCCAATCAAGTCGACCATGTGCCTTGTGTGTGTGAGATAATAGTATATTCTATGCTTGTGGCTGATGCTAGAACTTGCTTGGTATGTATGCAAAGCGAAAATAAGGAGTGTAAGTTTAGGAGATGATTTAGGCATTTATTTGGCAACCTACATATGTTTACCTTCGTTTTACCTACCCTTGGACATCATCCTAGTTAAACCCTTTTGAGCCTTTAGCCTATTTCTTTGACAACCTCGTGTGTAAGCCTAATCCATTTTTTTCAAGACCGTAATTTGATCCAAATTCCTAAGTGCTTTAAAGTAAAAAAGTCATGTGACAACATAAGAGGAAATTGGGTAAGTATGATGCTTTAAATTGTAATGGTTCTTGAATGAGTTATGAAAAAAAAGAAAAGTGCTAGTATAAGAGGTATGTTGTGAAAAGAAAAAGGAAAAGAAAGCTGAAAAGTGAGTTACGCTTAAAATTGAAAAACAATAGAGGAGAACAAGGGTGGTAGAATAAATGAAAGAAGAAAGGTTGAAAGAAAAGAATGTCAATGATACAATGTGATGTATTAAAGTGCTTAGGAACTTAGTCACTATTTCTGGCCAAAATAATCCTACCCGTCCCTTAGCCTACATTACAACCATCAGAAGACCTATTTGATCCTAATCTTAGCATTCTGACATTTAGTGGAGTATTACACTAAGGGCAAGCCTATGGTCATCAGTTGCTGCATATGAATTCTTTGTGAGAGCGAGAGCAAGGATATTTTGATACCCATGTTTGAAAAATATGCTATACTTGTGAGTGACTATGGGTAATATATTGTGAGACACACATGGTTGATGAGTTTTGGATAGTTGTGGATGATTCTTTGTGCCTTGACTTTTGAATATGAGTTAACCACCATCACGAGTCTATGCTAGAGGTTAAATGGTTTCTACTAATGATCGGAAAACTACTCTTTGTTGATAATTATTGTGCTTGTCTTAACGAATGTTTTGTGTTATTGCTGTGAAACCCTAAGTTGATGTTTAGAGGGACATGATATTTTGTTCGAGGACGAACAAAGCTTCAAGAGTGGGGTGTTGATGATAGGCAAATTTACACGCCTATATCAATATATTTTGCCCATATTTGTGCAATGTTTTGAGAACAAATTATATATTTCATGCACTTTTAGTCCTTTTTCCTGTAAGTGAGCTAACAAACATGATTAGTAAAGTTTCAGGTATAAATGATGCATAAATCAGCATTTTATGGCTTACTTGACGCTAAGGAAAGCTCACGAAGGAAGGAAAGGGAGTTTGGACGCCTAAAGGACCAAAAGTGATGCATGGGAAATCTGTCCCGGGCTAAAACAGCATTTCTGAAGACTTTGGGGACTTGCAGTAACTTATTTGGATTAGGATAATAATACATTAACCTAGTACAATTGGGTTAAGTATTTCATTAGTTTATTTGGATTTGGATAATGATACATTAACCTAGTACAATTGGGTTAGGTATTTCCCTAGTTTAGTAGGATTTGGTTAAATATTTCATTAGCTTAGTAGGAATAGGATATGGGTATTATAAATACCCTATCATGCTAGAGATTTTTATACATTCCTCCCTTAGTGGAGAGAAACAATCCTCCTTTAGTGGAGAGATACATTCTGCTTCTCAATTATAACTCTTCTAATCTTCCCATTAATTCTATTTTTCTTCTTCTATTCATCTATTCAATTCTTAATTTCCGCAACAAGAGAATCGTTACTTTTTCCTTGGAATTCACGCCTCACGCCTACCACTTGTTCTACACGAAAATCATCAATCTTGTGGTATAATAACAACAATGCAAATTGTGATTTCCTTCGCATTCATGGGTAACTAAACTTCTCTGTTGGGGTTATGGAAGCCATATGAGATACTATCTATTGCTGTGAGTTTATGAGTTCGTGACACGTATGCTGCTTATATCATTATTCTCTTCATCTTAATGCAAATTCTTGTGGCTGCAGACGCATAGAATAACCCCAGTATAACATTTAACTTGTTCGAAAGAAAGGTTATCTGTCTGGAAAAGAGATAATGTCAAGGTAGTAGGACACCCTTTCCTATTAAAAAGCCAGTGCCGTAACTGGACTAACCTCTTGGAAAATTCGTACCGTTAGACACGCTTTAAGCTCGAAAGAGTTAAAGTGAAATAGTCCTTGTTGAGGTCGAAAGAAGCTTGGATTTACCATCGAATACAATTCTCTATAAGCAGTTGCATGTCAAAACTCTACACACTCATAGCCAATAGAGACGTATACCTCAGAAGGTGGACATAACCCCAACGCTTCAATTCTCATTGTTTACAACTCACGTAACATTCTTTCTTTTTATTTTTAGCTTTTATTTTGATACTTTATTTAAATTACTTGCACGACAAGAATCCCCCCTCTTACAAGACTTGCACCAAAAGTTTAGTAATTTTACTTACTTGTTGGCCAAGCTATTCCCTGTGGGATCGATACCCAACCCAGGTTGGGTTCTATATTTGCTAACGACCGCTTTACACTCCTATGAGAGTTGTAGATTGAGCGTTATCAAGGCTTCTTCAGAGAAATCAACAATGATGACTGATTCTTGATTCTCAAAAAGGTAATCAATTGGTGTATACTAAAGGTTAGCCATGGAGATGGTTTTAGTCATGGAAAGAGAAGTGAGGAAGGATAAAAGAATAGAGGTTTCTTATAAAGAATTAAGAAAAAGAAAAAAATTAAAGAAAATGTGAGGGTGATGATCAGGAGGTTAGAGGAAATGATGGGTTTAATTGTATAGGTTAGAGGGGAAGAGTTACAGGAATAGGGAAGGTAAAAAGGTAGAGGGTACAAATACATGCATTGCACTTGAGGCGATGAATTAGTAAGTATAGATACTGGGGTAGTAACAAGGAAAAGAAAGGTTGAAGGAAAGGTAAGAAAATATATGATCAAAAATAAAGGATTGCAAAATATATTATTCCAAAAAAAAAAATAAAGTGAGGAAAAAGTATATGTCACTTAATTTTCTTGAAAGCACATAATCATGAGTTTTGTTTGGAGTAAGAAAAAAGGGTCTTCAAGTAAGTGTTTTGTAAATAATATCAGTAAGTTAATATTTATAATCAACAAAATTTAGAATAAAGTCACCATTTTCAACACGATCATGAATGAAATTATGTTTAATATCTATATGATTGGCCCTAGAATAATGGACTCTATATTTAGATAGGGAAATGGATCTATTATTACCACACATATTAGGCACTTATTCAAATGGTAAATTAAAGTCAAGTAATTGATGCATTATCCATAGTATCTATATTCCAAAGTTACCAATTGCAATGTATTCAGCTTCGGTGGTTGATAAAGCAATTGGAGTTTATTTCTTCCTATGCAAATATATTAAGGCATCTCCAAGAATTTGACATATCAAGATAGTACTCTAGGGATCATTATTAACACCTTAAGAGTCAATATCTAAATAGCCAATTAAGTCAAAGTTTGAGGAGTATAGGTACCATAGTATGTGTTGGGTCCTAATGAGATACCAAATGATCCACTTGATGGTAGTCAAATGGAACTCCTTAGGAGCCAACTGAAATCATGCACACTTGGAAACAATAAACGTGATTTCTTCTCGACTCGTGGTAAAACAGAGTAGATATTCAATATTTCCTTGTGTGTCTTTTCATCAACATCCTTCCGAGAAGTATCTAAATCAAGATTTGTTACGGGGAATATGGGAGTTCCAAAAGCTTTTTCTTTCTCCTTTCCAATTTTCTTAATAAGCTCCTTTATGTATTTGTTTTGACTTAAGATGGTTCCTTTGGGAGTTCTTTTGATTTATAATCACAAAAAAAATATAAGTTCACCCATGAGACTCATTTCAAATTCTCTTTTCATAAAATTTGCAAAATTCTCGCACAAGAAAATGTTAGGACTACCAAAAATTATTCCATCCACAAAGATTTGTACAATAACTAGTGCCTAATTTTTTAGTGAAAAGTGTAGAATATATTTTACCTCTTTGAGAGTTATTATTTATCAAAAATGTACTCAATATATCATATAAATCCTTTGGAGCTTATTTAAGACCATAAAGTTCTTTTATTAGTTTGAAAACGTGATTGGGATAGGAAGGGTTTTCAAAACCAAGAGGATGTTTGACAAAAACATCCTCAACTATAAAACTATTCAGAAAGTCACTTTTAACATCCATTTGATATAACATAAAACATTTAAGTACAACAAAATCTAAAAGAATATGAATTGATTCCAACTTTAATAGTTGATCAAAGTTTTCATCCTAATCAATACCTTATTGCTGAGAATAACCTTGATCTACCAACCGACCATATTTCTAAAGAGTTATCCTTCTTCATCCATCTTATTTCTGTAGAATCATCTAATTCCTATAACTTAGCAATTTTTTAATATTTCAACCCAATTAAAGAGTTGATTTCCTTCAAATTGATCTAGCTCTTATCTCAAGGATTTACCCATGATTTATCTTTGAGTGCCTCATCAACCTTTTAGGTTCAATCTTGGAGACAAGAGATACTGATGTTCATTTTCTTTGTAAAGTTCTTTTCTTCATTAGATCATTTGTATTTCCAATGATGATTTTATTTAAATAACTCATATTATCTCTATATTCCCTTATAATATTTGTTTTGATGATTCATCAACAGGAACTGGCTCTTGGTGATCTATAGTTGACTCAGATTTGAATGGATATTGTGGTGTCTAAAAGGGATCTTTGAGAAATGAGTCATTTAGGTTTACCTAGTGAGGTGATTAGATTTATTAAATACTATATGCATGGATTATTCAACACACAAGGTTTATTTTTTATAAGCTCTATAGGCACGACTAGTGGGAAAGTAACCAAATAACTTCATCATTATGAGAATCAAATTTTCCCAAGTTTTTCATACCATTGTTGGGGATGAAATATTCACCCACAAAGGGATACAAGTAGTTGATGTAAGGATTCTTTCCTCTCCGAAGTTCATAGGGTGTCTTCTTAAGGATGGGTCTGATACACCTATTGAGAATATGACAAGCTGTGCTCACCGCCTTTCCCAAAAGTGATCAAGCAATTATTTCTCAATTAAAATGGCTAGTGTAGTCTCTTAAAGTGATTTTTTTCATTTTACCCCTCCATTTAGTTGATGGGATCGATGAGAGGCAGAGTTTTATGAATAACCATTTTGAACATAATGATACTCAAACACTTTGTTCTCCAATTCTCCTCCATGATGCTATGAACATAGGTTATGAAGTACTCTGCTTCTCTTTGAACCTTCTTAGTAATGATCTCAAAATTAGTTAAAGCATCATGCTTGTGAGCAAGAAATATTACCCAGGTAAAATGAGACTAGCCATTAACTATAACAAACACATATTTTTTTCCACCAATGTTGGCTATTTTTGTGGGTCCAAGAAAATCCATGTGGATTGTTTGGAGGGTCTTGGTAGTTCTGAAAATGTCTTTGAATTTGAATAATGTACGAGTTTGTTTACCAGGTCGGCAAGAATCATCGATTTAATCCTTTTCAAACTTTAATTTTGGCAGACTGTTTACCCATGAAAGTATAAAAAGATTTTCAATTGGCATGTATGGAAAACCCAAGTTTTCTATGACACAACTAGGTTCTAGCTATTTAAGCAGTGAAACAAGTCTGTGCATCAATATCAGTATTATTTAGAACTTAAATATTATAACACAATCACTAATGAGATTGATTTCTATCTTTTTCTTTTTTATGGAGCAATTTTTAACATTGAATGATGCAACAAATCATATATAACAAAATTATATAATTCTTATGAGATTTTGTCTGAGTTAATCAATGAGATATAATTCAATGATATCATAGGAAGGGTTGAGATACATTGAGCCGACTCCTATGACTTCTTCTTTGGCATTATTTCCAAATCTAACCAAGCTACCTTCAATTTTATTTACGGAACAAAAGTTTTCTCTTTTTACAGTAAAATGTATGGAACATCCGCTTTCAATTACACACATTTTCTTATTTTAGCTTTTGTGAACTTATTAATGCAAAACAACAAAATTAATTTAACTTAGGTACCCAAGCACCCTTGGGTCCTCGAGGGTTAGATGTGCTTTCTTTGGCCTTCAAATCCTAATTCTGTTAGAACGTTGTCTATAGTTATATGATTTATCTTATTTTTTCCACAAGTGTAGCAAATAAGAAGAGAAAGAGGTTTCAGTAGAACTAAATGAGTTTGAAAAAGAAGTTGTTTTGGCCTTTAAAAAATTCAATCTAACACTTCTATGACTTCGTGATTTCTTATGCTATTAAATTGAAAGTTTACGTCATCAATTTCTTCTTAAAGCAAGTCTATTTATATTTGGCTTGCTTCAAGTTCAATCTGATGATTTGTTCTTTCTTCTTCAATTTTTTTTAAAGAAGCTTGATAATTTTTCTTTTCTTGAGTAATTTTGTTGTATTAATCGATAATTTTATAAATTTAATCAGTAATCATATAAAGAATTGTTTGAATAAGGTAACAATTTTTCCATTTAAAGGGTCTTACCTCACTGGATTCTCCTTTTGCCATAAAAAACATGTTTTTTGATTCTATGTGATGTTCAGTTTTTTCTTCGTCACTCTAGGCAACCAAGTTTAAGTTTTTTTGTCCGTTCTACTTCTTAATTCTTGATATTTTTTCTTAATATGTCCTAGTTCACCACAATACATCAATCATCAATTATTGAATACTCATTATTGTTGAAACCTCAGGGTCTTTGTTGCCTTTTTCTTAGTATTTGTCTGAGCCCTCGATGTACACGTGTCATTTCTTTGTTTCTATATTTATGTATGCTCTTATTTTCTTTTATGATTATGAAATTAAAGGCCATATGATTTTTATTTTCCTCCTTGTTAAACCTATTTATGTGATTCTGTTCATAAGCAATAAGGTTACCTCGCAGTTCATCAAATGTCATGTTATGGACATCTCCATATTCTAGAATGATGGCCTTCGTTTACTATGATTTTGGAAGACACCTTACCAACTTCTGGATCTAAAGGCTATTTGATTATATCATCCAAAGATATTTCAACTCAGACATGATTTCGCTGAATCATCGAAGCATTTATACCATGCTTTCATTTTTTTTCTATTATAAAAAGATCATATTAATTTTCCTAAGAATTAATCCTTGATTCCTTTACATTAGTAGTACCTTCAAAGGTTACTCAAGTTTGTACCACATTTATTTAGTTGTCTTTCAAGTTGATATATTTTCATATATTTCTCCACTAACAGCATAATAAATCAAACTTATAGCCTTAACATTAGATTCAATTACCTCTTGTTCTCCTTAGAGATTTTGAATTTTCAAAATCAACCATGTTCCTGTTGCTTGACACCTTCTATTTTTTATTGAGACTTGATATAGGTTTTGATCCTTTTGATACTACCCGAGCTTGAAAGTCAAGTGATTGTACAAGATCTTGATTTTGTTCTTCCAATTCGTGTAGTGTTGTCCATTAAAGTAAGGTGGTCATGTTGAAGAATGTTTGTCCAAAAGGGATGATCCTAGAATTTGATAGTTGGCCATTTGATCTTTACACTCGTGCAGTCAAGTAAAACATAATGGTGAGACCTACTCTGATACCAATGGAAATTAAAGGGGGTAAATTGAAATCTTTTTCTGAGTCGAGTGATTACCAACGAAAGTCAACTCACCTAAAAGTTAGTACAAATAAAATAGAATAAAGTTGAAATTATAAAATTTAGAAATAAAGAGAGAGTAATAGAAATGAATACTGGTTTAGATCACCAGTATGATGCCTATTCTCTTGGGTTTCAAGGGTTTCTTTCAGAGCTTAACTTGAGAATGAGTTACAACTACTAGTTTTGAATCATAATCTTTTGACACAGCTTCAACATGTACAAATAATAAAATGGCTCAGCGATTTTCTTTTTTATAAGTATTGTAAACTTAGAGAACTAAAAAGCTTTATGAAGACTAGAGATGAGACAAAGTTATAGTTCCATGTGAAGTTGTGTAAGTTTTCATTCATCATAAATCATCTTTATACAGTCTTTATCTTTTGTAGTGTTTTTTCTATAAAAGGAAAACCTAAGGGATTTTTTCTCAATCAAGGATTTGATTGGGTTCCTTGATTAAGGGATTATACTATTTGCATATCCATATTAGATATGTTCGTGTATTATGGTACATAATTTTCTTTGGTGTAGCAAGGATTCATATGAATACATGTCCATATAAGATATGTCAATGTAATTGATATGATCCTTTTCCTTAGTTGAATTTCGTCGTGATGCTAATTCCCCCTTTGTTTATTCTTTGATGTTTTCTCCTTTTATTTATATCTTCTTGTTCCATATTTTGGGATCTTTTCTACACTTTGATTTTTTTCTTTCCATATGTACCCATGATCTCTGTTGCATTTGATCTTGAGATCATTAAGGTTTTGATCATCTTACAAATTTGCTCCTACATGTTTATTATGTTATTTTTCATTATTAAAATATTAAGTGATTATAGGAGGCTAACAGGGGCTTTAACAAATGAGAAACATATGCAATCACCTTACCTCCACATTAATGCAATACCTAACCCAACAGCTAAAGTATCACATAAGACTTTAAAACCCATGACCTCTTTGGTCAAAGTTAAGATAGGAGCGGAGGTAAGTAAATCCTTGATATTTTAAAAGATCTCATCACAAACATCAAACCACTCAAAGGAAATCTTCATTTGAGGAAACTTGGTTAGCCGATCTCTTATAGATGAAAAAACCTCGATAAATCATTGATAGTAACCTCCTAATCAGTAAAACACCAAATCTTTGTAGCAGAAGTATACCTAGACTAAACACGAAGCGTGGTAAACTTAGCCCCATCGACCATAATACCTTCCTTAGTCACCACATGATCCAAGAAAGAAACAGACTCCAACAAAAACTCACACTTGGAGAACATAATATACAATTTCTCATTTCTCAATCTTTGAAATACAATACACAAATGCTACTCATGATCGACTATACTCATGGAATAAACACAGATATCATCTATAAATATACTAACAAAGGAGACATGATATTATCAAAATACCCTCTTCACCAATATCATGAATTTGGATGGAGCGTTGGTTAACTCAACGGGCATGACCTAGAATTCATAATGATGTATTGAGTCCAAAAAATTGTCTTTAAAATATCTTAAGCTCTATTCCTCAATTGGTGATACCTGAATCTCAAAACAATTTTTGAATAAATCGAAGAACCCTACTCATGATTGAAAAATCATTAATATGAGGAAGAGAATACTTAATCTTCACTGTCACCTTATTCAATTGCCGATAATCAATACACATAAACATATATCGATGCTTTTTCTACATAAACATGATGGGTGAACCGAAAGGTGGCACACCAGGTTAGATAAATCCCTTGTCTAACAACTCTAGTAACTGATCCTTTAATTCTTTCAACATAACTGGGTCCATCCTATAAGGAGAAATACAAATAGGCTTGGTGCTTGTCTTAATATTAATGGCAAGTCAATATCGCGATCCATAGACTTATAAGGCAAATCCTTAGGATAAAAAACATCCATGAACTCACAGACAATACAAACAAGATCCAAAAAAGGATGTGATGTTTTCCATAAACTCATGGAAAATACAAATAAGATCCAAAAAAAAGATGTGAATCAACACTAGTATCTTAAATATGAGCCATATCGGACAAACATCCCCACTTAACTAAGCGACGAGCTTGAATAAAAGATATCTCTCTAAGGACCATACTAAAGCATACCCTTCTAAGATATCCTTGGCACACTCAGTGAGGGTAATGTCACAGTCGTAAAATAATAGTTTAGGATAGCATGGTAAGGAGAAAACTAATCCATAACTAATATCACATCAAAATTTAATATATCTAAGACAATTAACTCTACCTAAGTCTCCCAACCAATAAAAGTGACAAAACAAGATTGATACACCCGATCTACCACTAAAGAGTCTCCTATAGTGGTAGATACACAAATAGGCATGGAAAGAGGATCACCAGTAGAGTCAAAACCTAAAGAAAAATATGTTGACACATAGGTGAAAGTCAACCTCAAATCAAATAACCTAGATAAATATTTGAAAAAATTAAGGATGATATTGATGATAATAACATTGAAAGTCTCTACCTCTTGTTTGGTAGGTATACAATAGCATTGTCCTCGACTACCACCTGACTGAGTTGCCCAACAACCACCATCCTGAGCACCACTTTATAAAAAATCATACACTATTAGTAGAATCTCTACTTCTTATAGCTATATATAGAAGTAGCTCAAAAAACATGGCAAGGATAGTCCTTAACCAAATGCCCATCCTCATCACATACCAATCAACCTCTACGGCTTGACTCAATATGAGAGGTATGAGTGAGCTAGAATAACCACCTAAAACTGTTGAACTAGAAGGCCTACTAACTGAATATTGTAAGGATACTTGCACTAGTCTACCATTAGAGGATCTACACTCAAGAATGGAGAAACATCATAAGCAAAATCTGGTAAAAACAAAGGTACAACACTCAGAGTTATAGAAATATTTAGTACACTCAAGGGAGCACCGTCAAATGGGTCAACAAGTTAATCAGTAACCCCTCTAGGACTATGATAGAAGACATCCGTAGGATAGGAGTAGGACCAATATCACCAACCTACTCGACTAGAGGCTCAGGTGAAACACCCTATTTTTGT
Source organism: Capsicum baccatum var. pendulum (assembly GCA_030864225.1). Classification (NCBI taxonomy): domain Eukaryota; kingdom Viridiplantae; phylum Streptophyta; class Magnoliopsida; order Solanales; family Solanaceae; genus Capsicum; species Capsicum baccatum. The sequence continues at coordinate 178,588,432 of CM061550.1, forward strand.
CCCATAGAAAATTCTTGAGTTTGAGATTCTGGACATTATATGACTAGAGGGTACTAGTCATATAATTAGGTATGGTTTAGGTCCTCCCACTCATATATTGATCAGTGTGGTCTGGCTGGTTTATGTTCAAGGTATGATTAGGCATCTTACTAGTCGTATGTTAGGGTATGACATGTATTTTGTTAAATCTTATGATTCCCTAAATTTGGTCTAGATGATTCTGACCAAGTTACGATTCTAGGGGTACTTTTCATATGATAGGATATGACTTAGTCCTTTGTGGTTGTATATTGTTAAGTACAGAGGTCCAAAATGAGGCCTAGGGTATAAGATAAGAGTACCACTCATACCCAAAGGTATGGTTCATGGGTGTGGTAGTACCCTCCTACGACCAAGTTTTTAACTTTTAAGTTGAGGGTATTTCAGACATTTCCCACCCCAAACCAAGTCCCCACATCTTAAAACATATTGTGGCCTCTCAAAACATAATTTGAAAGATAAAAATACATAAAAATCCTCTCTAAGATCTCTCAAGAACATTGGGGATAGGGTTCCTGAAAAGTGTTCATCTAGAGGCTCAAAAGACACGATTCTTGTTTTGGGTATTTCATACCCCATCCATATATTATGATTTATCAGATTATACGTTATAGTTTTGAAACCTATGGCCTTTCAGTTCATGTTTCTGCATTATACAGTATATTATACAGTATACAGGTATAAATATCATTCATGGGTTAGCTTGTGGTCCTTCGGGGTCATGATCATCGTGTAGCGGTTCGGGTACCAGATTTGGGGTAGTACAAACTTGGTATTAGAGCCTAAGGTTCTATAGATTCCTAGGAAGTCTGAAAGTCACATCTAGTAGAGTCTTGTGCATGGGTGTGTTGCGTGCCACATTTATGTGCACAAGGTTATACGATGTTTTAGGAATATTTTCCCATATTTTAGTATTCAAGTCATGCCAGTGAACATAATCTCAAGTCAGTCTCTCAATTTAATCTCTTTCTCCCTTTTTTTCTACAGAACATGCCTTCTAAAAGAAGAAATGAGAATCAGTCAACCCCTCAGCCCAAAAAACCTTTGGGCGAACATGTTTCTCATGCAGAGTTTAGAGATGCATTCACTACTTTTGCTCCATAAGTTAATGCTCATAATGAACGACCAATTGTTATTTCGGCCAACCCAGTGGCCAATCCAGTTGCATCCAGGATTTGGAACTTTACCTGAATGAATCCTACATCTTTTGTCGGGTCTAAGTCAAATAAAGACCCTCAAGAATTCATTGATCAGGTTCAGAAGGTTATGAAAGTCATGGGGTTACTCCAAGTGAGAGTGTTGTGCTAGACGCATGTCAATTACAGGATGTTTCTCACACTTGGTTTAAGCAGTGGAAGTTAGAAAGGCCATATAATGTAGGGCCTATAGAGTGGGAGGAGTTTGTCACCTCATTATTAAATAGATTCTTTCTCCAAGAGCTGAGAAAGGTTGAGGTGTTAGAATTCATCAACCTTAGGTAGGGTAAAATGATGGTAAAAGATTATTCTCTTATGTTCACTCAATTAGCCAGGTATGCTCCTCATGTGGTTACAGACAGTAGGGCCAAGATGAGTAAGTTTATTTTAGGGGTAAATGAAAGTGTGGTCAATGAGTGTAGGTCTGTAATGTTGAATAGTAACGTGAATTTAGTTAGGCTTATAACTCATGCTCAGCAGATAGAGAAGCAAACAGTTAAGATAAGGGAAAAGCAGAATAAGAGAGAAAAGACAGTTAGTTTTAACTTTGCTCAGCCCAAATAAGAAGGAGGAAACCATTCTCTATTTTATCTAAGTCATTAGTTCCAACTCCTTCTTCAGCCAGTGCTCCAGCTCCTAAATTCAGGGATGAAAATACAGATAGGCCATAAAGGTTTAAGTCTCAGGGCAGTGTCAGCAATGTCCGAACAAATCCTATTTGCCAGACTTATAGAAAGAACCACAAGGGTATTTGCAGAGCTGGTAGCAATGTCTATTTCAGATATGGCAAGCTAGGCTATAGTGCCAGAGATTATCCCCAATCAAGATATCAGGGTCAGAATAACTGTTCCTCAGCTCAGTCTGGTCACCCTAATCAGCAGGGTGCCACTTTTAGTTTTACTAGTGGGAAACACCCAAAAAGACTTTATGCTCTCTAGTCCTGACAAGATCAGGAAAATTCTCCAGATGTAGTTGCTGGTACGTTTCAAATATTTTATGTGTATGTTTACGCTATGCTAGATCCAGGTGCTTCCTTATCTTTTGTTACTCCATTTATAGCAAGCAATTTTGGAACCAGTCCCAAAATTCTAGCAGAGCCTTTTTCAGTCTCTACCCTAGTAGGTAAAACCATTATAGCCCGATGGGTATACAGGAACTGCCTGGTTATGATATTCCAGAAAGTCACTTCAGTAGATTTTGTCTAATTAGAGATGACTGATATTGATGTCATTATCGGCATGAATTGGATTTATTCCTGCTATGCCACAGTCGACTACCAAAACAGAATAGTTTAGTTCTAATTTCCGAATGAACCTATCCTAGAGTGGAGGGGTAGTACTTCAGCTTTCAGAGCTCAGCTTGTTTTCTACCTTCGGGCAAGGAAAATGATATCTAAAAGATATGTCTATCAACCTTGTTCAAGTTAAGGACACTAGTTCTGAAACTCCCAGTCTCAAATCAGTCTCAGTAGTGAATGAATATTTTGATGTCTTTCCCAAAGGCCTTTCAGTAATTTCTCCCAAAAGGGAAATAGACTTTGGCATTGATATTCTTCTAGATACACAAATTATATCTATTTCACTATACAGAATGGTAACAACAGAACTCAAAGAACTGAAAGAAAAGTTGAAGGGTCTCTTAGATAAGGGGTTTATCGGGACCAGTGTGTCCCCGTGGGGTGCACCAGTCTTATTCGTGCGAAAGAAAGATGGTTCTCTTAGGATGTGCATAGACTACCATCAACTCAATAAAGTCATGGTCAAGAAAAAGTATCCTCTTCCCTAAATCAATGACTTGTTTTACCAACTACAGGGTGTCAGTTATTTCTCTAAGATAGACCTCAGATCCGGCTATCATCAGCTCAGAGTCAGAGAAGGTGACATTTCAAAGATAGTATATCATACTCGGTATGGTCATTTTGAATTCCTAGCTATGTCTTTTGGTCATACCAATGCCCCGAAGCTTTCATGGACTTGATCAACCGTGTGTTCAATTAGTACTTGGACATGTTCATCATAGTCTTCATAGATGATATTCTGGTCTATTACCATAGTGAGCGTGATCATGCAGACCATTTTAAAATAGAACTTTAGACCCTCAGAGATCATCAGTAGTTCACAAAATTTAGTAAGTGTGAGTTTTGTCTAAGGTTAGTAGAATTCCTTGGCCATATCATTTCTGGTGATGTCATTAGGGTAGATCCTCAAAAGATCAAAGCAGTAAGAAACTAGCCCAGACCTATCTCTCTATTAGATATTAGGAGTTTCTTAGGTTTGGCTGGCTATTACAGATGGTTTATTAAAGGATTATCTTCTATTACAGATCCTTGCAAGAAGAGTTTTTAGGAGTTGAAGACTCGACTCACCTCAACTCTACTTTTGGCTCTTCTAGATGGTTCAGATGGTTTCATAGTGTATTGTTATACATCCAGAGTAGGTTTGGGTTATGTCCTCATGCAGTATGGTAAGGTCATATCCTACACCTCCAAACACCTTAAACCCCATGACAGGAATTATCCTACTTATGATCTTGAGTTAACAGCCGTTGTTTTAGCCTTGAAGATTTGAAGGCATTATCTATATGGTGTTCTTGTAGATGTTTTCACAGATCATAAGAGCCTTCAGTATGTATTTTCTCAGAAAGATCTTAATCTTTGTTAGAGAAGGTGGTTAGATCTCTTGACAGATTATGACATAAGTATCCTTTATCATCCGAGCAAGGCCAATATTATGGCCGACGTTCTCAGTAGACTGTCTATGGGTAGTGTTGCTGATGTTGAGGACAATAAGAAGAAGTTATCTCATGAAGTCCATCAGCTTTCCAGACTAGGTGTTCACTTAGTCAATACAGAGGAGGGTGATATATGGGTTCAAAGTAGTTCAAAATCATATTTTGTTTCCAAGGTGAAAGAAAAACAAGATAGAGATCCCAGTCTAGTCAATTTGAAAGAGTCATTCAAAGATAAAAAAGTAGAGGTTTTCTCCCAATGGGGAGATGGTGCATTGCATTGTCAGGGTCATTTTTATGTTCCAGGTGTAGATGACTTAAGGCACCGAATTCTCTCTATTAATCCAGGGGCCACAAAGATGTACCATGACTTACGGGAAATCTATTGGTGGAGTGGAATGAAGAGAGATACTGTAGAATTTATGGCTAAGTGCTCTACATTTCAGCAGGTTAAAATAGAGCATCAGAAGCCTAGTGTGTCCATACAGGAGTTTAGTATTCCAAATTAGTAGTGGGAAGTCGTGAACATGGACTTCGTGATGGGTTTGTACCCGTCATCAGCATGATTCAGTTTGGGTCATTGTAGATAGAATGACCAAATCAGCCCATTTTCATCCAGTCCATACCTTTTATTTAGCCGAGTATTACGCCAAAATCTATATTAGAGAACTAGTTAGATTGCATGGTGTTCCATTATCTATTATCCATGACAGAGGTACCTAGTTTACCTTTTATTTCTGGAAAACATTCCAAAAGGGTTATGGTACCCAAGTTCATCTAGGTACATCCTTTCATCCTCAGATAGATGGACAAGAAAAAAGGACCATTCATAACCTAGAAGAAATGCTAAGGGCATCTACAATTGATTTCAAGGGTAGTTGGGATGACCACTTGCCTTTGATTGAGTTCGCATACAACAATAGCAATCATTCCTGTATTTAGATGGCTCCATTCGAAGTTCTTTATGGTAGGAGATGTAGATCTCTAGTAGGTTGGTTCAAAGTTACTGAGGCCTCAGTTATATGGCTTGACTTAGTATTCGATGCCTTAGAGAAAGTTCAGTTGATCAGAGAAAGACTCCGGGCTGCTCAAAGCTGATAGAAGTCTTATACAGATGTGCGTAGGAAGGATCTCGAGTTTGAGATAGCTGACTATGTATATCTAAAGATCACTTCCATAAAGGGAGTGAAGAGTTTCGGCAAGAAGGGAAAGTTCAGTCTCCGATATGTCGGTCCCTTCAAAATTCTCAGTCCCTTCGGCAAGGTAGCTTATGAGCTCAAATTGCCTTCAGATCTATCCTCAGGTTATCCAGTATTCCATGATTCTTTACTCAAGAAGTGTATAGGTGATCTGACAGTTTTAGTCCCTATTCAAAGCATAGATGTTAAGAATAGTCTCTCTTATGAAGAGATTCCCGTCAAAATCCTAGACTATCAGACTCGTAGACTGAGGAATAAAGAAATCACTCTAGTCAAAGTTCTTTGGAAGAATCAGTCTATTAAGGGAGATACTTCAGAAGAAGAAGCAGACATACATACCAAGTATCCTCACTTATTCTCCGGCAACTCAGATCTAGCTCAAGGTAATAGTTCTCCTTAAGTTTTTCCTTTTTAATGTATAGATTTTCAGTTACAACTTGGTATCAGTCTCATATTCAGAATTCCAATTTTTTAAACTTGGTACTAAGTACCACATCATATTTAATCATATGATCATGCATCAGATTAGCCATGTGTTCATGCATCAGACATGCATTCTCTTAGTGAGAAATTTAGTTATCAGAAATCTCAGTCATGTGTTCATGAGTCAGTTAAGCCATGAAATCATACATTAAATATGCATGATCAGTATGAATCTCATAAATGTCAGTCATGTTTTAGTTGTTTATGTTCAGCATGCACTTCATCTTATCGTTTCTCCCATCTCAATTAGTCTCAATCAAGGATGAATGTCCTCAAGGGGGAGATATTATAATACCCGAAATTCCCTAACTAAATTTCATCCCCAGAATGTCTAGTATTAGCTTCTAAATTGAATGATGTTTATTCTATGGGAAATTTTCAAGATTTTTTACTTTTTTCAAGTGGAAAATTCAATAAGCTTTCCATCAATATAAGATTCGCCCAAATCCAATAACTGGGTAAGAAGTTATGACTATTTCAAGTTCCCGTCGTAAAACAGAGCCATATTAGTCAGTGGCGCACCGTGCCACAAGAGAAAATGAATTTTTTCAAATTCTAGTAGGGGTCCGTGATAATGGCGCGTCGCGCCAAACTTCTAGGTCATAAATAAAGTGGCAGTAGGATGGCTTCGCGTCGTGTCATTCCCCTATTTCCCAATTGTCAAATTCTAGCGACACGACGCGATAGCGCCCCATCACGCCAGGGGTCCAGGTAGGGAAATTTTCACCAATTTAAAAGATGCGTCCAGGGTTGAAAGGGTCAATTTCCCACCCCTATTTATGCCCTTTTAACATGATATTAAGCTGTTTGGAACTCAAAATATACTAGTTTTTCTCAATTTTCTCTCAAGAACAAGCTACGGTTTCAATTGGGGATTCTATTTCAAGAAAGTCTCTCCGTCAATCTTTGCTAAATCAAGAGCTAAGGTATGTCATGTGTTGATTCATGAGTCTATTTCACCCATTAAGCTCAAGAATCTCTTTTCAAAATCCAAGATTTGTATATTTATGAATGTTCATGATTTGATTAAATTAAAAATCGGTGTTCATGTTGTTGGTTGGTTTCATTCCATGTTATGGACTATTAATTACAAGAATTGATTCTCATATGTGATGAATTATGTGGTATTCATGATAAAACCTTCAATTTACAAGTTGAATGATCCATCCTTGATTATTAGATGTTGATGATTGTATAACCAAAGCATGCTCCCCATATGTTTTATTAAATTCCTATGTGAAGGAAAAGTGCCATACTAGTATGATAAAATAAAATCCCCATTCATGTAGAAGTTATGTCTGTCAAGTGTTTGATGAAATGTCCCAGCCAATGGATTATGTATTGTTGATGTTGATTCTTTACTCAAGAAAGTCATGCTTTGTCAGTTTCCTTCTATCGAGTCCTGGGGGTACTTGTACCCGAAAAACATAGTTGTATGCCTAGAGTCAGTGTTATGTTTTCACGATGTCCTCAGTCAAGCTATGATCTATAGAACTCAGTCAGTCATGTGACTTAGGAAAGCTCGGTAATATAGTAATCTCAGTAGTATTTCGTCAGTCAGCGGAACTTCATTAATTCAGTCAGTTCAGTTCAGAGGCTTTCCAAACTATCATGTTCAGACAGTTTATTTCAGTTGTTTTGGGTATTTCATACCCAATCCATATATTGTGATTTATTAGATCTTATGTTATAGTTTTGAAACCTATGGCCTTTCAGTTCATATTTCTGTATTATACAATATATTATGCAGTATACAGGTACAAATATCATTCATAGGTTAGCTTGTGGTCCTTCAAGGTCATGAGCACCGTGTAGCTGTTCGGGTACCAGATTCGGGGTAGTACAAACTTGGTATCAGAGCCTAAGGTTCTATAGATTCCTAGGAAGTCTGAAAGCAGCATCTAGTAGAGTCTTGCATGGGTGTGTTGGGCACCACATTTATGTGTAGAAGGTTATACGATGTTTTAGGAATAGTTTCCCATCTTTCAGTATTTAAGTCATGCCAGTGAGCATAATCTTAAGTCAGTCTCTCAATTTAATCTATTTCTCTCTTTGTTCTACAGAACATGGCTCCTAAAAGAAGAAATGAGAATCAGTCAGCCCCTCAGCTTGAAGAACCTTTAGGCGAACATATTTCTCATGTAGAGTTTAGAGATGCATTCACTACTCTTTCTTAGTCAGTTACTGCTCAGAATTAATGACCAATTTTCATTCCATCCAACCCAGTGTCCAATTCAGCTGCAGCCAGGATTCAGGACTTCACCCGAATGAATCCTCCATCCTTTCTCAGGTTTAAGTCAGATGAGGATCCTCAGGAATTCATCGATCAGGTTCATAAGGTTACGGACTTCATGGGGGTTACTCCTAGTGAGAGTGTTGTGCTAGCTATATATTAGTTACAGGATGTTTCTTACACTTGGTTTAAGCTGTGGAAGTCAGAAAAGCCAAATGATGCAAGGCCTATAGAGTGGGAGGATTTTGTCACCTCATTCTTAGATAGTCTTTTCCCAAGAGCTGAGAGAGGCTAAGGTGTTAGAATTCATCAACCTCAGGTAGGGTAAAATAACGGTGAAAGACTATTCTCTTAAGTTTACTTAATTATCCAGGTATGCTTCTCATGTGGTTGCAGACAGCAGGGCCAAGATGAGTAAGTTTGTTTTAGGGGTAAACGATAGTGTGGTCAACAAGTGTAGGCCTACATTGTTGAATAGTGACATGAATTTAGCTAAGCTTATGACTCATGCTCAGTAGATAGAAGAGCAAAAGGTTAAGATAAGGGAGAACCAGAATAAGAGATCAAAAATAGGTAGTTTCAACTTTTCTCAGCCAAAATCAGAAGGAGGAAACCGTTCTCTATTTCATCCTAAGTCATCAGTTCCAGCTTCTTCTTTTGCCAGTGATCCAACTCCTAAGTCCATGGATGGAAATAGAGAAAGGGCGCCAGGATCTAAATCTCAAGGAAGTGTCAGTAATGCCCTAACAAATCCTCTTTGCCAGACTTGTGGAAAGAACCACAAGGGTACTTGTAGAGCTGGTAGCGATGTCTATTACGGATGTGGAAATCCAGGGCATAGAGTTATAGATTATACCCAATCAGGCTATCAGGGTCAGCATAACGGTTCCTAAGCTCAGTTCGACCGCCTTAATCAATAGGGTGCCACTTCTAGTGCTACTAGTGGGGCAACGCCTAAATAGACTTTATGCTCTCTAGTCCCGGCAAGATCAGGAAAATTCTTCAGGTGTGGTTACTGGTACGTTTCAAATCTTTCATGTGCATATTTATGCTTTGTTAGATCCAGGTGCTTTATTGTCTTTTGTTACTCCATTTATAGCAGGCGATTTTGGAACCAGTCCCAAAATTCTAGCAGAGCCCTTTTTAGACTCTACCCTAGTGGGTAAAACCATCATAACCCGATGGGTATAAAGAACTGATCAATTATGATATTCCAGAAAGTCACTTCAGCAGATTTAGTCGAATTAGAGATGACTGATATAGATGTTATTCTTGGTATGGATTGGCTTTATTCCTGCTATACCATAGTCGACTAAAGAAACATAATAGTTCAGTTCCAATTTTTGAATGAACCTATCCTAGAGTGGAGGGGTAGTACTTCAGCTTTCAGAGGTTAACTTGTTTTCTATCCTTAAGAAAGGAAAATGATATCTAAAGGATGTGTCTATCACTTTGTTCGAGTTAAGGATACTAGTTCTGAAACTCCCAGTGTCGAATTTGTCTCAGTGGTGAATGAATATTCAGATGTCTTTCCCGAAGGCCTTTCAGGAATTCCTCCCAAAAGGGAAATAGACTTCGGCATTGATCTTCTTCAAGATACATAGCATATATCTATTCCTCCATACAGAATGGCACCAGCAGAACTCAAAAAACTGAAAGAACAGTTGAAGGATCTCTTAGATAAGGGGTTTATCAGGCCCAGTGTGTCCTCGTAGGGCGCACCAGTCTTATTCGTGCGAAAGAAAGACAGTTCTCTTAGGATGTGCACAGACTACCATCAAGTCAATAAAGTCACGGCTAAGAACAAGTATCCTTTTTCCTAAATCAATGAATTGTTTGACCAACTTCATGGTGCCATCTATTTCTCTAAGATAAACCTCAGATTCGGCTATCATCAGCTCAAAGTCTGAGAATGTGACATTCCAAAGATATCCTACCATACTCGGTATGGTCATTTTGAATTCCTAGTCATGTACTTTGGCCTTAGAAATGCCCTAGTAGCTTTTATGGACTTGATGAACCGTGTGTTCAAGCAGTACTAGGACATGTTCATCATAGTATTCATAGATAATATTCTGGTCTATTCCCACAGTGAGTGTAATCATGTAGACCATTTCAGAATAGTACTTTAGACCCTCAGAGATTATCAGTTGTTCACCAAATTTATAAAGTGCGAGTTTCGGCTAAAGTAAGTAGCATTCCTTGGCCATATCGCTTCTAGTGATGGCATTAGGATAGATCCTCAAAAGATCAAAGCAGTAAGAAACTATCCCAGACATGTCTCTCTATCAGATATCAGGAGTTTCTTAGGTTTGGATGGCTATTACAGATGGTTTATTGAAGGATTCTCTTCTATTGCATCACCTATATCCGGATTGACTTAGTAGAAAGCCAAGTTTCAGTAGTCAGATTATTACGAGAATAGTTTTCAGGAGTTCAAAACTCAACTCACCTCAGCTCTAGTTTTGGCTCTTCTAGATGGTTCAGATAGTTTTGTAGTGTGTAGTGATGCATCCAGAGTAGGTCTGGGTTGTGTCCTCATGCAGCATGGTAAGGTCATATCCTACGCCTCTGGACAGCTTAAACCCCATGACAGGAATTATCCTACTTATGATCTTGAGTTAGCTTGTGGCCTTTCAGTTCATGTTTCCACATTAACTAGTATATTATACAGTATACAGGTACAAATATCTGTCATGGGTTAGCTTGTGGTCCTTCGAGGTCAAGAGCACCGTGTAGCAGTCAAGGTACTACATTTTGGGCATTACAAACTTGGTATCAGAGTCTAAGGTTCAATAGAGTCTTAGGAAGTATGAAAGCCGCATCTAGTAGAGTCTTGTGCATGGGTGTGTTGCGCACCACATTTATGTGCAGGAGGCTATAAGATTTTTTAGTAATAGTTTCCCGTATTTTAGTATTCATTTCGTGCCAGTGATCATAATCTCAAGTCAATCTCTCAGTTTAATCTATTTCTCAATTTCTTCTATAGAACATGCCTCCTAAAATAAGAAACTGGAATCAGTCTACCCCTCACCCTAAAGAACCTTTGGGCAAACATGTTTCTCATGCAGAGTTTAGAGCTTTATTCACTACTCTTTTTTAGTCAGTAACTGCTCAAAATATTTGACCAGCTATCGTTCTAGCCAACCCAGTGGCCGATTTAGCTGCAGCCAAGATTTAGGACTTTACCCGAATGAATCCTCCATCCTTTCTTGAGTCTAAGTAAGATGAGGACCCTCAGGAATTCATCGATCAGGTTCAGAATGCTACAAACATCATGGGGGTTACTCCTAGTGAGAGTGTTGAGCTGGCTGCATATTAGTTGTAGAATGTTGCTCACACTTGGTTTAAGCTGGAAGTCAGAAAAGCCACATGATGCAGGTCCTATAGAGTGGGAAAAGTTTGTCACCTCATTCTTAGATAGATTTTTCCCCATAAGCTGAGAGAGACTAAGGTGTTAGAATTCATCAACCTCAGGAAGGGAAAAATAACGATGAAACAGTATTCTCTTAAGTTTACTCAATTAGCCAGGTATGCTCCTCATGTGGTTGCAGACAGCATGGCGAAGACGAGTAAGTTTGTTTCAGGGGTAAATGGTAGTGTGTTCAATGAGTGTAGGTCTACGATTTTGAATAGTGACATGACTTTAGCTAGGCTTATGTCTCATTCTCAGCAGATAGAGGAGAAAAAGGTTAAGTTGAGGGAGAAGTAGAATAAGAGAGCAAACACAGGTAGTTTCAACTTTGCTCAGCCTAAATCAGAAGGAGGAAACCATTCTCAGTTTCATCCTAAGTCATCAGTTCCAACTCTTTCTTTATCCAGTGCTCTAGCTCCTAAGTTTAGGGATGGAAATAGAGATAGGGCACTAGGCTCTAAGTCTCAGGGCAGTGTCAGCAATGCCCGAACAAATTCTCTTTATCAGACTTATGGAAAGAACCACAAGGGTGCTTGCAGAGCTGGTAGAAATATCTGTTTCGGGTGTGGCAAGATAGTCCATAGAGTTAGAGATTGTCCCTAGTCAAGTTATCAGGGTCAGTAAAACCGTTCCTCAGCTCAGTCCGGTTTCCCAAATCAGTAGGGTGCCACTTCTAATGCTACTAGTAATATAGTAATCTAGGTACTATTCCATCAGTCAACGAAACTCAGTTAATTCAATTGAGTTTAGTTCACAAATCCATGATTAGTTTCTATTTAGATGGGAGTACAAATTAGCACTAAGTGAACCCAAGGATGGGAACACACACTGTCATATTAGGGTGTAATTCTTAGAAGTCATCCTTGTGTTCCAAAACTATATATATAGCATAGGTTGAGACATCAACACTGTCAGATGAGGGTTGATGAGGTGGATAAGCGTTGTCAGATAAGGGCCCCACTGTTCTCTTTTGGGGGCACTGTCAGATGAGGGTCACTCACAGCTTGTCCTTACCAGTGGTACGGTATTGACACCCTTCCAATTGGGGTTACATATTGGTACCCAACTCAGCTATAATGCATTATTTGGGGCATGTTAGTTAGATACTACTTCCACCAATTTCAGTTACCGAATTCAGGACTGTCTGATACAATTACTCAGTCTCAGTATTAAAACTCAGATAGTTCTATAGAATTCAGGACGGTCAGATACAGTCAACTCAGAATAGTATGGAACTCAGCTAGTTCCATCAGATTTAGGACTGTCAGATACAGTCACTCATGTTATCAATTATAAAAGTCATCAGAACTCAATTATCAGTGATGTTAGTTATCATTTGTCATGCTCTTAGATATAGTTTTTATGTATTCATGCATGCATTCTCACGTTCATATTTTCCAGCAAGTTACTTATAGTTCATGCATGTGAACCCTTTGCATTCAACCTACCTTTCATGCATACTAGTACATTTAAAGTACTGACGCATTTGCGCTATGGTGTCTTATACCATAGGTTTAGAAGCACGATCCCCAGAGCATTAGTAGACTCCAGACATCAGCAGTGAGTCCTCATCCTTTGGGGACATGATCATTACTTGATTTTCTCATTAATAAATTTATTAGTTGGAGTTAGTTCGGGACATGTCCCATCAACTCCTTATTCAGACAGTTTAGTCAGTTAGAGCCTTTCCAGACTATCATGTTGAGACAGTTTATTTTAGTTGTTTTGGGAATTTCACACCCTATCCATATATTATAATTTATCAGATCTTATGTTACAGTTTTGAACCTTATGGTCTTTCAGTTCATGTTTCTGTATTATACAATATATTATATAGTATATAGGTACAAATATCAGTCATGGGTTAGCTTATCATTTTTTGGGGTTATGAGCACCATGTAGCGGTCTGGGTACCAAATTCGGGGCATTACAAAATATCAACTCTCTCTCGTCTATGATCAACCTCACATATAATGTGTCTATCGTGTATGACTCTCAATCTGTGGTTGCACTCAGCTGTGGATGTAGGAGTAATATAATCTATATAAAAATAAGCCAACAGATAGTCTGTACTGAAAGATCAACCCTGACCCCTCACATAAGGGTCTAATCAAGTTGTGGCTTCTCCATGTGTCTCATTAACCCTAGAGATCTGTACATCGAGAGACTAATATGGCATGATATGATGTATAAACTCTTACACCACAGTGGTTCTATAAGATCGAGTATCTAGTCATCCATTGTAACTGATAACGATCAAAAAAAGCCTGCAACTATGGTACTCGACTCATCCTAGATAGATCAATGTTGTACTCCTAAAAAATAAGTCTCTTGGGACTACCAACCCCCAAAATATGACTATCTATATCAAGTATCTTCTGCTTCCCCTTCATACACCACCTCAGATTTTCCTCATCAAGAGGCACCTCCAAGGCATGTATGGGTACGGTACTCTTCCCTTGTTGTACTGGTGTGTGCTCATTTGGAATGGGCATATCATGGGAAGCCTTCTCTATACCCTCCTCAAACTGGGGTACACCTGATTGTTGGGCATGAATGGCATTACCCTCCCCAGATTGGGGTACCACTAATGACTCCTCTTGATTTACAGCCTTATATAAATCTTAGGACCCCTCCTCAAATTTGGGGTCCTGAGCTACTCTCTGTGGATATGGATCAGAATCTGACTCATTCTCTTCATCATGATCACTGGGTAGAGGAGAATATAGAGAAAATCTCTATGCTCAGAATCTGCCTTATCCTCATCATCATAATCACTCAGTAGAGGAGAATATAGAGGTAATCTCCATGCTAACTTCATCCTCGACCGGGCTACGCATGCTTGTTCAATTTGAGCAGTATCAGTTTAAGACCTAGGCTGAGTAAAGGCTGGTCATTTTCCCCACTATGGCTTCTTAGGTACCATCTATCCTATAGCACCCAATAAAATAATATCGGCTATCTAACGCATCTATTCTCTTATAACTCTGGATGTCACCCTATTTGTAGCATCTCCAAGTCATACAATCGGGTACTTCTCCACTGAACCACCAAGATTGGGGACTCATCCCATCTACTTTATGTCTTCTCCATCTTTTTCTTAGAAATATTTGTTTCCATGTGTACCTAAAAAACCTATTCGTTAGTTTCCAAAAAAAATAAAGGATTGCAAAATTTGAAGAAAAACTCAAAATTCAAAAAGTTCAAATTTTTCCTCAATTTTCACACCCCTATAACTTTTTTGAAATCCTAACAAGTTCAATGTCCACACATATATAAAGAATTATGATTTCAATGCAAATTAACATGCCTAACCTTTGTTATTACTCTATTTGTTCAAGTTCAACTTCCATTTGGGGCCTAACCTTAGAATTTAATTCAAAACAAGGCGCCTCATTGAGATTTTAGGATACTTCAAGGCTCCTGCATATAATCATGATAGATTCTATATATTTTGAATGAGAATACACATATCAACTTGTTTATTTGATAAATAAGTAATACATAACCATTAGGAGCCGAGAAAGTTACCTCTTTTATGATAATTCGGAAGTGAACAATGAAGCAATCCATCAAAACCAAAGTTTGAACTTGTTTTTAGTGTTTTAGGACAAGTTGGTACCTCAAACAAGTTTCAATTTAGCCTTTCTTTAAGTGCGTGATTAGCTAATGATTTAAGAGGGATGTTTGGATTTAACGAGAAAAATAGAATTTTGAGGATTTGAATAAGTTAAAATGGTACACAAGATGATTAAATATGGAGGAGGCTGATTTAAGTCTTAATTATGCATTGGTGGGCCTAAAATTTTAATTAAAATTTGGGACCACAAGTAAACTACCTGTGGCACCTACATGCGCCTGCCCCATGCGGCCTGCCATGTGGCACATGTGCAGGACACATGGGGCTAAAATTTTTGGCAAACTTTCCTGAATTTTGGACTTGGAATATTTATGTTTTAGCAGCTACTTATGATCCTGTAACTTAATTTTACGGTTCTAAAAGTATGATTATGTGTGAAAGTCCACAACTTTCCATTCACATCCTCAAAGTTTCATCTTTTCAATTTAGTTTTTACTTTACCTGTCCCATGTGGGACTCGTGACCCTGATGGGTGGTCACATAATATCCTTACCTGGAAATTTATGAATGTAGCAATCTTACCATATTCTGGGTAAGTCCATAAGCTATAAACCTATAAAAGCAAAACAATGAAAGCAAACAATAAAATAGTGGGTTGCCTCCCAATCCATTCTTGATTTAACGTTGCGGTATGATGTTGTTGTGTTGGTTATTCAGACTTCACCAATAAGCCCATGGATTTACTCTCATGCAGTGCTTGATTTAATGTCATGACCCAATGTGGGTACCTTGATTACTCAAAATTCATTAAGATACCCATAAGAGTACCCTCCAAGGTCATCAATATAATCTATTACCGAGACCACCCTCATGTCAGTAAGATGCTTCGTTGATTTTTGGATGTTGAATGTGTCCTTCTCACCATTGACTTTGAACTTTAGCTCTTCCTTCTCCATGTCAACCATAGCTCCGTCTGTGGCTATAAATAACCTCCCCAATATAATGGGCATGTCGGTGTCAACCTCATAGTCCAAAATGACAAAGTCAGCCAGAAATATGAATTTATCAACTCTCACAATCACTTTAAATGAAATTCCTACATGTTTCTTCACAATATGGTCGTCAATCAATAGTCACATTGCAGTTGGTTCATAAGGGTCTAAGCCCAATTGCTTGAACACAGACAGCGGCATCAAGTTTATGTTGGATCTTAAATCACATAAAGCTATAGCAAATTAAGATAACCCAACAGTACATGGTATAGTGAATGCTCAGGGATCACTCTTTTTTGAGCCATAGACCTAGTAGTGACAACACTACAGTGGGAAAATCATCAACATCCTTAATTGTAGCTCCTTTCTTCTTTATGACCAATTACTTCATAAGCGTTGCATATCTAGGCATCTGCTCCAATGCCTAGAGAAGAGAAATATTCAAGCTCAACTCTTTCTGCATCTCAAAGAATCTCTTAAAATTTCCTTTCTCTCTTTTCTGCTTTAGTCGCTGAGGGAAAAGTGGGCATGGTCTTAGAATCTGTCTTATTTCCTGCTCAACAACCGAGCCCTTACCAACTGTATCATCACTACCTGTTTCCTTTTTTGGCTCCATAATAGGTGCCTCATCAATAGCAGCCTTATCATTTCTTGGTGGTTCTGCAACAGGTAATGGGGGATCCATAGTAGTCATACCACTCCTTGTATTAATGGCAAGAACATGAGCGTCGTTTTTTAGATTTTATACAGTGTTGCTCAAAAGGCTACCTGGTTGTTCTAGTTTAGAGTTTCTGACATTCATCTAAATTGTTTCTCCAACTGCTTGATAGCAATGGCATGAGATTCAAACTTCTGGTTCAGCCCTGAAATGTCAGCCTTAATCTCCTTAAGGTTGATCTCTTGATTTTTTTGACTCTTTACCATCTTAGTCAGCATCTCTTCCATTCTTTATTATGTATTTGTTCTGCTAGGTGGAATGTATTGATCTCCCTTCTCTCTGTAGTCATCATTCCTTCTCCAATTACTATCTCACTTCATACTATGGTCTCTGTATCTGTCATAATAGTTCCAACCTTGGTTCCCTTGCCCTTGGGCTCAGAAACCCGCCAACTGATGATCTAGATAGTTTGGTTCCTTCTCTAATTACTCTTTGGAAGTTGAACCCTGTGCTCCTACTACGTTCACTTTCTCAGAACTTTATGCTACAAACTATTTTTCTAGTGACCCATGATCAATACTTAACAGCTCAATCTTTTATGCTAATGAATTATCAACTACTTCCTGGTTGTAGGAGGCAATAATAGCATATGTGCCAGATACCCTCTCAGCCTCCCGAGTTTACCACCCTTGGTTAGTGAGTGAGATTTGATCTAATATCTCTGAAGCAGCTTCCAAGTATAGTCTCATAAAAGGTCCTCTAGAGATGGAGTCTACCATGGCTCTAGAACTGATGGTCAAGGCTCTGTAAAATATCTCCAATAAGCTTGTCCCTGATATTCGATGGTTGAGAACCACACTCAGCTGCTTTTTGGACCTGAACCATGCCTCATATATAGATTTTGACTGCAGGCATAAATCTTGTCCCTAAGCTGCAACATCTTTGATGGAGAAAAGAATCGATTCAAGAGTTACCTGGGAAACTTATTCTATATTGTGATAGATCCTCTTGGCAGTTCCCCTAGCCATAATGATGCTTCTCCTATAAGTGAGAAGAGGAACAACCTCAGTCTAACTGCTTTCTGATTTACTCTTGGATTTGCATATGAACTACAGATCCTGATGAAATTTACAAGGGGCATATTTTCATCATTTGTAGGCAAACCTGCAATACACCCTTCAAATTTAGGAGTTGTCTTATTTCACTCATTATGACAAACTTAATGTATGGGGTAAAATAGGAGGGATAATGGCTCGAGTCTCTACCGGCTCAACGTACCCCAGATATTTTTCATCATCTTTTTATGGCTACACATACTGATATGATGGGATCACTTGAGGACTGTCGCTTCTGACACTGTTCTAATTTCCACTGAGTGCTGCTCAGCAGTCTGCTGCTTATCTCTCCTCAGCTAACTCTACCTCTCGAGCTATCTGCAGAGCTTTATCTGTTGCCCTCCTCGCATTAGTATCTTGTGCTAAAATCACCCATGTATACTAATTAACAATGTTCTATACTCCTTCGGGGGAGGGGGAGGCACATCATCACAAACCTCTTTAGAAATATTATCTCTTTTTTGGTTCTGTCATCCTACTAGGTGTTTGTAGGATCCTTTATGGATTCAAATTCAATGGGAGTAAGGGATCAACTCTACTCCATATGCTAGGCATGCACCAGCGTATACCTAATTAAGAACAAAAATAAAAAGTAAAACCCAAAAAACTGCAACAACTTCAATTCACAAATCAACACCATATGCCTCGACAAGGGCACCAAAATTTAATAATGCCCAAGATACACCCAATAAAGGTTGGGGTTGAATCCTAATGGAATACATGGAATTGTGGCTCTTAATTATTATAATCAACGGGCAAAATTTGAAAAATAAATGGAAGGTTTTGAGTAGCAATATCGAACAAGTGGAAAATATCAACTTTGGTTATAATCAATTGTAAGTGAACACTACGATTGTGTTCCCTCTAGATTCTCAACTTTGTAGGCTTATCATGCTTTTATTGAACCAACCTGATACCTTGCATACTGAATTGATAAGTTATGTACCATCAACAGTCTTTTAGACGAGCTGATAAATTTCACCCTTTACTTCTTGAGTCTCAGGATGTTGTCTTACTAACCTTTATCTTGATTCCAATTAACTTTTACCTTTTGAGCTTTGATTTATTAGATGAAAGTTAACCATCTTACTTAGATATTACCTAGTAGCGTGGATCACCAATTGAACTTCAAATTACCGTTGTCATTATATTTTCCTAGTCACTAGTCCTCTTGTGGAGTAAGTAGAAATAATCTAGGTGGAATTCTAACGTTTGCAACTGCTAATACAACTATTAAAGTGAAGATAATACAATTCATGCATGGCCATCAGTTCCGCACAACAATAGCACTTCCCCTACTTCATCAATCCGCTAGGGTTTTCACAACTGTAGCTAAGGGTTTTTAGCTATTCGTCCTTGTGAAGTAATCAACAACATTCATGATTGAAAGCATAAGATGAAATTACAAAAATCACAAGTAAAAACCCAAAAATTTAAATGAATTAATCAACTAAAATCAAATAAGAGAATTCCAAGACAAAAATCGAATATCAGAATCAAAATATATTCTGTAAGTATCAAGAGTGTATAACTCCTGTTAAAAAACATATAAGGGGTATTTATAGTACATGAGGAAATCATAAAATCAAAGCTTGGATAAAAAAGGACAAAAAAAGGTCGGTGGCCATATGTGTTGTCCACATGTGGCCTGGCCTTGGGCGCATGTGCCACATGTGGCCTGAGGCTAGGCGCATGTAGACACCTACATATGCAGGAAAAATTTCCTGTAGCTTTTTCTCTTGGACCTTTGTAATCCTGGCCCTTACCTTACTGTAAGACCCCGCAAAGTTCCCTCGTAGTCTGAGCCTAAGGGCATGTCATGTGAAGTGTAATTTCAGCCCTAAAAGATTGATAAGTGACTCTCCAAGTGATTGGTGTTTCAACCATATAGAATTTTCTAAAAATTTGAATTTTTCGAACATAGAGAATTGAATTAGCTTTCTAACGATACCATTTTCATCTAAATTTGGCATCGGGGTAAGAAGTTATGGCCATTTTACTGAGAGTTGTTTGAACCGCCTAGGTACGATGGACGATCCAATGGACTGTCGATTCTGAAATGGACCATCGGGACCAAGGTAAAAACTGCCTTTCCTAGCCCAAGTGCGGCATCCAGGACGATGAACCATCAAGGCTGTGATGGACCGTCGCTGAGACCGTCGCCACTAAGGCAGTGTGGTATTATTCTAGACATCGTGTGATAGATGATTCGATAGACCATAGTACATACAAAATAACGTCGATCCGATGGTCCCATTGAGGCAGTATGTCCCTTTTTTTGGTCATTGTGCGACGGACGAACCGACGGATAGTCGAACTTACGACGGACCATCAAGCTTGCAAAGAACCATCGCTCCGACCATCGTAGACCCTATTCAGTATTTTTAGCTCATTTTTGAAAGGGCATTTTGGTTATTTTTACTCTTTTATACCCTGATATATTCCAAATGAAGCAAATGGCTTCATTCATCATCCAAAATACAAGAGAGCTAGGGTTTCTCCATCAAGAGCAAATCTAAAACCCTTCTCCAAGAAATCCAAGAACTCACCATAGATTCTATAAATTAAGTTGAGATTTGTGTTCCCCAAGTTCAAAGGTTGCAACAACTCTCTCTCAAGAGTAAGAAGAAGAGTTTAGAGAAAGCTCGTTCATCAAATTTCAAAATCTAAGGTATGTGGGGTTTTGAAAAAGGTTAATCCTTTCACCCTTGTTCCCAAAGGCTTATTTAAACTACAATTCCTCTACAATTTAGGAAATTTTACATGAAATTGAATTGGGGTTTTTCACCCATTGTTATTGGTTGCAAGCTTTTGATATTTCCCATGAATTTAGAGTCTAATGGCATGATTTTTTTACATGTTTTCTTGAGAAATTGTAGTTGGGTCTATACCCCAAGATTTTAATCCTTGAGAAGTTAATAGGTGAAATGTTTGAAATATTAAAGTATATAAGTATGTTGAGATTTTGAGACCAATTGCTGAAATTTCCAGATTTCTACATGGGTTATGAATCTATATGCTATTGATTATGCTTTTGATGAGTTTTAACTTGAGATTGAATTATGGGTTAGTAAAACTTACTTAAGCTTGCAATTTTATGAACTATTGTGCGATAAGCACCCATGATTTGAGTATTTTGAGATTATAGATCAATGTTTTGACCTAATGGTCATTGAGCTTTGAAATCCACTTTCCTACATGAGAGTACAGATTTAATTATTGGGTTCGTGGTGAATCATGAGATTATTTCTAAAAGTGAATTTTTATGAGATGAGCGCAGATAATCTAAAGGGAGTAGTATTTAGCATCGAGTGGGTAAGTTACTACGGTTTCTTACCCCAAAACTATGTGCCACCGTAGGTTGGGCCTAAGGCCGATTTTATAATTATTATCGGACCTAAGACAGAGTTGATATTGGGCCCAATCCTGAGTTTGTTTAGTGATCACTGGACCTAGATTATACTCCCTAGCAAGAGTATGACGCCTCTCCCCAATATGAGGTCTCTTTCTTAGGAAGATAAAACATTGGACTCCATGTAGCTCGCATGGTTTATGTCGGTTAAGAGAACCTCTCTTGACATTTAAACTTTGAGATCAGTTACTTCCTTGAAAGTTATATGATTCCATATTCCAAGTATTTGAGTTCAAAAGAGTTATGAGTTCTTAAGCATTAAAGAAATTTAACTCTCCATGAGGCATATGAATGAGTTAAAAGTATTGTTTAAAGTCTCCTTTATCCTATGGGTAATAAGAATAAGAGAAGACTACCAATTTCAAAGTTAAACTATGATGACTCACGAGATTTGTGTTACATGTTCCATTCTACATGATTCATGTGCTTTACATTTTATACTTATTCAAGCCATGTGAGTCATTACTTATTGCATGCATGATTTGATTAAAGAGTATTGATGTTGTTTTATATAAATGAATGCACCCCCACATACTCAGTACATTCCCAAGTGCTGATCCACATATACTTTTATGTGCTATATTGTCTTATAATGTAGGTTCAGGTACTCAGTCCCAACCTCGTCAGTGACTTTCGAGTACCTTTGTATATATCCCTATAGTGGTGAGCCCTCATGGTTTGAGGACCTATCGTCAGATATTTAAGCATTTGAGAGACTATGTTATTACCTTTGGTTCATTTTGAGTTTGTTAGGGTCGTATCCCAATGGCTTTCTAGTTCATGGATTAGTAGAGGCTTTGTCATACTAGTTATCAGATTGTGGTTGTGTTAAGGTTTCTAGTATTGTGGTCGTTTGGACCAAGAATTTTCTCTGTATATCCTTTCATACGATATGACTATGCTAGTGTTTGAATTATTTCATCTTGAAATGAGTGTTATTAGTAGAAATTGGCCCAAAGGGTTAGCTTGGGGCTACTTGTAGCCTTAAACACCATGTGACATCCCAGGAGGTGATTTTGGGTCGTTACAAACTTGGTATCAGAGCCTAAGGTTTTTAAGGAATCCTAGGGATTCTGACAAGCTGCGTTGAGTAGAGTCTTGATCATCGATGTGTAGCGTGCCACATCTATGAGCAAGAGGCTATAAGATATTTAAGAAAAAATTGTTTCTTCTTTCAAAATCTATCATGCCTACAGTTGTCCTTCTCATCTAATAATTCGTCCTCTTCTATTTCAGAAAATGGATCTCTGAAGAGCGAATGCCCATAGGGACAATGATGAGCAATCCCCACCTGTTGATCCTTTGAATGAGACTGTGTCTCATGCCAAGTTTTGGGCGGCCTTTCAGGCGTTAGCCCAAGCAGTCACCACTAATGTTCAGGCCAATAACTAGGCTGCAGCTACTAATCAGCAGGGTGGTGATGTAGCCACGGCTAGGATCTGTGATTTCATGTGGATGAATCTTCTAGAGTTTTATAGGTCTAAGGAAAATAAGGACCCACAGTTTTACCTTGAGGAGGTGAGAAAGATCATGCAGGTGATATATGTTTTTGAGGAAGAAAATGTTGAGTTGGTGTTTTACAGGTTGAAGGACATAGCTTATGACTGGGTTGTATCATAGAGGAAAGGTAGAGGTAAAGATGTTGCTCCTATGACTTGGCAGGCATTCCAAGATGCATTCTTGGACAAGTTCTTTCCGCTTGAGATGAGAGAAGCAAAGAATAAGGA
Organism: Capsicum baccatum var. pendulum; assembly: GCA_030864225.1. Classification (NCBI taxonomy): domain Eukaryota; kingdom Viridiplantae; phylum Streptophyta; class Magnoliopsida; order Solanales; family Solanaceae; genus Capsicum; species Capsicum baccatum. The sequence continues at coordinate 178,611,208 of CM061550.1, forward strand.
GATTATGAACTTGAGGCAGGGCTCAGTAACTGTTAAGGAGTACTACATAAAATTTAACCAGTTGGACAAAGTATGCTCCTAATTTGATTTTTGACACTCGAGCAAGTATGAGCAAGTTTGTGACAGGTGTTTCTGGGTTGGTACTGAAGGAGTATAGGACTGCGATGCTGTATAGGGATATGGATCTATCTAGGTTGATGATGCATGCACAGTAGATAGAGGTAGATAAGATTAGATAGAGAGATAGAGTGAAGGGTAACAAGAGGGCTAGATCTGAGCAACATGAGTTTAGCTAGCCTAGGTTCTATGGAGGGAACTACCCTTAGTTTCAGAGGCATCCGTCTATGCCAGTGACCTCATCAGCTAGTGATCCCACGCTTAGAAGCAGGAAAAAGCAAGGGGGCAGATATTTTATGTCTGGGTCGCAGAACAGTGTTGGTAATAGGCCCCGTTATCCTCCTTGTGATAAGTGTGGTAGGGATCATCCCGATAAGTGTTTCATATATTTGAGGGGTTGTTTTGGTTATGGTAAGCAAGGCCACATACTTAGAGATTATCCTCATTCTAGACAGGGGAATAGAGATGTCCGACCTCAAGCACAGGCTACTATTGCACTAACTCCAGTACCTCATCCCACCCCAGCTTAGTGTGCTTCATTCAGCACTGCTGGCGGCCAGCACTAGAATAGATTCTATGCCTTACCATCTCGTTAGGAGCAGGAGGCCTCTTCCAATGTTTTTATCGGTATGCTCTATGTCTTTTGCCTTGATGTCTATGTGTTGTTGAACCCCGGGTCAAGTCTCTCTTATGTGACCCTATTTGTAGCTATGAATTTCAAAATGAGTCCCAAAAAGGTTCCTGAGCCTTTCCTAGTTTCTACACCCATCGGGGAGTTAGTTGTTGCTAAATAAGTGTATAGAGATTGTCCTGTTACTGTTCTTCATAGAGTCATACTTTCTAATTTGATAAAGTTAGACATGGTGGATTTTGACCTTATTCTGGGTATGGATTGGCTTTATTTTTGTTATATATCTATAGATTGTTGTACCCTTGTGGTCAAGTTTCAGTTTCCTGATGAACCAACTTTTAAGTGATCTGGGAGTTTGGTATCTCCCAAGAGTCATTCTATCTCTTATCTCAAAGCCAAAAATCTAATATCTAAGGGTTGCATGTATCACCTAGTTAGAGTCAAAGATACTAAGTTTGAGGATCCGACTATTCAGTTAGTAGAAATTGTTAATGAGTTTCCAGATGTTTTTTCGAAAGATCTCCCAGGGGTACCTCCCGATAGAGAGAATGAATTAGGGATTGACCTTCTTCCCGACACTCATCCTATTTGTAGTACGCTATATCGTATGGCACCTTCAGAGCTTAAGGAGTTGAGAAAGCAACTCAAAGATCTCTTAGACAAAGGTTTCATTAGGCCTAGTATTTCTCCTTGGGGCGCACCTATCTTATTCTTGCAAAAGAAAGACGGTTCTTTGGAAATATGCATTGACTACCATCAGCTTAACAAGGTCACTATCAAAAACAAGTATCCTCTTCTGAGAATTGATGACCTGTTTGATCAGTTGCAAGGTGCAAGTTATTTCTCCAAGATAGACCTTAGATTTCGCTATCATCCACTTAAAGTGAGGGAATGTAATATTTCAAAGACAGTCTTTCGAACTCGCTATGGTCACTTTGAGTTTCTAGTCATGTCTATTGGGCTAACCAATGCCCCAACATCTTTTATGGACCTCATGAATCGAGTGTTCAAGCAATATCTTGATATATTTGTTATTGTGTTCATAGATGACATCCTTGTCTACTCTCGCGATGAGCATAATCTGCAGATTATCTTAGAATTGTCTTGTAAACCCTCAGAGATCACCAGTTGTTTACCAAATTTAGTAAGTACAAATTTTAGCTAAGGTCTGTAGCCTTTCTAGGTCATATTATTTTAGTTGAGGGTATTAGAGTTGATCCCCAAAAGACAGAAGCAGTAAGAAATTAGCCTAGACCTATCTCTTCGTCTGATATTAGAAGTTTCTTGGGTCTAGCGAGCTACTACCATCGTTTTGTTAAGGGTTTCCCTTCTATTGTGCCTCCCATGACTCGGTTGACCCAAAAGAAAGTTAAGTTTCAGTGGTCAGATTTCTGTGAGAAGAGTTTTCAGGAGTTGAAGACTCGACTTACTTCTGCCCATGTGTTGACTTTGCCTGATGGTACAGATGGTTTTGTGGTGTATTATGATGCCTCTAGAGTTGGTTTGGGCTGTGTGTTGATGCAAAAAGGTAAGGTCATAGCTTATGCCTCTAGGCAGTTGAAACCACATGAGAAGAATTACCCAACCCATGATCTTGAGTTAGCTCTTGTAGTCTTTGCTTTTAAAATCGAGAGACATTATCTAAGTATGTGTTTACTCAGAGGGAGTTGAATCTTAGGCATAGAAGGTGGTTGGAGTTGTTGAAAGACTATGATATGAGTGTGCTGTATCACCCGGGCAAGGCCAATATAATGGCAAATGCCCTTAGCAGATTGTCTATGGGTAGTGTTGCTCATGTAGAGAAAGGTAAGAAAGATTTAGCTCGTGATGTGCATTGCCTAGCTAGATTGGGTGTTAGGTTTCTTGATTCAACTAAAGGAAGTACTTTGGTGCAAAGTAGATCCGAATCCTCTTTAGTTTTGGAAGTGAAGGAGAAGCAAGATAGGGATCCTAGTTTGGTCAGACTGAAATAGACAGTTAAGGACCAAAAGGTAGAGGTTTTCTCCCAAGGGGGAGATGGTGTGTTGAGAGTGCAGGGTAGACTGTATCTTCCATGTGTTGATGATCTGAGACAGAGGATTATGGCTGAAGCGCATGGCGCAGGGTATTCTATTTATCCCGATAATACTAAGATGTACCGCAACTTGCGAGAAATCTATTGGTGGAATAGTATAAATAAGGTTATAGCTAAGTTTGTAGCAAAGTGTGCAATATACCAATAGGTTAAGGTAAAACACCAAAGACCTGGTGGTGTGATGCAAGAGTTTGGTATACCTACTTAGAAGTGGGAGGTAGTGAATATGGACTTTGTGACCGGGTTACCTCTTTTGCGTCGTCATCATGATTCTATTTGGGTTGTTGTAGACAGGCTGACTAAGTCCGCGCACTTTTTACCTGTGTACACATCTTATTGAGGATTATGCTAGATTGTATATTCGGGAGTTAGTCAGGCTGGATGGAGTTTCCTCATCCATTATTTCGGATAGGGACACTCAATTTACTTCTTAGTTTTGGAGGGCGTTTCAGCAGGGTCTTGTTACCCAAGTTCTTTTGAGTTCTGCTTTTCATCTGTAGACAAATGGTTAGGCTGAGAGGACCATTCAAACCCTGGAAGACATGTTGAGGGCGTGTACTTTTGATTTCAAAGGAAGTTGGGATGAGCATTTGTAATTGATAGAGTTTACCTATAATAATAGTGACCATGCTAGTATCAGGATGGTACCATTTGAGGCCTTGTATGGTAGGAGATGTAAATCACCCATAGGTTAGTTTAAAGTAGGTGAAGCTGCCATGACTGAGCCTGATGCAGTGTTTGAAGCTATGGAGAAAGTTAAGTTAATTAGAGAGAGGTTGAAGACTATCCAGAGTTGTCAAAAGTCTTATATTGATATGAGTAGAAGAGATCTTGAGTTTGAAGTGGGTGATTTGGTATACTTGAAGATTTCACCCATGAAAGGGGTGAAAAAAGTTGGTTAAAAAGGGGAAGCTTAGTCCCCGTTATGTTGGCCCCTAAAGAGTCTTGAGCTATGTTGGTAAAGTAGCCTATGAAGTTGATTTGCCCGCAGAGTTGTCATCCATTCATCCTATCTTTCATGTCTCCACGCTCAAGAGGCACATTGGTGATTTCGTTGTGGTAGATCCTTCAGAGAGTGCTGATATTCAGAACAGTCTTTCATTCAATGAGATTCCTATTAAAATTCTAGACTTTAAGATCCGTAGACCGAGGAACAAAGAGGTTCCCTTGGTCAAAGTTTTATGGCGGAACCAGTCAGTTGAGGGCGCTACTTGGGAGGCAGAAGCAGCTATGCGAGTCAAGTACCCGCACTTCTTTTTCGTGAGTTCAGATCAGTCTGAAGGTATTATTCTTCCTTAATTCAGCCCTTCTAATCTAAAGTTCAGCTATATATCTATTCTTGCAACTTTCGAGGTATTCAAGAGTTTAGAGAGATTTTGAGCCGTTTAGCAAATTGCATCAGCTATGTGTACTCTGTTTTTCTTGTGTTCCTAGTCTAACTAGTGACATTCGAGGATGAATGTTTCCAAGGGGGAGATATTGTAAGACCCTGCAAAGTTCCCTCGTAGTCTGAGCCTTAGAGCATGTCAAGCGAAGTGTAATTCTAGCCCTAAAAGATTGAGAAGTAACTTCCCAAGTGAATGAATTTTCTTAAAATTTGACTTTTTGTCAGGTAGAGAATTCAATTAGCTTTCCAACGATACCAATTTCGTCCAAATCTGTCATCGGGGTGAGAAGTTATGGCCGTTTTACTAAGAGTTGTCAGAACCACCCAAGTGTGATGGACGACGGTCCGTCGCGACCAAGGCAAAAACTTTCTTTCCTGGCTCAAGTGCAACGACCAAGATTATGGCCGTCAAGGTTGAGATAGACCGTCGCTGAGACAGTCTCCACGAAGGCAGTGTGGTCTCATCCTGCCCATCGTGTAACGGACGATCCGACGGACCATTAAACCTACGATGGACCATTGATCTGACCATCACATCGAGGAATTATGTCCCTTTTTTGGTCATTGTGCGATGGATGATCCGATGAACCGTCGCTCCGACCATCGCAAACCCCGTTCAGTATTTTTAGCTCATTTTTAAAAGGGCTTTTCTATCCTTTCCACTCTTTTATACCCTGATATATTCCAAATGAAGCAAATGGATTTATTCATCATCCAAATCACAAGAGAGCTAGGGTTTCTCACTCAAGAGGAAATCTAAAACCCTTCTCCAAGAAATCCAAGACTCACCATGGATTCTACAAATTAAGTTGAGATTTGAGTTCCCCAAGTTTAAAGGTTGCAAGAACTCTCTCTCAAGAGTAAGAAGAAGAGTTTAGAGCAAGCTCGTTCATCCAATTTCACAATCTAAGGTATGTGGAGTTTTGAACAAGGGTAATCCTTTCACCCTTATTCCCAAAGGCTTATTTAAACTACAATTTCTCTACAATTTATGAGATTTTACATGAAATTGAATTGGGGTTTTTCACCCATTGTTATTAGTTGTAAGCTTTTGATGTTTCCCATTAATTGAGAGTCTAATGGCATGATTTTTTTTACATGTTTTTTTTTTGAGAAATTGCAGTTGGGTCTATACCCCATGATTTTAATCCTTGAGAAGTTAATAGTTGAAATGTTTGAGATATTGAAGTATATAAGTATGTTGAGATTTTGAGATAAATTGCTGAAATTTCTAGATTTCTGCATGGGTTATGAATCTATATGCTATCTATTATGCTTTTGAGGATTTTAACTTGACATTGAATTATGAGTTATTAAACCCTACTTGAGAGTTGCAATTTTATGAACTATTGTGCTATAATCACCCATGATTTGAGTATTTTGAGATTGTTGAGAAATATTTTGACCTAATGGTCATTGAGATTTGAAATCCACTTTCCTACATGAGGGTACAGATTTGATTATTGGATCCGTGGTGAACCATGAGATTATTTCTAAAAGTGGATTTTTATGAGATGAGCACAGATAATCTAAAGGGAGTAGTATTTAGCACCGAGAGGGTAAGTTACTACGGTTTCTTACCCCAAAACTATGCGCCACCGTAGGTCGGGCCTAAGGCCGATTTTATAATTATTAGCGGACCTAAGACAGAGTTGATATTGGGCGCAATCCTAGGTTTGTTTAGCGATCACTGGACCTACATTATACTCCCTGGCAAGAGTATGACGCCTCTCCCCAATGTGAGGTCTCTTCTATAGGAGGACAAAACATTGGACTCCATGTAGCTCGCATGGTTTATGTCGGTTAAGAGAACCTCCCTTGACATTTAAACTTTGAGATCAGTTACTTCCTTTAAAACTAAAGTATTTACCTTTCCAATGAGATATTTTCCTAAAGTAAATGAAATGCCTTCAAGTATTTTTCAAAGTTATATGATTCCGTATTCAAAGTATTTGAGTTCAAAAGAGTTATGAGTTCTTGAGCATTAAAGAAGTTTTAATCTCCATGAGGCTATGAATAAGCTGAAAGTATTGTTTAAAGTCTCCTTTAGCCTATGGGTAATAACAATAAGAGAAGACTACCGATTTCAAATTTAAACTATGATGGCTCACAAGATTTGTGTTACATGCTCCATTCTACATGATTCATGAGCTTTGCATTTTATACTTATTCAAGCCATGTGAGTCAATATTTATTGCATGCTTGATTTGATTAAAGAGTATTGATGTAGTTTTATATAAATGCATGTACCCCCACATATTCAGTACATTCCAAGTATTGATCCGCATATACGTCTATGTGCTACATTGTTTTATAATGTAGGTTCAGGTGCTCAGTCCCAGCCTCGTCAGTCACTTTTGAGTACCTCTGTCTACATCCCTACAGTGGTGAGTCCTCATGGTTCGAGGACCTATCATCAGACATTTCAGCATTTGAGAGACTATGTTATTACCTTCAGTTCATTTTGAGTCATTTGGGGACCTGTCCCAATGGCTCTCTAGTTCATGGATTAGTAGAGGCTTTGTTAGACTAGTTATCAGATTGTGTTTGTATTGAGGTTTCCAGTATTGTGTTCGTTTGGACCGAGCATTTTCTCCATATTCCCTTTCATACGATATGACTATGGTAGTGTTTGAATTATCTCATCTTGAAATGAGTGTTATTAGTAGAAATAGGATGAAAGGGTTAGCTTGGGGCTACTTGTAGCCTTAAGCACCATGTGACGTCCCGGGAGGTGATTTCGGGTCGTTACACTTACTCACATGTGGTCCACATTTTTTTTTCGTCCAAATAAATCCAGATTCTCAAAATTTTTTTAAGTATTGATAGCCAAAATGTGCATTCAAATCCCAAGAGAATGTTGGAACATCAATGCCTCTTTTATGGTCTAATGCAAGTGCATTGCTACACACGAACAACAATAGTTGCACCTAATGAAACAACAATGTAAAAGATTGGAAGTGAGTTCAACCCACTATGAATCCTTCTAAATCCAAGTACTATTATATTTACATTAGCATGCATAAAGTGAATAAACATTTGCAGTAGCAACGTTGAGGTCACTTTCTAACTTAACTATCTGTGTTTTTCACAACTTCACGTATCAAGTTATGATGACATAATGTTGAATCATAAAAGCTTGTAAAAATTGTATTGATAAAGTCACTTATAGCAGCATCTTCGTTAAATCCGAAGTATATAATAATCCTCTTTAGTTTAGTCAATCAAAGACATTTGGAGTTGGACCAGAGTTCACACTAATAATCAAGAAGCCCTCTTAGGAGGTTCCATATTCTTAATAAGAGAAACTATTGTACTAATTGCAAATAATTATACCACAAATCCAAGTAAGATAGCTGCAACCTTTGGAGTCTCCAAACTTGTAAAATTTGGAAAACGTCCAATTGAAGATTGCTCATAACATGACATACCACTGACAACAGGATTTCCAGCGATGACCCAAAGACATAAAACTTCAGAAAATTGGATTGGCTTTTCTTTCGACCTAGCTCTCCTACCACAATGGACACGAAGCCAATTGCAAGGGTAGAAACCAAACTCTATTTATATGTGGTCCACACATTCACATAGGTAAGTGCCAAAAGTTATTTTTTCAGCTCTTTTACTCTAGGGATCATCATGTCCAATACTTACCTTAGTCTTATACAGACCACATGCTACATGTGGTCCATATGTAGACATAGTTAAGTTCCAGGCCTACTAATACTTTCAATCAAGCTTTAAATCTTTAACTTTCACCACATGCTTTGGTCACAAACATATGGAAAGTTTCATGAATACCCAAAATTGATCCAATAAGTAGCCAAAAACATCATTTTTCATTTTTTTCATAAACTTAACATCCAAAACCTAGTTTTCTGCAAAATATACCCAAAATGAATCATATCTAATAAAACAACCTTAGAAACTTATATATTTTTCTCGTTTTAAGCATTGAAAGTGCTATATTTCTATAGCACATCAATCCTTATTTTGGATCCCAGATAGCTATCTAGTATTATTGGGGTAAGTTATTAAGTGGAGGTTGATAGCTTTATGTCTTTGTTGTTTGTTCCCTTCTTCCCATCCATAATTATCCTTTTGTCCAAAATACAAATTAGGTGAGTTCTAACATTGTGCACCGTCAAAAAGCATTTAGACCCAAGAAAATAGTCAATACAAATGAACATAGATTGAAGATTACTCCAGACTATGAATCCTACTTTGTTAATCTATTACGGTTTCCAAAACCTTAGGTGTAGTGTTTTGCTATTCATAATTGCAAGAATACAAGAAGAAATCCGAGATGAAAGCATAATTATGAACTTACAATTAGAATATGAAAACTCCAAGATCTTAATTTGAATTAAAACCCTAAAATTAGTGATTGTGAAATTCCAAAGCCAAAAGTATGTCGTAGAACCTCAGAATAATGTAATAGAATGTGAAAACTGATACAATAAAATAAATAGGAGTATTTATATAAAAACAAAAACTATTATAAGAAAAATAGGAAATTTGATATAGTCAAATCAAACGGGTGAAAGATAAGATCATGGTTAGATACCACGATCATTCTTTGGTTCTCGTGATCTGCTGATAGACTTGGTCATCTTTAGGTCTTCCCTAGTAAGATCCTCATTACGCCTCTATAGCTTCAAGGTACAATCGTTCTTTGCTCTTATCCTATCTTCCTACACTTCAAACTTCTGAAAGCTATGAATTTGGACTTTATTCCCACGCCTCCTTGGTATGATTGTTACTTCACTGTACAGCCGTGGGAAGTTATCATCTAATACCCTTTGACTAAACACCTACAACCACTATTTCCAACACCCTTTTCATAATTAGATTGTATGATCGTATGATTAATGTATGATTGTGAGAAATTTTTGTCTAACCATCTCGTGAGAATTATCATCTACTTCTTCGTATGATGTCTGAGTACGACTGTGGTTAGGTTTCAAGGTCGTGACATGTGCTCATCTGATGCCTTATCTGTCCAAAATCCAGCAGTCCACTCTTTCAAACCTGTTTGACATGCAAATACCCAAAGCCCATTATATCCACTTATAAAACTCTTGTACTTGCAAATATTCACCATTTTAAACATCTCAAGTGTCGTAATTTCATGACACATCACTTGTTAAGTACATGTGCTTTGTACGCACTTGGTTTTTCTTTACTTTTGCACTCCATTCATGTATTGGTTTGTGTAGAATGTACTGGATTATGTTCTTTTAGCATTAATATTATGGAGATCGAGGTAGTTGCTAATGTTTCATAGGTCTTACTCGTCTCTCTCTTTATTTATCTTATGCTTCATCCGTATTTAAGATACTTTAGGTTATTGATATCATTTTGTATTAGAGCTCATACCAGTGACAATCAGGTTTGGAATGTATCTTTGAGATTATAATTTTATCTTTAAGTATTTCAAGGTTATTCTATTATTATTCTTTCGCTTCTTATTTACTTTAGTTATTGAGTTTACGTTGTGATAGACTTACCCGTAAGCAACAGATGCCATCACTACTCTATTTTGGATCATGACATATTACTCCAATAGTACTAATATATCAAGAGTACTATTCTATATTGAACTTAAATTCCACATTTTGATTCAATTTATACAACTAATGAAATATTTTTACGTTTTTGAACATTAATGTTATACAAATATCTAATTAATAAACGGTATAAAGGTCCATCGATATTTTAAGAATATTTTAGTCTATCAACATTTAATGTTCTAATATTCATGCTTTTATAATTATATAGATATAAATAGATAATAAATGATATATTTTAATTATCACAATACCTATATTAATTGATGTGTATATTCTAAATAAATTTTAAAAATAATTTAAAAATAAATAGTTAATGTTAAAAATAAGATAAAGCTTTTATTGTGAAAATTTGTTTTTGGTACAATAGTAGAAAGTTCAAGTGATTGGAGGGAACAATATCTACATCTACTATATATTAAAAGTGTAAAGGTCCTTAGAAAAGTGATATAAACTTTTTGCCCTATACTAAAGTCTCTGATTTAGACCAAAATTATTTTTTTACCAGTTTTTTTTAACCATTATTTATTAAATTAGGAACTTCTAAAAGATATGGGAAGAACATAAAATAAATATATGAGTTCTAAATATATCATAACTAGAATTCTTACAGAATTCGCATAAAACGGTCAGTGACCTACTGCACTTTTGATAGAAATCCTTTTAGGTTTTGAAGTTCAATTTAAAATTTGCCTTAAATTTATTTATATAACGCGTTTGCCGAATGAAGTAGAAAAACATATTCTAGAATTCTTAGTCCATGCATATTTATTAATAGGTTTTAATCTAGTAGTCATTTGTTTATGTCAGAAAATTGTAATGATAATATTTGATTTGCTTTACACTGATTTTGTAGGTATCTTGAGGATGGATGGATGATAATAATATAGAAACAGTTGATGAATAAAATTTTGAAGGTAAATTAATTTTAGAGGTACTTTTTTGTTTAATAGGTGTTATGTACGAAAGAAGAATCTTTTATGATACAGACATCCGATTAAAGATGGAGCTGAAAATTCACTAAAAATAAATAGGATAATGTATAAATGTCAAATAAAAGGTAGACAGTATTTGTTGTCAGAAATAATTTTGATGTCCAAGAGTATTTTAGTTTACTTTATCTTTTTGGATTAAGAACAACAATAATAACAAGTGCAGGTCTTTTTAGATTTTTTAAACATCAAATCCTAATATAACTTTCTTTTTTACTTCATATAAAAAATTCATCAATTTATTGGTGTTTTGTTAGGAAATAAAGAGACCATCGGATGATTTTTATAATTGCTTCTTATGATATTAAGGTTAATTTTCTATATCTTTAGTTTGTTTTGTCATTGTTTATTAGTGTTTTTTTTTTGTGAATGTTGCGTCCAAACGCACATGCGAGTGTACGCGATCGTACAAGTAACATAGGATTCAAAGTCCAGATATCGTACCCATAGGGACTTGTCAATTAACTATTTTACTAAATTATACCAATACTAATTATTTATTCAATGGTAGATTTTAAGCTATGCTTTTAAATTAATAAAATTTAAAAAAAAAAACTAATGAACAATTACCAAGATGAAGAACAAATTTTATGCAATCAATAAATTAATCGATCTAGGGTTATAAAATCGCTAACAATCATGTTGAGTATCGATTTCATCAACTTATTTGATTTTTCAATTGTTGATTTATGGGGTATATTATATGATCATGGTCTTCCGAGCCTCTAATTGTCTATTCGAATTGACCTCACAACTACATCATTGAGCATGGATGTGATAATTCATTCCAAATGCATTTATATTTCTTTCTATTTTGTAACCAAGTAAGGCGATCTAGGTATATTCCTATCCTAGCCACAAATCAATCTTTGTTTTACTAAAGTAAAGATCTTTTTCCCCATATTCTTCATTCTATCTCACCGACTCTCCTTCTAAATTCACAATAAGAATATAAATTTATTTTAGCGGTAGCTAAGAATTAAAATAGTAAGCACAAGAATATGAGAACAGTTATAATGGTAATCAAATAAATTGACAATCAAACTATCAACTACCATAATCCTTGAATGATAAGTTTAACTCCACATAGATATAGAAGAATTATAATAAATCATCCAAAGAAATAACATTAAAATAAATAATAAAGAAGAAGAAAAGATGAAATCAAAATTCTTCAGCCTTCACAACGGTTTTTAGCTCTCTCTAGGTCAAAACTTGTATAAGCAGTAATTTTAAGAAATATTTATAGGTGTAGAAAACAATCTTAAATAAAATAATTGAGTCCAAAATGGACTAGAAAAAATTAAATTCGGAGCACAGCTCCTTCATAACATGGCAAGAATGCGGAGCACAGGCTTCGTGTCACGCCAATATAGAGAACAATTACTAAAATGGCATGCGACATCAATTGAACTAAGGTCACGCTTTAGTATTATAATAATTTTCTTTCATTAAATTACGTGCTTGATTTCCTTCTATAATATTTCATCTTTAATTTGTTTTAACTCCATATTTTTTCATCTTCACACCATTTAATTCTATATATCTAGGCTCAATTCATAAAATCAGTGCTAAACAAATACTAACTGTGAGGCAAATAATGACTAAAAATATATAATTTTTGCCTAAAATCACCACCCCACACTTAGCATATTGTTCATCTTCGAGCAAGCACTAAAGCTCATATTAATAAATCAAGCTAGGAGCGCCACCACTTGGTTGACATAAACAATTAGGCCATACAAAAAAAAAGAACCAAAAAAAATTAAGGGGTGGGTGAAGTATGGCCTAATAAAGAGTAAAAAGACGAAAATCAACAGAAATAAATCTAGTCTAAAGAATAAACTAAAAAACTTTTTGTGTTTTTAAACTTTTTTAGTTTCTTTTATTTTTGCAATTATAAGTGAGAAACTAAAAAGTTAGACACATCCTATAGCACACTTAAAACATGATATGTCTCCAAAGCAATAAACAATGTAAAATGAGGGTTGAAGATAAATCTGAGGCCCTCTAGAGTCTAGATAAAAGCAAAATATCCATCAAAGGATGCCACACTTTTTTTTCATGCTTTTTACCTCAAATTTAGGGTACATCAGACTTTCCCTCAACGTGTAGATAAAAAATAAATAAAAGCAAAGATGACACTAATAAAAATCAAAAATAAAATCAAACTACTTCTAAACATTGGATTGCCTCCCAAGTGCATCGAATTTAAAGTTGTGGCACGATTCATCAAATTTTCTCAACCTTGAGGATATGAATATTGACCCAACATCATATCCAATTTTTTTATTTCTTTTATATAGTGGTGATAAGAAGATGGTGGATCCAAGTAATGGGCGGTGCATGTAGAACTGATTGGCCTGAATTGAGGTATGTTGTATCTTCTATTGTCGGGTGCAAACATTAGAATATAAGAGTCTTGTTCCTCATCCTTACCCTCATCTACTATTCTGGATGACCACAACCATACCATCATCCAAACATAATATAGAAGTGTTTCAAATAAAGTCCAATAAGTTCCATGTAATGACCTAATCCATTGTTACTAGAAAATGTCTTGATATTAGTACAAGGTACAGAGATTATCAAAATTACATTTGCAAACTTGCATAGGAAAATGAAAGAAAATTTTTTGAAAATTAAAAATATTATGATCGGGTGGAATTCATCCCACTATAGTGGCATTTATTCTGCTATAGCGGTGCCGCTAAAACAACACGCATACCATTATACTGACATGAAATGACCAGTAACACTCTTAAATGGGTTTTATTTCTTTACTCCCCTTGAGTGGAAATAAATGGCATGGGAAGGCTCTAAAAAACCTTTGGGTTGCTTCCTATGTCTTAGAACACAAAAGAAGGGGAGAAAGGGGTACGGATGGGTGCTAACACATGAATTTTCAAAGAATAATGCATTAGTGATCTTGGAAAGGCTGGAATTCGCACTTGTTCGTCCTTTATACAGCTACTTGTCATCCAAGTAAGCTATGATTAATTAAGTAGTGTAGACCCAACTGACTTAGAAATCACAAACACAACATAGATGATGGGAGGGTTCATGATTAGGCCTTCAGGTATGGAATTTGGATGGCTAAAATTTGTAAAGTCAGGATAATGTTAGAAAAATATGATTAAATTAATATTAATTTCACATTTATGGTGCGTGGTTATCCTGTAATTTGGGTGGTATGTCATAGTAGGATCTTATTGATGTAGTTAAAAAGGTGAATCACTGGTTATTAGTCTAAATCCCTAAAGAATATAATGTTAATGTGTGGGTGTTGGTGAATTCTAAGAATCTAGGGTGGTAATATAATAAGTAGTGTTGTTTTATCAAAGAACGGTAATTCAGGTAATGTTCTGGGCTCTATATGACAATGTATGTGATGGTTACGTAGTTTAATCCAATTTGTGTTATATGCACATATTAACTGTCTCTTAGTATTACTTGTTAATGCATGTTATTGGTTGTTATCACTGTTCACTGAACTATATGTAAAGCTTGTGAATGTCATAAGTTTTGGTTGTTCTTCTTGTCTTATGTCATTTTCTTATGTTTAATTATTGATTGTGTAGTATTTTGGTATTTCGACATTCTTACTGTTATTGGTAGAATAAGGTTGGCAGGCATTTTTGTCTGGGATTTAGTACATGGGCAAAACTTGTCCCCTATAGGTCATAACTAGTGGGTGGCCATAAAACCTTTAGTGGGTGTATGTTCAAGGTACAGGTGAGTATGACTATTCCATGAGTGAGTCAGAGAAGTATATGTACATATATTGTTGTTTTACTTGATAATGACTAAATTTACTTGACTTGACTTTACTTTATTTGACTGACATATTTGTTGACCTCTTAAACATATTTCTAAGGTTACTAAAAGCGCTTTAAATATTACTAGGTATATTAAGGTTGTATTTATTGGTCAAATAGGGGTTAGTGACTTAAGATTTTATTAACGACTTCATTAATGGGATGAGTTATCCCTATGGATGCTAGGTTGATTTTATTAAGGTCTTTATATGGTTATGATCACTTTAGCTGTGTTGTATCAGCATGATCAATGATAGGCCTTGGCATAAGGTTAGGCTCAATGATTCATAGTAGTGAAATTGTAAGGGTAGGAGTGGTATCTCAGGGTTTGTACGCATAAGGAAGTAACTAAAATAGATGGGGGTTAAGAGTAGGTTATGTTGAAGAATGACAAGGTGTCAATAATGGGAAACCTGGTGGTAAAGCTCGGTGATGTGAAAGTTAATATGCATGGCTTCTTTTAAATATTTATGTTATGTTTGGGTAATCCAATTCGGATCGACCAGTGAAGATTACCAGTGTTTACTGATACTACTTTTGCTATATCGTTTTTGGAATAAGTCTTTTACAGGAATCGGTGTTGGTTTCATGAACATCGGAGATAGTGATCTTCAACAGCTTCTACTCCTCTTATTCATTATGAAAATTATTTATGATTTACTTCTCACTTAGAAGCTCTTGTATTTGCTTAGACTAGGTCCTTGGGTAGTTTATATTTTTCCACACTTATGTATAGTTGTAAAATTTGATGTAATAATAAATTGCTATTTTGTTACTTATTTCAAAATTTCGCTTAATTAATAAAGGGTGGTAAGAGTTTCTCCTAACTAGGTCGATTAGAATAGGTGTCTTTACGATCCGGTAATTTGGGTTGTGACATTCCACTTCCAAAATTACACCATATATAACATGCTCACTTTTACATACCTGTTTCGTCTAACTCAAGCAATAGATGATAGCTAAATGGTTGGAATTTTTACTCTTTGTCCACATACTAGCTAGTATGCACAACTATAGGTTATTGGACATCAGAAATCACAATCTTTATAGTCAATTAGTCATTCACGTAACAGATATCTAGGTTGAAATTCTCTATCTCTTGTGTGGACCATCTTTCCCCTCCCTTTGTTGGGTTGCCATGGTTGTGAGACCATCCCGAAGGAACTCATAATATTTGACGTTCTGCTCTTGTTCCGTTAGCTAATATTCATCTGTTTCCCTACCAACATCACAAATAACAGATTGATCATAATAGGGGTCCAGGGGAAGGGAATAAAAGTTGGGACAACCCTTCCAATGGCCATACTGACAAACATATATATTGCATACATTTTATTCAAAAGATTGAGTAGGTGCATACAACCCTCTTCTTTAAATACAAAATATATTTTTTATCCAATTGGGGTAATTCACAATACGAACAAGGAAATCTAGCAACCAACCAATATTCACCCTAAAATGACATATCAAGAAGAGTGATAAAAAAGAAAAAGAAAACTTTGAACAAAAAAAACTATATACAACTCAGACAAATAAAAGGAAAAACTCTAATCAAGATAAATAATTAACATTGAAATCTCCTACAGCGACACCAAAACTTATTGCATTCAAACGAACATACAAGTGTACACGATCGTACAAGTAATATAGGGTTGAGAGTCCAGATATCATACCCATATGTACCTGTCAATTAATTATTTACTAAATTATACTAATACTCATTAGTTATTCAATCGGAAAATTTCAATATATGTTCTTAAATTAACTAAACTAAAAATAAAAAGAAACTAACTAATGAACAATTAACTAAGATGAAGAGCATATTTATGCAATGAATGAATGAATCTATCTAGGATTATGGATTCGCTAACAATCATATTGAGTATCAATTTCATCCACTTATTTGATTTTTCAGTTGTTGATTTACGGTATAGGTTATATGAACATGATCTTTTGGGCCTCTAATTGTCTATCTAAATTTACCTCATAACTACATTGTTGAGTGAGGATGTGATAATTCAATTCAAATGCACTTATCTTAGCCACAAATCAATTCTTTGTTTTACTATAGTACAGATCTTACTCCTCATATCTATCTCATTAATTCTCCTTCTGAGTTCACAATAATAATATAAATTTATTTTAATGGTAGCTAAGAATTAAAATAGTAAGCACAAAAATATGAGAACACCTATGATGATAATAAAATAAATCAAATCAAGTAGTTACTAAGCAATCATGTTGTCAGCTACCATAATCCTAGAACAAGAAGTTTAACTTCATATAAACATGGAGAAATTACAACACATCATTCAAAAAAATAACATAAAATTAAATAATAAAGGAGAAGAAAAGATGAAATCAAAATTCTCCAGCCTCGCGATGACTTTTAGCTCTCTCTAGGTCAAAATTTTTATAAACACTAATTTTATGAAATATTTTTAACTGTAGAAAAAAAAATCTCAAATTAAATAACTGTGTTTAAAATGGAATAGCAGAAATTAAATCCAGAGCACAGCTTCTTTGTAACATGCCAAGAACGCAGAGCACGATGTGTCATGCCAACATGGTGGACAATCACTGAAATGACATGAGACATCAATTGAACCAAGGTCACTTTGAATATTATAATAACTTTATTTCGTTAAGCTGTCTACTTGATTTTCTTCTATAATCTCCCATCTTTAATTCATTTTTACTCTAAATCTCTTCATATTCACAATATTTAAATTCCACACATCAAAATATAATATTAAGCTCAATTCATATAATCAATGCTCAAAAAAGATAAACAAAATAACTAAATGTGAGGAAAATAATATAATCTTGGCCTCAAATTAGGAATAAAGAGGCCATCAAATGATTTTGAAAATTGTTGTGATTTGATATAAATTTTCTATATCTTTTATTTGGTCTATGTCATGTTGGATAGCTTATTAGGAGATAAATTATACATGTAAAATCTAGATGGAGGCAATAAATAGTCTTTGGATAGGCCATTTAGTGGATCTAATATAATAATTGGCTCTTATAGTATTAGTCATGAATTATGAGAACGCTTTTTTATGGAAGAGTATATTCGTTGTTGCGTAATTTCCTATGCCTCGTGTCTATTGACCCTTAAACCATAAAGTGGTTATTTGGTTCTGTATTATATGTCATATTGCGTACTTGGTGGTACTTCATTGTTGGAAACAAATAACACATGGAATATATATTAAGGAAAACTTATATGGAAAATTGGGACACCAATTATTAACAGGCTAAACATTTAAAGAAGCATCTGAAGAGGTTCAGTGTCCCAAAGCATTGAATAATTGATAATCTTGGTGGAACATTTGTAAGTGAAATATCTTTGTGATAACGACCAAACCACAAAAACAAGAATAAGTATGAAAACAAGAAAAAAATAGATAATGAAGATAGACACAAGAAGGTAGAAGAAATAGGCACTTAAGGATGGTTCAACTCTAAAAACCCCTAATTACAATTACCTAAAAACACCTATCTATTATGGTGACCAAGAGAGAACTGTAACGCCCTCAAAATCACATGTTTCATAGCAAACATTCATCAAAATATCACCAAAACTCTCTCAAGATTAATGCTCGTCAATATCCAAAGATAACTAGTGAATGAAAACCTAGGTTTAACTATTTATAGTCTTGTCTATATATTACATTATTGGCCCAAAAGTGACCCTTGAAAGAAATTATGAAACTAGCCCAAAATGGGGTGGTTTCAAGTTGACAACTCATCAACTAGGTTGTTGACAACTCGACAACTAAGTTTGTCAACACTAGGGAGAATGTAACGTCTCCCATTTTTTAATTTATAGCTTGTCAGTCGTCAACAAGTTAACAGCTCTACAATTATATTGTCAATAGGTTGACACCTTTTCAACCATGTCATCAACTCTTGGTAGAATGTCATTTGCTCCTCCTTCTGTCCCCTACCTATTAATCAAGTTATAAGATCTTTTGGATGGGCTCAAAACATGCTCAAGTACTTCTATTTTCATAACAACCCTTGAAGGACTTGCAACTCCCGTGCTTCGCTTCTAGTAAATGGTCTTGAGACCTTTTGGATTGTATCATACTCTTCTTCTTTACTAGAATTTGACCATAAATTCATGGGATCATCATCCTCAAGCATTTTAAATAGAGAGAGGTCATATTTATTTAAGGTGTTATATACTTGATATTCTGGTGGTAGATCAACCTTGTACGTATTGTCAGTTATCCTTTTAAGC
The DNA here is from genome assembly GCA_030864225.1 of Capsicum baccatum var. pendulum. NCBI lineage: Eukaryota > Viridiplantae > Streptophyta > Magnoliopsida > Solanales > Solanaceae > Capsicum > Capsicum baccatum. Next base: position 178,630,049 of record CM061550.1, read on the forward strand.
ACTTTAAAAGAACCATCCCCTCGAGGAATCAACTTATTCTTTATACGAGTTACGAATCGATCCTTATGGAGGTGAACCCACACCCAACACTTGGTTCAAGTACAAGGCTTTTAACCCTTTGTTCATCCTTTTGGCCACTGCTTGATTTTTCTTCTAAAGACAGCCTTATCCTCTCATGTATCTTCTTCATGGATTTCTCTCTCTTGTTTTCATCTAAACTTAACACAATATCAGTAGACAAAGGGGTGATATCTAAGGAGGTTAAAATGATAAATGTATTCAAATGGATCATACCAAGAGTCATGTGAATAACTCTATTGTAAGCAAATTTAACTAAATTTGATCTTTCCAAGAAGTTATTTTCCCATGAATCACAGTGTGCAACATCGAACCAGGGTCCTATTCAAAACTGCGGTTTGACCATCAATTTGTGGATGACAAAAAGTAAAGAAAAGCAACTTAGTGTCAAGCCTACCCCATAATTATCTCTAAAAGTGACTAAGGAACGTGGAGTCCCTATCAGTCACGACGGTTTGGAGAATCCCATGTAGCTTAACAACATTTTTAATGAACAAGGATGCAATACTGGACGAATCATCATACTAGTTATATGGGATAAAATGAGACATTTTTGGGAACCTATCCACAACAACAAAAATACTATCCCTTCCCTTTTTTGTCCTAGGGAATACTAAAACAAAGTCCATAGATATATTAAGCCAAGGGTGAAGGGGAGTGAGAAGTGGAGTATACTATCCATGAGGAAGAAGTCATAATTTAGCACTTCGACAATCCATACATTAACCACAAACTCGCGCGATGTCTTGATGCATTTTTGACCAATAAAATTATTCCTCAAGGATCCCAAGGGTCTTGTTAATTCCAAAGTCACCCATCATACCCTCATTGTGTTCCTCTCTTGGAAATTATTCCTCTAAGAACTTGAGGGCACACATAATATTTTTCCCATGAACAAAACCCATCAAATTTAGAATAGGGTACAGATGACATATCCTTGACTCATCATTCCCTTTCCCAATCCTCATAATCCTTGAAGATTTGAGCAAATTTAGGGTCTTATGGATATATTGTTTTCAAGTATTCAAAAAAGCACCAATTTAGAAGACAGTGATTGATCAACACGTATTTTATAGAAAATGTATTGGCAACCATATTCTAATGATTAGATGTCACAACCCAAACCAGTATTGGTCGTGATGGTATCTCAAGTCCGTCGAGGACTAGAGACCACCCCCTTTACCAATCCAAACAGAACACAATACATCTAGAAGTGGATAAATTCTGAAATATAACAAGATAAGTTGAGTTCCGAACATAAAATAAGATAGGCAACTCAGAAAAAGAAATTTTAGAATTTTAACAACATCCCAATCCACAATAATCCACAAAGCCTCTAAACAAACCAAAACCATTATAAGTCAGGACATGCCCCCGATGACAGCCAAAAGAGTCTAATAGAAGTAGTCTAAGACATAAATGAAATAAGGCTTTAAAATGATAGCCCTTCTGGAGAATGGAAGCTCACCTCTCAAAGCTGACTGTTGATAACCCAGAAATCCTATCACTATGTAGGAAAAGTAGAAGTATCTCCAATTCCTACATCGCGTGGGGATACAACATCCAAAAATAATTAGCAGGTTGAGTGCTATCATGTAACTCGAGGAAAGGATAAAATAATGCCAAGTCAAAACTACAGTAAAATCCATATGTACACTTTGTGCATACATATATATAATAAATATTGGGGTAGGGAAGAAGGTTTATCATGAAAGTAAAACATTATCTTGGACTGTGTAGCTTTCCCATCATCTAAGCACCCACGGGCTATATGGGTCCAGTGCCCCTTCCTGGTTGGGCCCTAGTGTATGTTAGCCACATGAATCGGAGATATCCAAAGAAGACCAGAGAATTCCTCGACCCCACATCAATTTAGGACACATGAGTATAATATAGTGTAAACTGTGCACACGGTCATCAAGACCCCCACGCCGGCAAATATGGTTTCCAATGTTTTTCCTTCCTGGGACTTATACCTTCATGATGAGATAACAACCCCCTTTAAGCCTAATTAAAATAAGTTTTATGTAACCCGTCCATTTAAACAAGGAATTATTCATTAAGTCACACCATAGGTATTGTCAAACCTTTACACTTGCAAGCTCAAAATTATGCCAGTACAATTCCATTAACTTGGGGGAATGCTTCGACCCGTTTTGTTCATTGAATTAAGTTAGAGGAATGCCTCGACATCCTTTAGTTTATCAAATCAAATTAGGGAAATGCCTCGACCCCTTTTGTTCATTAAATCAAAACATAGCCAAAAAGGCCTTCAAAATCCATGCATATTCTTTAACCATTTATGCAATGCAATAGTTCAGGTGAGTAAGTCAAGCAAAGAACAAATTCCACAACTCAAAGTCGTTTACACAAGTGGGTTGAGGGAAACACAATTTTTCAAAACCATGTCCAAGTTCAAAACATCAATTTGTGGGAATACCTCGACCTCCATTCCAATTCCCACACCCATTCACCCTATTAGTTAAAAAACATTAAATTTAAAGCATGAACAACTCATAAAAACCATGGAAAAACAATTCAAGGATCAACCATTCCAAAACCCTCAACCCATATAAAAACCCCATATTCAAATCCATATAAATGAACCATTTTAAACACATGCCTTTCATAAAATAAGATTTGGGAAAGAGTAACATGGCTGAAATATCACAACTATGGAGAGAAATCACCTTTGAGAGCCAAAATTGACCTACTTCTTGAAAACCCTAAGTGTTGTTGACCTTGGGGATTTGAGAGAGTTTGAGAAGTTATTTTTATTTGCTTTGGAGTGACAATGATACCCTAGAGGGGTTTTAAGTCATGGGTCACCATTGGGGAGGAGGGGATAAGTCCAAAGTTCCCTTAATTAAAAGATAAAAAATGGTTGCCAATGACCACGGGTCACCCTATGACCCGTGAGGACACATTACGACCCATCACCATGAGTCTTAGACAAGACAATAGCTCAAGGACCCTTCACTAGTTACCTTATGAGTCATACATTATGACTCGTGTACAAATAATACGACTCATAAGGACCTAATCATACCTTGAGCAGAAACTTGGGCCATCATATCGGTTTCATTATGAAAGGCACAGTACGACTTGTAGAGAGTCTATATGACTCGTTAGTCACAACTCGTAGCCAAGATAAAAACAAACATAATATTCAATGATCACCCTATGAGTAGGTTCTTACGACCCGTATAGGCATAATACAACTCATAGCATAAGTCGTAGTTAAGGCAGTAAGCTCAAAGATCAAGGATTTTTCAAGGACCAAAAATCAGGGGTGTTACATTCTCCCCCCTTAGGATTATTCGGCCCTGAATGATGAGTTAAGGCATTCATTGGTACAATTTAACACACGACACAATTACACTTTTCTTTAATAAGGATAGACAATAAAGATATTAAGGAATACACATGCCTCAAATAAGATTATCCAAAGAGGGAAACAAGAATGGATATTTGGACTTCATATCTTCTTCAGCTTCCCAAGTAGCTTCTTCAACCTTATGATTCCTCAATAGAACCTTCACTGGAGCCACATCCTTAGTCCTTAAATGATGGACTTGCCTATCCAAATTCTCAATCGGGATGTCTTCATAAGACAAGAAATCTGAAATGCTAACACTCCTTAAAGGAATAATCAAAAAGGGATCACCCACTCACTTTTTCAACATCAAAACATGGCACATCAAATCGATAGAACCCAAACTCGAAAGCAATTCTAACTCATAAGCCACATTGCCAACTCGCCTCAAAATTCAGTATGGGCCAACATAGCAGGGGCTGAGCTTCCCCTTTTTTCCAAACCTCATCACCCCTTTTATGGAAGACACCTTCAAGAACATCCAATCTCTGACATCAAATTCCATCTCCCTATGCTTTATATTTGTATACGACTTTTGGCGACTTTGGGACTTCTAAAGTCTATCTCGAATCACCTTTACCTTTTCCATAGCTTGATGAATTAAGTTAGGACCAAATAATCTAGTCTCCCCAACTTCAAATCACCCAATAAGAGAACGACATATCCTACCATATAAAACCTTAAACGAAGCCATCTAATTACTAGAATTATAGTTGTTATTATACAAATGATCAACCCAACCACCACCAAAGTCAATCACACAATCTCTTAGCTTATCTTCTAAAGTCTGAATGGTCATTTCCGTTTGTCCATCCATCCAAAGTGGTGCTAAGGTTTACCTTAGTTCCCAAACCCTTCTGAAATGACCAACAAAAGTGCAACGAGAACTTTATCCCTTGATCGGATATAATAAAAATAGGCATACCATGCAACTTAACGGTCTCTTAAATAAAAAACGTAGAATAATCCTCCATAGAATAACTAGTCCTCACTAGAAAAAAGCGGACAAACTTAGTCATCCTATCCACGATGACCCAAATCAAACCAGACTAACTTTGAGATAGCGAAAGATAGTAACAAAGTCCATATTAATTACTTCCAACTTCAATATAGGCAACTCAATCTCTTGATGTTGCTACTCCACCAGGCCTCAAGTGATCCACTTTCATATTCTGACAAAGCATACACTTGGCCACAAAATTGGCCACATCTCTCTTTATGTTGCTACTCCAATAAATCTCTTTCAAATCACGGGACATCTTCATTGAACCAGGATGAACAGTATACCTAAACTTACAAGCCTCAACCAAAATCCTTTCCCATTGCCCATCAACATAGGGAACATAGAATCCTCATTGATACCTTAAGATCACCACCAGTCTCAAAAGCCATCACTTTCTGTTGACCTACATAATCTTTGATTCATATCAAAATAGGAACCAAAACCTATTTCTCCTTCACCTTAGCACCAAGAGATAAATTCACCACCTCTTGAGTAATCACATCACCATTTCTAGAATCTAATAGACGAACTCCAAGATAAGCCAGATGCTAAATATCTTTCACTAATCCTTATTTCTCCCTATTAGCATAAGATAAGTTTTCTATGGACATAATACTACGAGCAACAGAAATGACATTAGCTTTACCTGAGTGATAATAAAGACTCATATCATAGTCCTTGAGCAACTTAAGAATCTTCTTTACCTGAGATTCAAATCCTTCAAGGTAAACACATACTATAACTCTTATAGTCTAAGAAGATATTAACATGAACCCCATACACGTAATGGCTCCAAATCTTCAAAGAAAAATCATAGCCATCAACTCCAAATTATGAGTCAAATAGTTCTTCTTATACACCTTCAACTGCCTCAAAGCACATGCCACAACTTTGCCCCGCTGCATCAATACACAACTCAGTCCCATATGAGATGCATCACAATAAATAATAAAATCATCAATACCCTCAGGCAGGGTCAAAATAGGAGCAAAATTTAACTTATCCTTCAACTTCTAAAAGCTACCCTCGCAAGTATCCGACCATAGAAACTTTACCTTTTTCTGATTCAATCTCGTCAATGGAGAAACAATCAAAGAGAAACTCTTTATAAACCTCCTATAATATCTTGCCAAACCCAAGTAGCCCTAAATATCAATTGGAGTCATGGGTCTAGGCCACTTCTTAACCACCACAACTTTCTGTGGATCAACCATGATCCTCTCATTATAAATAACATGACCCAAAAAAGTAACAATATTCTACCAGAACTCACACTTTGAAAACTTAGCATACAAATGCTAATCCTTAAGGGTTTGCAATAGTATACAAAGGTGATTGGGATGATCCTTCTCACTTTTTGAATATACCAACATGTCATCAATAAACACAATAATGAATATGTCCAGAATCTAAAGGAATACACAGTTTATAAGATCTATGAATGTCGCCGGGGCATTAGTCAAACCAAAGAACATCACCAAAAAACTCAAAATGACCATATCGAGTATGAAAAATAGTCTTATGATATCTACCTCCCTAATCTTTAACTGGTGGTAATCCAACCGAAGATTAATATTAGAAAAGTACTTAGCACTCTAAAGCTGGTCAAAAAGATCATCTATTCTGGTAAGAAGATACTTATTCTTTATTGTCATGTTATTCAACTAGCGGTAATCTATACACATCCAAAGGGACCTATTCTTCTTAGGCACGAAGAGCACAGGAGCACCCCATAGGGAAACACTAGGGCAAATAAAATCCTATCAAGAAGATCTTTCAATTGCTCGTTGAGTTTGTAACGCCCTGAAAATACACCCTGGACGTCACACGGTTCTCAAGACTACAATTAGTCTAAATCTAACCCTCTTAGACTTCTAATAACTTTGAAACTTATAATAAGGATAAAATTGACTTACAAAATATTAAGATACTGAATTAATGTCTTAACCAAAACTAAATTAATATCTTATTGAGAATCTTAAACTTGGAAATCTTAGAAGCAAAAACTTTAAATCTAAATAGAAAATGATCAGACAAGCCTCTACTTCTAACTAGAGAGCCACTGGGACAAGCCCCAGCTGACCCAAACTTAACTAAAATCAAATGAAAGTACTTCATTAATAATAATGTCAGATAAAATGGGTCCTCGAACTATAAGGAATCACCAAGCACTAGGATGTAGGAGAAAATGCCCATAATCAATCACGCTACTGAAACTAAGCACGAAAACCTACATTATTAGACAATGCAACACATAGACATATATGTGGATCAGTACTTCTGGAATGTACTGTGCATGTGAGGCTGAATGCATAAGTAAATCAATAACTCAATGTGCACTTAGATATTCAAATAATGCATGCTAAGTGTAAATGACTCACCTTAGGCTTGAACTAAACAAAAGATGTAAAATTATAAACATTAGTAATGAAGCAAAATGATCAACTTTGTGAGCCATAACACTTGGTTATAAAAGATTTACTCTTATTCTTTCTTAGGGAGGTTCTTCTAACCGACATAAACCATGTGAGCTATCATAGAGTCCAGTGTCTTACCCGCATTGGGGAGAGCTATCCTACCCTTACCATCGAAATAGGATCTTTACTTAAGTGATACTATCTTTAACTTCATCCATATTAGGATTAAGCTTAACCTATGTTGGATCATAATTTTGGGGCATGCAACCTTGGAATCATACCCAACTAGGTGCTAAATACTACTCCCTTACTACTTATATGCTCATACTTTAGGAAATTCACCTTAAAATAGCATAAGGGTTTATAATGAAAACCAATTATGCATCTCTTTGCTTTAAATTATAATCAAGATAAACAAATGTGGATTCCATAACTTAGCTTAGGATCAAAAGTTCAATTGTTTCTTTAAATCTTGATATAAACTTATCAAAGAGAACTTAAGAGCATGAGCTTCTTGAAATCTCAAAACGTAAACTTAGGGCTTGAAATTCATGCTTAAAAATCATGATGATTCATAACAACACTTCATGCTCAATAACAATCTTGAAATACTTCAACAATATCAAATCAAGATAGTGCAATCTTATTCATAAAAGAAGTCTTATAAGTTTAAACATAAACATAACCACTTCTTGATAAACTTAAAGCTTTAGATCTCATGATAGTCACATGCTTTAATAATATAGAAACTTGGGTTTGAACCCTAATTCAAAACAAGTAACTTGAATCTTAAAATTATGTAATTTGGTCACAAGAGTGAAAGGATACCCTTGTTCATAACCCTACATACATTAATAGCCTTGATTTGATGGATAAACCTAGACATTGAAAGCCTTGGAGATGATATTGGAAGATTTTCGTTAAATTCTTGGATTTGGAAACTTAGATTCTTGCTTATATTGAAGAGAAAGTAACTTGAATTTGAAGTTTTTAGGATTAGGTTAGGGTTTAGTTGAGAGAAAGTAGAAGGAGAATGGCATATAATATTGTAACCGACATTTAGTCTTATGTTTTTATGAATTGAGCCAGTGGGAAATGACCTAACTGCCCCCCAGAAGATTAAACTCATAACTGGAAAGATGTTTGGATGCCTAGCGCGACATAATGACATGCTCATCGCTATATAGGGTGCGACGTGATGCAATCGCAATGAGCTTTTGGAATCAAAATCCAAACACGATGCAATCCTTGTTCGAAAATTCTAAACTTCCCCGAGATATTCTTCTTATACCCTGAGCATGAATTAACTCAAAAACCATCGTCTTGGAGTCTAGAAGGTTTACTTAAAAATCCTCGAAGTTAAGAGGTCAAAAATAAGACTAAGTATTCAACACTTTGTTAAATTTCTAGGATTTAATCTCTTATACAAGCACGAGGAGCTGAACTAAGCTAAGCTTAATATGGGGTATTACAATATCTCCCTCTTGGGAATATTCATCCTCAAATGAGATTGATTAAGCTAAGAATATTGAGGGACTAAAATTATGTACCGAACTTGCATAACTGAAAACATGCTTACATGACTGATCTTGACTCGTGAATGCATGAAATGACGTGAAGATGATTATATAAAGCTGGAACTGAGAATGGAAAAGAGATAATCTGAGAAAAACTATTACATTAGGCTAAATTTGACCTTGCGAAGAAAAGGTGAGAGAACTTGGTTCGCATATCTACTTCTTCTTCCCAAGTGGCTCGCTCAACGGACTGATTCCGCCAAAGAACTTTAACCAAGGGAACTTCTTTGTTCCTTAGTCTTTGAATCTGACAATCAAGGATCTCAACTGGAATTTCTTCGTAGGAAAGGCTATCCTGAACATCCGTACTTTCTAAAGGAACTAAAATAGTTGGATCACTAATACACTTCTTTAATAAGGAGACATAAAACACTGGATGCACTGATGCCAAATCTGTAAGCAACTCAAGCTCATACGCTACCTTCCCAAAGTGACTCAAGAATCTGTAAGGTCCAACATAGCAGGGAATAATCTTCCCTTTCTTGCAAAATCTCTTCACTCCCTTCATAGGAGAGATTTTCAAATAAACCAAGTCACCAACCTAAAACTCTAGATCTCTCCTCCTTATATCTGTGTCGGATTTTTGATGACTCTGGCCTATTTTTAACCTCTCTCGAATTAACTAAAATATCTCCATAGCTTTAAATACCATAATTGGCCCTACCAATGTAGTCTCACCCACCTTAAAATAACAAATGGGAGATCTAAATCTCCTCCCATAGAGTGCCTCAAACGGAGCCATATGGATACTAGAGTGATAACTGTTATTGTAGGCAAACTCGATCAATGGCAAGTGATCATCCCAATTACCCTTGAAGTCAATAACACATGCTCTTAATATGTCCTCTAGGGTCTGAATACTCCTCTCTGCCTGACCATCTATCAGAGGATAAAAATTTATACTAAGATAAACTTGGGTACGAAAACCCTTTTGAAAGGATTTCCAAAAGTGAGAGGTAAACTGAGTACCTCTATTGGAAATGATAGAAAATGGGACTCCATGCAATCTGACTAATTCCCTAATATAGATTTTGGCATAATCATCGACTGAATAGGAAGTATGAACTGGCAAGAATGAGTTGATTTGGTCATATTATCTACAATCACCCAAATTGAATCATGCTGACAATGCAAACGGGGTAACCCTTTCACAAAGTCTATGTTCACCTCTTCCTACTTCTAAGTGGGAATGCTGAACTCCTGCATATTACCACTAGCACTTTGGTGTTCAACTTTAAGCTATTGATAATTGGCACACTTAGCTACAAACTTGGCAATATACCTTATCATGCCACTCCACCAATAGATTTTTCGCAAATCACGGTACATCTTTGTGGCTCCAGGGTAGATAGAGTAGCGTTCACCATATGCTTTCACCAAAATCCACTACCTCAAACCATCAACACACGGCACACACAATCTACCTTAGTATCGCAACACACCATATCCCCCTTGGAAGAAAACCTCTACTTTCTAATTTCTAACTAACTTCTTCAACTTAACCAAACTGGAATCCCTATCCTACTTCTCCTTCACTTCAGAAACCAAATATGATTCTGAACTACTCTGAACCCAAACACTACTGTCAGCTAAATCAACCAACCGAATACCTAATTTCAAACTGATAAACTTCCTGAACTAACTTTTTTCATTCTCAAAATGAGCAACACTACTAATAGATAGTCTACTAAGGGTGTCTTCTACTATATTGGCCTTGCCCAAATAATACAAAACACTCATGTAATAATCTTTCAACAACTCTAACCACCTTCTCTAACAAAGATTTAAATATTTCTACGAGAACACATACTACAAACTTTTGTGATCTATGAACACATCAACATGCACACCGTAAAGATAATGCCTCCAAATTTTCAAGTCAAAAACAACAACAGCTAACTCAAGATCATGGGTAGGATAATTCTTGTTATGAGGTTTAAGATGTCTAGAGGCATAGGCTATGACCTTACCTCTTTGTATCAAAGCACAACCCAAACCAACCCTGGAAGCATCATAGTAAACAATAAATCCATCTGAACCATCTGGTAGCATCAAAACTGGGGCCGAAGTGAGTTGAGTCTTCAACTCCTGAAAACTCTTCTCACAAGAATCTGACCACTGAAACTTGACATTCTTCTGATTCAATCTATACATGGGGTATGCAATAGAAGAAAATCCTTTAACAACCCATCGGTCATAGTCATCCAAACCCAAGACACTCCTAATATTAGATGAAGAGATGGGTCTGGGCCAGTTTCTCAATGCTTTGATCTTTTGAGGATCAACTCTAATGCCATCACCAAAAATAATATGGCTAATAAAATCTACTGATCTTATCCAAAACTCATATTTACTAAATTTAGTGAACAACTGATTATTTTAAGAGTCTATAATACAATTCTGAGATGATCTGCATGATCGTCTTCGCTACGAGAATAGACAAGAATATCATCGATGAAGACTATGATGAACATGTCTAAGTACTGCTTGAACACTCTATTCATCAAATCTATAAAGGTTGTTGGGGCATTCGTTATCCCGAAGGACATGACTATAAATTCAAAGTGACTATAACGGGTTCTGAAGGCTGTCTTTGGAATGTCACATTCCCTTACTCTAAGTTGATGATAGCCAAATTTAAGGTCTATCTTATAGAAATAACTTGCACCTTGAAGCTGATCAAATAAGTCATCAATCCTATGAAGATATATTTGTTCTTGATTGTGACTTTGTTCAAATAGCGGTAGTCAATGCACATTCGGAGAGAGCCATCTTTCTTATGTACAAACACGATAGGATCACCCCATAGAGAGACATTGGGCCTTATGAAACCTTTATCGAGGAGGTCTTTAAGCTGCTCTTTTAACTCTTCAAGCTCAGATGGAGCCATACTATATGGAAGGATAGAGATGGGCTGAGTATCAAGGAGAAGATCAATACTGAATTCTATTTCTCTATCAGGAAGAACCTAATAACGCTCAAACTACAGCTCTCGTAAGAGTGTAAGCGGTCGTTGTCAAATATAGAACCCAACTGGGTTGGGTATCGATCCCACAGGGAATAGCCGGTCAATAAGTAACCAAAGATTATTAGACTTTTTGTGCAAGTCTCGTAAAAAAGGGGGGATTTTAATGTGCAAATAATGTAAACAAAATAGTAAAGTAAAAACAGAAATAGCAAAGTAAACAGAAAGAGTGTTTAGTGAGATGTTTAACCAATGAGAATTAAGAGTTGGGGTTATGTCCACCTTATGAGTTATACGTCTCTATTGTCTATGAGTTATGCGGAATTCAGACATACATGTGTTTATAGAGAATTGTAGTCTATGGTAAATCCAAGCGTCTTTCGACCTAACAAAGACTATTTCGCTTTAACTCTTTCGAGCTTAAAGCGTATCTAATGGTACAAATTCTCCAAGAGGTTAATCCAGTTACGGCACTAACTTTTTAACAGGGGTTGGTGCCCTATTACCTTGACATTATCTCTTTTCTAGACATATAAATTTTCTTTCGAACAAGTTAATGCTATACTGGCGTATTCTATACGTTTGCAACCACAAGAATTTGCATTAAGATGAAGAGAATAATGATATAAGCAGCATACGTGTCGCGAATTCACAAACTCATAGCAATAGATAGTATCTCATATGGCTTCCATAACCCCAACAGAGAAGTTTAGCTACTCATGAGTGCGATGGAAATCACAATAGACATTATCATTATACCACAATAAAGATCTCACGTATAGTATGGTGTGGTATGGCTTTAGGCGTGAATTCCTTTTAGAATAGCTTTTCTCTCGTTGTGGAAATTAAGAATTGAATAGATGAAGAGAATAAGAATTGAAAGTGTTGAAAAGATTAAAATTGTTCGGATAGTAGAGGAATGAATTAGAAGTAGAATGAATAAAGATTTCTAGCAAAATAGGGTATTTATAACACCCATATCCTATTCCTACCAAGCTAATGCATTACTTAACCCAATCCTACTAGGTTACTGCATCATTATCCTAATCCTAATAAGTTACTGCTAGTCCCCAAAGTCTTTAGAATTGTTGTTTTTGCCCGAGACAGATTTTCCATGCATCACTTTTGGTCCTTGGCGTCCAAGCTTTCCCTTCCTTCTTTTGTGAAGCTTCCTTTGGCGTCAAGTTATCCATAAAATGCTGAAATCTGCATCATTTATACCTGAAAACTTGCTAATCATGTTTGTTAGCTCAATTACAGGAAAAAGGACTAAAAGTGCATGAATTATATATTTTGTCCTCAAAACCTAGCTAAAATATGGGTAAAATATAGTACATTAGGCGTGTAAATTCGCCTATCATCAAAACCCCACACTTAAAGCTTTGTTCGTCCTCGAACAAAATATCATGTCCATCTAAACATCTACTTAGGGTTTCACAGTAACAACACAAAATATTCATCAAGACAGGCACGACAATTATTAACAAAGAGTAGTTTTCTGATCATTACTAGAAATAATTTTAACCTCTAATACAGACTCGTGATGATGGTTAGTTCATATTCAAAGGTTAAGGTACAAAGAATCATACACAACTACCCAAAACTCATCAACCATGTGTGTCTCACAATATATTACCCATAATCACTCACAAGTATAGTATATTTATCGAACATGGGTATAGGATTATCCTTGCTCTCACTCTTACAAAGAATTCATATGTTGCAACTGATGACCATAAGCTTGCCCTTAGTGTAATGCTCCACTAAATATCAGAATGCTAAGCTTAGGATCAAATAGGACTTATACAGGTTGTAATGTAGGCTAAGGGACGGGTAGGACTATTTTGGCCAGAAATAGTGACTATGTTCCTAAGCGCTTTAATACATCACATTATGCCATTTATGCTTTCTTTCAAACAACCTTTCTATTTTCTTTTAATCCACCACCCTTTCTCACCTCTTTTGTTTTTCAATTTTGAACAGAATTAACTTTTTATTTTTATTTTCCTTTTTCTTTACCTCTTATGATAGCAATTATTTTTCATAACAAATTCAAGCACCAATACCATCTAAGGCTTCATACTCACCCAATTTCCTCTTATTTTGTCACATGACTTTACACTTTAAAGCACTTAAGAATTTGGATCAAATTATGGTCTTAAAAAAATGGATTAGGCCTACATATGAGGCTGTCAAAGAAAATAGGCTAAAGGCTCAAAAGGGGTTATCTAGGATGATGTCCATGGGTAGATAAAATGAAGGTAAAAAATCATAGGTTGCCAAAGAAATGCCTAAATCATCTCCTAAACTCACACTCTTTATTTCGCTTTACATACATACCAGGCAAGTTCTAGCATCAGCCAGAAACATAGAATATACTATCATCTCACACACACAAGGCACATGGTCGACTTTATTGGAAGTAGTATAGACTCTTGACCCAGCAGATGAAGGAATTAAACCACATAGATATCACACAGTGAGTCACACTTAGAGCCTAAACGTCTCAATAGTAATGATTTTATCACAGACTCTTGTTATAATACCATGCTGCCTATCAGAAAAATTTTATGCAAGGTTTTTTTTAAAAAAAAATTATCTAAAAAAAATAGAAATTTAACTACTAAAAAAAATAAACCTAAATGCAAATGCAGATAAAGAAGGATAGCATGCAAATACCAGCACCCCACACTTAGACGGGACACACTGCCCTCAGTGGAAAATAAATAAAAAGAACCTGGTTAGTCGGACTCCTCCTCTATGTCTGGGGTCATACCCCCTTCGTCGGAATCATCATTGGCATTCGTTGATCATTATCGGTTGGCACATTGTCATCAAGAGGTTCCTAAGAGTACACGCTGACTCCACACATTTGCCTTGTATACTCATTCATTGGGTAGTCATAATCCAACTGTTGGAGCTCTGCAGCAGTTGGAACACGACCTCCGCTCATCTTTGTAAACCGAGTCATGCCATAAAGATAGCGAAAGAAACTCTCATCCCAAGCATGTCTCTCAGCAGTAGTAAGGTTGACGCCATGTGTAGATTCAGCATCTTTAACCCTTGTGAGGTCAACCTTCTTCGGGTTGTGTGGAAGCTTATAATCAGCAGATTCTTCTTCGATGTCCTCCTTCCTCAATATTGCAGTCAACATGTTGCCAAAACTGAAGTGGGACCTCTTGTGTAGCCTAGCTTTCCGCATTGTAGATCGAATAATTGTCCCAACGTTGATAGGGACATTCGTCATCAATGCGTACACCAAGCACACTCTATCTCATGTTATCTTCGTGTACTGCGTCCCTGGAATTAGGCAAGAGTTGACTATGCGCAACTATATCCTTGCTTCCCTATTCAAAGGAGCATATGGAAAGGTGTTGTGCCGACCGGTGTCCTTGTGTCTACTCCATCATGCCATAGATCTTGTTCCACAAAGTGTGTGTCGAATGGCCCTGTATGGAGGTCTATTGTACAGCTCCTTGAGTGGTGATGGATCTACTGAAGGCAAACCTAGAAAGGAGTTGAAGAAATTCGCATTTAGTTGTAAAACTTGGCCTCGAATCTTAACTTCATTCCCTGTGGTTTTCAGTGACCAGTTGGCATAGAATTCTTGTGTTAAATCGATATTGCACTCTCCCATATCTCGGAAGATGAAATCAAGATGTAACGCCATTATCTTGGCCAACATGCACGGTTCTTTCTTTGCTAGGCTTTCTTTGTGTATCAGGTCCACATGAACATATTTTCTCTCTTTATTGTTCCTATACCACTCCTTTACTTCGTCCTCGAGGACCCATTTAATTCCGAACATGCGGCGTGGTACTTGCAACAAGGATGATTCTCCTTTCTCTTTTTGTCCTCTTTTCTTGCCTTTTTGTGAAGTGGTTGCTTTATCTTTGCCTTGTCTTGCTTTGGGTGCCATTGTACCTGAGATTATAACGATAGTCAAGTTAGCATCATCTCGGTGGATACAATCAATAAACATGCAGTAGTGGCACCACCCCACACTTAGTTTGTTGGCATCAACTAATGAAGTGAAAGTTTGGCGATTACTCTGATTTCATCGATATACGTTTTAGGCGCTATATTCCAACAATAAAATTAGTGCAGTCATACTTCTTGTGACTTTGGCAATACCTTCATGTTTGATGTATCAAGACTTACTACATAGTGATGAATCAAGGTATAGCATCTAGAAATAATCACAACCTCATATGTTGATAGTCAACCATAATTCCCTTCTCGATGAACAAGTCATTCCAACATGTAAGATTTCTATTGACAAGATTAGGCAATTTTCTTGACCATGTTAATTCCGCAAAAGTATGACAGTGCATCAAAATCAAATTCAAGTTGGAAACATGTTAATATCATTCTTACTCACTCACTTAGTTGTATCACAACACATCAACCACATTCAAATCACCAATACTACTTCAAGATTTAGCGATTCATAATATGCGTAGTAGTGTAGTACTTACAGAATATAAATGAAGAAAAAAGAAGTACTTACTTGGTTGATGCCTTTGGATGATGTTCTTGCAAAGTTGAAAGAGCAAAAGGAAAATTTTTGAGAGGATTTGGAGACTATAGGCGGTGCTTATGCTAGGTTTGCAATGTGTTTTTGGTCAAAGACTAAGTCTCTTATTTATAGGAGAGGCTTGGGTCGGGTTTTGACCCATTTAAAATCGGATTTGGAGACAAGAAGTGACCATAGGCGGCACTTAAAGCTTTGCCTATGCTTGGCATAGGCGGCGCCTTTTGCAAAGCATTGCTGAGCATAGGCAACGCCTATGCTATGGCATTGTTAGGCATAGGCGGCGCCTATGCCATGGCATATGAGATTCAGACACAAAATACTTTTGCATAGGCGGCGCCTATGCTATGGCATTGTTGAGCATAGGTGATAACGCTCAATCTACAGCTCTCGTGGGAGTGTAAAGCGGTCGTTAGCAAATATAGAACCCAACCTGGGTTGGGTGTCGATCCCACAGGGAATAGCTTGGCCAACAAGTAAGCAAAATTAATAGACTTTTGGTGCAAGTCTCGTAAGAAGGGGGGATTTTAATAAGTAACCAAAGTAATAAAATAAAAGCTGAAAATAGCACAGTAAAAAGAGAGTATTTCGTAGGTTGTGAAACAATGAGAATTGAAGCGTTGGGGTTATGTCCACCTTCTGAGGTATACGTCTCTATCGGCTATGAGTGTGTAGAGTCTTGACATGCAATTGCTTATAGAGAATTGTAGTCGATGGTAAATCCAAGCGTCTCTCGACCTGAACAAGTACTATTTCACTTTAACTCTCTCGAGCTTAAAGCGTGTCTAACGGTACGAATTCTCCAAGAGGTTAGTCCAGTTACGGCACTAGCTTTTTAATAGGAAAGGGTGTCCTACTACCTTGACATTATCTCTTTTCCAGACAAATAACCTTTCTCTCGAATAAGTTAAATGTTAGACTGGCGTATTCTTGCGTTTGCAACCGCAAAGAATGTAGATTAAGATGAAGAGCGTAATGATATAAGCAATATACGTGTCTTGAACTCACAAACTCACAGCTATAGATAGTAACTCATTCGGCTTCCATAACCCCAACTAAGAGGTTTAGTTACCGATGAATGCGGAGGATATCACGTTTTGCATGGTGGATGGCGTGAAAAGTAGGTGTTTAGGCGTGTGGTTTTGGTGATTCCGTAGAAAGTAACGATTCTCTTGTTGTGGAATTTAAGAATAGAAGAGTAGATTAGAAGTGTTTGTAGTGGAAGATGAGAGGGATGGAAGAAAATTAATTGTTGAATTAAGTGAAGAATTGAAGAATTAAGAATTAAGAATTAAGAATGTCTTAAGTGTAGAATTGATAAAAATCTCTAACATGATAGGGTATTTATAATACTCCTATCCTACTCCTACTAAGCTAATGAAATAAATAACCAAATCCTAATATACTAATGAAATCCTTGACCCAAATGTACTAGGGTAAGGTTACAATATCATAATCCAAATAGATTAGTGAAACACTTAACCTAATTGCACTAGGTTAATGTATCTTGGTAAAAATCCAGCTTTGTGTCTGTAAGTCCCCAAAGTCTTCAGAATTGCTGTTTTAGCCCGGGACAGATTTTCCATGCAGCAGATTTGGTCCTTTAGGCGTCCAGCTCCTTTCCACTTCGTTTGTGAGCTTTCTTTTGCGTCAAGTAAGCCATAAAATGCTGTATTTTGCATCATTTATACCTGAAACTTTACTAATCATGTTTGTTAGCTCATTTATAGGAAAAAGGACTAAAAGTGCATGAAATAGATAATTAGTTCTCAAAACTAGGCTAAAATATGGGCAAAATATATTGATATAGGCACGTAAATTCGCCTATCATCAACACCCCACACTTAGAGCTTTGTTCGTCCTCGAACAACATATCATGTCCTTCTAAGCATAGACTTAAGGTTTTTACAGCAACAACACAAAACATTTATCAAGACAAGCACAACAATTATCAACAAAGAGTAGCTTTCCGATTATAAGTAGAAACAATTTAACCTCAAGCATAGACTCGTGATGGTGATCAGCTCGCATGCAAACGTTAAGGTACATAGAATCATATACAACTATCCAAAACTCATCAACCATGTGTGTCTCACAATATAGTACCCATAATCACTCACAAATATAGCATATTTTTCAAACATGGGTATCAAGATGTCCTTGCTCTCACTCTCACAAAGAATTCATATGTAGCAACTAATGACCATAAGCTTGCCTTTAATGTAGTAATCTACTAAATATCGGAATGTTAAGATTAGGATCAAGTAGGTCTTTTGATGGTTGTAATGTAGGCTAGGGGACGGGTAGGATCAACTATTTTGGCCCGGAATAGTGACTAAGTTCCTAAGCACTTTAACACATCACATTGTATCATTGACACTTTCTTCTTTCAACCTTTCTTCTTTCTTTTGTTCCACCACCCTCGCTCTCCTCTTTTGTTTTTCAATTTTAAGCACAACTCATTTTTCAGCTTTCTTTTCCTTTTTTTCTTTTCACAACATACCTCTTATGACAGCACTTTCTTTTTCATAACACATTCAAGCACCATTGCAATTTAAAGCATCATACTCACCCAATTTCCTCTTATGTAGTCACATGACTTTTTCACTTTAGAGCACTTAGGAATTTGGATCAAATTACGATCTTGAAAAAAATGGATTAGGCTTACATACAAGGTTGTCAAAGAAATAGGCTAAAGGCTCAAAAGGGTTAACTAGGATGATGTACATGGGTAGGTAAAACTGAAGGTAAACATGTATAGGTTGCCAAAGAATTGCCTAAATCATATCCTAAACTTACACTCCTTATTTTCGCTTTGCATACATACCAGGCAAGTTCTAGCATCAGCCACAAACATAGAATATACTATTATCTCGCACATACAAGGCACATGGTCGACTTGATTGGAAGTAATATAGACTCTCGACCCAACAAGTGAAGGAACTGAGTCACATAATATCACATAATAAGTCACAACTAGAGCCTAGATGTCTCAATAGTCACAATTGTAGCACATACTCGTGTTCTAATCTCATGCTGCCTATCAAAATAATTTCATGCGTAGCTAGAAAAATTTTACTCCTAAAAAATTAAAAAAAACGTCAAACGAAAAAAAAACAAAAAAAATGGACTAAAAAAAAACAAAGTAAACAAGCAAACATACAAACATAGGTGCAAACAAAGAAGTATAGCATGCAGATTCTGCCACCCCACACTTAGACGGGACACTGCCCTCAGTGGAAAATAAATGCGAAGAACCTGGTTTAGTCGGACTCCTCATCAATGTCGGGGGTCATACCCCCTTCGTCTGAATCATCATAAGAGTCATCGTCAGAGTTCTCCTCATCATCAGAATCAGGCAAGCGTCTATCATCATCAGTTGGCACGTCATCGTCAAGAGGTTCCTCAAAATATACGCCCACTCCACATATCTCCCGAGCATGCCTGTTCATTGGGTAGTCGTGGTCCAGCTGTTGGAGCTCTTCAGCAGTTGGAATACGTCCACCACTCATCATAGTGAATCGTGTCATGCCATAGAGATGACGGAAGAAACTCTCGTCACGAGCATGTCTCTCCGCAGTAGTAAGGTTGACTCCATGCGTTGTTTCAGCATCTTTGACCTTGGTGAGGTCAACCTTCTTTGGGTTATGTTGGAGTTTGTGGTCAGTTGGTTCCTCTTCTATATCCTTCTTCCACAACATTGCTGTCAACAAATTGCCGAATGTGAAATAGGACCTTCGGTGGAGTCTGGCCTTCCTCATGGTAGATCGAATGATTGCCCCAAAGTTGATAGGGACATTCGTCATCAATGCATAAACCTAACATACTCTATCTCTCGATATCTTGGTGTATTGCGTCCCAGGAATAAGGCATGAGTTGACAATGCGCATCCAGATTCTTGCTTCCCTATTTAGTGGAGCATAGGGGAAGGTGTTGTGACGGCCTGTTTCCTTATGTCTGCCCCATCTTGCCATCGATATGCTTCCACAAAGCGTGTGTCTTATCGCTCTGCAAGGAGGCCTGCTGTACAGCTCTTTGTATGGTGCAGGGTCGACCGAAGGTAGGCCAAGAAAAGAGTTGATCCATTCCGCTGTAAGCTGTAACACTTGGCCCCGAATTTTGACTTTGTTGCCTGTTGTGTTTGGCGACCAGTTGGCATAAAATTCTCTTGTCAAGTCAATATTGCACTCTCCCATGTCGCGGAAGATGAAATCTAGCTTCAAAGCCATTATTTTAGCCAACATTTGCGGCTCCTTCTTTGCTAAGGTCTCCTTGTTGATAAAGTCGACGTGCACATATTTCTTTTCTTTGTTGCTGCTGTACCATGCTTTGGCTTCTTCCTCAAGAACCCACTTTATTCCGAATATTCTGCGTGGTAGGTGTGCTGAAGATGATTCTCCTTGGTCTTTTCGACTTCTCTTCTTGTCCTTTCGGGACGTGGTAGCCTTCTCCTTGCCTTGCTTTGCTTTAGGTGCCATTGTACCTGAGACTAGAAATAATGTTAGTTGCAGCACAATCTCACTTTATACAATCTATATGCAGGCACTAGGGGTACCACCCCACACTTAATCTTCTTAACACAAATCAGTGAAGTGAAAGTGGTCGAGTACTCAGATTTCGTCGACATCCGTTTTAGGATTGTATTCCGACAAGAAAATCAGCATTACATCACTTATTTACAGCCATTGGACTACTTTCATGGTGGATATAGCAACACTACAACCTAGGGTATACCACATGGAATTATTATTCTTACAACAAGCACAACCTCCTAAATCGATAGGCACTATAACCTTATCCCGATGGCCAGGATAGTCTATCATGTAATCATCCAACCAACAATCTTAAGCAATATTCATTGTCATATTAATTCAGCAACTATCATAACAATGCTATCAAAACAAAATTCAAGTCGGAAACAAGTCAAGAATTCCCTACGTATATATTCAATCACACGATCTTGTAACAATTATCCAAACACATGAACATCACCACCAATCTCACATGATTTAGCAAAATATAATAAGCATATCAACGTAGTACTTACGATAAATAGATGAAGAATAAGAGAGTACTTACTTGCTTGAAGATTGTGGAGAAGTTGTTGTGAATTGGAAGAACAAAGGAAGAAAATTTTGAGAGGATTTGGAGTGTTATGCGGCGCCTTTAGGGTTGTTTATAATGTGGTTGTGTTATAAAACCAAGTCCCCTTTATATAGGAAGAGTATGGGTCGGGTTATGACCCATTTACAATTGGATTTGGGGACAAGATCACCACATATGCGGCGCATATCTCTCGGCATATCAATGACATATGCGGCGCATTGTCCATGGCATAATGGGACATATGCGCCGCATAGTCTATGGCATTTCTAGAAATATGCGCCGCATAGTCTATGGCATTTGGTCTCAGTATCTCAAATGCCATAGCATAGGCGGCGCATAGTCAAAAGCATACCTAGGAATAGGCGGCGCATAGTGTATAGCACACTAGATTCCGAGTCCTTAGGCTATAGAACAGGTTGTGCATCGTTCGTGGCCTATTTTTACCAAGGCCTAGCCTTCCTCGAAGCCTATTATGACGTGAGAAAGGCTCAATTCATAGCCTTATGCATCACCATTCCTACCTTACCGACTTTACCATACAATGCGACCAAATCATCAATTGAAATCAATCTCCTCGTTGCATACTTCTTGCACCTATATTAGCTCAAAACAAATGAAAACGATTAGTACGATGGGTTGCCTCCCACCAAGCGCCTTAGTTTTGGTCGTGGCACGACTCTTATTTTTGGATTTTCATTTATCAAAAAGAAAAAAATACTAAAACGACGAAACGATAAAACGATAAAACGGCAAAATAATAAAACAATAAAACGATGGGTTGCCTCCCATCTAGCGCCTTATTTATTGTCGTGGCTCGATGTAGTAATCTCAAGTACTTAGACTTCGTCGAGATAAGTGATGGCCATGTCATTCATCAAGTCAAGAGGACCGATATATGGCTTGACACGTTGGCCATTCACTTTGAAGATAACACCCTCATTGTTTTCCAATTCGACTACTCCAGACGAGTAGACTTGGATGACTTTAAATGGACCAGACCATTTTGATTTTAACTTACCTGGGAAGAGCTTGAGTCTGGAATTAAAGAGTAGTACCATATCACCTTTTTGGAAGTTTCGTCGAACAATCCGCTGATCATGATACTTCTTCATCCGCTCCTTGTATAAGTCTGATCTTTCATATGCATGGAGATGAAATTCATCTAGTTCGTTCAGCTGCTCCAACCTCAGGTTCTTCACATCATCCCAATTCAGATTCAAGTGTTTCAATGCCCACAATGCCTTGTATTCAAGCTCGATGGGTAGATGACAAGCCTTCCCATAAACTAGCTGATAAGGTGACATGCCAATGGGTTTCTTGAATGCAGTCCTATACGCCCATAGTGCATCATCTAGCTTTCGAGACCAGTCCTTCCTATTCGCATTAACCGTCTTGGCAAGGATTTGCTTAATCTCGCGGTTGGAAACCTCAACTTGTCCACTGGTTTGGGGATGATAAGCCGTAGCTACCTTGTGTTGCTTGACTCCATACTTGGCCAATACAGATTTGAATAGCTTGTTGCAAAAGTGAGATCCTCCATCACTTATGATAGTACGAGGTACTCCAAAGCGAGAGAAGATATTCTTCTTTAAAAACGCTACCACACACTTTCCTTCGTTGTCGGCCAATGCTACAGCTTCAACCCATTTTGATACATAATCCACAGCAACCAAGATGTACTTCATTCCAAACGAATTCACGAATGGACCCATGAAATCAATACCCCACACATCAAAGAGTTCTACCTCCAGAATTTTGGACATGGGCATTTCATGGTGTTTTGAAATAGCACCTTGACGTTGGCATTGGTCACACCTTCGCACATAGTCATATGCATCTCTGAATATTGTAGGCCAATAATAACCGCTTTGCAAGACTTTCCTTGCCGTTCGATTTCCTGCATGATGTCCTCCAACTTGCGAAGTGTGGCATGCTTCCAATATAGTAGGCACTTCTTCATGGGATATACATCGTCGAATGATACCATCCGCACATCTTCGAAACAAATAAGGCTCATCCCAATAGTAGTGCTGAACGTCATGCATAAACTTCCTCCTCTGGTGGTAAGCTAAATTGGAAGGTAACACATTACTCACCACGAAATTTGCAAAGTCGGCATACCATGGTAATTTCTCCATTGTTGTTGCTAGTATCTCCTCGTCAGGGAATGCATCATCAATCTGATTTTCTGGTTGCGCCACATACTCATTCTCAAGTCTGGATAGGTGATCAGCCACTTGGTTCTCGCAACCTCTTCTATCTTTGACTTCGAAATCAAACTCTTGCAGCAGCAATACCCATCGAATCAGCCTTGGTTTTGCATCCTTCTTTGTCATTAGATACCTAAGGGTTGCATGGTCTGTATGAACGATCACCTTAGTACCCAATAGATAGGCACGGAACTTCTCAAACGCATACACAACCGCTAAGAGCTCTTGTTCAGTAATAGTGTAGTTCCTTTGGGCTTCATTTAGGACCTTACTCGCATAGTAGATAGGATGAAATAATTTCTCCTTTCTCTGTCCAAGAACAGCACCAACGGCTACACCACTAGCATCACACATGACTTCGAACGGGAGCGTCCAATCTGGTGCTACCATGATAGGGGCTTCAATGAGTTTTTCTTTAAGGCATTCAAATGCCTTTAAGCAATCATCATTAAAGTAAAACTTCGCATCTTTCTCCAATAGTTTGCACAATGGACAAGAAATTTTGGAGAAGTCTTTGATGAATCTACGATAAAACCCAGCATGGCCAAGAAAACTACGAACTCCCTTCACCGAAATTGGAGGTGGTAGCTTCTCAATTACCTCTATTTTGGCGCGATCAACCTCTATTCCTCTTTCGGAAATCTTGTGTCCAAGAACGATTCCTTCTTTTACCATGAAGTGGCACTTCTCCCAATTCAGCACAAGGTTGAACTCTACACATCTTTGCAATGCCATGCTCAAGTTTGCCAAACATGCTTCAAAAGACTCACCAACAACTGAAAAGTCGTCCATAAATACCTCCAAAGTGTCTTCTACCATATCAGAGAAAATAGACATCATACAATGTTGAAAGGTGGCTGGTGCGTTACACAACCCGAATGGCATGCGTTTGAAGGCAAAAGTACCATATGGGCATGTAAACGTTGTCTTCTCTTGGTCTTTGGGGGCAATACAAATCTGATTGTAACCTAAATAACCATCCAAGAAGCAAAACCATCCTTTCCCCGCTAATCGATCTAGCATTTGGTCCATAAATGGCATGGGAAAGTGATCCTTGAGCGTCCAAGAATTCAGCTTGCGGTAGTCCATACATACTTTCCATCCAGTAACGGGCCTGAGTGGAATAAGCTCATTCTTTGCATTCGCAACCACCGTCATACCTCCTTTCTTGGGAACACATTGTACTGGGCTTACCCATGTACTATCAGAAATAGGATACACGACTCCTGCGTCTAACCACTTGATAATCTCCTTCTTTACCACCTCTTGCATTGGTGGGTTTAGACGTCTTTGATGTTCAATGGTGGGTGTGAACTTTTCTTGAAGCTGAATTTTATGTGTGCAAATCCCAGGTGGAATACCAATAATATCCGCAATGGTCCATCCAATAGCTCTAATATACTTGCGTAAGATTGCAATAAGAGCTGCAACTTGCTGCTCACCCAAATCGACTGCTACAATGACTGGAAGAGTGTTTCTGCTTCCTATGAAGGCGTATTTCAAATGGCTTGGCAGCTCCTTCAATTCTAACGTGGGTGGTTCTTCAATAGATGGCTTAGCTGGAGGTGTGGGTCGATTCTTGAGATCAAGATCCAGCTTTTGGGGGGTATAGTGATATGTCCCTAATCCCGATAGAGCACAAATATCATCTTCAGAAATTTCAGCATCATCATTCTCTCCTTTCATGAGCGAAACCTCCAAAGGATCATCAAGAATTTGCTCTTCAGCAAGTAACTCGTTCTCATCATCAAATACAACATCAGCCATAGAAAATACACTCAGATCTTTGGGTTGCTTCATTGATTTGCAAACATCAAAGCGAACCACTTCGTCATTTATTCGGAATGAAAGCTCATTAGCTCTCAAATCTATGAGCACACTTCCCGTAGCAAGGAAAGGGCGTCCCAAGATTATGGGAACCTCTGAATCTGCTTCACAATCCAAGATGACAAAGTCTGCTGGAAATATGAATGAAGATACCTTCACCAAGACATCGCATAGAATACCAACCGGTCGTTTTACCGACCTATCCGCCATCACAAGCCTCATATTAGTTGGTGTAGGATCTCCTAACCCCAACTTCTTATAGATCGATAATGGCATCAAGTTGATGATGGCGCCTAAGTCACACAATGCTTTAGCAAAGTCCAAAGATCCGACGGTGCAAGGAATCGTGAAAGCTCCGGGGTCGGCCTTCTTCTGAACTATCGATCGAGTAGCTATTGCACTACAATGGTGCACATCATCTTTCAGCTCATAACTTGCTGCCCTCTTCTTAGTCAAAATATCTTTCATAAACTTTGCATACCCAGGCATTTGTTCAAGTGCCTCTACCAACGGAACATTAATAGTCAGCTGCTTCAACATGGTCATAAATTTGCTGAACTTAGTGTCATCGGCCACCTTCTTCAATCTTTGTGGAAAAGATGGTGGTGGGTATGGAAGTGTTCTCTCCAAGGCTTTCTTCTCCTCTTGCTTCCGTTTATTATTTTTTTCAGGCTGCACGTCACTAGGTGAAACGTCCTTGACGTTAGAAGTAGATGTTGCAGCTTCTTCTCTTGTGACATCACTAGGTGTGGCGTCCATATCTGTTGTTCCGTCAACCACTTGCTTGCCTTTTTCTGAAGTTTCCATCACTTTACCACTTCTGGTAGTGATGGCCATGCATGACCCATCATTCCTTGGGTTTTGCACAGTATCGCTAGGTAAGGTGCCAGCCTTTCTTTGATTGAATGCTGCTGAAAGTTGGCTCAATTGCTGCTCTATTTGCTTGATAGAAGTGGAATGAGAATTAACTAATTTCTTCATGGAGGACAAATCATCAATCACCTCCTTAACTCCCGGGCTCGTTGCTTCCACTCCTTTTAATAACTTAGCCATCATGTCTTCCATAGAATTAGATGTGGTGGTATCACGTTTACCAGGGGGAACGTACAAACCACTCTTTTCATTGTTTTTCTTCCAACTACCTTGGTATTTGTTTCCAGATTTATCATAATAGTTTCGACCTTGGTTTCCTTGGGTATTCCCTCGGAAACCCCCCTGATTGGTCAAGTAGTTGGCCTCTTCTTCCGAATCAGATTCGTTTCCGCCTTTTAGCGCCACAGCTTTCACTTTTTCGGTCTTTCCTGATAATAAGTGCTTTGTCAGAAGATCCAATTGTGTTTTCATGTGCGCCATGTCTTGCTCATGTTCTTCTTCTCTTCTTCTTTGGTCTGCAGACATGCCAATAGATAAAGTGGGGCTTGCTACCTCAGAGTCCCTGGTATGCCAAGCTCTACTTTGCTTTGTCATTCGATCTAGCATATTGCTTGCTTGACCAAAGGTAAGGTCCATGAAAGAACCTCCAACTGCGTTGTCCACCACTGGTTTAGTTACTGAATTCAAGGCTCTATACAAGATCTCCATGAGGTGAACATTAGTCATGTGATTGTTTGGGCATCTCGTTAGCTTTGTCTTGAACCTCTCCCATGTTTCATGAAGAGCTTCAGTGGGAAGCTGACGAAAGTTGCTGATTTCATCTCTCAATTGAGCCCTCTTGGATGGCGGAAAGAATCTTTCTAGGAACGCGTCTCTCAATTGCGTCCAATTTGTAATTGAATCAGGAGTCAGCCCATTCAACCATAGTGTTTCCTCCCCAGACAGAGACAATGGGAATAGACGTAATCGAATAGCATTCTGACCAACACCAGGATTGTCAAAAGACTTGCATGTAGAAATAAAGTTGATGAGATGCATATTCGGATCATCGCCTGCTAGTCCACCAAATAATCCCTTGAGTTGCAATAACTGAATCATGGTGCTTGTGATGTTGAACTTGGCTCCGGGCGCTAATGGTGGTGGAATTATAGCTCCAGTGGCTCCGGCACCATCAAGATCATCATCATCATCGTCGAAAGCTGGTTGCAAAGGTTGGCGATCATACCTATACCAAGCTTGTCGACCTCTTCGATTGGCAGGTGTTATAATTTCAGCATCACGCCTAGGGTTCAGTAACTTGTCATCACCTAAATCTTCATCGTCAGGATTTGTTGCTCGTCCAGGATTATCAATGTTTTGTTGTTGGACTTGAGCAGCGGCAAGAGCAGCTAATCTTGCTTGCTCGTGTTGAGCAGCCATCCTGTCGATTTCAGCTTGTGCTTCCATTCTTCTAATTCGTTGTGGTTCAGGATTGATTGGTAATAACGGTTGACCAGAACTTCTAGTATGGGGCATGCACTAAAAGAAAAACCTGCAATAAACAAAAACAAAAACTAAAAGTAAAAGTACGAGAATCTTTGACCAAAGGGTCTAGTAAATATCACAAACTTGATTGACACTCGTATTCCCCGGCAACGGCGCCAATTTTTGATAACGCTCAATCTACAGCTCTCGTGGGAGTGTAAAGCGGTCGTTAGCAAATATAGAACCCAACCTGGGTTGGGTGTCGATCCCACAGGGAATAGCTTGGCCAACAAGTAAGCAAAATTAATAGACTTTTGGTGCAAGTCTCGTAAGAAGGGGGGATTGTAATAAGTAACCAAAGTAATGAAATAAAAGCTGAAAATAGCAAAGTAAAAAGAGAGTATTTCGTAGGTTGTGAAATAATGAGAATTGAAGCGCTGGGGTTATGTCCACCTTCTGAGGTATACGTCTCTATCGGCTATGAGTGTGTAGAGTCTTGACATGCAATTGCTTATAGAGAATTGTAGTCGATGGTAAATCCAAGCGTCTCTCGACCTGAACAAGTACTATTTCACTTTAACTCTCTCGAGCTTAAAGCGTGTCTAACGGTACGAATTCTCCAAGAGGTTAGTCCAGTTACGGCACTAGCTTTTTAATAGGAAAGGGTGTCCTACTACCTTGACATTATCTCTTTTCCAGACAAATAACCTTTCTCTCAAACAAGTTAAATGTTAGACTGGCGTATTCTTGCGTTTGCAACCGCAAAGAATGTAAATTAAGATGAAGAGCGTAATGATATAAGCAATATACGTGTCTTGAACTCACAAACTCACAGCTATAGATAGTAACTCATTCGGCTTCCATAACCCCATCTAAGAGGTTTAGTTACCCATGAATGCGGAGGATATCACGTTTTGCATGGTGGATGGCGTGAAAAGTAGGTGTTTAGGCGTGTGGTTTTGGTGATTCCGCAGCAAGTAACGATTCTCTTGTTGTGGAATTTAAGAATAGAAGAGTAGATTAGAAGTGTTTGTAGTGGAAGATGAGAGGGATGGAAGAAAATTAATTGTTGAATTAAGTGAAGAATTGAAGAATTAAGAATTAAGAATTAAGAATGTCTTAAGTGTAGAATTGATAAAAATCTCTAACATGATAGGGTATTTATAATACTCCTATCCTACTCCTACTAAGCTAATGAAATAAATAACCAAATCCTAATATACTAATGAAATCCTTGACCCAAATGTACTAGGGTAAGGTTACAATATCATAATCCAAATAGATTAGTGAAACACTTAACCTAATTGCACTAGGTTAATGTATCTTGGTAAAAATCCAGCTTTGTGTTTGTAAGTCCCCAAAGTCTTCAGAATTGTTGTTTTAGCCCGGGACAGATTTTCCATGCAGCAGATTTGGTCCTTTAGGCGTCCAGCTCCTTTCCACTTCGTTTGTGAGCTTTCTTGTGCGTCAAGTAAGCCATAAAATGCTGTATTTTGCATCATTTATACCTGAAACCTTACTAATCATGTTTGTTAGCTCATTTATAGGAAAAAGGACTAAAAGTGCATGAAATAGATAATTAGTTCTCAAAACTAGGCTAAAATATGGGCAAAATATATTGATATAGGCACGTAAATTCGCCTATCATCAATAGGCGGCGCCTATGCTATGGTACTCTAGAATCGGAGAGCTTAGGCCATAGCATAGGCCTTGCCTTGTTCGTAGCCTAGATTTACATAGGCCTTGCCTTGTTCTTTGCCTATATTTTCATAAGCAATGCCTAACCCATAGCCTTTTGATTCTTCATTCCTAACTTACCACCTTCAACATGCAATACTTCCAAATCAAAATTTGAAACCAATTTTCTCCTTTACACCTCTTGCACCTACATTTACTCAAAAACAATAAAAACGATTAGAACGATGGGTTGCCTCCCATCAAGCGCCTTAGTTTTGGTCGTGGTTCGACAAAATCCTAAGAAAACAAAAACAACAAAAACAATTAAAAACGATGGGTTGCCTCCCATCAAGTGCTTGATTTATTGTCGTGGCACGACATAGCTATCTCGATTACTTAGACTTCATCAAGATAGATGGTGGATCATTTTCTGAATGGATTCAGACGACAATGATGCTTATTTGTAGGCATGCAATCTTCTTCGAGATGACCCTTGTGCATACATATCCCAGGCGGGATACCAATTATATCATCAATAGTCCAACCCATAGCTCTCTTGTATTCCTTCAGAGCAGAGATGAGAGCCTCTACGTGCTGTTCACTTAAATCATCCACCATACATACCGGAAGTATATTTCCTCTTTCCAATAATACATACCTTAGATAACCGGGGAGCTCTTTTGATTCTAGCATTGGTGGCTCTTCAATGGAAGTCTTCGCTGTTGGTGACGGTTGATTCTTAAGATCAAGGTCCGGCTGTTTAGGAGTATAAGAATAGGACCCTATTTCTGTTAGAGCACATGTAGTTTCTTCATAATCTTCATCATCCTTATGCTCAACATTCAGTAGCGCAGCAGACAATGGCTCAACAGTAAGCTGTTTCGCTACAGATAATGCTTTCTTATCCTCATAATGAACATCAGCTACAGAGAACACATTCATATCGCTGGGCTGCTTCATTGCTTTGCATATATCAAAATGGACCACTTCGTCATTCAACCAAAATAAATGCTCATTAGCTCTCATGTCAATAAGAACACTTCCAGTTGCGAAGAAAGGGCGTCCCAAGAATATGGGAACTTCAGAGTCCACCTCGCAATCCAAAATAACAAAGTCTGTAGGAAAGATGAAGGTGGAAACCTTCACTAACACATCATTTAAGATACCAACAAGTCATTTTTATCGACCTATCTGCCATCACGAGCCGCATATTGGTTGGTGTAGGGTCGCCCAACCCCAACTTTCTATAGACGGATAGTGGCATCAAATTGATTCTTGCTCCCAAATCGCACAATGCCTTAGAAAAATTCATAAATCCAACCGTGCATGGAATAGTGAAAGCACCAGGGTCTGCCTTTTTCTATACTAAGGACCTTGTGGTAATTGCACTGCAATGATGAATATTATCTGCCGGTTCACAGCTTACTGCCCGCTTCTTTGTTAAAAGGTCCTTCATGAATTTAGCGTACCCAGGCATCTGTTCCAGCGCCTCAACCAACGGAACATTAATGGTCAGCTATTTTAACATCGTCATGAATTTATTGAACCTTGTATCATCCGCTCTCTTCTTTAATCTTTGAGGAAAAGGTGGTGGTGGAAGGGGAATAGTTTTCTCCACGACTTTCTTTTCCTCTTTCTTTGGGTTGGTGATCTTTCCAGGCTGTGGACGTTGAGGAATGATGTCATGAGCATCTTTATCAGTTTCGACGGCGTCATCTTCTTCTGTATTACCTATGACATCTTCGGCCACCTTCTTGCTTTGGGATGAATTTTCCAGCACCTTACCACTTCTGGTAGTAATAGCCATGCATGTTCCATCGTTTCTTGGGTTTTGCACTGTGTCGCTTAGGTAGGGTGCCAGCTTTTCTTTGATTTAATGTGGCTGAAATTTGACTCAATTGTTGTTCCAGCTGTCGTATTGAAGTAGGATGTGAGTCAACCAATTGCTTCATTGAGGCCAAGTCATTTATTACCTCAGTTACTCCCGTGCTGGTTTCTTCCACTCCTTTCAACAGCTTAGCCATCATATCTTCCATTGACATATTTCTCGAACCAGATGCAGTGGCCTCTCATCGTCCAGGAGGAATATACACGCCACTCCTGTCAGTCTTGTTCTTCCAACTACCTTGATCTCGGTCCTTGTTTCCAGAATTATCATAATAGTTCCGACCTTGGTTTCCTTGGGCATTGCCTTGGAAACCCCCCTGATTGTTCACGTAGTTGGCTTCTTCCTCAGAATCGAATTCCTCTCTTCCTTTTGAGGCAACTGCTTTGACTTTTTCGGTCTTCCCTGATAGTAGATGCTTTGTAAGAAGATCCACTTGTGTTTTCATGTGCGCCAAATCTTGATCACGTTCTTCTTCTCTTCTCTTTTGTTCTGCAGTCATGCCTATAGACAAAGTGGGGCTTGCTACCTCAGAATCTCTGGTATGCCATGCCCTACTTTGCTTCGTCATCCGATCTAGCATATCACTTGCCTGAACAAAGGTGAGGTCCATAAATGATCCTCCATCCGCATTATCCACCACAGGTTTAGTTACTGAATTCAAGGATCTATATAGTATCTCCATCAAGTAAACATTGGTCATGTGATGGTTTGGGCACCTCATTAGCTTCTTCTTGAATCTCTCCCATGTTTCGTGGAGTGCTTCAGTTGGAAGCTGTCGAAAATTGTTGATTTCATCTCTTAATTGTGCTCTCTTGGATGGCGGAAAGAATCTTTCTAGGAAAGCGTCTTTCAATTACCTCCAATTAGTGATAGAATTAGGAGTCAGCCCGTTCAACCATAGAGTTGCCTCCCCAGATAGAGACAATGGAAATAGGCGCAACCGAATTGCATTCTGTCCAACGCCAGGATTGTCGAATGACTTGCATGTAGAAATAAAGTTGATCAGATGCATATTTGGATCGTCGCCTGCTAGTCCACCGAATAATCCCTTGAGTTGCAATAACTGAATCATGGTGCTCGTGATGTTGAACTTGGCTCCGGGTGCCAATGGCGGAGGAATAATGGCTCCTGTGGCACCAGCTCCATCATGATAATCATCATCATCATCAAATGGTATGGCTCGGCGTTCAGGCCAGAACCTAGCTTGACGATCTCTTCTGTTGGCTGGTGTCGCTATCTCAGCATCACGCCTAGGGTTTAGTAACTCATCATCACCAAGATCTTCATCGTCAGGATTTGTTGCTCACCCAGGATTATCAATATTCTGTTGATGTACTTGAGCGGCGGCTAGAGCAGCTAGTCTAGCCTGTTCCTGTTGAGCAGCCCTTCTTTCAATTTCCTGTTGAGCCTCCATTCTGCCAATACGATGTGGTTCAGGATTGAAAGGTAATAATGGTTGACCAGAACTTTGAGTATGGGGCTTGCACTGGATAAAAACCTGCAGAAAACAAAAACAAAAACTAAAAGTAAAGTACGAGAATCTTTGACCAAAGGGTCTAGTAATTATCACAAACTTAGTAGACAACCGTATTCCGCGGAAACGACGCCAAAATTTGATAACGCTCAAACTACAGCTCTCATAAGAGTGTAAGAGGTCGTTGTCAAATATAGAACCCAACTGGGTTGGGTATCGATCCCACAGGGAATAGCCGGTCAATAAGTAAGCAAAGATTATTAGACTTTTGGTGCAAGTCTCGTAAAAAAGGGGGGATTTTAATGTGCAAATAATATATACAAAATAGTAAAGTAAAAACAGAAATAGCAAAGTAAACAGAAAGAGTGTTTAGTGAGATGTTTAACCAATGAGAATTGAGAGTTGGGGTTATGTCCACCTTATGAGTTATACGTCTCTATTGGCTATGAGTTATGCGGAATTCAAACATACATGTGCTTATAGAGAATTGTATTCTATGGTAAATCCAAGCGTCTTTCGACCTAACAAAGACTATTTCGCTTTAACTCTTTCGAGCTTAAAGCGTATCTAATGGTACAAATTCTCCAAGAGATTAATCCAGTTACGGCACTAACTTTTTAACAGGGGTTGGTGCCCTATTACCTTGACATTATCTCTTTTCCAGACATATAAATTAGCTTTCGAACAAGTTAATGCTATACTGGCGTATTCTATGCGTTTGCAACCACAAGAATTTGCATTAACATGAAAAGAATAATGATATAAGCAGCATACGTGTCGCGAATTCACAAACTCATAGCAATAGATAGTATCTCATATGGCTTCCATAACCGCAACAGAGAAGTTTAGCTACTCATGAGTGCGATGGAAATCACAATAGACATTATCATTATACCACAATAAAGATCTCACGTGTAGTATGGTGTGGTATGGCTTTAGGCGTGAATTCCTTTTAGAATAGATTTTCTCTCGTTGTGGAAATTAAGAATTGAATAGATGAAGAGAATAAGAATTGAAAGTGTTGAAAAGATTAAAATTGTTCGGATAGTAGAGGAATGAATTAGAAGTAGAATGAATAAAGATTTCTAGCAAAATAGGGTATTTATAACACCCATATCCTATTCCTACCAAGCTAATGCACTACTTAACCCAATCCTACTAGGTTACTGCATCATTATCCTAATCCTAATAAGTTACTGCTAGTCCCCAAAGTCTTTAGAATTGCTGTTTTTGCCCGAGACAGATTTTCCATGCGTCACTTTTGGTCCTTGGCGTCCAAGCTTTCCCTTCCTTCTTTTGTGAAGCTTCCTTTGGCGTCAAGTATCCATAAAATGCTGAAATCTGCATCATTTATACCTGAAAACTTGCTAATCACGTTTGTTAGCTCAATTACAGGAAAAAGGACTAAAAGTGCATGAATTATATATTTTGTCCTCAAAACCTAGCTAAAATATGGGTAAAATATAGTACTTTAGGCGTGTAAATTTGCCTATCATCAAAACCCCACACTTAAAGCTTTGTTCGTCCTCGAACAAAATATCATGTCCATCTAAACATCTACTTAGGGTTTCACAGTAACAACACAAAATATTCATCAAGACAGGCACGACAATTATTAACAAAGAGTAGTTTTCTGATCATTACTAGAAACAATTTTAACCTCTAATACAGACTCGTGATGATGGTTAGTTCATATTCAAAGGTTAAGGTACAAAGAATCATACACAACTACCCAAAACTCATCAACCATGTGTGTCTCACAATATATTACCCATAATCACTCACAAGTATAGTATATTTATCGAACATGGGTATAGGATTATCCTTGCTCTCACTCTCACAAAGAATTCATATGTTGCAACTGATGACCATAGGCTTGCCCTTAGTGTAATGCTCCAGTAAATATCAGAATGCTAAGCTTAGGATCAAATAGGTCTTGTACAGGTTGTAATGTAGGCTAAGGGACGGGTAGGACTATTTTGCCAGAAATAGTGACTATGTTCCTAAGCACTTTAATACATCACATTATGCCATTTATGCTTTCTTTCAAACAACCTTTCTATTTTCTTTTAATCCACCACCCTTTCTCACCTCTTTTGTTTTTCAATTTTGAACAGAATTAACTTTTTATTTTTATTTTCCTTTTTCTTTACCTCTTATGATAGCAATTATTTTTCATAATAAATTCAAGCACCAATACCATCTAAGGCTTCATACTCACCCAATTTCCTCTTATTTTGTCACATGACTTTACACTTTAAAGCACTTAAGAATTTGGATCAAATTATGGTCTTAGAAAAATGGATTAGGCTTACATATGAGGTTGTCAAAGAAAATAGGCTAAAGGCTCAAAAGGGGTTATCTAGGATGATGTCCATGGGTAGATAAAATGAAGGTAAACAATCATAGGTTGCCAAAGAAATGCCTAAATCATCTCCTAAACTCACACTCTTTATTTCGCTTTACATACATACCAGGCAAGTTCTAGCATCAGCCACAAACATAGAATATACTATCATCTCACACACACAAGGCACATGGTCGACTTTGTTGGAAGTAGTATAGACTCTTGACCCAACAGATGAAGGAATTTAACCACATAGATATCACACAGTGAGTCACACTTAGAGCCTAAACATCTCAATAGTAATGATTTTATCACAGACTCTTGTTATAATACCATGCTGCCTATCAGAAAAATTTTATGCAAGGTTTTTTTTAAAAAAAAATTATCTAAGAAAAATTGAAATTTAACTACTAAAAAAAAACAAACATAAATGCA
The DNA here is from genome assembly GCA_030864225.1 of Capsicum baccatum var. pendulum. Lineage (NCBI taxonomy): Eukaryota > Viridiplantae > Streptophyta > Magnoliopsida > Solanales > Solanaceae > Capsicum > Capsicum baccatum. Next base: position 178,665,300 of record CM061550.1, read on the forward strand.
AATGCAGATAAAGAAGGATAGCATGCAAATACCAGCACCCCACACTTAGACGAGACACACTGCCCTCAGTGGAAAATAAATAAAAAGAACCTGGTTAGTCGGACTCCTCCTCTATGTCTGGGGTCATAACCCCTTCGTCGGAATCATCATTGGCATTCATCGATCATCATCGGTTGGCACATTGTCATCAAGAGGTTCCTAAAAGTACACGCTGACTCCACACATTTGTCTTGTATACTCATTCATTGGGTAGTCATAATCCAACTGTTGGAGCTCTGCAGCAGTTGGAACACGACCTCCGCTCATCATTGTAAACCGAGTCATGCCATAAAGATAGCGAAAGAAACTCTCATCCCGAGCATGTCTCTCAGCAGTAGTAAGGTTGACGCCATGTGTAGATTCAGCATCTTTAACCCTTGTGAGGTCAACCTTCTTCGGGTTGTGTGGAAGCTTATAATCAGCAGATTCTTCTTCGATGTCCTCCTTCCTCAATATTGCAGTCAACAGGTTGCCAAAACTGAAGTGGGACCTCTTGTGTAGCCTAGCTTTCCGCATTGTAGATCGAATAATTGTCCCAACATTGATAGGGACATTCGTCATCAATGCGTACACCAAGCACACTCTATCTCATGTTATCTTCGTGTACTGCGTCCCTGGAATTAGGCAAGAGTTGACTATGCGCAACTATATCCTTGCTTCCCTATTCAAAGGAGCATATGGAAAGGTGTTGTGCCGACCGGTGTCCTTGTGTCTACTCCATCATGCCATAGATCTTGTTCCATAAAGTTTGTGTCGAATGGCCCTGTATGGTGGTCTATTGTACAGATCCTTGAGTGGTGATGGATCAACTGAAGGCAAACCTAGAAAGGAGTTGAAGAAATCCGCATTTAGTTGTAAAACTTGGCCTCGAATCTTAACTTCATTCCCTGTGGTTTTCGGTGACCAGTTGGCATAGAATTCTCGTCTTAAATCGAGATTGCACTCTCCCATATCTCGGAAGATGAAATCAAGATGTAACGCCATTATCTTGGCCAACAAGCACGGTTCTTTCTTCGCTAGGCTTTCTTTGTGTATCAGGTCCACATGAACATATTTTCTCTCTTTATTGTTCCTATACCACTCCTTTGCTTTCTCCTCGAGGACCCATTTAATTCCGAACATGCGGCGTGGTACTTGCAACAAGGATGATTCTCCTTGCTCTTTTTGTCCTCTTTTCTTGCCTTTTTGTGAAGTGGTTGCTTTATCTTTGCCTTGTCTTGCTTTGGGTGCCATTGTACCTGAGATTATAACGATAGTCAAGTTAGCATCATCTCGGTGGATACAATCAATAAACAGGCAGTAGTGGCATCACCCCACACTTAGTTTGTTGGCATCAACTAATGAAGTGAAAGTTTGGCGATTACTCTGACTTCATCGATATACATTTTAGGCGCTATATTCCAACAATAAAATTAGTGCAGTCATACTTCTTGTGACTTTGGCAATACCTTCATGTTTGATGTATCAAGACTTACTACATAGTGATCGAATCAAGGTATAGCATCTAGAAATAATCACAACCTCATATGTTGATAGTCAACCATAATTCTTGTCTCGATGAACAAGTCATTCCAACATGTAAGATTTCTATTGACAAGATTATGCAATTTTCTTGACCATGTTAATTCCGCAAAAGTATGACAGTGCATCAAAATCAAATTCAAGTTGGAAACATGTTAATATCATTCTTACTCACTCACTTAGTTGTATCACAACACATCAACCACATTCAAATCACCAATACTACTTCAAGATTTAACGATTCATAATATGCGTAGTAGTGTAGTACTTACGGAATATAAATGAAGAACAAAGAATTACTTACTTGGTTGATGCCTTTGGATGATGTTCTTGCAAAGTTGAAAGAGCAAAAGGAAAATTTTTGAGAGGATTTGGAGACTATAGGCGGCTCTTATGCTAGGTTTGCAATGTGTTTTTGGTCAAAGACTAAGTCTCTTATTTATAGGAGAGGCTTGGGTCGGGTTTTGACCCATTTAAAATCGGATTTGGAGACAAGAAGTGACCATAGGCGGCACCTAAAGCTTTGCCTATGCTTGGCATAGGCGGCGCCTTTTGCAAAGCATTGTTGAGCATAGGCAACGCCTATGCTATGGCATTGTTAGGCATAGGCAGCGCCTATGCCATGGCATATGAGATTCAGAGACAAAATGCTTTTGCATAGGCGGCGCCTATGCTATGGCATTGTTGAGCATAGGCATGGTACTCTAGAATCCGAGAGCTTAGGCCATAGCATAGGCCTTGCCTTGTTCGTGGCCTAGATTTACATAGGCCTTGCCTTGTTCTTTGCCTATATTTTCATAAGCAATGCCTAACCCATATCCTTTTGCTTCTTCATTCCTAACTTACCACCTTCAACATGCAATACTTCCAAATCAAAATTTGAAACCAATCTCCTCCTTTACACCTCTTGCACCTACATTTACTCAAAAACAACAAAAACGATTAGAACGATGGGTTGCCTCCCATCAAGCGCCTTAGTTTTGGTCGTGGTTCGACAAAATCCTAAGAAAACAAAAACAACAAAAACAATTAAAAACGATGGGTTGCCTCCCATCAAGCGCTTGATTTATTGTCGCGGCACGACATATCTATCTCGATTACTTAGACTTCATCAAGATAGATGGTGGATCATTTTCTGAATGGATTCAGACGACAATGAAGCTTACTTGTAGGCATGCAATCTTCTTCGAGATGACCCTTGTGCATACATATCCCAGGCGGGATACTAATTATATCATCAATAGTCCAACCCATAGCTCTCTTGTATTCCTTCACAGCAAAGATGAGAGCCTCTACGTGCTGTTCACTTAAATCATCCACCATACTTACCGGAAGTATATTTCCTCTTTCCAATAATACATACCTTAGATAATCGGGGAGCTCTTTCGATTCTAGCATTGGTGGCTCTTCAATGGAAGTCTTCGCTGTTGGTGACGGTTGATTCTTAAGGCAAGGTCCGGCTGTTTAGGAGTATGAGAATAGGACCCTATTTCTGTTAGAGCACATGTAGTTTCTTCATAATCTTCATCATCCTTATGCTCAACATTCAGTAGCGCAGCAGACAATGGCTCAACAGTAAGCTGTTTTGCTACAGATAATGCTTTCTTATCCTCATAATGAACATCAGCTACAGAGAACACATTCATATCGCTGGGCTGCTTCATTGCTTTGCATATATCAAAATGGACCACTTCGTCATTCAACCAAAATAAAAGCTCATTAGCTCTCATGTTAATAAGCACACTTCCAGTTGCGAGGAAAGGGCGTCCCAAGAATATGGGAACTTCAGAGTCCACCTCGCAATCCAAAATAACAAAGTCTGCAGGAAAGATGAAGGTGGAAACCTTCACCAACACATCATTTAAGATACCAACAAGTCATTTTTATCGACCTATCTTCTATCACGAGCTGCATATTGGTTGGTGTAGGGTCGCCCAACCCCAACTTTCTGTAGACGGATAGTGGCATTAAATTGATTCTTGCTCCCAAATTGCACAATGCCTTAGCAAAATTCATAAATCCAACCGTGCACGGAATAGTGAAAGCACCAGGGTCTGCCTTTTTCTGTACTAAGGACCTTGTGGCAATTGCACTGCAATGATGAATATTATCTGTCGGTTCACAGCTTACTACCCGCTTCTTTGTTAAAAGGTCCTTTATGAATTTAGCGTACCCAGGCATCTGTTCTAGCGCCTCAACCAACGAAACATTAATGGTCAGTTGTTTTAACATCGTCATGAATTTATTGAACCTTGTATCATCCGCTCTCTTCTTTAATCTTTGAGGAAAATGTGGTGGTGGAAGGGGAATAGTTTTCTCCACGACTTTCTTTTCCTCTTTCTTTGGGTTGGTGATCTTTCCAGGCTGTGGACGTTGAGGAATGATGTCATGAGCATCTTTATCAGTTTCGACGGCGTCATCTTCTTCTGTATTACCTATGACATGTTCGACCACCTGCTTGCTTTGGGATGAATTTTCCAGCACCTTACCACTTCTGGTAGTAATAGCCATGCATGTTCCATCATTTCTTGGGTTTTGCACTGTGTCGCTCGGTAGGGTGCCAGCTTTTCTTTGATTTAATGTGGCTGAAATTTGACTCAATTGTTGTTCCAGATGTCGTATTGAAGTAGGATGTGAGTCAACCAATTGCTTCATTGAGGCCAAGTCATTTATTACCTCAGTTACTCCCGTGCTAGTTACTTCCACCCCTTTCAACAGCTTAGCCATCATATCTTCCATTGACATATTTCTCGAACCAGATGCAGTGGCCTCTCGTCGTCCAGGAGGAATATACACGCCACTCCTGTCAGTCTTGTTCTTCCAACTACCTTGATCTCGGTCCTTGTTTCCAGAATTATCATAATAGTTCCGACCTTGGTTTCCTTGGGCATTGCCTTGGAAACCCCCCTGATTGTTCACGTAGTTGGCTTCTTCGTCAGAATCGGATTCCTCCCTTCCTTTTGACGCAACTGCTTTGACTTTTTCGGTCTTCCCTGATAGTAGATGCTTTGTAAGAAAATCCACTTGTGTTTTCATGTGCGCCAAATCTTGATCACGTTCTTCTTCTCTTCTCTTTTGTTCTGCAGTCATGCCTATAGACAAAGTGGGGCTTGCTACCTCAAAATCTCTGGTATGCCATGCCCTACTTTGCTTCGTCATCCGATCTAGCATATCACTTTCCTGAACAAAGGTGAGGTCCATAAATGATCCTCCATCCGCATTATCCACCACAGGTTTAGTTACTTAATTCAAGGATCTATATAGTATCTCCATCAAGTAAACATTGGTCATGTGATGGTTTGGGCACCTCATTAGCTTCTTCTTGAATCTATCCCATGTTTCGTGGAGTGCTTCAGTTGGAAGTTGTCGAAAATTGCTGATTTCATCTCTTAATTGTGCTCTCTTGGATGGCGGAAAGATTCTTTCTAGGAAAGCGTCTTTCAATTGCCTCCAATTAGTGATAGAATCAGGAGTCAGCCCGTTCAACCATAGAGTTGCCTCCCCAGATAGAGACAATGGAAATAGGCGCAACCGAATTGCATTCTGTCCAACGCTAGGATTGTCGAATGACTTGCATGTAAAAATAAAGTTGATCAGATGCTTATTCGAATCGTCGCATGCTAGTCCACCGAATAATCCCTTGAGTTGCAATAACTGAATCATGGTGCTCGTGATGTTGAACTTCGCTTCGGGTGCCAATGGCGGAGGAATAATGGCTCCTGTGGCACCAGCTCCATCAAGATCATCATCATCATCATCGAATGGTATGGCTCGGCGTTCAGGCCAGAACCTAGCTTGATGATCTCTTCTGTTGGCTGGTGTCGCTATCTCAGCATCACGCCTAGGGTTTAGTAACTCATCATCACCTGGATCTTCATCGTCAGGATTTGTTGCTCGCCCAGGATTATCAATATTCTGTTGATGTACTTGAGCGGCGGCCAGAGCAGCTAGTCTAGCCTGTTCCTGTTGAGCAGCCCTTCTTTCAATTTCCTGTTGAGCCTCCATTCTGCCAATACGATGTGGTTCAGGATTGAAAAGTAATAATGGTTGACTAGAACTTCGAGTATGGGGCTTGCACTGGATAAAAACCTGCAGAAAACAAAAACAAAAACTAAAAGTAAAGTACGAGAATCTTTGACCAAAGGGTCTAGTAATTATCACAAACTTAGTAGACAACCGTATTCCTCGACAACGGCGCCAAAATTTGATAACACTCAAACTACAGCTCTCGTAAGAGTGTAAGAGGTCGTTGTCAAATATAGAACCCAACTGGGTTGGGTATCGATCCCACAGGGAATAGCCGGTCAATAAGTAAGCAAAGATTATTAGACTTTTGGTGCAAGTCTCGTTAAAAAGGGGGATTTTAATGTGCAAATAATGTAAACAAAATAGTAAAGTAAAAACAGAAATAGCAAAGTAAACAGAAAGAGTGTTTAGTGAGATGTTTAACCAATGAGAATTGAGAGTTGGGGTTATGTCCACCTTATGAGTTATACGTCTCTATTGGCTATGAGTTATGCGGAATTCAGACATACATGTGCTTATATAGAATTGTATTCTATGGTAAATCCAAGCGTCGTTCGACCTAACAAAGACTATTTCGCTTTAACTCTTTCGAGCTTAAAGCGTATCTAATGGTACAAATTCTCCAAGAGGTTAATCCAGTTACGGCACTAACTTTTTAACAGGGGTTGGTGCCCTATTACCTTGACATTATCTCTTTTCCAGACATATAAATTTTCTTTCGAACAAGTTAATGCTATACTGGCGTATTCTATGCATTTGCAACCACAAGAATTTGCATTAAAATGAAGAGAATAATGATATAAGCAGCATACGTGTCGCGAATTCATAAACTCATAGCAATAGATAGTATCTCATATGGCTTCCATAACCCCAACAGAGAAGTTTAGCTACTCATGAGTGCGATGGAAATCACAATAGACATTATCATTATACCACAATAAAGATCTCACGTGTAGTATGGTGTGGTATGGCTTTAGGCTTGAATTCCTTTTAGAATAGCTTTTCTCTCGTTGTGGAAATTAAGAATTGAATAGATGAAGAAAATAAGAATTGAAAGTGTTGAAAAGATTAAAATTGTTCGGATAGTAGAGGAATGAATTAGAAGTAGAATGAATAAAGATTTCTAGCAAAATAGGGTATTTATAACACCCATATCCTATTCCTACCAAGCTAATGCATTACTTAACCCAATCCTACTAGGTTACTGCATCATTATCCTAATCCTAATAAGTTACTGCTAGTCCCCAAAGTCTTTAGAATTGCTGTTTTTGCCCGAGACAGATTTTCCATGAGTCACTTTTGGTCCTTGGCGTCCAAGCTTTCCCTTCCTTCTTTTGTGAAGCTTCCTTTGGCGTCAAGTTATCCATAAAATGCTGAAATCTGCATCATTTATACCTGAAAACTTGCTAATCACGTTTGTTAGCTCAATTGCAGGAAAAAGGACTAAAAGTGCATGAATTATATATTTTGTCCTCAAAACCTAGCTAAAATATGGGTAAAATATAGTACTTTAGGCGTGTAAATTCGCCTATCATCAAAACCCCACACTTAAAGCTTTGTTCGTCCTCGAACAAAATATCATGTCCATCTAAACATCTACTTAGGGTTTCACAGTAACAACACAAAATATTCATCAAGATAGGCACGACAATTATTAACAAAGAGTAGTTTTCTGATCATTACTAGAAACAATTTTAACCTCTAATACAGACTCGTGATGATGGTTAGTTCATATTCAAAGGTTAAGGTACAAAGAATCATACACAACTACCCAAAACTCATCAACCATGTGTGTCTCACAATATATTACCCATAATCACTCACAAGTATAGTATATTTATCGAACATGGGTATAGGATTATCCTTGCTCTCACTCTCACAAAGAGTTCATATGTTGTAACTGATGACCATAGGCTTGCCCTTAGTGTAATGCTCCAGTAAATATCAGAATGCTAAGCTTTGGATCAAATAGGTCTTGTACAGGTTGTAATGTAGGCTAAGGGACGGGTAGGACTATTTTGGCCAGAAATAGTGACTATGTTCCTAAGCACTTTAATACATCACATTATGCCATTTATGCTTTCTTTCAAACAACCTTTCTATTTTCTTTTAATCCACCACCCTTTCTCACCTCTTTTGTTTTTCAATTTTGAACAGAATTAACTTTTTATTTTTATTTTCCTTTTTCTTTACCTCTTATGATAGCAATTATTTTTCATAACAAATTCAAGCACCAATACCATCTAAGGCTTCATACTCACCCAATTTCCTCTTATTTTGTCACATGACTTTACACTTTAAAGCACTTAAGAATTTGGATCAAATTATGGTCTTAGAAAAAATGGATTAGGCTTACATATGAGGCTGTCAAAGAAAATAGGCTAAAGGCTCAAAAGGGGTTATCTAGGATGATGTCCATGGGTAGATAAAATGAAGGTAAACAATCATAGGTTGCCAAAGAAATGCCTAAATCATCTCCTAAACTCACACTCTTTATTTCGCTTTACATACATACCAGGCAAGTTCTAGCATCAGCCACAAACATAGAATATACTATCATCTCACACACACAAGGCACATGGTCGACTTTATTGGAAGTAGTATAGACTCTTGACCCAACAGATGAAGGAATTAAACCACATAGATATCACACAGTGAGTCACACTTAGAGCCTAAACGTCTCAATAGTAATGATTTTATTACAGACTCTTGTTATAATACCATGCTGCCTATCAGAAAAATTTTATGCAAGGTTTTTTTTAAAAAAAAATTATCTAAGAAAAATAGAAATTTAACTACTAAAAAAAACAAACATAAATGCAAATGCAGATAAAGAAGGATAGCATGCAAATACCAGAACCCCACACTTAGACGGAACACACTGCCCTCAGTGGAAAATAAATAAAAAGAACCTGGTTAATCGGACTCCTCCTCTATGTCTGGGGACATACCCCCTTCGTCGGAATCATCATTGGCATTCGTCGATTATCATCGGTTGGCACATTGTCATCAAGAGGTTCCTCAAAGTACACGCTGACTCCACACATTTGCCTTGCATACTCATTCATTGGGTAGTCATAATCCAACTGTTGGAGCTCTACAGCAGTTGGAACACGACCTCCGCTCATCATTGTAAACCGAGTCATGCCATAAAGATGGCGAAAGAAACTCTCATCCCGAGCATGTCTCTTAGCAGTAGTAAGGTTGACGCCATGTGTAGATTCAGCATCTTTAACCCTTGTGAGGTCAACCTTCTTCTGGTTGTGTGGAAGCTTATGATCAGCCGATTCTTCTTCGATGTCCTCCTTCCTCAATATTGCAGTCAACAGGTTGCCAAAACTGAAGTGGGACCTCTTGTGTAGCCTAGCTTTCCGCATTGTAGATCAACTAATTGTCCCAACATTGATAGGGACATTCGTCATCAATGCATACACCAAGCACACTCTATCTCGTGTTATCTTCGTGTACTGCATCCCTGGAATTAGGCAAGAGTTGACTATGCGCAACTATATCCTTGCTTCCCTATTCAAAGGAGCATATGGAAAGGTGTTGTGCCGACCGGTGTCCTTGTGTCTACTCCATCGTGCCATAGATCTTGTTCCACAAAGTGTGTGTCGAATGGCCCTGTATGGAGGTCTATTGTACAGATCCTTGAGTGGTGATGGATCAACTGAAGGCAAACCTAGAAAGGAGTTGAAGAAATCCGCATTTAGTTGTAAAACTTGGCCTCGAATCTTAACTTCATTCCCTGTGGTTTTCGGTGACCAGTTGGCATAGAATTCTCATGTTAAATCGAGATTGTACTCTCCCATATCTCGGAAGATGAAATCAAGATGTAACGCCATTATCTTGCCCAACATGCACGGTTCTTTCTTTGCTAGGCTTTCTTTGTGTATCAGGTCCACATGAACATATTTTCTCTCTTTAATGTTCCTATACCACTCCTTTGCTTCCTCCTCGAGGACCCATTTAATTCCGAACATGCGGCGTGGTACTTGTAACAAGGATGATTCTCCTTGCTCTTTTTGTCCTCTTTTCTTGCCTTTTTGTGAAGTGGTTGTTTTATCTTTGCCTTGTCTTGCTTTGGGTGCCATTGTACCTGAGATTATAACGATAGTCAAGTTAGCATCATCTCGGTGGATACAATCAATAAACAGGCAGTAGTGGCACCACCCCACACTTAGTTTGTTGGCATCAACTAATGAAGTGAAAGTTTGGCGAATACTCAGACTTCATCGATATACGTTTTAGGCGCTATATTCCAACAATAAAATTAGTGCAGTCATACTTCTTGTGACTTTGGCAATACCTTCATGTTTGATGTATCAAGACTTAGTACATAGTGATCGAATCAAGGTATAGAATCTAGAAATAATCACAACCTCATATGTTGATAGTCAACCATAATTCTTGTCTCGATGAACAAGTCATTCCAACATGTAAGATTTCTATTGACAAGATTATGCAATTTTCTTGACCATGTTAATTCCGCAAAAGTATGACAGTGCATCAAAATCAAATTCAAGTTGGAAACATGTTAAGATCATTCTTACTCACTCACTTAGTTGTATCACAACACATCAACCACATTCAAATCACCAATACTACTTCAATATTTAGCGATTCATAATATGCGTAGTAGTGTAGTACTTACGGAATATAAATGAAGAACAAAGAAGTACTTACTTGGTTGATGCCTTTGGATGATGTTCTTGCAAAGTTGAAAGAGCAAAAGGAAAATTTTTGAGAGGATTTGGAGACTATAGGCGGCGCTTATGCTAGGTTTGCAATGTGTTTTTGGTCAAAGACTATGTCTCTTATTTATAGGAGAGGCTTGGGTCGGGTTTTGACCCATTTAAAATCGGATTTGGAGACAAGAAGTGACCATAGGCGGCACCTAAAGCTTTGCCTATGCTTGGCATAGGCGGCGCCTTTTGCAAAGCATTGTTGAGCATAGGCAACGCCTATGCTATGGCATTGTTAGGCATAGGCGGCGCCTATGCCATGGCATATGAGATTCAGAGACAAAATGCTTTTGCATAGGCGGCGCCTATGCTATGGCATTGTTGAGCATAGGCGGCGCCTATGCTATGGTACTCTAGAATCCGAGAGCTTAGGCCATAGCATAGGCCTTGCCTTGTTCGTGGCCTAGATTTACATAGGCCTTGCCTTGTTCTTTGCCTATATTTTCATAAGCAATGCCTAACCCATAGCCTTTTGCTTCTTCATTCCTAACTTACCACCTTCAACATGCAATACTTCCAAATCAAAATTTGAAACCAATCTCCTCCTTTACACCTCTTGCACCTACATTTACTCAAAAACAACAAAAACGATTAGAACGATGGGTTGCCTCCCATCAAGCGCCTTAGTTTTGGTCGTGGTTCGACAAAATCCTAAGAAAACAAAAGCAATAAAAACAATTAAAAATGATGGGTTGCCTCCCATCAAGCGCTTGATTTATTGTCGCGGCACGACATAGCTATCTCGATTACTTAGACTTCATCAAGATAGATGGTGGATCATTTTCTGAATGGATTCAGACGACAATGAAGCTTACTTGTAGGCATGCAATCTTCTTCGAGATGACCCTTGTGCATACATATCCCAGGCGGGATACCAATTATATCATCAATAGTCCAACCCATAGCTCTCTTGTATTCCTTCAGAGCAGAGATGAGAGCCTCTACGTGCTGTTCATTTAAATCATCCACCATACTTACCAGAAGTATATTTCCTCTTTCCATTAATACATACCTTAGATAATCGGGGAGCTCTTTCGATTCTAGCATTGGTGGCTCTTCTATGAAAGTCTTCGCTGTTGGTGATGGTTGATTCTTAAGATCAAGGTCCGGCTGTTTAGGAGTATGAGAATAGGACCCTATTTCTGTTAGAGCACATGTAGTTTCTTCATAATCTTCATCATCCTTATGCTCAACATTCAGTAGCGCAGCAGACAATGGCTCAACAGTAAGCTGTTTCGCTACAGATAATGTTTTCTTATCCTCATAATGAACATCAGCTACAGAGAACACATTCATATCGTTGGGCTGCTTCATTGCTTTGCATATATCAAAACGGACCACTTCGTCATTCAACCAAAATAAAAGCTCATTAGCTCTCATGTCAATAAGCACACTTCCAGTTGCGAGGAAAGGGCGTCCCAAGAATATGGGAACTTCAGAGTCCACCTCACAATCCAAAATAACAAAGTCTGCAGGAAAGATGAAGGTGGAAACCTTTACCAACACATCATTTAAGATACCAACAAGTCATTTTTATCGACCTATCTGCCATCACGAGCCGCATATTGGTTGGTGTAGGGTTGCCCAACCCCAACTTTCTGTAGACGGATAGTGGCATCAAATTGATTCTTGCTCCCAAATTGCACAATGCCTTAGCAAAATTCATAAATCCAACCGTGCACGGAATAGTGAAAGCACCAGGGTCTGCCTTTTTCTGTACTAAGGACATTGTGGCAATGCACTGCAATGATGAATATTATCTACCGGTTCACAGCTTACTGCCCGCTTCTTTGTTAAAAGGTCCTTTATGAATTTAGCGTACCCAGGCATCTGTTCCAGCGCCTCAACCAACGGAACATTAATGGTCAGCTGTTTTAACATCGTCATGAATTTATTGAACCTTGTATCATCCGCTCTCTTCTTTAATCTTTGAGGAAAAGGTGGTGGTGGAAGGGGAATAGTTTTCTCCACGACTTTCTTTTCCTCTTTCTTTAGGTTGGTGATCTTTCCAGGCTGTGGACGTTGAGGAATGATGTCATGAGCATCTTTATCAGTTTCGACGGCGTCATCTACTTCTGTATTACCTATGACATCTTCGGCCACCTGCTTGCTTTGGGATGAATTTTCCAGCACCTTACCACTTCTGGTAGTAATAGCCATGCATGTTCCATCGTTTCTTGGTTTTTCACTGTGTTGCTCGGTAGGGTGCCAGCTTTTCTTTGATTTAATGTGGCTGAAATTTGACTCAATTGTTGTTCCAGCTGTCGTATTGAAGTGGGATGTGAGTCAACCAATTGCTTCATTGAGGCCAAGTCATTTATTACCTCAGTTACTCCCGTGCTGGTTTCTTCCACCCCTTTCAACAGCTTAGCCATCATATCTTCCATTAACATATTTCCCGAACCAGATGCAGTGGCCTCTCGTCGTCCAGGAGGAATATACACGCCACTCCTATCAGTCTTGTTCTTCCAACTACCTTGATCTCGGTCCTTGTTTCCAGAATTATCATAATAGTTCCGACCTTGGTTTCCTTGGGCATTGCCTTGGAAACCCCCCTGATTGTTCACGTAGTTGGATTCTTCCTCAGAATCGGATTCCTCTCTTCCTTTTGACACAACTGCTTTGACTTTTTCGGTCTTCCCTGATAGTAGATGCTTTGTAAGAAGATCCACTTGTGTTTTCATGTGCGCCAAATCTTGATCACGTTCTTCTTCTCTTCTCTTTTGTTCTGCAGTCATGCCTATAGACAAAGTGGGGCTTGCTACCTCAGAATCTCTGGTATGCCATGCCCTACTTTGCTTCGTCATCCGATCTAGCATATCACTTGCCTGAACAAAGGTGAGGTCCATAAATGATCCTCCATCCGCATTATCCACCACAGGTTTAGTTACTGAATTCAAGGATCTATATAGTATCTCCATCAAGTAAACATTGGTCATGTGATGGTTTGGGCACCTCATTAGCTTCTTCTTGAATCTCTCCCATGTTTCGTGGAGTGCTTCAGTTGGAAGCTGTCGAAAATTGCTGATTTCATCTCTTAATTGTGCTCTCTTGGATGGCGGAAAGAATCTTTCTAGGAAAGCGTATTTCAATTGCCTCCAATTAGTGATAGAATCAGGAGTCAGCCCGTTCAACCATAGAGTTGCCTCCCCAGATAGAGACAATGGAAATAGGCGCAACCGAATTACATTCTGTCCAACGCCAGGATTGTCGAATGACTTGCATGTAAAAATAAAGTTGATCAGCTGCATATTCGGATCGTCGCCTGCTAGTCCACCGAATAATCCCTTGAGTTGCAATAACTGAATCATGGTGCTCGTGATGTTGAACTTGGCTCCGGGTGCCAATAGCGGAGGAATAATAGCTCCTGTGGCACCAGCTCTATCAAGATCATCATCATCAACATCGAATGGTATGGCTCGGCGTTCAGGCCAGAACCTAGCTTGACGATCTCTTCTGTTGGATGGTGTCGATATCTCAGCATCACGCCTAGGGTTTAGTAACTCATCATCACCTGGATCTTTATCGTCAGGATTTGTTGCTCGCCCAGGATTATCAATATTCTATTGATGTACTTGAGCGGCGGCCAGAGCAGCTAGTCTAGCCTGTTCCTGTTGAGCAGCCCTTCTTTCAATTTCCTATTGAGCCTCCATTCTGCCAATACGATGTGGTTCAAGATTGAAAGGTAATAATGGTTGACCAGAACTTCGAGTATGAGGCTTGCACTGGATAAAAACCTGCAGAAAACAAAAACAAAAACTAAAAGTAAAGTACGAGAATCTTTGACCAAAGGGTCTAGTAATTATCACAAACTTAGTAGACAACCGTATTCCCCGGCAACGGCGCCAAAATTTGATACCGCTCAAACTACAGCTCTCGTAAGAGTGTAAGAGGTCGTTGTCAAATATAGAACCCAACTGGGTTGGGTATCGATCCCACAGGGAATAGCCGGTCAATAAGTAAGCAAAGATTATTAGACTTTTGGTGCAATTCTCGTAAAAAATGGCGGATTTTAATGTGCAAATAATGTAAACAAAATAGTCAAGTAAAAACAGAAATAGCAAAGTAAACAGAAAGAGTGTTTAGTGAGATGTTTAACCAATGAGAATTGAGAATTGGGGTTATGTCCACCTTCTGAGTTATACGTCTCTATTGGCTATGAGTTATGCGGAATTCAGACATGCATGTGCTTATACAGAATTGTATTCTATGGTAAATCCAAGCGTCTTTCGACCTAACAAGGACTATTTCGCTTTAACTCTTTCGAGCTTAAAGCGTATCTAATGGTACAAATTCTCCAAGAGGTTAATCCAGTTACGGCACTAACTTTTTAACAGGGGTTGGTGCCCTATTACCTTGACATTATCTCTTTTCCAGACATATAAATTTTCTTTCAAACAAGTTAATGCTATACTGGCGTATTCTTTGTGTTTGCAACCACAAGAATTTGCATTAAGATGAAGAGAATAATGATATAAGCAGCATACGTGTCGCGAATTCACAAACTCATAGCAATAGATAGTATCTCATATGGCTTCCATAACCCCAACAGAGAAGTTTAGCTACTCATGAGTGCAATGGAAATCACAATAGACATTATCATTATACCACAATAAAGATCTCACGTGTAGTATGGTGTGGTATGGCTTTAGGCGTGAATTCCTTTTAGAATAGCTTTTCTCTCGTTGTAGAAATTAAGAATTGAATAGATGAAGAGAATAAGAATTGAAAGTGTTGAAAAGATTAAAATTGTTCGGATAGTAGAGGAATGAATTAGAAGTAGAATGAATAAAGATTTCTAGCAAAATAGGGTAATTATAACACCCATATCCTATTCCTACCAAGCTAATGCATTACTTAACCCAATCCTACTAGGTTACTGCATCATTATCCTAATCCCAATAAGTTACTGCTAGTCCCCAAAGTCTTTAGAATTGTTGTTTTTGCCCGGGACAGATTTTCCATTCGTCACTTTTGGTCCTTGGCGTCCAAGCTTTCCCTTCCTTATTTCGTGAAGCTTCCTTTGGCGTCAAGTTATCCATAAAATGCTGAAATCTGCATCATTTTTACCTGAAAACTTGCTAATCACGTTTGTTAGCTCAATTGCAGGAAAAAGGACTAAAAGTGCATGAATTATATATTTTGTCCTCAAAACCTAACTAAAATATGGGTAAAATATAGTACTTTAGTCGTGTAAATTCGCCTATCATCAGTACCCTTGGCAGATCTTTGGGAAAAAACTTAGGAAACTCATTAACTACACGGACTGACTAAACTATCAGAGCTTCAGACTTAGTATCTTTGACTCAAACTAAATGATAAATGCACCCTTTTGATAATAACTTTTTCGCCTTCAAATAAGATATGAAATGATTCTTGGAAGATTCAGAACTACTTTTCCACATAAAGATTGCCTCAGCAGAAAACTAAAACTTCACCATATGGGTGCGACAATCTATTGATGCATAGCATGAATGGAGCCAATCCATGCCCAGAATTACATCAAAATCTACCACTTCTAACTTTATTAGGTCTTTTAGTATGATCTTAAAGAGGATAGTGATGGGACACTTCTTATAGACTCACCTGGCAATAACTGACTCACCTACTGGGGTGGACACCAAGAAGGGCTTGGAGAGTTTTTCAGGACCTATCCCAAATTTTACCACAACCAATGAGTCACATAAGAAAGATTTGACCTTGGGTATAACAACACATACACGTCAAGATGAAAGACACGAAGCATACTAGTAACAATATCTGGTGAACTCTCTTTCTTCTATTGCGATGATAAAGTATAGAACCAATTTTACACTGAAAGCCACTGGTACTAGATGATGCGCCCTAGGGAGGAACTAGTCAACCTAGTGGAGCTAGTGTGCTAGTAGCCTGAGTCTGGGGACGAACATCCCTACTTTTCTACTTAGCATATGGACACTCCTTGATTCTATGACCTATTTGTCACATCTATAACAACCCCTTCTTCCCATTAAACACTCACCAGGATGATTTCTTCCACACTTTGCACATCTCTAATAACTGGGCCTTTCATCCATACTATTCTGAGACCTAGAAATAGAATTCCTGCCCCACTGCTCCTTCTTGTTCTGAGTGCAGGGTCACTGGCTAAAGATGGTGATGGTGTTGTGATGATAGGCGAATTTACACGCCTAAAGTACGATATTTTACCCATATTTTAGCTAAGTTTTGAGGACAAATTATATAATTTATGCACTTTTAGTCCTTTTTCCTGTAAGTGAGCTAACAAACGTCATTAGCAAGTTTTCAGGTATAAATGATGCAAATTTCAGCATTTTTATGGATAACTTGACACCAAAGGAAGCTTCACGAAAGAAGGAAGGGAAATCTTGGATGCCAAGGACCAAAAGTGGCGCATGGAAAATCTGTCCCGGGCAAAAATAGCAATTCTGAAGACTTTGGGGACTAGCAGTAACTTATTAGGATTAGGATAATAATACATTAACCTAGTAGGATTGGGTTAAGTAATGCCTTAGCTTAGTAGGAATAGGACATGGGTATTATAAATACCCTATTTTGCTAGAGATTTTCATTCATTCACCCATTCATCCATCCACCCATCCATCCACCTATCCATCCACTCATCTACAACTCAAAACAATTTGCTTTCAATTAATTCTTTATTACTTTCTCTTCATCTATTCAATTCTTAATTTCCACAACAAGAGAAACGCTATTCTAAAAGGAAATCACGCCAGAAGCACTACCAAACAACACTACACGTGAGATCTTTATTTTGTTATAATAATAATGTCTATTGTGATTTCCATCGCACTCATGAATAGCTAAACTGCTCTGTTGGGGTTATGGAAGCCTTATGAGATACTATCTATCGCTATGAGTTTGTGAATTCGTGACACGTATGCTGCTTATATCATTATTCTCTTCATCTTAATCTAAATTCTTTGTGGTTGCAAACACATAGAATACGCCAGTATAGCATTAACTTGTTCGAAAGAAAAGTTATATGTCTGGAAAAGAGATAATGTCAAGGTAATAGGGTCCCATCCCCTATTAAAAAGTTAGTGTCGTAACTGGATTAACCTCTTGGAGAATTTGTACCGTTAGATACGCTTTAAGCTCAAAAGAGTTAAAGTGAAATAGTCTTTGTTTAGGTCGAAAGACGCTTGGATTTACCATCGAATACAGTTCTCTATAAGCACATGCATGTCTGAATTCTGCACAACTCATAACCAATAGAGACGTATACCTCATAAGGTGGACATAACCCCAACTTCTCAATTCTCATTGTTTTACATCTTACCAAACATTCTTTCTTTTTACTTTGGTATTTTTCGTTTTTACTTTAATATTCTGGTTACATTACTTGCACGACAAAACTCCCCCCTTTTACAAGACTTGCACTAAAAGTCTAGTAATCTTTGCTTACTTGTTGACCAAGTTATTCCCTGTGGGATCGATACCCAACCCAGTTGGGTTATATATTTGACAACGACCGTTTTACACTCCAACGAGAGCTGTAGATTGAGCGTTATCAAAAATTGGTGCCGTTGCCGGGGAATATGAGTGTCAATTAAGTTTATGATAACTACTAGACCCTTTGGTCAAAGATTCTCGTACTTTTACTTTTAGTTGTTGTTTGTGTTCTATTCAGGTTTCGTTGACAGAATGGATGCACAACGTGACATAGAAAGAATGGGTTCTCAACAGGAGCTGGCTAGGTTAGCTGCAATGGCAGCTGCTCAAGTGCATCAACAGAATATTGATAACCCCGGTCGTGCAACAAATCCTGATGATGAGGACCTGGGCGATGAGGAGCTACTAAACCCATGGCATACTACTGAGGTGGCGGCACCCATGCAGAGGAGAGATCGTCAAGCGCGATTGAGGCCTGATCGCCGAGCTGTGCAGATTCCTTTTGATGACGATGACGACGATTTAGATGAAGCTGGTGCCACAGGAGTCATTATTCTTCCACCCTTGGCACCTGGAGCAAAGTTCAATATCACTAGCACCATGATTCAGCTTTTGCAACTCAAGGGATTATTTGGTGGACTAGCAGGCGATGATTCGAATATGCATCTGATCAACTTTATTTCTACATGCAAGTCGTTTGACAATCCTGGCGTTGGGCAGAATGCAATTCGACTATTTCTATTGTCTCTGTCTGGGGAGGCAACTCTATGGTTAAATGGGCTGACTCCTGATTCCATTACAAATTGGAGGCAATTAAAAGATGCTTTCCTAGAAAGATTTTTTCCTCCATCCAAAAGAGCACAATTAAGAGATGAAATTAGCAACTTTCGGCAGCTTCCAACTGAAGCTCTCCACGAAACATGAGAGAGGTTCAAGACAAAGCTTATGCGGTGCCCAAACCATCATATGACCAATGTCCACTTGATGGGGATATTATACAGGGCCTTGAATTCAATAACTAAACCAGTGGTGGATAATACGGCTGGAGGATCATTTATGGACCTCACCTTTGGTCAGGCAAGGAATATGCTAGATCGGATGACGAAGCAAAGTAGAGATTGGCATACCAGGGATTCTGAGGTAGCAAGCCCCACTTTATTTATTGGCATGAATGCAGACCAAAGGAGAAGAGAAGAAGAATGGGACCAAGATATGGCGCACATGAAAACACAAGTGGATCTTCTTACAAAGCATCTATTATCAGGGAAGACCGAAAAAGTCAAAGTTGTTGCGTCAAAAGGAAGAAACGAATCTGATTCTGAAGAAGAAGCCAACTACTTGAACAATCAGGGGGGTTTCCGAGGCAATGCCCAAAAAAACCAAGGTCGGAACTATTATGATAGATCTGGAATCAAGGACCGTGATCAAGGTAGTTGGAAGGATAAGACTGACAGGAGTGGTCTGTACGTTCCTCCAGGAAGTCGTGACGCCACTGCATCTGGAGTGGAGGCTACCAGCGCGGGAGTAACGGAGGTAATACATGATTTGTCCTCGATGAAGAAATTGGTTGACTCATATTCCACTTCAATAAAACAAATAGAGCAGCAATTGAGCCAACTTTCAGCAGCACTCAATCAAAGAAAGGCTAGCACTTTACCTAGCGACACTATGCAAAATCCAAGAAACGACGGATCATGCATGGCTATTACTACCAGGAGTGGTAAGGTGCTGGAAAATTCATCCCAAAGCAAGCAAGTGGCCGAAAATAAGGAAGATGATGACGCCATAGAAGCTGACCAAGACGTCTATGACGTCACCTCTAGTAGGTTGCAGCCTGAAACTACCAAAATTTGAAAGCAAGAGGAGAAGAGAACCGTGGAGAAAACAATTCCATATCCACCACCACCTTTTCCTCAAAGACTGAAGAAGCAGGCGGATGATACAAGGTTCAGCAAATTCATGACAATGTTAAAACAGCTGACTATTAATGTTCCGTTGGTAGAGGCACTAGAACAAATGCCTGGGTATGCAAAATTTATGAAGGATCTTTTGACAAAGAAGCGAGCAGCAAGCTATGAGTTGAAGGATACTGTTCATCATTGCAGCACTATTACTACCCGATCACTAGTTCAGAAGAAGGCTGACCCCGGTGCTTTCACTATTCCTTGTACGGTTGGATCTATGAATTTTGCTAAGGCATTGTGAGATCTGGGTGCTAGCATCAATTTGATGCCACTATCCATCTACAGGAAGTTGGGGTTAGGCGATCCAACACCAACCAATATGAGGCTCGTGATGGCTGATAGGTCGGTAAAACGACCTGTGGGTATCTTGAATGATGTGTTGGTGAAGGTTTCTTCATTCAACTTTCCTGCAGATTTTGTTATTCTGGATTGTGAGATGGATTCTGAAGTTCCCATAATCTTGGGACGTCCTTTCCTTGCAACAGGAAGTGTGCTTATTGACATGGGAGCTAATGAGCTTTTATTTCGATTGAATAACGAAGTGGTCCGTTTTGATATATGCAACGCAATGAAGCAGCCCAGCGATATGGATGTGTTCTTCGTAGCTTATGAGGATAAGAAAGCATTATCTATAAAGAAACAGCTTACTGTTGAGCCATTGTCTGCTGCGCTACTGAATGTTGAGCATGAGCACGATGAAGATTATAAAGAAACTATGTGTGCTCTAACAGAAATAGGGTCCTATTCTCATACTCCTAAACAGCCGGACCTTGATCTTAAGAATCAACCGTCACCAACAGCGAAGACTTCCATTGAAGAGCCACCAATGCTAGAATCGAAAGAGCTCCCCGATTATCTAAGGTATGTATTATTGGAAAGAGGAAATATACTTCCGGTAAGTATGGTGGATGATTTAAGTGAACAGCACGTAGAGGCTCTCATCTTTGCTCTGAAGGAATACAAGAGAGCTATGGGTTGGACTATTGATGATATAATTGGTATCCCGCCTGGGATATGTATGCACAAGGGTCATCTCGAAGACGATTGCATGCCTACAAGTAAGCTTCATTGTCGTATGAATCCATTCAGAAAATGATCCACCATCTATCTTGATGAAGTCTAAGTAATCGAGATAGCTATATCGTGCTGCGACAATAAATCAAGCGCTTGATGGGAGGCGACCCATCGTTTTTAATTGTTTTTGTTGTTTTTCTTTTCTTAGGATTTTGTCGAACCACGACCAAAACTAAGGCGCTTGATGGGAGGCAACCCATCGTTCTAATCGTTTTTGTTGTTTTTGAGTAAATGTAGGTGCAAGAGGTGTAAAGGAGGAGATTGGTTTCAATTTTTGATTTGGAAGTATTGCATGTTGAAGGTGGTAAGTTAGGAATGAAGAAGCAAAAGGCTATAGGTTAGGCATTGCCTATGAAAACATAGGCAAAGAACAAGGCAAGGCCTATGTAAATCTAGGCCACGAACAAGGCAAGGCCTATGCTATGGCATAAGCTCTCAGATTCTAGACTGCCATAGCATAGGCGCCGCCTATGCTCAACAATGCTTTTCAAAAGGCGCCGCATATGCTCAACAATGCCATAGCATAGGCTCCGCCTATGCAAAAGCATTCTGCTCAACTAGGCAAAGCATTAGGCATGGCCTATGCTATGGCATTCTGCTCAACTAGGCAAAGCATTAGGCACCGCCTATGGTCACTTTTGGTCTCCAAATCTGATTCCAAATGGGTCAAAACCCGACCCAAGCTTGTCCTATAAATAATAACCTTAGTCTTAGACAAAAAAACACATTGCAAATCATACCTAAACATCGCCTACCTCTCCAAATTCTCTCAAAAATTTTCCTTTTGCTCTCTTTACTTTGAAAGAACATCTTCCAAGGCCATCAACCAAGTAAGTACTTCTTTGTTCTTCATTTATACTTCGTAAGTACTACACTAGTACACCTATAATGAATTGTTAAATCTTGAAATAATAGTAGTTATTTGAATGTGGTTGATTTGTTGTGATACAACTAAGTGAGTGAACAAAATGTAAGGATGATCTTGACTTGTTTTCAACTTGTATTTGATTTTGATACACTGTCATACTTTTGTTGAGTCGACATGGGGAAGTTAAATTGCATAATCTTAAAAATTGAATGCTTGAATGTTTGAATGACTCATTCATCATGATTGAATACAAGCATGAGATGTTGTGATTATTTCTATACCATAAACTTGATTCAATCCCTACATGGTAGTCTTGTTCCAAAAATGCATTAATCCAAACCATAAAGGATGGTCAAGATTACATGATATAGAGTTGAAAAGAATAGTTAAAGACAACATGCAAGTATGAATATGCTGAACATATTGTTGGAACATATCACCTAAATGTATGTCGATGAAGTCTAAGTAATCGACAGCATTCACTTAATTAGTTTGTGTCAACAAATTAAGTGTGGGGTGGTGCCACTATTGTCTGTTTGTTAATTGAATCTTCCGAGATGAATCTAACATGACTCTATTGAGATCTCAGGTATAATGGCACCAAAAGACAAGAAAAGCAACCACTTCATAACAAGGCCAGAAAAAGGGAAGAAAAGAGCAAGTTGAATCCTCCGTACTGCAAATACCTCGACGCACTCTTGGAATCAAGTGGGGTACTTATGAGGAACTTCTGAGGATGACGACTCTGATGATGATTCCGATTCAGGGGGTATGACCCCAGACATAGAGGAGGAGTCCGACTAACCAGGTTCTTCTTATTTATTTTCCACTGAGGGCAGTGTGTCCCGTCTAAGTGTGGGGTGCGCTGGTATTTGCATGCTATAGTTCTCTATCTACATTGGCATTTATTTATGTTTGTTTGTTTTATTTTAGTAGTAAATGTTTTTTAGTAGTAGTTAAATTTTTTAGTTGTTAACTTTTTTTCTTAGATAAAAAAAAAATTTAACTTTGCATGAAATAATTCTGATAGGCAGCATGGTATTGTGACAAGAGTCTGTGATAAAATCATTACTATTGAGACGTTTAGGCTCTAATTGTGACTCACTATGTGATATTTATATGTTTTAATTCCTTCAACTGTTGGGACAAGAGTCTATACTACTCCCAATAAAGTCGACCATGTGCCTTGTGTGTGTGAGATAATAGTATATTCTATGTTTGTGGCTGATGCTAGAACTTGCCTGGTGTGTGTGTGAAGCAAAAATAAAGAACGTGAGTTTAGGAGATGATTTAGGCATTTCTTTGGCAACCTATACTTGTGTACCTTCTTTTTACCTACCCGTGGACATTATCCTAGTTAACCCCTTTTGAGCCTTTAGCCTATTTTCTTTGACAGCCTCATATGTAAGCCTAATCCATTTTTTCAAGACCATAATTTGATCCAAATTCCTAAGTGCTTTAAAGTGTAAAGTCATGTGACCAAATAAGAGGAAATTGGGTGAGTATGATGCTTTAGAAAGTAATGGTGCTAGAATTTGTTATGAAAAACAATTGCTATCATAAGAGGTGTGTTATGAAAAGAAAAAGGAAAGGAAAACTAAAAAGTTAGTTATGTTTAAAAATTGAAAAACAAAAGAGGAGAAAAAGGGTGGTAGAATAAAAGAAAGTAGAAAGGTTTTTTGAAAGAAAAGTGATAATGACATAATGTGATGTATTAAAGCGCTTAGGAACATAGTCACTATTTCTGGCCAAAATAGTCCTACCCGTCCCTTAGCCTACATTACAACCTGTAAAAGACCTATTTGATCCTAAGCTTAGCATTCTGATATTTAGTAGAGCATTACACTAAGGGCAAGCCTATGGTCATCAGTTGCAACATATGAATTCTTTGTGAGAGTGAGAGCAAGGATTATCTTATACCCATGTTCAAAATATATACAATACTTGTGAGTGATTATGGGTAATATATGGTGAGACACACATGGTTGATGAGTTTTGGGCAGTAGTGTATGATTCTTTGTGCCTTAACTTTTGAATATGAGTTGACCACCATCATGAGTCTATATTGGAGGATGAATTGTTTCTACTAATGATCAGAAAACTACTTTTTGTTGATAATTATTGTGCTTGCCTTGATGAATATTTTGTGTTGTTACTATGAAACCCTAAGTAGATGTTTAGATGGACATGATAGTTTGTTCGAGGACGAACAAAGCTTTAAGTGTGGGTTGTTGATGATAGGCGAATTTACACGCCTAAAGTACTATATTTTACCCATATTTTAGCTAAGTTTTGAGGACAAATTATATAATTCATGCACTTTTAGTCCTTTTTCCTGTAAGTGAGCTAACAAACGTCATTAGCAAGTTTTCAGGTATAAATGATGCAGATTTCAGCATTTTATGGATAACTTGACGCCAAAGGAAGCTTCACGAAAGAAGGAAGGGAAATCTTGGATGCCAAGGACCAAAAGTGGCGCATGAAAAATCTATCCCGGGCAAAAACAGCAATTCTGAAGACTTTGGGGACTAGCAGTAACTTATTAGGATTAGGATAATAATACATTAACCTAGTAGAATTGGGTTAAGTAATGCATTAGCTTAGTAGGAATAGGACATGGGTATTATAAATACCCTATTTTGCTAGAGATTTTCATTCATTCACCCATTCATCCATCCACCCATCCATCCACCTATCCATCCACTCATCTACAACTCAAAATAATTTGCTTTCAATTAATTCTTAATTACTTTCTCTTCATCTATTCAATTCTTAATTTCCACAACAAGAGAAACGCTATTCTAAAAGGAAATCACGCCAGAAGCACTACCAAACAACACTACACGTGAGATCTTTATTTTGGTATAATAATAATGTCTATTGTGATTTCCATCGCACTCATGAATAGCTAAACTGCTCTGTTGGGGTTATGGAAGCCTTATGAGATACTATCTATCGCTATGAGTTTGTGAATTCGTGACACGTATGCTGCTTATATCATTATTCTCTTCATCTTAATCTAAATTCTTTGTAGTTGCAAACACATAGAATACGCCAGTATAGCATTAACTTGTTCGAAAGAAAAGTTATATGTCTGGAAAAGAGATAATGTCAAGGTAATAGGGTCCCATCCCCTATTAAAAAGTTAGTGTCGTAACTGGATTAACCTCTTGGAGAATTTGTACCGTTAGATACGCTTTAAGCTCGAAAGAGTTAAAGTGAAATAGTCCTTGTTTAGGTCGAAAGACGCTTGGATTTACCATCGAATACAGTTCTCTATAAGCACATGCATGTCTGAATTCTGCACAACTCATAACCAATAGAGATGTATACCTCATAAGGTGGACATAACCCCAACTTCTCAATTCTCATTGTTTTACATCTTACCAAACATTCTTTCTTTTTACTTTGCTATTTTTCGTTTTTACTTTAATATTCTGGTTACATTACTTGCACGACAAAACTCCCCCCTTTTACGAGGCTTGCACTAAAAGTCTAGTAATCTTTGCTTACTTGTTGACCAAGCTATTCCCTGTGTGATAGATACCTAACCCAGTTGGGTTATATATTTGACAACGACCATTTTACACTCCAACGAGAGATGTAGATTGAGCGCTATCATGTTGTTGAATGGCCCTGAAATAGCGAACGGCTTCCTCTCCAAATCTTGGTTGACCATACTCAAATTGTCCAGTTCTAGACCTCTTATTTCTCTTCTCTCTTTCCTTCATTTTTTCTGACTCAATCTGCTGAGCATGAGTCATCAACCTAGCAATATCCATATCCCTAATATGCATGGCAGTCCTACACTCCTTGACTACTAAATCAAACACTCCAGTAACAAACTTACTCATACTAGACCTGGGGTCAGCCACCAACTCGCAAGCATACTTAGACAACTGAGTGAACTTAAGGTAGTACTCTTTTACTATCATAGAGCCCTACTTCAGGTTCATAAACTCCTCAACCTTATCTTCCCTCATCTTACATGGAAAGAACTTGTCCAGAAGTGCATCCTAAAACACCTTCCAGCTAATAAGAGTTGCATTCTAACCTCTACCTTCCTACCATATAACAACCCAATGATAAGAAACATCTTTTAGCCTATAGGATGCAAATTCTACACTGTCCTCATTAACATGTATAATCTGCATGATCTTTCCAACCTCATCAATAAAGAATTGTGGATCCTCACCAACCTTTGACCCAAAGAACTTAGATGGATTCATTCAAATGGAATCAGGATAAACTTGACTTGCAAAATCTTAAGATACTGAATTAATGTCAACTAAAACTGAATTAATATCTTATTGAGAGTCTTAAACTTGGAAATCTTGAAAGTAAACACTATTAATTCAAAATAGAAAATGATCAGACGATCCTCTAATTCTAACTAAAGAGCCACTAGGACAAGCCCTAACTGACAAGAACTTAACTGAAATCAAATGACTAAAGTACTTCATCAGTAATAATGTCTGATAAAATGGTTCCTCAAACTATGAGGACTCACAACGCATTAGGAAATAGGAGGAGATTCATGTAATCAATCACGCTACTGGAACTGAGCACCAAAACCTACATTATGAAACAATGCAGCATATAGACATATATGTGGATCAATACTTCTGGAATGTACTGAGCATGTGGGGGAGAATATATAAGTAAATCAATAACTCAATGTGCACTTAGATTTTCAAATAATGCATGATAAGTGTAAATGACTCACCTTGGGCTTGAATTAAATAAAAGTTGTAAAATTATAAACATGAGTAATGAAGCAAAATAATCAACTTTGGGAGCCATAACACTTAGTTCTAAAATCTTTACTCTTATTCTTTCTTAGGGAGGTTCTTCTAACCGACATAAACCATGTGAGCTATCATGGAGTCTAACATCTTACCCACATTGGGGAGAGTTGTCCTACCCATTCCATCGAAATAGGACCTTAACTTAAGTGATCACTATCTTTAACTTCATCCATATTAGGAATAAGCTTAACCTACGTTGGCTCATAGTTCTGGGGCATGCAGCCTTGGAATCATACCCAACTCAGTTCTAAATACTACTACCTTATTACTTATATGCTCATATTTTAGGAAATCCACCTTAAAATAGCATAAGGGTTTATAATATAAACTAATTATGCATCTTTTTGCTTTAAATTATAATCAAGATAAACAAATGTGGATTCCATAACTTAGCTTAGGATCAAAAGATCACTTCTTTATTTAAATCTTGATATAAACTTATCAAAGAAAACTTAAGAGCAGATCTTCTTGAAATATCAAAACTTAAACTTTGGGCTTGAAATTCATGCTTAAGAATTATGATTATTCATAACAACACTTCATGCTCAATGACAATCTTGAAATACTTCAACAATATCAAATCAAGATAGTGCAAGCACATTCATAATAGCAATCTTATAAGTTAAAACATAAACATAAGCACTTCTTGATAAACTTAAAGCTTTAAATCATGATAGTCACATGCTTAAGAATTTAGAAACTTGTGTATGAACCCTAATTCAAAACAAGTAACTTGAATCTTAATATCATGCAATTTGGGCACAAGGGTGAAAGGATACCCTTGTTCATAACCCCGCATACCGTAATAGGCTTGATTTGATGGATAAACCTAGACTTTGAAAGACTTAGAGATGATCTTAAAAGCTTTTCTTGAAATTCTTAGATTTGGAAACTTAGATTCTTGCTTATCTTGAAGAGAAAGTAACTTGAATTTGAAGTTCTTGGGAATAGGTTAGGGTTTCTTTGAGAGAAAGTAGAAAGAGAATGGGCATATAATATTGTAACCGACATTTAATCTTATGTTTTTATGAATTGAGTCAGTGGGAAAGGACCTAACTACCCCTCAAAAGATTAAACTCATAACTGGAATGCCGTTTGGAGGCCTAGCACAATACGATGACATGCTCATCGCTATATCGGGTGAGACACGATGCAATCACGATGAGATGCTGGAATCAAAATCCAAAAACAACCCAATCCTCATCCAAAAAATTTGAAAATTCCCCGAGACATACTTCTTACACCCTTGAATATAAATTAACTCAAAAACCATTATATCGGATTTTAGAAGGTCAACTTAACAATCCTCGAAATTAAGAGGTCAAAAATAAGACTAAGTCTTCAACACTTAGTTAAATTTCTAGCCTTCAAGCCTCTTATACAAGCACTAGGTGTTGAACTAAGATAAGCTTAATATGAGGTATTATAAAGTTGTTTCAACTCAGATGGAACTATTTTATAGGGGGATAGAGATAGGATGAGTGTTCGGGAGAAAAATGATCCCAAAATCAATTTCCCTATTGAGAAGGACTCCAGGAAGATCATCAGGAAACACTTCGAAAACTCATAGACTCTAGGGACAGATAACAAAGAAGGACCATCAGAATTAGAATCTTTATCCCAAACCAGGTGACTCAAACACCCCATGGAAATCAATTTCTGGGCTCTTAAATAAAAAATGGATGTTCTCTTAGGAACTAGGGAACTCCCCTCCCACTTAATCACTGGTTCATTCGAGAATTAGAAACTGACCCTTTGGGTCCTATAATCTAGAGATGCATAGCATGAATGAAGTCAATCCATCCCTATGATAACATCAAAATCTAACATCTCCAACTATATTAAATCCACCAACGTCTCCCTACTATAGATAGATACCACACAACCCCTATAGAATATCCTAGACATAATAGAGTCACCCACCAGGGTAGACACAGAAAAGGGATCAAGAATACACTCAGGACCAAAATTGAAATGAATAGCCACACAAGGGATCATATAAGAAAGGTTGACCTAAGATCAAGATGACAATATACATCACGAGATAAAAGTTTTAGAATACTATTAATAATATAAGGAGATGCCTCAAAATACTGATGGGTGGCAAGAGTATATAGATGAAGTTGGTCAATGTTGGTACTAGAAGAAACACTCTTTGGCGCTAGAGCTGAAGAATTAGGAATTGAAACCTTATAAGCTCTAGTGGAAACACTAGTAAAAAGTTAATGTTGCTTTATATGACTAAGTTGCCCATAGTTGAAGTACAAGTTCCTCTCTTTAGCGTAATAACCATAGTGAAACTGATTGTAGAATCGCAAAGGATGATAGGATAGGGTTGATTAGGCCCCACTAGCCTGAGATTGGGCACCTTATGCCTTAAAATCACTATTTCTATAGAAGCAACAATCACCGAGTGGCTTAGGATAAGGAGCACTAACAGTCGAATAGACACTCTCCCAATTTTTCTCCTTAACCAACTGTTCCTTATCTCTACAACTATCTCGCTGATTCGCACCCCACCTTAAATACATAATCCTCTTATTCTTCCTCTATTCTATTTTTGCTTATTCCTTTCTCCCATCAACTTGACCAGACTAGCATAATAGAGAGGTTACTAACTAGGTCAATAGAAAAATAAAATAGCAGAACTCTAAATTTGACACATCACCCTGAGGCATATAGGCAGGAGTATCATCATTCTGAGGAGGACTAGTAGGGACTGGTGGAAATCCACGAGGGCAATCAGAATTAGGGACCCTAGCTAGGATTGTACCCCATAAGAAGGATGAGCTCCATCTACACTATCCTTAAATAGGATAGAGGAGTTTCCACAAGCATCAGATCTTTGGGGAGGCATTATCTAAAATACAAACAAACGGAATTAGAGAAGATTTCAACATCCTAGACTCTACAACACAAAAATAGAACACAAGAAAGGAAAACATTCCTAAATCCCTTGTAGCCCCTTCCTTATCAGTGTAGCGTGCTAAGCACCCATAAAAGAAACTCTACTTGACACGAATTTGTAGACACCCAATGACACAAAAACTGGGATCTGATACCAACTTCTTTAAGATCCAAACTAGGGCCTATCTATGATAGGTATCTCAAGTCCGCTGAGAACCGGATACTACCACCTTTACCTATCCAAATAGAACACAATACAACTAGCTAAAAGCAGATGAATTCTAAACATATAATAATATAAGCTGAGTTCTTAACATAAAATAAGATAGGCAATTCAGAAAAAAGTTTAAAACTTTTATAACGTCCCAATCCACAGTAATCCATAAAGCCTCTAAACAGACCAAAACCATTCTAATTTGGGATATGCCCCCAATGATAGCCAAAAAAGTCTTATCAAAGTAGTCTAAGAAATAAACAAAATAGGACTTTAAAATAATGTCCCTTCCAAAGAATAGAAGCTCACCACTTTAAATTTGACTACTGACAACCCAAAAATCCTATCACTATAAAGGAAAAGTAGAAGTGTCTCTAATTCCTGCATCACATGGGGATATAGTATTTGAAGACGGTTAGCGAGTTAAGCGCATGTAACTCGGTGAAGGGATAAAATAATGCTAAGTCAAAACCATAGTAAAATCCAATGCACACATTGTACATACATATATATATAATAGATGATAGGGTAAGGAACAAGGTTTAGCATGAAAGTAAAACATTATCCTGGACTATGTAGCTTTTCCATTATCTAAGTACCACGAGCTATATAGGTCCAGCACCCCATGATAGTTAGGCCAAAGTACGTGTTAGCCACACGAATTAGAGATAACCAAGAAACACCAGGAAATTCCCCAAACCCACATCAATCTAGGATACATGAGTATAATATAGTGTGAATTGTGCACACGATCATCAAGACCCCACGCCGACAAATGTTGTTTCCAGTGTTCTTCCACTCTGGGACTTACTCTTTCACAATGAGCTACACAACCCCCTTTAAGCCCAATTAAAACAAGTTTCATGTAAACAATCCATTTAACTAAGGAATTATCTGTTAAGGTAAGTCATAGGTATCGTCATAGGTATCGTCATAGGTATCTGTTAAGTTTCATGTAAAAAATCCATTTAATGGGTTTCAAGTCATCGGTCACAATCCAAAGTATCCTTAATTAAAAGCTGAAAATGGTCGTCGATGACCATAAGTCACCCTACAATTCATGAGGACATATTACTACTCTTCCCCATGAGTCTTAATCAAGACAGTAGCTCAGGGACCCTTCACTAGTTACCTTATGAGTCATACACTATGGCTCGTTTACAGACCATACGACTTGTAGGAACCTATCATACCTTGAGCAGAAACTTGGGTCATCACATTAGTTTTGTTACAGAAGGCATACTATGACTTGTAGAGAGTCCATACAACTTGTTAGGAACAACTCATATCCAAGACAAAAATAAAAGGAATGTTCACAGGTCACCTTACGATTAGGGTCTTATAACCCGTATAAACACCATACGACTCATAGCAGAGTCATAGGGTTGGGCTGTAGGATCAAAGATTAAGGATTTTTTAGGGACCAAAAATCTTGAGTGTTACATTAAAATATAACTTTTTTATTCTAAACACATTAAAGATACGTTGAAAATGGAAAATATGCTCTTCTGGATATTTGATATAACTAGGATATCATCAAAGTATACTGCTATATATTTATCGATGAAAGGTCTCTGACATAGTTCATCAACCTCATAAATGTACTAGGAGAATTGGTATGACCAAATAGCATAACCATCCATTGACATAGACCAAACTTGGTCTTAAATATGGTTTTTCACTCATCACTTGGGTGCATCCAAATTTAGTAGTACCCGCTCCTACGGTCTATCTTACAAAACACATAAGAACCCTTTAGTTCACTAGTATATCATCCAAATAGGGAATAGAATAGTCATATTTTACAATTATTTTGTTGATTGCACAATAATCAATATACATATACCATATACCATCTTTATTTGGCACTAATAAGATTAAGACCGCACACGAACTCATGCTCTCCTAAATGTATCCCTTGTTGAGAAGTTTCTCAACTTGTATTTGGAGTTCCTTTATGTCCTTTGGATTGCTTTAATATGTTGGTTTATTTGGTAATTGTGAACACAACATGAATTCAATTTGTTGTTCAAGCCTCTAAAGTAGGGGCAATCCTTTTGGAAACTCCTTTGGAAACACATCATCATTATCTTGCAAAACAATTGAAATAGAATAGGGGATAGGAGAATTAAAGTGGTTAGCATAGGCTGTAAGACCCCATAAAAATCTAAGTTAAATTAAGCTCCTTAAAGCTCTTTAGAAGGTCCAACACTTAGAATATTTTGCTAAGTGTTCAACAATTAGTCTCATTTTAAGCCTTCAAACTTTGG
Organism: Capsicum baccatum var. pendulum; assembly: GCA_030864225.1. Classification (NCBI taxonomy): domain Eukaryota; kingdom Viridiplantae; phylum Streptophyta; class Magnoliopsida; order Solanales; family Solanaceae; genus Capsicum; species Capsicum baccatum. The sequence continues at coordinate 178,697,152 of CM061550.1, forward strand.
GGATTTATTTGACGACCTTCCCATCCTCCATTTTTTTATTTTCAAGTTGTGTTATGATGGGGCAAGGTCATAGTACATCTCGGATGAGTTTCAAAATTTTCAAAATCAGTTTAGGGCATGTTTGGATTTTGAAACAGAAGCACCATGCTATTAGCATGCATCGCATTGTCATCTAAGTGGTCCTAGAATGTGATAGACCATGCGACGCATGCTCCAATATGGTAGACTAGAGCATGCAACGCACGCTCCATCGCATGCTGCCAAAATTTTTAGTTTTTCAGCTCAGCATTTTAAGGATAAAATAGGCATTTTCCCACCCTATATAAGTTTAAAAACACAGGATTTAGCCCCATTTGAACCAAAATATATCTTTTCTCTCAAAAACCTCTCAAGAACAACCTAGGGCTTTTCATATAAGATTCAAAATCAAGAATTCCATCCATCAATCTTCATGTATTTATGAACCAAGGTATGTTTAGTGTTGATTCATGGATTTCTTTCATCCATGAAGCTCAAGAACCTTGTTTTATGTACAAATCATGGTATTTATGTTGTGGGTTATTTGTAACCATGTTGTTGATGTTAATTGATTTCAAAGTTGAAATCTTTAGGTGTTTTTCATAATATTAAGTTAGCATGCAAGATAAAACCTATGAATTGAGTTGCATATGATGTGAAATTTGATGATTTCACCTATGCCTAAAATAGTGCATGCAAGGTATTTGTTTAAATGTTTGAAAGAACATAAATTATGCCTTATAGCTCAAACTTGAACTAAATGTGACTTGTTTTTCATCCTCTTATATTTAAATAGTTTCCATGCTATCATTGTGAAATGAATATGTTGTCTGAAGTGTTAGAACATGAGATTATGATATGATTATAAGCATTCCCATCCATGTTAGATAATATGATAACCATGTACTCCATGAAATCCCCAACTTATTATATTATGTATTGTTGATGTAGGTCATATATTTAAGAAAGTCATGCTTTTCCAGTTTCCTTCTATCGATTCCTGGGGGTACTCGTACCCAAAAAATATAGTGGTGTGCCTAGATCTAGTATCATGTTTTTATGATATCCTTAGTCAAGTCATGATCCATAGAACTCAGTCAGTCATGTGACTCAGGAAAGCTCAGTAATTCAGTAATCTCAGTAATCTCATAAACTCAGTTAGTGATCAGATATCAGTAGTATTCTATAAATTAACAAAATTTAGTAAACTCAGTCCATATACAGTTCAGTAAATCATATTCAGTGTCTATTCAGATAGGCGTAGGAGTTAGCACCGAGTGAGCCCAAGGATGGGAACTCACCTATTATTTAGAGGGTGTGATTCTTAAAAGCAGTCCTTGCATTCCAGAAGTATATAGCCAGTATAGGTTCAGATATCGTATCCTATTTTATGAGGGTAGATGAGGTGGATTAACCTGTTATATAAGAGTTCCTACTATTATCATTAGAGTAACTTGTTATATTGGACCCCTATTCAGCTATAATGCATCATTTGGGGCATGTTGGTTAGATAACTACCTCCCACAGTTTCAGTATCAGTATCAATAAAAGAACTCAGATAGTTCTTCAGATTTTAGGACTGTCAGATACAGTATAAAACTTAGCTAGTTCCATAAGATTCAGGACTGTCAGATATGGTCACTCATGTTGCCAGTTATATCAGTCATCGGAACTCAGTTATCAGTCATGTTAGTTATCAATAAACTCATGTTATCATAATCTCAGATATAGTTACTATGTATTTATGCATGTACTCTCACGCTCATGTTAGTTAGTTAGTCAGTAGTGTTCGTTCATATGAACCCCATCCATTCAGCCTACCTCACTTGCGTACAAGTACATTCAAAGTACTGACATATTTACGCTATGGTATCTTATACCATAGGTTCAGAGACATGAGATCTAGAGCATCATTAGATTCCAGATAGCAGCAGTCAGCCAGTAGTGAGTCCTCATCCTTCGAGGATAAAATGATTAGCCATTTCATTATTTTAGTATAGTAGTTTATTTCAGTAGTTGGAGTTAATTAGGGATATGTCCCATCAACTCCTTATCCAGATAGTCATATTTTAGAGGATTTTAAGACTACAGTACATTCAGATTTGAGTTAGACTTCAGTATTTTTAGTTTTGGTATTGTGATATCGTATCATTCAAACTTTGTTTTATCAGACATATATTATTCAGTTGTGAACCTTATGGCCTCACAGTTTATTCCGTATTATATTTAGTATGTTATGCAGTGTATAGGTACAGATATCAGTCATGGGCTAACTTGTGGTCCTTCGGGGTCATGAGCATTTTGTAATGTTTCGGGTATCAGATTCGGGGCATTACAAACTTGGTATCAGAGCCTAAGGTTCAATAGTGTCCTAGGAAGTCTGAAAGCCCCATCTAGTAGAGCCTTGTACATAGGTGTGTTGCGCACCACATTTATGTGCAAGAGGCTACAAGATGTTTAGGAATAGTTTCCTTTTTTTTTCTCAGTAATCATGTCGTGCCAGTGAGAATAATCTCAAGTCGGTCTCTCAGTCTAATCTAGTTCTCCTCTTTATTTCAGAATATGCCTCTCAAGAGAAGAAACCAACCTGCCTAAGAAGATCCCTTGGACGAATATGTTTCTCATGCAGAGTTTAGAGCTACATTTACTACTCTTCCTTAGTTAGTTACTACTCAGAATGAATGACCAGTTGTTATTTCACCCAACCCTGTGTCCAATTCAGCTACAACCAAGATTTAAGATTTCACTCGAATAAATCCTCCATCTTTTCTCAACTCTAAGTTAGATGAGGACCCTCAAGAATTAATTGATCAGGTTTAGAAGGTTACTAATATCATGGGGGTGTTAGCTGTTGAGAGTGTTGAGGTAGCTGCATATCTATTGCAGGATGTTTCTCACACTTAGTACAAGTAGTGGAACTTAGAAAGGCCAAATGATGCAGGGCCTATTAAGTGGGAGGAGTTTGCCACCACATTCTTAGATAGATTCTTTCCCCAAGAGCTGAGAGAGGCTAAGGTGTTAAAATTTAACAACCTCGGGCAGGGCAACATGATGGTGAAAGAGTATTCTCTTAATTTTACTCAATTATCCAGATATGCCCCTCATATGGTTACAAGTAATAGGGCCAAGATGAGTAAGTTCATTTCATGAGTGAATGATAGTGTGGTGAATAAGTGCAGGTCTGTAATGTTGAATAGTTATATTACCATAGCCAGGCTTATGACTAATGCTCAGCAGATAGAAGATCAAAATATTAAGATTAGGGAGAAGCAAAATAAGAGAGCAAAGATCGGTAGTTTTAACTTTGCTCAGCCCAAATCAGAAGGAGAAAACCGTTCTCAGTTTTGTCCCAAGTCATTAGTTCCAGCTCCTTCTTTAGCTAGTGCTCCATCTACTAAGTTCAGGGATGGTAACAAAGATAGAGCGCCAGGATCTAAGTCTCAAGGCAACGTTAGCAGTGCCCGCACCTATCCTCTTTGCCAAACTTGTGCCAAGCACCATCAGTCAAGAACAAGTATTCTCTTCCCAAAATCAATGACTTATTTGACCAACTTCAAGGTGCTAGATATTTCTCTAAAATAGACTTCAGATCAGGTTATCATCAGCTCAGAGTCAATGAATGTGACATGTCGAAGGTAGCTTTCCGTACTCGATATGGTCACTTTGAATTCCTAGTCATGTTCTTTGGTCTTACGAATGCCTCAGCATCTTTCATGGACTTAATAAACCATGTGTTTAAGCATTCTTTAGACATGTTCATCATAGTCTTCATATATGACATCCTTGTCTATTCCTGCAGTAAGTGTGATCATGTAGAACATCTCAGGACGGTACTTCAGACTCTCAGAAATCATTAGTTGTTTGCCAAATTCAGTAAGTGCAAATTTTGGCTAAGGTCAGTAGCATTCCTTGGTCATATTATTTTTGGTGATGGCATTAGAGTTGATCCTAAAAAGACTGAAGCAGTAAGAAACTATCCCAGAACTATCTCTCCATTAGATATTTTCTGATGATGGCATTATAGATGGTTTGTTGAGGTATTTTCTTCTATTGTATCCCCTATGACCAGATTGACTCATAAGAAAGTCAAGTTTCAGTGGTCAGATCCTTGCGAGAAGAGTTTTTAGGAGTTGAAGACTTGACTCACCTCAGCTCCAATCTTAGCTCCTCCCGATGGTTCAGATGGGTTCGTGGTGTATTATGATGCATCCAGAGTGGGTTTTGGTTGAGTCCTCATGCAGGATAGTAAGGTCATAGCATACGCCTCCAGGCAGCTTAAACCCCATAAGAAGAATTATCCTACTCATGATCTTGAGTTAGCAGCAGTAGTTTTTGCCTTGAAGATTTAGAGGCATTAACTATATGGTGTTTATGTAGATGTGTTCACAGATCATAAGAGTCTTCAATATGTCTTTTCTCAGAAAGATCTCAATCTTCTCCAGAGAAGGAGGTTAGAGATCTTGAAATATTATGACATGAGTGTCCTTTATCATCCGGGCAAGGCCAACGTTGTGGCTGACTCTCTCAGTAAATTGTCTATGGGTAGTATTGATCATGTTGAGGATAGTCAAAAAAAGTTAGCTCAGGAAGTTCATCATCTTACCAAACTAGGCATTCACTTAGTCAATTCAGAAGGGGGTGACATATGGGTTCAAAATAGTTTAGAATCATCTATAGTATTCGTGGTGAAAGAAAAACAAGATAGAGATCCCAGCCTTGTTAAGTTGAAAGAGTCAGTCAAAGATTAGAAAGTAGAGGCTTTCTCTTGTAATGCCCTAATTTGCTGAACCAAAATGCTGCATGGTGCTCATGACCTCGAAAGACCACAAGCTAACCCATGATGGATATCTGTACCTATACACTGAATAAAATACTGAATAATGCAGAAACATTCACTAAAATGCCATAAGGTTCAATACTAAACATAACATTGATGAGATAACATCTGTGGGGTAATACAATGCCCAAAAAAAATCGATAAACACTGAAATTCAAAACATAATAGTATGTATCTAGTTTGAAAGCCTCTACTGTCTGAATAATTTGAATAAAGAGTTGATGAGATATGTCCCCAACTAATAACTAATCAATGAAATAGTGGAAAAATAATCATGTCCTCAAAGTATGAGGACTCACTTCTATTCTGACTACTGAGACTGGAATCTACTGTTGATCTAGAACTTGTGTCTCTGAACCTATGGTGTAACATAAAAAGAAAGCACCATAGCACAAATACATCAGTACAATGGAATGTACTGAGTATACATGTGAGGTAGGCTAATGCAAGGGTTAACATGCATGAATAATGTTAGCTGAATATTTAACATGAATGTGAGAATGCATATATAAATGCATAACTGTAACTGACACTGTGATACCATGATTACTGAATCTGAATATTGATGACATGACATACTAAAAACTGATATATCTGATAGTATAAATAGTTGTATCTGAATGTAACTGATAATATGGGTGACTGTATCTGACAGTCCTGAATCTGATGGAACTATCTGAGTTCCTTACTGTATTTGAGTCGACTGTATCTGACAGTTTTGAATCTGAAGAACTATCTGAGTTCTTTTACTAAAACTGGTACTGAAACTGTGGGAGGTAGTATTTAACCGACATGCCCCTGATACGCCATTATGGCTGAGATGGGGTCCAATATATAACCCCAACTGGAAGGTTGTCAATACCACACAACTGGTAAGGATAAACTATAGGCGGCCCTCATCTGATAGTGTCCCCTGTACGAGAACGGTGGAGCCCTTATCTGATAGTGACTATCCATCTCATCAACCCTCATTAACAGCGTTGATGTCTCAACCTATGTTGGCTACATAGTTCTAGAACTTAAGGATGACTGCTAAGGATCACACCCTCATCTGATAGTGTGTGCCCCCATCCTTGGGTTCACTCGGTGCTAATTTCTACTCCAATCTGAATGGACACTAAACATAATTTACTAAACTGAACATGAGCTGAGTTACTAAGTTCTGTTGACTGACAAAATACTACTGATATCTGACAACTGACTGAGTCATGAGATCATGGATATTTTTCCTGAGTCATAAGACTATCTAAAGTCTAAGGATTCATATCTTGACTGAGAGTATCCTGAAAACATGACATGGATCTAGGTACACAGCTAATGTTTCGGGTACAAATACCCCCAGGACTCAGTGGAAGGAAACTGACAAAGCATAACTAACTTGAATACATAATAATCATCATAATACATTTACTGAAGCATTTCAACAAACATGTGATACGCATAAGCTTGTAGGTACATGGGGATTTCATGATATCATGCTAATTAGACACTTTCCCTTCATCTAGGCATTTAACCAAACACATAGTAGGCATAGAATGTGTAAACAACGTCATACAATAATTAACTGTCGTGATTCAATTCCAATTTAATCATTTAAGGGTTTAGCCCTAGGGTTGTATGAATCTATACTGATACAAATGAACCCATATGGAATTTAATACCCATTCACGGAATACAATTCAATTACTCATTATCAACATGAAAAACAGCAGCCCAATCATGAAATTCATAAGAAAATCCATAACTTGAATTTAGAAAAGGGATTCTTGGGCTTCATGGATGAAAGGAGTCCATGAATGAACACTATACATACCTTAGTATGTGATTTCGTGAAGATTGATGGTGAAACCTTCTTGAAATTAGATCTTCGATGAAAAACCTAGCTTGTTATTGAGAGAAAGTTGAGATAAGAGAGTATATTTTGGGTGAAAAGTGGCTGAATCACGTGTTAAAGGGCTTAAATAGGGGTGGGAAATTGACCCTTTTAACCTTGGACGCATCTTGTATTTTTAGTAAAAATTTCTCGAATTGAACCCCTAGTGCGATGCGTCGCTATAGACATGTGTCACTGGAATTTGACAATTGGAAAAATGAGGGATGGCACGACATGGAGCCATCGTGTTTCCCCTTCCTTCGTGACCTAGAACTTTGGCGCAACACAGGAGAAATCGTGCTAAGACACTAGAAAAAGGACAATTCTGAATTTGAGTGCTGGCGCGACGTGCCATAATCATGAACACCTACTGGAAATTACCAAATGCCATTTCCTCTTGTGGCGCGGCGCGCCATTGACTAATATTGCGCTAATTTACAATGGGAACTTGCAATAGTCATAACTTTTTACCCGATTATAGGATTTAAGTGAATCATATATCGTTGGAATGCTTATTGAATTTTCCACATGAAAAAAAAGTAAAAATCTTGAAAATTCCTCATGGAATAATTATCATTCACTTTAGAATCTAATACTATGCATTCTTGGGATAAAATTGGCTAGAAATCTTCAGGGTATTACAATATCTCCCCCTTGAGAACATTCATCCTCGAATGAGACTGACTGAGAAGGGAAACAATAAGATGAACATGAACTGAACATGAATAACTGGAACATGATCTGATGACTGACAAGCTGAACATAACATACTGAATATGCATATCTGATGCATGTGTAACTGATTCATGAATGCATGATGAATGTTTTGAGGAACTAAGTTTCTCACAATGAGAATGCATTTCTGATGCATAATTATATAACTGAGTTGATACATGAATGCATGACTGAATATGTAATGCTACTTGATACCAAGTTTATGCTAGGAACATAAACATGAAACTAAATACCAAGTTTATGATGAACACTGATCATGAAACTGAGTAAGCTTAAGAAAAACTGTTACCTTAAGTTTGATCTGAGTTGGTGGAGAAGAGGTGAGGATACTTTGTATGCATGTCTGCTTCTTCTTCCCAAGTATCTCCCTTAACGGACTGATTTTGCCAAAGAACTTTAACTAGAGAGACTTCTTTATTCCTCAATCTACGAGTCTGATAGTCTAAGATTTTGACTGGAATCTCTTCATAAGAGAACTATTCTGATCATCAATGCTCTGAATAGGGACTACGACTGGAGGATCACCTATACACTTCTTGAGTAAAGAGACATGGAAGATTGGATGAACTGAGGCTAGATCTGAAGGCAATTTGAGCTCATAAGCTACCTTGCCAAAACGACTAAGAATCTTGAAAGGACTGACATGTCATGGGCTGAGCTTTCCCTACTTGCTGAATATCTTCACTCCCTTCATGGGAGAGATATTTAGATAGACATGATCACTAACCTCAAACTCAATATCTTTTCTACAAACATCAATATAAGACTTCTGTCAGCTCTGAGAAACCTAGAGTCTTTCTCTGATCAACTAGACTTTTTCTAAGGCATCGAATACTAAGTCAGGACCTATGACTAAGGCCTCACTAACTTCAAACCAACCAATCAGTGATATACATCTCCTACCATAGAGATCTTTGAATGGATCCATCTAAATACTGGAATGATAGTTGTTGTTGTATGCAAACTAAATCAAAGGCAAGTGGTTATCCCAACTTCCCTGAAATCAATTGCACACGCCCTTAGCATATTTTTTAAAGTCTGAATGGTTCTTTCTACTTGACCATTTGTATGTGGATGGAAGGTTGTACTGAGATGAATTTAGGTACTGAGATGAACTTGGGTACCGAGACCCTTTTGGAATGCTTTCCAAAAATTATAGGTGAACTGGGTACCTCTGTCTGAGATAATGGGTAATTAAACACTGTACAATCTGACGAACTCTTTGATATAGAGTTTGGCATAATCCTCGGCTGAATAAGAGGTATGAACTGGAAGAAAATAAGCTAATTTGGTCACTCTATCTACAATGACCCAGACTAAATCATGCTAATGACGAGTTCGAGGCAAACCTATCACGAATTCCATGTTCACAACTTACCACTTTCAGTAAGAATACTGAACTCCTGCATGGACCCACTAGGCTTCTGATGCTCTATCTTAACTTGCTGACATGTAGAGTACTTAGCCACAAACTTTGCAATGTCTCTCTTCATCCCACTCCACCAATAGATTTCTCGCTAGTCGCGGTACATCTTTGTGGCCCCTACATGAATAGAGTAGCACGCTCCATGCGCTTCTGCAAGAATTTGCTGCCTTAAGTCGTCTATACCTGGAACACAGAGATGACCCTGATAACGCAAAACACCATCTCCTTCTTGGGAGAAAACCTCTACTTTCTGATCCTAAACTAACTCTTTCAACTTGACAAGGCTGGGATCTCTATCTTGTTTTTCTTTCACCTCAAAGACTAGAGATGATTCTAAACTACTCTGAACACATACACCACCCTCTAAAGAATCGACTAAGCAAACGCCTAGTCTGGTAATCTGATGGACTTCTTGAGCTAACTTCTTCTTACTATCCTCCATATGAGAAACACTACCCATGGATAGCCTACTGAGAGCATCGGCCTCTACGTTGGCCTTGCTCAAATGATAGAGGACATTCATGTCATAGTCTTTCAAGAGCTCTAACCACCTTCTCTGACAAAGATTGAGATCTTTTTTAGAAAATACATACTGAAGACTCTTGTAATCTGTGAATACATCTGCATGAACTCCATAGAGATAATGCCTCCAAATCTTCAAGGAAAAGACTACGGCTACTAACTCAAGATCATGAGTAGGATAATTCCTCTCATGGGATTTAAGTTGTCTGGAGGCGTAGGCTATGATCTTACCATGTTGCATAAGAACACAACCCAAAACTACTCTGGATGCATCATAATACACCACAAACCCATCTAAACTATCTGGAAGAGCTAAGACTGAGGTTGAGGTAAGTCGAGTCTTCAACTCCTGAAAACACTTCTTGCAAGGGTTTGACCATTGAAACTTGGCTTTTTCTGAGTCAATCTAGACATAGGGGATGCAATAGATGAAAATCCTTTGACAAACCATCTGTAATAGCATGCCAAACCCAAAAAACTCCAGATATCTTATGGAGAGATAGGTCTTGTCTAGTTTCTTACTATTTTGGTATTTTGAGGATCAACTCTAATGCCATCACTGAAAATGATGTGACCAAGAAATATTACTGACCTTAGCCAAAATTCACACTTGCTGAATTTGGAGAATAGATGATGATCTCTGAGAGTTTGAAGTACTATTCTGAGATGATCTACATGATCACGCTCAGTACGAGAATAGACCAGTTCATCAAGTCCATGAAAGATGCTGGGGCATTGGTAAGACTAAATGACATGACTAAGAATTCAAAGTGACCTTATCAAGTACGGAAATCTATTTTTGGAATGTCACTTTCTCTTACTCTGAGCTGATGATAGTCGGATCTGAGGTCTATCTTAGAGAAATGGCTGGCACCCTGAAGTTGTTCAAACAAGTCATCGATTTTGGGAAGAGGATACATTTTCTTTACCGTGACCTTATTGAGTTGATGATAATCAATGCACATTCTGAGAGAACCATCTTTTTTGCGCACGAATAAGACTGGTTCACCCCTTGGGGGAATGCTAGTTCTGATGAATCCTTTATCTAAGAGATCTTTCAACTGTTCTTTCAATTCTTTGAGTTCTACTAGTGCCATTTTGTATGGAGAAATAGAGATAGGCTGAGTATCTGGAAGAATATCAATGCCGAAGTCTATTTCTTTTTGGGAGGAATTCCTGGAAAATCTTTGGGAAAGACATCTAAATAATCATTCACTATTGGAACTGATTCAAGGCTAGGAGTTTCGGAACTAGTGTCCTTAACTCAAACAAAATGATAGACACATTCTTTAGATATCATTTTCCTTACCCGAAGGTAGGAAACAAGTTGAACCCTGAAAGCGGATACACTACCCTTCCACTCAAGGATGGGTTCATTTGGAAACTAAAACTGGATTATTCTATTTCTACAGTTGACTATGGCATAGCAGGAATGACGCCAATCCATTTCGAGAATGACATCAAAATCAGTCATCTCTAATACAACTAAGTCTAATAAAGTGACTTTCTGAAATATCATAACTGGACAATTCCTGTATACCTGCCGAGCTGTGATGGTTTTGCCCACTGGGGTAGAGACTGAGAAGGGCTTTGCTAGAATTTTGGGACTAATTCTGAAATCAACTGCTATATAGGGAGTAACAAAATATAGAAGCTCCTAGATCTAGAAAAGTGTAAACATGCACATAAAAGATCTATAATGCACCAGTAACTACATCAGGAGAATTTTCCTGATCTTGTCGGGTCTGAAGAGCATATAGTCTATTTGGGTGTTGCCCGCTAGTAGCATTGGTGGTGGCACCCTGCTGATTCAGGCGACCATACTAAGCTGAGGAGCGTAGATGACTCTGATAACCTAATTGAGGTCAATCTCTAAATCTGTGTCCTTGCTTGCCATAACCAAAACAGACATCGCTGCCAGCTCTGCAAGCACCCTTGTGGTTCTTACCACAAGTCTGACAAAGGGGATTAGTTTGGGCATTGCTGACACTGCCTTGAGACTTAGAGCTTGGCACTCTTATCTCTAAAATTAGGAGTCGGAGCACCGGCTAAAGAAGTAGCTGGAACTAAAGACATAGTATGAAACCTAGAACGGTTTCCTCCTTCTGATTTAGGCTAACTAAAATTGAAGCTACCTGTCCTAGCTTTCTTATACTGCTTTTTCCTCTGCTTAATATTCTTATCCTCTATCTCCTGAGCATGGGTCATAAGTCTGGCTAAAGTCATGTCACTATTTAGCATGGCAGATCTGTACTCATTAACCATGCTATCATTTACCCCTGAAGCAAACTTACTCATCCTGGCTCTACTTTCTGCAACCACATGAGGGGCATAGCTGGATAATTGAGTAAACTTTAGAAAATACTTTTTCACCGTCATATTGCCCTGCCTGAGGTTGATGAATTTTAGCACCTTAGCCTCTCTAATATCTTGGGGAAAGAATCTGTCTAAGAATGTAGTGACAAACTCCTCCCACTCTATAGGACCTACATTATCTCACCTTTCTGACTTCTACTGTTTGAACCAAGTATGAGCCACATCCTGCAACTAGTATGTGGCTAACTCAGCACTCTCAACAGTAGTCACCCCCATGATGTCTGTCACATTCTGAACTTGATCAATGAATTCTTGAGAGTCTTCATCTACTTTAGACCCGTAGAAAGACGGAGGATTTATTCAGGTGAATTCTCGAATCCTAGCTACAGCTGAATTGGCCACTAGGTTGGCAAGAACAACAACAAGTCACTCATTATGGGCAGCTACTGACTGAGCAAGAGTGGTAAATATGGTCTTGAACTCCACATGACAAACATGATCGCCCAAAGGCTCTTCGGGCTGAGGGGCTAACTGATTTCTTCTCTTAGGAGGCATATTCTGAAATAAAGAGAAGAAACGGATTATACTAAGAGATTGATTTGTGATTATGCTCACTGGCACGACATAAATACTGAAAGAAGGAAAACTATTCCTAAACATCTCATAGCCTCTTGAACATAAATATGGCGCGCAACACACCTATGCACAAGACTTTACTAGATGTGGCTTTTAGACTTCCTAGGACTCTATTGACCCTTAGGCTCTTACCAATTTTGTAAAGCCCCAATTTATTAAACTAAAATTCTAAATGGTGCTCATGACCCTGAAGGACCACAAGCTAACCCATGACTGATATCTGTACTTATATACTGAATAAAATATTGAATAATACGGAAACATACATAGAATGGCCATAAGATTCAATACTGAACATAACATGGATGAGATAACATCTGTGGGGTAATACAATTCCAAAACAAATTGGTAAACACTGAAGTCTGAAACATAATAGTCTTCATCTAGTCTAAAAGCATGTACTGTCTAAATAATCTAAATAAGAAGTTGATGGGACATGTCCCCAACTAACTCCAACTAATAACTAATCAATGAAATAGTGGAGAAATAATCATGTCTTCAAAGGATAAGGACTCACTTCTATTCTGACTGTTTAGACTGGAATCTACTGTTAATCTGGAACTCGTGTCTCTGAAACTATGGTGTAACATAAAAAATAAAGCACCATAGCGTAAATGTGTTAGTACAATGGAATATACTGAGTATACATGTGAGGTAGGCTAATGCAAGGTTTAACATGCATGAATAATGCTAGTTGACTATCTAACATGAATGCGAGAATGTATATATAAATACGTAAATGTAACTGACACTGTGATATCATGATTACTGAATCTGAATACTGATGACATGACATACTAAAAACTAATATATCTGATAGCATAAATAGTTGTATCTGAATGTAACTGATAATATAGGTGACTGTATCTGACAATCCTGAATCTGATGGAACTATCTGAGTTTCTTACTGTATCTGATTTAACTGTATCTAACAGTTTTAAATCTGAAAACTATCTAAGTTCTTTTACTGAGAATGGTATTAAAACTGTGGGAGGTAGAATTTAACCGACATTCCCCTGATATGCCATTATGGCTGAGATGGGGTCCAATTTGAAACCGTAATTGGAAGGGTGTCAATACTGCACCACTGGTAAGGACAAGTTATGGGCGACCCTCATCTGATAGTGTCCCTTATACAAGAATGGTGGTCCCCTTATCTGACAGTACTTATCCACCTCATCAACCCTCATCAACAGTGTTGATGTCTAAACCTATGCTAGCTACATAGTTTTATAATGCAAGGTTGACTGCTAAGGATCACACCCTCATCTGATAGTGTCTGTCCCCATCCTTGGATTCACTCGGTGATAATTTCTATTCCCATCTGAATGGACACTGAACATGATTTACTGAATTGAACATGAGTTAAGTTACTAAGTTCTGTTAACTTATGGAATAATACTGATATCTAATAAATGACTGAGTCATGAGATCATGGAGATTTTTCCTGAGTCATAAGAATATCTGAATTCTAAGGATTCATAGATTGACTGAGAGTATCATGAAAACATGACATGGCTCTATACAGCTAATGTTTTAGGTACAAGTATCCCCAGGACTCGATGGAAGGAAACTGACAAAGCATGACTTACTTGAATACATAATAATCATCATAATATATTTACTGAAGCATTTCATCAAACATGTGATAGGCATAAGCTTGTACGTACATGGGGATTTCATGATATCATGCTAATTAGACACTTTCCCTTCATCTAGGCATTCAACCAAACATATAGTAGGCATAAAATGTGTAAACAGCATCATACAATATTAACTGTTGTGATTCAATTCTAATTTAATCATTCAAGGGTTTAGTCCTAGGGTTTCATGAATCTATACCGATACAAATTAACCCATATGAAATTTAAAACTCATTCATGGAATACAATTCAATTACTAATTATCAAGATGAACAAAAGCATCCTAGTTATGAAATTCCTAAGAAAATTCATAACTTGAATTTAGAAAAGGGATTCTTGGGCTTCATGGATGAAAAGAGTCCATGAATGAACACTATGCATACCTTAGTTCATGATTTCGTGAAGATTGATGGTGAAACCTTCTTGAAATTGGATCTTCTATGAAACCCATAGTTTGTTCTTGAGAGAAAGTTGAGATAAGATAGTGTATTTTGTGTGCAAAGTGGCTGAATCATGTGTTAAAGGGCTTAAATAGGGGTGGAAAATTGACCCTTTTAACCCTGAACGTGTCTTGTAATTTCAGTAAAAATTTCCCAAATTGAACCCCTAGCGCGATGCGACGCTATCGCGCCTTGTCATAGGAATTTGACAATTGGGAAACTGAGGGATGGCGTGATGTGGAGCAATTGCGTTGTCCCTTCCTTCGTAACCTGGAACTTTGGCATGATGCAGGGAAAATCACGTTGAGACACAGGAAAAGGACAATTCTGAATTTGAGTACTGGCGCGACGCGCTATAATCTTTGACACCTACTATAAATTACCAAATGTCATTTGTTCTTGTGGCACGGCGTGCCACTAACTAATATGGCACTATTTTATGATGGGAACTTGAAATAGTCATAACTTCTTACCCGGTTATTGGATTTAAGCAAATCATAATCGTTGGAAAGCTTATTGAATTTTCCATAATGACAAAAAGTGAAAATCTTGAAAATTCCTCATGGAATAATTATCATTCACTTTAAAAGCTAATACTAGGCATTCTTGGGATGAAATAGTCTAGAAATCTTTGGGGTATTACACCTCCCAAGGGAGAGATGGTGTTTTGCGTTGTCAGAGTCATCTATGTGTTCCAGGTGTAGATGAATTGAGGCATTGAATTCTTGCAGAAGCACATGGTGTGCGATACGCTATTCATCTAGGGGCCACTAAGATGTACTGCAACTTGCAAGAGATTTATTGGTGGAGTGGGATGAAGAGGGATGTTTCAGAGTTTGTGGCTAAGTGATCTACATGTCAGTAGGGTAAGATAGAGCATTAAAAGCCTAGTGGTCTTATGCAGGAGTTCATTAGTCCTACTTGGAAGTGGTAATAAGTGAACATGGGCTTCGTGATGGGTTTCCCTCAAACTCGTCATCAACATGATTCAATTTGGGTCATTGTAGACAAGCTAGCCAAATTAGCTCATTTCCTTCCAGTTGATACCTCTTATTCAATTGAGGATTACGTCGAACTCTACATCAGGGAGTTGGTCAAATTGCATGCTGTTTTATTATCTATAATTTCAGATAAAGGTACCCAGTTCACCTCTCACTTCTGGAAAACATTCCAAAAGGGTCTTGGTACACAAGTTCATCTCAGTACAGCCTTCCATCCTCAAACAGATGGTGAAAGAACCATTCAGACTTTAGAAGATATGTTGCAAGCATGTGTAATTGACTTCAAGGCAAGTTAGGATGAGCACTTGACTTTGATTGAGTTTGCATACAATAATAGTTATCATTACAGTACTAAGATGGCTCCATTCTAATATCTCTATGGTAGGAGGTGCATATCTCCAGTTGGTTGGTTTGAATTTAGTGAGGCCTCGGTCATAGGTCTTGACTTAGTGTTCGATGCCTTAGAAAAATTCCAGTTGATCAAAGAGCGACTTTGGGCTGCTCAGAGCCAATAGAAGTCTTATGCGGATGTGCAAAGAAAAGATTTCGAGTTCGAGATTAGTGATCATGTCTATTTAAAGATCTCTCCCATGAAGGGAGTGAAGATATTCGGCAAGAAGGAAAGCTCAGTCCCTAATATGTCGGTCTCTTCAAGATTCTCAGTCACTTTAGCAAAGTAGCTTATGAGCTTGAGTTACCTTCAGATTTAGCCTCAGTTCGTCCAGTCCTCTATATCTCCTTGCTCATTAAGTACATATGTGACCCATCAGTTTTATTCCCTATTCAGGGCATTGATGTTCAGAACAGTCTCTCTTATGAAGAGATTCCAGTCAAAATCCTAGATTATCAGACTCGTAGACTGAGAAACAAAGAAGTCCCTCTAGTCAAAGTTCTTTGGCGAAACCAGTTCGTTGAGGGAGCTACTTGGGAAGAAAAAGCATACATGCATACCAAGTATCCTCACCTCTTCTCCGCTAACTTAGACTCAGCTCAAGGTAACAATTTTTCTTAAGCTCGTTTAGTTTCATGCTCAGTATTATGATGAACTTGGTATCCAGTCTCATACTCATGTTCCCATTATAAACCTGGTACCATGTACCATTGCATATTCAGTTATGCATTCATGTATCAGTTCAATTATAGAATCATGCATCAGATATGCATTCTAATTGTGAGAAAACTTAGTTTATGAAAACACTCAGTTATGCATTCATGGATCAGTTACACGTGTACCAGTTATGCATGTTCGGTATAATATATATTCATCTTATTAGTCATGTCATTCATAAGATGATGTTTTAGTTATTTATGTTTAGTATGTACGTTAGTCTATATTTTCTCCCCTCTCAGTCAGTCTTATTCGAGGATGAATGTTCCCAAGGGGGAGATATTGTAAGACCCCGTAAACTTCTAAGTAAATTAAGCTCCTTAAAGCTCGTTAGAAGGTCCAACACTTAGGATATTTTGCTAATAGTTTAATACTTAGTCTAATTTTAAGCCTCCAAACTTTGGGGATTTATTTGACGACCTTATCAACCTCCCTTTTTTATTTTCAAGTTATGTTACGATAGGGCAAGGTCATAGTACGTCCCGGATGAGTTTCGGAATTTTTGGAATCCATTTAGGGCATGTTTAGATTTCAAAACAATAGCACCATGCGATTAGCATGTGTCGCATGGTCATCTCACTGGTCCTAGCATGCGATAGAGCATGCGATGCATACTCCAGTGCGGTGGAATAGAGCATGCAATGCACGCTTCATCGCATGCTACCAAAATTTTTAGCTTTCCAGCTCAGCATTTTGAGGGAAAAATGGGTATTTTCCCCACCCTATATAAGTTCAAAAACACGGGATTTAGCGCCATTTGAACCAAAATATACTCTCTTGTCTCAAAAACCTCTCAAGAACAACCTAGGGCTTTTCATAGAAGATTCAAAATAAAGAATTCCCTCCGTCAATCTTCGTGTATTTATTAACCAAGGTATGTTTAGTGTTGATTCATGGATTCCTTTCATCCATGAAGATCAAGAACCTTGTTTTATCTACAAATCATGGTATTTATGTTGTGGGTTATTTGTAACCATATTGTTGATGTTAATTGATTTCAAAGTTGGAATCTTTAGGTGTTTTTCATAATAATAAGTTAGCATGCAAGATAAAACCCATGAATTAAGTTGCTTATGATGTGAAATTTGATGATTTAACCTATGCCTAAAATTATGCATGCAAGGTGTTTGTTAAAATGCTTGAAAGAATAGAAATTATGCCTTATAGCTCAAACTTGAACTAATGTGACATGTTTGTCATCCTCTTATGTTTAAATGGTTTCCATGCTATCATTGTGAAACGTATATATCTTCGAAATGCTCATGATGTTAGAACATGAGATTATGATATGATTATAAGCATTCCAATCCATGTTAGATAATATGATAACCATGTACTTCATGAAATCCCCAACTTATTATATTATGTATTGTTGATGAGGGTCATGTATTCAAGAAAGTTATGCTTTGTCAGTTTCCTTTTATCTAGTCCTGGGGTACTAGTACCTAAAAAATATAGTTGTGTGCCTAGATCCAGTGTCATGTTTTCACGATATCCTCAGTCAATCCATGATCCATAGAACTTAGTCAGTCATGTGACTCAGAAGGCTCAGTAATTTAATAATCTCAGTAATCTCATGAACTCAGTTAGTGATCATATATTAGTAGCATTCCGTCAGTCAATAAAATTTAGTAAAATCAGTCAACATACAGTTCAGTAAAGCATATTCAGTGTCTATTCAGATGGGAGTAGAAGTTAGCACCGAGTGAGCCCAAGGATGTGAACTCACCTGTTATTTAGAGGGTATGATTCTTTGAAGAAGTCCTTGTATTCCAGAACTACATAGACAGTATAGGTTGAGACATCATAACCTGTTATATGAGGGTATATGAGGTGGCTTAACCTGTTATATGAGGGTTTCTACCGTTCTTGTTAGAGTAAACTGTTATATGAGGGTCACTCACATATTGTCCTTACTAGTGGCGTGGTATTGACACCCTTCCAATCAGGGCATAGATTGGACCCCAATATAGCTATAATACATCATTTGGGGCATGTCGGTTAGATAACTACTTCCCACAGTTTCAGTATCAGTATCAGTAAAAAACTCAGATAGTTCTTCAGATTTTAGGACTGTTAGATACAGTCAACTCAGATACAGTCGGAACATAGCTATTCCATCAAATTCAGGACTGTCAGATACGGTCATTTATGTTATCAATTATATCAGTCATTGGAACTCAGTTATCAGTTATGTTAGTTATCAGTAAACTCATGTTATCACGATATCAGATATAGTTACTATGTATTCATGCATATGAACCCCATGCATTCAACCTACCTCACTTGCAAACCAGTACATTCAAAGTACTAACGCATTTGCACTATGGTGTCTGATACTATAGGTTTAGAGACACGAGCTCAAGAGCATCAGTAGATTCTAGATAGTAGCAGTCAGCCAGCAGTAAGTCCTCATCCTTCGAGGACGATATGATTAGCCATTTCATTATTTTAGTACAGTAGTTTATTTCAGTAGTTAGAGTTAGTTGGGGACATATCCCATCAACTCTGTATCCATACAGTCAGATTTTAGAGGCTTTTCATACTACAGCGTGTTCTCATTTATTTTTAGTTTTGGTATTATGATACCGTATTATTCTGACTTTGTTTTATCAGACATATATGATTCAGTTGAGAAGCTTATGGCCTCACAGTTTATTTCGCATTATATTTAGTGTGTTATGCAGTGTATAGGTACAGATATCAATCATGGGTTAGCTTGTGGTCCTTCGGGGTCATGAGCACCGTGTAACATTTCAGGTATCATATTTGGGGCATTACATAGGCTCTTGATCCTCAACTTCTTTGAATATATCCTTGTTTCTAGTCAACATCACCATTTGACCCTTTTTTTTTAATTTCCTCCTATCTTCTCCCTCATTAATCTCCTCTTCTTGGGGTTCCTCTTCCCCTTCCTTCCTACCTTTGTACTTGAACTCTCTTAGCTTTTGATGCATTTTATTTACTTGAAAAAGGGTGAAAGAGAATAAAGTAAGAACTCCTACAATTTAATACAAAAGAATACCAATTTGTTCTTCCATCATGTTTTGTTGAACAATCATATTACCATGGTCCTCCAAGAAATATGTGACAAGATTTTTTGGGAATCACATGACATAGTACCTCATCTTAATATTTCCCAATATTGAACTGAATCACAACTTGTCTTCTCACTCTCAACTCTCCATATCATTCAAACTTATACGGTATGGCATACTTTGTTGTAATCAACTTTAAGAATTTTAACCATGGTGGCACTTGTAACGTTAGCACAACTCCGACTATCAATGACCAAAGAGCACACATTCACCTTGATAAGACACTGTGAATCTAATATAATCTCTGTGTGACTCAGGTTATCTAAATATTTACTAATCATCACTTATCTTACCACAAAGTTTATATCCATGAAATATCCTTCTTAAGGATAAGTATCTTCCTGACCTTCCCTAATATTCTATAATTCTCAAACTTATATTTTTCTTTGGCCACCCCATCACTACGCTCTTTTTGTCCCAACTTTTCTCTAGGGTAATATAACTTTCTTCTCTAAGGATGAGGTTCCTTCAATTAGGACATTCATTCACCTTGTGACCATAACCTTGACATTTAAAATATTGGAAACCCTTAGGTTTAGGAGTATGTTATTTCATACCTTTATTCTTTGGCAGATACTTTTGAATAGTATTTTCGATGAGTTTCTTATTATAAGACTTATTGATGTCCTTTTTATTGTTCCAACAAGATAACGATTGATTCACCTCTTTATTTCTCCCTAAGAATTGGTTTATGAGTATCCTTTGGTCTTTAAATATGTCTTCTTCTTGATATCTCTCTCAACATCCAAAGTTGTTTGAATAATTTCTTCAATAGTAGAAAACTTATGATAAGTTGTCAAAGACAAGATCTCCTTATTCAAACCAGCCTTGAAATAGATGATGATGTGTGCCTCATTCTCATGATACTTAAGCTTCAAGATCAAATATTCAAATTCATCATAGTAATCCAAAACGGTATAGTTCCCTTTCCCAAAGTTGTACAACTTAGCAAACAACTCATGTCGATATCTATCTGACACATACTTTTATCTCATAAGGCCATTTAATACATCCCATGGTGGTGTCCCTCATTAAGGACTTGTCGATATCTTTTGTCATATTCCTACTATATAATAGCAAACCCTTTGAATTAAGCTATGGAATATCAACTCTTCTTAACCTCTATGATATTATTAACTTAAAAGATTCTCACACAAGTGGAATCCCATTCTATATAAGCATAAGGAACACTCTCTCCATTGAAGGTTGGAAGATTAGTCTTGATAAAATTGATTTCCACATACCAGCCTTCATTGCTACCTTGGTTCTCATAATATTTTCATGGAACTTTAACTTGAGAACATTTCCCAAGTTTCCTCTACCATATGGCACCGAAACAAATCTTCCTTCTTGACCCCTATGGCCTCTTTGACCCATTGGAATATTTCTCCTAAATTCTACAAACAAAGCCTCTTCATCATACTCCTCAAACTCAACTTTGGGATCCTCTGTTCCTAATTCCTTGACTTGGATGGGTTGATTTTAGTTACACGGTATTTGGAGTGGGGGAGTTTGGTTTAGTAGAGCTTGGGGTAGGCCTTGGTTTTGGGATACTTGAGGAGCTGGGTCTTGGTTTTTTGGAGCTTCTTGGTTGGCTTGATTGAATTGGGGTTGTAGTGAAGGAACGAGATTTTGGTTATTTGGATAAGTAGTGATTTGGGTGATGGAATCATGTACTTTTCTTGGTGTATTGTATATTTGGTGGAGTGTGTCCAGAGATATACTAGTGGAGGTATTTTGAGCATGCCCACTAGAGGAGGTAAATTAGTTTTGGGGAGTGGATTGGGTGGAGTTTTGATGTTCTTTCTAACTAGTCATTTTCCATTCTATTGATCCTAATTGGATATCCATAGCATTAAGCTTCTCTACAATAGAAGTCAGAGTAGTTTATGCTATGGAGGTGGGTGTTTCACCTTCCTCAACCAAGGTACCTATTAAGAGAAACACTAAACAAGAACAACAAATAAGTTGGCGTTAAGAAATCAACCTAACATTCTCTACACGCCTTTGTCTTGACTCACACTTGAATCCATAAATGTTGAAGGCTTTCTTATTACTTCGATGGTAGACAAAGTGTCAATTCCTTCTCTTGGCCAGAATAGATTCTTGTTTTTAGACAATGATGACTCAAAAGCAATTACAGACTTGAGTTAAGAAGTAGAAACAATATCAAATGAGAAAAGCATAAAAGAAATAGGATGAAGAAATAAAATGGACCCAAGAACTAATCACAACTAAGTAGGATGATTGCTAGTTGTTAATTAGTGTAAGAATCAAGGAAAACATTAAGAATCAAGGAAAAAAACTAGGAATCCAAAAATAAGCATACTATTTTTAGGTCACTTAACGATCAATCTTGAAGTCTTGTCAAGGGTTAGACAACTTTTCAACTTCCTCATTAACTTTAGGCAGAATATGTCTTGAGGCTACCTCACTTGACGTCTTAAATTGACAACTCATCAATATTCCTTGTCAACCTTTGACAAAATATGATTTGAAGTGTTCTTAGTTAATGACCAATGTTGATGGCTAGTCAACAGGTTGATAACTCGCAAACTTCTTTAGCGTGCTCACCTGATAATGACGAAAGTTGATTTCTTATGGTCCCCAATAATTTCCTTATTTGGAATATTCCTTAGCATAAACAAGTACACCTTATTTTTCCTTTTCTCTTTTGGATCAAACCTTTCTTTTTGAATTCTCTTATTCCATAAGACATGCATGAAGATTATGAACAACATATGAACATTCAACCCTCACTCAAACAAGCTTTGAGTTTAATGAAACTTTAACCCCAAACTGACATGACCCGAACCAGGGCCTTGTTATAATGGGAATCTCAATCCCAACATGGATTGGAGATTACCCTATTTTCCTATACCGACCAATCAAGCAAATACCCTAAGTCGGATAAATTCCAAGCATATAAAAATATAGTGTGTCTAACAACACTAAAACTCTGGGATAGTTTCACGACTGTGACCAACCCGATCGAGTCCAACCATACCATTACCCAATCAAATAACTATAACAAAAAAAGTAATAACAACAAAGTCCATAACCAAACTATTCCTTTACATAATAAGATAGGATAGAACAATCATAAATTCAGTCATATGGTATCATCCCCAATACTAATGCCAATACTAAGGCTGGCACCACTACCGACACTGCCCATACTAACCCTTAGCAGTTCCAGAAAGCCTCTATAAAAAAGTAGAACAATATCCGATCAATACATGCCCCTGACCATGGCCAAAAATGATGTTCAAAATTAAACCAATGAAAAACATAAGAATCCAAAATAAGAAATAGAGCCTCTTAAAGTATGAAACTCACCACTTTAAGTTAGCACAAGTTGTATCCAAAGTCCAAGTCTACTGAGCCGGAGGTGTAGTATGACTAACACCTGCATCGCATAGGGATACAGCATCGAAGATAGTTAGCGGTTAGAGCATTAGCATGTAACTCAAGGATAAGGATAAAATAGTGCCAACAATTCTAAAACCAATCAATGATTGCAGATATATATATAGATGTACCATG
Source organism: Capsicum baccatum var. pendulum (assembly GCA_030864225.1). Classification (NCBI taxonomy): domain Eukaryota; kingdom Viridiplantae; phylum Streptophyta; class Magnoliopsida; order Solanales; family Solanaceae; genus Capsicum; species Capsicum baccatum. The sequence goes on from CM061550.1 coordinate 178,720,351, forward strand.
TCGAGATAGGGAACAAGATTAGCATAAACTTTTGAAACCATTAACCTGGGTTGTGTATCACGTCCATCCTAGAACAAGGCACCCGCGGACTATATGGTCCCAGATCCCCTTAGATGAAAGGGCCCCATGTAACATCCCGTATCTTGCTTGTACTTATTCTAATTATATGGAACCTGGTATGGCCATATGGTATAGGTAACGGATGAGATTTGTTATGCAATTATTAATGGTGTAGATGGAATTATAGAAGTTGCCCGTATAGTTTAGTGTGATGCGACTAAGTTAATGTTAAGTTAACTATTTAAACTTGGAATCGCAAGGTAGTATTTGAATCTAAAGTTTAAAGTGACCAAGTGTGCATAAGTTGAAGGTTAGACTAAAGGGGTTAGAAGCTGAAAATGGAGCAAAATATTGAGGTGCTTGCTTGACTTATTTAAGCTAGTAGGTGAGTCACCTACTTAAGTTGTTTGAACCAAATTAATGGACCCATGGCTATGGATCAGATTTGGGTCTATGCTAATATACTCATTTGGGCCAAATTGAACAAACAAAAAGAAAGAAAATGGATAAGTGACCCAACACACCAATCTGCCAAGGCCCAAATATAAGTGAGCCCAACAAGAAATTATGCAAGTAGGTGCATCACCTACTTTGAAGTTTTAGCAGCTTAGAGCCTTAAGTAGGTGCATCACCTACTTGGACCAATTTGACTAATTTTATGGTCCAAAATGCAGCTAAGGAGGTGGACAAGATAGGGCCTTTAAAAGGCCAAGTTGCTGGTCATTTTACTTCACTTTGAAGTCACAAAAAAAGGAGTATATTTCAGCAAATCTCTCTACTCTCTTAAAAACAACAAGAGCAGCAGCCCTATTTTTCCTTCTAGGGTTCTTGAAGAAACCCTCCCCTTTGCAGCCCAAGGTAAGTGAAAAACACTTAAGATTTTGTTTAATTATCTCATGGGAGATTAGGGAAACAAGTTATAAGTGTTTGACTATAAGTATATGGCTGATTATAGAACAAGCTGGTTGTTCATGTTTCCTTGTTATTGAGGAACTTTTTTCTTCTTCTTTGGTTTAAGTGTGAAGGAAAGTTCAAGCTCTTGAAGAGTTCAATTAAAAGGATAAGTTGCTGAATTGAGGTACGGTGACTGCCCCATTTTATTTTTCTTATATATGAATTTGAGAGGGGATTATGGATGTCTTGTTATTGAGAACTCAAGAGATCATGAGATCAATAATTGATTGCTACAATAAAAGGGGTTTGGGACTGTTTTGTGGACTGTTTTGTATGTATATGTTATGGGCTGCCAGGTTGAAGTTGGATAAAGGGGTGATGAGTTTGTAATGAATTATAGAAGAAAGATGTGGTGATATACCATCGAACTAATGCTTGCTGTCCAATCTATTTTGCGTATTGTTTGGAATGTATAATGAAGTCGAGGTGGTTTTGGTGAACCTTATAAGGACTTATCTGGTATGTGGGTGTAATTGGAGGAAAAAAAGGGTTAAAATAACACCCTTGTTGGATAGAGTAATAGTTGCTGCCCGGTTACTATTTTGGGTGAAATTAAGTACCTTAAATGTGTTGATTGGTTACTAATACTAGTTTACCATATATTCTATTGTAGATAAGTAATCTACAAGGCGAGAAGTCAAGTTGGGTTAGTTTCGGAATCAAATAACCAGGTATGTAAGGCATACTCTATTTCACACTCTTTGGCATGAAATCGTACAATTGTTCCATCAAGCAATTTTCTGAGGTTATCCTATAACAAAGTGATACATAATGGCAGCACATTACCCTCCATGTATCCAATGACCTTGTTCCCACTCTCTAACGCATTAGAACATCTCAATACGTGCTTATTATTAAATCTACGCGTCTATCTTCACTAGAAAATTTCAGGAGTTCTCTGTTTGTTCAAATAAGACCCATGTGTTATTTCAGCTCCTAAACACTTTATTTGAGTGCCAAAAGATCTCTAGCTCATTGTTGTTGCGTTAAGTGTCTATTTACATGTCTCTTATTAGTGTATTACTGGTTCAAGGTATCATAATGTGATGACCACCAAGGTAACAATCTCAAAGGCTAATAAACTAAGTATTGCAATCTGTAAAATGACGAGTCGCAGCTCAGGGGCACTTGCCTAGCATGGGCCAATCTCGATACCTTTATTTGTGGGTGGCAGCTCAGGGGCATAAGCCTAGCATGGGCCGATCCCAATCTTTTTATAGGTGGCAGCTCAGGGGCGTAAGCCTAGCATGGGCCGATCCTAATTTATATTTTTTTACCACTGAACAGCTGGTCATTTGTGTTATATGGATTACAAAGATTATGAAGTAAGAAGGTAAAATGAAGAAAAAATGTAATGTACATTGTCCCACAAGTATTTATAAAGGTGGTCTACTAGTACTCCTTATACACTTGTATCGGATTTCTATTGAGCTTTTGTATCAATATTTGTTGCTACTTTCCGCCTTACATATTCAGTACATATTTTTGTACTGATGTCCCTCACGGGGGACCTGCATTTCATGCTGCAGGCAGAGGCACTTCAGCTCATACAACTCACTAGTAGGAGCGCAGGTTATTCAGGGACTATTGGTGAGCTCCAGGTTGATTCAGGGCTTTCCGAGTCTGCTCTACATATTTTGGTATTGTACAATAAGTCTAGAGTAGGGCGGGGGTTTGTCCCGACCCTGACTAAGTCTATGTATCTTTTAGAGGATTTGTAGACTAATGTAAAGTTATGGTAGTGTCCTGATTTTAGACATGGTGGCCCCATCGGCCAAGTGTTGTACATATCAGTTTGGGAGTGTATGTGTATTCAATTTCATCGATGTATAATATTATGTCGTCAGAACATTTGGTTGTTACAGTTACATACATGGGAAGTATAAGGTTATGAATTGGTTCTCTCGGGCCTTTACGGCTACGGGTGCCTGTCCGCCCCAATAGGATTGGAGGCGTGACACCCCAGTACATGTAGCCGCGTGAACTAGAGAATATCCACAACTGTAATGCCTATATGGGGGACTCAAACCTCCCGGCATAATCAAGGTGACATAAACACAAATACTTATAGTAAGGGGGACTGAAACCTCCCATTTATAGATTTACTTGAGGGAATCAAACCAGCCTATCATAGGACATCTACACAGGCTAGAGAGGTTTCCAGTGTTAGTCCTTCAGACTCCACCTTCATGGTTTGACTACACATCCCGCCATTAAGCTCAATTTAAAACCATCATTATATATACACAACTAATAAGTCAATTACTTAACAAAGGCATTACGTTGGTATCGTTACACCAACACTACTTGCAAGTATACCACATGCCACAATCATTATCAATCAATTAATCATTGATTTGACTTTGGGACTTGAACTCATCGTCTGACTAAGACACTTGTTCAATTTAATGTTTAGGGATTCAAACCCAAATGTCTAACAAAGACATAATTCAAGTGTATATTTAGGGACTCAAACCCATTTAGCAATTTAAACCACCAAGGTTACCATTTCACTCATTACATGACCAACAAGGCCCTTACAACTATTTACTAACCATTCATAATCATTAGGCCAAGCCGTAGTTCAAAACAACATTATCATGTGACTATTTATTCTCTTTTGAATTTTCACAAACACTTTGAGGGCATGAATTTACCAAGACCTAAACCAAAGTAAGAACCTTTCAATTTAGGGTGACCCATGACCCAATCATTAAACCACAATTCCAATCACCCACATGTTCAAACCATAACCAAAATCATGCATAAACACAATTTAAACCAAGAGTAGACAATACTCAACAACATCAACCAAAACCCTCAACATTGGTTTTCAAAACCACTATTTAAGAATCATAATAAAACCTTAAAACACATGAAATTTATGAACTAATAAGGGAAGAGTCATATGCCTTATACAAGATGATTCATGGAAAGAACTTGACCCATTTAGCCTCTAGATGAACACTTATAAAAACTCTAGCCTCCAATATTCAAGAGTAAGTTAGAGAGTATTTTTGGAGTGTTTAATATTTCAATAGTGTCTTATAACAGGCCACAAAATATTTTAATAGGTGGGGACTTAAGGGTTTTGGGGTGGGAAATGTATAGATTACCCCTAACTTAACTGCTTAAAATTCCCGTTAGATGGTATGACTACCCCATACTAGTCGAACCCTTCAATACGAGTGGTACTCACCACTCGTACCCTATGCCTCCTCCTTGAACCTAACATTGTCCACCATACGACTTACCCAAACCAAGTCGTACCCAAACCATACGATCAGTACCCGTAAATTGTATCCCTGGCAGAATAGAATCAAGAAAGTTTGAACGTTGTCTATCATACAACTCAATGGTAAGACTTATATCCTAACTTATGGCTCAAGGTGAGCCACTCATACTCAGATCCAAGTTAAGTTACTAAGTCTCAGATTAAGTGAAGGAAAAACCCAAATCATACGACCTATCACCAACCATACGAATCGTACCCACAAAGTCATACCCATTCCAGAAACCAATCCAATCTTACCAACCAACACTGGTTAGCATACGACCAAGATCGTACCAACTGTACCCCCATCATACGACTAGATTCATCTACTATAATCGATTCATCTGTTACAATAGATGACTCATCTGTTGCACATTGACAATAATAGTGTAATGTATATAATTTTTTGTTATTGTATATACCATACTATCATTATTAATTTTACAATAATATCATTATTAACTTTTTAACAAATATCTTTAGGTACCATTAATAGAGGGATCAATAATAATAGGGGTTGATTGCCATGATAAATGGATCGAGAAGAATAATCAATATATTTGGAATTGGAAGGATGGTGAAATATATGAGACGATAGCAAAGACAGTCCAAAGAAAAGTTTTATATGATGATTTTGTGAACTTAATCATCCGCTATTGTGGACAAAATTGTCAACCAAATGATCTTATCATCAGTTACATGTACAACTCTTTTGAAAATCATAGGTTCCTACATTTTAAGATAAGCGATCAGGTTCATTTGCATAATTATCTGAGTGATGCAACTAGGAAAATTTTAAGGGTGTACGTGGTTGGAAAACCAATAAAGAATGAGACCAGAATATAGAACAAGAACAAAAAGATATGTTTAATGATAAATTGGATGATCTAGACATGAATATTCTAGATTATGATAAGAGTAACGATGAAGTAAAGGAAGATCATCAAACACATATGCCCATTGTAGCAAATAATACAGTAGGCAGTTCTCAATCTACACAATCGAGAAATTTTCAAGATGATGATATTGGTTTTTACAAGGGAGTGACATTCAAAAACAAGGAAGACTAGTCAATTCATTGAATATTACTTGCTTGAAAAAAGATTTTTGAATAAAAAACGTGATTAATTCATGAAATACGTATTATTATAGATGTGCTCATCCAAAGTGCAAGTACTGGTTGAGGATTGTGAAATTTATAAGTTCTTATATATTCATCATTAGAACTTATGAAAAGTATAACACATGTGGTTTGGAGTGTATTATGAGCCATAATCTGCACGACATGACAAAGGTCATCAGTAAATACTTTGAAAAAAATTCTCCAATGGAAAATACCCTTCTACAAGAGACATGTCCAATGAACTCCGTATAGAATTAGGTTATAAGGTGAGTTATTGGAAGATTTATAAAAGTATGGATATTACAAAGTCTCTTGTTAGGGGAACAAATAAGAACAAGTATGCAGTTCTTGATGCCTACCATTACATGCTTGAGTCCACAAATCCCAAAAGTAAGACGACAGTACAGTTTGATGAAAATAGAAGATTCAATTACTTTTTTGTAGCCTATGGTTCTTGGATTCTTGGCTTTTAACAATTGAGAAAAGTCATAGTCATCGATAGGACATTATTGAGGAGCAAGAATAAAGGAGTTTTGTTATCGATAATTGCATGGGATGCATAGAATTGCATTTTTTTGGTGGATATTTGTGTATCCAACGAGGAATAAATGCCTCGTATCGATATTTTTTGAACAAATGAGAAGTTGCGTAGATGATACCAATAAGTTGTGTATAATTTTGGATAGGCATCCAAGTATCCAAAATATGGTGTCAATTGTATACCCTTCAACTCACTATGGTTGTTGAATGAGGCACCTTGAGGAAAATATTCAAAACAACTATCATAACTCAAAGATCGTCTCTTATTTTTATAACGCAGCAAAAGTGTATGATAGAGATGAATACTTAGAATATTTCAATAACAACTATCACAACTCAGTATCACCACTCATGGTGATGTTTCCATTGTCGATCTTCAAAGAAGAACTTGTACATGTAGAGTTTTGTCCACATGCTATGGTAGCGCTACGAGCCCAATATGGTGCACAATTTGAAAGTCAAATTTATAAGTACTCATCTCCATATTATTTGGTGGAAAAATATATAGTCACATATCGTGAGGATATTAATTTGGAACCTCCTAAATATTCTTGGGTTGTTCCTGTAGATATTTTGGAGAAAGAAATACCTCCTCCATATGTTGACCCAAGCAAACTAGGAAGAAGGCAATATAAGAGGAGGCGTGGAGTTGGAGAATCATTTCCAACAAGAAAAAATAAGTTCTCCATATGTAAGAATGTTGGCCACAATAGAACTACATGTCCAGATAGAAATGCACCATGATCGTTGTAATAGTAAATAGTTTAGTTGTTGTAATAGTAAATAGTCTTGCCTTGTTGTTGGTTCAGTTATGAACTTGATAATTTTAACTCATTGTTGGTAATGTATATTATTAATTATATAAAATATGTTTTTATTTATGGTCCAACAATTACTTTGTGCATCACTAAAAAAAGGTAATAGGAAATTTAATAAATACAACAGAGTACAAAAATATTTTTAACAAATTACCTATATGTTGGAAGAAATAAAAATAGTTTTTGCTACTAGAGTAAGTTTTTCCAATAGATAACCCATTTGTTGCAATATATGGGTAATTTGTTGGAAGAAATCAAAACAGTCCTTCCTACTTGATTGAGTTCTTCTAACAGGTATCCCATCTATTATAACAAATGTTCCATCTGTTGGAAGAAATTAAAATAGTACTTTCTACTGGATTGAGTTATTCTAATAGATTTCCCATCTATTATAATAGATGGGACATTTTTTGGGAGAACTCAATCAAGTTATTTCTATTGGACTGTGTTTTCCTAATAGATGACCTATCTATTGCAATAGATGTTCCATATATTGCAAGAACTCAAAACAGTCTTTGCTACTAGATTGAGTTCTTCTGGTAGATGGCTCATCTATTGCGATAGATGGGTCATCTATTGGGAGAACTGAATCAAGTTATTGCTACTGGATTGTGTTCTCTAAATAGATGGCTTGCCTGTTGCAATAGATGGGTCATCTGTTGGAAAAACTCTGAACAGTCTTTGCTACTAGATTGTGTACTCCCAATAGATGGCCCATCTATTTCAGTAGATTGGCCATCTATTGAAAGATATCTAAACTCTTGATGTTCTATTTTGTTTCTTTCTACAGAGGGTAATTTATATTGCAGCATATGGGTAATTTGTTGCAATAGATTGGTCATATGTTACAATAGATGACCTATCTATTGGAAGAACTCAATCCAGTATCAAGAATCATTATGATTCTTCTAGATGATTAGTTATTTATTGCAGTAGATATTTGTATCTATTTAATAATTTCTAACAGATTAGTCATTTGTTGCAACAGGTTGGTCATCTTTTACAACAGATATCTATATCTATTTGTTCTAGTTTGATATGAAATGACTTATTTTAAACCATTATTAGTAATAGTGTTGTTGCTGGTTTAGCTATGAACTTGATTATTTTAAAACTCATTGTTGGAAGAAATAACCTCTTGAAACCATCAATTATTCAATAAAATCATAGGAAATAGAACCAAAAGTAAATAACAAAAAGAAGCAGTCATTCATTCATTCATAATTCATTCACATACATAAAAATAAAAATAAGGCATAGAGTCATTGCATCTATGTGAATAAAAGCTAGGCCTATGTGTTGTAGCTACCAAAAAAGAGGTGCAGGGGGTTGTGAGTCACTGAAGAGCTATGTCGAGTACATTGAGTGAAGATTATACTCAGATGACCCAAAAGAGGTATCAAATAGTCTCATAGCTCAACCACTGTGGGAACATGTTCTCAACTCAATCTTGGACAAAGATTAAAGAAAAGAGGAAAAAGATAAAGGAGAAGATTGAAGGAGAGTTGAGAAAACAGATGGGTCCTTCATTGCTTTTAAATATTAGTGGTGTTGACCTTTGAGAAGAAAGAGGAGACATTAAAAAGACAACACAAAGGGAATTTTAAGTTCTCCTAAAATGTTTGAGTTCTCTAGGATTTTATATTTTTTAATGTTGGACAGATTATTGCTTTAATGAAAAAGATATTCCAACTAATGACCCATCTATTGCAATGATTAGTCATCAGTTGGAAGAAATCAAAAAACTAGCAAGACCCATTTTGATTTTGTCCCACAAATTAGTCATCTATTGTGACAGATTACCTATCTGTTTTATAATTTCCAATAGATAAGTCATCTATTGCAACAGGTTCGTCATCTATTGCAACAAATGTCTATAACTGTTTGATAATTTTCAATAGATGTGTCATCTGTTGCAATAAATTAGTCGTTTGCTGATTTAAATTAAGCCATTACTAGTAATAATTAAATTAATTTAACTAATATTAAAGATGAATTAATAATTTCAATTACAATTTCAATAAATCTCATAGTAATTACATGATCAACTAAGTGTATTCATCCTGAATATAGTTGTCAATTGACTAATTTGATTTAAAATAATTCAAATTAAACCATTATAAGTAATAGCTAAATTTATTTAACTAAAATTAAAGATGAATTAATAAGCTCAAGTATAATTTCAATTAATCTCATAGTAATTACATGATCAACTATATGTATTCGTCCTAAGTAGAGTGATCATTGACTAATTTTATTTGAAATGATTCAAATCAAGCAAGTATTAGTAATAAGTATATTGATTTAACTAAAATTAAAGATGAATTAATAAGTTCAATTACAATTTCAATTAATCTCATAGTAATTAAATGATCATCTAAGTGTATAACCTATTTCAACAGATTTAACATGTTGTAATAGATGTCTATATTTGTTTTAATAATTTCCCACATATGAGACATCTATTGCAACAGATGACCCATTTGTCATCTATTGTAACATATGTCTTTATTTGTTTGGTCATTTTCCATAAATTACCCATCTGTTGCAATAGATGATTTATTGCTACTGGATTGTGTTCTCCCAATGGATGGCTCATTTGTTGCAACAGATAGTTCATCCATCTGTTGCAGCAGATGGGCTATCTAATGGAAGAATTCAAAATAGTTTGTGCTACTGGATTGAGTTCTTCCAACAGATGGCCCATCTATTACAAAAGATGGCCCATCTTGACACTACCTAATTTACGAGTCATAATGGCACCTACTTTATCCCGTCAATAGGTAAGCCGAACAGTAACTCAAAACTGAATGAAATGGGTTATCTTGGTGGAAAATGCCCAAAAGGGTGAAAAATAGACAGATGCAACTTATAAATAAGCAAAGCAGTAGAAATATAAAAAAGGTAGCAAACAATACAGTTAACCATCCCACGACCTGGTAGAGCCATTACAAGATCTACTGCAAATACAACTCAAGTTCTAAAACAGTCAATACAATCTTCCTCATATCAAAAGAAGAGACATAAATAAGATAGAGGTAAATTGGGAACTCTGACTCCAAGATCTCACCCAATGTCTGAAATCCAACACAGCATAATCGACGAATCAATGATAGCAACTAGTACTCGAATTTTCAGCAAAAACCTACAAAAGTATTATATGAGTACCAAAACCACAGGTACTCAGCAGGAATCTGTAACAACCTGATTTTCTTGAACCGAAACATCACACGGTGCTCATAATCCCGAAGGACCACAAGCTAACCCTCTACTGATATCTGTACCTAAACACTGCATAATATAGATAATAAATGCAAAAACTGGCCATAAGGTTCAAAACATCTAAAAAAAATTACTCAAAATTGAAAAATGAATACTTATACACATGTTCGAAAAGCCTCTAAACTGTCTGAACTGTGGAGTTGATGGGATAATTCCCCAACTAACTCTGTCTACTAAAAATAAACTAAGTATAATATGATAATAATTAAAAATAAGGATTATCCTCGACTGAAGAGGACTCACTATTATGTCTACTGCTGCTGATTGGGACTGAGCTACTAAGGGTACTCTGGATCTCGTACCTCTTAACCTATGGTGTCAAATAAAACACCATAGCACAAATGCGTTAGTACGGGAATGTACCGAGAATAAAGATGAGGTAAGGCTAAATGCAAGGGCTCATGCATAAATAATTACTTAACTAAATAATCATGTGAGTACTAAATGAGAACACATGCACGAATGCACAAACCATAAATGAAATCATCATGACACAAAATACTGAAATTCGGATACTACTTTACTACCATTCGAACTCACTACTAATGCCTGAGATACTGAATACTGAATCATCTGATACTGATAATTGACTACTGGAGTTGAGATCAGTCTAATCTAGCGAGTGATCTCAAAAACTGATGATACTGAAACTGATTAATTGAATCTACTCATATCAATGACTGAATTCTGAACTTTCTACTCTCGACTGACTGCATCAGAGATCAAACCTCTCTAATGTATGAGTTTGGAATCTACTATCAATGATAAGAAATAATCATGCCCGAATCTAACAACAAGAATACTCAACTGAATCTGAGACTAGGATCAAGCCTATCTGACGGGTGATCTCTAGATCTGATAACAAGAATACTCAACTGAATCTGAGACAGAAATCAAGCGTATTTGATGGGGGATCTCGGGATCTGATAATGAGATTACTCAACTGAATATGAGACTGAGATCAAGCCTATCTGATGGGTGATCTCTAGATCTAATAATGAGATTACTTAACTAAATATGAGACTGAGATCAAGCCTATCTGGCGGGTGATCTCTAGATCTAATACAGAATAACTTTATATGGGACCAAGCCTATCTGACGGGTGGTCCATAAATCAATAAAACTATCTGAGTTCCTCACTGAGATAGATGACTGTATCTGACGGTCCTAATTTCTGAAGATTGATACTGAAACTGTAACTGTGGGAAGTAGTCACTTAACCGATATGCACCCGAATCTCAACTGGTGGGGTCCAACCTATAACCCCAGCTAGAAGGGTGTCAATACCATGCCATGGGTAAAGACCTCTCTGATCAAGCCTATCTGATGGGTGACCCTCACAAGAAGTTAAGCCTAAGGCAAAATAATAGTTAAGCCTATCTGATTGGTGACCAGTTTTTCCTGACGGGTGACTCCTGCATCCTGCGCTTGCTACGCAGTTCTAGAGTTCAGGGATTGCTCCTAACGACTTTGCCTCTCTGACGAGGAACCGCCATCCCTGCCCTCGCTCGGTGCTAGCACCTACTCCCAACTGAAAGACTCTGAACTGATGCTTAACTGAACACAAACTAAGCTGAATCTGATACTGATCATGTTTCTCGAATGATCTGACTGACTTAAGCTGAATTCATTTGGTTCTGCATCTGATGGAATATTACTGAATCCCGTTATCTGACTGAACGACAATGAGCTCAGGATAGATTACTCGAATACTACTGAGGATTGAACTGAACACTTGAATACTACTAGATCTGAGTTTAGTACAGAACTAAGGCTTGATTACTAGCGATACTGAGACTATAGAGATTACAAAGATCTCTTAAGTTTTGTACCTGTCTGAGAGTACAGAGTTCTATAACTCACTGAATATTGAGAATCGTGGCTTGACTGAGATTATCGTGAAAACTGACATGGGCTCTAGACTGCTACTAAATTATCGGGTATAAATACCCCCAGGACTCAATAACATAAAAGTAAAGCATAACCATTCTTGAATTATCAAGACCATGGACATTCATTCACCATCACAATCACTACAGCATCTCTTCAAGCATTTGGGAATCATAAACATGTGATAGTATAGGGAGACATGCTATTGGCTCATACTCCATTCAATAAGATCTTGAATCAAACACTTAGCATGTATTAAAGTCTTAGCATGTATCAACAATTGGGAATTTCTAATCAACATGCTAGAATGGCATACATGGGCTTGCACACAATTGGAAATTTCTAATCAACATGCTAGAATGGCTCTAATTCCTTCACATAAGCATTTTATCAAACATATGGGGAGCATGCGTTGCTTATTTAATAATTTCTACACTTAATTGACATAAACACACCACTTAACAAGCAACTTGAAGAGGATTTATCATCAATATCACATACTAGGGTCAAATCTTGAAAATCTTGTAAACAAACATAAATCACAACTCAATAATGGCATAAACATCAATTTCAACTCACATGAATCGTGAAAACTCATAAGAACAAGATCTTTGAATTTTAGAAAAGGGTTCTTGAGATTCTTGGATGAAAGGGACCCAAGAATTAACATTTGCATACCTTAGTTTCTTGATTCTTGAAAAGTTAACAGAGGAATCTTGATGATTAGGGTCTTGATTTAGGAATCCTAGCTCTTGTTCTTGAACAACTTCAAAAGAAAACTAGTATTTTATGTTTAAAATGAGGCCAAATACCGTGTTAAGGAGTATATATAGGGGTAGAAAAATGACCACTTTCGTCTCTGGAAATAAACTGAAAAATTTTGATTTTACATGCGGGTGCGACGTGCCATAATCGCGCTAGCTCACTAGAAATTGGACAATCGGGAAACTGCTTGATGGCGCGATGCGGTGGAATTGCGTTGGTGCACTAGAAATAGACAATTCTGAAATTAACCCTTGGCGCGATGCGCCAAAATCGCAGAGGCTCACTGGATTTTGACGATTGTCATTTTAGCTGGCTCCGCGATGTGCTAAAGTGCCAGGTGGCACACTGTCTCACTAAAATATCTCTAACTCTTTGCTCGAGTGTCGGATTTGGGCGAATTTGGTATCGACAGAAAGCTTATTCAATTCTCTACAGGACAAAAAGTTGATATTAGGGAAATTCTACACAGTTTGAAATATTTCTCGCTTAGGAAGACACTTCTCAACCTTTTTAGGCTGGATTAACACTCTACTGAACAGGTTTCAAGGCTCAGACTATGAGAGAATTTTGCGGGGTCTTATAGAATCATCGGGACTGAGCTAAATCATGATATAAATACGATAAGATACAAGATAACATAACTAATTCAAGGTAAAAAGGCAAACCTGAACAACTCCAATATCACTGTGCAAAAATAAGTAAATAACTAAAATAATAACATAGCATAAAGAATCAAACACATGCGATTATAACTATAAAATTGACACCCATAATACAATAAGTATGGAAAAGTAAATAACCCAAGTAGGCCCCCATAAGCCTGGAGAGTACAACCAAGTAAAGTATAGACCGAACCACCATCATTTAGCAACTCCCATGTTAAAATTAGGATATATCCATGTCATGCCACACTATAACAATTTTCCATTTCCATAATTGAATCAATATCCACATTATCCATATATCATACTCTCTTTTCGGCGTTGAACCAGTATCATATAATAAGTATAGCCAAACTCGAACTGATATTTATACAATCAATATCATAATCAATATCCAAACTTGAACTGGTATATATATAATAACGTCATAATTAATATCCAGACTCTAACCAATATATATATATACATATATATATATATATATAATATATGTTAAAATCAATATTCAAACTTGAACTGATATTTATATAATCAATATCAGAATCATTATCCAAACTCGAATCTGTATTTATATATAATAAATATCATAATTACTATCCACACTCAAATCGATATTTATATACATATCATCAATATAGAAATCAAATCACCACCACCGATTTTTACTGTATTTAGCATCAAACCATCATGCCCATTAGGTCTTTATCCACATCAAGCCTCATACTGGGTATTTCTAGGTATATCACGAGCATATGAAGGTCGAACAAACTATCCCCAGTCTTGGCCTAAAGCGGGCCGAAAGGGCCCACTTCTAATCCTCAAAATCCATTTTAAAGGCCATTCTACCTTGGACTAGACTAAGGTATCTAAATCTTTTTTTAGATGTTAAATAAGTCTCAATTAACCTTGAGATAGAGGTTCTACTAAGAATCTAAGCAACTAAACCAATTACTCCTAAGTTAAGGTTATCTGTTAACCTAAAAGTTCCAACTATCCCAAGTATTACAAATTTCATTACAAGTACCTAAAACCTATCCCAAATCTAACATGATATCGTAAACATACTATGAACTAGCTCAATCTATAAGGAGGGTAAAACCTAGCCTACCTAGACGTCGAAGAAAGCTCGAAGAATCTACTAAATCACTGATTTTCCCTTCTGAGAAGATTGGCAAGATGTCATTCTATCAAAATCAAATTCTATTCATCAAGATGAGAACGATGATACCTATATTACGCCATTGTGCTTTGGTTCCAAAATCACCTAAAATCCCATGTAGGTCCCATTTATGAAAATTGCATTTCCAAAGTTAAAACCCAACATCCCCCTATGCTCAAAGAGTAATTATCCTCAAAAATGGGTGAAATTTGAGCTACTTTGGTGCTAAAATTAACCCACCAAGTTTTAGGGATTTTGAAATAAATGAGAAAATCCACCATGAATAAGAAGAAAGCTTACCTCCAATTCAAAGGAAAATCATGAAACAATCGTTATCCAAGCTCCCCAAATCACCCATATGCTCTAATACTAAGAATTTCTCAAAACTTAAGGTTTAACTCTCTTGTAAATGGATGAAAAATTGGCAAAAAAGGGATAAAAGGGTGATATTTATACCCTTCTCAGGTGTTCAGGTATCGTAATTGCGACCCAACCCTCGCGACTGCCACATATAGTGGCTACCAATGAGAGTTGCTATTGTGGCATGGCACCAAAATCTCAGCATTTATTTCCTATCAAAGGTATTTTGATTGCGAACCCTGGCATTGCTATTGGCGATTGCACCAGATACAGCTGAGACTTGGACATTCCAAGTCTCCGCCATGCCCTCGGTATTCATCCAAAATCCCGTACACACTACAGACTATGCTACCCTATCAAATTTGACATTCTAGACTTAATGGTGCAGTCGAAATTCCCATTTGAGGTTATTTCCACAAAAAGTGGGTCTAATACCCATATTTTATTTGCTTAACTTTCTGACCAATAGGTCAAAATGAGGTTGGGTGTCTCACGACCTAAATCAAGAGTCCTCTTGGCCTAAATTTGACATTTCAAAGCTGTTGCGACAGTCAGAATTGGCATACAAGGTTTTTTGACTGAAGTTTTTGCACAATAGCTAATTTGAACCAACAAAACTTCAAAATAGGAAATTGGGTCTAAAAACTAGGCGAATAGTCCAGTAACCGAACTGTCAGTCCAACAAGTCATAAATAACCTGGGGCGGGTATAGGAAAGCTCTAATGGAAAAAATAAGAGGAAATATAAAAAATGACCTGAAGGGTCATTACAATATCCACTACTAAAAGGACTTTCGTTTGCATAAGTCAAGGATTAGGATGTACCTGAAGTCTCGAATATATGAGGATAGTGGGTCCGCATCTTGCTCACGATCTCCCAAGTAGCATCCTCTTCTAGATTGTGCCTACAGTAAATCTTAACTACAGAAATCTCCCTAGTGCACAACCGCCTGACATCACTAGCCAAAATGAGCACAGGCTCCTCTACGAAGGTCAGTCGCTCATCTAACAGGACTAGGTCCCATCTAAGCACATTAGATGGATTGGGAATGTATCACCGAAATATGAAAACATGGAAAATTGAATAGATAACAACAAAATCTAGAAGTAAGGCTAACTTATAAGCCACTTCAATAGCTATGAGAATAATCTTAAAGGGTCCAATATATCTGGGTCTGAGCTTGCCTTTCCTCTCAAACCTCATCATACCCTTTATGAGTGATACATGAAGGAATACCCAGATCACCAACTCCAAATATCAAGGCACAAATCCTATGATCTACATAAGTCTTCTTTCTACTCTAAGCCGCTCTCAACCTATCTTGAATCACCCTGACTCTATCCAATGCCTCCTGAAACAAGTTATTACCATGGGGTATAATATCGAAAGTCTTAAACTATCCAATCGGGGAACAACACTGCCTACCATACAAAGCCTCAAAAATTTCTATCTTAATACTCAAATGTTAACAGTTATAATAAGCAAACTCTACCAAGGCTAAGTGTTTCTCCGACTACTTTCCAAAATCCATAACATAGGCTTGGTGCATATCCTTGAGAACCTGGATAGTCCGCTCTAACTGGCCATCTATCTGTGGATGAAAGGTTGTACTAAGGTCCACCTGAGTATCCAACTCCTCAAAAAAAAACTCTTCAAAATCTAGAAGTAAACACAAAACCTAAGTCTGAAATGATAGATATAGGCACACCAAACAAATGGACTATCTCATTCGCATAGATATGGGCTAACCTCTCGATACTGAAGAACATCTAAATAGGAATAAAATATGCTAACTTGGTCAACCGATCCACAATGACCTAAATACCTTAGGAAGTGTGAGGCAAACCACTAACAAAGTCCATGGTAATCCACTTTCACTTTCACTCAGGAATAGGCAATCTCTGAATCCAGCCACTCGATCATTGATTCTCAATCTTCACCAGTTAAAAACATAGGAAACAAGCTACAAAGTCTGCCACATCTCTCTTTATTACACTCTACCAATAATATTATCTTAAATCTTTATACATCTTTGTTATACCTTGATGAACTAAATATCTAGAGCTATAAGCCTCGTGCAAAATCAACTCATCAATCCTTAGAACACAAATATTGCTATCCAATATTAAGATACCCTCAGAATCTATGGTAGCCCTATTGGACTCACCACTCAATACCCGATCATGGAGAATGCAAAGTCCATTATCCTCAAACTAACGATCCTGAATCTACTCAAATAGTAAGGACCTAGCATCAAAACTAGCAAGAATCCTTCTAGGGTCTGAAATATCAAGTCACACTAAGGACTGAATGTCCCGTGCCAACAGCCTCAGAGAAACTGAAATGCAATCCAAGCCAACCATACTTACTGCATTCAAACTTAAGGCATCAGCTATGACATTCTCCTTGCTCGGATAATACAAAATAGAGATATCATAGTCCTTAAGCAACTCCACCCATTAATGCTGTCTTGAATTAAGCTCTTTGTGGGTCATAAGATGCTAAAGACTGTGATGATCAGTGAAAATCTCCTAATTTACACCATATAGATAATGCCTCCAAATCTTAAGCGCAAAAACTACCACCACCATTTCTAAATCATGAGTGGGGTAGTTGGACTCATGCACCTTAAGATGTCTCAAAGCATAAGCAATAACATGATCCTGCTGTATCAATATAAAACCTAAACCAACACCAGAACCATCATAATAAAAAAAAGAATCCCTCACCCTTAACAGAAAGATCCAAAATAGGAGCTAGAGGAAGAAACTCCTTCCTTCCTTGTCAATCTCATCATAGGTGCTAAAATAGTAGCAAAACCCTCAATGAATCATCTATAGTAACCGAAAAAGCTAATAAAGCTACAAACCTTAGTCGAATATGTGGGTCTAGCCCAATCACGAAAGCCTTAATCCTTGTCGGGCTACCATAATCTCATCCTTAGACACCATGTCCAAGAAATTTCACTGACTTAAGCAAAAACTCACACTTAGAAAACTTGGTGAAAAGCATATAATCCCTCAAGTTTTGGGGCACAATCCTTTAATATTATACATGTTCCTCTCTACTCCTCAAATACACAAGGATATCATTGATGAATACAATCATGAAGGAATCCAAATAAGGTCTAAACACTTAATTCATCAAATCCATAAATGTGGCTAGGGCATTAGTCAGATCAAAGGACATCACCAAGAACTTATAATGACCATAATGGGTCCTAAAGGCTATTTTTGGGATATCCTCAGCCTGAATCCTTAACTGATGGTAACTCAACCTCAAATTATTCTTGAAAGACACTGATGCACATGAATATAGTCAAATAAATCATCAATGTGAGGCATAGGATAACAGTACTATGCCATCATCTTATTAAGCTGCCTATAATCAATACTCATCCGCATGGACCCATCTTTTTTCTTTAAAAACAACACAGGATCTCCCCAAGGAGATAAACTCGATCTAATAAAACCCTTACCAAGAAGATCCCAAAGCTAAGAATTTAGCTCCTTAAGGTCGAAAGAAGTCATATAGCAAGGTGTTATAAAAATAGGTCAGGTGTCATGCTCAAGATTAATAACAAACTCAATCTCATAGGTAGGAGGTATACTAGGTAGATCGATAGGGAAAATATCAAAAACTCACAAAATATAGAAACAGAGTTGAGTAATGGACTCTTCACACTAACATCATGAATATAGGCAAGATAAGACTCACAACCACTTAAAATAAGCCTCCTAGCACACCTACAAGAAATAATCCCCATCGGGTATGGCTAATAACTCCCTGCCATAAGATTGGGAGCATACCAGGCATGGCTAAGGTAATGGTTTGGCAAAATAATCCATGACCACAAGAACTATTTTGATTCTTCCAAAAAATTAGACATCTATTGCAATTAATGTCAATATCTGTTTAACTAATTTGATGTAAAGTGACTCATTTTAAACTATTATTAGTATATAGTTTTATTGTTGGTTAAGCTACGAAGTTAATTATTATATAACTCATAGTTAGATTCAATTAACCACTTAAAAACCATCCATCATTCAATGAAATCATAGGAAAAGGAAAGTAGAGCGGGAAAGTAAATGTAAATAACAACAAGAAGTAGTCGAACTAGTCATTCATTCATTCATAATTCATTCACATACATAAGAATAAAAATAAAGATAAATCATAGAGCTATTATATATATGCGAATAAAATCTACACCTATGCGATCTTTTGCCAAAAATGATGCGTAGAGGGGTTGTAAAACTTCATAATCAGATGACCCAAATGAGGTATCAAATAGTGTCTGAAACACCCGAGAATGTGGCCTTGCAAAATATTTGGTTGATTGGTAGTGATCATGATATGTGTGTTGCTTACACCCTCGTAGTGTGTTGTTTCTAACTAATGTAAAAGATTTTCTTGGTGTATGTTGAGGTGTTAACTTGTATCTATACTTACCTATCAAAGTGGAAGACAATTGAAACACCTCTACCTTGGAATATGGCAAAAATAACAACCTTTGATGTCTTTGGAGTGGTCACAATTGAAGGGCTTGAATCGTACCCTTGGTCATAACTTATACCCTTCTCCCTCTTTTCTTTAGTATCCTAGACAGTATGTTAGGGTAATATATTGCCCTTCATATGACAAAGCCCTCTCTTGGTCATAACCATGCTTACGAGTAGTATACTACTAAATTATATGGAGTGAAAACCTAACCTAGAGTGGATTATTTTGTTCACGTATGGAGCTTACGAGTTAGGGGTTTATTCATACCCTTTGTTTATGACTCAAAGGTGCCCTATCATACCCATAATAGTGTGGTTGACCTAGAAGGATCCTAGGGTATGATTTAGGGTACCACTTGTGCCCTAGGTCATGATTGCCAAGTGACCCATATGGGGGAGTTGTACCCCTACATGTGTGGATTGTGTATCTTTTAACCAAGGACCTTTTGGTTATCTCCCATGCCTAAAACTCTAAACACTCTCACTATATAAGGCATAGAAGCCTCCCAAGTCTTTATTTTACAAGACTAAAACATTCTAAAGGCTCTTGGAAACAAGATTTGAGGCTAGGGTTTTGAAGGTGTTCATCTTGTGGTAAGAAGGAACAGTCAAGTTTATTAGTGATTCAAGTTATTTTTAAGGCATGTATCTCTTCCCCTCTTTAAATAACCCTAAACCCATGTATTTTACACTTGAATTAGTAAGTATACATAGTGGTTTTGAATCAAATGAAAAGAGTTTCACTACCTATTAATGAATAATGATGATCCTTGTTTATACTTGTATTGATATATAATATTAATGGTAGATTATATAGGTGGATACTTGTTGTATGTAGTCTAACATGAGGATCTTGAGTAACTCTAGTTTTGATGATATCTGCCATAAAAAGAACCTTGATATAAGTATGCACAAAAGGTGTTTGTGAAAATGTCTAAGTGAATCGTCTGGTTAATTATTGATGATGTGTTGAACTAGGTCAATGGCCCAATAAGTATGAATATTTGATAAATGTTATGATATGAGTATGGTGAATCATGTAAGGTATGATGATGACCTTGTTGTGCTAAATAACTAATGGGGAGTTGAAGTACCTTAATGTAAAGATGAACTTAAATAGTGTATTAAACTAAAGTTTGGTATGAGGATTCCATTAAAATATGAATGTCTTGTGAGGGTGTTGAGGACCATAAAAATAATGGTATGATGAATTAATTGTAGGCATTGTCCTATTGAGATGGTTGAGCAATGAAGGCACCTATAATGACCATAAGGTCTTGTATAGTGTTGAATTGGATAAATGGCTTAAGTCTCTAAATATTGTACTGAATGTATGTTGATGCATAGACAAGAGGGTAAAGTCCTAATTTTCAACTAATGATGGTTTTGATGGCTTGAGGTCAAAGTCCCTTGCCTTATGTGATGTCTTAAGGTCAAAGTCCATTGCCTAATGATATGGATTGGAGTTAAAGTCCTTCGCCCAACAAGAATGCAAGGTAAAGTATGTTTCTTAAGAAGAGCTCTTGAGGTCAAAGTACCTAGCCTTATGAAGAGGCTTGTGGTAAAAGTCCAAATATGACAAGTGGCTAGAGTCCCTTGTCTAATACACGGGCATGAGGTTAGAGTCTCTCGCATAGATGAATATGAATAGTTAAAGTCCCTAGTTTGAATAATGGTGTGTGTGGCTAAAGTCCTTAGCATAATAAATGTGTGTACATGGGTGAAGTCCCCAGTCTAATGATAATGTGGATGTTTCTAAAGTACTTAGTGTATTAAGATGGAGAATCGATAAGCTGGGAGGTGGTAGTCCTCCACTTTACATCTAAGGAATGAATGCTTGTGAATGTTGATGAATCTTGATATCTTGGTTGGTATATGGTATATGTATATGTATGGCTTTTTTCATAAATGTTATAAAATATGATATATTTATTTGTTATTGATTGATGATGTTATCTTATCACTTATCCTTAAGTTACATGCTAGCATTCCCACTGCTAACCATCTCGATACTATGTCCACACGCGATGTAGGCATCAAAGCATCTTCTTATTTACCTTGCAGTAATTAGTAGATTGAAGTGGTTCGGGCATTGACTTGGAGTGGTGATCTTTCTTTCATTGAAAGACAATCATCTCTTGGTCCTTATCTGAAACTTAGTCTCTTTAAGACTTAGTTTGGCTATTATTGGAGGCTTGTCCCGACATATATGATTATTGACTTCGGTTTTGTATAGAGGTGTTATGAACAACTGTGAACTTGGGCATAGTTATTATTATTTATCCAATATTGGTTGATGATATTATTTTGCGATCTTAACTTATGTATTGAAGTCCTTTCGAATCCTATGATATGATGAGGTATTTAGGTTTGGTTCCGTGGTGACCTCCGGTACATGTGTGCTTGAGGTGCCCATACTACATGGCCCAAATTTCAGGTTGTGTAAGTTGGTATCAGAGCCTAGTTTCATGGTTAGTTGAGTGTTCACAATGCCATGTCAAGTAGAGTTTCTTTTATGGGTATGAAGCATGCCACACTTATAAAAGAAAGGCTATGAGACATTTAAGGAATGTTTCTCATTCTTATGATTCAATCTCAAGCTATTAAGTCTAAGGTCTTGGATCTCTATTTCTGTTTGCTATTTTTTAGATCATGCCTCCAAGGAGATCTGAGACTCAGGAAGACACTACTAAGGATCCTATGGATGAAGCACGTCTAACTTCTAGAGTTCAGAACTAGGCTAGGGCTGCAGCATCTAGCCATGCTCGTGGGATTGCTCCCACCAACCCTACTCATGAGAGCAACATTCCTTCTCAGTCTCCTCAAAGGGATGATACTAATGTGGAGTTTAGTCGCTTCATCAACCTCTTGACTCAATTGGTAGACTCTCAAATAGAGCATGGTGCTCCGACTACTATTTCTTTTGAGGCCATAAGAATTGGCAAATTTATGAGGTTGATCCCTTCTATGTTCTCTGGTATGAAGGTTGAGGAAGATCCTTAAGGCTTTATTCATGAAATGGAGAAAATATTTTGAATTATGTATGCTTCAAAAATTGAGGGTGTTGAGTTTTCTTTCTACAATTTGAAAAACGTAGTGCAGCAGTGGTATGAAGGGTTGGAGTTATCTAGGGGTATTGATGCTAGTTTGGCTTCTTGGGTAGATTTCTCTGAGGCTTTCCTTGACCGCTTATTTTATCAAGAGGTGAGGAAATCAATGGTGGAAGAGTTCGTGAACTTGAAGTAAGGGAGGATGTTCGTTCAAGGGTATGCCTTGAAATTCCATCAGTTGTCAAGGTATGCTCCCAAGATGGTTTCTAGCATGAGGGTTAAAATGCGTAAGTTTGTCTCAAGATTGTCCCATGAGTTAGTTATCAAAACCAAGGTGGCTTGTTGATTGAGAACATAGAAATCTCTAGATTGATTATGTATATGCAATAAGTGGAGGATGAAAAAAAGAAGAAAGTTGAGCTTAGTGAGAAATAAGGAAGGAAGTTTAGGCCTTCTGAGAGTAGTGTTAAAAGTAGTAGCAAGTGACCACGAAAGAAGTAGGGGAGTTCGAGTTCATTCTCCTTGGTTAGTGTTCTCTCTCCTTACCCAAAGTTCTTAGGTGGTCATTGATCTTAGTTTAGTGGAGGGTCTTGGGCATAAGATGCCTAATTGCAAACTTGTGGTGCTTAGTCGGATCCACCCATCCCTCCTTACAGATTCTGTGATCAGAGTCATTATGGTGAGTGTAAGAAAGGGAGAGCCAGATGTTTTCATTATGGTCAGCTTGGGCGCATCTAGCGTGAGTGCCCTATTCTGGCAACTTCTTGGGCCACCACGGCCTCTATTGCTACTCCATCCACTCCTGTACCAAAAGGTGCTATGTCTGCTTCTATTTCTGGTACCGGTGTTGGTTGGAACCATTTGCATGTACTTTCTACTCACCAGGATTCTATGCTATCTCCTAATGTTGTCACGAGTATGTTAAGACTTTTCTCCCGTGAGGTGTATTATTTGCTTGATCCAGGGTCTACTCTTTCTTATGTGAACCCGTATGTAGCTGTGTATCTTGATTATGGTCTCGAGAGTTTATCGGTTCCTTTTTCTATTTCTACCCCAATCGGAGACCCCGTGATTGTTAGGTCTACAGGGGATGTGTGATATCTATTGGTGGTAAAGCTACTCTTGTTGACCTAATAGAGCTAAACAGAGTTAATTTTGATGTCATCTTGGGGATGAACTGGTTGCACTCTTGCTATGCTTCCTTATATTGTCGGACTCGTAGGGTCATATTTAAATTCCCTAATGATCTGGTCATTGTATGGGAAGGTAGTTCCTTAGTGCCTAAGGGAAGGTTCATTTCTTATCTCAAAGCCTAAAAATTAATTTTGAAAGGGTGTTTGTATCATTAAGTCCAAGTTAAGGATTCCAACTCAGAAGAGCCTTCTCTAGAGTTCGTTCCCATGGTAAATAAGTTTCTCAAGGTGTTTCTAGATGATATCTCCGTTGATACAACACAGTAGGGTGGTGGCCTATGCTTCTAGGCAATTGAAACTTTATGAAAAGAACTACCCCACCCATGACTTAGAGTTATTACCCATGGTCTTTGCTTTGAAAATTTGGCGACATTATCTTTATGGTGTTATGTTGATATATTTTTCGATCATAAGATCCTTCAATATGTGTTTACCCAAAAGGAGTTGAATCTCCGATAAAGAGGGTGGCTAGATCTATTGAAAAACTATGATATGAGTCTTTATTACCATCCCGGTAAGGAGAATGTAGTCGCCAATGCTCTTAGTAGATTGTTTATATAAAGTTTGGTCCATGTTGATGAGGATAAACTGAAATTGGTAAGGGATTTTCACCAATTGGTGAATCTTAAAGTTTGACTTGCGAACTCCGAGGATGGTGGTGTATTTGTACATCCAATATCTCAATCGTCTCTTGTTGTTGAGATAAAGAAAAAACAATTCTTAGACCCTGAATTAATGAAGATCAAGAGTAATGTGGGTCAACACAACATTGTAGACTTTGTGATTGGTGGTAATGGTATCTTGAGGTACCAAGTTAGGCTATGCATCTCTAACATCGATGGATTGAGAGAAAGAGTCATAGCCGAGGCTCATGGACCTCGTTATGCTATTCACGCCAGTTCCACCAAAATATATCATGACCTTAGAGAGTTCTATTGGTGGAATAATATGAAGCATGATATTTCTAGCCATGTGGCTAAGTGTATGGTGTGCCAACAAGTAAAGGTTGAGCACTTAAAACCCGGTGGCCTATACCAAGAGATTGTGTTGCCCAAGTGGAAGTAGGAGTCCATTAATATGGATTTTGTTACGGCCTTCCTAAATCTCAAAATTAATGTGATTCTATTTAGGTCATTATTGATAGAATAACCAATTCCGCTCATTTCTTGCCCGTGAGGACAAATTACTCGATAAAAGATTATGCTAAGTTGTTTCTTATGGAGATTGTGAAGTTGCACGGTGATCCATTGTCTATTATTTTGGATTGTGGCCCTCCATTTTCATCCCACTTTTGGAAGTCATTCCAAAAAGGTTTGGGAACTGAGGTGTGCTTTGGTACCATTTTCCACCCGCGAACAGATGGTCAAGCAAAGAGAACTATCCAAACTTTGGAGGATATATTGCGGGCTTATGTAATTAATTATGGTGGTAGATGGTATGACCATTTGTTGTTGATTGAGTTCGCCTATAATAATAGTTACCACTTTAGTATTGGCATGGCACCTTTTGAGGCATTATATGGTAAGAGGTGTTGATCTCCTATTAGGTGGTACGAAGTTGGCAAGGATAAGTTACTTGGGCTTGATTTAGTTCACTAAGCCTTAGAGAAGGTAAAGGTGATTTGTCATAGGTTGAAAACCGCTCAAAATCTCAAAAAGTCCTATGCGGATGTGAGGCATAGAGACTTAGAGTTTAGTGGCGATTGGGTATTCTTGATAGTATCTCCCATGAAAGGAGTAATGTGGTTCAGTAAAAAAAGAAAGATTAGTCCCCTCTATGTTGGTCCCTACTTGATTAATAATAGGATTGGCAATGTTGCCTACGAGTTAGAGTAGCCTTCTAGTATGAACTTTATTCACCTGGTTTTTCATCTGTCTATATTGTGGAAATGTATGGGTGATCTTTCCTTGGTTGTTCTCTTAAAAGATGTTGGTATCTCGAACTCTTTGTCCTATGAGGAGGTCCCGGTGAAGATCTTGGATAGACAAGATCGCCGATTATAAACAAAAGAAGTGGCTTCGGTAAAGGTTCTATAAAGAAACCAAAAGTCCGAAGAAGCTACTTGGGAGGCGGAAGAGGACATGAAGTCCAAGTACCCACATTTATTTCCCATTCTGGAAGCTTGTGATGGAGGTAGTGTTAATATCCTTACTTTGATGTATGTCTTTCTAGACAATGGATTAGAGTTCCTAATGTGTGAGTTGAATTGTGTCTTGCTAGACAAGGGGTTCAAGTCCCTAATGCTATGAAATGATATGTGTTTTCTTGTGATGGGTTTAAGTCTCTAATACTTTTTGAATTAATTCATGTCCTTGATAGATGATGGGGTAAAGTCCCCAATGCTTTGAGATGCTCAATGTCATTGATGAATTGATAGGTCGGAATCCCTAAGTTGTGGAATGAGCAAGTGTTGGATAAGTAATGGTTGAAGTCCCAAGACCATTGAAATGAAATGGTTGATTGATGATGGCCACAATATGTGTTATGTTGTATCCTTGTTGGTGCTTGTTCTAACTTGTATAATGGTTTGTTTGATGCATTTTGATGTGATAACTTATGTTTATGCTTGCTTTAACCTTCATTTGCGGACGAATGATCCTAAGTGGGGGAGAATAAAGCACCCGAGAATGTGGCCTTGCAAAATTTTTGGTTGATTGTTGTGATCATGATATGTATGTTGTGTTGTATTCTTGTAGTGTGTAGTTTCTAACTTGTATAAAAGGTTTCCTTGGTGTATGTTGAGGTGTTAACTTGTATCTAAACTTACCTATCAAAGTGAAAGAGAATTGAAACACCTAAACCTTGGACCAGTGAGAAAACAATAACCTTTGATATCTCTTGAGTGGTCATGATTGAAGGGCTTAAGTCGTACCCTTGGTCACGACTCGTAGCCTTCTCCCTTTTCCCTTTCGTATCCTAGACAGTATGTTAGGTTAATATACCGTCCTCCTGCAAGGACATCCCTTGGAAATAACCATGCTTACGAGTTGTATACTACTCAACCATATGGAGAGAAAACCTAACCTAAAGTGGACTATTTTGGTCACGGATAGAGCTTATGAGTTAAGGGTTGATATGTAACCTTTGTTTATGACTCAGAGGTGCCTTTCATACCCAAAACAGTGTGGTTGACCTAGAAGGATCCTAGGGTACAAGTTAGGGTACCACTCGTACCCTAGGTCACGATTGCCAAGTGACCCGTATGGGGGAGTTGTACCCCTGCACGTTTGGACTGTCCAGCTTTTAACCAAGGAGCCTTTTCTCATTTCCCATTCCTAAACCACTAAAACCTCTCACTATATAATTCATAGTATCCTCTCAAGTCTTCCTTTTACAAGGCTAAAATATTCTAAACACTCTAAAGGCTCTTGGAAGCAAGATTGGAGGCTATGGTTTGAAGGTGGTTCATCTTGTGGTAAGAAGGAAGAGTCAAGTTTGTTATGTATCTCTTCCCCTATTTAAATAACTCTAAATCCATGTATTTCACACTTGAATTAGTAAGTGTACATGGTGGTTTTGAATCAAATGAAAAGAGTTTCACTACCTATTAATGAATGATGATGATTCTTGTTTATACGTGCGTTGATACATGTTATCGATGATAGATTGTATATGTGGATTCTTGTTTTATGTGTTCTAACATAATGGTCTTGATTAAACCTAGTCTTGATGATATCTACCATTAAAATGGCCTTGATATAAGTATGCACAAAAGGTGTTTGTGAAAATATCTAAGTGAATCGTTAAGTCAATTATTAATGATGTATTGAACTAGGGCAATGGCCCAATGAGTATGAATGTCTGATAAATGTTATTATATGAGTATGGTGAATCATGTAAGTTATGATGATAACCTTGTTATGCTAAATGACTAATGGGGAGCTAAAGTCCCTTAATGTGAAGATGAACTTAAAGAGTGTATTGAACTAAAGTGTGCTATGAGGATGTTATTAAAATATGAATGTCTTGTGAGGGTCTTCAGGACCATAAAAAGGAATGGTGTGACGAATTGAATGTAGGAATTAGCCTATTGAGATGGTTGAGCAATGAAGGCTCCCATAATGGTCATGAGGTCTTGTATAGTGTTGAATTAGCTAAATTGCTAAAGTCTCTAAATGTTGTATTGAATGTGTGTAGACGCATAGATAAAAGGGTAAAGTTCCAATTATCAACTAATGATGGTTATGATGGCTTGAGGTCAAAGTCCCTTGCCGATGGCTTGAGGTCAAAGTCCCTTGCCCCATGATATGGCTTGGAGTTAAAGTCCCTCACCCAATAAGAATGCAAGGTAAAGGTTGTTGCTTAAGAAGAGCTATTGAGCTCAAAGTACCTCGCCTCATGAAGAGGCTTATGATAAAGTCCAAATATGGCAAGTGGCTAGAGTCTTTTGTCTAACACACGGGCATGAGGTTGGAATCTCTTGCCTAGATGAATGTGTATGGTTAAAGTCTCTTGTTTGAATGATGGTGTGTGTGGCTAAAGTCCTTAGCATAGTGTATGTGTGTACATGGGTGAATTCCCCGGTCTAATGAAAATGTGAATGTGGCTAAAGTCCTTGGTGTATTAAGCATGGTGAATCGATACACGTGAGAGGTGTTAGTCCTCCACTTTAAGTCTAAGGAATGAATGCTTGAGAATGTTTATGCACCTTGATATCTTCGTAGGTATATGGTATATGTATATGTATGGATAAGTGCATGAATGTGTTAAAATATGATATACTGATTTGTTGTTGATTGATGATGTTATCTTATTATTTATCCTTGAGTTACATGCTAGCATTCCACTGCTAACCATCTCTAGATGCTATTTCCCCATGCGATTTTGGCACCAGAGCATCTTCTTGTTTACCTACCAAGTGATTAGTAGATCGAAGCGGTGCATTGGCTTGGAGTGGTGAGATTCCTTACTTCGGAAGACAATCATTTCTTGGTCCTTATCTTTAGACTTAGTTTCTTTAAGACTTGGTTTGGCTATTATCGGGGCTTGTCCTGACTTATACGATTATTGACTTCAGTTTTGTATAGAGGTGTTGTGAACAACTGTGAACTTGGCCGTAGTATTATTATGTATCCAATGTTGGCTTATGAAATTATTCTGCGATCTTAACTTATGAATTAGAGTCCCTTCTACTCCTATGATATGATGAGGTGTTTAGGTCAGGTTATGGGGCAACCTCTGGTACAAATGTGCTTGAGTTTCCCATACGACATGGCTCGAAGTTTGGGTTGTATCAGTGTGAAGGCTCAGCCACAGTGGGAACATGATTGACTCAGCTTAAGATCAGGAAAAAATTGAAGGAAAGAAAGAGAAAAAGAGAGAGTGGAGAAAATTAAAGAAAAATTTTGCAAATTTATTGCTTTTAAATATTAGTGGTAGATGATCTTTGAGAAGAAAGGGAAGACAAGTCTTCAAGACAAGACCTTAGACAAAGGGACAAATATTTGAGTTCTCCTAAAATTATTTAAGTTCCCTAGTCTTTTTAATTGCTTTTAAAAAAAATCTTCCAACTGAGGACCCATCTGTTGTAACACGTCGGTCATTTATTGGAAGAAATCAAACCTATGGTAGACATATTTTTATTTCTTCAAATAGATGGGTAATTTATTGCAACAGATGACCTATCTACTGGAAGAAATCAAATAACTAGCAAGATCTGTTTTGGTTTCTTCCAAAAGATTAGTCATCTGTTGCAACAGATGTCTATATTTATTTGATAAGCTAAAACAGATGAGTCATCTATTGTAATAGTTTTGTCATCTATTGCAACAGATATCAATATTTGTTTGATAATTTCCAATAAATGAGTCATCTATTGCAACAGGTTAGTCATCTGTTGCAACAAATGTCTATATTTATTTGATAATTTTCAACAGATGTGTCATCTATTGCAACTGATGAGTCATTTATTGATTCAATTTAAGTCGTTACTAGTAATAAGTAAATTGATTTAACTAAATTAAATATTAATTAATAAGTTCGATTACAATTTCATTAATTTCATAGCAATTACATGATCAACTAATTATATTCGTCTTGAATAAAATTGTCAATTGACTAATTTGATGTGAAATGATTTATATTAAGCCAATATTAGTAGTAACTAAATTGGTTTAACTAAAATTAAAGATGAATTAATAAGTTCAATTGCAATTTCATTAGTTTTAGAGAAATTACATGATCAACTAAGTGTATTTGTCTTGAATAGTGTTGTCAAATGATTAATTTAATGTGAAATGATTTATATTAAGCCATTATTAGTAATAACTTAACTGATTTAACTAAAATTAAAGACGACTCATCTGTTTGATAATTTCTATATGTTTGGTCATTGCCAATAAATGACTCTTCTATTACAATAGATAAGTCGTCTGTTGCAATAGATGTGTATATCTATTATAATTTCTAGCAAATGACTTATCTATTGCAATAGATGTGTATATCTATTTGATAATTTCCAGCAGATGACTCATCTGTTGCAACAGATAATGCATTTTTTGTGACATAAAAATATATCTGTATAATAATTTCCAATAGATGAGACATCTGGTGCAACAGGTTACTCATCTGTTGCATTATGCAATATAGAGAAGTTTATATCTGTTTGATCTCTTCCAATAGATGAGTCATCTGTTGCATTATGCAGATGTCTATATCTATAATGCACTTGTTGCAATATTTGAACTTACTAATTATTTTTTTTTATTAATTCTTAAGTTTTAAAATTTAAGGATAAAATAGAATTCAATACAAAATAAATGGACTTTAGTTAAACAATACAATTAACTAAAATACTAAATATAAAAAATTGTCATCAATCATTTTTATACACATGCTCCAAACTTTATAGAGTATCACAGCAGCCCAGACCTATTGCATCCTTGCCGCTGAATTTTCATTCAATAAGGTCCTTGGAGTTGTCATTTCTGTGTCGTAAGAAAACATTCAATAAATGTAAGCACATATATCCCGCATGCGGCACCGGTCTCATTTTTGGGAAGGCCCTTTTCTCGACCTTCAAAAGACCGCTATTGTTGAGCAACTTCTGGCAGGTGATTCATTATGTGACTTTTCTTTAACTATTTTGGGAACAACTCCAATAATGGCTCCATGCAAAGAAAAAAATTCACTCCTCAAAGACTGGTAAGTTGTAGTCATAAACATTCATGACTCCCTTATTGAGAAGGATCTCAAGAGCCATAAAATATTTATTCTTCAAGTTCATGATATAAGAATTTTCTTTCCTTAATCCAATCTATGGCATCTAAAAATAGCCTCTTCCCTCTACAATAGTCAATCATATCTTCATCCCATACAAACTCAGAAACTAACTCCTCAATTTTTTTTTGGCACCTAGAGTTGTCGCTTCTTTACTAAGTTTGTTGTACCTATCTAAGAAGTTATTGTAGAAGTTGAGATCCATGATCCTATCCCTAAGATCATAACACTTTGTGCATTTGAGGTGCCTTACCCTCATGAGGCAAAGAATTTCATCAACATACTGTGATATAATAAGATAATTTTTAAATAAGTTAGTAACTTATAAAAAAATTAGAAAGATACAACAGATAGACCATCTATTACAACAAATGGTCTATCTATTGCATAGGTTCTCTGAACCTGTTAACATATTACCCATCTATTATAACTTATGCAACAAATGGGTAATCT
The DNA here is from genome assembly GCA_030864225.1 of Capsicum baccatum var. pendulum. NCBI lineage: Eukaryota > Viridiplantae > Streptophyta > Magnoliopsida > Solanales > Solanaceae > Capsicum > Capsicum baccatum. The sequence goes on from CM061550.1 coordinate 178,751,657, forward strand.
ATTGCAATAGATGGGTTGCAATAGATGGTCTATCTATTGCAACAGATGAGTCATCTATTGCAGAGCTTCTATGAACCTATGTTACCAGATTATCCAACCTACAATAACTTAATTAGTAGATGGGTAATCTGTAAAAATAGATGACTTAGAATATAAGAAATTAAATAGATAGAAGGTTAGAAAATATAAACTTATCGAGTCCTCATAAAACTCATTCATACCAATTACGTTCTTGAAGTCTAGTTGGCCCAGTGTATTCATGTTGAACTGTTGTGGAGCTTTTTTGGATCTTGTGTAATTCATCAGAGTAAACTTCCTTTTAGGGTCAACCAACTTGTATATGTTCACCTTCTTCAATGGTCCCTACACTCCAGTAGCCCCTTGAATATTGAAAAGGGCACTTGAACAAACTCAACATTGGAAGGAGGAGGAGTTGCAATTTTTTTTATTTAACATTTGAGAGTGCTTTTGTAACTGCTTTATTCTTCCTTTTAACCTTCAATGGAGTGAATTGCTCTGTTAACTTCCTTGAAGGTATGACACCCCTCTTGGATGTCAATTTATTGACAGCAGCAATCAGAGCATCTATTATTTTAATGAGTTCTTCATCTTTATTCTTGCACTCTTGGCATCTGCAAATAGAACATGAGATTAAAGAGGAACCACTGAAAAGGGTGAGTCCACCACTATCATCATGCTCAACTCTGATTTTAAATCATTTTGCACATGAGCAATAATAACATGCTTAACATCAGCATCACCAACTCCACCAGCAACACCATCACCAACTCCATCACCAACACCAACACCAATATTACCACCACCACTACTAGTACCCAAATTTGTTACAGCAGGTTGATCATCAAGATCTTCAACATGAGGCTTAGGAAGAACAAACTGACCTTACCTAGCTGCACTTTTGATGGCTTTTACTCTAGATAATTCTTTCTTTATTAAATCCAATATTGGGTCTGGTTTTGTTTGAACAATACCTAGAGTAACAAAAGAAGACGTCTCTAACTCTTGATCAGTAGGTACAAGCCATGGATGCACAACCAATAAATAAAAGTAAATATGTTGAAATCAAATAATAATTTTCTGTAAATTAGGCAATATGTTAACACAGAGAACCTATACAATAGATGGGTAATTTGTTGTAATAGATTACCCATCTGTTCATATGTTAGAGTAGATGGGTAACCTATTAAAACCAATTTAGAGAATCTGAGCAACATATGGGTAATTTGTTGCAACAAATAATCATTTATTGCAACAGATCACCCAATTATTGTAATAGACTACCCATTTGTTGCACCGGTTGTAGTAAATGAGTAATCTACATAGATAAGTTAAAACAGATGAACCATCTATTGTAACAGATGACCCATTTGTTCTAATGTCTTAAGTTGAGTAAAATTATAACACTTAAAATAAGACTTACTACATTATCAAAAGGGTTAAAGAGATCAAGGGGATTCATTTTTGGGTTGTTCTTGCAGACAACTACCTAAGGATCCTTGAATGAGAAACCTCATTCGAGTAGTCCTAGACCTGCTATCAGAGGTGAGTGATGGCTTCAAATACCTAAGCCTAAAAATATAAACATGAAGTAAACAAAAAAAGTCATAATAATTATTCAATATAAATAAGTGAAAGAGTAAAAAAATAGTGATAAAATTTACCATAAAGTCCAAGAAAAGTCCTATAAGTTGATCATTTCTGGGGATAATTTTGTCAATAGATATTTGACAGTCAAGAAATATCTTTTCCATCCTCATGGATAACTATTGAATTTATCCAAATTCAGAGCAGGCACCAATAATTCAGGTTTTGTTACTTTGTTGATGTCTCTAGCCCATATAATGGAATAGACAAACCAAAAGAACAATGGCTCCTTGCACTTCTTCTGAATCTTTTTACTCTAGAGATCAGCTAACAACTCCTTGGCTTTGTAACTAGGTTGAACAACGGCAAAAAACGCATCTATTTTTTGTTGCCTTTGTTGGTTTTAGTGGGTGGTTGCTTGGTCAATGTCTTGTCTTTCTTTGATGGTTGTTTGGGTGTCCTACTTTTCTTCAACTTTTTAATGGGTGCTAGTTCGGAAAAAGGTTTTAATGGATAATGGCATTTCAATCCAGACACTATGGAAAACTCTTTCAATCCAAAACAAATCGTCCTTTCACAATAGTTTATCTATATTTCATCCATCTTTTTGTCCTCCTCCTTCAAATCTTCACTATCACCCTTATACTTGATCCTGCTCTTGAGAAAATAAAATATCATAGTTATTTGAAAGCATGCATTGTTATCCTCGAGTAGATGAAGAGAGTGTCCAAAGTAGTAGTACCTAAAATAAACCTCCAGTTTTTCCTCCTTCAAAATTCTCCTAAACACATCAAAATTATTACCCATTAGATATTTAAATACAAAATCACTAGTTAAATCTGCAAGGTTATCTATCGGCATCTCAAATTGAAACTTGAAAATACTAAAAGTTTTGACAAGATCGTGTTGGGATTTCGATCTATTTTCACGTGAAATCGATGATGCATCATCACCTTTCTTTACCTTCTTTAATCATCTCTATCCTCATTATCTTTATCATGTTCCTCATTTTTATTTTCACCTTCTTCATCATCTACATACTCTTTATCTTCATCATGTTCCTTACTTTTATTTTCATCACCACCCTCTATAGACTCTGCTTCAACTTTCTTTTCTACATCATCTCTTTTCACAACTTTATTATCTATAAAAGGTTTTCCTTCATTCATTTCTGAAAGAGCTTGTTCAGCAAGTTCCGCCAAACCCATCTGTACTTTAGCCTTTTTGGTTGGTTGGTCAGAAGTTGATCCTCTTTCACTTTCTTTTCTTTTTGGAAACATCTTTTATCTTTAAACAAGAGAAAACAAAAAAGATTATAATTGATGTGTGCATTTTCATTTAAAATATTTCCAACAGATGGGTTATCTGTCGGAAGAATCAAAATAGGTCCTGCTACTAGTTTAATTTCTTCCAACTGATGACCCATCTGTTTCAACAGGTGGGTCATCTATTGGAAAACCTATTTTAATTTCTTCTAATAGATGACCCATCTATTACACCAGATGAGTCATTTGTTGGAATAAATCATGTCTGCTAACAACAGATGACCCATCTATTGCAATAGGTGGTAATCTGTTGGAGGACTTATTTTAATTTCTTCCAACAGGTAACCCATCTGTTGCAATAGAAGAGTCATCCGTTTGAAGAAATTAAAATAAGGCTTTCGATAGATTACATATATGTTAGGCAATATACCACCAACACCAACACCACTAATGCCAATAATACTAACAACACCTACAACATAAACAAAACAGCACGAACAGTACCGACACCACCCTACCAACAACATCAACCAACAATCAATAGAGTTAACATGTTTCACTCAGAAAAGAAATCATTATATATCAACCACCATACTAATAGAACAACTAAGACAAAAACTAGGGTTTTATTGGGTTCTTCTTACTTTTTTAGCAACAAAACTCAAAATTGTTAACCTATTCTTGAAGCTAATACAATTAAAGTTATTTTTTTCATCATTAACTAAAAATTCCTAATTTTTCAAAAAACAACAAATATCAAACTCTTACCTATAATGAGAGAGAAAATTACTGTCACGACCCAAACTTAGGCCTCGTCATGAAGGGCATCTCAATCCTACCATGGGCTAGAGATAACCCCCTTAACCTTACCTCAAGAGAATAATTAAAATAAATAACGAAATCCAACCAGAGCAATAAGAAAGATAGATAAATTGAATGAAAATCTAAGAGTCAACCAAAACTTCCCAATACTGTCCACAAAAACCTCTAAACCAGAAATATAAATTAAGTCAGGACATACCCCTGACTATGATAAAAGAATCCAAACGTACTAAGAAAATAAGTAAAACAAATAAAATGACTAGGCCTTATGAAGGATAGAGACTCACTACTTCACAACTAATCAACACGAGTACTAAACCACATAATGTTGCACAGGATCAACAGAAAAGTCCTCAGAACCTACATCATGAAATGATGTTGCGTTTGGAGATTGTCAGTAGGGCGAGCACTGCAATAACTCAAGAGAAGGGAAAATATAAATGCATTTACCAAAATCCAGTCATAAACCACATGCACAATAATTTATATGTATTTATAGGATGCTAAGCTAGGGCAAGGGATATGAAACATGATTGTTTAAAGATTTAGTCCTGAACGATGTAGCTCATATTGGCCTTCCAAGCATCCATAGGCTATATAGGTCCAGCTCCCCCTACCGGAAAGGCCCCAGTCCATGTTAGTCTCATGTATCGAGAAATGGCTAAATACACCAAGGCAATAGCTATCTAAAATATAATATGTGCATCAGACACATGGTCATGTAGACCCCCCAATGTCGGCAAACATGGATTTCAGTATTATTTCCCTCGGAACTATACCTTCTCGGTGAGCTACACAGTTCTCTTTAATCCCAAACTAAAATAATTTACACATAAACCAACCATTAACCAGGAAGTCATTTATTAAGGCATTTACCAACTTGGTATTGTCATACCAATATTCTTGCAAGCAATTCTGTTTATGCCAAACCAATTCATATAACTATTAGAATTTCAAGTTCCATTTAAAATGCAAAACCATGGCCACCAAGGGCATTCCAAAACCATATTTATATATTTATCCATTCATCATTTAATACAATGCAATGTTCTCAAAGATAAGTTAAATTGTGTAAAATTTTATGTTCAAAACTAAGATTTGCAAAAAGGATTAAAGTTAATGCCATTACTATATTAAAATTTCATCAATTTAGGAAACCCATGTCACTAATTCCAACTACTATAATAATGCACTCATTCAGTTTCAAAATCCATAATTTAAAGCATGAATAACACATTAACACAATGGGAAAAGTAATTCACACATTAACAACCAAAAACCCTCAACCTAACTTCTAACCCATCATTCAAAACACATGGATATTGAATAAATTTATGCCACAATATAAAATACAAGTTAAGTAATAAGAAACATGACTGAAATATAAAAGAATTTGAAGAGAAATCAAAGTTTGGAGACCAAATGATGAGATCCTTGAAAAACCCTTTAATTTTCTTGGGTTAGGATTTAAAGATGAGAAGTGTAGTATCTGATCTTGATAACTGAAGGCAATGGGGTCAATTGGGTGATTTAAGTCATTTAAGAAGGGTAAAGGACCAAAAGACCCCTCACCCCAAGTGAAAAATTAAAACTGGATAAAGTTAATAAAGCAGTATGGCACACTGCTATCGCGGAGGATAGCCAATGTACCACGACCTTATTGTGGTAACTAAGTGGAGTGAAACATCACTATCGTGGACCCTCACTACCTCAGGGTCTAGAAATAACTGCAAAATCCTTTGAAAAATTCCAAAACTCTCCCAAAACACCCTTTAACAACCCTTGTCATAATTTTTAAGTAAAAAATTAATGTTAAGCCAATGGGAGGGTCAAAAATAAATTGATCAAGTTTTTTTGGGGGGGGTCTTACAATGACGGATACAAGGAAAAAAAAAGTCAAAAATGACAATTGATGTGGTCAAAAATGGGAACAAAACTGATCTGATGTGAAAGGTTTGAGCAATCTGTTGGAAGAAAGGTTGCGTAGTTAAGAAGATGAAATATTTTTTAAGATTTTCTAAAAGTTGGAAATAATTGAAATGATTGACCCCTTACGCATTAATTAGTGGGTTGATTTGTACTTTTTTTAAAAAAATAACAAGTTTTGAAAATATTAATTTGGTCCTAATTATCTTCTCTTAATAAATTTTTTAGAAGGGATTTTGATTTTGACCCTTCCTTTTGGTCAAAACAAACTAAAGTTAATTTAGTTTGATGAAGAGTTGTGTTGATTTATTCCAACATATGATCCATCTATTGAAACAGATGGGTTATCTTCTGGAAGAAATTAAAGTAAGTCTTCCAACAGATGATAACCTGTTGCAATAGATGGGTCATCTGTTGGTTAACTGTCATGAGATATTCCAACAGATGCCTTATCTGTTGCAACAGATAGCTAATCAGTTGGAATAAATCAAAATAGTTCTTCTAATATGATACAAGCATGAAGAGCTCAAAGAGTATAAGGTATTGTGGAAGGTTCAAGCTTCGGATTTTGCAAGTGATTGAAGATCTTTTGGAGCCTTTTCAAAGCCTTGTCCAAGTGAAGAAAGGAAGAGGGTTGGGTCCTTACACTCAAGAGGCGCCTCTTACTAAGGGCATAATGGACCTTTTACACTCTAAAATAACACTCCATAGGTGCCTTTTCCTAAGCCCTCATTAAGGGCATTCTAGTCTTTTGTTATGTAATAGTATAAATAGATATTTTAGTCTTTATTCTCATTAGCTTTGATGAATATTGAAAGATTACTCTTTAGTTGATAATTTTAGTCTTCTAGTTTAGTGTAGAATCTGAAATTAGGGTTAATGCTAAGTGATGGATTTCACTTGTGTTGACAAATTGGCAAGAAAGGTGTAATTTGGGGAGTGTGAATTCCCTTTGGTTCACCTAAGAGTGAGGTTTGATCTTACATTAGTGATATATGTTTGAAGGTTTGATATACCTTCTAGTGCTATTCATTGGTGGAAGTGAGGGTCTCTCTACTATCTTTACTTTATACATCTCTTCTTCATCTTTTTTCTTCTAAGTGTGTTGTTTTTTCTTTTGTGTGTTTGCTGATTTTGTTCTTTGATTGTCCATTTTCAGTTCACCAAATGATAGAAAAATGACCTAAAGAGATGAAGACTAAGAGAAACAACATAACAAACAAATGCAATAAAGTAAGATAGATAGCTTGACATACGAGATTACAAGAAAAGGAACCAAACCGTGTATCAAACGATAAGACCCCTAAGACCCGCAATAACAACACCAAACTCTTACGGTGACTGCTAAGGGAATTAAATCCGTCTTACAACCACCGTTTCTGAGCAAAGATCAATAATGGCTTTTCCAAGCCCTACACTACACTCTCAAAGAGAGAAGAAAAGGGCTTCCAATGACTCTCAAATATCCATAATCAACTTTCATATCTCAGGCAAGGGCCTCAAATCGAGCCATCAAGGCTGCCAAAACATCATTACCCAAGGGTTGGGATGTGGTACCCTCGACTTCCATCTCAAATATACCTAACAAAAGCAAAAAAAAAAATAGCAAGACAACACCTACAAAATGAACAAACAAATTAGTTCAAAAGCCTAAAAGATGTCTAAAACCGAAAATGGACACTCAAAGAACAAAATCAGCAAACACACAAAAGTAAAAACAACGCACTTAAAAGAAAAGAGATGAAGAAGAGATGCATAAAGTAAAGATAGTAGAGAGACCCTCACTTCCACCAATGAATAGCACTAGAAGGTGTATCAAACCTTCAAGCACACATCACCAATATAAGATTAAACCTCACTCTTAGGTGAACCAAAGGGAATTCACACTCCCTCAATTACACCTTTCTTGCCAATTTGTCAACACAAGTGAAATCCATTACTTAGCATTAACCCTAATTTTAGATTCTATACTAAACTAGAAAACTAAAAATTATCAACTAAAAAGAGTAATCTTTCAATATTCATCAAAGCTAATGAGAATAAAGGCTAAAATGTCTGTTTATACTATTACATAACAAAAGACTAGATACCCTTAATGGGGGCTTAGGAAAGGGCACCTATGTAGTGTTATTATAGAGTTTAAAAGGTCCATCATGCCCTTAGTGAGAGGTATCTCTTAAGTGTAAGGACCCTCCTCCTTTCTTCACTTGGACAAGGCTTTAAAAAGGCTCCAAAAAATCTTCAATCACTTGCAAAATCCGAAGCTTGAACCTTCCACAATACCTTGTACTCTTTGAGCTCTTCATGTTTGTATCATAATATATCACGACTCGAGGCTACCTCCTAGTCGCAACACGGTGCTCAAATTCATAAGTGACCCCAAGCTAACCCATGATCTGGCACATGTTATGAGTACTGAAAGGAAATAATATAATACTATGTGGTAGTCTTAGAAGTATCTGATAACCAAAATAATATCAATGTGCTGCATATATTATAAAACATTACTATTAAGTAAAAATAAAATTATTTAATAGATATACTTAAACAAGAATGGACATCAAATATAATATTAATAGTAAGATAATGACATTTAAACCTCATCATTCTAGAAAGTGTTGGGCTGTTACATCTAATAGAACCAATTATTTGTTATGGGATGTGCAACAATAAAGATGAAATCAAATCTATAACCCAATTATTTCAATTTGTAGTGGTCGTCATTTTATTTTTTGCATGATTTATATGTGTTAATATCGTGTTTACACCAGAACAAGTTTATGAATCAGAATTTTTAAAAATGATTTATGTTGTTGCATACTTCTTAGCATAAAATTTTAACAGTCCATCGGTAATTCATTCTGAATAAGTGTTGTTCAACTGTGTTGGGACCTCGTTTGAGATGTTGAACCGTTCAAAGGAATAATTTTGACGCTCTTTCGAACTTTCACCTGGATTGATAGACTTCACTTTTTCTGCCTATTTAAAAGCAGTTGATGAATTATCAACTATGATAGTATGTTGTTCAATAGTAATATGTATTGTGACATCCATCTGAAAAGCTAGAATTGTCAATGCTTATCACAAATATACAAACAAAATGAAACATAAAAAGATACATAAAGTTATGTAACAAATGGGTAATATGTTGCAAGAGATATCCCAATTTGTTGGAACGAATGATAATACTACCTTTTTTAGCTTATTCTACTCTCATGTGGCCCTTGTACATTGCTAACAGTGCAAGAAAGGGGAGTTGCAAATTTTCTTTTTTGATATTTGATAATACGTTGAAATTTTTTTCTTCTCCTCTTAACCTTAACCTTTAATGGAGTGAATGGTTCTGAAATTCTCTTTGATGGAATGACACCCCTCTTAGATGTCAATTTCTCTATAGCACCAGTTAATGCATTATTACTAGCATTAATCAGTTAATCATGTTTTTTCTTGCACTCTTGATATTAGCATGGATAACATAAGTTAGGAGGGGAAAGATCTCCAAAAGATTAACTACCCTTTACGTGTGAGAAATCTGTAGTATGCTAATTTAAAGAAGGGGTATATTGACCACCAAAATTAGTAAAACCAGATCATAATCATGATTATTTCTTATTTTGAAAATTGTAAGAGAAGCATCACCCAACTTATCAACACCACCAACCTCAACAGCAGCACCATCACCACTATCCCACCAACAACAACTTCATTACCACTACCACTACCACCAATAACTCTATCACCACCAATAGCACCATCATCAACAACAACATCAAGAATAAGCTCACCCTCCCAAAGTGTTTTTCTTTTGATGGTTGTTACTCTAACCAATTTTTTTATTCTATCAATTACCTTAGGATCCGATAAAGTTTTCACAGATCGTATCTTCAACACTCGATTAGTCAGATCAAGCCACGATTGCACAATCTAATATAAAGCAGCACATATATTAGAATAATGATTAAATTATTTATTAAAATAAAAACGTAATTGAAATTATACTTATTACTTCTTTCGGGATTAAAAAAAATCAAGAAGTTTTACATTTTATCATTTTTGGCCGACAACCATCTCAGGATTCTTGAACATGAAACTTCTTCTTCATAGCTCACTTGTTGTTTGAGATAAGGAATGACTTCAAATGCCCAGACCTATAAAATTATGCGAATAAATCAAAAGAATTATTCAATAAAAAATAAATGAAACATAAAAAAATATTTACTATGAAAGCCTATAGAAAGTTATATAAGTTGACTGTATTTGGCGTTAATAAAGTCAATAAATATTTAATAGTCATTTTGAAGCTTTCATGACCCCAAAGCTAGTTGTTAAATGCCTCAAGATACTCGAAGAGCTTTATTAAACCAAATAGTATGTTGTTGTTAACATCTCTCACCCAAAGATTATTATATACAAACCAACTCAAGCACAATGATTGTTTGTGCTTCTTTGAAAGACTTTTATCTTTCAACTCTTCTATCAAATTTATGTTTTTGAAGCTTGGACCAACAAGGAAAAACAAGTCATCACCATCACTTGACTTGTCTTTTGGTGTGCAGGGTGCTTTTTTTGTTACAATAGATATATGAAAAAGAAGATAACATTTTAGTCTAGTAACTATAGCAAACTCCTTCCAACCAAAATAAACTAGCATGCCACAATAATTTATCTACATCTTATCCTTATTTTCATACATAAACCTATGTTTGAGAAGATCATATACCATGGCCATTTGGAAACGGGCATTATTATCCTCCGGCAAATTAAAATATTACCCAAAGCAACTGTCCCTGAAATAAGCATCCAATTTTTATTCTCGAAGTATTTTTCTGAAGGTATCAAAAAATTATGGCTTACTTTACCACATAATCATCAGTTAAATGTGTGACATCATCACACTACATTCTCACAGAAAAACTATGAATACTGAAGGTTTTTACTAACTCTTCAATACAAGGGCTATTAGGATCAATATTAACATTTGGATTATGTTAACTTTTGAACTAAATTCAACATCTCTTTTGAAGCTTTCCTCTTTCTCATGTTCATTTTCTTTTTTCTTTTATTATTGATTGAGATATCACTTGTACAACAAGCTCATATAGTAATGAATGTAGCCTAGCTACTTCACTTATTCCTTTATATGGACTTGATTCATTTTATTTTCTTTTGGGAGACATATTATCTAAAAATAAGAGGAAAATAAAAAACATTATAATTGATTTATGTATCACTAAAAAAGAATAACAGTAAATCTAACAAGTACAACACAGTAAAATAAAAGTTTCAACAAATCACTCATATGTTGCAATAGATTAGTGATTTATTGCAACAGATGAGTGAATTGTTGGAAATAATAAAAACAGTTTCAATACTATTTTGATTTCTTCTAACATATTATCAACCTGTTGCAACAGATAGGTAGTATGTTGCAATAGATCACTCATCTGTTACGATAGATGAGTGATCCGTTGGAAGAAATAAAACAGTTTCAATATTATTTAAATTTCTTCCAATAGATTATTCATTTGTTGGAAGAAATCAAAAGTATTGATAGTCATCTGTTGGAATAATGTGAGAATTTCATCCAACAGATGACCCATCTGTTGCTACAGATTAGTTATCTATTGGAATAATTGTTTTTTTTAACATATCGTTCATCTGTTGGAACAAATTGTTCATCTGTTGAAAAAAATCAACCCAAAAGCAAGATTTATCAATAGTAACAACAATAATATCAATACAACAACACCAATAACAACAACATTTACCAAGACCAACACCACCACCAACACAAACAAACCAGCAACACCAACACTAATACACACTGTTACACACCAAGAACATCAACATTTACCACCAACACCAATAAATCAACAATTGTTAGATTTGATCACAATAGATGTCTCTCACAAAAATTTAAAATTTAAGTTTCACTATTTTACAATAATGTTCGAGAACAAGAGCTACAGTAACAACAAAAAAATTATATTTCACTCCAAAAAGATATCATATTTAGATTAATCATATTAAGAGAAAAAATGCCACAAATTAAAATTAGGGTTATCTTGAGTCCCCAATTCATAATAGCAACAAATATTAAAATTGTTAACTCATCCTAGAAGAGAAGATAATTCAAGTTCCTTTTTTTCTTCATAATTAAAAAGCTCTAATTTTTTATCTCTGAAAGTCGAAGAGGAACAATGAAGAACTCGGATCTGTTGTTGCCGGAGAATGTTGTCACGTCGATTGACTGTTGAAAGTCAAAAAAAATCAAAACTATTATCGTCAGAGGTTGAAAGGCGCCGGAGATTGAAGGTCGTTGATGATAGTTTGCAAAACTATTGGGAGAAGATTGAGAGAGAGAAAGAGAGAATCGAGAGACGCTGAGAGAGAGAAGAAGAGAGGAGAGTTTTTGTTGTGGGTTGATTTGTATTTTTAAAAAAATTAAAATATTTTAAAAATATTAATTGAGTCTCTAATTAACTTAGTCAAGTATTTTAAGTGTCTTTAACCATTAAATTTGATCAATATCACCAAATACTCAATTCAATACTTAAAAAACACCTTTCTTCAATTTTCTCCACTAAACTAGTATAGAAGATAGTAATTACTTATGTGACTTGGTTAAAATATTAAAAGAAAAAGTAACAAAAATTTTCCCCCAATTGACAATTTTTTTTTTGGTTTAATTTACGGGATTCTTTATTAAATATATTTTTTAAATTTATTTTTTAATTAAATGGATAATAAGATTTTTATTTCGGGAGATAGATTATTTTTGAGACAAATATATTATCTGTCCGATAGATATATAAGCAAATCTACTATCAATCTGATAAATGAGAAAATAGAAATAGCTTGTGCAATCAAAGAAAAATGCCTTCGCTTTCTTTTTTCAAAATGAAAAATAAATTCAAAGTTGCTCCTGCTACTCAGCCGAGAGATGTGCCTCTGATTATTCCAGTTTTTAGTTTAGTTTAATTTCACCAGGCGAAGAAAAAGGATTAGCAATCTCTTAGACTAGAGAGATTATTTTGCTAATTAAAAACTTGAAAAGGGTAAATTATTTTGCTAATTAAAAACTTGATAAATGAGAAAATAGAATAAATTATTTTGATAATTAAAAATTTAAAAAGGATAAATTATTTTGCTAATTGAAAACTTGAAGAGAGTTAAAGCTAAATTTTCTGTTACTTTGCATGTGTCTGATCAATTTAAACTTTAAATTGGATCGAAGTTGGAGTGCTTGTGAACTTGGCAGGGTTTTTTTTTTTGCCTTGGGATTTTTCTCAGATCCTTATAGTTTATCGAGTTGGGGTCATCTTCCATGCCAGAAAAAATTGAAATGGCAAAAACTGTGAACGAGTTTAGAGTTGGGTCTGTACCTACTGTATTCTACATTCCAGACTTCATTACTGACTCAGAACACGACCAATTATTGAATACTGTAAAATTCCTCTCATTACCTTTTGCCTTTTCATTTTCTTCACAAATCTCGATTGTTTCATATTATTTCTTCCCTTTTTCGTGTGCGTTGCAGATATACGATGCGCCAATTTCTAAATGGAAATCTTTGAAAAACAGGAGATTGCAAAATTGGGGTATGTTTTTTTTAATTATTTGCCAGTTATTCCTCTTTATTTTTTAAATACAATTCAGACTTAATTCTTTAGTTGCTTTGTGTTGCTATCCAATGGCAGGAGGCGTTGTGCATGAAAAAGGCCTTATAGCTCAGGACTGTATGTACAGATTGAATCCTTTTCTCGTAGCTCTCTATTAACAGTTGATTACAATGTGAAGTGTTTCTGACTTCAAGTTTTGCATATTGTTCATGAACTTCTATTTGCTGTTATTAAACAAATCTCAAGCAAATGTTAATGACATGTAAATTGCTTGAAGCATTAAGGCTACATCAAACTTCAAATTTCTATGCCTATAGCACACAGTAGTACAACACAACACTTCTGTACATTTCATATCCTACAAAAAGTTGAAATTTTGTAATTTCTAAAGGCATCAAAACTTGAGGATTAAAATTTCTGAGTACTTGACCAAAGAGAGCATTAAATTAGGGACAAGACATTCGTACTGCAAGAGGGAAGGTGACAAAACATAGTGTGAGAGTAGATAAAGCAAAGAGAGCATTGCAGTACGCCAAAGACGGATATGGGCATGCTGTTTTGAAATTGACCTTGGATTGGATGTTGGATTTCTTATATAGTGGTTAGGTCTAAAGCTGTATGTTTTCTTGGACCAAACCTCGTGACCTTACTGTTTATTAGGTCATTTGTATCCGACAAGAGATTCTTTTATATTTTCAAGCTTTCTGCTATTGAGCAGACATGTGCACCAGACACATGTAATAGGCTAGATAGAGTATATTTTTTTATCAAACTTGTTTCCATATGGACACAAAAACAACCACAAGTTTATCAAAGAAAAGCATAAAAGTCAGGGAGATTAGAGAAGATGAAACCTTGTGGAAGTGTCCAATTCTCTACAACAGCGGAATCCAAAAGAACCGTCAAACATTTGATAGTCATGCCCAAAAAAAGCCCCAATGTTTATATTTTTACATTAAATAAAACCCATAAAAATGACCAAAAAGACCCTAAGTGAAGATTTCCCTGGATTGCCCATGACACGTTGTGCCTAGGCCCAATGTGTTGTTTCTAAGCCTAGTGCGGCGAGTCGGTCCAACACCTATGCATGACTTTGGTAGAGTGGTGATAAATATGCATTCAAGTGTCCAAATGTCTAGCCTTTGAAACGCCAGAAACTAGACTTAGAAGTCTTGTTACTTCAAACTGTAATTCCCAATAACCACTTTTTTCAATCATCATTACTTGTTTTCATTTGACTTCAACACCTTTTATGACTCCACTATAAATTATTGCATTGCCTAGACAAATTTGATAGGATATATGAGATATGTGTGCCCCCAACGCTTTGATCTAGTCGTAAGAGCACAATGTGTGATGTGTGGGTTATGCACACGTCATGGGTTCGAGAGCTGCTACAGACAAAGGTCTGGTATTATTAAGTAGAGAAGGACAAAGGGGTAGGTTCATTATCCACCGAAGTTTGAATTGTGAGCCACGTCCTTCCGGCATTTCTCGTTTAATATGAAAAAAAGATATGGACACAACTTACTCTTGGACTAACAAATCTTAAAATAGAAGCACATCAATAGAAATATATTTTTTTGGCTCATGAGTCGGCCACTTGATATTTTGGTTGAAAGGTAACTCATTTGTTTGGAGTTTTCATTTCTTTTTCCTTTGAACATCCCAAAAGGGGATACTGAGGTAGCTGCTTTGTTATTGAATTAAGTGGCATTTTTACCCCTCGTAGTAGATTTTCTCTATATTATGATCAGGTTGTAAGTCGGTAGTATTCGACTAAATCATTTATGGTATTTTTAAAAGCTAACTATTCATCTGTTAGATGGAGATGTCTTTATGTTCAAAATGGCTCTCAAATGAATATCCTAGCAATGTAAAAAATTCTTGTTAAATATATAATATTATAAAGAATGAGGACTGAACCTATTAACAAAAAAAGGTTAAGGGCCAACTATACAACTCACCCCTCCGAGCCATAGTGGACTTCTCTATCGAGTTATTAACCTTGCTCTAGGCACAACTTTTAGCCTGTTTAGCCTTCTTTTATTACTCCAGGCTGACTTTTCAACTAAACCTTCTCTCTCTGCTCCAAATCCACTTTTGAACTCAACTCTTTGGTATGTTGAACCGTCTCTTTCAGCTAAACTCTTCATCGGTTAAAGATTATCTAATAGTTTTTTTTATAAAGGTAACTTTGTATTCACACCAAAAAACTCATCAGATAAGCCTGATGAGGTGAGGTTTACAACCCCCTGGGGGTATCACGTAGAAACAAAACCCCAAAAAAAACTTTACAATTGTCCTATGAAATCCACTAGACTTTCTACATCCCTCACAATATCTTGTGTACACCAAAAGTATAGCAAACTCAGACTTTTCATCTTGATTTTCTGTATGCTGCTAGCTTGTCCATCATGGGATCTTTCATTCCTTTCCATCCAAAGTGACCACCAGATGCAGGATGGAATACATTTCCACCAGTCCTCTTTTGATCTTCCTCTACCCACTCCTTCCCATTGTTTCAGCATGTCTGAAGTAGTTCTGGGCACTACCCAACTAACCCCAAGTATACATAAGAACATGTCCCACAGATTTACAGTTGTTTTGCAGTGAAGGAATAAGTGGTTGTTCAGCTCTGCCTCCTCTTCACACATATAACACCTTGAGCAAATCTTTATACCTCTTCTTTGTACCACTTCATGGGATAAACATGCTTTTCTGATCACCAACCACGTGAAGCATGACACCTTATGAGGGACTTCGATCTTCAGATTAGTTTTCATGGCCACTCCATTCCTGTTGTTTGGTTAGAGTTCATGTTCCAATAACAAGCTTTCACAGTGAATCCCTTTGTTGTGCAACTTCCATATTGGACTGTCAGGTCCCTCTGAGACACCTCTGGAAATACATTCAACACCTGCAAGAGCCCTGCTACTCTACTAATCTCCTAGTCATTTAGAGCCCTCCTAAAATTCTGGTCCCAGCCTTGAGGGCTCCACATCTGTGCCACTGTAGCCATCTGTTGCAAGCTCAGAATGTAAAGATCCGGGAATAAAGTTTTCAGGTTCCTGTCTCCTATCCAGTTTTCATTCCAGAAACTAGTTTTAACCCCATCTCCAATCTTGAATGACAAATTGGAGTTAAAAAGAGGTCATAGTCTTCTGATAGTTTTCCAAACAGAGCACCCAAAAGTTCCAGCTACTTCGTTAGTGCACCAGTTATTTTGGAGATCATACTTCTGGGAGATGAATCTTCTTCATAAAGACGAGTCTTCATTACAGTTAAAACGATTGTAGTGTAATGAAATGTAGAAACACTGTGTTTAAATCTTCAGCTGTTCTTTTTTTTTTTTTTTTGGTTGTCATATTTACAAAACAAAAATGGCTGCAAAATCAGTGTATCCTTGATATTACTTACAAGGAATTTTGCAAAGATTCTTAAACTTCTAAAATAGATGCAGAATCATCTGTGAATATTTCTTTACACCAAAAATGGAAAAGTAAGACACAGTTCAACTTTATCTTCTGGTGGAACTGTATCTATTTTTATAACATTTACATTTCTTTCCGTCCAACTAGTCCACCATATGCATGAAAGTATTGTTTTCCATCTCTTCTGTTTGGTACCTCTGCCCAAGCTGCTCCAACATGCCAATAATTCTCTTGTCGGCCTTGGCATTGTCTATCTAAATCCTTTCATGTTTAAGGAAGTTTGGCAAAGCTGGTAAATGATTACACAGTGAATAAATAAACAAATGGCTGTTGCTTTCTGACTCCTTCCCACAACGATAGCATTTTGAATGTAGTTGAATTTCCCTTCTCTTTTAGTTTCCTTGAGTCAGGCAGGATCCTTAAGCTACCGGCCAAACAAAACAAGCTACTTCCTCTTGTCTCAATCAATGTGATGGTGTTTGACCGGACATATTTTAATCATGAAAGGAAGACTTTTGAAACGTATGGTTTAATTGATATCAAATACTATTTTGATATCAATTGATAGGCCAAATTGCAATCCTAAGTCTAGGTCTAGAATACCTAATTTTAGCGTCTTACATTTCATGATATTGCATATAAATAAAGTATTATGGGTTTAATGTAAGTAGTTCATACCTTGAGTCATAGCTCAAAACTCCATCAATTCCATTCCCATGCACGAGCTTCAAAATCCCAAACTAGTGTAAAAATGGATATTGAAATTCAAAATCATCTTTTTATATGCTGCAAGTCATCTTTTGCATTTGTGACCCTTGGGCCCGCGTTTACGATTCAGTTGTTGTCTAGGCTTGCTCGATTGCAGCCAGAGTCGTGTAGAAGGTTTGATTGAGGTTGACCAGACTTATCCCTCTGCGGTCACGCCCTCGAGACTGGCGATTGCGACAAACATTTTCCCTGTGTTGCGGTTGCGAAGAAAGCACCAACACTAGAAAATTGCAATTCCAATTGTCTCCACGTGGTGCCGAAGCACCCCTAGCCCCTTGGGTCCCAACCTAACATACCAACAAGTTTAAAAAAACTAAAAAAAAAAGCTAAGATTTTAAACTAAGATAGTATAACACTATTGAAATATAGCAAATAAAAAACGAAAAAAGCTACGAATAAGAGAGATATGAAACATATCTTTTAGTCTTTTGGAAGTAAGTTGAGTTACCAAGTTAGAATCAAATAGACCAAGAGAAAGTCAAGAGAGACCCGAGTCAATTAACTATTCAAATTAAAAGTCAAATGGTCACCAAAAATCATACCTAAACTACACGTTCACAAGTTCATAGACCAAAAATAATTACATAAAATGTACATTTAAGCTAAGTTATACTTGAGACATCTAACATGAACATGACTACATGAGTACATCCAAATCAAAGGTCATCTTCCTCAATTTCTTCCATGTTGTCATCTTCTTCCAAATTCTCAACTTCATTTTCAAAAAGGACACCTTTTAGTTGAGGTTTGTTGATTGACAATTCGACTAACTCATTGATACTTTCATCAATATTGAAATGGTCTCCACCTTAAACAATACCAAAGGAACTTAGAATATTGCGAAAGAAGCTTATCATAATTAAAAAAAATACTCAAGAAGTATCAAAAGACTTACCTAAATCCCAATATTTGCTTGGACCACTTGCGTATTCTTCTTTTTTTTGAGAGAGCAAACGAAGATTATAATTCACAAATACTAAATCGTCGTCTCTCGAAGTAGCTAACTTGTTTCTTTGGATGATATGAATCAATGAAAAAGTGCTCCAATTCCTTTCACAACGAGATGAAGAAGCCGGTTGGGAAAACAATTTGTAAGACAAACTTTGTAAAAATGGAGCATTTACACCATAGTTAGCCCACCAAGATAGAGGATCTTCATACCCCGTAATATCAATCACATGAGGCTCACTAAAGTGACCACTCGAACTACAAAATGCCCCATACTCCAAAGAAACTTGCTTCAAATCATTTGGATCTTTGAAATATCTTTGAAAACATTTGATTCTATTCGAGGAGATCTCCCTATCTTTATTTGGAGCAAGTTTTCTTATCTGATTACTTTCCCCTTGAGCCAAGATTCATGATAATGTTTGGGAACCAAGTAATGTGCTAAACAATGCAATGGGGTATTACTGTTATTCCACCTAACCACAAGATTTTCTTGAATTGAAAAAAATTCGATTGATCGTTAATAAGATCTCTCCCCTCATGCTCAAATACAATCACCTTCACCTTTTCAATCATGGTATCCCATATGTCATAAATAAGGTGCAATTGTGGAGTATCAAGGCCAGCTCTTCTAAGCATGGATACTATTGGCTCTGCCCTCGCTTCAAGTACTTTGTCTCCCTTGTAATTCTTCCATTCGTCATCCATTATCATTTTTTCCAATGACGATTTTACCTTATAAACACGAGAAGTCATGACAATGTGGGAAGCGAATCTTGTTTCATCAACTTTTAACAAAGATAGCTCCGAATACTTTTGGAAAATGGCATGCGCCATGTCATGATTCACACTAAAATAATTTAAACTACTTACTTCACCAATCACTTTTAGTATTCATGCATAACTTGAAAAGTGGGTCAATTTTTTGAAAGGTTGGCAAATACTTCTCAAAGCCAGATTTAAACAATACAACACACGAAGTCCAAAATATGTGCGGAAAAGTTTGTTCAACAATAGTAGGGCAAGCTTCATATTAATGGCATTATCGGTGATAACTTGAACGACATTTTTTGGGTCAACATCTTCAATGGCTTTAATAAACAATGTAACGATGTACCATCCTTGACAACTCCACTAGAATTAATGAATATTGGTCCACCATTAGATGCTCCTATTATATTTATCAATGGTCGTCTTTTAATATTCGACCATCCATCCGAACAAATTGACAATCCTTTTCTTTTATATAGGTTGTAATTTTCTCTTTATATTAGCTTTTCTTGAGCCAAAGTGTTGTTCGTAACCTATTATAAGTTGGTGGAACATAACCGGGTATAGGATTTGCCACAAAAAACTCTGAATACTTTTGAAAGTAAGGAGAAATTTCAAGGTTGAATGATAAACCTGATGCATAGAACATCTGTGTCGAAGCATAGAACATCTGAGTCGCCAATTTGTTGACAGTGTTTCCGTTGGCAATGTTAAATGGCTTCTCTAGTGCTCGACTCGTTGGTCCTTTTATCTTTTTTGGTTTTGACAAATTTGAGCCTTCAGTAAGGGATACATAATCTACCTTTTTTCTTGCATCTATGCATGGTTGATTTTTTCTTTTCAGCTTCTTCGTTTCTTTTTTTCATAAAAGTCAAGCTTGGATCTTGTGTAGCTAAAAATCTTTCTTTTTCATACAGAAAACTATAAAGAAAACAAAAATACTACTACTAACTCCTATACACTAAAATAGAGATGAAATGATTACCCTTTTTCCCTTTTGCTAAAAAGAGTCTTCTTTTTTTGACTGATAATCTTCAAGAAAATCTGCTACTATATTGTATAAAGAAAATGACAGAAAAATAACTAAGAACAAGCTAGATAGATAGACTAAGTAATATAAGGGTTTTCTTGAAATGAAAAATATTATAAGTAGTTAATTCCATCTTCAATGTTGCCATACTTCATTAGTAATCTCTTTGCATATTACCTTAAAATATGAATCCATAACCCTTTTATTACAAACATTACATGACCACGCTTTATTTACTCTACCATTATTAGCAACCATAAGAACCTTGACATAATTTCACAAAGGTTTATCATCAAAATCTAATCCAACACTTTTTGTTGGTCTCAAAATACTTTCCTTTTGCTACTGAGAACTTTTGAAATTTTGTAGCTATAGAGGAAAATATTGTTAAGGACACGGAGGGAGATGAAATTTTTTTAGCTTTGTTGTTTTCTTTATCTTTTTAGGTCAAGGAGGGTCTTCTAGTCTTTCAGTGGGTAAAGTTGGTGAAAAGATGGAGAAGTTCCCAGAAAAATAAGAAATAGTAGTACAAGCCACATGCTACATGCAAGAATAAGATATTTTTGATGATATTTTGACTTTTTCCTTACCAAAAAGTTCATTTTGGAGGCTATTTTGTTTGGAATAGTACAAATCTCATTTCTCCTTACTTTTGCATATTTGAATTTGCAAATATTATTATGTTTTTGTAATAATATATTTTTTGTCATGATTTATGTGGCACAATTCTAATTTCAAGAGTCAATTAGTTTAATTTTAGTCGTAAATTCAAATTTCGAAATCATATTAATTCTAAAGTCAATCATTAAACTAGTCATTAATTTTAACCCTTGATATATTTGTTATTAATTAAATTGATCTAATAAAGTCAGTCATTACTTCTAACCTAACATATAAATTTCAAGTATTTCTATCGTTCAGTTATTACACTGAAAAGAAAAATCAAACAATCAAACAAGATGTGATCCTTAATATGATATCTTTTTATCAATTAAGTAGTCAAATAAAGTCAATTGTTACTTCTAATCTAACATAAAATTACACTTTAAGTATTTCGATAGTTCAGTTATTACACTGACAAGAAGGATCAATCGATCTAACAAGATGTGATACCTAATATGATATCTTTTTATCAATTAACTTAGTCAAATAAAGTCAATCGTTACTTCTAATCTAATATGAAATACACTGCAAGTATTTCGATAGTTCAGTTATTACGCTGACAAGATGAATCAAATGATTTAACAAGATGCGATCTCTAATATGATATCTTGTTACCAATTAAGTTAGTCAAATAAAGTCAACCGTTACTTCTATAAAATTACATGTCAAGTATTTTGACAGTTTAGAACTTACATTGACAAGAAGAATCAAATGATCTAACAAGATGTGATGTCTAATATGATATCGTGTTATCAATTAAATTAGTCAAATATTGTCATTTGTTAATTCTAATATATAATTACATTTTAAGTACTTACATAATCCAGTACTTACTTTGACAAGAAGAATCAACGATCTAACAAGATGTGATCCCTAATACGATATCTTGTTAAAAATAAAGTTGGTCAAATATTGTCAATTGTTACTTCTAATATATAATTACATTTTAAATACAACAATAGTTCAAAACTTACACTGACAAGAAGAATCAAACGATCTTACAAAAGATGTGATCCCTAATACGCTATCTTGTTATCAGTTAAGTTAGTCAAACAATGTCGATCGCTACTTCTAATATATAATTACATTTTAAGTATTTTGATAGTTCGGAACTTACACTGACAAAAAGAATCAAAAGATCTAACAAGATGTGATTCCTAATATGGTATCTTGTTATCAATTAAGTTAGTCTCAAGTTAGTCAAATAAAGTCACCCCTCAATTTGAATATAGTATTACATTTCAAGTATTATGATAGTTTAGAACTTATGCTGATAAGAAGAATCAAATAATATATAATATATGTCACAACATAGCATGTGGTTAATTATTTGTCTGCTTGTCGTTAGAAATGTTAATTAAACTTTTTGTCTTTCATTAAAAAACTTTACAATAGACAAAATTGGCATGTACGATTATTCTCAAATAATTACCATTTAATTATTATTCTAATATTTATAACTTTGAAATCAACTAAAATTTTGATAGTTAAATCTTTCCTTGTTTAGAAGGGGAGCCTTGGAGTAACTGGTAAAGTTGCTGCCACGTGACCAGGAGGTCACGGGTTCAAGCCTTGGGAACAACCTCTGGCAGAAATGCAAGGTAGGGCTGCCTACAATACACCCTTATAGTAGGGCCTTTCCTCGGACACCGCGCATAGCGGTAGCTTTAGTGCACCAGGCTGCCCTTTTAACTCTTTCCTTGTTTGAACTGCATGATACTCGACTACTCTTAGATGTGTTTTGACTTTCAACTCTTTCTTGAAAAATGTGAAACTGACTTTTTAAAAAAATAAATAGTTCCACGAGGATCGAATATGTTTATAGATTTTTTGTGGCTTTTAAAAGATAAATTATTTCATTAAAAGTAACATTATTTAAACACAATTTAATTTAATTCTAGCTATAAAGGAATATAGATTAGATGCATCAAAATTAATATTTGGATCAATGTAATAATATTGTTTGTTATTTGAATCTAGAATTTTTAATGTTTCTCTGTTCCTTTTTAGTTAGATGAAACAATTATTTCGGAGTGTGATTTGATTAATTTATCCTTTATTAATTCTTTAACCTTTATCTATTAACATGCTTCTTAATTCTTAAAAGATTAATACAAAGGTTGAAGGTGGAAAAGAATAATTAATGTTTTCTTTATTTTTTAAATCGACAAGTATTTAAAAACAACTATTTTTAGTATATTTGACAACTAAAAAAGAATGAAAATATTAATATGTTTAATATATACCTACGCTAAAATTAGTTCGATTAAAAAATGTGTGCTTTCAAGGCATATACATTAATCTTTAATTTATAATTAATTAACTATAATGTTTATCCTCATTTCATAAACTCAATTTAATATACAATGCTTATCTCATTTAAACAAACAAACGAATAAATTATTTACTCTTAATATTAAATAATCAACGAGGCAACTATTAACTAAACTCTACTTATAGTATGTAATGTTTATCTCATTTGACCTAAAAAAATATTTATTCTTAATAATAAATAATCAACGTGGCAGCTATTAAAGGACCAAAGGTCAATTAAAAAATAAATTAGTCTTGTGTCTGAGTCTTCTTCTTCATCTTTGTTCCTTTGCTTTGTCTTCTCTCCCCTATCTTCTTCCCCAACGAAATGTTTTGCATTTCTTTGTTTTTTCCCAATATAATACAACATCACGATGCGCACAATCTAGTAGTCTACCACGACACCACCAAATCTCAATTTTTTTGTTCCTAAATAGAAATTCTAGAGCTTTTAAATCTCAAAAACCTGCAACATAACACGAACAAGAAGATTTACCAAGAAAAAAGCTTCAAAAGAGACAAAAGGACTAGTATAAATTACTATGTAGCAATAAATTTGTGGCGGGCCAATTGCACGAGGTGAACCGTGAATTTGTGGTCAAATTTCTCTCAAGATGGAGAGGATGATACGAGTACGGTCACGATCATGGACACTTTTTGAGTATTTTAAAGACCACCTAAAGAGTGCACAAGTCTAAGTGTGAAGGAGGCCCAAAATCGTCCTAAGCACACTCCATGAGAGAGTCCATAATCGAAATTAGCGCATAGCATAAGGGTGGATTCTCTTGTGTGTTGCATTTTGCTTGATACGTTGGTGCTTGGGTGGTGGACGCCTCTCTTGTGTCAATTGTAAGAGTTACGTGTTGTTGTGTGAAGTGTTAAAGGTCCAAGAGTGGAATATGCTCTTGGGTTGTTAAGACTACATTAACACTTGTCTAACTATCTATCTTGTATCTTGTTTTAGTTTCGTCTTCTTGTGTTGTTAATGTAACCCGTTTGTTCTTGTTGCTATTGTAATATTGTGGAGCCTCATCTTGTGTTGCTAAACTTGTTGTTGGCTGGCTGTTTTGGTGTATTAACACCTTGTATCCTCTTCTTTCTTGTTCTAGATAGTGAATCCGAGAGAGGTCCCCATTTGGTCCACGATTTGTTGTGATTTGTGGACTGTTTTGGGGTGTGATTTCGCGCTCCTTTGTTTGTTCCGTATCATTTGGTATCAAAGCAAGGATGGTTTTTGTTCCCACAAAGCCAATCTTGGGTTTGATTAGTCAAAAAAAAAAGTTGATAAAAACTGAAAAATTCCAGAAAATAGCAATCTGTCCATTTTTATGTTCTTGGCCAAAAATTATGTTGTGTTGTTGTCTTGGCCGAGATTTTCTTTTTTTTCTTGACTAGACCTTGTAGTTCTTTTGTTTGTCTAGTGTGTTTCTAGTGTTGGTTCTTTCTCACCGACGCTAAAAGTGTCTAGATCTAAAGGTTGAGCTTATAATATTGACATTGTTATGTGAACTTGAAGTGGCCATGTGTTGATCCTTATTGTTGAAGGTTGGTGTTGGTGTTGTTGAGTTCTTAAGCTTGGCCTTGTGTTATTGTTGTGAATTGGTGGCTTAAGAACTTCTTGTTGAAGTTGTTGTTGAAAGGTGGAACTTGACAAAGTGTTGATTGAAGTGTGAGACCAACTTGAACCTTAGACTCCAAGATTCAAAAGTTTGTGTTCTTGGTGTTCTTGATGTTCTTCACCAATCTTCATCTTTTATTGAAAAAAAAGTGGATGTTAGATCTAAGGGGGTGAAGGAAGGAGGTGTAGTATTTGTTAGTCATCAAAGACTTTTACCACCACTTCCAACCACTCAAAGACTTTACAACCCTTTTCCAACCAACTTCCATGTTTTGAGGGGCTTGTTTTAAGGGAAAATACTACAAAAGTCCAAGTCTTGAAACTTGAGTTGAAAAAGAGTTAAAAGACTTATTCTTTCCCTCCTTAAACAATTCCACCAATCCAGATCAAAAATTGGTCAGACTTGAACCTTGGACAATAAAACTTGACAAAACCGTGTCCAATTGAGGGTTGCCATGTCATCACGTTTTTACTGTTCACCGACAATTTTTAAACTCAAATTTTAGATTTCTTAGTTTCATTTTATTGTTTCTTTAGTTTCGTTTGTTGATTCCATTACTAACTTACAAGCTAGTACTAGAATGTAAGTTAGTTTTGAAACCGTTCTTCGTGTATACGTTCCTTTGTGTGTCTTATTCTTTTGACTCGTAATACTTGGTCCATCTCTCAATGCCTCATGGAATACAAGCAAGGTTACGACACTTGTGAGATCAAAGTGTGAAAAATCCGAGAGACAAAACAATAGAGAAGGAGTGTGAGGACCATTCTTGTACAACTAACTTGTTTGTTGTTTTGTAGGTAACTTTTGGCCATAATGGAAACCATTTTGGCCCTCCTTGATGCTTTGTCCCGAGACCTTGCTAGGGAAAATGTGGGTCTTGAAAAATTGATTCGGATGTGGTAACTATGAGTGAGAGGTTGGATTGAATGGAGAATCGAAGGAACTCTCGTGCTTTTACTCTCGAAACTTTACTTCCAATGACCAATCCTCCAAAACCACCACATAATGCCACAATCCAAGCTCCAAATAGCCCTCAAAACCGAGAACAAGATAGACCACTTCCCCCGCAAGTTGATCAAGTCCAACAAGGAGGACTTGGAAGTCAATTTCCTCCCATCCAAACTCCACAACCGAAACCCCACTTAACCAAAGCAAGCCTCTCAACCGAAGCTCCACTACACCAAACCCGACATGTTCATATAGAGAAGAATGGTAGAAAGGAACATGAAGGATATGGGGTCTACGACAATGCTTGTATGATGGTAGGAGACTTGTTTCGGATGAGATTGAAGACAAGGCTCAAGATGGAGAGGAAACCAAGGTTCAAAATGAAGATGTTAGCCAAGACTTGTTCTCATTATATCCTCGGGTTCCCTTTGTTTTATTTTGTGGACTATTTTGTGCACTTTTTTGATGTTTTGCGGACTGTTTTGGGTGGTTTCTTTTGGAGGACCAATTGTACGAGGTGAAGCCGTGAATTTGTGGTCAAATTCCTCTCAAGATGGAGAGGATGATACGAGTACGATCACGATCATGGACATTTTTGACACTCCACGGGCTGTTTTTGGAGCCCTTTTCATTAAAGGGTCTTTTAGTCTTTTGTCTTTTATTTTGTAATGTAATATAAATTGAACGTTGTAGGGTTTTTGTCGGTAGTTTTTATGAATGTTGAAGAAAGAACACTCCTCTTAGAGAGAGAGAGTCCACAACCGAAACTAGGGCATAGTATAAGGGTGGATTCTCGTGTGTTGCATTTTGCTTGATAAGTTGGTGCTTGGGTGGTGGACGCCTCTCTTGTATCAATTGTAAGAGTTAAGTGTTGTTGTGTGAAGTGTTAAAGGTCCAAGAGTGGAATATGCTCTTGGGTTGTTAAGACTACATTAACACTTGTCTAACTATCTATCTTGTATCTTGTTTTAGTTTCGGTTTCTTGTGTTGTTAATGTAACCTGTTTGTTCTTGTTGCTATTGTAATATTGTGGAGCTTCATCTTGTGTTGCTAAACTTCTTGTTGGATGGCTGTTTTGGTGTATTAACACCTTATATCCTCTTCTTTCTTGTTCTTGTTCTAGATAGTGAATCCGAGAGAGGTCCCCATTTGGTCCACGATTTGTTGTGATTTGTGGACTGCTTTGGGGTATGATTTCGTGTTCCTTTGTTTGTTCCGTATCATTGACCTTTGCCCCATAGCTCAACTGCGGAGTCCAAGCTAAATAATTTAAACTTTCCATCAATGGTTTGGAAGTGATCATAGGGCTTGAACTTTCAATTCCCGTATTTTTGGAGCCAAAAATGTCATACCCAAAAGACATCTTGTGAAATTTGACTTGAAAGCAACAAGAAACAAAAATGAGTTCTAAAGAAAAGGTTTGAATCAACAAAATAAAGTCGCCAGAAAATCTGACAGTCGCCGGACTTCGGCGATCAAAATCTTCAAAAAGTTGCATGAATGAGGTTGGAAGATCGGGCGACCCCAACAGGAAAGGAACAACTCAAAAAAATCGATCGGAGGATCTATAGATCTTGCTGGAAAATGTAACTCTAACTGGTGTGTGGATACGTGTGGCGTGGAGTTTGCCATTGGTTCTGGTCGAGTTTTGGTCGCCTGAGTTCTCCAATCCTCATGGTAGTTTTAGATTTCACACGACACCCAAAAAATAGAAGATGACACAATAACAACTTGTACAGTAGTCGTTGGAATTGATGCACAAGATAGACTAACTAAATTTTTGAATATTTCTCATCAATGCTCTGATACTATATGAGAAATATTGGAGAAGAACGTTATTGAATTTTTGTAGCTACATAATTACAATGAGACCCTATTTATAGGCAGTGAGAAATATACGAGAAGAATATTATCGAACTGTTGTGACAACATTATTACAAGAAGACCTATTTATAGACAATACATTCCAATTCTTTTTCCAAGTAGGACACTACATTAGAATCTTTTTCCAAGTAGGATTCTGTATACTATTCCTATTCGAACACTCCCCATCAAGCTGGAGCATATAGGTTATATGTACCATGCTTGTTATGGATATAATTAATACGAGGATTGGTGAAGGTATCTACAAGAAAACTGGTAAGGACTGCTCTGAACGTTTGGAAAACCTCAATTGAAAAGGAACAAACTGAAAAACTGGTCGGAAAAGCATTAACGTTGTCGGAAAGTCGATTTGTCGCTAGAAAATTGTTGAAAAATGGTATAAAATATATGGGTCCTCTCTAAATCAAGAGATGAGTAGATCTTGAACAAGAAGGTGACCAAAAACCTAACCGAAACATGCTCACATGCTGAATTATTAGATTTGACAGCTAAAAAGTAGTCAAAATATGGGTAGGGTCAGAATGATGGCACGACTCTACCGGAAAAGAGAAATTAAACGGGTTGGTCGGAATGATGACACAACCCTATTGGAAAAGAGAAATTATATGGGTAGGATTGGAATAATGACACGATCCTACTAAAAAAGAGATTATATGGGTAGGGTTGGAATGATGGCACGACCTTATGCAAATGAAATCTGAGGAGTCACCGGAAAGATGCACGGTACTATGCAAATTAAATTTGAGAAATAGTCCAAAGAGATGCACAGTGCTATGCAAATCAGATATGAGAAAGTAGTCACCGAAAAGATGCACGATGCTATGCAAATCAGACATGAGAAAGTAGTCACAAAAAAGATGCACGGTGTTGTACAAATCAAATATGAGAAAGTAGACAATGGAAAGCGCGGTGCCCCAACTTTTGCTAACATGATCATTGGCCAGACGGGTAGTATATATGGGTAATAGCTGTCCACCGACAGCAGAAGCTCTTTGATTTTCTACCAAGATGGTAAAGGCTGTGATACAAGGTGAGAAATATAAGAGAAGAATATTATTGAACTGTGGTAACAACATTATTACAATGAGACCTTATTTATAGATAATACATTTGAATCCTTTTCCAAGTAGGACACTGTATTACAATTATTTTTCAAGTAGGATTTTATGTACTGTTCCTGTTCCTAGTCATATTTTAACATGATAATTATATTCTGAATCTTCTGAGTTAATAGTGAAACTTTACATCACTTTTCCTGTCTTATTTGCAGTGCCCCCTTGGTTAACTAGAATTACACGGAGAATAAATGAGAAATCAGGGTTGTTTCCATCATCAATTAATCACGTGCTTATCAATGAATACCTTCCTAACCAAGGAATAATGGTTTGTTCTGAACTCATGCAAGCTGTGTTGCTCATTTCATTTGCTGGCTTGTTCTTCTTTTTCTTTCATTTGTTCCTCCCTTCCCCCATTTTTTTTGCTTTCATCTCAAATACGTTTTCCCTTATTTCTCTCTTTAGTTTTGTAACTGTTCATTCCTCACAAAGTTTTGAATACTTTGACATGCAGCTGTCAGTCTATATATAGTCAATGTGTTTATCATGTTAGCTCTGGTTCCATATCTAGGAGGTCCATATTGCAACCACTAGATTTTGGATAATTCAAGTTAGCCATATAAACAGGATAATAGCTTCTCAATAGTGAATCAGTGTTGATTTCCTTGATTTTGGTTAACAATAAATTAATTTTGCTGACAAGAGCGCCTCCACTGCAGCCACATCAAGACGGACCAGCTTATTATCCTGTAGTGGCAATTCTTTCTCTTGGATCTCCTGTAGTTATTGATTTCACTCCACATCCTAATTTGAGCATCCGTGTTGGTACACGTGAAAACAGTGTTGATGACGAAATTTCTGATCAGGAGGCTGCTGTGAGGAATTCCTGCGAACAGCTAGATAACTTCCATCCCTTTTCTATCATATTAATGCCTCGCAGTTTGTTGATATTCAAAGATATGGTGTACTCAGGTAAAACTTTCTCTTTGGGGTGGCTTTGCCAAACTTCCAATACTAGTTGTCCAAATGCACCATAACTTGCCAATAAACTCCCACATCTTTTATTTTCAACCACCACCCCAAACCTCACAGTTTTCAAAATCCTTGATTCACCTCTGTTGATCAAAAAGATCTATGGGCATTTGGAAAGATGTCCTCAGTTAGTTGTTACACATTTGTTACTAAGTTTCCATTTGTGTTGTTTCCTTTTGTTCCAGACTACTTGCATGGTATAAAAGATTCTGAGGTGCAGGGATGTAACAAGGTAACGTGAATAGCATCCTGAGTGTGTAGTGGAGTTATCCTCGGTATCACTTTCCTTAAAATGAGTACTGTTAGAATATGAATAGGAATAGCATATTGAATTCTACTTAGAAAGGGATTGTAATGTAGTGTCCTATTAGGAATAGGATTGGAATGTAGTGTCTATAAATAGGGTCTCAATGTAATAATTTAGATACAACAATTCAATAATATTTTCTTTCATATTTTTCACATGGTATCAGAGTCAGGTCCATCCTCGTTTTCGACTTCCGGTCCACGCGCCAGTGTCAGTTGGCCCTGGGCGTGAGAGGGGTGTTAAAGTGGGTAAAAGTCCCACATTGGTTGGGGAATGGACTAGTGGTTTGCTTATATGGACTTGGGTAATCCTCACCTCTTGAGCTAGCTTTTGAGGTTGAGTTAGGCCCAAGGTTCATTTTTGAGTATCTTCAGTATCAAGCAAGCATATATTTCTACCAATAGCCTCAACTGTAAAATCTCCTGCCTTTGGATCATGGGTTGTGGACTCAGGTGTTTCTGATCATATTTCTGGTGACAAATCACTTTTGTCTGATGTTGTTTATTTACAATCTCTTCCTGCTATTACTTTAGCTAATGGAATTCGAACAGAGCCAAAAGGAGTTGGACAAGCCAAACCCTTAACTTCTGTCACTCTAGACTCTGTTCTTTATTTTCCTGGTTGTCCTTTCAATCTTGCATCTGTTAGTCATTTGACACGTGCCCGTAATTGTAGTATAACTTTTTTTTATGATTCTTTTCTAATGCAGAACCGCAAAACGGGACAGACAATTGGCATAGGACATGAATCACAGGGCCTTTACCATCTTACCTATTCAAATTCCTTCACAGCATGCTCCGCTATAGATCCTCCCGACCTTATTCACAAACGTTTGGGACATCCTAGTCTATCCAAGCTACAAAAAATGGTGCCTAGTTTGTCTAGTCTATTCACATTAGATTGTGAGTCGTGTCAACTTGGGAAACACACCCGTGCTACTTTTTCACGTAGTATTGAGAGTCGCTCAGAGTCTATTTTCTCATTAGTTCATTTCGATATTTAGGGTCCTAGTAGAGTCAGTTCACCCTTAAGATTTCGTTATTTTGTTACTTTCATCGATGATTTTTCAAGATGTACTTGGGTTTACTTAATGAAAGATCGTTTCGAGTTATTCTCTATATTCAAAAGTTTTTGTGCTGAAATAAAAAATCAATTTAGTGTTTCTAGTCATGCTTTTCGTAGTGATAATGCCTTAGAATACTTATACTCCCAGTTTCAGGAGTGCATGACTCATCAAGGAATCATTCACCAAACATCATGTCCATGCACCCCTCAACAGAATGGTATAGCAGAAAGGAAAAATAGGCATCTCATTGAGACTGCTCGCACTCTTCTCATTGAATCCCATGTTCCACTGCGTTTTTGGGGCGATGTGGTCCTCGCATCTTGCTAACTCATTAACAGAATGTCATCATCTTCGATCCAGAATAAGGTTCCCCATTCCATACTATTTCCTCAGTCACATCTCTATTCTATCCACCCTCGTGTTTTCGGGAGCACATGTTTTGTTCATAACTTAGCCTCTGGAAAAGATAAATTAGCCCCTCGTGCTCTCAAATGTGTTTCCTTGGTTACTCTCGAGTTCAAAAAGGGTATCGATGCTATTCACCTGATCTGGGTCGCTACCTTATGTCCGTTGATGTCACATTCTTTAAATCTCAACCTTTCTATACATCTTCTGATCATCTTAATATCTCTGAGGTTTTACCCATACCTCCGGTCTTACCCACACCAATCTTTGAGGAATCTACGGTTACTTCTCTATCTCCTGCTACAGTGCCACCACTTTTGACTTATCATCGCCGCTCACGTCCAGTATCAGTCCCAGATGATTAATGTCCTGCACCTGACGTTTCCCCTATTGTGGACTTGCCTCTTTCTAGTCAATCAGTTGCACTTCAAAAAGGTATAAGATCCACCCGTAATGCTAACCCACATACTTTCTTGAGTTATCATCGTTTGTCATCACCCCATTATGCTTTTGTATCATCTTTGTCCTCTATTTCCATTCCTAAGACTACAGATGAAGCACTTTCCCATTCAGGATGAAAACAGGTTATGATTGATGAGATGTCTGTTTTACATAGGAGTGATACTTGGGAGCTTGTTTCCCTTCGTGCAGGTAAATCTACTGTTGGTTGTCGTTGGATTTATACAGTCAAAGTTAGTCCAGATGGTCAGGTTGATCGGTTGAAGGCTCGCCTTGTTGCCAAAGGATATACACAGTTATTTGGGCTTGATTATAGTGACACTTCCTCTCCCGTGGCTAAAAATAACATTTGTCCTTTTTCTCTCTATGGCTGTCGTTCATCATTGGCCTCTTTTATCAATTGGACATTAAGAGTGCCTTTCTGCATAGTGATCTTGAGGAAGAAGTTTATATGGAGCAACCACCTGGTTTTGTTGCTCAGAGGGAGTCTAGTAGCCTTGTATGTCGATTGCGCAAGTCACTCTATGGTTTGAAACAATCTCCTCGAGCCTGGTTCGGAAAGCTTAGCACAGTTTCAGGAATTTGGCATGATTCGTAACAGAATTGATTATTCAGTGTTTTATCGCCATTCTGAACTAAATTTTTGTATTTATTTGGTGGTTTATGTTGACGATATTGTTATCACCGGCAATGATCAAGATGGTATCACTAACTTGAAGCAACATCTCTTTCAGCATTTCCAGACTAAAGACCTTGGCAGATTGAAATACTTTCTAGGTATTGAGGTTGCTTAGTCCAGCTCAGGTAATGTTATGTCTCAACGCAAGTATGCTTTAGACATTCTTGAGGAAACAGGAATGATGGGATGTTGATCCATTGACACTTCTATGGATCCAAATGCTAAACTTCTGCCAGGACAGGGGGAGCCACCCAGTGATCCTGAATGGTATAGGCGGTTGGTTGGAAAGTTGAATTATCTCACAGTGACTAGACCTGACATCTCTTTTCCTGTGAGTGTTGTAAGTCAGTTTATGACTTTCCCCTGTGAGTCATTGGATGCAGTTGTTCGGATTTTGTGATATATAAAGTCATCTCCAGGTAAAGGACTATTCGAGGATCGAGGTCATGAGCATATCATTTGATATACAGATGTTGATTGGGCAGGATCACCCTCTGATAGAAGTTCTACATCTGAATATTGTATTTTAGTAGGGGTAATTTGGTGTCCTGGAAGAGTAAGAAACAGAGTGTGGTTGCTCGATCTAGTGCCGAAGCAGAATATCGAGCAATGGCTGCAGCAACTTGCGAGCTGGTTTGGATCAAGCAATTGCTGAGAGAATTAAAATTTGGAGAAACTGATAAGATGGAACTTGTATGTGATAACCAGGCAGCCCTTCATATTGCATCTAATCCAGTGTTCCATGAGAGGACCAAGCACATAGAGATTGATTGTCACTTTGTCAGAGAAAAGATACTCTCGGGACATATTGTTACAAAATTTGTGAAGTCAATTGATCAACTTGCAGATATCTTCACCAAGTCTCTCACCAGTCCTCGTATTAATTACATTTGTAACAAGCTTGGTACATATGACTTGTATGTTCCAGCTTGAGGGGGAGTTAAAATATGAATAGGAATAGCATATTGAATTCTACTTAGAAAGGGATTGTAATGTAGTGTCCTATTAGGAATAGGATTGAAATGTAGTGTCTATAAATAGAGTCTCAATGTAATAATTTAGATACAACAATTCAATAATATTTTCTCTCATATTTTTCACAAGTACCTAGCGTCCTCTAATTGTACCCTCTTTTTTCCAGGCTGTGAATGTAACAAATGTTCAAAATCATGGAGTACTTCAGCACTCATCAGGTTCAGCAAAAGCACTAGATATTGATGACACTGTCATCTGCAGGGCTAGCACCAGAGTTTCTTTGACCTGTCGATTAGTAACAAAGGTTTATAAAAGTATTTTTAAGTTTTAGTTTCATACAGAAAAGAAACAAGTGGACAGATGCAACACAGGGTGAGTAGAGCATTGAGTCCAGAGGAATTACAACCACCCCTGTAGCTTTGTAGTATTAGGATGATTGATGTACGTCAGCTATTGTACAGTGAAAACCTCCATAATTTAACAATTCAAAAGTAGCATAGCTATAGTAATCTATTCCTTTTCTTGAATCTGTGCATAGTTGATTGCAGTATATTTGTTCTCGATGAGATCCTTATTCTTGTTTTATTGCCGTCAAGAACTTTTTGTAGGATTGATGTCTAACCTTGTGTTGGGAAATTGTAGGTTTTATTACCGTCAGAAGTTATGGAAGATTTGATTATATTTGTGCCTTTATGCGAGATAAACACTTCTTTAATAGCCAGAGGTAAAATCTGTTGTCTTGGTTGTCAGCCAACAAACACGCACACACCCCAGCAGGTGAAACATGCCTTAGGTCGAGTGAGGTTGCACTTTCTACATTGATAGCCTTTCTAAAAGAAAGTTTTTTTTGTTTCCCTGCTTTTTCTGCTATTAATGTGCTTGTAATATGACTGCATGGAACAAATTCCAAAAGTACAATTGACAGTGTTTTGCTTGCGATCCGAATTGTGGTTTGCATACCTGCTAGTCTGACCGTATTCCTTAAAGTACCATCTGAACTTAAGCTTACGTAAGGCTTAGGGGCTACGGAGAACTTTTCTGTCTATGCGGAGGTAAACTGGTTAGACGGTTTTTTCTTGGTTTTGAATTGAAATATGAGATTTGGAAGTTTTGGCAGAATGGTTAGCACGTGTTAAGTCTCTGTTGAGGAATTCTGTCATCACCCAAATATCTTAGCCGCGACTGGCACCCAACGAGTAATTACCGCACTTAGCTGAACCTCTCTCAAGATAATTTTCTTAATACAACTTTCATCACAACATTATAGTAAAGATGATATAATCTGTGTTGGAAACAATGATAAATTTCAATATTAATTGTGAAATGCAATATAAATAAACTGCAATTATGATAATATATTTTATATAGTAGTATCAACAAGTTTTAATAATAATAATAATAATAATAATAATAATAATAATAATAATAATAATAATAACATAACTATTGAAATATAGATAAATATTACTATTGCAATATTTTTAGTAATATATAAAATACTTGAGTCCGCCTAGACACTATCCTAAGAAACTATTCTGTAATGTGAAATATTTTTTCAGGATTAAACAAGCACTTCCCTCAATTAGAGAATATTCAAAATTAAATAAGTTTTTTCTAACTAATTAGAGGATACCAGAATCAGCAAAATTAAATATAAATCAACAAGTTAAATGTCAAATCAAAAGATAATTGAATAAAATAAAATTAAGGTAAAAGAAGAGAAGAAAATTTAGGGAATGATAAAGAGTAATTAAAAGAAAATGTGTGTTGATCTTTGCTTGAAAATGGTATGCCAATTTATAGGAGTGATAAGGAGGTGTGATACAAGATTATCACCACATGCACAATTTTTTTTTTTTTTTTGGGACAAACAATGTAATACTTGATCTCCACTCAAAATAAAATACTTGGTCTCCAAATACTTAATCTTGCACCTGTCAAAATTGAGCACCAATAATTAAATTTTTAATTAAAATTTTTCTTTCTATCAAAGTAAAATTAAAATATCATTCAAATTATTTTAAAATATCTAACAGTCCCCCATATATTTTAAAATAATTTATAAGTAAAAAGAATTTAACTTGTTAGATTTATATGGACAAAATGTAACAGGTTTGATGTCTTTTAGACTATGAATCAAACCTAGATCGATAAATTTAACAAACAGAATTATTAGTGAAATATAATATTTCTATGAACCAAATAACTCTTATTGTAAGACATAGACTTTATCAATCACATTTTGACTGTAATTTTGTTGCTCAACGCGGTTTTGCGCCAATGGGTCATGCACATGCTTGGTATTCATGAGAGCTCTAGAGACTAGGCCGAAGTCTCATAGGAACTGCCTCATTCCACTTCTCATATAGGTGAATTCATCAAGTGTACACTGCTTTAAATACACTATTCGTAAGGACTATGAATTCATTAAGAGTTAATAACTCTTCCTCAATTTTAATAGCAGTTCAAGCACCCTCAATAAGTGTGCAGTGTCAATATCAACTTATTATTACTCATATGAACCCACTTCATGGGATCTACAATCACATGGGTTGTGTTACTATCTCTATTGATAATAATATTGGTCTTAACCCCATCTCTTTTGAGGTTTGAAGAATTAATTTTCTTTTCACAAATTTAATCAGTGAATCGGTCGAATTCAATTCTGACTTCACATAAACAATGAAAATTATTCCATCTCTCAGCAGCTGCTTAACAATATCATGCATGAATTTCATATGTCTATTCTTATAACTGTAAGATTTATTCCTTACAATATCAATTGCGGCTTGACAATTATAATGTATATATACGGGCGACGTCAGTTCATCCTTTTTTAAAAGGATATTAGACATTAGGTCATCCTTTTTTCAAAAGGATATTAGGCAACAAATCATTCTTTTTAAAAGGGCTATGAGGCAACAGATCATCCTTTTTTAAAGGAATATTCACTAAGAAATTTCTTAGCCATCCAGCCTTAGTACCAACTAACTCCTGAGCTACAAACTCTAATTTCATAATTGATCTAGTAATGATCGTCTACTTAGTTAATCTCCACGATACTGCAGCACCACCTAACGTGAACACATAACCACTAGTAAATTTTGTCTCATCTGAATCAGAGATTCAGTTTGCATCACAATATCCTTCTAAAGTAGAAGGAAATCCACTATATAGAATATTGACAGTTTCTTTTAAATATTTCATTAGTTTCATTAATGCAGACCAATGCTCTTTATTGGGGTTATAAGTATATCTACTCGGTCTACACACAATATATGCTATATCAGACTTGATAAAATTCATCAAATACATTAGACTTTAAATATTTTATGCATATTTAGACTAGGCAACGAGGTAATCATTATTCTTTTTTAATTTAGAGTTAACATTATAAGGAGTGGCTAGAAGAGTTACCTCCTAACATTCAAACTTCTTTAGAATCCTTTCAATATAATGATCTTGTGACAACATTATACCATCACTACTCCTTATAATTTTAACTCCCAATATCATATTTACTTCACCCAAATCTTTCATATCAAAGTTAGTAGATAAAAATAATTTGATATTTTGCACAATAGTTAAATTTATACCAAAGTTAAACATGCCATCAACATATAAGAAAATTATCACATAATCATTATCTATCACTTAAGTATAGACATATTTATCCACTTCAACAGAAGAAAATCATCTTTTATTAAGACTTGATCAAATTTCACATGTCATGTTTTGAAAACTTTTTAAGGCAATAAAGAGATTTAATTAATTCACAAACTTCAGTTTCTTGTTGCGAAACTACATATCCTTCAGGTTGAACCATACAATTGAACCATACAAATTTCTTCTTCTAAATCACCATTTAAGAAAGATATTTTTACATTCATTTCATGAATAAAAAGCTTATGAATTGATGCTAAGGCAATTAATATTCGAATAGAAGAAATTTTTGTCACTAGTGCAAATGTATCAAAATAATATATATTTTGCTTTTGAGCAAATCCTTTAGCTACTAAAAGAGTTTTATATTTATCTATAGATCCATCAGGATTAATTTTTTTTTTTTGAAAATTCATTTATAATCAATAGGTTTTGTACTAGGAGGTAAATCAATTCAAACTAATGTATTATTTTTCACAATAGAATCAATTTCAAATTTTATTGCCTCGTTTCAAAATTTAGCATCAGAAGAAGATATAACTTCAAAACAATTTAATGGTTCATTATTGATAAGAAAAATTTGAAATTCATTTTCATAAGAAAAATATTTTTTCCTAGGCCTTTTACTCCTCATATTCTCAATATTAGAGATAGATTCATTTTTTTTCAACAGATGCATGAGATATTTTATCATAAAGTGAAAAAATACTTTCAACGAATTCAACATTCTTTGTCTCAATAATAGTATTGCTATCAAGAACATCACTTTTCAAAATAAGAAATCTATATGTAACACTATGTTCAACATATCCAATAAGCATGCAATCAACAGTTTTAGAACCTATTTTTCTCTTTTTAGGTTCAGGCGAAAGAACTTTGGAAAGGTACCCCATACTTTTAAATATTTCAAATTAAGTTTATAATATTTTCATAATTCATAAGGGGTTCTATCAATTCATTTATGAGGAATTTTATTTTGCAAGTGACATGCAGATAAAATAACTTCACCCTACAAATTATCAGGTGCATTAGTGCTAATTAATATGGAGTTCATCATTGATTTCAATATTCTATTTTTTTCTTTTGGCTATACCATTAGACTCAGGCGAATAAGGCAGAATTACTTCATAAATATTTTCTTCTTTTTCACAAAAAATATTTAAAGATACATATTCTCCACCTCTATTAGATTTAATTCTCTTGATTTTCTACTAAACTGATTTCCAACTTCAATTTTATAAGAAAGTATCAAATGCGTCATCTTTATTTCTAAGTAAATATAACTTAGTGAATCTAGAAAAATCATCAATAAAAGTCACATAATATCTTTTTCCACCTCTAGTCATAGTTTGTTTTAAATCACCCAAGGTAGTGTGAATCAAAGATAATAATTCAGTTTCTCTATTAACTGAAAAACATGACTTAGGTTCAATACATATTTCACATTTATCCAAATTATTTGAGTTTAAACCGGATATTAAATCAAATGATTGCATATTCTTTATATAAGAGAAATTAACATGTCCTAATCTAGCATGCCATAAAGAAATAAACTAAGTCAAATAAGTAGAAGTAGATACATTTTTTAAAATATCATTATGAGTATTAAGCACAAATAATCCATTATTACAAAGTTCATTCCCATAAAAATATTATTTTTAGTTAATATGATGTCATTGTTTTCAAATATAACTTTTATTTTAACTTTTTCAAATAATGCCACAGAAATCAAATTAATTCTAATATTAGGAACATGCAACACATTACTCAATTCTAAAATTTCACCAGATGTGAGTTGAGAAGAACTTTGTCTTTTTCAAAAACTTGAATAGCTTTCGAGGTACCAAGATAAATAATATCTTCTTGATACAAGCCA
The DNA here is from genome assembly GCA_030864225.1 of Capsicum baccatum var. pendulum. NCBI lineage: Eukaryota > Viridiplantae > Streptophyta > Magnoliopsida > Solanales > Solanaceae > Capsicum > Capsicum baccatum. The sequence goes on from CM061550.1 coordinate 178,790,792, forward strand.
AACGGCCATCTATGCTTTTGAAAACGTCATTGGATGCCAACGTATAAAGACTCAAGACTTGGTCACCTCGAGGACACAATAACATGCATAGAGGACCTATTTTGAGCATGACATAAGGCAAACCTGTGTGTGAAAAATTGCGTGGGGACTTACCTTTGATGCCAACCCGAGACTACAAGTGTTGAAAAATGACCCCACAGTTGTGGAGCATTAAAGAAGAACCCTTCATTAAGGGTGTTTTGGGGATCACACTTTATTAGAAAGATACTTCATGGCCACCCCTTTCATTAAGGGTATTGTGGTCATTTTTGTTATGTAATAAGCTAGCCTCTATATAGTCTTCTATTAAGTCATTTGCTCTTGAATTTTGGAAGGATAACTATGTGAAAGACTTCTTCTCTCTTTGAGAGTGTAACACCCTTAGTGTAGGGCTTGGATAAGTCATTAGTGTAGTGTTTGGAAAAGTCACTATTGTTCTGTGCTTGGAAACGGTGGATCTTGAGGTGAGTTGATTCCCTTGGCGGTCACCGTAAGAACTTGGTACTTGTTAACTTCTTTTGTAGAGGTTTTAGAGTTTTGATACACTCTTTAGTTGCTACCTAATGGGTTTTCTTTGTTTCAAATTAGCTATCTTTTACTCTTTTTAAGTTTATGTTTGTTTCTCGTATCGTGTTGTTGTCTTGTTGTTGAGGGTAAAGGCTTGTGATTGTGGGTTGATTGCGGACTGTTTTGGTGTTGTAGATACTGTTTGGTATTAAAGCATGGATTGATTTTGTTCTAACAAAATCAATCTTGGGCTTGTTAGTTGAAAAATAAAAAAACTATTGAAAAACCAAAAATCTCAAAAAAAGAAATCTGTCCTGTTTTGTGTTTAGCTGAAATTTGAGAATTAGATTTAGGAGATTTTAGTGTGTTTTGTTTGTTTCTAGTGTTAGGTTCTTGTTCCCTAACACTAAGTGAGTCTAGATCTTGAATTTGAGCTTAATCCAGGTGGTTTTGAGTTGTTCACCATTTTTGAGTTTAAGGTTGAAGAAACTAGTAAGGTGAAGCTCGAAATTAGAAGGGTTGTTTTTTATATTGTTTCTTGAAAAATGCATGGTTGTGTTGTGGAGTTTAACGTGAGCAAAAGGAATCCAAAATCATTCAATTTGGAGTTCATTTGGTTTAGTTTCAATGTTTTGAGTGTTCTTGTTGTTCTTCATGTTCATCATTTATTATTGAACAAGAACATTCAATAGGTGTTGTTTGATCTTAAAGGGTGGAGAAAAGAGTGTAGTCTTTTGTTACTCTTGAAACACATCCCAAAGAACATACAAAAGAAGAAAGAGGACAATAGAACTTTCAAAAATACTCATTACCAAAAGGAAGTAAGGGCACATACCAAGATAAACAAAAAAGGAAAGGAGACAAAAGGTTTTCAAAAAGGTGTCTTGCCAAAAAGGTGCAAGGAAAGTCAAAGTCTTTTGAATTTTGAAAAAGGCTCTAAGTCTTATGCTTTCCCTCCTTTAGTTGATTTTTCACTCTCCCAAATTAAAAATTTGACCAATCCAAATTACAAACTGTCATGTCACCAAAATTGTCATGTCACTAAACTGCCACGTCATCTAAGTGCCACGTCATCAACGTTCCAAAAAAATTTAAAGCTCAAATTTCAGATTTTAAAGTTTCTTTTCTCTGTTTCGTTTATTTCATTTCTTGATTCTAGTACTAATTAGCAACTAGTAATCACCTACTAGATTGTGAATTAATTTTTGAATTTATTTTTGTCGTGTCTTCAAGTTCGTAAGTAGAATTTTTTATTTTGTGTCTTGAGTCGATCAAACAAGAATCTATTCCGGCCGCTAAGCAGAATTGACATCTTATTAACTACCGGAGTATAAGAAATTTTCAATATTCGCCGCTCCAATTGTGAGGATCACCAAAGTGAGTGTCTACGAGTGTTTGTGAAGAGCTTTTACTACAATCTTGTTTATTTTCTTTTGTTTGTTGTCTTTTTTTTTGGTTAGGTACCATGGCTGCCCATAATTTCAAGGCCACGTGTAATTGCATCCTTGACGATCTTGAAGATATGCAACGGCACATTGAAATTATACGTCAATTGTTACCCAAACTCTTCCCTCAAAATCCAATTGTCCAAACAACTTCCGATGAGAGCTTCCCGGAGGAAGTTGCTGTCCAAGCTTGTGATGGACTTTCACACCGAGGTGGAGACGAACATACTCATGAACGTCAAGGTAAAATAACTAACTCTTACACTTTTGTACATGCGAATGATAATTGTGTGGCTAGTAGCCCATTAAGTGAGAGTTGTAGCTTGCCTATATGTGAGTCTATTGTTTCTTTGCCACTTGATGATGATGTACTTATTGTGAGTGTGGATACATTAGTTGATCCTATTGATGACCGAATCGACCCTTCTTGTAAGATCGATTTATGTCCACCTAGTGTTGAAACCATTGTTGAATGAAAGTACGTCTTATAAAATTTATGTTGATCAAATTTTGTGTGAAAATTTCTCACCACTCGAGGATGTATGTGACGTTATTAATGAATCTCAAGTGTGTGATGATGTTAAAAATGTTGATCAAAGAAATAGGAGTGAACCCGTGAGCTTGCCCTTTGATTCTAATATTTGCTTGGCTCATAAGGATAATCATGTGCTTGAAACATCTTTAAAACTTGATAATGAACTTTTAGAGAGTGAAATTACTTATTCTAAATCTTCCCGCGGGATAGATCATGCTCTCTTTAGGTATAATGTCTTGTTTGAAGATGGTATAATAACTCCTAATGAACCTAGTGGTGAGAATGATGGTGTAGCTTGTCTTAAAGGCTATAGCCTATATGCTAACCCACTATGGTGTGACAACATTCCTCCTAAAGATGGAAATCTCTTTTTGCAAGATGAAAGTACTCTTAAGGGTAAGGAATGTATAGTCCTTCTTGACAATCCAAGGGCATATGTGTCATTGATTCCTTGGGGTAATGTTTCTAAATGTGCATCCTTGCTTGACACATTTTTGCTTAAATTGCATGAATCCCAACTTGTCTATTTGTTTGAATAAAAGAGAGTGTATTTTCTTAAATGCTTTGTCTTCACCCGTGCATGTCTTTACACTTGATTCTTTCCTATACTACTTCTTTGCCTATGATGACATCCATGCTAGTTTTGGGTTTGCATTAAGTAGAGGTATAGGTCTTGTTAGTTGGTCTGCTTGTTTGAATGGCAAAGTTATGTGGGATTGGAAGACTTTGATACCAATAGTGGTACCACATTTGATGAGGCCACTTGAAGAAGTAATGAAAAAATTGTGCTTTATGGTTCCTAAGACAAGGGTAGACTTACTTTTTGGACTTAGTGATACCACTACGACCTTTGTAGTTTCTTTATCTCTTGATACTTGTCATAGCCATTTCTTTTGTAACATTCTCACTAAACTTTTCATGACTAATACAAAGGATTCATGGTTATATCTCAAGTATGTGCCACCTTGGCATGATGATGTTATTTGTTGTACTAATCCTAGCCCTTATGCCATTAGGAAGTTGTGCTTATTCATTCTTTCTTTAGTTTTGCAAGGTATGGATTCGAGGTCGAATCCTTTTCAAGAAGGGGAGGATGATACGATTCAAATGCCATCTATGTTTTTAAAGACGTCATTGGATGCCAACACATAAATACTCAAGACTTGGTCACCTCGAGGACACAAGAACATGCATGGAGGACCCATTTTGAGCATGACATAAGGCAAACCCGTGTGTGGAAGATTGCATGGGGGCTTACCTTTGATGCCAACCCGAGACTATAAGTGTTGAAAAATGACCCCACAGTTGTGGAGCATTAAAGAAGAACCCTTCATTAAGGGTGTTTTGGGGATCACACTTTGTTATAAAGACACTTTATGGCCATCCCTTTCATTAAGGGTATTGTAGTTATTTTTGTTATGTAATAAGCTAGCCTCTATATAATCTTCTATTAAGTGATTTGCTCTTGAGTTTTGAAAGGATAAATATATGAAAGACTTCTTCTCTCTTTGAGAGTGTAACACCCTTAGTGTAGGGCTTGGATAAGCCATTAGTGTAGGGCTTAGAAAAGCCAATATTATTCTTTGCTTGAAAATGGTGGATCTTGAGGTGAGTTGATTCCCTTGGCGGTCACCGTAAGAACTTGGTACTTGTTAACTTGTTTTGTAGAGGTTTTAGAGTTTTGATACACTCTTTAGTCCTACTTAATGGGTTCTCTTTGTGTCAAGTTAGCTATCTTTTACTCTTTTTAAGTTTATGTTTGCTTCATGTATCGTGTTGTTGAGGGTAAAGGCTTGTGATTGTGGGTTATTTACGGACTGTTTTGGTGTTGTAGATATCGTTTGGTATCACTTCTCATTCTCAACTTGGATATATGATACAAAATCATCTTTATTTATACAAATGTGCCTAGTAGCACTAGAATCTACCACCCAATTTCTCATATTGTTCTCAATATTCATTTCTGAAATGATCGTAATAACTATATCATCCGTTTCAGTCAAATTTATTTTTGTCTTAACAAAATTATCATTTTTTTGCATACTCTCTTGCATTGAGATGCATTTTTTATGAAGATTTTATTATTAACATTAGACATATAATCATATTTATGTTCATATTTATTTTCTGTAGTGCCATAACCTTCTGACAAACTGACTGAAATGGAAGCAGCCAGGACAACACCAACATCAGTATTATCAATGAATTTAGAACCAATATTATATGTCATAGTTTCTTAGATTGTTGAAAAACGATAATAAATTTCAATATCAATTGTGAAATTCAATATAAACAAACTTCAACAATGATAATATTTCTTATATAGTAATATCAAGTTTTAATAACAATACTACTACTACTATACTACTACTACAACTACTGTTGTTGTTGTTGTTGTTGCTGCTGCTGCTACTCCTGCTGTTGTTGTTGTTGCTGCTCCTGTAGTTGTTGTTGTTATTGTTGTTGCTAATAATAATAATAATAATAATAATAATAATAATAATAATAATAGTGTTATAAATGTATTTACAATATAGTGAATGGCTATAGATAAGATCTATCAAAGATCTAGTTGATATCTATCAGGATTTGAAGTATTTGTCTTTTAGTCAAAAACAAGGAGTAAATTTTCTCTATAAATAGAAGGGATTCCTTCATTGTAAATCAATCTTATAATCTCTCATCCCTCAAGAGAAATAACAATTACTCTCCTTATTCTCTATATTTTTCTTCTTTATTCTTTATTGTTTGTTATTTCATAACACGTTATCAGCACGAGACGTTGTCGTCTCAAATTTGAAGGCTAAGGTATTATTTTCTTTCTATTCATATTGTTAATAATCTTACAAAATTTGAGTTCATTGCCTCGAGCAAAAATTACTTTTCATGGGTGTTGAATGCTGAAATCTACTTAGATGCTATGGGTCTTGGAGACGCTATAAAAAAAAATACATCTAATCAAAATTATGCTAAGGCTATGATTTTCTTGCACCATCATCTTGATGAAATTCTAAAAATTGAATACCTTACTACTACGGATTCATTTTTTGTGGAATAGCCTAAAAAAAAGATTTGACCACTTGAAGATGGTCATCCTCCCCAAAGCACGATATAAATGCATGCACCATAAAAATAAGATGTTGGGTTTAAGTCCCATTGATTTATGCCTAAGACGTCTTTATATGGATAAGACATTGAGTTGAATCTCAATGCATCATATTGATGATATTGTGATGGCTAGGGCAAAATAATGTATTTTTTTGTGAAAAGTCATGAAAACATATCCCATTAAATATGCTCCATTCCATAAAGTAAATTTGGTAGCAATATATTATAAGTCTAAAAGATGACAATTTTCTCCATTCTTGAATTGAATGTGGTAGCAATATATGATATACTTTGAAAGATATGTATACCTTGATGTGCTCCTGAAGTAGCAATGCAGGTTATAAGCTATCATAATTTGATATACTTGACGCACGATTATATTCCATTTTTGGAGAATGATAATTTTGATTTTTATAAGTATAGATCCATTTCCTGGGGTGAATGTGATAATATTCAGAAAATCTTATCAATACAAACATGCACTTAGTAGTGGTGGTATCACAACTAACCTCCAAAAGAGGCAGAATAATTGCACCTCTGAAAGAGGCAGAATAATTGAGAAGAGTTATAGTGAAATCTACTTCTTAAGTAGTAACGCTGAAATTTATTCATGTAATGGTGAATCTGAAATTTACTAAAGAAAGTACATATCATGATAAACTTGGTGTTTACTGTATAAAAGTTCATAAGTTGATATGAACGATTGTGACATATCGAAGATATGCATAGTGAGTATTAGACATGTATTGAAGAACTAGAAGATTCTTCAAGAATTATTTATGTTGCTTGTTCTCGTGATAAATTGGTTGGACCAACTAATGTTGAGATTTGATCCCTCAAAATCTAAAAAGCATAAAAGGTGAATAAGGGCCCGTTCACCAGTCATGTAATCTATTAAGATACATCGATATAAGATGATCACCTATACTTTATTGTCAACCTAAAATTTGACATTCATAAAGTTGCTTTCTCAATAAAATTAAGTTAAGAACATAATTTTTAGATTGTACAATCAAGACAATTCATCTTGATGATGATGGTTTGATATTGAATGCCTTCAATAAATAGTTGAACCATTACTAATGAGAACAAAAGCTTCATGTGTTGGTTTGAAATATTATATACAAAAGTACTTGTATGTATCAAATCAATTACTTATGATTATTTCTTTCCTCCCAATTGGTTCAAGGTCAGGAACCAACTATTCCATCTAATAGTTTTAATGTGCGGTATACAATTAATAAATATACCATGATGCATATGCTCAAAGAAAATGAAGGATGTATGTTAGTTTTCCTAATATAAGGGGGACATTATAAGCATCTATGAAATATCTTAGAAATTATCATCAGATCCTCATTTAAAATATAATTCAAGTCAAGTGCCGAAAGCATCTCATATTTAAGTTACAAGTGCTTTTATTTTGTATCCCTGAAAAACAAAGACTATGCATGTGTGAAGCATGGTAGATCAGTTGATTTCAAATGAAATAAATCCTTAAAAAAGATATGGAGCAAATAATCATAATAAGAAGGCAATGTCTATGGCATAACACTTCATAAAACCTTATGAGAGGTCCAGATACCCGAAAATAATGAAATAATGAGATCGCAAAATATTATGTCACATTGTTAACCAATACGAAATGATATATCATCAATATCTTTGATACAATATTGATGCAATATTGTAAAAGATTATGAGGATCTAAATTCACATTTATTTAAGCATGCTAACGTAGAAATATTTATCAAGTGACATGAAAGGATGCATCTTGATAATGTCACTCATGAAATGTTGAATATTGTCACTTGAAAAAATTTACATGAAAACATGTTTAAGGATTCAAAATGTTTGAAGCATATAAAAGTTTCTGGGAAACTTATTTATAATCCTCATATCGCGTAAATTTATTGTAACTCTTGGAGAGTTTTCAAAGCAATAGATTAGTTGCTGAAATGAGAAATATACCAATTTGAATTGGTTATGAAGTACCATATCTTAGTGCAATCGTTGCACTCAAGTATCTTGCAAATGCTATAAGGTGTGATATAGCCTTTTCAGTTAATTTGTTAGTAAGATTGCAGTCCCGATCTTATTGGTCATGCTGATGTTGGGTACTTATCTGACCTGCTTAAATCTCGGTCTCAAACATGCAATGTGTTCACTTATGGTGATACTGCTATATCTTGGAGATATACAAAGCAGTTTATGTAGCCACTTTCTCAAATCATGATGAGATAATAGCTATTCATGAAACGAACCGAGAATGTATTTGGTTGAGGTCCATGATACATCTCATTTTAGAAAAGGTGATTTGACATGTGACAAATTACCCATGATTTTATTTGAAGATAATGCAGCATGCATAGCATATCTTAATGGAGGATTCATAAAAGGAAATAGAACGAAACATACTTCATCAAAGCTTTTCTACATACATGAGCTACAAAAGAATGGTGATATTAACGTGCAACAGATTCGTTCAAGTGACAATGTGACTGATTTATTCACTAAGTCTCCTCCAATTACAACTTTCAAGAAGATGATGCACAAGATCGGCATACAAAAGTTCAAGGATGTTCTCATTAGGGGGGAGCAAATACGTGTTGTACTCTTTTTTCCTTTCAAGGTTTTGTCCCACTGAATTTTTCTTGTAACGTTTTTAATGAGGTAGCCTATATTCGTATGGTTAGAGATGTGTACTCTTTTTCCTTCACTAGATTTTTTTCCATTGGATTTTTTCTAGTAAGGTTTTAACGAGGCACATTATCTATCAATTAGACATTCAAAGGGGAGTGTTATAAATGTATTTACATTATAGTGAATGTCTATAGATAAGATTTATCAAAGATCTGATAAGATTTATCAAGATCTAGTTGATATCTATCGGGATTTGAAGTATCTATCTTTCAGTCAGAAATTAGGAGTAAATTTTTCCTACAAATAGAAGGGTTTCCTTCATTGTAAATCAATCTTGTAATCTCTCATACTTCAAGAGAAATAACAATTACTCTCCTTATTCTCTCTACTTTTCTTCTTCATTCTTTATTGTTTGTTATTTCACAACAAATAGTAATATAACAATATTGAAATATAGATAAATATTATTATTATGATATTTTTAGTAATATATAAAATACTTGAGTCGTGTTAGGCACTATCCTAAGAAACTATTTTCACAATGTGAAATGTTTCCCCAGAATTAAACAAGCATTTCCCTGATTAGTCAGAGGATATCCGAAATTAGGAGTGGTGAGGAGGTGTGATACAAGATTATCACTACATGCACAATATTTTCTTTGGGACAAAGAAATAATACTTATCTCCACTCAAAGTAAAATACTTGATCTCTAAATACTTAACTTTGCACATGTCAAAACTGAACACCAATAATTAAATTTTTTCTTTCTCTCAATAAAATATCATTTAAATTATTTTAAAAATATCTAACAATCCGTAAGCAGCAAAACAAACTAATAAGGTAGAGGTCAAACTGTAGTCCAAAAATGTGTCATACAACGTCAAAGAACATCTATAAAACTCTTAAGCAAACGACACAATACTGAAAAGAGAGTAAAACATAACAGTCACCACGAACAAACTATAGTTGGCTCACCTTAGCCGAATCTGGTTCGCCTAATGGTTTGATTAGGTGTTATCACGACTAAGTGGGATTTGGTTCATGAAAGGCCTTTTGGTCGGCAAGGGTTAAAATACTAATTAGAGTCCATAGGTGTTTCATACAAAATTTATCCTACTCTTTGAAATTATTTTATGAGTACACACATTTTCTGTATGCCTCGTCTAAATGAGAAATACTTCTTAACAAAATCACATAAATATCATATTAAAATTGTGGGGAGTTATGTAGATCTATATTTACGATCTTGTTAGAAAAGTGATTTAAATATTTTATCATTTATTAAAAGGTTCTGCAATAGACCAAATCGTCTTTTCATTATTTTCTTTTTCATTTAAAACTTTTAAATTAACTAAATTTTTGTGATATAAATCCTTTCTTGAAATATGTAATATTAGTTAAATTTATTAGAAAACCTAGCACAAAAAGAAGAAACTTTTCCTGTTTTGTGCAGGACTTATGTTTTATTTGGGAATCTTTATTATTTTTATATTATATTATTGTTTGAAAAGTCTGGTAAGTGCATTGTCTCACATGAGGTAGTTAGAAATAAACACTAGCATATGTAAATAATTTGCTTAGTAACAAAAAGAAAATACAAAAAAATACTACCATAAGCAATTTGTTAGCATAGTCAATTTGTATACTTTTTGCAACGGAAAAATAAAAATCTTCCACATTTATTTAACCCTTTTTGAAGGAATTTTTTTTGAAATTTCATAAATTAAAGACTCATTCTTTCTACAATAATATAATAACATTCATAACGTAAACTTTGGTGGAAGAGATGTTCTTATAACTATTTTTTTGATGAGCTTTGAAGGTGACATCTAATAGTCACCAAAGGTTAGGTTTAATCGTATTGTTCTAATCTCGACATATTGTTTTGTTGTCGTTTCTATTTTATTCAAGTCTAGGTTGTAGGTGGATGTTCGGTCAAACTTTGAAGAATTTTTTATCTTAAGGTTAGGTTTAAGGATATTGTTCTAATATCTCTTATTGTAGTCTTTGTTATGTTATTATATGTTTTTTTTTTTTGTTTAATACAGGTGGTAGATGTACACGTTTGTTCGCGTTTTGAGATTTTTTTTTGTAAAAGTTAGGGTTTAATTGTATCATTATGATATCTCAATTATCGTATTATTTTATTGTAGTTTACAGGTAGCAGATGAATGTTCGATCTGACTTTGAGGATATTTTGTGTAAAGGTTAGATTTAATCACGTTATTTTATTGTAGCTTCTAATCTATTACTATATATTATTTTTGTTATTATCCGTTATGTGATGGTTCAGGTCGTAGGAGATAATAAGATATCGATATTTTACGCATATCTAAATTTATAAAACTGCCTATCCTTGATTTTTAAATTTATCTTTTTAATAAATTATCTGCTTTTTATATATTTATATTGATTGATGGATAAAATAAAAATGCAACAAATCATGCACGGTAGAAACCAAGGACAAACCTCAGAGATATTCCCAAATTTCTTATTTCTTCTTTTTGGCATTATTACCAAATCTAACATCAGGACAAAATCATGAAGATACTGTAACCTGACAATGATAGTGCGGGCTAAAAATTCATATAACGCTTTGAATGTACAAATACATTAAGGAATATGCATTTCTTCAAATTTACATTAAAGTTTTACACACAACAAAGAAATAAACTATTGAGGCAACTTTTTCTAGCAATCTACTTCTTCTACATCCAGGAGTCACCTACTCAAAAGTCTAAATTTGTGTTTCTTGCCAACGTGGTTGAGGTTTTTTGAGTTAGTAACTCAAATAGTGACTCATCCATGAATGCTTATCTCAGAAAGTCTTTCAACTTTGCTTTTTATTTTAAAAGTTACTCAAATTACATTTTTACTCAAAATATCACTCAACCTATTTAATTATTTTTTCAATAAAATTTGCTTACGTGAAATTTCTATTTAAAAAGAAAATTCAGAAAGATGAAACGTATTCTTTAATGACCCTTTTATTGTTATTCCCCTAAATTAATATCTCTTTCTCCTCTTTCTCATTTTTCTTCTCATTCTCATTTGAATAATTATACACTAAAAGAATATACATGGTTTAAGTATTCTATCTAGAGTTATGTTATACTAATAAGGTGATCAACATACAACTTTCATGGGCTACATGTTTATTCGGGTGCCTGATATTGAGTTATTTGTTGTTTACCCTGACATATAGGTGTCAAACGGGCTGGGTCGGGCCAATCCAGAACCGGCCCTTCCATTTTAACCGGGTTAAGGGTCGATTTTGACGCTATCCGGGTCGGGACAAACAGTAAAAAAATTAAAATCCACCCTAACCCGGCCCACTTAATCCAACCCAGTCAAACCCACCAAAATCTGGTTAAGCCCGGTTAAAAATCGGTCAAACCCGTTTAAAAAATAAATAAAAAATCCAATATACACTATATACACTCCAATATACAATATATATTTTTTAAAAAATATATAAACAATTACACATATATACGTACCATTCAATATATAATTATATATGACTATACGTACTACTTTAAATAAAACATATGCTATAATAGTATAATATATATATATACACTACAATATATATATATATATATACTAATTTATAAAACATATACACATGTATACGTTAAATATATACTACTTTAGAAGATATATACACATATATATGCACCATTCAATATATATGTACTACTTTAAATAAATATATACTACAATATATATATATATATATATATATATATATATATACAACAATATGTATATATATATAGTTACATACTAATTTATAAAACATATACACTTGTATACTTTAAAGATATACATCTATAGAAGATATATACACATATATATGTACCATTCAATATATATGTACTACTTTAAATAAAGTATATACTACAATATATATATATATATATATATATATATATATATATATATATATAAATATACATACTTACATACTAATTTATAAAACATATACACTTGTATACGTTAAATGTATACTACTTTAGAAGATATATACACATATATACGCACCATTCAATATATATGCACTGCTTTAAATAAAATATATACTACAATATACATACATATATATACAACAATATATATATATATATATATATATAGTTACATAATAATTTATAGAACATATACACATGTATACGTTAAAGATATACGTCTATAGAAAATATATACACATATATACGCACCATTCAATAATATGTACTACTTTAAATAAAGTATATACTACAATATATATATATATATATATATACTTATATATATATACTTATATACTAATTTATAAAACATATGCACTTGTATACGTTAAAGATATAAGTCTATAGAAGATATAAACACATATATACACACCATTCAATATATATGTACTACTTTAAATAAAGTATATACAACAATATATATATATATATATATATATATGTGTGTGTGTGGGGGGGTGTGTCATAGTTAATTAATAATATATTAAAAGTAAGTTTTTAATTTAAACTAGAAATTCATTTTGAATCATTTTAAATCAATATATAGGTACTACTTTAAATAAAATATATACTACAATATATATGTATATACTATGTGTATATATATATATATAGTTATATAGTTATATATATATATATATATATATATAGTTATATACTAATTTATAAAACATGTACACTTGTATACGTTAAATATATACGTCTATAGAAGATATATACACATATATACGCACCATTCAATATGTATGTACTACTTTATAAAACATATACACTTGTATACGTATAATATATACATCTATATAAGATATATACACATATATACGCACCAATCAATTTATATGTACTAATTAAAATAAAGTATATACTACAATATACATGGATTACAATACATAGATAGTTATATTATACTAATTTATTAAACATATACACTTGTATACATTAAATATATACATCTATATAAGATATATACACGTGTATATATACTGCTACTTATAAAATATACTACATTATATATACATTACAATATATATAGATATACTTATATACTAATTTATAAAACATATACACATGTATACGTTAAATATACACTTCTATAGAAGATATATACACGTGTATACGCACCATTCAATGTATATATACTACTACTTATAAAATATACTACATTATATATACATTACAATATATATAGATATACTTATATACTAATTTATAAAACATATACACATATATACGTTAAATATACACTTCTATAGAAGATATATGCACAAATATACAAAACATATGCTACTTAATATAATAAATTAATAATATTTGGTAGTAAATTAATAATATATTAGAAGTAAGTTTTTAATTTAAAGTAGAAAACTAGAAATTCAATTTAAAATTTAAATCTTTAATGAAAAAATATAAAAAGCAAGGACTAAGGAGTGAATGAATTTGAGGAATTTTATTGATTGCAAAATGATCCAAAATTTATAATTTACATGAATGAAAAATCTATAAACTATGCATCATTTTTTCCAACTCATTCATGTTAATATTAATGGGAACTTGCATAGGATAGTCGAAGTCATCGGGGGCAAAACCATGCGTTGGACTTGATTCTGCTGAGTTCTCCCGTGAAGTCATAATTTCTTCAAGTTTCAGCTCGTCGCTCGGCTCCGGTTTCATTCCTTGGTTTCTTATTTCCGCTCTAATCCAATCTCTGAGGCAAATTAGAACATTCATTGCATTGCTTCCCAATGAGTGTCGGTTGTCTTCAAGCTGCTGTCGTCCCTGACTAAAGACGTTCTTTGATGCAACAGTTGACATTGGAACATTCAAGATATCTCTACCTAATCTTGAAAGAACAGGATATTATGTTTCATTACTCCTCCACCAATCCAACGTGTTGATCCGTCGTCTGCGATCCTCTGGTGTCGTCCGAAGATAATATTTCAGCTCTTCTCGATAAGTTGATGTGTAAGTTCTCTCATCAATACTGTTCCAACAATTTAAATCATAAAACGAATCAGAAAAACCACTATGTGCCGGCCTTTTAGAAGATGATGGCTCCTCGGGAGGATGAGGAACGATAGTTGGAGTGATATTTGTAGATACGGCTAAATCAAATAAATCAGCATAGTGATTATATAATTTTTCTATGCAATTCTTTGCATCAGTCGTAGCCGTCCACAAATCAGGTTGTACTTGTTCAGAATCATGGTTAGTATTTATTTCTAAGTTAGTATAAATAAGAGTACTAAAGTGACACATATTATTATATTTCATGCACGGATTTAGCATAGCACCAACCAAGTAAATAGAGGGAATCGGGAAAAAATATTTTTAAATTTCATAAACATGGCGCCAACATCTTCTATAACCTTCTTTATTATTATATTCTTTGATCAAACCAGAAATATCGCCTATATATGTCAAAATATTACAAACAGTAGGATAATAAGCATCGAAAAATTCAACCGTAGCTACATAAAATTTTTCTAAAAACTTAACAAAATCAATAATTACAACCCAATCAAAATTTGTAGCATGCAATCAGCAGAATCAGCAAATGAACCGCAATGTTGATTAAAAACTAGTGTAATAGGAATTCTATAGTTATAACAAGTTTTTAAAAATTCATAAGAATTCCATCTAGTATCAATTTCCTCAAGCATCAAAATCGGTGTAAGTCAATTTTCTTCTCTAATTCTCGATTTACGATTATTTCCTTGAATAAAACCAACGGCAAGACGAATTTTTTCAATATAAAGCTCAAAAAACTCAAGACCATCTTTTACAATTAAATTATATATATGACATGCACACTTAATATGAAAAATTTCAGGCAAGGGCAGAGATAGCGTAGATTTTATTTTTGTTAAGCAGTCTTGTTGTTAGAAGCATTATCAAAACCAATACATAAAATTTTATTTTCGATACCATAATATTCGGTAATTTTAACAATATAATCAACAATAAATTGTCCAGTATGCTTACGATTTTCATCATATAAAAAAGTAAGAATACGTTTTTGCATCACGAAATTACTATCCATCCAATGACAAGTAACGGTTAAATAATCATTTTTATTTACAGCACGACCAAGATTAGAAGTTAGGGACAATCTACATTGAATATTTTTTAACAATGTTGATAAATAAAAATAATATTGTGAATAAAGTCTAAAAATATCAGACCGACAAGTAGTTCTAGGAATACCGTTAAACATAGGATTATAAATTGCTTGTATATAACGAATAAAATCATCAGAAGAAGGAAAACTAAAAGGCAAACAACCAACAGCTACCATTTTAGCTATTTCTTTCCGGTCCCTCAATTTATTATACTTCTTCGCTATGTGACCGGTTGCTGGGTCCATTCTAGTTTGCGTTGGCCCACCAACATCCCCACCACCTTTTGCAATATTTAACTCTTTTTTTTTTATCTTCAGCTACATGTCTCATTAACGTACCCGTACCCCCTTGCTTGCCTCCACTTCTATGCTTATATATTTGTTGACAAATATTGCATTGCACCTCAATATCTGATATACGTTCAAAAAATTACCTTACAATACTAGTTCTTTTACGAGGTCTTGGGGCACTGGAGGACGGTGAGGGAGATTAACCGATTCAGATCTAACGTTAGCATCTCCTACTGCGGGTGTCTCAGCAATATTTTCATTATCTTCGTCTAAATTAACCGCATCTACTTCATTTTCTTCTTCTATACCGTAATTTTCCTGAGCTTCTACATAATCCATATAGTGAGCACCTACACCTATTTCTTCCTCAAAAGGTGTACCAAGCGGTATCGGAGGCGAAGGCACACGGGTATATCTACTACTTAAACTACCTCTACCGCTAGTAATTCGCTTTTTACTACCACTACCGCTTCCGGGACAAAAAGTTTTAACACCTTTAGTAGCGAGGTTTCTTAATTTATCCATAATATAAATTAAATTAAACTAAAAATATTCAAAATACAAAAATATAATAAAATTAAATATTAAACAATTAATACTATAAATAAAAATTAAACGTAAGAGATGGAACGACAATACCAAATTTTGAAAGTATCCGAAGGTTGCAACTTTAGAAACTTCAGCTCATACTTTGTAAACGAAAAATTAAAAAATTAAAGTGAACACTTTAAGAAATTAAATATATTGAATATTTGAGATTTGAGAGAGTGAAAAATTGCGTGAAAAATGAATTGAAGTTTTAGGGTATTTATAGAATTTTTTTGATTAAAAATATTTTTTAAAGTTAATTTTTTTTTTTTTAATAAATGGACCCAAACTAGCCGTTTGGACCCAAAAACGACTATATAGCCGTTGGGCCAACAACTAGTTTGACCGAAAATCTTTTTTTTTTTTAAAAAAAGGTATTCAGGCCGGGCCGGGCCGGTTAACCGACGGGCCTGGACCGGGCTTGGTCCGGACAGGGTTAGCCGGGACCATTTAAAAAAAATAACCGGCCTAGGATCCGGAACTCTAAAACCCTAGGGCTTACTGGGCCGGGTCAAACCAGACCGAATTAGACACAGTTTAGGAAAATAACGTATTGTAGGCATAATTTGATACTTGTAAGGGTCAAATTGGGCCGGATCGGGCCGGCCCACTTGACAGCCCTACCCTGACATCAGTACAATTGAATTAATACAAGGTCAATAGTATGCATATTAAATCTAGCTTTGTTTAAGATCCGTTTATGATGTTTCAAGGCTTCACGACACATTTAATGCTTAAAACAAGTAATTTTGTAGTTCTTAAGTACTATTTATGTGAGATGTATTGTTGTTTTGTGTTTATGTGCAGGCAAATAGGGTTCGTAAGAAAAAAATTAGAATTTGAGCTAAATTTGAAAAAGTGTTAGATTTGTGAAAGTGAATGATGGACCGGTGATTTAAACCACAAATCGTTCTCATAATCGTGATCCTGAGTGTTGGATTTGAAATCGAGAAGACATTATGTAGAAGCTTAGAGTTTGCAAACTAAGACAACAATAATTTAGATGATACAACATAAACTAAAAACATAATATTATTGATATAATTTGGCCAACTGTCTACACATGAAAACTAATATTAAAGAAAACATAAAATTATTTGGAGAAAATCTCCCCCTAAACAAGACTCGTAAATGACTACATTGTGAATATTACTGTGTTATTGTATGAGAAGTGAGATCTTCTATGTATAGAGTTTCAAAATCTTTTCTCGAGGTGTGTCAAATATGAAAAAGTTTTATATTTTTCTTTTAGGAAAAGTAAAAGTAATTATGGTATTACTTTTATTTTCCTTCTAAAAAAAATGAAACTTAAATTGGGTAAGAAATCAAGGCGAAAACTCCTAATAAATCTTCCTTTTTTGTCTTGATTTTCTTGACATAATTTGATCCACCTTCTTCGCGTGCATGATCTTTGTTCTCCACATAATCTTCATCATTGGATCTTGTCATGGTTAAAAATAAGATTTAAAATATTATAGTTAAAAGAGAGTTGAAAGTTAATATTTTATTTTTATTTTTAAAGAAGCAGCAATAAAATTGTTGAAATATGCTTAAAATTTTTCTCCACATGTAGCTAAGCAAAATTGTCATTATCGTCAAACTGGTTGCAGTTTGATTTTGAAACCGTTTTGAACATGTTTAATCTCGTCTCACCACACTGTTGGACCTTTGAACCATAAGCTTTGATATCACTTGTTGGGTTCGAAATCGAGAGGGTGTCATGCGAAAGCTTAATGTTTGCAAACCAAGATGACAATAATTCAGATGACACAATATAAACTAAAAATATAATATTATTGATATAATTTGACCAATTGGCCTACACATAAAAATTAATATTAAAGAAAAATACAAAACTATTACGAGAAAGTCTCCTCCTAAACAAGACTCATAAATGACTACATTGTGAATGTTATTGTGTTATTATATAGACTTCTGAAATCTTTCCTCCTAGAAAGAGATTCCAAATATGAAAAAAATTATTTTTTTTCACGAAAAGTAAAAGTAATTATGATATTACTTTTATTTATTTTTTTTTTTTAAAAATAAAATTTAAGTTTAATAAAAAAATCAGGGCAAAATCCTAAGCTGCAAGGTGACAATTTGATTAGATAAATATGACTCGTTTGATGGCCCGCAGACTTGAACCATGCCCTATTCTATCATTTGTGAAAGGAGGTTCTGCGTGGGTGCAAATTGGTACTTCAGATGACAGATTGATCCACGAATTTTAAAACCATTTCACGATGTCGTTCTGTTAACTGTGAACAAAGTATCAACAAAGGTGCAATTTTGGAGATTTAAACCACAAGTCCAACCATGAGTCGTAGGTTGGAAACATGGACCGTGGAACTTGTCGTGGTTACCTGAAAAGATTTGATTAAAAGAAGAAAAGGATGGACAAATTCTAAATTCCACGAATCGTTGTTATAAATCACGGGCTCATTCCTAAATCTGACCACGCAGAAAGTGTCACTGAATACCGACCTATCGCATGCTGCAAAACGATTTATAAAGTGATATCGAAGGTGCTCACAAACAGATTAAAGGTAGTATTGCCTAATATCATTTCTGATAATCAAAGTGCATTTGTAACAGGAAAAACAATTGTCCAAAATAAACTTATTTGTCAAGATATTGTAAGGATGTACAATAGAAAGCAATGGAAGAAGAATTGTTTGATTAAGATTGATCTAAGAAAGGCGTATGATTCTGTGGAATGGGGATTTGTGGAGGAGATGTTGCATGCACTAAACTTCCCTCCTAAGTTCATTAGATGGACCATGACGTGTATCAATACAACCCAATATGCAGTGACTATTAATGGAGGTGTGTATGGATGTATTGAAGGGAAGAGAGGGTTATGGCAAGGGGATCCGATATCCCCACTGCTTTTTGTCATATGTATGGAATATTTTACAAGAATAATGAAGGAAGTGGCAGCCACCAAGGAATTTCAATTTCACACAAAATACAAGAATTTGAAGTTGAATCATGTGTTTTGTGGGCGGTGTTCTATTATCCTGCCCAGGTGAGTTCCAATCAGTTTTACGGATGTTAAGGGGGTTGAAAACATTCTCCAACGCTTCGGGGTTGGAAACTAGTGCATCAAAATCCAACATATTCTGTGTGAATATGGACCCAAAGGTAGTTGTTGATCTGAGTGAACTAACAGGATACTCAAAAGGTACACTTCCATTTCGGTACTTTGGGGTGCCTATTTCTGCGAAGAAGCTCTCTAAAATAGATTGTGAAGTGTTAATTGATAAGATCACAATGAGAATTAAGAGGTGGGGCACACGACATTTGTCATATGCAGACAGGGTCGTATTGGTTAACGACGTGTTATTACATATCCACAGTTATTGGGCATCCATATTTATCCTACCCAAGCGAGTTCTCAAAAAGACAACTATTTGCAGGAACTTCTTGTGGGAGGGGAAAGTTGGCTCGAATAAGTCACCTTTGGTAGCTTGGGATTTGGTGTGCAGACCCAAGAAATAGGGTGGGCTTGGGCTAATAGAACGTAAAGTGTGGAATGAAGCGGCTATTGCTAAATACGTATGGAATATTACTCAAAAAGCAAATAATCTTTGGGTAAAGTGGGTAAATCAAGTATATTTAAGAGGGGAAAATTAGTGGCAGTATTCACACCCTATAGATTGTTGTTGGTATTGGAAAAAAGTGTGTAAGATGAGGGATATATTCTCGGCTGGATATATCCAACAGGGATGGCTCACCCCAAATGGTGAACACACGATGGAAGTGGATATGAGTGGAGGCGAGGTGAGAGGAAAACATGGCCATGGTATAGATAGATATGTAACAGGGGAGTTATGCCCAAGCACAACTTCATTTGCTGGTTGTTAATGCATAACTAATTGCTCACACGGGATAGATTGATGCGTATGAGGATCACGCAGGATGATAGATGCTTGATATGTGGTGACTATACAGAATCCACCAATCATTTGTTTTTTGAATGTACCCTTTCCTAAGATTTGCCTGACTATGCTGCTCGGTTGGCTAAGGAAAGGGATCACATGTTGGGATTTCAAAGGATTATGGAAAAGGCAAAGGGAAAAGGTTGTAGAGAACTAGTACTGGCGGTCCCTGCTGCACTGATATCCAGAGTATGGAAGGCGAGGAACACAGCATTATGGGAGGCCAAAGTACCTTGGCCTTCCCAGATAATGGAGCAGATTATTACAGAATGCAAATATAGAAAAGAGATGTTCTTAGCACGGGAAAAAAACAGCAAAAACAGGGACTGGCTCATGAGTATGCTTAGATAGAATGAGGTGTATAGAGATTTGATAATTTGACAATTCTGTTGAAGTTGCTGGGTAGGAGCTATAGGCTGGTAACGAACTAAGAAAAATGTAACTTGTTGAGTGGAGATTAATAAAAATTGTTTTCTTCACCAAAAAATCACGGCTCATGGATTGCTACCACGACCCAATTTTCTTATTTCTTTTTGTATTGGTTTATGTACTATAAATAGTTTTTTTGGGTTTCATTTTTTATGTTACCCATTATTGTTTCACACTGAGACTATTTTTACGAAATACTCTTGGTTTTTGAGAGCAAAGCGACAACTTGCTTACTTTGTTCTTGGTTCTTGAAGATCGTTTTGATAAATATACTTTCAGTTTATTTGTTATTCTCTTGTAATTTGCTTACTATAATTTCTTTTAAAAATTATGATATTGTTAGTGAAATCACAAGTAGCTAAATCTCATAACTAGCATCGTGGGAATCATGACAGAATAACAAAAAGTAGGTCAAAGAAAATAGTGATTTTTGAACGGTGTCCATGCATGCATTTTTATTCTCTTCGCTTTCATTGCTTTTAGCGATTGCAAACGTTAGAACTCGACATAAATTTTAACTTGCTTAATCAAAAAAGTAAAGATTAAGAATCAATATTAACAATAGAGATTTGAGGCTTCCAACTCTCATCTAATGACTTGAACTTTAACAAGGATAGTCAATTCAAGACCAATTGTAGGTTTAATAATTAAATCCATGAAGACCGAGAGGATGTGTATTATCATTCATCTATTAGGATTAAAAGACGTTAGATGAATCATAATTGTCAGTTTTACATGCATAGCATCGGGAGTGATCACTAATCCAATAGACTTGCTAAGTTAAGAAATCATGAAAAACACAATCCTAGTTCATTCTCCTATTTTGATTACAAACAACAACTTCTTAACAACAGTTACTTATAGTTACAAAAACATGAATATGTTACTTGTTACACAATCTCTCCTTTCGAAAATAAATAAATCACATTAAGCTTATTTCTCGCCATATACCCCATGGAATTCGACCCCAATCTTGTTGGGTTCTATATTTGAATATCCACCACATTATACTTAACGAAACGTATAATTTAGGTGCATCAAATTTTGATGTCGTTGTTGAAAAACATAGTTTAGGAATAGTTCAATAGTATTTATTTGACTTTTAATCATTATTTCCTATTTTTTTTTTTTTTATTGTTTTTGTTTTTTTTCAGGTGAAATGGCTGGAAATCTAGAACACCACGACATCAGACTTGACAACCTAAATGGTGTTCAATGAGATGAGGCAACCAAACATGCTAAGGATGCTCGACGAGTTAAAGTTGCTCAACAAGTTAAGGCAGACCAGTAGGATGAAATTGCTCAATAAGCTGTTGCAAGAAATTAATGTAATGCAACGCATGTGGGAGTGAAACTATGCCGATATGCCCACATAGATGAGCAAGAGCTCAATCTTGCAGAAGTTGGTTACACTGGTGCTATTCGATCACCCCAACTAGCCACTGGGGGGCTAAGTTTGATATCAAAAACACCAAGAAGACTTTGCTGAGCATGAAAGATTGTTCGGAGGAATGGATTGAGAAGACCTAAATCAACACTTTGAATTTCATTGTGATTTGGCGTATAGGTTGCTTTGAATCAGACAAGAGTCCATCAGATTGAGGTTATTTGCATTCTCAGTACCCGGGGAGGAAATCTATGGCTAAATGAATTATCAAACGACCTCATTACTACTTGGTTAGAGTTGACTGCAGCTTTCTTGGAGAGGTTCTTCCCACGGTCTCGAATGATATAGTTGAGGGGTGAACTCAACAATTTCAGACAGTTATCAATTGAAGCTTTGCATAAAGATTGGCTTAGGATTAAGAAGAAGCTGAAACAGTGCCCCGACCACAAGTTGCCAGATGACATCCTTCTTGAAGTTTTCTACAGATTTCTGGGTTCCACAAATAAAACTATGGCCAATACTATTACTGAAGGGTCTGATGGCTCACTGATTCACTAATGTGAGTAACATGCTTAACAAGATGACTAAAATTAATAGAACTTGGCATTCTAGAAAGTTTGAGGTTTCAACGGGCAACTATTCTAAAGGGATGTCGAGAAGCTCGAGTATAAGGAAGAATGTAATCAGGATATGGCTAGCTTGAAAACACAAATAGACCTGATTACTAAACAATTGATAGGGGTAAGCACTGAAAAGGTTAATGCAGACACCTCTGTATAAGAAGTACTACTCTAATTTTGATGAGGAGGTGAATTTTGTTAGTAATCAAACGGGAGGGGGTTGGACTAACAACTAAGGTTCTAATCAAGACCCTTTGTATTAAGGCTAAGAAAAACAAGGTCGAAACAACCATAAATATAATAATTATGAGAAGTCTGATTAAAGAGAAAGGGATAGACAAAGATTAGGGTAACTAGAGGAATATGAATGGCTACAAAAATGATATGAGTGATTTATATGTACCTCCTAAAGGATGCAAATGGGCAAAGTAATGATGTAGGTAGTTCAAAGGTGGAAGACATGCTAGAGGAAGTGTTGAAAAGTGTCAAATCCACAAACTCTGGTATCAAGGAACTGAAAGGAGACATATCCAACATTAATGAGTTAGTAGACTCACATTCTACTTCCATCAAACAACTTGAGCACCAATTAGATCAGATGTCTACATGTCACGACCCAACTTATCGGATCATGGTGTACCTACTCTAAGCCACTGATAGCCTAAAGGCTATGAAACTCACGAAATGGACTCACAAGATGCAAATTCCAGCAACTAACAAAGAGAAAACAACACATAGAATGGAGATGAAGAAGAGGAATACTTGAAATTTAAAGATAGATAGAAAGACCCTTACTCCTATTAAGTGATTAGCACTAGAAGATGTTTCAAAATCTTCAACACACCTCACAAATAAGAGTTCAAACCTTCCTTTTAGGTGACCCAAAGGAAACTCTCTTCCTTAAACTACTTTTCTTGCCAAATTATCCAAAACAAGTGAAACCTTAACTTCAAATGTTCTTGGACCTAAGTTTAGGATTTTAAGACCTAAAACTAGAAGACTAAAGCTACAAAATAAGAGTAATACTCGATCAATTCATCCAAGTCTAATGAAAAATAAGCCTAAGGAGTCTATTTATAGCTTATTACATGAAAAGACCAAAATATCCTTAATGAAGGGTGCTCCTTTTGAGTGTAAAAAGAGAGTCTCAAAAGACCATAATGTCCCTAAGTTGAGGCGCCTTTGGAGTATATTCAAGGCTGCCTTGGAGTGTATTAAATGCTCTTCTTCACATTTTAGCAAATACACTCCCTTGGTTGAAGGCTAAGCTCATATTTGCATAAACAAGGTTTGAAAGGCTCCAAAAGGGTTTTCAATCCGCAACTTGAACCTTTGACGATACCTCGTACTCTTTGTGCTCTTCATGCTTGTATCAACCACCTATAAGAAAGTATAAATAAGGACACAACTTCTACCTTTGAAACAATTATAAAAGCTGTTGGGGATCTTTACCGCATCAATCATAAAACTCCTACTGATTCTGTAATTAAATCATAACCCAAAAAGTGTATAGCAAGAGTACTATTAGTACAAAACCACATGCTCCAATAAGCATCATCGATGGACACAAATAAAATCACATAAGCACCATATAAATATCCAGAAGAAAACATACAACTTGAGAAACATTAAATCAGAACTTTAATTATTCCCTTAATACCTTGGATACTACCAGTTTTAATTCCCAAGTACCCATTCTTTGTCAGCTCAAACCCTCCTTTCGTATTCTCTATAGGTTCTACAGTCTCATCCCGCATGGTTCCTTGCCCTTAACTATTCACAAGTAATACCTTTTGTAACTTAGCTCCACTCCACTATTCCGGTCATACATTGACATTCAAGTAGCCTTAGGTTCCTTTGAGTCTACACGGCACAACTAACAAAATAGTGACAACTACTTTTCCGGCCTACCATAGCTGCTAGACCGCCGAGCACGTTGCATAATTGAACATGAACACCCATTGGTTAATCTTATCTCAACTTGTAATGCTTAATCCTTGTCTACCTCCTACCAAGTTTACTTTGGTGAGGGTTAGCTTAGTAGAAGATTAAGTCAACACACCACTACTCACCCCAGATACTCTGACAAATATAGTCACTGTAGGTACATAACAATTCAATAATCACGAACCCATCACGTAACTCTCTTTCACGTTCATAACCTCATAAACAAGTATAAAATGAAGTTTAGTCAAGTGAGTCAACAAAGGTAACCAATCAAGTCAATTAAAACCAACATTAAGACTCCAAGTCAATAACCATGACAGAACTAATCATATAAGTCATGTCCTTATTGCATATGTTATAAACAACACAATATTATGTCACAACATGCAACTAACCCGGACCACTCAAGAATCCTTAATGACAAGAAATAGCAATGGAAAATGTCATACATCCCCGTTTATATAAGAAACCATCTTTAGCAATTAAGCACATAACCCAGTTCACATAGAAAACCCACATATAATGATAATAATTAAGTCCGATTCACTCAAGGAACCCACATGTAATTATTCAAGTAAGTCTAATTCACTCAAGGAACCAATACAATCAAGTAATACATATTCCCTAGTTCACTCAAGGAACCGGCACACTCGTACCTTGTGGACACATGCTAAAGGTCTTATGTATGCACCCACTAGTCATGACTTATATGGGACAAGTCCTTATCTATATACCTAATCGCAGGTATCAAGTTTCTGCCAATCTTATACTACCAATTCTGTGGAGATGTCCCAATAACGGTATATTCCATAAAATGGACAAATATCACAACAATCACAACTACAATAATAAAAAAGCAACACTTATAAAATCCTATAATTTTTCATATAAGTTCATTGTATGCGATTAACACTTGGATATCAAACAATCATTCAATTTCCTTGAACATGCATTGTACAAGCAATTCTAAGAATTAGTTATTATGCGCACATAACATAAATTGAGTTTCAACTACCTTAAAATCATCACCTACCATTTGTACATACAACTTTTGGGTGATGACCCACCCATATCTGTTCATCCTAATAGTGTGATACCTTAAAAATTTTCATTTTTCTAATTACCATCATAGATTCTTCTAAATCGACCAACACTAATCACCTTTAACGAATAAACATTAATTAAGTTAACCAAAATCTCGATTCTACACCATTAGAGATCAAACAAGGATAACAATAACAAAGTAAAACATAATTCCACGAATAAATTCAATAATGCACCATAACAACAATCTTTACCCAACTAATTCTTATTCATCTTGCCACTCAAACTCTGTGCGCGATGGCTTAAGCATGCAATAGCTCATCAATCTATGCCATGCTTGTACTTTCTAATTCAGGTCGAAACTACTCAGTCAAACCTAGACTACCTGAATGCCAACTAGCGGCTACTAAGGGATGAATGCGAGTTTTGGATCCATGAAGATGTTTTCTGATGTGGAACTTAGTGGAAAACCATGGGTTTACCCCATTAATGTAGAAATCCCTCCTCTCCATTGTTCTCAGTACATGAGGTAACACTAGGAGGATTTTTGAATGAACCTCGTCCTTTTTTAACTGAAGAGGAGAAAAGGAATAGAAAAATTCACACCTGGAGTTTTTGGTCCCATCATCCGACCGCTATGCGATGATGCTATAGTGAGATGACATCAGCCCAACCAAAATTTTAAGCTGCATCGCCCCATACTAATTTGAGATCATATATTTTAAAAAATGTTTGTAACCCATACTCATAGTGAGATGTCTTTTTATAACGACAAATCAGGCCGTTACACTACATACAACTCTAAATCAGGCCGTTACACTACATACAACTCTAACTAATAGAATTATTTTACTCAAATTTGATGAAATATTTGACGGAGACATTATCGATTTTGATACTTTGAGAAGTTGGATTGAAATGCATCATCTACAAGATGAAGTGAAGTTTTTATCATGAGTAAATACACATTACACTTTTTTTTCTCTTAGCTGATGTATTATCTCACTAGATTTTCTCTTTTTGTCTTAGCTAAGGTTTTTTTTTCACTAGATTTTCTTGGAAAAGTTCTTATTGAGGCAACAAGCAACGTGTACTAAAGGATATGTGTATTCTTTTTTCTTTACTAGGATTTTCTCCCACAGAGTTTTTCCTAATAAGGTTTTAACGAGTATCGATGGACATTCAAGGGGGAGTGTAATAAAATATTATACTAGTTAATAGGGATGCCCACTATTTTCTCCATAATATATAGTTAATCATCCACTACGCTCACCATTATGAATGTAATTGCACCCTTAAACCTCCCCATAACCTTTATGGTTAATGTTATGTTTGTAACAACCTTTAATATGACTATATGTAATACTAACAATAGATAATTAAGGGATTGTATTGTATGCACTTGTCTCTCTAGTTTATTACGTTCATCTTTTTTATTATATTGTGCTAACTCTTTTAGGTTGATTTTACAACATGTATGAATTTCTCAACTTCAATGGATTATTAGATTGAAAGTTTCTCTGTAGAAACTAGATGTGATAAGACCGTGCAAACACGAGTTCAATATTTTGTGTTATTGTGCATTTCAATTGAATAATAATGTTGTATTCTAATTTTTTGAGCAGTCAAATTATGTATAAAGTTTCAATTAGTAATGAAGTTATCAAATCAAGGAATTTTCTTTCTAGGTGATGAATGAAAAGCTAGTAATGGATGATTCCAACATTTAATCTTCAGAACGATAACAAAGAAAGCCTTTTCAAAAGCGTGAAAATCAAATAAAGAAGGGTTTCATAGAGTTGAATTGGATTAAACATGATTAACTATGTTAATAAGATACAAATATTCATGAACATTGTACATAAAGCACCAATAAATGCAATTCTTTCGCCCTTCTTTTAATTTTTTCCTCCAACTCTATTAAAAAAAAAAATGATGCAGGGCAATATTTTATGCTCTTTTTTATTTCCAAGGTAGCTGCATAGTCATAAGCATTAGCAATGGCATAGCTATGCTTATGTAACCTGCTATTGCATTTGTTTGATTAAAAAATAATATAAAATTGCATCAGATCCAATAATGATGAACAACAAAATAATTATTCAAAGTGCACAAGTGTTATTATTCAACATTATTTCTATTAATTTTACAGACGAACAAAAGAAGAAAGCTCCTGCATTGGGAAGCCTTATTTATCATCTCCGTATCCTCTTATCATCATGAATCCTCGCTAATCCAAGGCCTAACTCGAAGAACTTGAAAGCCACTCATTTTAACCCACCTTCAATTGTGATCTATATTTATTATGTAATATAAACAAGAATATTATAAAATCAAAGAAAGATTGAAAAATAATAATAAAAAAAAGTGGAGAAAATATACCTCCAGCAGCAAGTGGATGACACGTTTTATCTGAGCCTCCACAGGACCTTTCATTATACTTCCTCCGTCCCAAATTATTTGTTCCAAATTTTCTAATTTGATATCTCATTTTACTTATCTTTTTCCATTAATCAAGACAAAGACAAATTTTTTTTCCATTTTTTACCCTTTGTATTAATTGTTTTTTCTTCAAATTAAATTATAAACATTTCCGTCCCAAATTACCATTCCAAATTTCCTAATTTGATGTCCCATTTTACTTGTCTTTTTTCTATATCATTTGAAATTTGAGTCGGAGTAACAGGTTCTAGAATTGCTAGTCTTGGAGGAGTTGCCGCCTTGAAATGAACCAAGCGAGAAAGTTCAATCCGAAAGACTAGCCTGATAAGTGGAAAAATCCATTTGTCCTATAAACTCAGCATTTCTTTATTTTTCCGATGTGGGACAATTGGTTCATAACAATCGCCTCCGCTTGAGAACCAACGACTTCGTTGGTCACAGTTGAGCCCAGTTGGTCACGGCTGACACCCCTCTTAGGTCCAGGCCACCACTCCTGGCGCACAGACCACCACTCCAAGTCGCGGCTCCACGCATGGATTGATCCTCATTGGTCATGGTTAGGCCCAGTTGGTCCACGCCACCACTCCTTGCGCACTGGCCACCAATTCGAGTCGCGGTTCCACGATAAATCGATCCTCGTTCGTCACGGCTACGCCCAGTTGGTCACGACTGGCACCCCTATGGGTGGAGGGCACCACTCCTGGCACGTAGGCCACCACTCCGAGTCATGACCCAATGCGCAGCTCCACACGTGGATCGATCCTTGTTGGTCACGGCTACACTTACTTGATCACGCCTGGCACCCCTCTTGGGTTCAGGCCACCATTTCGAGTCATGGCCCAATGCGTGAGACTCTCAGTGAAAGTATCAATGTTATAAACTAAACGGGAGAGCCCAATCCAAAAGACTAGTCTGATAGGTGGGAAGATCCATTTGGCCTATAAATTCCTTAGTATTTCTCTATTTTTTTTATGTGCGACAATTAGTTCATAACAATCTAACCTTTCTTGACAATAGAAGATGACTCTCGTATCGTCAGAGCTGTCTGTCTAGGTAATCAAACACCATGTTATTCAATAAGGACATTTGATGTTAAACCTAATGAGTAATGATTTTAATTAGAATGAGATACAATTTTGGCAGATAAAATTTGAAACAAAATTTAATGATTATTAACTAATATCAAAAACAGAGAAGTGGCTAATTATAATTTTTTTCTTTGTCACAAGCCACTGTTGCATTGTTAGCACGGGATGCATCTGCTGCTGTAGAGGGGAAATCATATTTTAAGATTAACATTATAAGTAGCTTTATTGAGATCAAAAACTAATTGAATATGTAAGGAAAGTATTGAACAATATAATATTTAGAGTTAATACATAAAAATTACTCAATACTTGAAACTAAATTATAACTTTGATAGTTCACAAATAAAACCTGTAATTATTCAAAATTTGAACAAATATGACATTCGATTTTGCAAGCCAATGCGTGAGTCTCACTCACGCCTACATGGAAAGGTAATCCAATCACACGGTGCTACGTCGTTAAAAGGGCTGACTTGGAGAGAGGTCATATTTGTGCAGTTTTGAATAGTTAAAGGTCATATTTGTGCACTGTCAAAGTTTTGCTTTTTGTGTTAAAACGACGTCGTTTTTATTATTATTATTATTATTATTATTATTGTTATTATTATTATTATTATAGTTTTTTTATTAATTTCTATAGTAGCAGCACCTAACTTTTTTTTAATTTAAAAAAATTATTATTATTATTATTTTATTTATTTCTATAGCAACAACACCTAACTTTTTTTTAATTAAAAAAAAAATAGCCACTAGCAGGGATTGAACCCACACAGTAAGCTGAAGGAAGCACCCAAGAAGATCAAATAACACCACTGAGCTATCTAAGTGCCTTGTTTCATGTGATTCAATATTAATATACGTACATAAATATACATTTTCTATCTTATATATATACAACGTAATTTTTTTTACCGAGGGGGTTCAGGTGAACTCCATGGCAACCACGTAGGTCCGCCCCTTGTTAATTTAATAACGTTTTAATAACGTTAATTTAATAACATTTTAATTACGTTAATTTGATAACGTTAATTTAATATACTACTACTACTATCCTTAATAACATTAATTTAATAACGTTTTATTAAAACTATAATCTTTTTATTATTAGTATAGTTTCATCTTTAATTTAATATTTAAATAAATAATATTTAGATATATTATATAACTTAAATTCGTCTTCTGCTTTATAATATATATATATACCCGTTAGATTTTTTCATATGAGGCTGACCCGCCTAATTAATAAATCTTCAATATTACTCTTCCTCTGCAATGACAAAAGAAATTAGATGTCATTTTCATCTTTGAGCCGAAAATAATGAAAAAATAATAGTGAAGAGTCATTTAAAAGTCATATTTGTGCAGATTTGTATAGTTAAAGGTCATATTTGTTCACTGTCAAAGTTTAAGGTCATATTTATGTATTATACCCTTAGATTTTAAGCTGGACGCGCCCATTTTTGTGTGTTGAACACGCGTTTTACCACGTAGGATTGAAAGTCATATTTGTATAGTTTTGAATAGTTAAAGATCATATTTGTGCATTGTCAAAGTTTAAGATCAAAATTATAATTTAGTGTCAAGTTTAGAATCATTTTTATGTATTAACTCTAATATTTAAGTTATCTTTTTTATGGGGGGTTTTATGTAACCTCTTTTTTGGTGACATAAGATACTTTTTTATCATTAGAGTTGTTTGTCTATGTAATGCAACAACACCTTCCTGATGACATAATGCTTCCTCGGTGTGCTCAACCAAGAGACATGGAATTAGTGAGTGTTTGAAAGAGATTATAAGGTAGTTAAAATAGATTATTAATTTTTTTTTTTTTTTAAAAAAGTGTTTGATAATTTTTATAATTGCTTAAAAAAAATTATTTTTAACCTTTTTTAAAGTCAAAAACAAGAAGCAGCAAATTCCAATTTTTTTATCGATATGGGTTGTAGTGCCGTGGATGGGGCTGCTCCACCCTTAACCAGAGGTCGAAGGTTCGATCCTGGATATGAAAAAAACTCTGTTGAGAGCGCTGCCACCTTAATGGGCCCTGCAATGCGTGATCCAAATTAATCGAGACTCTAATACGGGCACCGAATACCGAATGAAACCCCCCCAAAAAAAAATTCCAACTTTTTTTTTTTGGAAACTTGTAATGTATTTAAGTTGACCAGTGAAATTATATTTATGTCCCTTGTAATTATTACTTATTCCAATTTTATCCTTGTAACCCTGATTCTCTTTATACACTTCACAGCACGCTTTCATATCTCTCTAAAAAAAACCACGCCGCTGCCTCTCAGCACAATACATTTTCTTCAAGCTGCATTTCCTTCAACATTCCGCGGTAAGTCCTCTCAATTTTTACTCTTTTTCTTTATTTTTTATTTTTCATCTCTTTTTAATCATAGACAAATCTGTGATTATTATTTTCAGTTGAAAGAAGCTTGATATTAGTCTGTAGTTGTTTTTCTGAAAGTTTTTGAAGAGGGCATGTCACCGTTTGTAGCGGTTATGGAAGTTGAATGAATATGCAAAAAACAGACTTTTTAGTTTTCATTCTTTCTTTAGAATTTGATTTCTATTTTGATGCGTTTAGTTGAAAAGTAATCTTTTTTATATTCATGTTCTAGAGCTGTTGAAAATAAATCTCAAGAATAGCTTGTAACTTTTGACATCTGCAGGATATTTATTTCATTGATTTCAATAGTTTCATTCACATTGTAGAGGGAAATAATTTAAAAAAGTGGATACTGAGGGTTGCTTTGGCTTCCAAATAGTCTTTTTGGGATTGGAGTTGCATGCTACTCCTCTTATTCTCCATCTTCCCTTATTCTTAGTTGCTTATCCATACCATATTGTCTAAGAACTCCAGCTACTCTTAAGCCAACATAAGCTTCTCAACCTACATCAAACATGATTGTCTGAAGCCTTTAGCCGTTTATGTCTGAAGTTCAGTCATATGGCAAGCCAAATTTCAGTCGTGTTTGTCTAAAGTTCAAACCAAAATGTCCTAAGTTTGCTTGCACAAGCAATATGCCAAACTTCAAAAAAAAAAACTATAACTTCGGAGGCAAATTTTTACAAAGTCACTCGAATGTCTGAAGCTTATTCTGAAGTGGCTAAACTTGCGAAAAATTCTACACTTATGCTATACCTTAAATAGTGGACATAAATTTGGCTATCTTTGCACTTACCCACCAATGGATCACACATGATTTTCAAGCTATCACAACTCTTCATTCAAGCCTCTAATTCCCTAATCTCATTCCCACTGCAACCCATTGTTACCAAACACCATTATTATCCGACATTCCATTGTGGTACTTTGTTTCTAAATTTGAATGTTCTCATGGTAAAAGTTCCAAATGATTGTTGCAGGTTTGATCTTTTTTTACTTAAAATTATTGTTAAGGAAGATATTAATTCACAGAGAAAGATGCTAAATGTACAAGTAAATTTTAAACTGATCAAACACACAACCCAATATCTTCAAAGAATATACAAAGATTCATAGCCTCTATTAATCAACTTCCATTGCAGAACAAATTGTTTGATTATATCAAAAGGAGGACTTTGATTAGAAGTTATCCGGTATAATACATCTAAGTTAATATGTTGTCAGTAATTCATACCTAGGAAGAACCCAGATTTCTAGATCAATTTCAAATAGTAAAAAAATGTTATATCATATCATTCTCTTAATTTAAGGAAATGAGTTATTAGTTGTGTTTGTTCCTTTATGGTGGCTTTGGTTGAACCAGAAAACAAAAAAAAAAATTAAACTTCCAGGGGAAAAGAGTCAACTATGGAATCTTGTTTGTTTGTGTTGTTTTACCCCAAAAAAAATGTTTACTATTTCAAAACTTGCCTAATTCATTTTCATTTTACCATACAACATAGATAAGGGAATTGCAATATGAGTATCCATACTATACGTTACTCTACTCGTTTCTCACCTGTATTAAATACGGGTGTGTCAGACATTTATCCATTTTTCTCTAGTCCTTTTTAAACTTGCCCATATCTGTGTTGGGAAAGGCAAGAGCACAATCAAAAAGAGCGATAGGGTAGCAGCGAAAGAATATCTAAATCTAAACTTTCCCTTTCAACTTGAACCAAGAGGAGACAAGTAAATTCAAGAAAAATAAAATAATATGACAACAAATAAATCACCACTCAAATACGATAGATGAATAATACGAAGAATAAGAGACACCAATTTTATGTAGAAAACCCTTCGGTGTGAAGAGTAAAAACCACGGGATCAAACTTTCACTATAATCACCAAAGAGTTATAATATTGTTCTCCAAAATGGCCACCAAACAAGTGTCAAACAACAAGCAACAATACATAAACCACAGCACCAAAAACTAGAGAATAAAAAGAGTGAAAGCACCCAAGTGTAGCTACTGTTCGGGAATGAAGAACAGGAGCTACAGGACATCAAATTCACCTCCGTTAGTTTCTAATCAAATATTGAGATTAGAGGAACAAGCTATCCAAAAATCAGCTCAATTGGACAAGAAACGAAGTGGAAATCGCAATTTGAAGTTGTCAGTTGTGGCTGAAATTTGGGGTGCGAAAATCTGCACTCTTTTTCTCTCTTTGGCGGCTGAAAAACTCTTTTTGTGATGGTGAACAAGACCTAAAAAAGATCAATATATATGCCCCATAGTAATGGGTCTATGGGCAAAAGTGGGTTGGTCCAAATTAGGCTTCATTTATCACATAGGAAGGAAAAAAAACCTAATAACCCACAATTCTCCTCCTCCCAACTATGTGGAGAAGACTGCCATCCCGGCGATCATGTAACAATTTTCAAACTTCCCTCTTGTAAAAGCTTTAGTCATCATGTCGGAACCACTATCATTCGTATGAATCTTCTCAAGTTCAAGCAACTTAGAATCCAACACATCTCGAATCCAATGGTATCTCACATCAATGTGTTTAGACTGACCATAAAATGTAGAATTCTTGCCAAGATGTATGGCACTTTGACTGTCGCAATGAAGCACATACCTCTCATGAGCATAACCAAGTTTCCCCATGAATTTCTTCATCCAAAGCAATTCTTTACAAGCTTCAACAACAGCAATGAGCTCAGCTTTTATAGTAGATAGTGCAACACATTTTTGCAACCTAGATTGCCAAGACACAGCTCCCCCGCAAAAGTAACCAGATACCCTGGAGAAGACTTGCGAGTATCAACATCACCAGCCATATCTGAATTAGTATAACTATAAAGAATACGCTTTCCTGTACCAAAACACAAACTCAGACTAGAAGTGCCACAAAGATATCTCATAATCCACTTCACAACATTCCAATGTTCTCTTCCCGGATTAGAAAGAAAATGACTAACAACACCAACAACATGAGCAATATCCGGTCTTGTGCAAACCATTACATACATCAAACTACCAACAGCTGAAGCATAAGGAACTTCTTCATATCTCCCTTCTCATCATCACTGGAAGGACACTGCTTTGTGCTTAACTTGAAGTGTATTAGCTAAAGGTGTACTGACAACCTTAGCCTTGTCCATGTTAAACCTTCAAAGTACTTTCTGAATATACTTCTCTTATGATAACCACAACTTTTTGGCTTTTCTGTCACGAACAATCTGCATGCCAAGAATCTTCTTTGTTAGTCCCAAGTCTTTCATAGAAAAAGACTTGCTCAACTCTTGCTTGAACTTTTGAATCCTGCAAGCATTATGACCAACAACAAACATATCATCAACATAAAGCAACACAATAATAAAGTCACCATTAGAGAATTTTTGCACAAAAATACAATGGTCTAAAGTAGTCTTCTTGAAGCCCTACTGACTCACAAAAGAACCAAACTTCCTGTACCACTGCCTATGAGCTTGTTTCAAACTATACAAGCTCTTCTTCAATTTGCAAACATAATTCTCTTTTTCCTTTACTTCCAAAACCTTCGAGTTGCTCCATATAAATTTCTTCATCTAATTCACTATGGAGAAAAATAGTTTTAATATTCATTTGCTCAATCTCTAAATCTAGACTTGCAGCTAAGCCTAGAACCACATGAATAGATGACATCTTCACAGCTGGAGAGAATATCTCATCAAAATCAATTCCCTTTTTCTGGTTAAATCCTTTCACAACCAGTCTAACCTTGTACCGTGGAATTGGGTTACCATCTTCATGTTTCACCCAAAAAAACCCACCTATTTTTCAAAGCTTTTCTGTCTTTAGGCATGATACAATTCAAATGGCTGCCTTACAATGACATCATTCAAAGTCAGTACGTGGGGCATCAAGCTTTGGTCGCATTAAGGAAATGGGATCCTACATGGAGGGGCCGATTTGAGTACACCAAAAAGAATCCCACGTTTAAAAGATTGCTTGGAGCATTGAAGATTCAGGACTCATGGTTTTTGGCCTTCATTAAGGACATTTTGGTTACTTAGCGTTGCCAAGTAACACTCCATGACCACCCTTTTTCATTAAGGGTATTGTGGTCATTTTGTTATGTAATAAGTTAGACTATAAATAGGTTCTATTAGTTCATTTGCTAGTTAGTTTATGAAAGATGAAAAATTGAAACACTTGAAATCCTATCTCTTGAGAGTAGACCACCTTAGTATAGTCTTAGTTAGGACTTGGAAAAGTCATCCTTAGTATAGGGCTTGAAAAAGACAATATTGTTCTTTGCTTGAAAATGGTGGATCTTGAGGTGAGTCGATTACCTTGGCGGTCACCGTAAGAGTGTGGTTTTGATTATTACATTTATTAGGGGTTAATAATAAAATATACTTGGTTCTTAATCTTGTAATAACTTTGGTCTCACTATCTATCCTTTTATTATTTTGCAAATCTGTGTGTTTTTGCGTTTGTCATCTTGTATCCCTTTGTGTTGCTTGTTCTTCTCACGTTTTGTGGACTGTTTGCAAGAATTGATTTTGTTCCAACAAAATCAATCTTGAGCTTGTTAGTTGAAAAAATAAAAAAAAATGTTGAAATTCGAAAATCTCAAAAAAAAAATCTGTCCCATTTTTGTATTTGAGCTGAAATTTGAGACTTAGATTTAGGATATTTTAGTATGTTTTGTTGTTTCTTGTGTTAGTACCTTCTTCACTAACACTTATAGAGTCTAGATCTAAATTTTGAGTCATTTCCAAGTTGTTTTTGAGCTTTGAAGATTGCTATTTTTTGAGGATTGGTGGCTTGAAAGAGTGTGGTTGAAGTTTATTGTTGAGATTGTGGCTTAAAAATATTTTTTTTATGTTGTTGTTGAGGGTTGGAGCTTGAAAAATGTGGTGTTGATGTGTGGGATCCAACTTGAACCATAGAACTCCAAGATTCAAAACTTGAGTTCTTGGTGTTCTTCACCATCTTCATATTTTGTTGAAGAGAAAATGATTGTTTGATCTTAGAAATTGAAGAAAGAGAGTGTGTCTTGTTGTTAGTCTTGAAATACACAACTCTAAGACATCCAAAGGGGAAAGGGAACAAAAGGATTTCAAAAGTTTTCTTGTCAAAAGGGAGAAAGTCCACCTACCAAGACTTACAAAAATGGAAATAGCCAAAAGTCTTTCAAAAAGGTGTTTAGCCAAAAAGGTGCAAAAAAGTCAAACACTTTTTGAACTTGAAAAAAGGGCTCCAAAGTCTTATTGTTACCCTCCCATAGACGAAATTTCACTATTACCCACTTGGAATTTGATCAATACAATTTGAAGACAAGAAAATTTCTTAAACTTTCAACAATTTTAACATCCAATAGGAGGTTGCCATGTCATCACCCTAAAAAACAACGCTTAGGCTCAAAATTTCAGATTTCTAAGTTTTATTTCTTGTTTCTTTAGTTTCAATTTTTTTGATCTTAGTACTAATAGACAAACTAGTAACCACCTACTAGGTTAATTAGTTTTTGAATACGTTTCTTTTGTGTCTTCGTTATTTGTGTGCTTTTCTCGTTTGTAACTCATAGTAACTTCTTTGTTTCAAATTTGTAAGTGAATTTTGTTTTGTGTCTTGATTCAATCAAAACAATAATCCATTCTGGACGCCAAGTAGGATTGACATCTTATTAACTATTGGAGTATAAGCAACTTTCAATATTCGCCGCTCCAAATTGTGAGAATCACAAAGGTGAGTGTTTCGAGTGTTGGTAAGGAGCTTTTACTACTAATCTTTTTTGTTTACTTTTATTTGTCGTTGTCTTTTTTTTTTATTTAGGTACCATGGCTGCCCATAATTTTAAGGCCACGTGTAATCGCATCCATGACGATCTTGAAAATATGAAACGGCACATTGAAATTATATGTCAATTGTTACCCAAACTCTTCCCTCAAAATTCAATTGTCCAAACAACTTGCGATAAGATCTTTCTGAAGGAAGTTGCTGCCCAATATTGTGATGGACTTTCACACTGAGGTAAAGACGAACATAGTCATGAACTTCAAGGTAAAATAGCTAACCCTTACAATTTTGTGCATGTGAATGATAATTGTGTGGCTAGTAACCCATTGAGTGTGAGTTATAGCTTGCCTATATGTGAGTCTATTATTTCCTTGCCACTTGATGATGATGTACTTGTTGTGAGTGTGGATACACTAGTTGATCCTATTGATGATCGAATAAACTCTTCTTGTAAGATCGATTTATGTCCACCTAGTGTTGAAACTATTGTGTTGAATGAAAGTACATTGTCTTGTGAAATTTATGTTGATCAACTTTTGTGTGAAAATTACCCACCACTTGAGGATGCGTGTGATGTGATTAATGAATCTCAAATGTGTGATGATGTTAAAAATATTGATCAAAGGAATAAGAGTGAACCCAAGAGCTATTCTTGGGATAATCTTGCACTTGAAATCGCTTTGAAACTTGATATTAATCTTTTAGAGAGTGATGAATGCGTTTGTTCCGAATCTACCCGTGAAATAGATCATGCTCTCTTAAGGTATAATGTCTTGTTTGAAGATGATACAACCACTCCTAATGAACCTAGTGGTGAAAATAATGGAAAGATTGCCTTAGAAGCTATAGCCGATATGTTAACCCACTATGGTATGACAACATTCCTCCTAAAGATGGAAATCTCTTCTTGGAAGATGAGGGTACTCTTAAGGGTAAGAGATATGTGGTTTTGGAAACTACTTCTCCTTCTACTTTGTGTGACTTTATTGTTGAGAGTACTCATGGTGATGATTGTGAAACTAGTAATAAGTACACACATGAGGGCACCTTAGTAGAAGTCGACTTGAGTGATACCTTTCTCTACTTTCTATTTGCTCTGGATAATATGTATGTTATTGTAGAGAGTATGCCGTTCAGTTTGGATGGAGACCACAGAAAGAGGAGTGTTGTATAGACCCGTGTCTATGGCTACTCTTCCCGTTTGACCCCAATGCCAAATATAGAATTAGTGATTATGGTGCACCCAACTTGTTGCTTGGTTTACATGACAAACAAAGTATTATTTTTCGTGAATTCTATAGCCAAATACTTTGTGCATTTTTCACTAATTATGTAATATTTAGTTCAAAGGATCCTTGGTTATATTCTAAATATGTGCAACCTTGGCATGTTGAGGTGATTTGTCGTGCTTACCCTAACCCTCATGCCATGAGGAGTTTGTATTTGTGTGTCCTTTCTTTGGTTTTGCAAGGTTTGAATTTGAGGTCGAATCCTTTTCAAGAAGGGGAGGATGATACGATTCAAATGGCTTCCTTAGCTTTCAATGATATCATTCGAAGTCAGTACGTCGGGCATCAAGCTTTGGTCGCATTAAGGAAATGGGATCCTACATGGAGGGGACGATTTGAGTACACCAAAAAGTAATCCCACGTGTGAAAGATTGCTTAGAGCATTGAAGATTGAGGACTCATGGTTTTTGGCCTTCATTAAGGATGTTTTGGTTACTTAGCCTTGCTAAGTAACACTCCATGATCATCCTTTTTTATTAAGGGTATTATGGTCATTTTGTTATGTAATAAGTTAGACTATAAATAGGTTCTATTAGTTCATTTGCTAGTTAGTTTATGAAAGATGAAAAATTGAAACACTTGAAATCCTCTCTCTTGAGAGTAGACCACCTTAGTATAGTCTTAGTTAGGACTTGGAAAACCCATCCGTAGTATAGGGCTTGAAAAAGACAATATTGTTCTTTGCTTGAAAACGGTGGATCTTGAGGTGAGTCGATTACCTTGGCGGTCGCCGTAAGAGTGTGGTTTTGATTATTACATTCATTAGGGGTTAATGTTGAAATATACTTGGTTCTTAATCTTGTAATAATCTTAGTCTCACTATCTATCCTTTTATTATTTTGCAAATCCGTGTGTTTTTGTGTTTGTCATCTTGTATCCCTTTGTGTTGCTTGTTCTTCTCACATTTTGTGGACTGTTTTGGTATCTTGGTGGACTGATTCGTATCAAGGCAGCTTAACCAAATCAAAGGTATGATTACCATGCAAAGATTTAATCTCATCTTCCATAGCATCAAACCACTTTTCTTTTTCTTTACTTTCT
Source organism: Capsicum baccatum var. pendulum (assembly GCA_030864225.1). Classification (NCBI taxonomy): domain Eukaryota; kingdom Viridiplantae; phylum Streptophyta; class Magnoliopsida; order Solanales; family Solanaceae; genus Capsicum; species Capsicum baccatum. The sequence goes on from CM061550.1 coordinate 178,830,481, forward strand.
ATGGCCTCATCAAGACTTCAGATTCTCCCCCGTCAATCAAGAGTAAATACTCATTGGGAGAATAACGAGATGAAGGTATTCTCTCTCTAGTAGATTGTCTAAGAGAACTCTCTGGAACATCAACAACTGGTTGCTGATCAACCATATCAACTTCCATTGGAGCATCAACAACATCATGCTGGTCATTCTGAACATTATCGTCATCTTCATTATCAACTTGATTTTCATCATCATGAAGATTTTCTTTAGGAGCAATAGTCAAAGGAACTGGATCAACATCAACTAGGCTCTCACTATTCTGAGAATCAACCTTCTTAGCTTTGTCAAAATCTTCAATTATTTGGTCTTCAAAGAACACAACATCACAGCTTCTAACAAGTTTCTTCTCAACTGAATCATAGAAACGATAGCCAAATTCATCTTGACCATAACCAATGTGGATACACTATCTAGTTTTAACATCCAACTTTGACCTTTCATCTTTAGGAACATGCACAAATGCTTTACAACCAAAGACTCTAAGATGATCATAAGAAACATTTTTACCAGACCAAACTCTGTCAGGGACATCACTTTCCAAAGCAACAGTAGGAGATAAATTGATAACATAAGCAGCAGTATTTAGTGTTTCTGCCCAAAAAGAATCTGGTAGCTTAGCATCGGAAAGCATACATCTAACCATCTTGACTAGAGTTCTGTTTATCCTCTATGCTAAACCATTCAACTGAAGAGTTTTCTGATGCCGAATACTCTGCTCTCTGCAATATCTATCAAAAAGACCAATATACTCACCACCATTATCTGAGCAGATGCATTTCAATTTCTTCTCTGTCTCTCTCTCAACCAAGGCCTGAAAATCCTTGAACACATCAAGTACTTGATCCTTGGACTTCAAAGAAATTTGCGAGAATGGTCATCAATAAAAGTCACAAAGTAAAGTGCACTACCATGAGACCTTACTTTAAAAGGACCACACAAATCAGAATGCACCAACTCCAGCAAATCAAGCTCTATTGAAGGCGGATTACTCTGAAAAGAAATCCTTTTTTGTTTACTGGCTAAGCAATGAACACACTTTTTAAACTTTACTTGTTTCACTCCAGAAAGCAAATTTTTCTTAGCCAAACTATCAATCCCCTTCTCACTCATGTAACTCAACCTTCTATGCCATAACTCTGATGAAGTATCATTCTCCACCAAGTTTATCAAGACTTTAGAAGTTGAGCCCTGAAATACGTATAAGTTAGACAACTTGTCACCTCGAGCCACAATCACCGAACCTCTAGTAAGATTCTACTGGCTGGCACCAAGGGTGTTAACATAACCCTTATCATCAATGTTTCCTACAGAAATCAAATTCAGGGAACATCTTGAGCATGCTTGACATTATTCAGAACTAGTTTGGAAGCATTGTTACTTTCCAAGCAAACGGTGCCAATGCTAAGTACTTTACCTTTATCATTATTGCCCATTTTCAACATCCCAAAATTACCTGAAGTATAAGAAGAAAATAATTCCTTCTTTGGCATAACATGAGAAGTAGCACCAGAATCCACAAACCAGCTAGACTCATCACGAACAAGATTAATGGCATTCTCACCACAAGCAACAAGAATATCATCATTAGCAATAACTGCAACACGATTTTCATTATCGCCTTCGTTCTTTTGCCGTCTCATATCTCTCTTATGCTTGTAACAATATTTCATAATATGCCCTTTTTTGTTACAATAGTCACATGTAACATTCTTGAATTTGGATCTCAACTTGCTTCTACTTTTATCTCTATCATTCGGACCTCTGGACTTGTTTCTCCCCCTTTTCAGTAACCAAAACATCAGAGTGTGAAGATGAAGAAGATGAGGCCTAAGATTTTTTCTCATATCTTTATTCAAGACACCACTCTTAACATATTCCATAGTTACAACACCACCGGGAGCAGAATTAGTCAAAGAAACTCGAAGAGTTTCCCAGGAGTCAGGCAGAGTATTAAGAAGCCAAAGTCCCTTAATTTCTTCATCGAACTTTACACCCATTCCGGACAGCAGGTCAAGGACACCCTGAAAATTATTTATATGATCAGAAATAGGACTACCCTCTTTATACCTGATATTCATCAATTGCTTAAGTAGGAAAAGTTTATTATTGCCAGTCTTCGAAGCATAAAGTGTCTCGAGCTTGTCCCACAAACTTCTTGCATGTGTCTTATTCACAATATGGTTTCTAACATTATCTTTAATCCATTGTCTAATATATACACAAACCGTAAGTTCTTAAATTTTTAATCCTCATCTGTCATGGATTAAGGATGAGTAGATGCAAACACAGGTAAATGCATTTTCTTGACAAAGAGAAGATCTTTCATCTTGCCTTTCTAAGTATGATAGTTACTACCATTCAAATAGACCATCTTGCTCATATTTTCCTCCATCGTTCAAATCAATAATTAATAATAACCAACTCTCTGATACCACTTTGTTGGGAAAGGGGCAAGGACATAATCAAAATATCCAACAGGGTAGCAGCGGAAGAATACCCAAATCTAAACTTTCCCTTTTAACTTAAACCAAGAGGAGACAAGCAAATCCAAGAAAAATATAATAATATGGCAGCAAATAAATCACCACACAAATACGATAAGACAAGAATAAAACGAAGAACAAGAGACTAATTTTACGTGGAAAACCTTTCGGCGTGAAGAGCAAAAACCACGAGATCAAACTTCCACTATAATCACCAAAGAGTTACAATATTGTTCTCCAAAATGGCCACCAAAAAAGTGTCAAACAACAAGCAACAATACATAAACCACAACACCAAAAGCTAGAGAATAAAAGGAGTGAAAACACCAAAACTCAGCTACTGTTCAGGAATGAAGAACAAGAGCTATAGGCCAACAAATCTACCTCCGTTAGTTCCTAATCAAATATTGAGATTAGAGGAAACATTTATCCAAAAATCAGCTCAATCGGACAAGAAACAAAGTGGAAATCGCAATTTGAAGTTGCTAGCTGTGGCTGAAATTTGGGGTGCGAAAATCTGCACTATTTTTCTCTCTTTGGCTGTTGAAAAACTCTTTTTGTGATGGTGAATAATACCTAAAAAATATCAATATATATGCCCCATAGTAATGGGCCTATGGACAAAAGTAAGTTGGTCCAAGTTGGACTTCATTTATCACACAGGAAGGGAACAAGACCCAATAACCCAACAATCCGATCCAGCACACCCATTTGCCAGCACTAGCAATGATTACACTCATGGTAAAGAAAATACAACAACAATAATATATCCATTGTACTTCCACAAAGTGAGTTCTGGAGAGGGTAAAGCATACGCAGTCTATACTATTACGACACTATCTCAAATGAAGTAGAGGCTGTTTCTGATAGACCCCTGGCTCACGATCATGGTAATGAAACTAAAGTTACTAATTATGGGAATACCATATACTGACAACAAGATCAGAAAATTTCCACCCAAAGTTGAAACAACCTGTCTATGGTTCGCAAGAGAAAGGAGGATGAAATGAAAGCTAATGCCACATTAACAACTACTCTAATGAAGCGATCTTTTTTTAATCAATACTCTAATTTAAGTGATCTTAATAATCAGTTAACACATTTATTGCATATAGTTTGAACATACTAGTCTAAACTTGACTCTTCAGTTGGAAATCAGTTCCAATGTCTTCTGTCTTCACCACTAATTATCAACATCGCTTTCGTGGAGATAGACATGCAAATCCTTTCAGTAATTCTATCCAACCATACTTCCTGCAATTTCTCCCACATCAAAAGAGAATTGCATATTAGAAAAACAAAGCATCCCTTATACTTTATCACCACAATTTTTACCACAAAGCAACACCAACCCACAAGTGAAATTCAATGGCACAAAAAAACTCTACCAATTTCTGACTTCCTTTCACCACCAACCAAATGCTTAGGAAGTCATCTTTTTTTTCTATCAGCGATAAAAAAGGAAGAAGAATCTAATCATACTTCTTTCCCAATGTATTTGATGCTATTACTCTTTGACTATGTTTTGACTTTTGTTTATAAACATATCTTAAAATGTTTAACTATAGAAACTTGTATTAATCAACTTCCATTGCAGAATAGATTGTTTGATTATATCAAAAGGAGGACTTTGATTAGAATTTAGCCGGTATAATATATCTAAGTTAATATGTTGTCAGTGATTCATATCTAGGAAGAACCCAGATTCCTAGATCGTTTTCAAATAGTCAAAAATGCTATATCATATCATTCTCTTAATTTAAGGAAATGAGTTATTAGTTGTGTTTGTTCCTTGTTGACTTTCATACTTCATTTTCTCTACTTGTTTATATACTGTGGTATTGTTTCTAGTTCCTAGTTGGCATTGACTTTACTAGTTTCTTGTCTTTTACCTTTTCAACTTTTATCCCTAAATTAGTAAGTGTGACAATTGAAATTTATATTTCATCTTCAGATCATTATATTCCATCATGTTGAATACTAGTTTGGTACGAAGTAACGCTAAGCGGGACTATAATGCTCATATCTTTTATAGAGGTGTGTGAAAGAAAAATTAGAAAAGGAATAGACCGAACTCTCATTTGAATAAAGATGGATGAAAAAATTTGGTTGATGAGTTCCGTAGTAGGACAGGAAGAAACTACACTAGAACACAGTTGAAAAATAAGTGGGATAATATGAAACATGACTGAGCTTTTTTTAAGCAGTTGATGAGAGAGAATATAGATTTAGGTTGGAATGCCACAAAAAAAATAATCATTGCAGATGACGATTGGTCGAAGCAAAAGATTAAGGTACGTCTCTTGCATTATTCTATATTTCTTTATTATTTCTCTCATTATTTAATTTACTTAGATAGTTTTTTTTTTCCAGATGGATCATTGATAAGGAGGTTTAGAAATATGGATCTTTCTCTCATACGTTATCGCTATGATGCATTATTTTTGGATATTATTGCGATGGGGGAAAGAGCACGCACCGCCAATCAAGAACAAATTTCTGAAATTGAAGTAGATTTGAACAAAGAAAAAACAAATGATTTTGATGATTTTGACAAAGAACACTTCATTAATCTCAAGGATAAAGAAAGTGATGAAAGTGATGACCCACATGATATGAATTCTCTTATGTTTCCCAAACCATCATTAAAAAGAGAAATTTCAACTGATGATATAGGAACTAACAGTAGAGTAAAAAAGCGTAAGGCAAAATCTGCTAGAGAGGAATTACACTTTATAGTTAAGTTAATGTCAAGCAAAAGTATTGCCACATCTCATGCAGTAGAGGATCCCACCATTGATAAGTGTATGGACTTTTTGACAAGTATTTCTGAAATTGTTATCCTATCAGAAATCTACAACTATGCTGTGAACTTGTTTCTAAAGAAAGATGTTCATCAAATATTTCTTAAGATGACTAGTGATGAAGTTTGGAAGTTTTGGTTGGCATATAACTATGAGTTATACCTCCTTAAGAAAATGTGAAGGATGTATTCGTTCGATTTTAGTACTTTTGTTGTTTGATGTTTGTTATTATGGTTGTACGCGTGAACTTTATACATTATGGTTATATGATTAAAACCCTTTTAAAATTGAGTTGACTTTATTTGTATTGTTGTATGTGTGTGTATTTTATACATATATATGTTCTATTGATTTTCACTTACTAGATGAAGAGTATGCAATGAGATATGAATTACATAGATTCATAGTTCATCTTATAAATTAAAATATGCGATGTACCATATTCTACTAATATGAGGAATATGGGATTCTTACATTCCCATACTCTACTAATGTGAGGTATTTTTTATTTTCAGTTAAATGAAGAGTTTGGATATTAGCATATCTCCTGATTTAAGTGACTTATTAGACGAAGAAGATGAAGAATTGAAAAAAGTTCGTCGAGAGCAAGACAAAGAGTGGATGACTTTGTGTCAACTAGAAGGTAAATATGCTTTGACGTATTGCGAAAAGTACTTATGTAAGGAACCTTGTCGTACATCAAAATGCTCTGGACATATATTTATTCAAGAGATATTACGAGGAAATGAAATCCGTTATGAAAATTTTTGATTGAAAAAAGCCGTGTTTATTGATTTATTCAATGACTTAACCGAAAAATATAGGCTTAAACCCACTCGTGGAATTTCTACACACGAAATGTTAGGCATGTTTTTGATGATTTTTGCACATGAAGCGAGAAATTGAATGATACAAGAAATCATTCAACATTCTGGAGAGACGGTTCATAGACATTTTCATAGTATTTTAAATGTTGTTTCTAAGGTTGCAAGAGATATCATTAGACTACATTTAAATTATACTGATGGTGTAGGAGCTCACAAGCCATGTAATGAGCGATGTTTATCTTTCTTTAAAGTAAGTTGCACTTTCTCCAAATATATATTTTATTATACTTATTTAATTTCTCTCTTGATTATTTTCTTAAGTTAAATTTATATATGTATACTTGTAGGATTGCATTGGGGCACTTGATGGCACACATGTTAAAGCTAGATTGCCGCAAGGTCAAGAAATTTTGTATATTGATCGTAAAGGTTATTTGACTCAAAATATTCTTGCCGTTGTAGAATTTAACATGTGTTTTACATTTGCATTGGCTGGGTGGGAAGGATCGGCTCATGACAATCGTATATTTTGTGAGGCTCTTCGTAGACAAGAACTCAACTTTCCAGATCCATTGAGAAGGTCAAGAAATTTTGTATATTGATCGTAAAGGTTATTTGACTCAAAATATTCTTACCGTTGTAGAATTTAACATGTGTTTTACATTTGCATTGGCTGGGTGGGAAGGATCGGCTCATGACAATCGTATATTTTGTGAGGCTCTTCGTAGACAAGAACTCAACTTTCCAGATCCATTGAAAAATAAATATTATCTAGTTGATTCTGGATATTCCCACACGAAGGGATACATGGCTCCTTACAGAGGAGATAATGTAAGGTATCACCTTTCTAACTTTCGACGTGGTGCAACATGACAATTGCAGGAGCCAAGGGGACACATTGAAAAATTTAATTATTTGCATTCTTCTTGTAGAAACATAGTAGAATGCATATTTGGTGTTTGGAAAGTGAGGTGGTTTATTTTGCGAGACATGCCTTACTATAACATTGACACTCAAAGGAATATCGTAATTACTACTATGGTCATTCATAATTACATTAGAAAGAAAAGCAATGTGGATAATGCATTTCAAACGGCTGAGAATGAAAGATATATTCCATTGGTTGATTTTGATATAGGCACAACTTCAACGGCTAACAATATAGATGGCGAAAATGTGAATGAGGAAAGTAATGTGCATTGGGTGTGGCTTCGTGATATGATTGCTAATGCTATTTGTAATGTTTAATGCTTGTACTAATTGAATATTTTCATTATTTGTATTTATGGCGAACTTAACTCTAGCCATATTAGTACCACTTTTGTATGAAACTATTTATGTATTAATGTAATTATAATGATTAGTAACATATATATTTTGCTTAACAATAAGCTCGATATATATATTAATATTATCCTCGAAGGTTAAAAGCAACAAGTCCAGTTTAATAAGAAAATGAAGTGTCGGCTCAAATTGCACCTTAATGATACGAAATCTTAACATAACCATGAATAAACAAATAATCTTTTAAAAATGATTCTTTAGCGCATAAGTTTTAAGTCATTTATGAAAATATTTTTAATATATATATTAAAATATATATTAATTTTAATTTGAATCATTTTAGCAATGAAAATTAATAATAATCAACCTTATATAGTATTAACAACTATAAGGGTATTTAAGATATGTTGATTAAAAAAATGCTTAAAGCATTATTTATCAACATCGATAACTTATTTTAGTTTCAGCACTTTTATCCAAACACTTAATTGCTTATTTTTAAAATAAGTTCAGCACTTTCAAAAGAACTTTTAAATTATTTTTTTTCAGCCTATCCAAACGGGCTCTTACTGATTCAAAATTTTTATCATGTTACTTCAATAGAAACAATTCTCTTTTGTTGGGCGACAATTTTATACACCGCTCATGTCGTCTGTGCCTATTCTAGAAGCTGTCTCTATCGAGTAGTAGAGTTTTCTTTTTTGCAAATGACAACTTAGGACCATGTGTTTTTAGTTCACTGACATCTATATTGTGCGAGTCCGGGATCAAAATATGTCCTACAACTAAAAAGAGTACCAATATATGCCATATAAATAAAAAAGTACCAAAATAAGCTTTGTGCACTTACATCTGACGGTGTTAAAAAGGTTAAAGTTTACATTGTGCACTTAATAAGTGCACAATCCAATTTTTTTTATGGATTGTGCACTTAATAAGTGCACAATCCATTTTTTTTATAGACTGTGCACAATCTATTTTTGTATAGGTTGTTCATTTTTTTAAAGATTGTGCACTAAAAAAGTGCACAATATATTATTTTTGATTATGTACTTTTTTGTGCACAATTCATTTATTTATATTGTCCACTATTTTGCATGATTGTGCACTTATTTTGATCCTTTAATATTTTAAGTAATGAAAAAGTGATCTAAAATATTTATATCAAAAAGAATTTGTAATAAAAATTCATATTTTGTATTATAATATAAGACATGTAAATTATGTTCTACAAAGTCATTAGAGGCATATGTTTAATTGGTGACCCACATATAAGTTAAATTTCAAAATATTTTCTTAATAACTTCATAATCTACAAATTATTTTTCTACAAAATTTATTCTCTAAATTTATGCTTTACGAAATTAGGTCATAATTAAGTATACTTTAATCTTCAAATATTCACTAATAAGGAGTGAAGAGCAGAAATCAATTCTTGAAAAAACTTGATTTTAAATATGATCAATCAAATTATAAGACACTTAAAAATTGAATAGCAAAAAAATTAAAAAATATTATACATAAAAATAAATAAATATTTCTTATGAAAAAAATTATAAAACTAAAAATACTAAAAGCAAATTACTATGGATGGACTTTGAATTAAAAGGGACAAACAAATTTGTCAATTAAGTTAGGATACTTTAAGTTTTAAGAATTAGGTAAAATGGACAAAAAAAAAATCAGTTTTTTTTTTTATATATATTTTCGTTCCAACAACTAAAAAGATTTTCTCAATAACTATCGAAGTTGTTCGACAACTTTGATAGTTATTGAGACAACTAACAAAGTTATCAAATAACTTTAATTGTCCCAACAACCGTTTCAATTATTTAAATGATTTTATCTTTTTTAATTTAATAATACTGTGAGACCCACTTATCGTTTTTTTTTAATTAAACATTTGAGGTCTTTCAACTTATTTTTCTCTACGATGGAGCGAAATCTCCCGTTGCATATATACTAACCAAGATAAACAATATAAGTCTAATCATATGCATTCGTTTAATTAAATTTTTTTTCATCAAATTGTTCAGTATTTTGCAAAAAAGTGGACTATATAAATAAATGAATTGTGAATTAAAAATGTGCACAATCAAAAATAATATATTGTGCATAATCTATAAATAAATGGGTTGTGCACTAAAAAAATGCACAATGTTTTAAAAAATGAATAATCTTGTCCAATCTATAAATAATATGAATAATAAGTGCACAGTTTATAAATAAAGAGATTGTGCACTTTATAAGTGCACATTCCATAAAAGAATGAATTTGTGCACTTATTAAGTGCACAGTCCATAAAAAAATGGATTGTGCACTTATTAAGTGCACAATGTGAACCTTAACTTTTTTAACACCGTCAGAAATCTTCCGTTACAAAGTTTAAGGTATTGTGCACTTATTAAGTGTACAAAGCCTATTTTGGTGCTTTTTGTTTTTATATATGACATATATTGATACTTTTTTTAGTTGTAGGGCATATTTTGATTCCGGATTCATATTGTATACAATGTATACATTTTCAGCGTCATATCTTTAACATCAATATAAAGATTAATAAGTTAAAAGCAAATGGAAAATTCTTTACCCTTTTACTATAATAGTAATAAATCTTATTCACACTATAAATCAATTAGCTTTAAGATATTTTTATCCTTTTCATCCTAAATTTAAATTTCTAACATTGCTTTATTTATTATGTCACTTTTCAATACATTGAAAACTATCCCAATACATGAGAATAGACAATTTATATATTCTATTTATAATTATTCAATTTTCTTAATTGACAATTACATAATTAAAACAATTTCCAAATGTAGTAATATGTAACTAAGAAAATAAAAATTAATTAATTCAAATTTATTTATTAATTGTTAGTTATATTTTTTCTTTTTTTACGTTTGTAGTTGTTTAATTTTAGTTCAACTTTTAATTGTGTAGTATAGTTTATACTTTGTACATATTTTGAGAAATTTAATTTAATTATTTTATTTATTTATTATCTAGTTCGATTTTATGATTTTTGTAATGAATATGAAAATTATTGTATGAAAATAGAGTTTTAAGGGTGAATTTCCTAAATAGTCAGCTAAGTTTTAAAGTTTTTCTTCAAATATTACCTATATTTTATTTAGGATCACAATATCATTAAACTATCATTTTTTTCCTCAAAAGATAGTAAACACCTCAAAAGTCTTCTTCTCTCTTAGTTGACATGAATGTCACTAAAAAAAAATCTATACCAATTTAACTCATTTAATCAAACTATAATTCTTTTTTTCTTTGAAAAAATGCATTAGTTTATTAAAAAAAAATTATAGTTAGAAAAACTTTATCGATACTACAACTTGACATATATTTTTTCAAGGGTTATTTTTCTCAATGACCACACATATTTTTTGAATTTCCTACAAAAATTATTTTTATCTTTTTAGATATAATAATATGACTCAACTATCACTATTATTCTAAAAACAAAAACAAGTATCTTATATGTCTCTTTCTTTTCTAATTGACGGGCCATGTTATTAATTTTTTTTAATAATAGACTTATTTAAATCATCAAACTCATTTAGCCAAAATTATATTCTTATTCTTTCTTAAAAAAATATATTAATTTATTAATAAGAAATTTTCATTCTTAGAAATCTTTTATCATTACTTAAACTTTCAAATTTTTTCTAGAGTTATTTTCTAGGATTGTTATAAATATTTTCGGAGTCGCTTATAAAAGTCACATTTTGTTTTTGCTAAGACAATAATATCACTCAGTTATTAATATTTTTCTCAAAAAATCACTAAGTAACTTGAAAGTTTGCTCCTCTTCTAATTAGCATGTCAAGTCAGCAAACTATCATTTTTTTTTAAAATAATAAATATATAAACTCTGCAAACACATTTAACCAAAATAATAGTTTTATCTTTTTAAAAATATATATTTATTTATTAAGAAGAAATTCTCATACTTAGGTATTTATACTTTTTTTCTATAGTTATTTTCCTAGATAATCATTTGGGTTTTTATATATAATTGCCTACAAAGATCAGTTATTTTCTAAAGAAAATAATATCACTAAATTACATAAGTTATATAGATATTTTAATTTACATTTAAAATAATATGATAAAGATTAAGTATGGTAAAGAATTTCTAAACAGGAAAACTAAACTAATGCATTTTTTTTTTAAAGAATAAAGTTATAATTTTGAGTAAATGAGTTTGACGAATTAAATAATTTATTATTTAAAAAATGTGATTTTAATGACATGGCATGCCAACTAAGAGAGAAGAATATTTCTGAGGTGTTTAGTATTTTTTTAGGAAAAGAGTGATAGTTGAGTAATATATCGGTCCTAAATGAAATATAAATGATATTTGAAAGAAATTCTCAAATTCACTCAGAGTTTTAATAATAACATGTTTTAGCTTGTTTAAAATTTTGTTATTTTATATTTGTCTATAGATAGATATACTAACAAAATGCATCGTGGTTAAATGTAAAAAGTTATTTTGCTAAATAATTTAACCACACTATTTTTTTGGGTAACATTTGTAGCAATAAATGTGCCTAAAATTTATATACATATTTTATATGGTCCATGACTAAGAATTTATACTTATTTCTATGAGATCTATTATATTGTAGACGGTAGTTATAAAGAAAATTTTACTTTATATATATATATATATATATATATATATATATATATATATAGAGAGAGAGAGAGAGAGAGAGAGAGAGAGAGAGAGAGAGAGTAAGTGATTTTATCCACGACAAATAATTTGTATCTATCTTCATATAATTAGCAAAGATTTATAAAATTTTCTTTAGATTAAGTATATTAATTAATAAAATAATTAGATATATAATTTATTTATTCAAATTATATTTGAAACTTATAAATAAGATCCTGTAAATTTGAATTAAGCCGAATAATAAACACTTGTAAAATTCTTAAAACACTTGATGATGATGAAGGTTGAGTGAAACATATTAAAATTTTGTTTAAATTCTTTATAATTAGTTAATTGAAGTTAATAGAATCATTAATATAAACATTTATTTTTTTAAAAAAATTATATTTGAAACTTACAAGTTATAAAATTGAATCGCATCATTTGCAACACCAATTAACCTAGACAGATAAAGATATTATTTTGCTGAAAAAAGTCTAAAGTAAAATTTAGTAAAGTTGATTTGTTTAAATTTATTATAATAAGTTGATTAAAAACCAACAAAATTTAATCACTTATTTATTCAAATATAAATTATTGAACAAATACACTTTTGTGCTAGCTATGTTCAATTATTAATCTTCAGTTCAACTAATTATAACTATATTTATAATAATTATTAATTAATAATTTAGTATTAGACTATAAAAACATTGTTCAAATAGATAAGGTTCAAATCTTCGAATAAAATAACCGTTGTCGTAACACTTGATCAAGATAAAATGTATTGATTTATTGTTATCACAATATTTTACAAATTTTATTTGAAAATTATATATATATATATATATATATATATATATATATATATATATATAAAATTTATAATCTATATTTATATCTATAATATATTAAAAGTGTGAAGGCAAGAGAAAAGTGATTTGAACTTTTTACTATTCATTAAAAGTTTTTACTTTAGACAAAATCATCTTTTCATTATTTTTTTAATAATAAAATACAAACACTATACAAAAAGTTACAAGAAAAAATCAATCCATATTTGATTTGGATTGGGAGTTAAAATGGTGCGTATATATGCTTTTGTTTGGATTCCTTGTAGAATTAAAGTTTTCCAAAATTAAATAAAATAATATTACTCCTATTACTACGTGCTTAGTTAGAAAAGGAGTACAAATCTTTTCCTTTACTATAATCTATATCTATCTATATATCTATATATCTATATAATATATTAAAAGTGTGAAGTCCCTTAAAAAAGTGATTTGAATTTTTTATTCTTCATTAAACATCTCTACTTTAGATAAAATCGTCTTTTCACCTTTTTTTAATTATTATTATTAATTATTATCTATATATTTACAACTTAAAATTAATTTAATTATAAATTTTTACCTATTTTTAATAGGTAAGAACTATCGGACATTAAAGTCAACTAGAATTTTACTTATTAAAGTTTCCTTTGAACAGAAAACTCAAAACCCACCCCCTATAAAACCTTTTTGTACAAATTTTTTTCTGTCATTATACAATGAGACGATTAAACGATCAATATATTGTCATTAAAATGCTTCTTTAGTTATATATGGAGTCCGTCAGCACCGCTGCTTTACACCCATGCGTATAGTGAGTTTAATGTTAAGGAATTTAAATTTTGTTCACTTGTTTGATTTATTTTACCTTTTTGTTTTTGTAAAATTTCCTTCTATTAATTATAATTCGTTCTTAATTCTCTTTCTACTTTTATTTACTGGTTTTCAACTGTTTAAAATTTTTCATGCTACGATTTCATTACTAAACCATATTTACCTTTCTTGTGTCCCTATCTATAAATATCGCTTCATGTTTTTAATAGTTTTCTTGAAATCAGATTATATTTTGGAGAAACATTGTTGATGGATAACACAAAGGTATGATTTCTCCTTAAGTCTCGCCCCTTCTTGACTTCAAGTATTCATAAAAGTGTAACACTATTTATTAAAGTACATATTTGTTGCTGTTAAATTAAATATTAATTTTGATGGTGAATAATAATTTGAGTGATGAATTTATTATGGCCAGGAATGATGGAAGCATCATACTTCATGTAGTTATAACTCATGATTGTTATTATAAGTATACTTTCCAACAACCTTTTCTTATTTTGAACAATTATTATAATTATTTGAGTTTAGTAATTTTCATTGGTGTACAATTCCGCGTTATTTTAAAATTAGTTATGGTTAGTTTGCTTCCTTAAGGTAGACTCTAGCAAGCTAGATCATGTTGAACAAGGTCCAAAGTCTAATTTCTTAAATTGCTATTGTTTGCAAAAAATAACATTCTTTATATGATTCAGCTTATCTAATTTGAAGGTGGAAGAGGCGGGCGATTTAGTAGTTCTTTAAAAGACGTAGGGGGAGGATTAAGAACAGAGAATCTGCAGCTAGATCAAGGGCTCATAATTGGGAGCTTTTGGTCAGCATCCGTGTCTGTGTTGCCATTGATCAGGTTCTTCTCTCTCTTCGTTGCAGAGGTGGCAATGCTATCTATGCTCAAGAGGTTCTTCGCCATTCTAAATTTCAGTTTCCTGGCCGACAAAAATTATTGTCAGCAGCAAGTGGTATGTCTTTCATCCTAAGAATCACCATTAATCTCTATATTACGATGCTATTTTTCAAAAAATAATATTTTTGGATACTAAAAATATTCGAGTTATAAATGACGTGTTGATGCTATCTTTTATTTTGATAATTATACAGTTTTGTAGGATTAACATGTATGATTTTGATCATATAATGCAGAAGCTCATACTAGAGAGCTCACGTAAACTTTCATAGCTCTTTTGTTGTATTATAGACCCAAAGTTGGGTGTCTTTATTTAACAACATTAAGAGGATAAAATTTAGTTTAAAAAGGATGTCTTTCATTTTTTGGACAACTCTTTAACTTTTAAGCTTCACATGACATGTTTAAGACCGTCATGTTTAAAACCACAAAATTAAAAAACATTTCACATTCTAAATATCTCTTATTTTCCTTTCAAGAAGTAAAGGGTAGCCTAAATTTTTGCTTGATCTCGAGTGTACATGATAGAGAAGGTGTAAATACGTAGACTATATTGCTTTAATTTTATTGCCATCTGCTCTTGTGCTACAAGCTGAGAATCTGGTGAACATGGAACTAGAATTTGGGAAAGCAGCAAGTAGCTAGGAGAAAAGCATATGAAAGATCGTTGATGTTTCTAGCAAGTAACTAGCAAAAAGCCTTTTGTCAGAATTAACTTCAAAATGTTTAACAACAATTTGTATCGGCACCGGAAAATAATGAACTTTACCTGCAGGGCTTTAGCAATGCCATCTATTATCTCCGGTTCTATAAGAGGTTCATCTCCTTGTATGTTAACTACAATATCATACTTATTTTCAAGCTTTTGAAGAGCTTCATTACAACGCTCGGTTCCTCCAAGTTAACAATTGAGCATTAGCAATTTCAGTAACTGAAATTCTCAGATTCTACCTGTAGGGCTACAGAGTGTGGAAGCGTGATAAATTCAACCAAAGATTCCGAGAAATTAATAAAAACAGTAAAATTGACACCAAGGTTTTAGGTGGAAAAACCCTCTTTAAATAGAGGTAAAAAACCACTGGCGAGAGAGCCAAAGATTCCACTAATATTGACGAGAGTACAAAATATTTTCTCGGGACTAACAAGACAAAATAACCCCTTACAAATTCTCTACGAGTATAGAAATACTCAACCAAGAAGTAGAGAAAGAAGAAAATATAAAGGAGAGATTGGCTATTGAAATGTTGTGTGGGTGTCTTTGCAAATGAAGTAGCATTGGCTTTTATAGCCAAATCTGGACCTCAAAAGTCTTGCCTTCATGTGTGAATGCAGCCACCGATGTTGAAAACACAAAGTTAAAAATGTCTTCATCATCCACAATTGTTGAAATATGAGCAACAATTGTTGACAAAAGGAGAGCAACAATTGTTGACCAACAAATCTCCACCTTGATCTCCTTTTGACCGGAAATACTCTCTCGCCATGAAAACCTGTTAACAATGAATAATACCAGCTAAGTCCAAGCAATGATCGAACTTAGCGGCTGGAAGTGGTTTGGTTAACATA
This sequence comes from Capsicum baccatum var. pendulum, assembly GCA_030864225.1. NCBI lineage: Eukaryota > Viridiplantae > Streptophyta > Magnoliopsida > Solanales > Solanaceae > Capsicum > Capsicum baccatum. The sequence goes on from CM061550.1 coordinate 178,846,730, forward strand.
TCTGCAGGAAATTCAGTTGTATGGATTTTTTCCACAGTAATTTCTCCTGCATCAACAATATCTCGGATAAAGTGGCGTTTAATATCAATATGCTTGGTCTTTGAGTGATGCTTGCTATTCCTGGCCAAGTGGACAGCACTCTGACTGTCGCAGAACATAACAAGAATGTGTTGTTGTAAACCAAGTTCAGCAACCAAGCCTCGGAGCCAGATAGCCTCTTTCACTCCTTCAGTAGCAGCAATATATTCTGCTTCAGTGGTGGACAAAGCCGCAATGGCTTGAAGTGATGAATACCAACTGATAGCAGATCCGCAGAGTGTAAAGATATAGGCTGAAAGTGATCTTCTCCGATCTAAATCACCACCGTAGTCGGCGTCCACATAACCAACTACGCCTCCTGGATCAGACCTTTGTCTATCAAATACCAAACCAATATCAGGAGAACCCTTCAAGTAACGAAGGATCCATTTGACAGATTCCCAATGTTGTTTTCCTGGGTTGTGCATGAATCTGCTAACAACACTAACCGCATAAGCCAAATCAGGCCTAGTACATACCATAGCGTACATAAGGCTTCCGACTGCATTAGAATACGGGACATGTGACATGCGCCTTTGTTCCTCTTCTGATTGTGGACACTGATCTGATGACAACTTGAAGTGGGCAGCAAGTCGAGTATTAACAGCTTTGCAATCTCGCATTCCAAATCTGTCAAGCATCTTCATTACATACTTTTTCTGTGATAGAAAAAGTTTTCCAGCTTGACGATCTCTGTTAATCTCCATTCCAAGAATCTTCTTGGCAGGACCTAGATCTTTCATATCAAATTCACTGTTGAGCTGCACCTTTAACTTGTCAATAAGAGTTTTATCTCTTGCAGCAATTAACATATCATCAACATATAACAGCAAGTATACTAGTGATCCATCAGATAATTTTTGAAAATAGACGCAGTTATCATAACTACTTCTAGAATATCCATGTCCAGTCATGAAGGAATCAAACCTTTTATACCATTGTCTTGGTGATTGCTTCAAACCATAAAGAGATTTCTTCAGACGACATACATGGTTCTCCTTTCCAGGAACAACGAACCCCTCTGGCTGCTGGATATAAATTTCTTCCTCAAGATTACCATGAAGAAAAGCAGTTTTCACATCTAACTGTTCCAGCTCCAAATCATACAAGGCAACTAGATCAAGTAATACACGAATTGAAGAATGACGAACAACGGGAGAAAATACTTCATTAAAGTCAATACCTTCCTGTTGATCAAAACCTCTTACTACGAATCTTGCTTTGTACCTTGCATTTTCAACACCGGGGATGCCTTCTTTTCTCTTAAAAATCCATTTGCAACTAATGACTCGCTTGCCTTCTGGTAACATCACCAAATCCCATGTTTCATTTTTTAGAAGACTCTCGACTTCTTCTTGCATAGAAGCAGTCCACTTTGCTGAGTCATCACCAGAGATAGCTTCAGAATAATTCTTGGGTTCACCATCTTCACCCATATCTTGTGCAACAGTCAATGCATAAGCAATGTTGGCAGATTCTGTGATCAGTCTTTGAGTCAGTTTTCTTGGCCTTTGTTGTGGAAGTTCTTGAGCCATAGACCATGGTTGTGGTAAACCTTGACGTTGAGGTGGATGTTGTCGTGGACTCATTTGTTCAGCAGTGACTTCATCTTCTTGAGTGGTGGAAGAATTAGGGATATTTGCTTCCAAAATGGGAGCTTCAGTCTCAAACTCCACCTTCTCTCGAACATCCTCCTGATCACCTATATCAGTGGAGGGAACAACAGTATCTTTTCCAGAAGATAGAATACCATTTTCATTAAAGGTTACATTCCGACTATGAAATATTTTGCGAGATCCAGGGTCATACAAACGATAGCCTTTAACCCCTAGGCCATAACCTAAGAAAATGCATTTCTTAGCATGAGGTTCCAATTTTCCCTCGTTCACATGAGAATAAGCAGGGCAACCAAATATTCTAAAATTAGAATAATCAACAGGGTTACCTGACCAAACTTCTTCTGGAATTTTGCAGTCGAGTGATCGATTTGGTGAGCGGTTTATCAAGTAGCATGATGTTGAAGCTGCTTTTGCCCAAAATTCTTTCCCCAGAGTAGAATGGGAGAGCATACAACGAACTTTCTCCAAGATAGTTCTGTTCATCCTTTCAGCAACTCCGTTTTGTTGTGGAGTTCTTGGAATGGTGAAATGTCTGGTAATACCTTCTTTCTTGCAGAAATCATTAAACTCATTAGAACAAAATTCGAGGCCATTGTCTGTCCTTAGCCTCTTGATCTTCTTGCCAGTCTGGTTCTCAATTAATAATTTCCACTCTTTAAAGGTGGAAAAAGCTTCATTCTTTTGCTTGAGAAAATATACCCAGAGTTTACGTGAAAAATCATCAATAAATGTCAGCATATAATGACATTTACCTCTGGAGGGAACTCTCGATGGACCCCAAAGATCTGAATGGATGTAGTCCAAAGTACCTTTGGTCCTGTGAATGGCTTTTGAAAAGCTAACCTTTCTCTGCTTACCAAAAATGCAATGCTCGCAGAAATCGACTTTACCGGTACAATGGCTGCCAAGATAGCCTTTCTTTTTGAGAATTTGGATTCCCTTCTCACTCATGTGGCCCAACCTCAAATGCCACAACTTCGTGTTGTCTTTGTTGGATGAGGCGACGGCTGCAGAACCTATAACAGTTGAACCCTGAAGCAAATACAAACTACCAGATCGAATTGCCTTTAGTAACACAAGAGCTCCTTTGGACACTTTTAAAACTCCACCTTCAGCTGAGTATCTACACCCTTGAGATTCAAGAGTGCCTAGGGAAATGAGATTCCATTTCAAATCAGGGACATGTCTGACACTGGTCAAAGTTCTAACGACTCCATCATGTGTCTTGATTTTGATTATGCCTTTGCCGACAACTTTGCATTGAGCATCGTTGCCCATTAAGACAAGACCACCATTAAAAGATTCATAGGTGGTAAACCAGTCTCTATTAGGAGACATATGAAATGTACAACCAGAATCAAGAACCCACTCATTTTTTGACCTTTGATCAGTACCAGAAGCAATAAAACACTCTCCATCAGATTCGGTTTCTACAAAACTAGCTTCGGCAGATTTTTCGGGTTGCTTACCCTTATCTTCTCTGTTTTGCTTATTTTTCAATTTGTAGCACTCAGATATTTCATGATTTCTTTTCTTGCAATAACGACAATACTTAGAGTTTTTACCTTTGGATTTGGATTGGTTTTTACCGCTAGCACCTACTTCGTGGTTTCTCCCTCTAACTACTAGTCCCTCACCCGAACTTTCAGAATGAATTTGGGTATCAAATTTTTCTTTGGATAGTAGGTTAGACTTGACATCATCAATGCTCAAGGTAACATTATTACCATATAGCATAATTTCTTTGAAATGTCTATATGAGGGTGGCAAAGAAACAATAAGTAGTACGGCTTTATCCTCATCATCAATTTCGACATCCAGATTTTCCAAATCAATTATGATGGAATTAAATTCACCAAGATGAGATTGGATGGGTGTACCTTCAGACATACGGAGTGTGAAAAGTCGCTCCTTTAACCGGAGTTTATTTGCAAGACTTTTGGTCATGTACAGAGACTCCAATTTACTCCATATGCCGGCTGCAGTTTTCTCATTGATGACTTCGCGTAGCACCTCACGGGACAAGCATAATTGGATTGTGGATAACGACTTTTCATCCGTCTCTTCCCACTGCTCCTCCGTTGTAGTGGCTGGCTTCGCCGATTTGCCGGACAGAACCTTCTTTAGGCCATTCTGGGTAAGAACAGCCAGCATCTGGACTCGCCAGATAGCAAAACTAATTTTACCATCAAATTTCTCAATATCGAACTTCGTCGACATTTTTAATAAAAAAAATCCCGGTTGAATTATCGTGGCTTTGATACCAATTTGTAGGGCTACAGAGTGTGGAAGCGTGATAAATTCAACCAAAGATTCCGAGAAATTAATAAAAACAGTAAAATTGACACCAAGGTTTTAGGTGGAAAAACCCTCTTTAAATAGAGGTAAAAAACCACCGGCGAGAGAGCCAAAGATTCCACTAATATTGACGAGAGTACAAAATATTTTCTCGGGACTAACAAGACAAAATAGCCCCTTACAAATTCTCTACGAGTATAGAAATACTCAACCAAGAAGTAGAGAAAGAAGAAAATATAAAGGAGAGATTGGCTATTGAAATGTTGTGTGGGTGTCTTTGCAAATGAAGTAGCATTGGCTTTTATAGCCAAATCTGGACCTCAAAAGTCTTGCCTTCATGTGTGAATGCAGCCACCGATGTTGAAAACACAAAGTTAAAAATGTCTTCATCATCCACAATTGTTGAAATATGAGCAACAATTGTTGACAAAAGGAGAGCAACAATTGTTGACCAACACTACCTATGCATTAATTGTTGGTTGGCTGCTGATCAACTGAAATTTGCATAATTATTGTATTTTTTTGACTGTGCAGTCGGTGGTCTATTGAAAATAACCTCTCTACTTGGGTTGAGGCGGTGCTATGGACTACGTACACTTTACCCTCTTCAGACCCCACTTTATAGTAATACACTCGATATGTTGTTATTGTTGTTGTTGATTCTTGACTGTGGCATGTCAATCCAATCCCTTGAGCGGTCTAACTTAGTTGCAGTGAATGAAGTGAATAAATGAGAGAGTTGCTTTGTTTTTTTCCAGTTGGGTCAGGTTTGTATGGGTGAAAATAATTGTGGGGGTGGGGGTGGGGTTCATTATTTTTAGAGCCACTTGGCAATTTCCCTTTTAAAAATTAACAAATTATTTTTAATGTTAAATAATGATTCGTTAACGAAAATGATAATATGAGTCATTTGTTGGATGACGAGGGTATATGTTAGTCATTTTTTAATAAGGAGTATATCAACTCTTATTCACAATATTGAGTAATATATTTGATCATTTTTTCTAAATTATAAATATATATGTTGTAAAAGACCTACTTTATAATTATAAAAAAAAAAAATTACACTATTTAACATAATTTCTGAGATATGAAGATCAACTGTTAATTTACTTTTTTTCCTTCAAATTATTTTTTATTTTATTCACTAACCAAACAACTCCTAACTATAATCATCTAAAGTATCCTCAATTTTAATAAAAATGTAGAATCTTGAGAATAAATAACTCTTTGTTAAAAATAAAGTGCTTTTGCTAGTTACTTGCTAAACTCTGGTTGTCATCAATTCCGACCATCTCAACTTATAGAAAAAGACTGTATAACCTTAAACGTGAAATATATTTTTGACTACATCTAATTTTGCTTCTTGATTATTAGTGTGACGGTGATTTATCATGTTCCTCTTTAATTTACTACACTTTTTTATATTCAAAATTTTACATGATATTTTTAAAATTTTTGTACTAACTAATATACCATACATATTGATATATTCTTATATACATTTATTCTTAATTAATACACGTGCAACGCATGTGAACTAGACTAGTATATATATATATGAATTTTATTTAAGCGTAATAATAAAAAAATTCATTAGAGATCATTTCAGTAACAAATATAAGTAATAATTCATAATTTGAGAATTACGTAAAAGTATTATAAATCATAATAATTAACAACTTAAAATAATTAAAAAGACGTAAGAAAATATAATTGACTCTCTAAATTTTATTACTGCCACATAAATTGAAACAAAAGATCAAGTACTATAAATCACAATAATTAATAAATTAAAATTTTTAAAAAATATATAAAAAAATTTAGTACACTCTCAAAATTGTATCAATACCACAAAAATTGAGACAAAGGGTATAACATATATTATTTAAAAATTATGTAGAAAATTATTATGTTTTTAAAAAATTAACTACATAATTTAAATAATTTTTTAAATGTAATTTGAAAATATTTTAATAACGAAAGTTAAAACGCTAACACTTTAACCATGGTAGACATTAATGTATTATAAAAATCGTAAAAATTATAGTTCATAAGTATCGATCCTAGTTAATAGCAACCTAAGAAAGTCGTGTATTAATATTGTAGCCTTCCACCCTTATGTTACGTTGGTTTCATAATTTGTGGATCATTACTTATATCTGAACATATTTTATTTGTTAAATTTTAAATCTAAAATTTTTCACATTTGAACGATATTTTAAATATAATTTGAAAATTTTGTAATAACATCAGTCAAGACTTAAAACACTTTAAATGTGGTAAACATTGACAAGTTATAAAAATCAAAGTATTCATTATCGTCGACTCTAGTTAACAACAACTCAAGAGAGTCACACGTTAATATTGTAGTCTTGCACCCATACTACATTGATTTGATAATTTGAGAATCATTACTTATATTTGTTAATATTATGACGTTTAATTAAATAATTTTATAAATTATTATGTTTAAATAAATTTAAAACACATATTTAAACATAATTTGAAAATAATACAATAACGGCAGTAGAAATTAAACTAAAAATATTTTAGACATGGTAGAAATCACAACTCTATATAAATCATAAAAATCATTGACCATAAGTGTCAATCCTATTTTATAACAACTCAAGAGAGCCAGGGGTTTGGGCTGTAGGTGACAAAAGAGTTTTAAAATGAGCTGTAGGTGACATAAGTCTTAATTATTAGGTGAGGTGACAATTACTTTATTATGGATTAAGAAAGTTGAAAAAGTTTGAAAATAACCCACAAGTTTTTAAATTCACTTTGATCCAAATGTTAGCCTACATAGCGAAAAATGGAGGGAAAAAGACGTTTTTTTCTCTTTTCTCACCCATTGTTGTTTTCTCTCTCTTATCAATTTTTGTTGTTCATTGTTGTTGCTGTTTCATTCATCATATTCTGCTTCATTATCATCTTCTACTTCATTATCATCTTCATCTTCTTCTTGTTGACCATTTGTTGTTGTTGTTGTTGTTACCGCTACTGTTGCTATTTGACCAATTTCTTAGGTCAAATTTTATTTCGAACATCACTTTCCACTTTGGCATTACTTCATAGGAGACGTTGGTAAGTCAAATTATAATTTTTAGTTGAATTTGTCATATGAGTAACTGCTATTGTGTTGTTGTTTTCCAACAATGGATAGAACCCAATCATGAATCCAACATAAGTCCATCTGTTTAAACAGATAAATCATCTGTTCTGACAGATGAGACATCTGTTTCAACGGAAAACTGATATGTTGGATTTATATTTAAATAAATGGGTCATCTGTTGCAACATTTGACACATCTATTGCAACGATTAGTAACCTATTGCACCAGAACTTGAACACGATTCCAACAGAAGCGTTGTAAATATATGTTACAACAGATTACTAACCTGTTGCAACAGGTAAGTTATCTGTCGCAACAGATTAATTATTTGTTGCAACATGTGACTCATCTGTTGGAATCAACTTCAAAGGTGATTTAATACTGTAACATCAATCCCAACAGGATCTTCATCTGTTGCAACAGATATTCAGGAGTGTAACATAAATTCCAATAGGTAAGTAATCTGTTGCGACTGATCACTTACCTGTTGTAATAGATAACACATCTGTTGGGATTCATTCACGGCACTATGAAATCACTATCAACTTTTTTAACAAATGACTTTATTTCGGTACCACTAATGGAGGGATCAATAACAATAGGGGTGGATTATCATGGTCAATGGGCCGAGAAGAGCAATCGATATGTATGCCGTTAGAAGGAGAGTGAAATACTAGGGATGATAGCTATGACAACCCAAAGTGATGTTTTGTATGATGATTTTGTGAACTTAATCATCAGCTTTTGTGGTCTGAATTGTCAATCGGAAGAACTCGCCATCAGCTACATGCACAGCTCCTTTGAAAATCAGAGGGTACTGGCTTTCAAGATAACCAATTAGGTTTGGTTGTGTGTTTATCTAAGTGATTCAACCAGGTCGGTTTTAAGGGTGTACATGGTTGAAAAGACGAGAGAGAATGAGAACTAGAACGTAGAAGAAGAAGAAAAAGAAGACTTCTTTAATGATAGGTTGGATGATCTAGACATGAATATTTCAGATGATGATCAAACACCTACGCTCGTTGATGCGATCAATACAATGTGCAGTTCTTCTCAATCGACACAGTCTGGAAATCTTCAAGACTACGGGACCGGCTTTTTTATTGGAATGCCATTCAAGGACAAGAATGAACTATCTAACACTTTGTTTATTTCTTGCTTGAACAAAGATTTCAGAATAAAAAAGGTGATTAATTCGAGCAGTGTCTTTTGCTTCAAATATACTAATTCTAACTGCAAGTGGTGGTTGAGAGCGGTGAAGTACGTAAGTTATGACAGATTCATCATTCATAAACATGAAAATCATCATACATGTGGTTAGGAGAACATCTCGGGCCAAAATCCTTACGCCACGACAAAGGTCCTCGGTGAATATTTCAGGAGTAGTTTCCCCGATGGCAAAGGCTCTTCAACAAGGCTTATGGACAATCAACTCTTTACGGATTTGGGTGTCTTGGTCAGTTATTGGAAGGTATATACGACCACGGAGATTGCCAAGAACCTGGTTAGGGGGGCACTCGAGCATGGCTATGAAGTCCTGGATGCTTACCGTTATATGATTGAGTCCATAAATCTCGAAAGTAAGACGACATTGCATCTGGATAAAAACAGAAGGTTCAAGTACTTTTTTGTATCCTATGGTGCTTGGATTCAAGGTTTTTGATATATGAGAAAAGGCATAGCCATCGACGGTACCTTCTTGAGGAGCAGGTATAATGGAATTCTGCTAGCGGGGTGGCGCAGAATGCGGAGAATCACATCTTTCCTGTCGCGTTTTGTGTATCAGACAAGGAATGTGATGCCTCTTATGAAGTTTTTTTGGAACAACTGCGACACTGCGTCAAACATACCGAATAGTTGTGTTTTGTATCAGATAAGCATCCAAGTATTCCAAAGATGGGTTCACTTTTCTTCACTTCAGCTTACTTTGGTTGTTGCATCAGGCTTCTTGGAGAGAACATTCGAAACAACTATCACAACGAAAGGGTTGTCACTATTTTTTATAGAGTAGCTAAAGCATATAGTAGAGAGAAGTTTTTAGACCATTTCAATCAAATGGCGGATATGAATCCCAAGGTAGCAGAATTTCTCGCACGTATCGGTTTAGAGAAATGGAGCCGGACATTCTATCCAGCAAATGGTACATTCTTATGAATTTAATGTCTTGTTTGATTTACAAGTTTAGTATGATGTCGTACTAAGTGATTCTTTTCTATAGGTACAATATTATGACATCAAACATAGCTGAATAGGTGAATTCATTGTTTAGCGATGAAAGAGAATTTCCCATCAAGGCTATGTTTGAAAAAATAAACGATAAGTATAGCAATTTTTTTAACAACAGGCGCATGCAATTTAAGTGCTGACAAAAAAAACTCGATTTGTTCTCGAAATCTAAAAAAAATATCAAGGAACATCAGTTTGGGGAATAGATTATTCTCTCATAAAATAGCAGATTACAAATTTCATATCACCGGTCATGGTGATGCTTCCATAGTCGATCTTCAAATAAGATCTTGTACGTGTAGAATTTTTAACTTGGACAAAATACCTTGTCCACATGCTATGACAGCGATTCAAGCTCAATACAGTCATAAATATGGACCTGAAGTTTATGAGCACTCCTCTTAATATTATTCGGTTTTAAAATATGAAATAACATATAGTAGGCATATTACTTCGGTGCCTCCCGAAGAATCTTGGGTTGTTCCAGCAGAGCTTATGGGGAGATTAATACCTCCTCTATATATTGAATCGAGCACTATCAAACTGGAAAGAAATCCATATATGAGGAGGCGTGGAGTTGGAGAATCATTTTCATCAAGAAGAAACAAGTGCTCCATATGTAAGTGCACTGGCCACAAAAAAACTATATGCCCGAATCGTAATCCACCATGATCGTTGTAATTGTAGAAACTTGTGTTATTGTTTGTTTGTTTGTTTGTTTGTTTGTTTGTTTGTTGTGGACTTTTATATATCTAACTGATTGTTGTGAACCTAATATTATCATTTATTATATATAAAATATCTCTTTTTAATAGCGTGTGCAGCAATAAAAAGAGGCAAAACATGAACTAAATAATACAACAAACCATAATTATTCTCAACAGTTGCACAAACAATTGGAATGTTTTCCTTCAACAGATGACAAATTGTCAAAACAGATGGATAATCTGTTGATAGAAACCCAACAGATGACCAACCTGTTCCAACACATGGTCCATCTGTTGAAAGGACTCAAAAGCCAAAATTGCTAGTACTACTAGATTCAACATTGCCTCCGACCGTCGACATATTAACATGTATTAGATTAGAAGAAATAGACAGAATAAAAATTGAATAAGAATTAAAATGTCAGTCTGACTAACAGTAAAATTTTTATTAAATGAAAAATAAAATACATTAGGTATAGATCCAATATAGAAAAATTAAAATACATAGGCTAAAAGAAAAAACACATTCAAATTATTATCATAATCATCATCATCATCATCATCATTAATGACAGTCGGCCAATCAACTCGCAGCAGTAAGGCCCTCATCAGCCTCTGCATCTCTTTGAACATCATCACTCTCATATCGACCAACTTGCTCTGTAGGTTATTAACCTGCCTATGAAGTTCCCACGCAGTGTTGCATAGAATAGCAATGTCCAAAAAATGATTAGTCATATCTAGAACACGCATGAATTGATGAATGTAAAGAAAAAATTCCAAAATATAATACAACGTATACGACCAACTAGTAAATTTACACTAGAAAAAAACTTACCTCAACGAGACAGAAATATTCTCTTTGAAGAGAGTGGTTGAAAATGCCACACGAAAAGAAAAAATGCAAGAAATAAATATAGTTGAATAAAGATTAAGGAGGGACCTATTTATAGAGGATTTAATCTGGACGTGTCAGGCCAAAAGGCAGGACTGTTCAGCACCATTGTATTAATTACATTCAAACTGGTGGCATTTTATTTTCTGTTAAAAGTTGTGACTTTTTATTTTAAATTAATTACTTCTCACCTTTTCATACAGTTTGAGACTCGATAAAAGTCATTATTATTGAGTTGTTGCAACAGATGGATTGAATGTGTAACGGATGGTCTGTCAAAATAGATTTACCATCTGTTGCAATAGATGGTTTGTATATGAAACAGATAAGACATCTGATGCAACATATGTATTATCTATTGTGACAGATAGACAATATGTTGGAGGAGATGTTTTGATATCTTCTAACAGTTGATTCATCGGTTTCAACAGATGGAGTATTCGGTTCATTAGCTGTTTTGAATATGTTAGATAAAAAGTCACGACTCTTCACCTCTTTTTAATAGTTCCTTCATTTCGTATTAGTTGGGCCTTATGGGCTTAGTACACCAATTAATAAAAATATAAATTAGGTGATTATTTTACCAAATTGGTCTTATTAATTATGATTTAAAAATATAAATGTGAATAATATACTTTATGTAGTTATTTAATAATAGGGATAGTTTTGGAAGAATATAATAAAATTCTCTTGATTTTATAAATAGGACAACTAAATTGAAACAAACAATTTTAGCAAGAAGTAATCACATGCGTGCAGATGAATAAAAAAACATAATCTGGTCTATCGCAATAGATTTACCATCTATTGCAACATATGGATTATCTGTTGCGACAGATGGACCATATGTTGGAGGATATATTTCGTCAGTTGCAATAGATGGAGATTTTGATTCATCAACTGTTTTGAATGTGTTAAGATAAAAAGTAACGACTTTTCACACCTCTTTTTTAATAGTCATCACATGCGTGCAGATGAATAAACAACACTGTCTGACATATCCTGATGGGGTAGAAAGAATAAGGCGCGTGTAATGGATTCCATTTTCATGCATGCGAGTTATGTATATTATTGATAAGGCTACCGTGATAAACACACATAAAGTGCAATGATTTTATGAATGCAGTTTTTTACCAATTAGTATCCTGCATTATACAGTTTAGTTTGATAGGTACGAACTGATAAGACTGAAGGGTTCCAAGACGGTGGTGTCGATACCCCGTTACAATTTAATGATGATTTATGCTCATGTTTTTGTGTCAAGTTTGGGGAAGGGTTCAAGTTTTTGGTGGTAGTATAAATATCCAATAGTGATTGAACCAATTTTAATGGCGCAATGAACTTCTTGAAAGGCCTCCGAAGCCTCACAATGCATCAAACAACGATGGAACCAATATAAATTCCCCTAGTCCAAATTTATATAGATGGATTGGGACAATACCTATGCACGAAGAGGGAGGTGGAGATGGCCATATATCATCTCAGACCTTGTTTAAGAGGAAACACAGGGTAGAAAGGAAAGTGTAGCGAAATTGGCCAATGAAATTGACATGAGAAACGAAAAAACTGGATGAGCTTCAAATGTGGAAGTGTATCCAAATATAAAAATCCGTTAGTCGATGAAAAAAAAGAATTGTCAATAGGACTGGAGTTGAACACTTTGCTAGAGAATGCAACTAGCGAGCGTGGCCTCATTAAAGACTCTCACAAAGTGCAGGGCTTGAACTCTAAGGAAAAAGCTTCGTGAGCACAGAAGGTGGTAAGATTGTCGATCAAAATTTAAACCACATGTCAATTTAGACCGACAATCTTACCACCTTCAATTCCTCTTGATCATTCTTTTTTTTCTTCAATGACTGATGGATTTTTATTTTTGGATACACTTTCACATTCGCATCTGATCTAGTTTTTATATTATTCATGTCAATTTCATAGGCCAGTTTTTCTACACTTTCCTTCCCACCCTGTGTTTCCTCTTAAACAAGGACTGAGATGATATATGGCCTTCTCAACCTCCCTCTTCCCGCACAGGTTTTCTCCCAAACACCTTTTGCTGTATAATAGTCTCCTCCAATAATCCATCCATATAAATTTAGACCAGGGAAATTTCTATTAGATCCATAGTTGTTTGTTGCAGTGCGAGGCTTCTAAGGCCTTTCAACAAGTCCATTGTGCTATTAAAACCGGTCCAATCACTACTGGATATTTACACTGCCGCCAAAAACTTGAACCCTTCTCCAAACTTGACACAAAAAGATGAGCATAAACCGTCATTAAATTATAATGAGGTATCGACACCACCGTCTTGGTCCCTCAGCCTTACTAGTTTGAACCTAACAATCTTAACTATAAAATGTCATATCTTGTTTGAAGGATTAACGCCTAATAGGTAAAGAAAAAACATTCACAAAATCATTGTACTGGATGTGTGTTTTCATGATAGGTTGATCAGTAATACATACCTCCCACATATAAAGTGGTTCTATCTACAAGCAGCTTATTCAACCCATCTTTACTCTAGCCTTTAATACTGGCCGAGCAAAAGTGGATCCAATTTCACTTCCTTTTGTCTGCAAACAAGAGAAATACATTTGATGTCAAACAAGAGAAGGACAAAAAGAAAACAAAAATAACATTACAAGGGTAACACAAAATTGAGTGAATCAACAGATGACTAATATGATACAACAAATTACCCATCTGTTCAACCGATGAGGCATCATTGCAACAGATGAATGACATATTGCAACAGATGGGTCATCTGTTAGAATAAATCAAACCAGCCTTGCTACTGGTTTGATTTCTTCAAACAGTTGCTCCTTCTGTTCCAATATCTAATTCATCAGTTGCAACAGTTGAGGAAACTATTGCAACACCACCACCAACAACATCAACAATAAAGAAACAACATCATATGTTCCAACACCATCCACAACACAAATATCATATGTTCCAATACAACCACCATCCCCAACAATAGCACCACCAAATTACCAAACAAAAGACATAAAAAAACCTATACTGACAACAAGGCTTTTAAGTTCTCCCAACATATGACTTTTTTGCATATTTTAATAAAAACAACGATTTGTTCAACCAAGACTTAAAAGTCACCTTTTCTTTAAATTTTTCAATAAATAGGAAACTGGTAATGGGTAAATCATTAATAGAAATATATGTAAATATCTAATTTAAATGACATACAAAGAAGAAGACGAGATGAAAAGAGCAACAGTGAACTGTACCTACAATATCAAAAAAGCAAACGGATCAGAACATCCAGTTCAGTCGAGAAAATATATTGATTGGTTGAGATCCTAAAGGATCCTCATCCGAAAGAAGAGAGAAAAGAGAGGAAAAAAGGAAAAAAAGATAATTGATAATAGAGAATAAAGAAGAGTGATGAGTTTAGTCTAGACTATTTTATGGTTGAAGGAGAGAGTTCTAGATATAGGGGGTTTTAAATATTCATTAATAAATTTTGAGGGGCTGGGGGAGATTGTGACATTGAAAAGACCAGATACGAGTACTCACTCAGGAGATTTTTGAGTTATCCAAGTAGTACCGAGTAATATTTTTTACTGCCTTAGTATTTTAACTTTTTTATCTCAAACAGGAAATACCTAAATTGCTTTAGAAAAAGATCTTAAAATATTTAAGTGCAATAGATGAAAATTTCTATTTAGAAATTTTCAAAGCTTGTCATTTGTCTCAACAAATGATGTAATTTGTTTGATAGTTTTCAATAGATGCGTAATATGTTGTAACAGATTACCTAATCTGTTTGATTTGATCCAACAAAAAAGACATCTTTTGTAACAGATTGAACATTTATTTATATATAATTTCAATTGAGTTCATATGTTAGACTAATATCTTAATTGAATGTAAGTTCTCATAGGGTCAACTACAACTTCAACTGAGTCTTTTAGCAATTACAAGATGAGACGGTATTGATTTCGTCCCGACCAGAGTCGTCAATCGATCACTCTGAGCCGAACTGATTCTTACTACCTCATGTGTTAGACTAATACCTTAATTGATTAATCTAGGACTAGGGACTAATACCTTAATTGAATAATCTAGGACTAAGGGTGAGTTCTCATAGGGTCAACTAATTGAATAATCTAAGACGGGGTGAGTTCTCATAGGGTCAACTACAACTTCAATTGAGGTTTTTTGGGAATTACATAATGAGATGGTACTGCGTTCCTCCTGATCAGAGTCATCGATCAATAACTCTGAGCCGAACCGATTCTTACTATCTCATATGTTCAACTAATACCTTAATTGATTAATCTAGGACGGGTTACTAATACCTTAATTGAATAATCTGGGACTAGGGGTGAGCTCTCATAGGGTCAACTTGATTAATCTAGGACTAGGGGTAAGTTCTCATAGGGTTAGCCACAACAGATGGCAGTGCCTATTTGATAATTTACAAAATATAGGTAATATATTGCGACATATGACAATCCATTTGATAATTTACAATGGATGGGTAATCTATTACAACAGATGAATTAATCTGTTTGATAATTTATAACAGATTCATAATCTGTTGTTACCTAATCTGATTGATAATTTACAATATATGAGAAATCTGATGGAACATGTTGAACATTTGTTTTTTACAATTTCAATTGAGTTCATATGTTAGACTAATAGTACCTAAATTGATTAATCTAGGACCAGGGGTGAGTTTTCATTGAGTCAACTAGAGTACTCGGTCAACTACAACTTCAATTGTTTTTATAAAATTTTAATTGAATTACCCTTTTGGCAATTGCATGATGAGAGAGTTAAAAATTACGTATATATTTTATGATTTTAAAAATAATTAAAATCAATTTGTATCAAATTAATATTTTCAAAACTTATCATTCTTTTCAAAATACAAATCAACCCATACAAATATTTCATCATTTCAAATCTCGAGTTCTTGCTCTTTCTCTCTCATTCCCACTCAAAAATACAGTACAGACAACAACTACTCAATAAATTTGCTCAACCCCTCACAACATATCACTTTTTTTCTTATTTACAATCATATAAGTGTTATTTTCAACTTCATTCTTGCTTGTATCAGTCATTTTGTTTGTCTTCGTAGGCAACAGAGTTCGAGAAGAGTTCTATATTTGTTATTTTTTTCTAAAAAATAAGGGTTTTAAGTTACTGATAAAAAATAAAACTTTTAGTTGTATTATCTTCGATAATGGGTTTACAATTTTGAGTTTTGATGGTAAAATCATAGGAAAAACTTGAGAAATCCCTAGTTTCCGTCCAAGTTTTCTGTTGACTACATGGTATTATTGGATGATGTTTGTGATGTTTTTGTTAGCGGTGGTGGTAGTGGTGTTTGTGGTCGTGGTGGTAACACTGGTGGTGGCATTGGTTGCTGGTGTTTGTGGTGGCTGTCGGTGGTATCAGTATTATGGTGTTTTTTTGTGGCATTGGTTGGTGGTGTTTATGGTGGTTGTTGTTGGTGTGTCGGTATTCGTGGTGTTTGTAATGTATTTTTAAAAATTTATGCATACATCAATTGTAATGTAATTTTTGTTTTTCTGTTGTTTGTAGGTAAAACATGTCTCCCAAAAGAAAAGAAAGTGAAAGTGAATCAACGTCTGACCACCTAAAAAAAGGCTACAGTACAGAGGGACTGGGAGGAGCTTCCTAAACAATCTCAGTCAAAGAAAAGTAAAACTAAGGAAAAATGTAAAAACAACGTTGAAGGAGGTGGACAAGGGTCTGTAGATGGTGATGAAGAAAATTAAAGTGATAAAAAGGAGGAATTGGAGAGTGATAAAGAGAAAGAGGATGATCATCAACATGATGATAATCGATCACCAATGGGGCGTGAATTAATATCGACATCCCAACATGATCCTATCAAAACTTTTAGTATTGACAGGTTTCAAGTTGCGATGCCGATAAATGGCCCAAAAGTAAAACAACTAACTGGTCAAATTGTACTTATATGTTAGATGGAGAAATTTTTTGAACATTTTATGAAAATTATGAAGAACAAAAACGTAGGCAGACTTTTTAAGAAGAGCTATTTTGGACACTTTCTTGAGCTGCCAGAGGACCCCTTTACCTATATCCGTTTCCCTATAACGATGGTATATGGTCTTCTCAAGTGCAAGATTAAGTACGTAGGGGATGATAAAGATCTAGAAGAGGGGGGGGGGGGGAAGAAGGTGGATGAAATCTGGATCAACTACTGTGGCATGCCTATTTATTTTGGCTTGCAAGAGTTTGCCATAGAAACGGACTTGAGATGCCATCGTCCAGAAGGACCACCACCCCGTAAAAGATCCAAGGCAAGAAAACGCAAGAAAAAAATAGATGGGTTGTTTGACATTGCTCGACGTGGCTACAAAGCATCAGATTTATTGATAGATCTCGAGGATAAACCATACTAGAGCTGTACAGGGAGCAATTGTGCTTAGTTTAGTTTGCCCATTTGGTTATATTGGCAAAAAATGTCAACAAGGTCATAGAAGATGATCTGTTGGCGCGTGCTGAGAATTTTGATAAATTCAACAATTATCCCTGGGATATGACAGCTTCTACTTGACTGTCCAATATTTACTGACAAAGATATCCTCAGGGACGACCATATTATACGGCTTTTCTTGGGCTTTCATGGTAAAATTAATCACTAATTTTACTCATCCATTAATTTATATTGAATATAGTTATTATGAATTCTTTTTGCTTGCTTCCTGTTTATATTTTTTAGGCTTGGGCATTTGAAGCCATTCCTCCTCTACGAAAGCAGTTAATGGATTACCTGGATGAGGTTTCTCATCCAAGGATGTTTAGTTGGTTAGCTGCAAAGAGCAACACTAATATTAAGGAAGCTGATCTCTTTAACCCTCCGGATAATGCAGTACGTCTTCTTCAAGTAAAATAATTTTACTCAAAGAAAGATATTGAACAGATGTTATATCTGGTGCAACAAATGTTATATCTGATGCACCAGATGGGACATCTGTTGTGACAGGGTATGATTGATATCTTGCATCAGATTACCCATCTGTTGCTTTGGTTCTCTGAATCCAACTCCTAACAAATTAATTATCTACTGTAAATTATACAATAGATGTGTAATATGATAATATATTATTCATCTGTTGCAACATACAGATCATCTGATGTATAACAGATTACCCGTCTTATGCAACTGTTGCAACAAATGATTGATATTTTGCATCAGATTATCCATGTGTTGCTCTGTATATCTGAACTAAACTCAAACTGATTTTAACCATATACTGCAAACTATGCAATAAATTGTTTTTTTTAAAATGTAGACCAACTGTGAAAATTATAATCTTATATGATTTAAATGCATCTGTCTTTTTTTCATTTTTATAGGTTGTGCGTCCATGCATCATGCCTACTGAGGAGGAGTTGGTGATGACTTCTTACATTACTCTAGGTCATTTTGATACTATAGCAGATCCAATGGTGGAGTTAACAAAGAAGGAATTGGCTGGAGCAACAGCCATAACAAGAGTAATTAGGCAAGGTCAGCCTAATGTTGAGACTCTTCATGACCAACCTACTAAGGTAGATCTGGATGCTTCTTCTGGTGGAGTTGTTGGTGCTGGTGGCAGGCATGCTGATGCTACTACCACTCATGATGGTGAGCATGTTGATGCTCAAGAAATAATAAATATATTTAAAAACATCCCTTTTCACCCTTACACAGGTCCCTCTCACCTCTCTTCACTCTCATGTTGTCATTGCGAATGCGAAGAGTCCAAGTATAGATAGGATAAACTATTTGAAAAAGTAAAAGCTATCTCTAAAGCTATCAAGGAATTCAAATAAAAGAGGTGTGTCATACCATCCAAGAAGGTGAGAGAGCCACGTACTCCTACAGTATTGGTTAGGAGAAAGAAAAGAGTAATTAGAGATGTACTCTTCGGTCGGAAATCAAAAGAAATTGCAATTCCTCCTTCTCCAAAAGTTGTTGAAGTTCAGGGGCCAGTCAATAAGGTAGACATATACGCGGAACTTGGCGCCGAAGATAAGAGGGATCTGCGACAGGCCAAGAATGCCAAGCCAGGCGCACCAGTTTACCCTAGGCCTCCCTTTCCCCCTCAAGACTTCCAGACTATGACTGATATGCATATGCCGTACGAGGACAAGGAAAGTTTACTTTTCCTAACCTAGCCCTTCTAATATACCCTACAAAGAAGAAGCTATGCAAAAAATTTCACATATGTTGCAACAGCTGGGTATACGGGTGCAACTGGTAGTGGTTTTGTTGTAACTTATTATCCATTTGTTATATAAGTTGCGTTGGATTATTGGTTCAGAGAATCCTATGTAACAGATGAACCATCTGTTGATTCTTTACAATTACTAACCTATTTAAAAATTGACTTCTTATATCACAAAATATTGACATAATTCTCTGCCTTATAAGAAAAAGACAATTAATATACCGAGCAGCTTATGACGCAGCCGAGAGGATAATGGACCTCGACTTCTGCCAGAAGCTCAAGTATAGGTACGATCAACTCAATGGGGAGGCGTTAGCCCTTAGCATGGGACTTGATTTCCTAGTTCCTACGTTGGTCTTGGATGAAGAATAGATGATAAAATATGTTAGAAGAGAGAGGCCAAATTCACACGGCAAGAGCTGGACCAAGGCAAAGAGGATTCTTGCAGTTATTAGCATGAACGGCATGCATTATTGGGCTGTTGAGATACTACTCGAGGAGGGAAATATCAATCTTTATGACTCCAACATACCTCTCATCGATGATTTTGATCTTTTTCTCCTCGTGGAGCCACTGATGGTGATATTTTCCATCTTGTTGAGGGAGTGTAAACTGATGAATCATTTTCCAAAGAAAGTGTTGATGAAGAAATCATAGGATTTTGAAGGTGAAAACAAGGGAATGGTCCTTCCAAAAGATTATGCCGCTAAAGCGAGCGACTCGCACGCTCTTGCACACATCGAATGTTTGCTGATCGGCATAGAAATGGCCGAGCCAATGACTTTTCTGTGCGACAACGCTGTGGCAAACCTGCAAGAGATATGGGCTTATGGGGTACTAACTCGACGCTTGAAGCCTGTGTATATAGAAGAGCCTGTGAAATAGCAATTTTTAATTGCAAGTCACCCTTCACTTTATTACATGTACATATAGTGGCAATAATTTTTTTCTGATGAAAGTTGAGTTTTTTATAATGCAATAGATTTTCAATCTGTTGTAAAATATATTTAATCTGTTCTGGCTGGTAGTTTATCTGTTGCAATAGGTTGGTCATTTGTTGCATTACGCCGATGTTATTTCTATGAATATTCTAATAATCTAAGTCTAATCTCTTGCAACAGTGGGAAGACCTGTTTGATAATTTTCAACCGATGACCTAAATTTTACAACATATGCCTAAATCTTTTTGATATTTTCCAACAGTTACTCTTGAATATCCATATGCTCGACAACACCAAACCAGTCGTAAATACACACACCACCATGGAAATTTCAGCAATTAAGCATGAATATCCATGTGCCCAACAACACCAAACTAGTAGCAATAACGACAACAATGTAGTATCTTCTTGCTCGATTTTATTTTTCTTCAGAAACCTTGACTTTGTTCAACAAACCCCAGATTACACTATTTTCTTGTGAAGGGTGTTGTTCTTCATACCAATCAAAGTAATCGCATCCACCCAATTTCTATAAAAAAGAGAACACAATTAAAAAATAATTACAAGTCAATAATTAATCAACTAATTAAATAAAAAAATATTAGCTTTGAAATCTTACAAGTAAAAACCCTACGAGCTGGATTTTGTTGAGTTCAAGAAGTCTTTAACAGAGCTTCATGACCGAACTTACAATATCGAAAATCTTTATCACAAAAAACTGTGGAAGATGCACTCGACATTGTCAAGCTCAGTTGGAAAAAATAAAAGAAATAATTTGAAGAATTTGGAAAAGATTTAGAAATTTAGGGTAAGATGAATATATAAAACAATGGGGGGGAAAAAATGACCGTTCGGGGCCAAGTGATGGCTAATCAGCAAAATATGCCAGACTGACACATTTGATGCCTATTTTATTTTACTTGTTTAAAATGAACACTGTCTACTTGATGCCTATTTTATTTTAGGTATTTGAACTGAACACCGTCAATGGGTTCTGCCGTTTTTATTTCAATTCACTTTAACCTTTTTACACGTAGTGGTAATTTTTTATGTCCAACGAAAGTTGAATTTTTATAATGCAACAGATTCTCCATCCGTTGTAATAGTTATTCTACCTATTCTGACATATAGTTTATCTATTGCAATAGGTTGGTCATCTGTGGCATTATCTCGATGTTTCTATCTAAGTTCATCTGTTATAACAGTGAGAAGACCTTATTGATAAATTCCAATAGATTACCAACCTGTTCCAACATATGTCTAAGTCTGTTTGATTTTTCCAGTAGATGTGTCGTCTGTTGCAATAGATACATTATCTGTTGTAATACTTGAATCTAGTATTCCTTTTCAATTAATAAGTTCAAATCTAAGGAATAAATAAAATTCATAGACAAAATAAAATAAATCGAAGCCTTTAGAAATTAGCTTAAATAAGTCAATGAATAAATAAAATATAAAAAAATTATTATGGGTACAGATATCAATAAATACATCAACAACAATTTAAGTATGATGCCAAGGATTACTTTGACAGGCTCAAGCTATAAAGATCTACTCAATATGGACAAGTTGTTCTTCATCGGATGCTATGGAATTCGGCTTTGCTCATCGTGGATATTTATTGTCACTTATGTATGGTTTCTGCGCTTTCTGTTCTCCGTATTTCCATAAAAAAGTAGCATATTGTCAATGTTGTTCAACAGTAGCTTCTTCTACATCCACTGGAAAGCCAGATTTGGTCAATTCTAATCATGGAGATATAATAAAATTGAAAAGGATAACTCATCTCTTCTAGCAAATCAAACAGGTCTTTCTTCTATTTTAAATTATCCCAAACAGATTATATTTTTGTTGCAATAATAAATCAACTGTTGGGACAAATTTCTACATGAGAAAGACCATATATGATAATTTCCAACAGATGAACCATCCATTACAACAAATGAATCATTTGTTGCAGCAGATAGGTTGTCTGTTGGTACAAATAAAAGTGGTACAAAGAGTTGTTTGATTTGCTAAAATAGACGAGACATATGTCGCAACAGATACTTTATCTGGTGCAACAAGTTAGTCAACTGTTACAACAGATGTTTATATCTATTTGATAATTTTCAGCAGATGTGTCATCTGTTGAAACAGATGCGTGTCTATTTATTTTGTCATTTGGAAGACATATATATTCACCTTCTTCAGCTTGTGTTTCTCTCCTTTAGACATTGTAAGTTGCTCAGTGTAACACACAGATAGAGGTGTTACAATTTCACTTTTTTGGATGGTTGATAATACCCTGGAAATCACTCTCCTTCTCCTCTTAGCCCTAATCTCTAATGGAGCGGATGGAAATAAAATTCTCTTTGATGGAATGAGACTCTTCTTAGATGTTAATTCCTTTACAGAAGTAGTTAATGCATTAATAGCATTAATTACTACATCATGTTTTGCCCTACAGTCTTGACATTTGAATGCAGAACATTCATCGGGAGAGGCAAAATTTGTATAACCAATATGATTATACTCATAATGGTTTGCTTTAAATACTGTAAAAGAAGCATCATTAGCACCAACAGCAGCACCACTACCACCACCAACAGCTGTATCACCACTAAGACCATCAACAACAACAAGCTCACCCTCCAAAATTATTTTTTTTGTAATGGTTGTTGCTCCAAACAATTCTATTTTTATTTTTTCGATGACCTTAGGGTCCGATAAAGTTTGCACAGACCGTAAAGTAAGAAAAAATGGCATCTTCAACTCTTCGTTGGTCGGAACTAGCGACGGATACATAATCTAACATAAATCATTACATATATTAGAATGATAATTAGATCATTAAAAAAATCATTAATAAAAATATTAATTATAATTATACTTACTGCATCCTTCGGAGGGTTAAAGAGATCAAGAAATTTTGTATTTTTATCAGTTTTGACCGAAACCATCTCAAGATTCTTGGACAGGAAACTCCTTCCTGGTAGTTCACTTGTTGTCTCAAATGAGAAATGGCTTCAAACACCCAAGCCTATAAAATAATTCCAATAAATCAAAATCATTGTTGAGTAAAAAAAATGAATGATATCATAATAGAAGAAAGAAACATTTACTATGAAAGCCCATGGGAAGCCATATAAGTTGACTGTCTTTGGCACTAATGGAGTCAACAAATATTTGACAGTCATTTTGAAGCTTTCATACCCCCAAGAATAGTTGTTAAACATCTCAAGATCATCGGAGAACTTTATTAAATCGAGACTTATGTTGTTGTTAACGTCTCTCGCCCAAAGAATATTATGTACAAACCAAACCAAGCACAATGACTGTTTGTGCTTCTTTGAAAGTCCTTTACCTTTCAATGCTTCTATCAAATTTTTATTTTTGAAGCTTGGACCAATAATGGACACCAGGTCATCACGATCACACGACTTGCCTTTGCCTTTTTTGGGTGTGTGGGGTACTTTTTTGGGGTTAGAATAGGTATAACTTGAGAAGGAGGATAATATTTTAGTCCAGTAACTATGAAAAACTCCTTCCAAACAAAACAAACAGGCGTGCCATAGTAATTTATCCACACCTCATCCATCTTATCTTTGTTTTCATACATAAACCTACTCTTGAGAAGTTCATATACTATTTTCATTTGAAAACGAGCATTGTTGTCCTCCGGCAAATCAAGATATTTTCTAAAGTTGTTGTCCCTGAAATAAGCATCTAAGTTTTATTCTCAAATTAGTTTTTTGAAGATGTCGAAAGATTTTCCTATGGCTAACTTAACCATGAAATCACCCGTTAAATCTGCGGCACCATCGCATTATATTCTCACAGGATAACGATCAATGTTGAAGGCTTGACCAACTCTTCGGTAGAAGGGTTATTAGCATTTGCATCATCTCTTTTGAAACATTCGTCCTCCCCGTGTTCATCATATTCTGCTCCCGATTGAGATAATGCTTGTAAAGCAAGCTTTAGAGTGTTAGATGTAGTTTAGCTGCTTCACTTGTTCCTTTACTTAGACTTGATTCAGTTTCTATTCTTTTAGAAATCATATTATCTAAAATTAACAGAAACATAAAAATATATATTATAGTTGATTAATGAATCGTTAAAAAAGGATAACAGTAAATCAAACAAGAAAAATAGTAAAATAACAGTTGCAACTTATCATCGATCTGTTGCACCAGGTAGTATATCTGTTGCAGTATATAACCAAACTGTTGCAGCGGATGAGTAATCTATTACAATAATACAAAATGTATCACTCACCTTTTAAGACAGATAAATGGTCTGTGCAACAGATCACATATTGTTGTGACATATGAATGATCCATTGGGATAGTTAAATAACCTGTTGCAATGGATGAGTAATCTATTACAATAATACAAAATAAACCACTCATTTGTTGAGAAAAATGAATGGTCTGTGCAGTAGATCACACATCTTTTGCAACATCATCTATTACAATATGTGAGTGATCTATTGGAATAGTTAAATAACCTGTAGCAACGATTGTGTAATCTATTGCGATAATACAAAACATGTCACTCATTTGTTGAGAAAGATGAATGATCTGTGCAACAAATCACACATCTTTTGCGACATTATCTATTGCAATATATGAGTGATATGTTAGAACAGTTAAATAATTTGTAGCAACGACTGAGTAATCTGTTGTGATAATACAAAACATATCTCTCATCTGTTAAGAAAAATGAACGGTTTATGCAGCAGACCACACATCTGTTGCAACATATGAGTGATCTATCAGAGCAGTTAACTAAGCCGCAGCAATGGCTGAGTAATCTGTTACGATAATACAAAACATATCACTCATCTATTGAGAAAGATGAATGGTCTGTGCAACAGGTCACACATCTATTGCAACACATAAGTGATCTGTTAGAACAGTTATCAACGATTAATATTTTTTAGATTTCTTCCAACATAGGGTCGTCTATCGTGGCAGATGAATGACCAGTTAAGAAAATCAAGTCTTGGACATTTCCTGATGGAAGAGTTGATAGGATTTTATCCAACAGGAGGTTGATCTGTTGCATCAGACATTAATCTGACGGTCCTTTCATTGCATCAGATGGTTAAGTAGTTGCATCAGATTTTTTTATCTGATGCTTAATCTGTTGAAACATATGGTAAATCTGTTGCATCAGATAGTTAATCTGTTGCATTAGAATTGTAATCTGATCGTTCCTTTGGTGCATCAGATGGTTTATATGTTGGATCATATGATAAATCTGTTGCATCAAATGGTTAATATGTTGCACCAGATGGGTAATCTGTTGGAGAAAACAAAAAATAGTAGCACGATTTTGTTCAACAAAAAAATAATAATTTCACCATTTTTACCAAGAACAAGAACAGAACAAATCAACCCAAATTTTCGTTTTATTTTTATAAACACAAAAATAAAAATCAAACTTCAAAAAAATACAACAAACAACAAAATATCATAATTCACTTAAAAAAAAGAAATATCAGAAATTAGGGTTTTATTCAGACCGCATTTCAAATTAATGCAACAAATATTAAAATTGTTAACCAATACTATAAGAGAAGTTGGCTCAAGTTCCTAGTTATCTTCAAAACTAAAAAGGCTAAAATATTTTACCTGTGAAAGAAGAAAAGAAACGATGAAGAATTCAAAGTTGTTGTGGCCGGAGAGAAAGTATGTCACGTTGATTGAAGGTTGAAGTTGAAAAGGAACTCAAAGCCCAACTGTTTATAGTTGGATATTGAAGTCGCTGAGGATTGAAATGAGAAATTTGCAGAACAGTTGGTTGGGAGAGAGTTGAGAGAAGCTGTCAAGAGAGGGATGAGAGACAAGTTGATTTGAATTGAAGAGGGGAACTCGAAGCCCAACTATTTTTCGCCGGAGCTAGAAGTTGTCGGGGGTTGAAGGGAGAGAAGAGGGGAACTCGAAGCCCAACTATATGTCGTCGGGGGTTGAAGGGAGAAATTTTGTAGAACTGTTGGTTGGGATAGAGTTGAGAGAAGCTGTCGAGAGAGAGGAGAGAGTGGTTGATTTGGATTGAAAAGGGGTGTGGGTTGGGTTGATTTGTATTTTTGAAAAGATTAGAAAGTTTTTGAAAATATTAATCAAGTACACAATTAACTTAATCAAGTTTTCTAATGATGTTTGACCCTATCTGTTGGTCAATGTCACCAATCCTTCATTCGAGACTTAAAAGACACCTTTCCTTCAATTTTCTCAAGCGAGTCATGTATTAATGTTGAAGTTTTATAGCTTCCTGGTGTTGTAAATGCTCACTTGGTTAAATAAAATCATTAATTTACCAAAAAAAATATTGTCGTTTTACATATTTATTAGTTATTATCTTTTAAAAAGTACAACAAAAATTCAAATAATTAATGATGGCCCTAGCTAACATCGACCTAAGAGAATACTCACGCACTAATGTTGTAGTCCTTCTCCTCTATATTAAGTCGATTTGATAATTTGTGAATCATTAGTTAATTTATAATTAATGAAACCTCTAATGAAGTAATTCTATTATTTATTATATTTAAATAAATTTAGAAACTACATATTTAAATATATAATTTTAAAATATATCAATAAAGATAGTCAAAGCTCAAAACACTTTATAATTACCGACAATAATTAATTACACTAAACACGTACATCTTCTATGTTATGAAAATCTTACAATTATATCCCAAAAAACGTTAATCTTATTTTTGCTAAAACAATTTAAACCTTGCATATAATGAAGCTCCTACGTAATTAAAACTTAATTTAACTATTTATATATAAATAATTTTCAAGGGAAAAAAAAATAAAAACTACAATAAAAAAGAGATTATATATAATAAAATATTATAGTTAATAAAATTTTCAAGGAATTTACATACTTAAAGCCATAAAAAGTTATAATTTATAGTGGATATATCTTTTAAATAAGTTATATCATATCCTATTTTCAAAATATTTATTTATTTTTAATCAAATGTATGAATGATTTTTTATACCCTTGTTTTAAATATTCGTTAGAATAACTTTGCAAAAATATTTTACCTATATTTATGGTTATAATTTATCATTTAAAAATTATATTATATATTTAATTATAGAGACACTTCATAGGAGGTGTAAGTGTAAAATTATCAAAGTACATGTGTAAGCATTTAATATTAAAATTTAGCATGTATATTCATCTTATAAAGTGTTAAATACTAATCATTTATATATTGAAAATTTGAAATTAAATATCATGAATTATATATATATAGTTCCATTTATGAAATTGCATTTTGTAATGTTTTAAATTCCAATTGTCCTAATCGACCTAACTACGTGCATTAATGCCCCCCCCCCCCCCCCCCCCCCCCCCCCCCCCCCCCCCCCCCCCCCCCGGATATTTTAAAATAAGTTATAATATTTAAGTTGTATCATATTCTATATTAAAATACAACTTATTTAAAATGAATAATACATTCTATTATTTTAATGAATGATCATTTATTTATTATCATTTTTCAATGTGGGAATTGACTTTTAAGTTTAGAGAATAACAAAGACTTTAATTTTCTTTAATTAAAAAAAGAAAAGAAAAAAGAATTAGTTTGTTTTAAAAGAGAAAGATCATTACAGTCTTTTACAATTGTGATCAGATTATGGCCAAATTTTTATGACCATTTAACATTATTCATAGCAAATATGTCATTCTTAACTTCTTTCATATAATGAATGCACAACATTTTCACATTTGTTAAAATTGATCCAACAATTCTATCAGCTAAGGTAAGAATTTAATTATAAATCTGAAGCAGTTAAGTTTACATGGGGAAAATGAGACTACAATTAATGAATAGCATTGAACAGAGTAATTGTGGAATTCAACACAGTTAACAACATTATTGAGAATTCTGGCGACAATTCTATCAGCTAAGGTAAAACTTTAATTATAAATCTGAAGCAGTTAAGTTTACATGGGGAAAATGAGACTACAATTAATGAATAGCATTGAACAGAGTAATTGTGGAATTCAACACAGTTAACAACATTATTGAGAATTCTGGCTAATCATGTACTCCTGTGTATTCTCTTCGTCCCAAATTACTCTTCTCAAATTTTTTAATTTGATTTTTAATTTTTTTTTTTTTTATTAATCAAGAAGAGACAATTTTTTTTTCTTTCATGTTTTACCCTTTGCGAGGGATGGCCTTGGCTCAACGGTAAGCTTGCTTACCGTGGTGTGCCAGAGTCGGGGGTTCGAAACTCCCCTCCAGCAAAGCTGGGGTGAGGGCGCGTAGGTCAGGCCCGGAGTGGTCCCCCCTCCCCGACACCTACGGAGTAGGTATGAACCGGGTCGTCCCTTCTATGTTTTACCCTTTGCATTAATTACTTTTTCTTCAAATTAAAATGTAAACATCATTTAATAGGAGTACTATGATAAATTAGCTATGTTATTAATTATTTTTCTTAATCAATGTGTCATCTCAATTTGGGACGGAGGGAGTATCTATTAGTCGCAATGGGGTAAAGTGTTTGCGGATAGAAAGACAACTACTCCCTCCGTTTCATTTTAATTAACTCTCTTTCTAAAAATATTTGTTTCAATTTAGTTGTACCTTTGATGAAATCAAGAGAATTGTATTACTCCCTTCGTCCCCAATTTCCTAATTTAGTTTCTCATTTGTCTTTTTTCATTTTTCATTAATCAAGAAGAGACAATTTTATTTTACATGTTTTACCCTTTGACTAATTACTTTTTCTTCAAATTAAAATGTAAACATCATTTAATAGAGTTTACTATGGTAAACTAGACATGTTATTAATTATTTTTCTTAATCAATGTGTTATCTCAATTTGGGACGGAAGAAGTATGTTCTTCCAATACTACTCTTAACATTAAATGACTAAACAAAGTGTATTTACTTAAATTTATATTTTTAAAACATAATTAATAAGACTAATTTGGTAAAATAAATCTTCTAATTAATAGTTTCTTAAGAGGTGTGTCAAGTTCATAGAGTTCAACTAATATGAAATGGTGAAGTACCTTTCATGCATATAATTTAAAAAGAGTAAAAATAATGGCTATGTTTGACAAAGAGTTAGCTTTCTACTTTTTTTCCTTGACATGGGAAAATAGTTGTGATGGAAAGATGTGGTACGAGGTTAAAAATAGTTGAAAATATTTATTGTTTGTCATGAGTGGTATAAAGTTGCTGCTAACATTTACTAAGCCAGCAATAATATATCAATGGACAACCAATGAAGTTGGTTATCTACAGTGAAATATTAAAAGAGGTTCAACAATCAACTCTTTTTTAAAAAAGGGCTAGAATCATCATTTTTGAGTTTTCTTTGACTGATATTGTAAGATGGATCAAGAAAAGTATGAAATATCTCGAAATCATATATACAAATTTCATCGGAGATGGCTTTCCGCAGAATTTTATGTATATTTATATTGAGTATGTGTTTCCCTATATTTCCTGGTAGGATTGCATACTATGTATTTGTTCAACTTAAGTATTTGCTGCTCTACCTTTCGAAATAAAACCCAATTGTCGACATGCATGTAAAAAGTTTAATAAGCAACTACAAAACATAGGAAAAGTGGAAAACTAAAGGATTTAATCAAAAGAAGAGGAAACTAACAGTACCCAACAAGGAACGACTAGAAATAAAAAAAGTAATTACCAAATTAGAAGAACTAACAAATTTCATCAAAACAAGAGGGAACAAATGATACCTAGTAAGCAAAAATTTGGAGAAAAAATAGATTAAAGCACCTGAGAATACCAATTTATGAAAATAAGAAACAAGATATTAATCGAACAATCCTTATGTAACCCCAAACTATCAAGCAAGGTTTTAAACCATTCTTCGTTCACTTATAGGCACAAAACCGATGATTTCTAATTTTTAATATAAGTGTTAATATCTATTTTCTACTGTGTTAGAGCTTTGAATATGAATTATGGTCATTAGAAACCTCAAGCACAAAGATGAGTCGAGAGTCTTTCTATTGATGAAGCTTTTGTATAACTTTTTACTAGAGTCAACTTTAAGCGATCACTCCGTGGCCTATTATCCACGAAATTAAAGGTTTTGAGTCTTCTTTTCAACATCACGAACTATTCTTCAATTCTACTCCAGAACAAGTTATGGATATTTTAGACTTTAGAGACACTGTCTGAGGTGCGCGAAGGGCTCCATATCATAGAGCTTAAGTAGTATGTTGGACCTCGTGATGCACAACCCAAGCTCCATGAAAGGCTGTGCGGCACACACCACCCGTTCTAGATAAAATTTTCTCCGTCCTTTTCTATTTTAAGGGCATTTTAGTCATTTACCCATTGTTAAAACCATCCTTTAGTCTTGAAAACATCTAGAGATTTAAATATTGAGTTTTCAAATCAAAATCCTTCTCATTCTCTCCCAAAATTCAAACTCAAAATCCTTTCTTCTTCTTCTTGATCTCAAACTCCCGACCCTAAAGTATCAAAAATAATTGAAGATTAAAGTTTCTTCTTAATATTTTCTCATCAAATTCGTCATCACGGACGGGTATGTGGAAAGAATCCAAGTCAAATAATTCTTCAATGGATTCTATAGATTTTAGGCTAAGGATCTCAATTTCAAGAGTTATTTCCAAATTCCTATCCAAGGTATGTAGAGCAATCCCTTCTGTTGAGTTTACTTCAAATCCAAGGCTTTATTTAACTTCGAAGAAGCATGAAAATGTGATGAATGGTCTTCTCTTAAAATTACTCATAACTACTTGATGATTAAAATTTTGAAGATGTCAATCGAGCTTATTTTACTTCTCTATATTAAATTGTTTGGTACATTGATTGGGTCAAATGCAATTATAATTTGAGGAGTGTTTATGGTATATTAATGTTTTAACAAAACAAGGATGATTTGACCCAAATTAAATGGTTGGTAATATTGGCTTGAAGAATGGTGACTCCTAATGGTTAGATTGATTTCTTAAACAATTTGATCGATTGTAAAGAATTATCTTATACGCTACTAGAAAACTGCTTATTACCTGGGAATTTTCATAGGGATAATGTGGTAAAATCCTCAAGTAATTTGATTACCTGCAAATTTTCTTACCAATTAGAATCTAAAGGAAATACCTTCATAGGTAATTATTACCTGCGGATTTATAAAATTCCTAGGTAATTTAGCTGCGGAAATAAATCTGCAGGTTTGTTATTTGTGGATTTACCTGCGGATTTTCACGAAAAAAATCACAAATTATTTTCCACAAAAATTTTCAAGTAAATTCCTAGGTAATTTAGTTTCCACTGGTACGTTATTTGTGAATTTATTTGCGATTAAACATCCAAATTTTGCATGAATTATTTGATAAAATTTCATAAAAAGGATTTCACTTGCGGATTTTCAGGAAAACACTCCCAAATTTTTCCCCATGAAAATTTCCAAGTAAACCCCTAGGTAATTTAGCTGTGAAAATAAATCCATAGGTACATTATTTGCAGATTTATTTGCGATTAACCATAAAAATTTTGCATGAATTATTTGGTAAAATTTCTTGCAGATATTTATGAAACTATTCCGCAAGAAAATTCGTATGAAATACCTCAAGTAAATCCGCAGGAACAAAATTTTTCAAAAAAAGTTTCATAAATATTTAGCATGTACATCCCCATAAAAATTCCCAAGTAATAATTCACACATAAATTACTAGAAACATTTAACAATTAATCAAAAATCTATTCAAAACCTTCAATAATTCTCACAAAACATCACTCAATACAAATCTAATATAAACCCTTACAGCTAACAAAAAAAACATAATTCAAAACATTCACATCAATAATGTATGATTCTTAAATGGCCTAAAACAAAATATTTTAAACTTGAATCCTCAATAACACTACTACCCATCAAGGTCAGAATCACTTTCATTCACGTTATCAGGATTATCACTTTCATTCACGTCGTCAGAGTCACCATCACTTTCATTCTCATAAGCTTGGTTGTCGTCTTGAGATGAGCGTTCATCATTTGTAGATGATTTCTTGTATACATGTTTCGTCAACAAGTCTAATTCCTTTCTCATCTTCCTTTCACAATTGATGCACTTTGAGCAGCTAATATTTCTTGTTTCTTTCTTTCAAACTCATTTTGCATAAGAATATGTTAATTTAGGTCATAAAAAGTGCTAAAAATATATTATTAGCATAAATTATATGATATTATAGTATCAAATAAAATCAGAACAATCAACAAATATAAATATGTATATATTAGCATATAAAGCATCATAAACTCAAAGTTGATTTTTCATATTACTGTGACTATTGTTATGACTTGTTCTATTAAGATAACAGAGGATGAAATTAGCAGATTAACAGAATAAGAGAAAGGGTTCAAGTGATGCCATGTATTTAACGCTTAATGTGAAGAAAACTCTCTTCTTATTTCTTAAAACTCCTTACCTGGTCAAATGAATTATACAAGGTACACTACAATGGGTTATACCTTGTCAGGTAAACTGCAATGAATTATACAAGAAATTTACTCAATGAGAAATTCTCAAAGCAGAGATCTTTTCATATAACCAAACAAATTTATTTTGTAACTATACTTTATTATTTTCAAGTAATTACTACACATTTCAAGTGACTATGCTTAACCATTTTCAAGTCACAAGTTCACAATTTCAAGTAACTACACTTAACTATTTTCAAGTCACAAGTTCGCAATTTCAAGTAACTACACTTAATCATTTTCAAGTCACTACACTTAATAATTTTCAAATAACTTATTCACATTTCAAGCCACTAGTACACATTTCAAGTCACTACACTCAAACTATTTTCAAATAGCTAATTGACATTTCAAGTAACTACATTTAACCATTTTCAAGTCACTAGCACACATTTCAAGTCTAATTCACATTTCAAGTCACTACACTTAACAATTTTCAATTCACTAGTACACATTTCAAATCACTACACTTAACCATTTTTAAATAATTAATTCATATTTCAAGTTACGTAAGTGACTCATTCATTTCACAAGTGACTAAACTTGACTAAATTCAAGACACAAGTTCACATTTCAAGTACCTACACTTAAACATTTTCAAGTCATTAATTCACTTCTCAAGTGACTATGTACTTTACTAAATTCAAAACACAAATTCACATTTCAAGTACCTACACTTAAACAAATCGAAGTCACTAATTCACTTCTCAAGTGACTATGTACCTTACTAAATTCAAAACAAAGCTTCACATATCAAGTACCTACACTTAAATATTTCAAGTCACTAATTCATTTCACAAGTTACCAAACTAAACTAAATTCAAAAAACAAGTTCACATTTCAATTACCTACACTTAAACAAATCGAAGTCACTAATTCACTTCTCAAGTGACTATGTACCTTACTAAATTCAAAACAAAAGTTCACCTTTCAAGTACCTACACTTAAACATTTTAAGTCACTAATTCACTTCATAAGTTACCAAACTAAACTAAATTCAAAAGATAAGTTCACATTTGAAGTACCTACATTTAAACAAATCGAAGTCACTAATTCACTTTTCAAGTGACCATGTACCTTACTAAATTCAAAGCAAAAGTTCACCTTTCAAGTACCTACACTTAAACATTTCAAGTCATTAATTCACTTCACAAGTTACCAAACTAAACTAAATTCAAAACAAAAGTTCACCTTTCAAGTACCTACACATAAATTCCCGTCCCCGAGTAGTCTCTAATTTTAAACACCGTGTGCTACCTAACAATCCATTCCAAGATTTAGGGAGTACATTTTACTTGGCCACTTGCTCTCTGTTTTCCCTAAAATACTCTCTCACAAACATGAAGAGAAAGGCAAAACAACAGTAGTAAATTTTCCACATTTTAAAAAAAAAATTAAAAAGTGTGTGAACAAAAATCAAACTTTGAACAAAACATAGTCAAAATAAAGTTAAATCGAACGTTTTGTTTATGCCTAATAGATCAAAATTACCTGCTTGTAGAACCAAACACCTCTAGCAAATCGATGAGATAACAATTCAAGATTGGACACAACATGACCAGTGAAAAGTGAAATCAAACCTAAGGCAAAAAACATTAACCCACAAACTTTGGTAATAAACTGTGTACTCATCATGTCATAATGCCAGTTAACACCAATCGCGTAATAAACTTATTCAAGTAAATATTTTCAAGTAGAGATCATATTCACAAAATAACAGACCATGAACACGGTATTTTGCCTAATACTACTAGTATAATTACTATGGGTTTAACAAAATTCAATTTAGCAATCACGAACACAATAATTAAATCATACCGTCAGCTAAGAATTAAATTAAAACATTTAAAATAAGGAAAATCATCCAAAATACAAAAATAAAGTAAATCCAAGAACAATCTTACCAGAGATAAATTCGTCATGTAATTGATATATAAAAATGTTGGAATTGAATCCTTGACACTCTCTCAGGTTCGTCCAAAGCAGGCGACTGTACTGATGGCTGGTTTTGTTTGATGTGAGATTGCCGATGGTGGCTACGACAGAGAGGACGAATGGAGGGAGATAGCAGCGGTGGTTGATTTATCGCAGCTGGAGGTAACTGTTTTTTTTGGACTTTTGGTGGTGGGCGTTGCGGCTATTGGTGGCAGTTTCGCCGGCTAGAGCTGTTAAGGGAGGCGCCAGAGCAGCGGCTAGTGGGCTCAAGCCGTGGGGGATGAAGGTTGGTCACTGGTATCTAAAGGCCTTCGATGCTGGTGGCTTGCCGGTGGAGCAGTGACAGGGAAGGAAAAGAGGCGGACTGGTGGCGGCTAGAGGCGTGGCTGCCGGCGCTGGCGGCAGACGGCAACTTTGGTAGCTTTTGTTCTTTCAGAAAGAGAGAGAGTAGAGAGAAGTTAGAGAGAGGAGAAGGGTGTTGTGTGGCTATTTTCTTTGAAAATGGAGGGGTACGGTTTCTATTGGATTAAAAAAAAGCAAAGAGAAATGTGATCTCAGTCGTTGGATCAAATTTGATCGACGACTGAGATCTAGTTATTAAGAATATGATCAAAATTGGATGAAAAATTTAAATTTAGTCTAATTAGACACAATTTGGCTAGAATTGTAATAGACTGAATAAAATTAGGCTAAAATTGTTATCAATTGACAAAATCAGGCTAGAATTTAAATAAATTAAATTAAGTCAGGTTGCTATTTTAATAAATATTATAAATATTATTATGATAATAATAATAATAATAACAATAATAATAATGCAAAATTAGATAATATATTTGCAAAATGTGATGTGCACAATTACATGAAAAAATGATTTAATAAATATTAATAAATTTATGTAAAATATCGTATTTGAGTTAAAAATTATAAAAAATGATACTAAAAATAATAAAATAATTTGTGCATTTTTTAAATTATGAATATGACACATCAAAAATTTATTTGATGCAAGAAGGATATGTAAAAACTACTAACATTTAAAATTAATAATTTTGCTAAAATAGTAGCCTAAAAGGAGCATAGGGTGGTCAAAATTGGGTGTCAACACCAGTGACGTGGCTCACCGGAGCGTGGTATTCGCCCGTGGTTGCCTTAGAGAGAGAGAAGAGAGAAGGAAGAGAAAAGGTATGGCTCATTGTTGCAAAAACATGAAAATAATTTAGGGTGTTAGGTATTATGGTGTTATATGTATGAACAATAAGATTTAATCTCAGCCGTTGATCACATGAGATTACGGCTGTGATTAAAATTGAGAAGGGGGTGAAAAATTGATAAAAAATTAGGCTAAATTTGACAGTGATTGATAAGAAATGACTAAGAATCAAATAGACTGGGAAATTGAATTGAATTATGACTGCTATTTTAATAAATGTACTACTGACGTAATTATAAAAATGAAAAAATAATAAGATGTCGGTATTAAAATAAACTATGTTGTAAAATCAATGTTACGTTAAAAAAGTGTTATATAAAACCGTTGACAATGAATTTGAAATAAATCAATAATAATCATAATAATATAATGTATTTGTAAATTGTGAATGTGCATATTTGTGAAAATAATTTAATAGATATTAACAAAATATTATATTTAAATTACATAAAATATAAAATTGCTTGATAAAAATAAATTTTCTATTTAGAAATCATGACTACGATACGTCGGTATTTATTTGATATCAAAATAA
Organism: Capsicum baccatum var. pendulum; assembly: GCA_030864225.1. NCBI lineage: Eukaryota > Viridiplantae > Streptophyta > Magnoliopsida > Solanales > Solanaceae > Capsicum > Capsicum baccatum. The sequence goes on from CM061550.1 coordinate 178,883,051, forward strand.
TACGTAAAATATATCAATATTCAAAATTAATAATTTTGGTAAAATAGCATCCTAAAAGGAGCATCAGAGGGTCAAAATTGGGTGTCAACACTACAGCAGTCGAAATATATTTTCCCCAGAATTTACGCATGTCACATAGAAAATATTATAAAAATTGTTATTCTTACAATAAATTATGTATGTCACATAGAAAATATTATATAAAAAGCCGATAATAAATTTGAAATAAATTGAGCATTAATATAATAATAATAATAATAATAATAATAATAATAATAATAGTAATGAATTAAGGTGACATCTTTTGATTGTTTTCTCTATGAGATTTCGAAAAATGAATACAAAAACTAGCCCGATTTAGTCCCACAAATTGGGGTTTGTGGAGGGTACAGTATACACAGACCTTACCGTTCAGATAAATAGGTTGTTTTCAATAGACCCTCGATTCAAGAAAAATAGTCTGAAGCTGTCCAATTTTAAGAAAAATATTAGTGAAAATTGATTCAATATTGACAGTTGATCCAATATGATGAACGGTTGAGATTAGAATTGAGATAATGAGTCAAATTAAGATTAGATATTGGGTTTAAAAAATTGAATTAGAAATTTTGGTTGAGTCAAATTAAACTCAATTGACACAAATTGATTATAAAATGGCTAGAATTTAAATAAATTAGGAAAATTAAATTGAATTAGGTTGATATTTAATAAATATATTAACTATATAAAATTAATATTAAAAAATAAATAAAATTATTATTTTTAATAATTGAGTAGACTACTATTTAATAAATGTAGGATAGCCGTAACAACAACAACAACAACAAAAACTACAACAACAATAATAATAGACAATATTTGTAAATTATGGGCATGTATAATTGCGGAAATGATTTAATAAATATAGTAACTATAAATTAATATAAAAAAAGCAACGGATATTAGGACTCGATATAAATGAAATAATAACATAATAATAATAACGAGGAAAATAATAAGACTCGATATAAATTTGGTTTAAAATGAACCAAATTGAATTCAAAAACCAATTAAAATTGACATCAATTAGATATAAGGTTGGCTAGAATTTAAATAAAATTGAGAAGATAATTGAATCGACTTAGACTGGTATTTAAATATAATAATAATAAATAAATATTGATCAACGGCTGAGATCTAAAGATTAAGAATTTGGTTAAAAAAATTAAATGAAATTTGAAATTGAGTTCAATTAGACACAATTTGGGCTAGAATTGTAATAAATTGGATAAAATTAGGCTAAAATTGTTCTAAATTGGCAAAATAAAGCTAGAAAATTAATAAATTAGAAAAAATTAAATTGACTAAGGTTGAGTATTTATACAATAACAATAATAATAATAATAATAGTAAAATAAATAATTTAATTATTCTCAGATTAGTTATGAATAAATTGTGTAAATAAAAATACGGCACATAATATATTACTTTAAAATCAACAATAAAAATAATTATAAATAGACACCTATAAATTATGAATATAAAATTTAAAATTGTTGATAATACATCTGTGATACCATCTCTGTCAATAAACTAATTTTAATTTCTTGAGCAACTTTTACTTGATAATACATATCCACAGATTTAATGTTTTTTTTTTTTTATTCTTCAAATTTATACTTTTCCTATTTAAATTTTTTAAGTCAAAAAAATCCTACGTAAATCCCCAACAAATAATTTCAGCAAAATTTCTAGTTACACAATCCCCCAATAATTTTTCAAGTAATAATTTCGTAGGTAAATCTCCAAGAAATAATTTCAGCTACATTTGTAGCAACACAATACCTCAATAATTTTCCAAGTAATAATTTCCCAGGTAAATTCCCAGAAAAATTCGCAAAACAAAATCCTTAAATAATTTTTCAGGTAATAAAATCCATTATATATATTTCTACCAAAATATCTCTACGTAAAATTCATAGTATAAATTACCTGAGAATTTTTCAATGGATTTAAAATATATATATATATGTGTATATATATATATATATATATATATATATATATATATATATTTGTCCATATTACTGCGGATTTACCTAGAGATAAAATACTCGCCGATACATTTTCCCAGGTAATGTCGCAAGTAATAATTTCGCATGTAAATCCCCAAGAATAAATTCCCAGCAAAATTTGCAGCACAAAATTCCCAAATAATTTTTCAGGTAATAAAATCAATTACCTAAATTTCCACCAAAATATTTCTAAGTAAATCCGTAGGATAAATTACCTGGGGCTTTTTCTATGGATTTAAAATATATATATATATATATATATATATATATATATATATATATATATATATATATATATATATATATATATATTTGTCCATATACCTGTGGATTTACCTAGAGATAAAATACCCATCGATATATTTCCCCAGGTAATGTCGCAAGTAATAATTTCGCAGGTAAATCCCCAAGAATAAATCCCCAGCAAAATTCGCAGCACAAAATCCCAAAATAATTTTTCAAGTAATAAAATCCATTACATAAATTTCCACCAAAATATCTCTAAGTAAATTCGAGTGAGCATCGTTCGACTCAGCACAGGCTTCTGGTGATGGACTTGTTTATCAAGACGAGCAGAAAGAGTAGGGTCGGAGAGATTAACCTAGAATTAAGTGGGGTGGCTTGACGCCAGTCACTGCATTGGAGATAGGGAAGAAGGTGGCAGGAATGGGGGCATCGGAGTGTAGGGGGGGACATGGATGGTATATGGGATAAGGTTGCCAGCTGTATCAAGGAGATGGCTAGAGAGGTGTTGGGTGTTTCGAGGGGTCGGGCAGGCCGACACAAGAGGGACTGGTGGTGGAATGAAGAAGTTAAGAAAAAAGTGGACACTAAGAAGGGGGCATATGTTAAGATGATTGAGAGTAAAGACGAAGAGAAGAAGTGGGTTAATAGGGAGGCTTACAAAGTGAAAAGGAAAGAGGCTAAGTTAGTAGTTGCGACTGCTAAGACAACAACGTTTGAGAGCTTGTATGAGGGGTTAGAGGAGAAAGACGGGGTAAAAAGGTTGTATAGGCTTACTAAGGCTAGGGAGAGAAGGGGTTGGTACCTCGATCAAGTGAAGTACAGTAAGGGGTAGAACGGAAGAGTTTTGGTGGAGGATGTTCACATCAAGAAGAGATGGCAGGAGTATTTTTATAGACTTTTAAACAAAGAGGGGGACAGAGGAATTGTGTTAAGAAAGATGGAGCGTTCCAAGGAGAGCCGTGACTTCAGTTACTGTAGATGTTTTAACGTTGAGGAGGTCAGAGAGGCTATTCGTAGGAAGTAGAGGGGTAGGGCGATGGGGCCGGATGAGATTTCGGTAGATTTTTGGAAGTATGATGGTAGTGCGGGTTTAAGGTGGTTGACTGATTTTTTTAACATCATTTTTAAGTATGTGAGAATGCCTGAGGCTTGGAGATGGAGTACGATGATCCCGTTATACAAAAACTAGCGCGATGCTTAGAGTTACAACTATAGGGGTATTAAGCTGTTGAGTCACACTATAAAGATTTGGGAGAGGGTGGTCGAGCAGAGATTGGGGAGGGTCGTGTCTATTTTAGAGAATCAGTTTAGTTTTATGTCAGGTTGCTCGATGAAAGAAGCAATCCACCTAGTGAGAAAATTAGTAGAGTAGTATAAGGAAAGGAAGAGGGATTTGCACATGGTGTTCATCGACTTGGAGAAGGCGTATGACAAACTCCCTAGAAAGGTTATTTGGAGATGCTTGGAGGTGAGAGGTATTCTGGTGGCGTACATCAGAGCTATTAAGGACATGTACGATGGAGGGAAGACTCGGGTGAGGACGGCGGGAGGTGACTCAGGGCATTTTCTGGCCGAGATGAGATTGCATCAGGGATCGACTCTTAGCCCTTTCCTTTTTGCGTTGGTAATAAATGTGTTGACGTGGAGTATTCAAGATGATATGCCTTGGTGTATGTTATTTGCGGATGATGTAGTGCTGATTGATGAGATGCAAGGGGGGGGGGGGTGTTAATAAGAAACTGGAGGTTTGGAGGCAAACCCTCGAGTCTAAGGGGTTCAGGTTGAGTAGATCCAAGACAGAGTATTTGGAATGCAAGTTTAGTGACGCGAGTCGGGAGGACGAAGTGGTGGTGAGGTTAGATTCACAGGATGTTTGTAAGAGGGACAATTTTAAGTATCTTGGGTCTATGATTCAGGGAAATGACGAGATTGATGAGGATGTCTCTAAAAGTATTGGTGTAGGATGGATGAAGTGGAAGCTCGCCTCTGGAGTATTATTTGATAAGAAGGTTCCCCTTAAGCTTAAAGGCAAATTCTACAGAGTGGCAGTCCTCCCGGCCATACTGTATAGAGCGGAGTGTTAGCCAGTCAATTAATCTCACATCCAAAGATTGAAGGTGGCAAAAATGAGAATGTTGTATTGGATGTGTGGACTTACTAGAGGGGATAGAGTTAGGAATGAGATGATTCGATAGAAGGTGGAAGTGGCTTCGGTGGAGGATAAGATGGGATAAGAAAGGTTGAGATGGTTTGGGCATGTGATGAGGAGGGGTACGGATGCCCCAATTCGGAGGTGTGAGAGGCTAGCTTTGGATGGATTTAGGAGAAGTAGAGGTACGCCAAAGAAGTACTGGAGTAAGGTGATTAGACATGACATAGAGCAGTTGCAGCTTACTGAGGACATGACCCTAGACAAGAAGGTATGGAGGTCGCGAATTAGGGTAGAAAGTTAGGGTGAGTGTGTGGATTATGGCAAGGTGTTAGGAGACTGATTGGGTAGCCGAGCAGTAATCCTAGGCCTGTGTCCTTATGTAGGGGCCTTTATCCAAGTGAGTTTGGGTGGGGTGGGTGAGTGTATGTTACTAGGACTGTGTCCTTGAGGAGGATCCCCTGGTTTGTGAATGTAGGTTTCTACTAGGTGGTGTCCTAGTGCTTATTTCCTATTTTGAATTGCTCGTACTTCTCTTTTTCGTACTTCTCTGATAATTATCTCTATTATGTCTTGTTTCTGTATGCCATCTTTTCCTGTTACATGTTTCTTTACGATCTTAGTGTACTATTCTCCATCTTGAGCCGGGGGTCTATCAGAAACAACTTCTCTACTTTTTCGGATGTAGTGGTATGGACTGCGTACATCTTACCCTCCCCAGACCTCACTTTATGGGAATACACTGGGCCTGTTGTTGTTGTTGTTGTATATATTTGTCCATACACCTGCAGATTTACCTAGAGATAAAATATCTGTCGATATATTTCCTCAGGTAATGTCGCAAGTAATAATTTCCCAGGTAAATCCCCAAGAATAAATTCCCAGCAAAATTCGCAACACAAAATCCCTAAATAATTTTCCAGGTAATAAAATTCATTACATAAATTTTCACCAAAATATCTCTAAGTAAATCCGTAGGATAAACTACCTAGGAATTTTTCTATGGATTTAAATATATATATATTTGTCCATATACCTGCGAATTATCAAAAGATAAAATATCCGCCAATATATTTCCCCAGGTAATGTCGCAAGTAATAATTTCACAGGTAAATCCCCAAGAATAAATCCCCAACATAATTCACAGCACAAAATCTCCAAATAATTCCAAGGTAATAAAATCCATTACATAAATTTCCACCAAAAAATCTCTAAGTAAATCCCTAGGATAAACTACCTAGGAATTTTTCTACGAATTTAAAAAATATAATATTTGTTCATATTCCTGCGGATTTACCTAGAGATAAAATACTCGCCGATACATTTCCCCAAGTAATGTCGCAAGTAATAATTTCGCAGGTAAATCTACAAAAAAGAATCCCCAGCAAAATTCGCAGCACAAAATTCTCAAATAATTTCGTAGGTAACAAAATTCATTACATAAATTTTCACCAAAATATCTCTAAGTAAATTCGTAGGATAAATTACCTGGGGATTTTTCTATCAATTTAAAAAATATATATATTTGTCCATATACCTGCGGATTTACCTAGAGATAAAATACTTGCCGCTATATTTTCCCAGGTAATATCACAAGTACGAAATTTCGCAGGTAAATCCCCAAGAATAAATCTCCAGCAAAATTCGTAGCATAAAATCCCCAAATAATTTCGTAGGTAATAAAATCCGTTACATAAATTTCCACCAAAATATCTCTAAATAAATCTGTAAGATAAATTACCTGGAGATTTTTCTACGGATTTAAAAAATATATATATTTATCCATTTACCTGCGAATTTACCTAGAGATAAAATACTCGTCAATATATTTTTCCAGGTAATATCACGAGTACGAAATTTGCACAATATGGCGCCAAATTTACATGCGGAATTTGTTGCAAATATATAGTTCGCAAGTAATATATTTTAATATTGAGGAATTTAATATTTTTGTAGGTAAATCCGCATGTATTTCATGCGATATTATTCCCTAGGTAAAATCCCCATGTAATTTACAGTTTTCTAGTAGTGATACTTGATTTTTGACGTATTGGACATACGAAGCTTATGGTTAATTGAATAATGGAATAGATGACTTACAAGTCTTGATATAACAATACCAACAATAATTTATGTCCTTAACGACAGTGAAATTATTTTTTAATGATACCTGATGATATGAAAATGCCAAAATCTGAGCATAAAGAGAATTAGATTGTTAATTGAGAAGGTGTGAGACTAAATAGATCAACACTCAAAACCTGTGTTTTGCCAAGACAACCTTATAATTTCCTCTACGAGGATGATTATGCTGGTCATAGTGATTTAATCTTTATCATGCAACAAACATGGATTGGAGCTTGGACGGTTGAGCATTGATCGACCATATACCCCGTGGTGTTTAAATAGAAGTCGGTGATACTATTTAGTTCAGTACTAAAGATCAAAATATCTATGTTTTAACTTTGGAGTCACTAATTATATATATTCCTTTTATGCTTGATTTTACTTTCATGTCTATTCTTATATGAAGCATATCTTATCACTTTACTTATTCTACATACCAATACATGTTACGTATTGACCATTTCAGGTGCTACATCATTTTATGATGCTGTTTTAGAGACATAGTATCGTTTCCTTATGTAGCAGTAGGTTCATCTAAGACAGCTTCATCTTTGGTGAATCCTTCATTCTTTGGAAGGCATACCTTATTTCAGATATTTCAGTATTTTATTCTATGGTATCGCCAGGGACTTGTCCTAACATAGAAAATTTCATTATTATTTAGGGGATTTGTAAATAGATGTTATTATTGAATAGAAGTTCAATATTTTCTTATTGTTTGGAGATTTATAAAAGTTTTAACAGCTTTCAGACAGTTTGATATAGTTCTTCTGTATATTTTTTCTTCCACAAACTTTAATTAAACACTCATATTGAATGCTAAGAGGTTCTCTCGGGCCTTAATTAGTTTCAAGTTCATGTTACGTCTAGGGCCTAGCCTTGAATTTTGACAAGTTTGGTATCAGAGCATAAAGTTAAAACATCCAAGGGTGTTGATGAAATTGTGTCTAGTAGAGTCTTGGTTATGGATATGTTGTACTCCTCACTTACAGTTAGGAGTCTACAAAGTATTTAGAATATATTTTCTACTCTTTCATACTCCAGATCGTGCAATAGAACTGTCCATCAAAAAAACTTATCAAGATTCATGTATTGCTTCAATTCCACAAATTATGCCTTATCTTTGAGGTTATAATAGTACAAAATCTAAGATTTCTAATGATATGATACTTTTAGATAGAGTCATCAAAATTTTACAAAATTGCACAAAGACTTGGGAGGAGTTCATTAGTGCATTCAAGTCTATTGATTGTTAGTGTATACTCCTATCTTCATGAATCATGCTTTTGAGTCAAGGTATGACATCTATTCAGAACCTGTCAAAAACCTTATTCTGATGACACACTTAAAGAGTGGGGTATGTAGCTGAATAATGGGGCAATGTTGCCACCCGAGTGATAGTATAAATTAGAGTACTATAAGATACAAGTAGTATAATGATCCTAGAGACAGAAATAGGTAGTCATTAGTTGACACCAATTTTTTTCTCTCCACGACTAAATTTAATCCTAGTTTTCTTCACTTTTAAATAAAAGTGAAATATTTATTCCATCAGGATAAATGCACTCTATAATATTTATTTAGGTTATTTTTGTCATTTAAGTGACGCTTATATATTTTTTGTACTCACATATACGAGATTGTATAAATTTTGTTACTAGAATGAATATTTTAATCAAAATTTGAGCTTTTATGGAGATAAGCTTGAAAATTAATTCGAATGGATAACGTCTTGATTTAAATATAATTTACTCTCAAAAGTAATTTATTTGGATGAATATATGTTTGATTTTATTAAATCAAGAAGCTCGGGATTAAGAAAAGTATTAATTCGTATCGAATTTCAATTTAATTTAGTTAATCTATTACATTTGGTCGTAATTGAAATCAAATTGGCCATAATTGCAATGCAATCCATCAATTGATTTTTAGTTCGGTCAAAATTAAATATATATGGCTAAATTTTAAATCCCAATTGGGATTATATTTTAAATAACCTCAAAATTTTCAAAAACTCTCATAACTTCTCCCCAATTCCCACCAAAAATAACTTCAAATCCCAAAATTTAAATTTGAAATTAAAAATTTGTACTAGATTGTACAAATCCCCCTCAAAGTCTTTTTTTCAATTTTGAAATTCAAAAATTATACGACATTGTACAATTTCCCCCCACCTTATCTTCCACCTCATTTTATCTTCAATTTTAATATTTCAAAAAAAACCCTAAATTTTTTCTCCCACATTAGTGAATGAAAAGAATTAAATCTACATTCTTTCCTATAAATAATTTTCTCCAACATTGATGGATGAAAATAATTAAATCTCCATCCTTTCCTATAAATACTACCTCTATCTTGGTAGAAAAATAAGTCTCAAGGTTGAAAAAAAAATACTTTGACCAAAGAAGTTTTTTTTTCTTTTAGTAATTTTTTTTAAGTGTAGTTCGCGGGCTAATTGAAGTTCTTGAGTTAAACGCTTTTCGGTGGTGATAAAGACTCCGAAGAAAGCTTGTAGTTTTGCTTTGATGCCCCCAAAACAGTAAACACACCTTTCCCTTTTCTTATTTTTTTCATCTTTTTCTACTTCGTAGTTCGTAGTTGTAATTTTTTAGTTTCATTATCATTTTCTTCTTCATCTTTTTTCTTCTTCGCAGTTAGTAGTTGTAATTTTTTTAATTTTATTATTGTTTTCTTCTTCATAGTTATAATTTTATTTGCTGAGATTGTTTGCTGTAGACGGTCTTGAAGGCCATAGGATGTTATGATATCGATATTATGGCTATTTTCATCTTCATGGTATAAAAAATGAGCTAGCAATAGTTGAAAGTATTATTTGTTTTATTCTTTGATTATTATGGGTAAAGTTTTGATCTTTGCTTAAAATATGTACCCATGCTTTGTTTAAATATATTATTGGCGTATATGCTTGTTTTTAGTACGTAAATTTATTTTCTTAATGTTGCAAAAAATAGTTAATATTGATTGTTTCGCCTTTTCGCTTTATTCTTTGATTATTATGGGTAAAATTTTGATCTTTGCTTAAAATGCATGCTCATGCTTTGTTTAAATTCGTTATTGGTTGATATATTTGCTTGTTGTATGTAAACTTGTTTCCTTTATATTGAAAAAGAATGCTTACTATTGTTAAGGGTCTATGAAATTGTTTCTCAATTTGAAGTAGTGAGTTACTCATTTTCGTGGTCAAAATTGTCTTTGATTTTCTCTTGTTTAGATTGAAAAGTTGTTAGGGTTATAATATTTGTTGAAATGGTGTAGAACTAAAATAGGAGTTGCCATAATTGAACACTTTTTCTTAAAATTAATCTTTTACTATTACTCCTATCTTGTCTTCGAATATTATCTCTCAAATATATTTAATATATGTTATTTACTTCACTTTGCTTATTGGTTTACTTCTTAAAGTGTTTTTATTCATTTAGATGTTCCATTGTTATTCACATGCTGTAGTGATTTTTTTTCTAAGTTATAAATATGTCGATTGATCCACTTTGTATTAAAAAGTGTTATTGCATTGGTATGTATTGCATTTCATATTTGAAGTGTTATTTCCTCATCTCTTGCTCATTCTCCTATTTTCTTTGTTTAGTGAAAATATTCCTTAGACTTCATCATAATATTCGGAGCAAATATGTATTAATCTATTTGTCCAAATTTTAAGTAACTATGCTTGTGGATTCATGTCTTCTTTTTAAGGACTAGTTAATTATATTATGCTAGATTTAATTTTTTGTAACGTTGTTTAGGAGATGGGTTAGTTTTCTTTTCATTGAATAATTTGGTTTGCTTTGATATCATAGTCTGCTATTCTTTTTTTATTCATCTCATCATTTATCTATTAAGTGTAGAATTTTTTAACACATATTAGTTATTTTTCTTTTTTCGTTGGTAATCAGGGAATATATTAAAGACAGAAGAGTTTAGTACAGACTGCCGACTTCCTGGTTGGGTACAAAAATACGAGTATCAGAGTCTTGATAATTAATACAAGGATTGATTTTCCTAGTATAATCAGTTCCTAGAATGTCTGCCCATACAAGTTGTTGATCATACATCGGAGAAACTGCCAAAAAGTTAGTACTTCTAAAGATTTTTCTTTTCGCTCCTTTAGCGAAACAGTCTGAAACCATGATTTGCTCTATAAAACAGTAGCGAACTGGTGGATGTCCTACCCCTTCTCAGCATGTATCTGCAAGATTCAACAATGGGGTTATAATGCATATTACCAATTTTTAACATATGAATTACCTTCGTGGAGTCCACATTAATCTCAACAGGGAATAATTTTTGTTCCTCCACAAGCTTGAGGCCTTCAAGGAGAGCCAGTAGCTCCATTTGATTGTTAGTAGTATGGTGGAAACCCTTAGTGAAGCTAGTGATCCAATCACCCTAGTGATTTCTAATAATGTCTCCTATACCCCCTATGCTTGGGTTACCTAAGCAAGTGTCATCAGTATTAATCTTATAAGTTCCCTGCACAGGAGGGTGCCAATAAATAGGAATAGTGACTTTCTGGGAGGGGTTAGAGGCATTATAAGTTAGGACAATATACTTAATAGCACTAGCATAAGCATTTTCGAAAGAAGGGGTGAGAGATCATGTTGTTGAAAATAAGATCATTCCTACACTTCCAGATTTCCCAAAGGCAGAAAATCACAAGAATTTGAAGGCTAATGTGATGGTCAGCCATGGTATTTTTGGACCACTTTGGAACAGCTTATAAGAAGTTATCACAGGTGAGATTACCAATATGGGGGGCTCGAGAGTTGATTTTTTTGAACAGATCAATCCATAATTTGTTGGCACGATCACAGAACCAGAAAATATGAGGGATGTCTTCGCTCTGGGTTATGCAAGACTTATAACATGGGTCAATAGGAAGCCCCATCTGTTGAAGAATATGGTTGCAGGGTAGCCTATTATGGTTGATAAGCCACAAAAAGTGCTTTATTTTGTTAGGAACATTCAAAGACCAAATCCAATTAAAACCTTGATAACTGTTAGTAGGATGATTTTTAGAAATGATCATTTTCTAAGAACTTTTTGTAGTGAAAGTTCCCTGACCAGTGAGCTTCCAGATCGGGTAATCAGCTTTGTTGGAAGCATCAGGAAAGAAGGTATTGTTAATAGAGTGCATGATAGACAACGGGAGCTAAAAAGGTAATGAGAAACAATCCCATGTACCGTTAATCCAAAGGTATGAAACCTTCAATTCTCTAAGGTTACAAGGCATAGGGCCCTGGATGATTCTACAAAGGGGTTTTGAGTTAGGCAGCCAACTGTCAGTCCAAAAGTTGTCCTTGTTTCTATTATGGATAATCCACATAGAAGCTTTGAACAATTTTTTTGGCCTTTGTTAATATTCTTCCAAGTTCTGGAAATACCCTGAGAATAGGAGGAGGGGTTGATCTTGACTCTGGAGAACTTGTTAGTTAAAATCTTTGCCCAAAGGGAATGAGGTTTTTTTGTGAATCTCCAAGCTAAAGCAGTTAGGGAGGTAGTGTTTTTATGCATTTCTTGTTGAATTCCAAGGCCTCCCAAATTCTTTGGCCTTGTTACTACCTTCCAATTAACCATGTGCATTTTCCTCTTCATATTTGTAGTACCCCAAATAAAATTTCTTTGAATCTTATCAATGAGCTTAATTACTTCATAAGGAATGGAAATGAACTACATGGAGTGGTTTGGAATGCTGTTAAGAGTGGATCTAGTTATAGTGGTTCTACTACCTGATTGAGCATATAGATTTTCCAGGCATAAAGTGTGGCCTTCATCCTATCAATGATGAATTGGAAGTCAGCTTTTGTGGGGGTATCATAGAAAATAGGAAAGCCCAGGTACCTTCCAAAATTATTTCTAGCTGAGATGGAGGCCATCCGACCCCGAAGCTTTAGTATCTTTGAAATTGAAAACAACTTTCCTCACTTCAGTGATGGTGGAAAGGCTGTCCAAGAGAGCATGGGAAGTATCAGGTATAGAACCCCTGTTGGAAGGGTTGGTGAGACACTTATTAAAGGAGATGGAGTGTTTAGAAGTGAACAGAGACCTGTAATAGGTCATGATGGAATTTTCAATGTCCATTTGAGAGTACATCCAGTTACCATCATTATATTTGAGAGAGGTGATTCTATTTTTCCTTCTTCTATTAATAGTAGCAGTATGGAAAACCTAGTGTTGGCATCCTCTTCAGTAAGATAGTTAAATCTAGATTTGACTCTCCATAAATCATATTCTAAATGAAGGGTTTCTCTATACTGACCCAGTAAAGAGTCCTCAAGGTTGTGGAGAAAGGAGCTAGTAGGGTAATTTGAACTCTTTTGAATTCCAGCTAGTCTAGCTAAAATTCTTTTCTTCCTAGTGAAAATTTTGCCAAACACTTCTCTATTCCAGGGGATGAGGATGGAAGGGAAAGTGTTTATAGAGTGAGTAAAGTCAGCACCATCTTGAAAGGCTTGAGCAATTAAGGTAGGAAAATCAGAATGAGAACACCACATTGGCTCCATTCTAAAGGGTTTTTCCTTAGGATCATGGTTTTTCCCAAGGTCCACTAGAATAGGGTAGTGATCAGAGTGTGTCCTAGGAAGGTGAGTAATAGAAGAATCAGGGAAGAGATGAAGCCAATGGATATTAGCTAGGCATTTATCAATTCTTTTAAGAATGAGGTTATTTTTATTATGATACCTCTTGTTAGTCCAAGTGTACCTATTTTCTTTAAAACCCAGGTCCATTAAATTACATTGATTGATACAATTCCAAAATAAGCTAGCTCTATTATTCTTGATGGGATTGACACCAAATTTGTCTTGTACTGAGAAAATTTCAATGAAGTCTCCTTCTACCAGCCAGCTAGTGTTATCTTGGTTAGCAATGAGGTTGGACATAAGGGTTAGTTGATCCCAAAGGTTAGTTATATCATTTAAGTTAGGGCTAGCATAGACAATACTGAGAAACCAGGAGAAAGGAGGAGAAGATACCTTGACAGCAACATGAATACTTTGCAGAGTAATGGATATGTCAGTGATGTTAAGAATATCATCCTTCCATATTAAGACAAGGCCTCCCGACCTGCCAATAGCAGAAGATTGAATCTGGCAGTCGTAACTAAGTTCCTGAGTGAGTTGGTGGTGATTACTCAAACGAGTTTCTAAGAGGACAAGCATGGCAGGTTTGTGCATGTTTATCATGGCCTTACAGTGGTTCCTGAACACAACATTGTTGGTGCCTATAGCATTCCATATTACTAAGTTCATCATCAGTTTATTTTGAGATGGGGACTGTTTATTTTCACTTCTTTCTCTTTGTCCCAGGGACCCAGGGGTGATTGAGGTAAGTTGATGTTGATCATGGTTTTCAGTGGGTTTAGTGGGACCACAAAGTTCCCCTTTGTCAAGATGCTTGGGGATTTGATGTCCACTGAGAATTTGGTCAAGTTCCTCGGGATTAGAATTATCCATATCTCCCTGACTAATTTTTCAAATCTTAATCCTATTTATTTGTATAGAGTGTTTGCCTCGGTTATAGGGACCATCATGGTTGCCAAAAGAGCTTTCATTTCTTGATTGTTTGATTTTAATATTTCCATAGTTTTTCCTCTTTCCCAAGTCTCTGGATGAGGTGCTATGGCCTGTAGGGCTCCCACTGGAGAAGGATAAAGTACCAGTGGCAGCATAGGAGGCCCATTCAGAAGCAGAAGAGGATTTGGTAGAGGGAAAAATGGGAGAGTCTGTGTGACCTGGTTGAGTGTATGAGATAAAATCTCTGAAGATAGGCTCTCTTAGGAATTCTGTTGAGCAACTTCCATTAAGGTGGTCATCCATAGGTTGTTTCCATAGTTGGTCAGGCTTCTGTTCAGTGCTTCCTTTACTAGAAGAGCCAAGTATTCTGGGTTTTAAAGAATTACTTGGACTTCTCTCTCTCCTATCATTCCTTAGACAGTGATCGACATATCTTGTAACCCCATTTCCAACCATGAGGTTGGAGCATGGTAAAAAGGGAGTGGTTCTGAGATGAGAGTCAGGGGAGGCAGGTTTGTCTTTGGAGGTTCCTTGAAGTTAATTTTGAGAGGAGGTGCTTTTGGAGAGAGAATAAATAGAGGGAGGATGGTTTTGGAAAGGCCTAGAAGTGGCTCTGTTCTCTTCATTGTGTAAGAGATGATGATACGAGAAAGCTTTGGGAGTGGGGCAAAAAGAAGTTTCAGAAAGCTCAAACTGCGCAGAGGGGCAGTTGGCCTGGTTGATTTGACCAAAGTTAGTCATTTCACTCTGAGCTATAGGAACCTCGAAATATCTAAGGGCATCAAATCTATTTGAGTGGCCCATAATTGACTTGCTATTTTTAGAAGAAGTAGAAGGATCTTTCAAAATGGTCAATTGGGCTTTGTCGAGCATAAATTTTGAATTTTTATTGTGGGGAGTAGACGTCTGGGCCCAAATAGATTTACTATTTTGTGAAAGAGGTCAATGGGGCTCATAAGATGGCCCATTTTTGGATGTTGAAGAAATGGGCCTTTTTCCATGTTTATTCGAGTTGGTAAGGCCCAAATTCATGTGGTCCATCCTCGAATCTTCCTTGTCCTTACCTGATGTAGACACCACCTTGACAACCATTAGAGGATTATGGTTTACACTATTAGTATCAAGAAACTTACCTGATTTGGGGTCGGAAATTTTGATTTTAACTTTGGATTTGTCAGGCTGTTCATACCTAGTGTTGATGTCCCCCCCTTTGTCGATTTGTTAACTTTTTTTTTGAAGGATACCATCCGCCATGTTGATAGTACTTGTTGAGTTGCATTGAGCTCCGCCCCTTCTTTAACATCATTTTTCTCTTAAACGACAACTGGTATGAAACTGCAACCCCCAATCGTATGACCCAATCTTCCACATCCCGTACACAAAATGCCACCCCCTTCATAGAAAATCATTTGTTCATGATGTCTGGTGGTTATGGCGGTGCGCACTAGTTTTTCCATTTGGATTAGCACACATATTCGTGTGTATCGACCTCTAAGAGAAGAGGACGTACAAGTGTCTATTTTTAATAGACAACCAACTTATTTTCTAATTTTCTCAAGAATAGATCTGTAGTAAAATTCAGTTGGCAAGGAAGGTAACCTTACCCAGATTGCTGTAGATGTGATTTTTGGTCTACTGAGCACAAAGTTCAACTCCCACACCCTGGTTGAGATATATGAACTTGCCACAAACCATGGACCTTCTAGCAGAATTCTTTTTTGGCTCTCTTAAGTGCGAGCTTTACTATGTAGAAGTCATCGCCTAGGTCAATGAGGATTATACTCTCTTGCAATTTCCATAGATCCATTGGTTTTGAACAGAGATATTGATGATTCGGCTTCCTTCCAACGCTTTTAATTATGACGGATCTCTTCCACGAATTATATAGCCTTTGTTTTTCTTTATTTGAAAGAACAATGGGGTCTTCCTCAGATCCCCTGTCAGCAAGTTGTGGGCTTTCGTAATTTATTGTAGAGTCATCGTTTTCATAGTTGAGCCCGTCTTTCTCTTCAGCTGCTTCTTTGTAGGATAATTTTCTTGGAGGATCCTCCTTTATGGGTGCCGGTGTTAGGTCTGGTGGATCTAACAGTGGCATTGACATCGATGGGTCAGGGGTTTTGATTTCAAGCGGTAGCATCATTTGGGGATTTTGGAGAGAGAGTTTGTCTTTCTCTCTCTTTTCCTTTGCATGAATCTATTTTGGAGTTCAAATGGACTCCTTTCCTCTTACATTCGTAATGGGCTAATGAGGTTCACCTCTCCAAGTTAAGTTTGAAATTTTAAACCCAAATTCGATTATATGGCGTGCGGGTTCAAGAAGATGAAAGAAGAAAGAAAATGGGTGAAACCCCATTGATGAGGTTACTAAGAGATTTAAAAAGTCTCGGTTTTTTATTATTGCCTTATTTTATTTATTTATTTTGTCATTTATTTATTCATTTATTTGGGACTCGGAGCCAAAGTTGTAATTTATTATAGGTGAAGCAGATTTGGGGTCTCAAAGATCCAAAACTAGCTTAGGAGAGGTTATGGGCCAAAAGCCCAAGTATTTAGATTAGGACAAGTAGAGATGGGTAAAAAGCCCAAATCAACATAGGACAGGGTTTATGATTTGGACCTAATGGCCTAACTCCTTTAATCTCCCCTTTTCCACTTTATACGCTAATTGTTCTTAATTTTCTTAGACTTAGTTAATATCTCTGCTAAGTCGTTAGAATTTGTTTTGCTCAAATCTTGAAGATAATTTTCCTTAATCGTTTTATTTTCAAGAAAATAATTTTTTCTTTTTAAAGTTAGTCAAAAAAGTTATTTTCAAATAGTTTGGATAACCACAAGTTGGCGGATACTTTGGTTCCTTAACAACCTTCCAAGTGTATTAATAGGAACCACTTACTCAGAATTTCTAAACTTAGAAGATTTTTTCTGTTTTGAATCTTTTAAGTAATATTTTTAGTTTTTCTTGATATTTTCTTAAAAGTCAAGTGGTGACTCTGTAGTTTCTTAAATCTTTCCAAATTTTCTCTAAAATTTTGGAATAGAATAAAAGTTCAAAAATAATATTTTTCAAACCTTTTCGAATCGAAAAGGGACCAAAATAGAAATGATGACTCTGCTGGGAATTCTAACTAGGTTCTAACCAAATATTTGAATTGGCCTCTTTTGACTAATTGTCATATTATTTAAACTGTTTATGTGTTTAAATTCTGCGAAAATTAAATTATTGCATTTCATGGCATGCTTCCCATTTGAAATATATAAATTGTATGGGATTTCGTGGATGTACCGACCCCTATTGTTCAATTTCAAATTAAGTGTTGTGAATACGATGGTTTATTAACACGTGACAAACCTAAGTCGTCTGCTTGGGAACCTGGTTCAAACCCACTCTAGAAACCCAGGATAGAGCTAAATCAAAACCTTATTTTAGGCATGATCCTAGGACGACCCAATACCCGAAGGAATATTGGGCCCATTAGAAAACCTGTCTTACTTCTATTTGACCACGAGTCATAACAGACGATCATTCTTTATGTTTTAAATTGAAGGATATAATGTCGGATTGTACGAACCATTGTCCCTTAGGTTTGAGTGTTTTATTTAGATAGTTTTGTTTAAAAGAAGGTCTTCATCGGAAGTATATGCAAACGTTTCAAGACGTCCAAAGATAGAAGGGCTTCCAAGGAGGCTTAGTTTAGATTTTCTCCCCTATGTGGGATTGATATCATGTATTTTTACTTTTCCTCATTTTGTATCTCCATTTAATTTATTTATGAAGTTTGTATAATATTTTTGGGGCATGAAAAATCTTACAAACGGCATGTCTATCCTTCAAACGTTAGGCTTACTTTTGGCTTGAAAGGTCCCATGTATGTTAGGATGCGTTAAAAATTATTTATGTGCTAACGTGTTTCACTATTTTGCTTTATCTATATTTGCTTGATTTGTCTCATATATTACTTTAGTGAATTATTACAATTCATAAACTAACATTTTTATCTTTTGAGTGTTTTTCTTTTCTTTTAAAAAAAAGAGGCTGATTTGTATTGGTAATCAAACTTGCTCATGCTATGAAGACTAAAAGCAAAGTAATCATTGGCGCCATCAGTCACAAAGAAGAATGAAAATTCCTCAAAGGCGCAATCTTACATTTTGGAGTTATTGTTTTATTTTTTTGTAGTTGCATATTGTGATTTCCTTATAATCGTACTTTTTAGTTGTAATGAACTACGTTCGACCTGATTCCCTAGTGGAATACGTAGGCGGCCTATGTTGGCTTCGGTCACATTATCAAAAATATTAAATTCTCTTTTTATTTTATACGAGCTACGTTTGACCTGAATTTTCAAGAATGGAATACGTAGGCGGCCTATGTCGGCTTCGGTCAATCCCTTAGAAAAATTATTTTTCCGTAAAACTACGTTTGGTATAATTTCTACCTCAATAGAATATGTGAGCACTACACTATCTTGATCATATGCTCCACAAGATTTTGTTTAAGAGGATTTTTTAAAGTTACATGGAGATGATGTTGAAGCGCGTAACTAGGGCAGAAATTTTTTAGAAGATCTCAAACATTTCACAAGAACTTGACATTTACTACAAAGTTAAACATCAGATGTTACTGAAGCTGAATCGGTGCATAATTTTGAGAATTTGTAAAATTTCAAGTTATGCTACACCAGAAAGGACTCGAGTATTTTGCATTCTAGACTGGGGCAGAATTTTTAAGAAGATTTAAAAAATTCCATACTAAATGTTGTCATAAGTTACAAAGAAGTTTCAGAGTTTCTAAACTAGGACAAAATTTATATAGGGATATCCTCAAAAATTCCATAAAGACTGTACTTCTACCCTGCAAATCGATGATTAACAAGGAGCATCAGGAGAGCAAGCAAAAAAAACACAGTCATTCACTCAAAACTAAGACGTTGACAATGTTAAGCTTGATAAAGGGCATTTGCAAATCCACTATGGCCTTGCCATAGTAATTCAGACAACTTTTCTTCTCCTTTTTCTTCTTGATTTATGTTTCTATTACTTCATTATGATCTCTAACACTTTCTCTAATTTTTTAGGGAAATAACTGAGCAAAACAATTAAGATGTGGGGATATCACTTAAAATACTATCTCCAAATCATCATGAGTCAAACGACTTTATCTTTAAACTCTATCTTCTGTTACTCTCTTGGCTTATTTACAATAAATTATTGTGCTACTAATGAGTGTTATTTGAGTTATGCAGGTGATGTTATGCAACACTGCCTCAGATTATCACCCCACTCAAGGTGATGTATCTTATTATATTTGGGTTATCCACCCTTTCAAGAGGACGTAACAGATTATCACCCTAACTTATCATATTTTGGGTCATCCACCATTTCAAGAGAACATTCCCAATCATCACTTTATTTGAGGTGACACATCTTATTATATTTGGGACATCCCCTTTTAAAAGGATGCATTTTATTATATTTGGGTCTTCCACCCTTTAGGAGGGTGCATCAGATCGTCTCTTTATTTGAGATAATATGTTATTACATTTGAATCGTCATCTTCTTCAGATGGTCACCTACTTAGACATGAAATTCTATCACGTTTGGATCGTCACCTATAACGCCCCGAGTGTACACCCTAGGTGTCACATAGTGCTTACAGCCCCGAGGGACCACAAGCTAACCCATGAGCTGATACCTGATGTAAGCACTAATAGGATACCAACATATGATGAAGAACAACTACTAAGCTATAAGGTTTTAAGTAATAAAACTGATAGAATCTGTAAACCAAACTGAGAAAATATCGAATAATGACAAATGAGATTTGATAAACTGAATAACTAACTATATTATCTGGAAGCCTCTCAACTGACTAAATAAGAGTTGATGGGAGAGACCCCAACTAACTCCAACTAGATACTGAACTGAAACCATGGAAATAAATAATTTGTCCTCAAAATATTAGGACTCAACACTGCAATAGTTGATGGTCAAAAAAAATATTTGTGCGATCTGAGAACTGGGCTTCCAAACCTATGATATGATGCATCATTGCACAAGAAAAAAGTATGTGATCAATACTTTGAATGTATTAATATTATAAATGAGGTAGGCTGATTTGCATGGGTTTATGAACATGAATAATAACTGTGTGAAAGTACTGAATATAGTGCATAAAATATGTAGGTACTGAGGATACGTGAAATTTGTAAATACTGATGATGCATGAAATCTATAAGTACTGAGGATGTATGACCAAGCATATAACATGTTCTGAATATAATCTGTAAATACTGAAATCTGATAACTGAATCACTGATATTTGTATGCTATGGTCAAACAACTAAAACTGAATTACTAGACGAGACTGTGGGAGTATCATCTAACCGACACGCCTCAATCTGAGTTAATCGGGGTCCAACTTGTAACCCCAATTGGAAGGATGTTAGTACCATGCCACGGGTACCAATGATAGTTGTGTGGGTTCACTATACTGATGTACTATCCCGAACGAATAAGGGTGTCAAGCCTAAACTGACGGGCGACCCCTGCGCGGTAGTCAAGCCTAAACTGATGAGTGACTCCTTATATCCTATGCTGGCTACGTAGTTTTAGAGTATAGGGACTGCTACTAGCGACTCTACCTATCTGACGAGGAAGCCGTCATACCTGCACTCGCTTAGTGCTAAATTCTACTCCCAACTGAACTGACTCGAAATACTAAATTGTTCTAAGTTTAACTGATTCTAATGATTGACTAAACTGATAATGCTCATGACATATTCTGAAACTATTCTGAAGATACTAAGACTAGATAAACAGCTAAGTTTTGGGGTTTTTATAACCCCCAGGACTCAATAGCAATGATAGTAAAATAGTACTTTAGCTTGGAGGACATAACAGGAAAGCTTTAATTAGATATTCATTCTTATAGGCATTTCATCAAACACTTGATATTCATAGTTTAAGCTAATCATGGGAATAGTATGAAACTTGGAGTAATAGCATGATTTTGACATAAATAACACTTAATCATGATTTAAATCAGTGAATAACAACATTAGAACATGTGGGGTTTTATAAACAACAACAATTTCATGTAAACATGGTATAGAATTGCAATTCATGGGATTTTATGATTAAAATCATAATTTAAAATCATAATAACTTGTAAAGATCACAACTTTAAATTTAAAAGAGGATACTTGGACTCCATGGGTGGAAGGAACCCATGGATGAAAACTTAACTGCCTCCGAAAAGAATTAAATTTCCGTCACTAAAAATCCCGATTTTGGCCATCACCTCGGTGCAGTGTCATCGCGGTGAGCCACTGGAAGTTGGCTGAAACTGTTTAAAAACAGACAATTGCAAAAATAAACTTTGGTGCGACGCGGTGGAATCACATCGGGCTATTGGAAATCGACAATTTTGAAATGACACCTTAGCGCGACGCGGTGCTATCGCGATACCTCACTGGAAAATAACAATTGGGAAATGTCACTATGGCGTGACACGGTCATGCTTAATTTAACATATTGTTTTACTAAAAGTATCATAACTTCTTACCCGGATATCGAATTTGGGCGAAATTTATATCGTTGGAAAACTGACTGAATTTCCTACACAATGATGGGTTTTAAGCTGGAAAATTCTAAGTATTTTGAAATTTATATATAGGTATTCTTGTGTACTAAAAGCTAAACTGAGCTACAAAAAATATGAGGTATTACAAAATCTCCCCTTGAGAACATTCGTCCTCGAATGAGACTGATTAAGCTGAGAATACTGATAGATTGAGTTTACATACTGGATATACACAACTAAAGCATGATTACATGGTTGAACTAATCCATGATATCATGAGGATGATATACAACGATAATTCATACCAAGTTTGTAATTGCAACTCAACATGGAACTGAGTAAAGCTAAGAAAGACTGTTACCTCAAGCTGAGTCTGAGTTTGTGAAGAAGAGATGAGGATACTTGGTCCGCATATCTGCTTCTACTTCCCAAGTATCTCCCTCAACGAACTGGTTTCTCCGAAAAACTTTGACCAAGGAAACTCTTTTGTTCCTTAGTCTGTGATTCTAGCGATCGGGGATTTCGACTGGGACCTCTTCGAAAGAAAGATCATTCTGAATACTCACGCTTTATAAAGGAACGACAACTGCTGGATCTTTAATGCACTTCTTTAGCAAGGAGACATGAAATACTGGGTGTATTGAAGCTAGTTCTGCAGAAAACTTAAGCTCATAATCTACCTTTTCGAAATGAATGAGAATTCTGTAAGGTTTGATATATCGGGGACTAATCTTCCCCGTCTTACGAAACTGCTTCACTTCTTTCATGGGAGAGATCTTTAGATACACAATATTTCCAATCTCAATCTCAAACTCAAGATCCTTCCTTTTTACATCTGCATACGATTTTTGTCAGCTCTGGTCTGTCTTAACCCCTCTCTTATCAACTGTACTATTCTCTAAAGCATCAAACACCAAGTCAGGCCCTACTACTGCAGCCTTACCTACTTTAAACCAACCAATTGGAGATCTACATCTCTTTCCATACAGAGTTTCAAACGACGCCATCTAAATACTGTAATGATAGCTGTTACTATAGGCAAATGCAATTAAAGGCAAGTAGTCATCCAAACTATCCTTAAAGTCGACTACACACACTCTCAACATATCCTCGAAGCCATCTCTTCTTGAACAATATATCTGAGGGTTGAAGACTGTACTGAGGTAAACTTGGGTACCGAGACCCTTTTGAAAAGCTTTACAAAAGTAAGAGATAAACTGAGTACCTCTGTCTAAAATCATAGATAGTGGAACATGCAACCTAACCAACTCTCTGAGATAGAGCTTGGCATACTCCTCGGCTAAATAAGAAGTATGGACTCATAAGAAATAAGCTAATTTGGTCATTCTGTCTACAATGACCCAAATCGAATCATGCTGATGACGAGTACGAGGTAAACCTGTCACGAAATCCATGTTCACCTCCTCCCACTTCCAAGTGGGAATACTGAACTCCTATATAGATCCATTAGGCTTCTGATGTGCAATCTTGACCTGCTGACACGTAGAGCACTTAGCTACAAACTCTACAATGTCTTTCTTCATCCCACTTCACCAATAGATCTCCTGCAAGTTGCGGTACATCTTAGTGTCCCCTAGATGAATAGAGTAACGCACACCATGCGTTTCTACAAGAATTTGCTATCTCAACTCATCAACACATAGAATACACAATCTACCCTAGAAACTAAATACACCATCTCCCCCTTGGGAGAAAACCTCCACTTTATGATCTCAGACTGACTCTTTTAACTTGACTAGATTGGAATCTCTATCTTGTTTTTCTCTCACTTTAGAAACCAAAGATGATTCCAAACTATTATGCACCCACACACTACCTTCAGCTGAGTTAACTAAACAGATACCTAATCTGGTAAGATGGTGAATTTCCTAAATTAACATCTTCTTATCATCCTCAATGTGAGCAACACTACCCAAGGACAACGTACTTAGGGCATCCGACACAACATTGGCCTTGCTCAGATGATATAAAACACTCATGTCATAGCCTTTCAACAACTCTAACCATCTCCTATGACATAAATTCAAATCCTATATACGAAAACACATACTACAAGCTCTTGTGATCTATGAACACATCAACATGCACCCCATACAAATAATGCCTCCAAATCTTTAAGGCAAACACAACCGCTACTAACTTATGTTCATGGGTAGGGTAATTTTTTTCATGGGGCTTAAGCTGTCTAGAGGCATAGGCTATGACCTTACCTTTATACATCAAAACATAACCCAAATCGACTCTGAAAGTATCACAATACACAACAAACCTATCTAAACTATCTGGCAAAGTCAAAACTGGGGTTGAGGTGAGTTGAGTCTTCAACTCCTGAAAACTCTTCTCACAGAAATCTGACCACTAAAAATTGACATTCTTCTGAGTCAATCTGGACATGGGGGATGTAATAGACGAAAAACCTTCAACTAATAGCCATCCAAACCCAAGAAACTCCTGATATTTGATGGATAAATGGGTCTAGTCCAGTGTCTCACCACTTTGGTTTTTTTAGGATTAACTCCAATGTCATCACCGAAAATAATATGGTCAAGAAAAGCTACTGACCTTAGCCAAAGTTCAAACTTACTGAATTTAACGATCGATAGATGGGCTGTAAGGGTCTGTAATACAATTTTGAGATGGTTTACATAATCATTTTTGGTACGGAAGTAGACAAGAATGTCATCAATGAAGACTATAACGAACATGTCCAAGTATTACTACTTGAACACTCAGCTCATCAAGTCCATAAAAGCTGTTGGGTCATTAGTAAGACCAAATGACATGACTAGGAATTCGAAGTGACCATATCGAGTTTTAAAAGTTATTTTTGGAATGTCACATTCCCTAACTCTGAGCTGATGATAGTCGGATCTGACGTCTATCTTAGACTCTCTGAGACACTGTAATCGAGCAATTCCTGTATACCCATCGGGCTATGATAGAGACACCTACTGTGGTAGACACTAAGAAAGGCTCTACTAAGATTTCAGGATAGACTCTGAAGTTGATGGCTATATAAGGGGTTATAAAAGAAAGAGAAGTGCTGGGTTTAATAAAGCATAAACATGCAAATGAAAGACCAGCAATGTACCAGTAACTACATCATGAGAATTTTTCTGATCTTATAGGGACTGAAAAACATATAATTTGTTTGGACGCTGACCACTAGTAGTACTGGAAATGGCACCTTGCTGAGTTAGGTGGACGGATGGAACTGATGACTGGTGGGATTAGCCCTATTGGCGTAAATCCCTACCTTTCTAAGCAACTACTTGACACTCCTGAATTTGGTGGCCTAACTTGCCATACATAAAGCATACATCACTTCACATTCTACACTCACCCTGATAGTTCCTACTATATTTCTGGCAAAGAGGATTTGTACGAGTAATGTTCATACTTCCCTATGACTTAGAGCCTGACGCTCTATCCCTATTATCATTTCTAAATTTGGGCACTGGGGCACTAGCTAGAGATGGAGCTGGGACTAAACATTTCTGACGAAACTGAGGATGATTACCACCTTCTAACCTTGGTTGATTGAAATTAAAATTACCTATTCTAGCCCTTTTGCTCTCCCTCTCCTTCTTCTTAGTTTTCTACTCTCCAATCTATTGAGCATAGACTATAAGCCTAGACAAGTCCATCTCTTTAATTAACATCATAGTCCTACACATCTTGACCACACTATCAGATATCCCAAACATGAACTTGCTTATTTTAGACCTGCTATCAGCCACCATATGCGGAGTATATCTGTCTAACTGTGTAAACTTGAGGGAATACTCTCTCACACTCATGTTGCCCTGTCTTAAGTTGATAAACTCTAAAACTTTGGCCTCTCTTAGCACTAATGAAAAGAATCTATCTAAGAAAGCTATAGAAAACTCTTTCTACTCAATAGGCCCTACGTTTGTGCCTCTATCTACCTTTTACTTCTTAAACCATGTATGAGCTACTTATTAAAATTGATAAGCAGTTAATTCAACACTCTCACTAGAAGTTACCCCCATAATATTTGTTACCTTCTAGACCATGTCTAAGAATTCTCGCGGATCCTCTTCAGATTTGGATCCCCAAAAAAAGGAGGATTTATTCGGGTGAAGTCCCGAATCCTAGCTACGGCAATATATTAGCCACTAGAGTAGTGAATGCAGCTCTGAACTCTGTATGAGAAACATACTCATTTAGGGGATCTTTCTGAATGGGCTGAGGTGCTGTCAGATTTCCCGTTCTTCTTCTATTATTCTTTTTGTAAGGCACGTTCTGTAATTGGAAGAGAGAATAGATTAGATAGAGAATTTAACATGAACATTATGCTCACTCGCATGACTTTTCCTAAAACGTCTTGCAGCCTCTTATTCATAAGTTTGGTGCGCTACACACCCATGGACAAGACTCTACTTGACAAAACTTTTAGACTCCCTAGGACACTTTAAAACCTTAGGCTCTAATACCAAGTTTGTAACGCCCAGAGCAGAAGAACAACTGATAAGCCATAAGGTTTTAAGTAATAAAACTAATAGAATTTGTAAACCAAACTGATAAAATGTCTGACAATGAAAACTGATATCTGATAAACTGAATAACTGACTATATTATTCGAAAGCCTCTAAACTGAATGAATAAGAGTTGATGGGATAGACCCTAATTAACTCCAACTAGCTACTGAATTGAAACTATGGAAATAAATAATTTGTCCTCAAAATATGAGGACTCACTACTCCAATGGCTGATGGTCTGGAAAAATCTATGTGTGATCTGGGAACTGGGCATCCGAACCTATGATATGATGCATCATAGGGCAAAAAAAGTATGCGATCAGTACTTTGAATGTACTGGTATGCTAAATGAGGTAGGCTAATATGCATGGCTTCAAGAACATAAATAATAACTATCTGGATATATATATATATATATATATACATAACATGATATACTGAATAGAGTGCATGAAAATTGTAGGTACTGAGGATACATGAAATCTGTAAATATTGATGATGCATAAAATCTGTAAGTACTGAGGATGCATGACCAAGTATATAATATGTTCTAAGTATAATCTGTAAATATTGAAATGCTAAAGTTTGATAACTGATCACTGATATTTGTATGCTATGGTCAAGTAACTGAAACAAAATTACTGGACTGAGACCGTAGGAGGTATCATCTAACTGACATGCCCCAATCTGAGCTAATCGGGGTCCAACTTGTAACCTCAGTTGGAAGGGTGTTAGTACCGTTCCATGGGTACCAATGCTGGCTTTGTGGATCCACTACACTGATGTACTATCCTGAAGAAATAGGGGATCAACCCTAAGATAACGAGTGACCCCTGTGAGGTAGTTAAGCCTAAACTGACGGGTGACTCCTCATATCCTACGCTGGCTACGTAGTTCTAGAGTACAGGAACTGCTACTAATGACTCTACCTATCTGACGAGAAAGCCGTCATCCCTGCACTCGCTCGGTGCTAAATCCTACTCCCAACTAAACTGACTCAAAATACTGAATTATTCTAAGTTTAATTGATTCTGATGACTGACTGAACTGATAATGCTTAGACATATTTTGAAACTATTCTAAAGATACTGAGACTAGGTAAATAGCTAAGTGTTTGGGTTTTCAAAACCCCCAGGACATAATAGAAATGATAGTAAAAGAGTACTTAAACTTGGAGGACATAACAGGATATCTTTTATCAAAAATTCATTCTTGTAGGCATTTCATCAAACACTTGCTATTCATAGTTTAAGCTAATCATGGGAATAGTATTAAACTTGGAGTAATAGCATGATTTTGACATTAATAAAACTTAATCATGATTTAAATCACTGAATAACAACATTAAAACATGTGGGGTTTGATAAACAACAACAATTTTATGTAAACATGGTATAGAATTGTAATTCATGGGAGTTCATGGTTAAAATCACAATTTAATATCATAACAACTTATAAAGATCACAACTTTAAATTAAAAAGAGGATACTTGGACTCCATGGGTGGAAGGAACCCATGGATGAACACTTAACATACCTGAGAAGATTAATTCTTAAAGTTTCTTGAAATTTTCTTGAGAATTCGACTTGATTCTTGAAGGCTAGTGTTTGCTATTTTAGAGATAATGTTCTTGATTTGAGGAAAATTGAATAAAATAATGAATAATTAGGCTATTAGAGCATTAATCTCGTGTTTGAGGCTGATTAGGGTCATAGAAAAAGACCCAACTGCCCCTGGAAAGAATTAAATTTTTGTCACTAAAAATTCTAATTTTGGCGATCACCGCAATGCGGTGCCATCACGGTGATCCAATGGAAGTTGGCTGAAACTGTTTAAAAATGGACAATTGCGAAAATAAACTTTAGTGCGACGCGGTAGAATCGCATCGGGTTAATGGAAATTGACAATTCTAAAATGGCACCTTGGCGCGATGCGGTGCCTCACTGGAAAATGACAATTGGGAAATGGCACTATGGCATGACGTGTTGTTATCGCGTTGACACACTTGAAATGACAATTGGTAACTGGAATTTCACCACGACGCGGTGATGCTCAATTTAACATACTATTTTACTAAAAGTGCCATAACTTCTCATCCGGATATCGAATTTGGGCAAAATTTATATCGTTGGATAGCTGACTGAATTTTATACATAATGTTGGGTCTTAAGCTGGAAAATTTTGAGTATTTTTAAAGTTTTATATAGGGATTCTCGTGTACTGAAAGCTAAACTGAGCTAAGAAAAATATGGGGTATTACATCACCTCCTTCAGAGTGACATTTTACTATGTTCTGGAGCGTCACCTCCTTCAGTGTAACATGTTATTATATTATGGATTATCACCACCTTCAGAGTGACATGTAATTATGTTATAGATCATTACCTTTCTCAAAGTGACATGTTATTATGTTATGAATTGTCACCTCTTTCAGTGTGACATGTTATTATGTTATGGATCATCACCCCCTTCAGAGTGACATGTAATTATGTTAAACATCATCACCTTTCTCAGAGTGACATGCTATTCTGTTATAAATTTTCACCTCCTTCATCATGGTATATCATTGTGTTATGGGTCGCACCTCTTTCAGCGTGACATATTATTAAGTTATGGATTGTCATCTCTTCAGCGTGACATGTTATTATGCTATGGATTGTCACTTCTCTAGAATAATATGTTATCATGTTATGGAGCGTTACCTCCTTCAAAGTGACATATTATTATGACTGTCACCTCCTTCAGCATGATATATTATCATGTTATGGAAGGTTACCTACTTCAAAGTGACATATTATTATGTTATGAATTGGCACTTCCCTCAGAGTGACATATTATTGTGTTATGGATGTCACCTCCTTCAGAGTGACATGTTATTATATTTTTAAACTATCACTTTCTTTAGGGTGACACTTTATTATATGGATTGGCATCTCCGTAAACATAATATATTACTACATTATGAATTTTCACCTCCTTCAGTGTGGCAAACTAAAGCAAGGTATGCATGATTGCCCTCATGTTGTATTTGATACTAATAAGTTTAGTACAGGTGATTAATAGACAGGTTAGACCATCACTCTGTTCAAAGTGGCACATTACCTTTAAATCAGTTCGTTCGCTCTTCAATGAGACACGTTGGACCTTCACTCCTTTCAAAGTGGCATGTTATATTTAAATTGGGCCGTTCGTCCTTCAATGAGACACGTGGGACCGTCACTCCATTCAAAGTGGCACGTTACATTTAATTGGGCCATACGCCCTTCAATGAGACATGTGGGACCGTCACTCCAAGTGGCACGTTGCATTTAAATTGGGTCATCTGCCCTTCAATGAGACACGTTCGACCGTCACTCTATTTAAAGTGGCACATTATATTTAAATTAGGTTATCTGACCTTCAATGATATACGTTGGACTGTCACTCCATTCAAAGTGGCACGTTACATTTAAATTGGATCATCCACCTTTCAATGAGATACGTTAGACCGTAAATCCATTTAAAGTTGCACGTTACATTTAAATTAGGTCATCCGCACTTCAATGAGACACGTTGGACTATCACTCCATTCAAAGTGGCACAATATTTTTAGAACAAGTTGTGCAACTTAGTTCATTAACTATCTCAACATAGAATGTTCAAATAGTTTTTCACTAAATTATATTTGTGTAATTCTATATTTACATCTAATCGTTTCTTTGAGTTGTTGTCAAAAGAATCCAAAAGGATTAAATTCTCAAATCAAAACCACAGGGGTGGACGACTCCAAAAAGGATGCAACACAATGTGGAACTTTTTCTTAGCGGCAAATGAGACGTAGTCTAGAGAGGGATGTCAAACTCTTTGGACTCGAACTAAAGGATGACTATCACCACCCTCAAACCACACCCCTGTTAGAAGGCATGTGGGCACCTTGGGATGTTCTGGTTTTAACTTTAACTTTGAGATATTTTCTACACTCATACCGAAGGTAACTTTTTCTTTCCTTAAATCGAGTGATAAGACACCTAGAGCTGTGGAAATTATGCCCGGATAAATTCTTATTGATGGATTTCAAGGATCCCATATTCAAGGTCAAGAGGTTATAAGCCTTTTTTTTTCATAACTCGAACTTGTCACTCATTCTAAGTCAAAGATTGTCTAAAATAAAAGACTATCTTTTCTACCAGTCAAGTCGAACTACAAGCAGTCTGATTCTCTGAGTCTCAGGGATATGGAGGCTAGGCTCTTTGTTGAAAACTTGACTGCATTCCAACCTCCCCCACTAATTCGCTTATTCCTCGGCTTTTTGATTTTACTAAAACTCGAAAACCTCTCTTAGAAATAAATTTATGGTCGGACAAAAATTTGGAACGTCAAACTCCCTTTGTCAGGGTTGCTTGCTTCCACCCTACCCAAAAGGAGGGGGCAGTTGTTGACACCTAATTTTTGCCCTCCACGACTAAATTTAATTCTAGATTTCTTTAATTTTAAATAAAAGTAAAAATATTTATTTCATCTGAATAAATGCGCTTTAAAATCTTTATTTAGGTTAATTTTTTCATTTAAGTGACGATTATATATTTTTTGTATTCACATATACGAGATTGTATAAATTTTGTTACTTGAATGAATATTTTTATCAAAGTTTGAGCTTTTACGGAGATAAGCTTGAAAATTAATTCGAACGGATAAAGTCTTGATTTAACTGTAATTTACTCTCAAAAATAATTTATTTAGATGAATATATGTTTGATTTTATTAAATCAAGAAGCTCGAGATTAAGGAAAGTATTAATTCATATGGAATTTCAATTTAATTTAGCCAATCTATTAGGATTTGCCATAATTGAAATCAAATTGGCCATAATTGCAATGCAATCCATCAATTGATTTTTAGTTTGTTCAAAATTAAATAAATATGGCTAAATTTTAATTTCAATTGAGGTTATATTGTAAATAACTTGAAAATTCACAAAACTCTCATAGCTTCTACCCAATTTCCACAAAAAATAACTTCAAATCCCAAAATTACAAATTTGAAATTTAAAATTTATACTAGATTGTAAAATTTCCCCTCAAAGTTCTTTTTTCAATTTTGAAATTCAACAATTGTATGACATTGTACAATTTCCTCCTACCTTATCTTCCACCTTATCTTATCTTCAATTTTAAAATTTCAAAAACACCCCTAAATTCTTTTTTCCACATTGGTGGATGAAAATAATTGAATCCACATTCTTTTCTGTAAATACTTTTCTCACACATTGGTGGATGAAAAGAATTAAATCTCCATCTTTTTCTATAAATACTACCACTATTTTAGTAGAAAGACAAGTCTCAAGGTCGAAAAAAAAAGTTTTGAGCAAAGAAGTTTTTTTCTTCTTTATGTAAAAAATTTTCTTTTTCGTGAAATTCGCGGGCTAATTGAAGTTCTAGAGTTGAACTCTTTCCGGTGGTGATAAAGACTCCGAAAAAAGTTCTATTTTGCTGCCCCAAAAAGGTAAACACACCTTTTTTCCTTTCTTTATCATTTTCTTTTTTATCTTTTTCTTTTTCGTAGTTCGTAGTTGTAACTTTTTAGTTTCATTATAGTTTTCTTCTTCATCTTTTTCTTCTTTGTAGTTCGTAGTTGTAATTTTTTCAGTTTCATTATTATTTTCTTCTTCGTAGTTCATAGTTGTAATTTTATTTGTTGGTATTGTTTGTTGTAGAAGGCCTTGAAGGCCATAGAATGTTATGGTATCGATATTATGGCTATTTTCATATTCATGGTATAAAAAATGAGCTAGCAATAGTTGAACGTATTATTTGTTTTATTCTTTGATTATTGTGGGTAAATTTTTGATCTTTGCTTAAAATGTGTACTCATACTTTGTTTAAACTCATTTTTGTCGTGTATGTTTGTTTTTAGAATGTAAAGTTATTTTTTTAATGTTGAAAAAAAATTGTTAATATTGATTGTTTCGCCTTTTGACTTTATTCTTTGATTATTGAGTAGAGTTTTGATCTTTGCTTAAAATATGTACTCATTCTTTGTTTAAATGTGTATATGTTTATTTTTAGCATGTAAAGTTATTTCCTTTATGTTGAAAATAATAGTTAATATTGATTTTTTTTTCTTTTCACTTTATTCTTTAATTATTATGTATAAAGTTTTGATTTTTGCTTAAAATGCATGCTTATGCTTTGTTTAAATTTGTTATTGGTGGATATGTTTGTTTGTAGTATGTAAAGTTGTTTCCTTTATGTCGAAAAGGAATGGTTACTATTGTTAAGGGTCTGTAAAATTGTTTCTCAATTTAAAGTAGTGAGTTACTCATTTTCGTGGTCAAAATTGTCTTTGATTTTCTCTTGTTTAGATTGAAAAGTTGTTAGGGTTATAATTTTTCTTGAAATGGTGTTGAACTAAAATAGGAGTTGCCATAATTGGACACTTTTTCTTAGAATTAATCTTTTACTATTTTTCCTATATTATCTTCGGATATTATCTCTCAAATATGTTTACTATATGTTATTTACTTCACTTCGCTTATTGGTTTACTTCTTAAAGTGTTTTTATTCATTTAGACGTTCCATTGTTATTTACATGCTATAGTGATTTTTTTCTACGTTATAGATATGTTGATTGATCCACTTTGTATTAAAAAGTGTTGTTGCAGTAGTATGTCTTGCATTTCATATTTGAAGTGTTATTTCCTCATCTGTTGCTCATTCTCCTCTTTTCTTTATTTAATGAAAACATGCCTTATACTTCATCATAATATTTGGAGCAAATATGTGTTAATCTATTTGTCCAAATTTTAAGCAACTATGCTTGTGGATTCATGTCTTCTTTTCAAGGGCTAGTTAATTATATTATGCTAGATTCAATTTTTTGTAAGATTGTTTAGGAGATCGGTTAATTTTTTTTTCGTTGGATAATTTGGTTTGCTTTGATATCATAGCTTGCTATTCTTTTTTTTTTTCATCTCATCATTTATCTTTTAAGTGTAGAACTTTTGAATACATATTAATTATTTTTCTTTTATCTTTTCCTTTGCATGAATCTATTTTGGAGTGCAAATGAACTCCTTTCCTCTTGCATTCGTAATGGACCAATGAGGCCCATCTCCCCGAGTCAAGTTCGAAGTTTTAAACCCAAAGTTGATTATATGGCGTGCAGATTCAAGAAGATGAAAGAAGAAAGAAAATGGGTAAAATCCCATTGATGAGGTTACTAAGAGATTTTAAAAGTCTTGATTTTTATTATTGCCTTATTTTTATTTATTTATTTGGTCATTTATTTATTCATTCATTTGGGACTCAAAGCCAAAGTTGTAATTAATACAGGTGAAGTAGATTTGGAGTCTCATAGATCCAAAAATTAGCTTAGGACAGGTTATGGTCCAAAAGCCCAAGTATTTATATTAGGACAGGTGGAGATGGGTTAAAAACCCAAATTAGCATAGGACAGGGTTTATGATTTGGGCCTAATGGCCTAAGTCTTTTAATCTCCCCCTTTCCTCTTTATATGCTAATCGTTCTTAGTTTTCTTAGACTTAGTTAAAATCCCTGCTAAGTCGTCAGAATTTGTTTTGCACAAAATTTTGAAGACAATTTTCCTTAATCGTTTTCTTTCAAAAAAATAATTTTTCTTTTTAAAGTTAGTCAAAAAAGTTAGTTTCAAATAGTCTGGATAACCAACCGCAAGTTAGTAGATACTCTTGGTGCCTTAACAACCTGTCAAGAGTATTAATAGGAACCACTTATAAGTGAAGCAGATTTGGGGTCTCAAAGATCCGAAAACTATCTTCGGACAGGTTATGGGCCAAAAACCCAAGTATTTAGATTAGGACAGGTGGAGATGGGTCAAAAGCACAAATTAGCATAGGACAGGGTTTATGATTTGGGCCTAATGGCCTAAGTCTTTTAATCTCCCCTTTTCCCCTTTATATGCTAATTGTTCTTAATTTTCTTAGACTTAGTGAAAATCCCTGCTAAGTCATCAGAAGTTGTTTTGCACAAATTTTGAAGACAATTTTCATTAATTATTTTCTTTTAAAAAAATTAATTTTCCTTTTAAAAGTTAGTCAAAAAAGTTATTTTCAAATAGACAGGATAACTACAAGTTAGCGGATACTCTTGGTACCTTAACAACCTATCAAGAGTATTAATAAGAACCGGTTACTCAGAATTCCTAAACTTAAAAGATTTTTTCTGTTTTGAATCTTTTAAGTAATATTTTTAGTTTTTCTTGATATTTTCTCAAAATCAAGTGGCGACTCTGTAATTTCTTAAATTTTTTTAAATTTTCTTTTAAGTCTTGGAATAGTTTAAAAGGTTGAAAATAATATTTTCCAAACCCTTTCGAATCAAAAAGGGACCAAAACAATAAGCTTAGAAATTAAACCAAGTATTTGGGGGTAGTGATTAATCAAAGAATATAGTGAAAGTCAAGTACCCATTAAGTTAGTGTTGTTTTTGTATGCCCTTATGATGTTGGTAAGGTGTAGCAAAATTTGCATATTTTATGGTGGTTAGTAGAGAAAGAGTGATTAGTTAAAATGATTTAGAATATATATGGGAACTAGGGAAGTAGCTCATGATAACTTATTATTGTGGCAGTAAGGACCAATCATAGGTTGTGAATGGAAGCATAGGGTGGTTAAGAATATATAAATTTATACTTTAATTTGTGGTTCTTAGAGAGAGAGGGAGGCTCCTTGATGCTTAGAAAATTATGAAGGTGGTTTAAATGGATGCATGAATACGTAGTTGTGATATGTAAAAAGAGAATGTGCTAATGGATTATAATTAGACAGAGTGTATGATTAAGTTCGACTATTTTTATCATGAGAATTAGTGGACTAGTGATCCTTAATCTTTTTTATAGTAGCTGTAAGGCAGCATAATAGGTGAGAAGATATGAAACGAATATTTAGGTATTATAGTAATATTGTTCAGGAGAATATACTTATAAACCACAATTAAGTAGAGGAGGAAATTAAGATCGATGATTTTATCAAAATTTTGGTGGACTAGTGTTTCCTGAGTTTAACTGATAGCTATGAGCTAGTATAGTATGTGAGATATTTTATTGGTAATCCATGTTTTGTATTTGCCACTAAATTTGAATTTTATATGTTGAGTATGATGAACAGAATGATATCTTGGGAATGGTAATGTAGGTTTTCGGAAAATAGATATAGCAAGCTGGATTAGGTGTGTAAACAGTTTAAGTTGATACCCTGTGAAGTGTTTGAATGTGTAAGTGTAACCCACACACATATATATACATTTATATTTATCTTTATATTTATCTTTATATTTATATTTATATTTATATTTATATTTATATTTATATTTATATTTATATTTATATTTATATTTATATTTATATTTATATTTATATTTATATTTATATTTATATTTATATTTATATTTATATTTATATTTGAGTACTAGCATTGAAGTAGTAAATTGTGGCTAAGTAATTGGATGAGTAACAACCTTAAGTTTATATGATAACTTGTACCCAAGGTAGTATGTT
Source organism: Capsicum baccatum var. pendulum (assembly GCA_030864225.1). NCBI lineage: Eukaryota > Viridiplantae > Streptophyta > Magnoliopsida > Solanales > Solanaceae > Capsicum > Capsicum baccatum. The sequence continues at coordinate 178,918,774 of CM061550.1, forward strand.
CTTAGATGAGGTTTTAAGTTTGTATGTGTTATGTGTATTTAGTTATCATTCTTGATTTGCTTCATATGGAAAAGTCTAGGTAGTTATTACTTGGTATTTTTTTGGATTTAATTGAGGAGATTATAGATCTGGATAAATGATATTACCCTCTTGGTATAGTTTTAAGTTCCATTGAATTGGGTGGAAAAAACTTAAGGTATAAGGCTAGTTGACTAAGAGGACGAGGCTAGATTGTTAAGTGTTAGACAAAGTGGATATTTGTTATTGTGGAAATGTAAGTTATATGATGATGACTATAGAGGCTAAAGAAAGCTAAGAGAAAAAGTATCTCTGAAGGAGATGTTCTAGGAAGAAGTTTTATTTCTTCTAGATGTAGTCTGTCAGGAGAAGTCTAAAGTTGTTTATTGTGATACCTCATTGTGTGGAGTTTTGTTCTTTTAGCTTTGTTTAGAGAGTAGGCCTATAGACCTAGAATAGTGAGGGAGATGTTGAAGTGTTGAATTAAGGCAGATCTTAAGTTTCGGGTAGTGATAAGCTTTAGAAAATGTTTGTCATGCATTTCATAGTAATCCATACTCATTCTAGTACTTCAACTAAGATGACACTCTTCCCCTATCTTATGTAGTTATGTCATGCATATGTATAAGGTCCTAACAATCTATGCAAATTCATGCTCATGCTCTGCTCCACGAGCCACAAAAATAGTAACATCAAATACCCTATGATACTATGAATTCAATTTTTTTTCATTCAACTCAATATCTATGAACTTATGTTTCTTCGTATGCCTAATTTTTGTAAGAACTCATATACTACAGTGTGTCAAACTCATTTCACGTTATGTGTATGTCATAATGATAATTTATCCATTCTCTAGATTCTTTACATATGAAGTATTCGTGCCTATTGTACCTTAATTCACAAGCCTTATTTTTAGTGTCAGGACTCCAGTAAGTATAAGCCATGGTTAAACAACATCCCTCATATTTTAGATCATTTTACTCTAGTCATTTAGTGACTTTACTTATGATATAATAGTGGCATTTAAATAAGTTTTGTAATGATTTTAATGGGAGAAAATAGATGTTCTTTATTGTAAAAATAATGGTGTAATTTCTCTATTATTATTATTATTATTATTATTTATAAGTGTGGACGCCATATTGCATAATTTGTACTTGTGGGAAATAGTTAGAGAGGGAATATAGTGTGTGGATGTATGTAGAAGTGATTGAATTGATAATTCTATGTGTGGAAGACCCCAAAATGCATGTAGTTATAGGCTTGGATGATATGGTTGATCAATATGGGGACTATTACCTTATGTGACTGGTACTTCTTGATTTGAGCTTGAGGTTGGTTTATTATTGTGGTAAGAAGGAGTAGTATTCTTGGGGGCCAAAGTTGCTAGAGTGATATAGGGTATATAATTTCTAACATAGACCCGCGTGATCGTGTTATAGATAGAACCTTGAGTATCCATGTTATGCTTGAATAGGGGAACAACATACAATTAGATTTATACCATTCTAGTTGTGTGTACCCTTGAAGATCATAGGTTGCAAAAGATATATAATAATATTTGAATAAAGATGTTAAAGTTTAAAGATTGCCTATGTGGAAATACTTCTTTTTTTGTGTTCCTGTGTTGAAGTTTAAAGATTATCACATGTATCGTCTATGTGGAAATACTTCTTTTCCTATGTCCCTATTGACCTTATTACATGTCATGGATAAGTTTTAGATCATTCTTTACGTTATTATGACCATGTTCAATAGGACTTGTTGATACCTAATTTTGACATTTCTTTTTCATAAAATTAATTTCTCGATGCTTAGGAAAGCATCGTTAAGTTAGTTAAGTGAAATCGGTTTGGAGTAATTAAATTGATTAATCTTTCTGATTGGGCCTATTGTATCAATTAATTTCAGCCTTTACAAAATCTGACAAGGCTAGCCCAAAATTAACTCCGTCTAGCCCAACAGCCGCCCCAGTCCAATAGAACCAATTTTGACCCGGCCCATTTCTCCTCTCCCCTTCACTTATATGCTGCCAACGTATACAACAACAACAATATGCCCAACAAGCATACAAACACCATTTTCCAACAAAAACAGCAAAACAAATCAGCCATACAAATGATATATCCCTAAATTTCCTTTTCTCCATATGAAAATTCAACTAAAGGAGCTGCCATCAATTCAGTCACTCCAAATCTACCAAAAATCTTGGCTTTTGCAGACCTGACAACCAAAATTGTCTTCTCTATCACCTCAAGATGAAGACTTTTTGATCCTTTTTCCCTCTTTTTTTGCATTATTTTGAATTTTGAATTTGAGATTCTTGAAGAATCCATTGCAGCACTTTTGCCTATAAAAAGGGAGTCTTCTTCACACAAAAGGGAGGTTCAAGGTTTTGCTATTATTTCTTTCTTTTCCTAATTGGAGTCGAATCTGAGACAAAAGAGAAAAATCATTCATCAGATTTAGAACTAAGATCAGGAAGTTTAGAGCTTTATTTTCTCCTTTTGTTTTACGAGTTCAAAGTTTGAGCTAGTTTGAATCTGTGACAGAAAAGCCTTAGTTCGATGCCCTAAAACAAGTGCGTGCCCTTCCCTTTTATTTCATCTTAATTTCCTTTTCCCTCATCTATATTGGATTCTATAGACATAGGAACTACCTTGATTTCAAGTTGGTGTTGTTGCTGCTATTATTGGTCTTGTGGTTAAAAAATATAATTTTGATTTCGAAAGTTGTTTTGTATATGAACATGTGATTTTGTGAATATGTGCATATAGGCATCCATCACTCTCATTTTTAGTTCTATTTTTCATTTTGATGCGAGTTGGAGGTGATCTCGTGGATACCTGTGAGAGTAAATCCTATCCCGACTAATCACATTATGTTTGATTTTGATAATTGGCCGATTGTTTGAGTTTTTCATTTGTCTAATAATGAACATAAAGTATGAAATGAACTGGAGTTGGTCATTTTTATTGGCTGGTTATGAATGCAAACTTGAAGCAAAATCATTAACATTTTCTAGTTGGGATGTTAGCTGGTTGGTTTAGGGCATGGAAAAAAGATACAAAACTAACCTCGTTCATTTTAGTTTATATTGTAGGTTCTGTATATTTCAGGTTCATGCTCTTTCCTATTTTCTATGTATTACTAGTTATGATTTCCTGTTAGGTGGTCCATATGTTATTCCGTTATATTTCTATAAAGTATAATCAATCTTGTGAATTGTAATAGCACTTTTACATAAAACATAAATTGCGACTTGTTAAGAATTCTCCATGATATTGTTGCTTAGGTTACTGCATTATGTGAAACAAAGCTAAGTTTCTCCAGGGGTTCGTCTTTCTTTGCCTTGCTTGTAGTAATTAATCTAGAATCCCAAGCTTGATACAAATGACAAAAATGAAATTCGTATTGACTGTCTGGACACGATGTAGTTCAGGAGCATAAAAAGCTATATTACACTATAGTTGTCCAGAATTATCTGTTTTGGTCTTTCTATTTGTTTACTTGGTTTAATCAAATTGGGTTTTGTTATATTCACACATCTACATTGGTCGAGTCTTCTTTTGTTGTTCTTTTTTTTCTCTTTTCTTTCTCCTTAAATTCCTAACGTAGTTCATATTTTATTTGGTTTCATGGCATGCTCGTATTTATACAGAATTGTCTAAATAACAAAAAATATAAATTTGTTTCTATCTCGGCATTTCTTTACTTTGTGAGTTTGTTTCTTACCTTGAATGGTTGCAGAGTTAATGAGCTGCTTACCAGATGATTGTGAAAATCTATGTTATATCGCCCATGCTTGTTCGTTCTCTATTTTCTCTTATTAACGCCGTCTGAATCAATTTCATTACTTTCTATGGTATGAAGAGAGGTTGCATCATACCGAGTCACATGTGGGGTGCTCTTGTGTTCAAACGGTCGTGGCTGTATTGATACGATTATATATATAAAAATAAAGAGTCAGTGTCATTCTTGGTAAGGAAATAAAATGGGTTTGAATCACCTGCTGCCTTAGTTTTTTTTTTATGTTGGGTATGATACTGCTCAAATGTATTAAGATCTAAAGAAAATTCAGCGGACAATAGTTCCATTTTTCTCTTAACAGTAATATCTACCATCATTTTTTCATGAAAAAAATGCTTTAATTCCCTTCATTCTAGTTATGTTTGTCACGTTTTGTTAGCCTAACAGGTAATTATTTTAGTTTTGTGTTAAGTATTCATCAAAAAGGGACAGTATAGTGTTGCACTTTATTCTAAAAGAAATAATTTTCGATTTCAAGTATATGTTTCTGTGCATACCTCTTTTCTGAAAGGTTAGGTGTATTTGCACTTGAGCATTTGTACTACTGTTAAATATTTTTTCATGTGAGTAATCCCTTATTACAGTAATTGGTTTCCGTAGGCTGCTCATATTTGTAATATACGTATATTAAGATGGTGAAAATTCAGACATGTTAGGAAAACATTTAACCAAATCCTTCGGAGTGGGTCATTTTGTTTTCTATCCTTTGCTATAGTATCATTTAATCGGTTTTTAATCCTTATGTTTTTTGTTTTATGTGGAACATTTTCTCCTCTGTTCTTATCTTATTTCATGTGATATGAGGATGATATAGTTCGAATCATCTTCAAATTTGTTACCAAAGGGAAAGAGGGATCACTAAACTTAGAAATTTGTCCCTTACTAACTTGAATTTATAACTTTCCTGCTGTCACTGGTATATCATAATTTACCTGCGCTCTTGTACCCTTATTGGAATTCCTTTACTTGATCAACTTTGCTGGTAGCATTCTTTAATGCTTTGTATTCTTTACATGTAGGGTGTATCTAGCATCAACTCCAAATGAAATTCCACGTGACTATTTAAAATTATAAACAATTTGCTTGAAGCGTTCTCTTTTTCTTTTTGAGTAATACTTGGCTTATGCCTATTAGTTTGAATAAATGTACTTATTATTTCCCTTCATGATTTTCTTGTGATTGCAAAACATTAATATATTTATCACCTAATTCATTTTGTATCTCTCGTGATATTGAGTATGTGCCTAATCCGTTTCTTTTCTTATGTCTCATGTGAACTCGGGAGCCCATTTGGGGTCTTATGACTTGACTCCATCTCTGCTCAAATCAGAGAAGCGAACAATATCACATCACACATTTCCGTCTATCAGTCTAGTAGCTCTTTCCCTCTCTTCAAAATTTATTCTTTTTTTTTAATCGATACTCATTATTATTTTCGTTTAATATTTTGTACATTATTATTTAAAATTTTAAATTTTTGTATGTCTCATTTGAATTAATATGAATCTTTAAATGTGGTAGTAGCTTAAATGTCCTTAAATATTTTAGGTTAATGCATGCCTTTTAGAATAAATTGTGAAGATAGTTAGAATCCTTTCATGCTTCTTTAATATGAAATAGTAGCCTATCCTTAGAATCATGTTAGTTCTAATTATTTAGTAACCTCATATTAAAATAAAAATAAAGGTTTTCGCGGTAGGTGAAGTTACAATCATTGTTAAACTTGAAAAATCGGCCTTACTAACTTGGATATGGCAAATCATTTTTTTATTATTTCAAATCAAATATGGCATTTCGCAAACTCATTTTTAGGATTCCTAATGACAAGAAAAAATATTTTTTCATTTATTTTTAGTCGTATTGTAATAAAATATTAAACTTCTCATGCCATTATGTATTTAAACAACTATATATATTTTATCTATTCAATGTAAGGTAAGGTAATGGACATATGTTTATAAAATTTGATCAAAAGAAAAGAGGCAAAAAATGGGTCATCTTTTAGGATAAAATTTGTTCTATTTTGTTTATTTTTATTATTAATTAAAATCTTTCAGTAATTTTGATAAGTAAATTCATGGCGCAGTTGTTCATATTTTTTTTCTTTCTTATAAATAACTAACATATTCTATACTTATTAAGATGTATATATCCTTTATGCCTCGCCTATATACTTTTCTTAATTTAACATTTGATTTCATTATCTAATCTAAGTTTGGCCGATTAACCGTAGTTAGCGATTCATTTAGGGTGCCTAATCCTTTTCCTTTAGGATAATTAGAATCCTTACCTAGAATTTTAGGTTCTGTAGACCTTAAAATGAAGTCATTATTTCCTATAATAGCATAGTTTGTAATAGGTGTCCTAATCACCATAGAACTAATTAGGTGGCGACTTCCATAATTTAATTGGTAGTTTTCCAATATGTCGTACACTATTTTGACCTCGTGTTAAAATGGGGTATAACAGGACTCATGTCTTAGATCATGTCTGTGCCTATTCTCAAGTGTCTCAGATTTGCGCTTGACCGAATTGTTTGATGTTGTCATGAAACCTCTTTGAGTAAAATTGAATTCTTGAAGTGAAGTTGCATCCCTTACGTCGTGCTTAAAGAAATTTAAAAAGTAACTAGCCATTATTCGAGGATGAATAATCCCAAGAGAGAGAGATATTGTGACACCTTAAACTTTTGAGCTAGAATTTAAACCATTTGTCGTATGTATAAAGGTCTAAACCTGATGATTTCCAATTGAATATAGGTGTTAGAATATATTCTCTAGTGTGTAAGTGATTTGAATATGAATCATGATTATAAGAAATCTCTAGCACAAAGTTAAGTTGAGAGTCTTACTAGGGTCAACTTCAAACGATGAGTCCTCCCAGAATATGATGAGTTACGTGGCCCATTACCTACCAAATTGAAGGTTTTTAATCTTATTTTCTATGCCACTGACTATCCATCAATCCTAGTTCGAAGAAAGATGTTATGATCATTTTAAAGAGACACTATATAAGGTGTGCGATGGGCTCCGCACCACAGAGCTTAGGTAGTGCATAGGACTTTGTGGCGTACAGCCCATGCTCCACGATAGGTGTGTGGCTCATACAATATTTTCTAAATGAAATTTTATCCATCTCTCTTTATTTTAAGGGAGTTTTAGTCATTATATCCATGTTAAAACCGCCTTTTAGTCTTAAAAACATCCTAGAGAGTTAGATATTGAGTTTTCAGAATCAAAACCCTTCTCATTCTCTCTGAATCTTCAACACCCAAAATCCTCTATTTTCTTCTTCTTTTCAAACTCTCAACCCTAAAGTTTCAAGAAGGATTAAATATTAAAGTTTCTTCTCAATGTTTTCTCATCAAATTCGTCAACAAGGGTATGTGGAATGAATCCAAGTCAAGTAAGTCTTCAATGGGTTTACAGATTTTAAGCTAGAGTATCCAATTCCATGAGATATTTCCAAATTCCTATCCAAGTTATGTAGAGCAATCCCTTATGCAAGTTAGTTTTGAATCTATGATTTTATAATTCCTTACATACGTATATGTATTTCATATACATATATATATATATATATATATATATGGACCCTTGTACTTGTTCGAGTTTGTAATATGGACACTTCTACTTATATTTTTACCATCTGAGCCTTTTAACCCATTAAAACATAATATTTTAAACTCTTATGACACATATGTAGCATTAAATTATTGAGCTGGAAAACACGTGCAAACATGCATTTTTAAGTTAGTGAAAGCAATATTTTTCATTTAAAAACATTTACAAAAAATTAAAATTAGTAAATTTTAGAAAAGAAAAAAAATATAAAAAAAAATCTCAAAATCCTCTATCCTCTTCTCCATTGCCCACTCCCCCATCCCCCTTCCTCTATCCCCAACACACGTCCAGCCAACCATTCCCCCCATCATCTTCCCCACCCCACCCAGCACCACCGCTACATTTCCAACCAACCATTCCCCCTTCCCCCTCTTTCTTGACTAGGGACTTTCTTCGTTCTGATTTTCGGTAAAAATCTAATCAAAAAATGCCAACTTCATAAATCAACGGTCAAGCGATCCAAAATCACCCACCCTCTTTGCATCAACAAAATGAAGTATGTACAAAGCAGCTTTATCCAAACCATTCTCACAAATCAATTTCAAAATTCGGTAATCCAAATTCAATCGATTATCAAAAAGTGCAGAAATAGTTTTGGGGATTTTGGGGGCGTTAGGGTTATTAATAGAGCTAGTAGGACGAGGTTGTTGGTTTTGTTGGTGGAGGAAGGATAAATGCGGTTCAATACATTGGCGACGTTTGTGTTTACAACGTTCAACGATGGTTTGTTCAGGGGTGGCAAAGGAGAGAAGATAGAGAGAGCTGAAGGAAGGTAGAGGTGGTTGAGGGCGGCGGAGACAGAAGTGGGTGGCAAGTAACATAAAAAAAATAGAGAGATTTCTCCATTTTTGTTGTTGTGTGTGTGTTGGGGTGAAAAAAGGTGAAGGGAAGGGAAGGAACGAGTTTTGTTTTGTTTTTAAAAACGTTATTTATATTTTATATGCATTCTTAATATTTAGTTTCTTACGTATCATTTAAAATGAAGTTGCATGCCACATGTAGTCGATTGTATTATACCCTTATTAATCGAATGAGAAAAGGGTTTAAAATATTATATTTTGATGGGTTTAAGGGTTTAGATGACAAAAAGGTAAGTAAAAAAGTGTCCATGTTACAAACTCAGAGAAGTATAAGGATCCTTCTGATCATTTCGTCATATATAAATTATGAAAGAAGCCCGATATAGTCCTGAATGGTCTTTTATTAAAATTGCTCTCAACTACTTGATGATTAAACCTTTGAAGAGGTCAATTGAACTTATTTTACTTTTCTCTATATTAAATTGTTTGGTATGTTGGTTGGGTCAAATGTAATTACTATTTGAGGAGTGTTTATGGTGTATTAATGTATCAATAAAATGAGGATGATTTGACCCAAATCATATGGTTGGTTATATTGGCTTGAGGAATCGTGAATCCTAATGGTTAAATAAATTTTTTAAATGATTTGATTGATTATCAAGAATTATCTTATACTTGATTTTTGTTGTATAGGGCATGAAAAGTTTATGATAGACTTTATGATTAATTGAATGGAATAGATGACTTACAAGTCTTTGTATGATGATACCAACAATTGTCTATATCCTTAATAGAAATTGGATTATTTTCTAATGATACTTAATGATATGAAAATTCTAAAATCTGGACTTAAAGAGAATTAGATTGTTAACTAAGAAGGTGTGAGTCTAAATGGCTCAACACTCGAAACCTGTGTTTTGTCGATGATAGGGATGGTTTGATCCTCAAATGGACAACCTTATGATTTATTTTATGAAGATGATTTTGCTGGACATAATGATTTAATCTCGATTTATGTAGCAAACATGGATTGGAGCTTAGCCGGTTGAGCCTTGGTCGGACCCACAGATCTCGTGGTGTTTAGATAGAAGTCTGTGATGTCATCTAATTCAGAATTAAAGTACAGAAAATATATGTTTTAACTTTGGAGTCACTAATGTTATATATTCCTTTTATCTTTTGACTGTACTTTCATGGAAATTCTTCTATGAAGCATATCTTATCACTTTATTTGTTCTATATATCAATACATTTCACGTATTGACTGTCTCTGCACACTACATCATTTCATAATGTAGGTATAGAAACACATTTTCGTTGTTCTATGCATCACTAGGTTTATTTAGGACAACTTCATCTTTGGTGAACCCTACATTCTTCAAAAGGCATACTTTATTTCAGACATTGCATTATTTTATTCTATGGTATCGACGGGCCTTGTCCGGGCTTAGACATTTTTCATTATTATTTGAGGCTTCATAGATGGATGTTATTGTTAAATAGGAGTTCAATATTTCCTTATTGTTTGGAGATTTATAAATTTTTTAAGAGCTTTCAAATTATTTGATATAGTTCTCCTATATGTTTGTTTTCTTCCACAAACTTTAATTGAATGCTTATATTGAATGCTAAGAGGTTCTCTCGGGCCTTAATTGATTCCAAATGCCTGTTATGTTCAGAATCTAGTCTTGAGTCGTAGACACCTTAAGAATACAAAAATTAGGAAAATTCCAACTAATAGAATTTGAATTGAAGATCCCAGAAGAAAAAAAAAAGGAAAACAAAGCAAATAATCAGAAATTGGCTATAAAAGTGCATTTTCATTAGAAAGGAGTGGGGAAACTACGGCTATTGTGTTGTCTTCTTATCAGAAATTGCATTCAAATCTACACATACAGATGTATTAAACATATAAAGTTGTTCTGAAAATGACCAAAATACCACATGGTTAAGCTGACAGAAAAACCTCCACTTGCTTGTTTTTGTTAGGATTTTTTTCCTGATTTTCTTACCAAAATTAAGTTTTACTTTTTCTTGGAAGGAAAATAAAAGTAACCATAAATACTTTGACTTTTCCTGAAAGAAAAATATAAAACTTTTCCATATTGGCAAACCTCTTCTTGGAGGAAAGGTTTTGGACATCTATAAATAGAAGACCCCATTCTCATACAATAACACAAGAGCATCCACAATGTCGTCATTTACGAGTCTTGTTTAGGGGGCGATTTCTCCCAATAGGTTTTATGTTTTTTCAATATTAGTTTTTGATATATAGATCGTTTGACCAAACAATATCAAAAATGTATTTTTTAGTATTTTTTTAATTGTCGTCTAACTTATCGTCTCATGATTTGCAAACTTTAAGCTTCCGCATGACGCCCTCTCGATTTCGAACCCAAGAACTTTAGGCTTCTTGTACCCCTCAATATCAAAATAGTTAACCCTTGTTGACTTAGCACTCCTCGTAAGAAAAAAATTATTAGGAATTTATTCTATCAAATTAGCATTATTAATTATGGTTTGAAAATATAAATTTGAGTATATACACTTTGTGTAATTATTTAATAATTAGATGTAATATTAGAAGAACATAATGATGTTCTCTTAATTTTCATAAAAGGAACAACTAAATTGAAACAAAAATATTTAAAAAGTGGGTCAACTAACTCGAAACGGAGGAAGTATATATTAGTAAATAAAATCTACTTCTTATTGCACTAAAACAAATATATTTAGAAAGAGGACCAATTAATTCAAAACGAAGACAGTATATATTACTTCCTCTAGTCCAAGATAAATTAATTTTTGCTTCAATGCACACCTATTAAGCAAAAGAAATTAGGACATAAATTATACCTTACTTTTCATGTTTATCCTTTTAGATATTACCAAACTACTTTTGAAATTTCAGTCACATTAAAATAAAGTCAGTTAAGTCTCCTGAAAATCATAACCTAGAAAGTATAAATAAAGAATAAAATTGGAGGAAATTTTCAATATGTCTCTTAAAGAATAAACAATTTATTTTTTAAAACATTAAAAAATAGCTTAGAAATTTATTTATTTTAGACTAGAGGAAGAGCATGTTTGAGATTGTTTATTTCCCCCCAAAAAAACACTTATTTAAAAAAAAGTGTTTGGTAAATTTGTAAAAGTGCTTTGGAAAAAGTAGTAGTTTTTTTGCACCTGAAAAGAAGCAAAAAATTCTAGTTTTCAAGAAAAACAGAAGCAAAAATAGAAAATTATTCTTTTCAGGACAAAAATATCCCTATCTCTCTCTCACTCTCTCTCACACGCACACACACACAAAAACACACGATTTAATTTATGAAATAATTTTTTTTATTTTTTAAGTAATATTTAAATTATTTAAGTAATATATCATCATTTAATATTTTTTAATGTATTTAAGTATATAAATATTGATTGAAAATTTTAGAGTAGGTAATTTTTAATTAAATACAAAAAAAAAATTAATTAAAAATATTATAATAGATATTTAAATAAATTTTCTCTATAAATAGATTTTAGTAGTAAAAGTGGACTATACCTGTTCTTTTTGGTCATTTGTTTTAAACAACACTTCTGTAGAATAAATTATCTAAACACAATCTATTTATAAAAAATATTTTTCAAATGAATTTACCGAATACAAACTGTCTATTTCAAAAGTATCTTTCTAAAAACCTATTTTATAAAAGTGATTCTCAAATAAGTAGTTTTGTAACAATAATCCCAATCGTGCTTGAAGAAATAAGTAAAATCCAATTCTTATAGGGAAAAGGACACAAATGGCCACTCAACCGAAATTAATTCCACGAAAATGACCATGAAATTCAAATTTTATTTTCTAGCCATTTTAATTTGCTGGCTTGTTCTATACAGTTTCTAAACATATTTTATACAGTTTCTATAGATATCTTATACATATAAATATTCTATACGAAAATTATATAATTTTGATACATAATTTATACAATAATTATACAGTTTTTCTTTACGCATTTTATATAATAATTATATAATTTTTATACACTTTCTATACATTTTTTTCATATATATTTTATACATATACATGTTTGATTAAACTACATAATTTCTATACATATATCTTATATGGATACATATTCTATATATCAATTATATCATTTTTATACAATTACATTTAATTATTATTTTTAAACAACAAAAAAAAGCAAAATATTTTTCAGTTAAAAAATTTGTAGAAAAAAATTAAAATATTTTTAGAAAAGGGTTGAATGGCCTAAGTTGAAAACTGTATCAGTATTGCGTATTGACTGTATCAATATGGTAAATAAACTGTATTTAAATTACATGGGCCAAAATGATCCAAATTAGGAAATGACTATAATGTGGAAATAAAATAGCCAACTGACTATTTTTTGACAAAATGTCAAACTTGGGCTATTTATTTTAAAAATGGCCATGTGATGTCTTTTTCCCATTCTTAATTCTTAGTTTAACCGCACGCGCCTCACACGTATAACGTTTGATTATTTAAAATTAAATGATTTTATCTATTGTAGAGATTTTAGTGAAATGTAGAAGCGCAACTCACTTTTCAAAGATCCTTCATATTTTAATATAATAACGTAAACATAAACATATATTTTAGTTTACGCATATATATATATATATATATATATATATATATATATATATATATATATATATATTACCACCAGAAGTTTCAAGTGGTTGATCGATCATCACTTTTGCGTTTCATGCGGTACCTCTTTCCCTTGCTGCTGGAGGCTAAGAGAGACGCATCAATTTAAACCATATTTGTGGAACGCTATATTTAAAATATTTTCTTATTTTTAAAGTCAAATTTTTATAAAATTATTGATTACATTCTTATAATATTACGTACTTACAACTTTTAAAATTTGGTACTTTTTAAATTTTTCTTATTCTAATACTTTTATATTTTTTTCTAGATTTTTTAAATCTTATTAAAATCAAATTTAGTTGTAATTAATTCGGATGACTTATAATAAGGAAAGACTTTGCCATAAATATATTTAATTAATTTTCAACACTTAAATATTAGAAAAAATCACTAATTCTGATAACTTCTAATAAGAAAAGGTTTTACCATAAATATATTTAATTAATTTTCAACTCTTAAATATTAGGAAAAAAATAGTGAAAAGACTATTTTGTCTATAGAAAAAACTTTTAATTAAGGGAAAAAGTTCAATTATAGATATGGATTATAGATTATACTCCCTTCGTTTCATAATAAGTGAATTGTTGGATTTTGGCACACATGTTAAGAGAGAAAAAATAAAGACATAAATTTATCATGTTTTTTCATTTTTACTCTTTTCAAATTTTAAAGCCTTAAATGATACATCACTCTCAATGCACATTGAATGGAGGGTAAATATGGAAAAACTTCCAACATTTATATTGAATTGTGAACCATTCGCTTATTTTGAATACTAAAAAATACTCCAATAATTCACTTATTATGAAATGGAGGGAGTAGAGTATATATTTTATTTATTATTTCTACTATATAGAAAAGGCAATGCTAGGACGACCAAGGCCAACATGATAAATAATCACATTATTGAGGGCAAAACAATCATTATATCTGGCTAGTATACTTCTCATAACTCTAGAATCATCGGCTCTTTCTGAAAAAAAAAAGAAGGAATTTCTTCTTTTACTTTTCTAGGGTTTTGTTGTTTTTTGGTAAGCTTTTGATCTTCATTTTTAGGATTTGGGGCTATTATTTTGAAACTCCATAGCCAACTACAATTTCTTTTCATTCAACCATTGCTAGGTATATCTTTATTGCAATTTAATGGAGGGAGTAGATTATATATTTTATTTATTATTATTATTATTTTATTATTTATTATATAGAAGAGCCATAACTAGGACAATCAAGGGTAAATTTATCAATTAACAAAAAATTCAACTTAAACTTATTGTATATCATGCAAAGAGTGAAGAATTTTTTTTAAAAAAAATATGTAGAAAGTTCTAATGAATATGCTTTGAAAAATTTTAAAAAGGAAACAATCCATAAGTAGCATACTTAAGTATTAAATTACAAAAAATAACAACACTTTTATCAAATTACATTTTGTAGTATATGTATTTATATGTATTTATATTTTTGTAGCAGCAGTTTGCAAAAACACAAAGTACATATCGATTATAAGGACAGTAAAAATCATATGTATTTGTATTTTTGTAGCAACAGTTTGCAAAAATACAAACTACAACTTGCTATATTATGTAATTATAAAACTGTTGCTATGAAACTCGTAATTAAGGGGATAAGTATGTTATTTCTGAATTTTTCCCTTTAAAAAATCTAGTGATATTTTAAAGAAGTGAGGCCCATTGTTTTTCTTTAAAAGGTTGTGAAAAAGTGTTTTTTTTTTTATGTAATAATTTCAGAATTTATGATAATACATTTTTTTTCTTATTTATTTAAATTATATACTTGAATCAAATAAAAAAAAGTAATTTAAAATTTAAAGAGAAATTATATTTAAAATTTATTTTTATTTAAATATTTTTTTAATTTTGATATTTAGAAGAACTTTCTCTCCTCTTGTCCAAAACCTTATTTCTACTATATAAAAGAGTGAGGCCTTACTTGTTTGCACTTAATAGAGGTCTGAATCTGAATGGTTCAGACTTTAGTCCATTAAGTACATTTTTTTTTAAAACTGCCTCTTAATGTGTCTGAAATCCTCTGAAAAAGAGTCTGAATACTATTCAGACTCTTTCAAAACTAATATATTCCCACAAAACTCTCTCATTTTGTTATTTTCTTCTCTATATACGTGTAAAATAAATTAAAATAACTTAATTTATTATCAAATGAATTATAATGCAATGGATTATAACACTAATAATTCACGTATTTAATTTATTTTTTCCTCTGTCATTTGACAATTATTTATTTTCCTCTCACTTTATTATTAAAAATATTAAACTATTCTAGTAATTTAACTTACACCTCAAAACTCTCTCACTACTGTAGTAATTCATTTTATAATTACATCTTATCACAATAATTTTTAATCGATATATCTTTTTTTAATAATTTAGATAGTTCAATGACTATATTTAACATAATTTATTTATTTATATTTTTAAATATTTTAATTATCACTCAAATAATGTTTGTTATTTAAGTTAATACTTTATCTAACTATTTTTTTCATATAATATATTACTTTTTAAATTTGAATTGCATATTTATTATAAATAAATAAATAAATAAATAAATTATATATATATTCAGATGTTAAAAAAACAAACAATTTTAATTATTCAATATTTAGATCTAGAAACAACATCTCAATCATTCAGACATCCATTCAGATTCAGAAGTCTTAATCTTAAAAAAAAAAAAATGCACCTGAGCACACGACGAGAATATATATTTTACTCGGTCCAAAAAAAAATCTTCTGCTCGCTCCCGTACTTTTCCAAAGACACTACGCATGTCTAGAAATATCCATTATCACCATCTCTCCTGCATAATTTCAAAGTTTCACGGTGTTCTTTCAATTTTATTCACCATCAGTGAACTATTTTGATTCCCTTCATCTTTACAGCAAATTAGAATTGCAGGTTTGTTCATATCTCAATTTTTGCTCAATCTTTTTATTCTTTTTCAGTCATTGCCTTTTTGGGGTTCTTTCCATATTGGGTGATCGAGAGTACATTCAAAGAGACAGAAACAAAAGTCATATTTTTGCTTCAAGAAGTTGTATAACTACGTCGAATCGTCCTCTCCTTCGGTACTATCTGCAATTGTTCATCTTCTCGCCTCTGTTGCGTTTATTACATTAAGTAAGTGTTCTCCTCCCTGTTTCTTTCTTGCTCCGTGTTCTGGTATTTGTTCCTGCACTTAAAGTTTGTCTATTTTTGTGTATATATATTGGATGTATGGTAAAAAAAAAATTAATTTAAAGGTCATATGATTTTTTGAAATGCTGAAAGAGAGTGGTTCATAGTCGCTCTACATGGTGAATGATCAGGAGTGTATAGTGCCTCAATGTTTCACGGGTGAGGAAGTGAAAAGATTCAAGGTAGCAAAGGCAGAATGAGGAGGTCCTCAAGGAAAAAGAGTAGAATTAGAGCAGGCGGCAATTAAGCCGGCTATAAGTTCTGATACAAGCAATGGATAATTTGCTCAGGAAATTTTTTTAATGTAGCTAACGAATAGTATCTTTCTGTCGTCTTTAGCACATAAGAGTTGAACTGAACCCTTGATTCATAGTAATAATTTTATATCAAAGTTTCCTCAACAAAAAAGTTAAATTAGATCGGCCAACTATAAAGTAAACCCATCTACAGTCCGTGCAACCAATGAGAAATTCTACTTGAAAGAGGAAAAAAGAAACAATCAACCAAAATGTTATCACTTCTTCCAGGCATTAGTGACGTATGCATAGAAGTTTTTGATGTGTTTCTCACTTATGTTACTTCTTGGAACTGCTAAATGAGTAATTGATTTTCAAAATTTCAGAATTGATTACAAGCTTGTATCATGTATGGGTATCTCAATGACGCAAGAGCTTCTTTTGTGGTGCAGTGCTACCACTTTTTGGCATCAATTGGCAGAGTGTCGTGGCAGTTACTTTCATATTTGGGATATTACACTTGGAAAGTGGTCGGAAATACTCCTTTGCTGCCTGGTATTTGTTCAAACTTATGCTCGAACTGTGGTGTTTTCCTTAGTTAATCATGTCTCAGTAAATTTCTAGATACAAGTCAATTATTTCCTTTTTTCTTTTCTATCATGAGATGCAATTGTGCTTTGTGACATGATATTTCACAATATAACTTGGTACCTTTTTCTTGTCCATTCACTAGAATCGTATAAGAAATATGTAAGTCTCAAGACCAAGTTTATATCCATCGCTTGAATTATGATGCTCAAGAAGAGTGGAACTGAAATATTCTAATTTCTGGGCCACATTTGTTGGAATTGCATACGGTTATGCTACAATTTTATCATTGACTATTGTTGTGCCAATGACTGCCCATGCTCTAAATAACCTATCAGGAGGCATCATATGGCGTTACACATCAGATTCGTGAAAATAGATTGGTAAATTCTTTTGCACTACAGTTCTGCGAATGTCTTTTAATTTCTCGTATAACGTTTCTTTCTCACAAATATTTGCTCTCCGGATTCAACTTGAAGTAGTATCTATAAAAGGATTACGAAGGGTATTTGCGAATCTTGAATAGAGACTTGAAAGTGTCTTCAGAGTCTGCATGAAAATTAACACTGCATTGATCAAAGTCCATATATGGCAAGGCATGATTGCCAAGAACTAAAAAACATGATTTGAAAATTTTTAAAATGTGGTTCTGTAATACCCCGTATACTTCTAAACTAGAAAACGAACCATTTTCCTACATGTGAAACCTCTAATCTTGTAATTCATATTTGAGTACATTACTCACAATGGGTATCCTAGTGAGAAGAGAGATTATGATGTGTTAAACGTGTTCATAGGAGTCACTTAAGGTAATGCAAGCTAAGAGCTTTTGAATCCATCAAGTTTTAGTATTTTATTTTGCAAGAGTCATCTTTGAACAAGCATAATTTGATGTATATGTGGTATTTTGGCATATTTAGAACCATCAAATTGTATAGAATCGAATTACCTTTCCAATGATACCAATTTCGCAAAAATCCGATACCTGAGTGAAAAGTTACAGCCATTTTCGTAAGAGGCAGTAATCCAGGTCGACAACCAAGGCGGCGCCCTGCCTATTCCCGTCAGTGTAATTTTCTGCAATCAAGATCCGCGTCCAAGAGGGGTATTTGGATCATTTCCCACCCTTAAATATCCCCAATAACATGAGATTCAGCCCCCAAACACCAAATTATACCCTTATTCTCTCAAATTCTCTGAAGAACACAACCCACTATTCAAGAAACTCAAGATTCTACCATGGTTTTTCCAAATTGATTCAAGTTCAGGATGCCTACACCAAGAGCTTCAAGTGTCTACCTTCAAGAACACCATTGAGGATTCAAAAGTTTAAGTTTTTACATTCAATCCATCCTAGGAAATCCAAGATTCAAGATTTCTCATCTAAGATCATCATCTAAGGTATGTGGGGTTTCAACAAGGACAATTCTTTCGTCCTTGTGCCCGAAATTTATTTTAAATTATAAATTACTAAATTTTTATGTGATTTTTCATGAAATTTATTAGGGTTTATACCCAATTTATATTGCAAGCCGTTAGAGATGTGGTAAGCTACCAAAAAAGGCATCAGGAAGAACAGTGAAGAAGCGTTACTGAATGAAGGTGACGACTTTCTCAATATGTCATCACAAGTGTGGTAAGCCATTAGAAGATGCTGTCAAGTGGGACAGAACATGGTGAAATAAGCTGAAGGTCTGACGACATTTGCTACACGCCGTCACTCCTCTAGTAATCCATCGGAGGACATCGTCAGAGTGAGGCAGCACAGGTTAAGAAGGCACGACTTCTGACGACATATCTGAGACGCCGTCAGAAGCCTGACGATCAACACCAATATGCCGTCACCTAAATCCGAGCCTAGCTTTGATTTTGTTATTTTATTACCTTAATTAGGCTTTAGTATAAAGAGCAATTTTGAGTTTTCTTAAATATCAAGTTTTCATTATTCAGAACAAGAACTTTGGAGAGAGAAACATATACATTGTTCTCTTTCACCAATTATTCTTAGTTTTCTTTCTTATGAACTATTCTTGGGTTTCTAACTTGGGATTTAATTGAAGAAATTTCTTGTTGTTTTCCATATATATGTAGGTTGATTATTATCATCATGAATTCAACTTGTGATTTCTTTCATCAAATCATGAGCGGCTAATTCCATTAGCTAGGGTTATGGGATCCAAGGATTAGGGTTTGATATGATGCTAGGTGTTTAACGGATTCAAGGAGTAGTAGAACATCTTGAAATTCTATGGTTTTAACTGAAATCTAGTGGTTGTAAATATTAGATTATGCCTTAGGTTTTATTTTCTTCTAACGGAGAAATAGACTAGAGGCCAGGAATTATTAACAGGGACTCGGAAGCTACTAACCTTCTATTAAATGATTAATGTCGTAACTGGATTAATCTACCTGAGATAACATCCGTTTGGATATAGATAAATTATCTAAGTTTGAGAGAATTATAATAATAAATTGTCTAGTGAGGTCGAGAGATAAGTCAGATAGTATCATAGTCAGGGATATTCTGTTGTTCTACTCATTTCGAGGATCTCTAGCATTACCTTGTATCTGTTAATACCCGAAACATTTGGTGATCATAACTCTGGTTTCCCATTTATATTGATAACAACACTATAATTCAGAAAGGGAAGATTGATTCATTGTGAACTTTAAACCCCCATCTTTCGAAAACAATAAACTACCAGTAAAGTATTTCATAAACAAATTGATGTTCACACCCTATTCCCTGTGGGATTCGACCCCAACCTAGTTGGGTTTTATATTGACAACGATCGCTTACACCCATTCAAGAGTGTAATTCGAGCATTATCATAGGTATAACAAAATTGCCTGGTTACATTATCTTAGAAAGTCATTTCAGTAGACCCTGTGGAGTTAGAGATGACTGATTTTGATATTATTCTCAGCATGGATTGGCTCCACTCATGCTATGCTTCAGTTTATTATTGAAAGAGAGTTGTTCATTTTCAGTTTCTTAATGAACCAAATCTTGTATGGAGGGGTAGTACTTCAGCATTAGGGTTTATCTTGTTTCGTACATTAGAGAGAGAAAAATGATATCGAAGGGTTGTGTTTACCATCTTGTTTGAGTTAATGAATCTAATCTGAGACTCCCAGTCTTGAGTCCATTTCAGTAGTAAACAAATTTCCAGATGTGTTGCTTAAAGATCTTCTCAGAGTTCCTCCCAAAAGGGAAATTGACTTAGGAATAGACCTTCTTCCAGATACCCAACATATCTCTTTTGCTGCTCAACAAAATAGCTCCAACTAAGCTTAAGGAGTTGAAACAACAGTTGAAAAACCTCTTAGATAATTGATTCATTAGGCCTAGTGTTTGCCCATGGGGTGCTCCAGTCCTTTAGTATGAAAGCAAGACAGTTTTCTTCAAATATGTATTGATTAACGCCAGTTAAACAAAGTCACAGTCAATAATAAGTACCCACTTCCCAGAATTGATGACTTGTTCAACCAACTTAAGGGTGCTAGTTATTTCTCTAAGATAGACCTCAGATCCAGCTATCATTAGCTTAGATTTAGAGAATGTGACATTCCAAAAAAAAGTTTCAAAACTCGGTATGGTAACTTTGAGTTTTTTTTATGTCTTTTGGACTAACGAATACTCCAGCAACCTTTACAGACTTGATGAACTGAGTGTTCAAGTCGTACTTGGAAATGTTCATCATATCCTTTATTGATGATATTCTTGACTATTCCCATAATGAAAATGGTCATGCAGACCACCTCAAAATTATATTGCAAACTCTTAGAGCCCATCAGTTGTTCGCTAAATTTATTAAGTGCAAATTTTGGCTAAGATCAGTGGAGTTCCATGACCATATTATTTTTGGTGATGGCATTTGAGTTGACCCTAAAAATACCAAAGTAGTGAGAAACTAGCCCAGACCATACTCTCCATAGATATTAGGAGTTTCTTAGGTTTGGCTGACTATTTCCAAGGTTTTGTTAAAATGTTCTCATCTATTTCTTGAATTAGAAGAATTTCAAGTTTTGATCGCCAAATTCTTGCGAGAAAAATATTTATGAGTTGAAAAATACACTCACCTCAACCTAGTTTTGACCTTTCTAGATGGTTTAGATGGGTTTGTTGTTTACTGTGGTGCCTCTAAAGTTGGTTTGAGTTGTGAATGGATGAAGAGAGGTAAGGGCATATCTTACGCCTCTAGACAACTAAAACCTAATAAAAACAATTACCCTACCCATGATCTTTAGTTGGCAGCTGTTGTGTTTGTCTTAAAAATTTTGAGGCATTATTTGTATGGGTTTCATGTTGATGTGCTCACGGATCACAAAAGTTTGCGGTATGTATATTTGCAAAAAAATTTAAATCTTCATTAGATAAGGTAGTTATAATTGATAAAAGATTATGATATTAGAGTTTTATATCATTCGATCAAGGCTAATATAGTGGCAGATATCATTACTAGAATGACTATGGGTAGTGTTTCTCAAGTAGTGGATGATTAGGAAGAAGTTAGTCAGGGAGGTTCATAGGATTGCTAGGTTGGGTGTGCAAGGTTGATTCAGGTTAGGGTAGTGTAGGGTTTCAGAATAGTTCAAAATCTTCTTAGGTTACCGAAGTGAAGGAAAGCAAGATAAGGATTCCAGTCTAGTTAAATTGAAGGAATCTGTTAGAGATCAAAAGGTAGTTGTTTTCTCGCAAGGCACAAATGGTGTGTTTCGATCTCAAGGTAGGCTGTGTGCTAGGTGTAGATTGCTTAAGAGGGAAAATCCTTTCATAATTGCATATTGCGGATTATTCTATTCATCTAGGATCTACTAAGTTGTACCATGATTTATGAGAAATCTATTTGGTGGAGTGGAATGAGGAGGGATATTGTAGATTTTGTTGCGAACTTTCCTAATTATCAGTAGGTTAAGGTTAAGCACCAGGGGCCTAGTGGTATAATACAGTAGTTCAGCATTCCTACTTAGAAGTAGGAAAAGGTGAACATGGACTTTGTGACAGGGTTTCCCCATTTGTGTCATCAGCCTGACTCGATATGGGTTATTATAGATAGGATGACCAAATCAGCCTATTTCATGCCAGTTCATACTTCCTATACAGTCAAGGACTATGCAATGGTTAATAGTAGAGAGTTGGTTATATTGCATGGAGTCCCATTGTCTATCATTTCAGATAGAGGTACTCAGTTTACCTCTCAGTCTTAGAAATATTTTTAGAAAGGTCTTGGTACCCAAGTTTGTCTCAATAGCCTTTCACCCTTAGATAGATGGCCAGGCAGAAACTACTACTCAAACACTAAAGAACATGTTGAGGGCATGTGTTATCGACTTTAAGGGTAGTTGAGATGATCACTTGCCATTGATTAAGTTTGCCTACAATAGGACTTATCATTCTAGTATTCAAATGGTTCCATTTGAGCCTATTTATGGGAGAAGATCTAGGTCTCTTATTGGATTGTTTGAGGTATGTAAAACTGTGTTGATAGCATAAGATTTAGTATTTGATGCGATGGAGAAGGTTTATTTAATCAGAAATAGACTTAAGAGAACCTAAAGTCGCTAGAAATCCTATGCAAGTATGAGGAGAAGAAATCTTGCGTTTGAGGTTGGTGACATAGTCTATTTTAAAATCTCTCCCAAGGGAGTTAAGAGGTTTGGCAAGAAGGGGAAGATCAGTCCCCGATATGTTGTCCCTTATAGGATCTTAAGACGCTTTGGAAAAGTAGCTCATGATCTTGAGTTGCCAGTAGATTTGGCATTAGTGCATCAAATATTCCATGTCTCTTTGTTAAAGAAATATATTGGCGACCCAGTTGTAGTCGTCCCTTTAGAAAGTATGGATTTTCAAGACAGGTTTTCATACAAATAAATTACATCGAAATCATTGATCACCAACTTTGTAGACTTAGGAACAAAGAAGGTACCTTAGTCAATGTTCTTTGGAAGAATCAATCAAATGAAGGAGCCATTTGGGAAGCAGAAGCAGACATGTATACAAAGTACCCTCATATTTTCTCCACAAAGACATACTCTATTTATGGTAAAAATATTCATTAAATTATCTCTTTTACCTTATCAGTTCCAGGTATATAATTATCTTTTTGTCATTGCTTCCATTCATATATCAGTTCAGTCATGTATCATGTTTTAGATCAGTCATGTAATCACGTTTTTAGTTATTTATCTTCAGTATGTGATTTTAGTTTCCTCAATATTCTTAGATTAATTAGTCTTATTTGAGGATGACTATTCCCAAGGGCAAGATATTGTAATACCCCGTATTAGTCTTAACTCAGTTCACCTTATAATACATGTATAAGAGGCTTAAAACTTGGAAATTTAGCTAAGTGTTAGGGATTGTTTTATTTTTGGCCTTTTAACTTTAATGATTAGTAAAGTGATATTCCTAACCCTGAGACATAAGTTTTTTAAGTAATTCATGTTCAGACGTTCCAGAAGCATGTCTCAGGGATATGTTGGATTTTTAGATGAGGATTGAGGCATGTTTGGATTTCATTTCCAGAACCTCACAGCGATTGCATTGTATCATGGTGGGTATACCGATAAGGGGTTGAACTGTAATACCTCGTATTTTTGTGCTAGAATTCTAACCATCGTTCCTGCGCGTCTAAGCTCTAATCCAAGTAATTCTCATGTGAATACAAGTTGCATGATCATTATCCTAGTCTATGGAGTAGTTTAGAGGTGGAAAATATTTATAGCAATGACATAAAACAAGGTTGAGCTAAGACCAATTGATTCATCTAAAGTTTGACATTTGATTCTACAAGGGTCAACTTCAAATGTGAATATATCTTAATATACATGGAATTTTTCAATCCAAGACCTATCAAATTGTATATAATTGAATTATCTTTCCAACGATACCAATTTTGCAAAAATCTGATACCCGAGCGAAGAGTTATGCCCATTTTTGTTAGAGGTAGTAAGGGTGTGAGATGGAAAATGCGCCGCCCAATCAAATGTGTGCGATTGGGAGTGAGAGGCACACTTAAATGTCTGCCATAAGGTGTTCCACGCACACCTTAAGGTCTTCCATGGGTTGTGTGCCGCATACCTCACTTCCAAGTACCAAAAACACCCCTATATATGTCTATAACATGGGATTAAACTCCCACAACATCAAAATAAGTTTACTTTCTCTCAAAATAACCAAGAACAACCTTTAGGGTTTCCACATAAAAACCCCAATAGCTAGAGATTCAACTGTGAGAATTCTATAATTTTTACATATTCAGAATCCCCGTTATAAAGGCTACGAGGGATACCCAAATGTTCGTGAATAGCATTAAGTCATTCGGAAAGTCATTCAAAGCTTCAAGTTTAAGGTATGTGGGATTTTTCAATAAGAACACCCTTTCGTTCTTGTGCCCAAAAATACTTTTTTTTTACAAAGTTATGGATTTTATATGTTTTACTATGATTTTGAAGAATGAATTTATATCCTATATTGATTATCATTAGATTATGATGTTTTTGATATTTTAGAAGTAAAATTATATGAGAATGATGATATTTTGTGCCTTATGGCTAAATTTCCAGATTTTGAAGGAATTTATATATGTTTATGATGTAAAGCTTGAACCTTGATTAATTTTCATATGATGTTGAGACAAGATTTTTGAACTCTAATTGAGATTGTCATTTTTTTAGAAGTTATGTGTTATAAACACTTTGTGTTTGAATGAATTGAGATGATAATGAAGCTTTGATCTTTTGATCATAAAAAAGGGTTGATTTGAACTCGAGATGAGAAAAGAAATCCACTTTTATTGATTATTATAAAAAGGGTAGCATGATGGCTCCCGTTGTGAATTATTGAATTGTTTATTTGTGGATTTTCTTTTGAAAATATCTGAGCTAAGCCCAGGAGTAGTCTTTAGCACCGAGCGAGAGGTATAGTAGGATTGGTACTTTCCTTGAACTACGTGCCCCCATAGGTTGTGAGCCTGAGACTGATTTATATAGTGATCACTAGTGTTTCAATTGATGATTTAAGGTCCTACTTCGATGGCAAGGATAGGACAGCTCTCCCCAATGTGGTTTAGAAGTTGGACTCCGTATAGCTCACATGGTTTATATCGGTTGATTGCTTTGATGATTTGGAATCGAGATGGAAGTGAATTGAGATAAGTTAGGATCACTGACATGCTTCACCCGATATATTTTACTCTCTTATGATTATGATGATTTTAATTTGAGCTAAGTGAGTCATTTATATCAGCATGCATAATTTTATAAACCGTGATGATATTAAGATATTATTTTATATATGCATTGCACCCCCATATGCTCAGTACGTTTCCATGGTACTGACCCATATATTCGTATATGGGCTACATTTTCTCGGAATGTAGGTACAAGGTATAGTGTACACCTTCAGATCCAGTTAGTTCGTGGTATCCAGTCAGCAGGTGATGAGTTCTTTGATTCAAGGGCTTGAGTTAGTTATACAGTTTGAGAAGTGTTGTATTTTCTCTATTCAGTCGTATTGAGTTGGTTTAGTCGGGATTTATGACCCGGCTACCTACAGTCAGTACTAGTAGAGGATTCATAGACAGTCAGTAGAAGTTGATGTATTCCATTTTAGTTTTGGTTGTAAAAGCAGAGTTGTAATCTTGTAAATTTAGTTTTGTATCTATCATATTCAGAAAATAGTTATTTTGTCCAGATTTGTACTTTTTGTTCAGTTACTTATAAGTTATGCCAGTAGAAGGGTTAACTTGGGGTCACTTATGATCCTAAGCACCGTGTGATATCTTGGGACCCAATTTCAGGGCGTTACAAACTTGGTATCAGAGCACAGAGTTCAAGTGTCCTCGGGTGTCTATGAAGCCGTGTCTAGTAGAGTGTTGCAGAACGGTACAGAGATGTTTGTACTTTTCTTTGAGAGGCTACAGGGCTTTTAGGAAATGTCTCTATTCTTTCAAGTCTTAAATCGTGCTATAGAAAATTTCTCCAAGAAACTTCTACAGATTCTCATATTACTCTAATCAGGCCATCTCGGCCTTATTTCTAAGGTATAAAAAACAGTTTAGCTTAATTCTCCATAGATAGTTATGGAATTGTAAGAGAGCTACAAAAGTATCCTATCAGTACTTTTGAGTTCCAAAAATTGAAGTGCTTTATCAGACCTATAGAAATCATGCACTAAGCTCGAGTCAAATATCCTTTCAAATTTCTCCTCAGAATCTATAATGATAATATATACTTCCTTATCTATGTATTATTCTTGAGACAACATGATCAACAAGTCCCAGTTCCTCTCCAGATAATGCTCTTACATTTGCTAGCGAAAGTTTCAGAATTTTCATAAAGTGGCTTGAGAGGAGCCTTCTAGTGTGTTATAAGTCCTTTAAATTTAAGTTATACCCTCGTTCTTTCGAGTTATTTAATTAAGACAGAGTAAGGTGTATTCTTAGATCGTTGAATATTGTGTGTCAAGTTTCTATCTCATGTATTATGAAATCTTATTATCATTATGTTTGTGAAAAATTAAAGTTTAGTGAAGCTGTGTGAGGCCTATTTTGATTCACTAGCATAGTTACTTTGTTATTCATCTAATTTTCTTGTTCAAAACACAAAACCAAAGTCTAGTGAAGCCGTGTGAGGTGTATTTCGATTCATTAGCAACTTTTTGTTTATCTTGTTGTTCTGGTGTTAGTTGAAAGTGTGGGTTTTTGTGTAGTGACAAAAGTAGTAATGTTTAGTTGAAAGTCTTATGTTAGTTAAAATTTTGGGTTTAGAGTGTAGTGGCAAGAATGGTGGTAAGGGCGACTTATTGAATATGTGTAGCTGAATTTTTGCTTATGATTGAATTAGTAATGAAGTGATATACCCTTGTTTGTTAGTTTAGTGAAGTTAGAGAAGGAGATTATTAGTTAAGGTGGATTGTTGTTTGCTTGAAGTTTGAAAAGAGTTATTGATGGTATTTGTTGTACTAGAAAAGTATAGGTTTTGATGGAAGTACTTGGTGGTTGAGTATTGTTAATTTAGGCTTTCCTGAGATGGAAAGAGGAATTTGAGTTAAAATTTATAGAGCTATGAAAGTAATTTAGGTGTGAAGATGGGTAAATAATAATGATATGAAGAAGGAGGATGTGTTAACAGATTATGAATAAGATAGGCAATATGATTATGATCGATTGTCATTGTGTACTAGTTTTTCTTAATACTTTGTTCTGTAGTTTTGAAATAAAAATTGTGTGTAAGATTAGGTTGTAAATTATGTTTAGCTCTAGACATTAAGTTTGAACAGTTGATGGTTTGGTTGTTGATGCTAGTTATATGGAGGTGATATAGTAGGACTGAACAGTGTATGCAAGAGTATTAGATCATTTGTTTGTAATTAAGTATGGTACAGAGGTGTGCCCAAGGTTCTATGGGGCTGTATTGTTTTTTTAAGGATTATTGCATATTGTGTGGTTAGTAGTAACGTTGAGTTTCTAGGTGGAGAAAGGCTAGTTAGATAATTTATGTTTTTCTTAATAGCTAAGTTAAGGAGTTATGATTGAAGATGTTGAGTCCTTTTAGTATGATTTTATTCTCATGGTTTGGTAAAAATATAAGTATAGAAGTGTGATCTTGGTAGGCTATGATTATGTGATTAGAGATGTAGATATGGTTGCAAATGAGAGTGTAAGTCTTTGATGATTATTATTGAAGCTAGGAATTAAAGATGGCATATGGATGGGTTGTTCAAGAATGAAGTCGGTAAGTTCGAAATTAGTTTATTCTTGTGAGTTTAGCATTTATGTGTAGATAATAGAATGATGAAATTATGTCTTAATCTCGAGGATATGGAGTAGACCATCATTCTTAGAATACCAGCTTTGACCTAAGAGAGAGATGGTTAGTGAAGAACCAAATCGAGTTTTGGGAATTAGATTGTGATACATGTTATTAATGAGTTATGATGAGATAGTGATCCCTTCTTACTCTATAGTATTCCTTAGATTTCAGTCATTACAACACCGAATCCATCACTTGCTTGACAAATCCATGCCACAGGCCTATCTTATACCTATCATGTGTGCTCAAGCCTTTTCCCAGCTTTTAGCAAGCATGTAATAGCTTCACTTTGTGATTCGAGTTATCTCTCATGAATCTATGAACTCTAGTCTTATGTTGAATAGCTCATGATAAGTATAAACTCATGTTTCAGAGTATGACCAGTTTTTAAACTCATGATACTAGTGAAGTTCGTATTATATCATGCATGTCCTCAGCTTAGATTTCTTTAATGAATCTATGCATTTGATATTTTATTCCTCAGGACAAAGATAAGTTTTAATGTTATTTATTGTAGTTTTCGTGCTTCTGGTTCATATGTGTTAGCCCTTCGGTGACCTTTTCCTATGTTAAGATAGTGGTGATAATAGTGGATAAGCAATGGTTTATATGTGAGAGAGTTGATGACCCTTATTAAGAAAGATTATTTATGCTTTTCTATCTAAGGATAAAGTATGAAGTAAGATTGAGGACAATTCTTTGATACATGTCATGGTTTGTTAGAAATTGTGTGTATGTTTTTAAGAATAGTGCAAGAAAATTGCTGTTGATAAAGGTTTAGAGATATGCGAAGTATGCCTTTAGGGGTATTTGCCTTAAAGTTATATGTGATTTTTAATGATAGACTTGAATGTCAAGTTGGGTGTAAGATGATGAATGCAATATGCATTAGTGAATATAAGGAGTTTTAAATTAGTTAATGAAGTGGTAAGGCATGTTATGCTTAGGGTGTGAGCTCTAAGAAGATATAAAATATTGAACCTTGTGGTTTAGACTAGTATTGTGGTTTGGCATATTGTAACTTGTGATTTAGTGTGAGGCTTGATCATGGTGAGAGAACTAATATGAGAATTATAAGTTGAATCAAATGAGTATGGTATTAAAGGGGAATAGTATAGTTGAGAGAGCATTTAAGAAGTGATGCTAAGCTTGAAAGTAAGAAGTTGCATTGCCTACAGCCTAGCAATCTTATCCTAGTTTATGAGTTATATAATTATATTCCATGCTATAGAGTTATATCAATGTTGTAATTCCTTAGTCAAATGTCTTGTTCAGAGCATGCCCAAAATTCTTTGCTCCCTAATGTCAATAGAATTTCATAGAAAAGTGGTAAAGAAATACTCCATTTGAGTATGGGTAGTCAGTATGATCCAGTCCATATAGCCTGTAATCTAGTTTAGCAAGCAAGGAGATAAGATCCTATAGATTCTTAATTTTTCCAGCTAGTCTTACTATCTGCAGTCTTATACGTATGTACATTCCAAGAGGCAATGTGTTTGTGTCCAATTAAATTATGAATTCAGCTCAGTTCATGCATCAGTTTCAGTTTCAGATATTAAGTCATGATTCAGTTCGTAAGTGTCCTGTGTAGTATCACAGTCTCTTTGTAGTATTTTCATCAAATTATTATCATTTGGGGATAAACGATCCCAAGAGGGGGATGTTGTAATACCCTGAGTTTTCATGTCATAAACCTCTCATCCTTTCTCATGAGATTAGATCCAGTGCAAAGTAATGGTTACTCATAAGTTGACACTCTCATTTCTATCTTAGGCATATAGTTATTTTTCTTGTGGATTCATGCACTTGTAGACCGGTTCAGTAGATCATTATTCTCGAAATCTAGTGATTCAGTTCTATCAGTTACACATGATATCTTGAAGACTAATATTCCTCTTTGTTTCAGGTTAATTATCCATATTTGAGGATGAATGTTCCCAGGGTGGAGATAATGTAATACCCAGTATTTCTGTGCTAGAATTCTAACCGTCATTCCTGTGCGTCTAAGCTCTAATCCAAGTGATTCTCACATGAATACAAGTTGCATGATCATTATCCTAGTCTATGGAGTAGTTTAGAGGTGGAAAATGTTTATAGTAATGACATAGAACAAGGTTGAGCTAAGACCAATTGATTCATCCAAAGTTTGACATTCGATTCTACAAGGGTCAACTTCAAATGTGACTATCTCTCAATATATATGGAATTTGTCATCGCAAGACCTATAAAATTGTAGATAATTGAATTAGCTTTGAAATGATACTAATTTTGCAAAAATCCGATACCCGAGCGAAGAGTTATGCCCATTTTTGTGAGAGGCAGTAAGGGTATGCGATGGGCAATGCGCCGCCCAATCAAATGTATGCGATTGGGAGTGCGAGGCACACTTAAATGTCTTCTATAAGGTGTACGATGCACAACTTCATGTCTGCCATGGGTTGTACACCGCATATCTCTTTTGCAAGTGCCAAAAATACCCCTATATATGTCTATAAAATGGGATTAAACTCCCACAACATCAAAATAAGTTTACTTTCTCTCAAAATCACCAAGAACAACCTTTAGGGTTTCAACATAAAAACTCCAATAGCTAGAGATTCAACCGTGAGAATTCTATAATTTTTACATATTCGGAATCCCCGTTATGAAGGCTACGAGGGACACCTAAAAGTTCGTGAATAGCATTACGTAATTTGGAAAGTCATTGAAACCTTTAAGTTTAAGGTATGTGGGGTTGTTCAATAAGAACATCCTTTACGACTATGGCTGCCTATCCACCCCAAAGGGATCAGAGGCATGACAAAGGTACTATCAGAGCAGATCATCCTAGGGAGTATACAAAGTCTTGTCTATGTAGTTTTTTGCTTATGGGTGTGTTGTGAACCACATTTATAAATGGGAGGTTACAACACACATAGAGGTTGTCTCTTTTTCTTCAGCATATATTGTTCAATAGAGACAAAGTTGTAGTTGGAATCATATTTAACCATTGAATATTTTCGTTTCTTATTATAGTCACGATGCCGATTACTAGAAAGAGAAAGAATGTAGGTAAGAATGTAGATGTGGCTACTAGAGAAGGTACCAACAAGTCACCACCTAGATAGGTTAATCAATGTGAGGCTTAAGCTGAATTTATATCATAAACTTCTTCTACTTCTCAATCTCTAGAAGAGCTAAGAAAGAGGGAACCATCCTTAAAATCAAATATTAATGCTATTGATAAATATTTAAGGAATATGGTACAATTTTTGACTCTTATAGTTTTAGGAAAATATCAAGGACAAGTTATTCCAACAACAGTTTCTAGTGGTGCGGATAGGCCAGCTAGCCTACGGATGTAGGATTTTCTTATGTTGTATCCTACCATATTTATCATATAAGATATTAATAAAGACCCATAAGACATTATTAATAAAATCCAAAGGGCTCTAGATATCATGCATGTATCAGGTGAAAAAACCATGAGCTAGTAGAATATAGCTTAAAAGTGGAGCCTATAATGTTGTAGTAAGACTGGAAATGATCTATGGGTATCGATGCACATTTAGATACTTGGAAAGAATTATAAGAGACATTTCTTGACATTACCTTTTGTTTGAGATCTAAGAGGCTTGTACTGATTGGTTTTTAAGTCTTCACCAAGGGGATATGAGCACGAGGGATTAATACCTTCAGTTTAACTCCTTTGTTATGCATGCTCCTAATGTAGTAGCTACTAAGGATGATAGAGTTCATCTATATATGGATAGATGGGATGCATATGTTGTTGGAATTGTACTATTTCTTCTTTGAACAAGGACATGGATATAGATTAGATACAATCTTTTGCACAAACATAAAGGATCAGAGGGAATGAAGGAGAACACAAGAAACAATAAGAGGATATTCATAGAGGGAAAGACCTATGGGGCCATTTATGGCATCACAAGAAGAGTTTAGGCCTTAATTTTTAGATAGACCTCCTAGACCATCATCTTCTTACTTTATAGGTAGTGCTCCACTATGGTTTCAAGGGCCCAAGGGTAATTAATTTGGTCAAAGAAATTAGAGTCAGAGTTCACGAACATCATGTTATGAGAAATAAGGGAATATAATCTAACTAAGACATCCTCGAAATCCATGTAAACAATGGCTAAAGCTTCATTTAGATGCATGTTGGTTTGGGACAAATGCTTGCTTTTTGTGTGGAATGTCGAGCATATGATGAGAGAATGCCTGCAAATTGACATGGGTAGTATGGAATGACGTACTAGATCAGCCAGTGTATCATCATCGTTGGTGCCTTCTATAGGTAGGGGTGTACAACCTATAGGTCCTAGTAGAGTTGTTAAAGAAACAACTAGTTCTAGAGTATTTTACAATAGTACATATGCTCTAGCAGATTAATAAAACTTAGGGGCTTCTCCAAAAGATATAACAGGTACATTTTCAATCTTTTCACATAATTTATATACATTAATTGATCCGGGTTTTACATTGTCATATGTCACTCCATTGGAAGATGGAATGTTAAAAAGAATATCAAAATTACTAGTAAAGAGATTTAAAGTGTCTACTTCGGTTGGTGAATTTATTTTACCTAGGAGAGTATATAAAAATTATATAATAGATGTTTGTGGTTGTGTTACAATGGATAACCTTGTTGACTTAGAAATGGTAGATTTTGATGTTATAATTGGCATGGATTCATTGGCTTCTTGTTATGACATAGTAGATTGCCAAACTAAGAGGGTGTAACTCTATTTTCCTAGAAAGGGGTCCTTAAATATGGGGTAATACTGGTGACTAATAGGTAAATTTATTTTATATTTTAAGGAATAAGACAGATGTCCAAAGTTTCATATGTCATCTTGTTAGAGTAAAGGATATAGATGCGGAGCCACCAACACTTCTAACAATTATAGTGGTAAATAAATTTATAGATGTATTTCTTGAAGATCTTTTATGTTTGCCTCTAGAACAAAACCTAGAGTTTTGTACTAATGTGATTCCAGGTACTTAAGCAATCTCAATTCCTCCATATAAAATGTCCCTGGTAGAATTAACGGAGTTAAAAGAGTAATTAAAAGAAATGCTGGCAAAAGGATTTATAATGTATAATATATCCCCTTGCGTGCACTAGCATTATTTATGCATAAGATAAATAGCTCATTGAGAATGTGTGTTGTCTACCAGCAGTTGAATGAGGTGACTATTAAGAATAAATATCCCTTACCGAGAATTAAAGACTTATTTGATCAGTTAAATGGTACCAAGTGTTTCTCAAAGATGTATTTGAGGTTGGTTTACAACCAAGTGATGGTCAAAGAGAAGGATATATCCAAGAATTCTTTTTGAACATGGTATAGTCATCACATATTTCTAGTCATGTCCTTAGGCTAACAAATGCACTAGTAACTTTTATGGATTTGAAGAATTGAGTGTTAAAGCCATTCTTATATGTGTCTGTGATAGTTTTTATATATGATATTCTAGTTTATTCAAGATCAAAAGAGTACCATGTTAGTCACTCACTATAGGTGTCACAAATTCTCTGTGATCATAAGGTATACGTAGAGGTCTCTATATTCGAGTTTTTGTTAACATCATTGCATTATTTGGTCATATTATATCTAATGTATAAATAAAGGTTTATGCTTAAAAAATAAAAGTTGTGAAGAGATAGTCAAGACCTACAATCCTAATACGGGTTCATAGTTTCTTTAGTTGGATGGTTATTAGAGAAGGTTTGTTGAAGTTTTTTCATCAAGTTATGTACCATTAACAAAGCTTAAACACAAAGCGTCCAAGTTTTAATAGAATGAAACATGTGAAAGGAGTTTCCAAGATCTAAGGCATAAGTTGACTTCTACAACCATATTTGTACTTTAGGAAGGCACATAAGTGAATGCAGTGTATTGTGATACTTTAAGAATTTTCTTAGGTTGTGTATTGATATTGCATGGTAAAGTAATAACTTATCCCTCAAGATAATTGCAACTAGGTGATAAAAATTATCCAACGAATAATCTTGAGATATCAATAGTAATAGTTTCTTTGAAGATATGGTTACTATTTGTAAGAGATTCATGTGTACATATATATTGACCATAAGAACCTGCAATATATCTTTAATAAGAACGACCTAAATTTGAGGCAACGAATGTGGATTAAGCTACAAAAGACTATCATGTTGATTTCTTGTACCATTCAGGGAAATAAAATGTGTTAGCTGATGTGTTAAGTCATAAGTCTATGGTGAGAACTTATGGGAAGTCTACAGAAAAGACAAGGGATGACTATATATCAACACACACTAGCCAATTTGGGGGTTTGCCTTCTAGTAATATCGGATGAGGGGCTTATTGTGAATATTGCGACAGAATCTTTTAAGTAGCTTAAGTGAAAGAGATGCAGTATAAAGATCTTAATCTGTTACAGCTTGAGGAGAATGTACAAAATGGTATGACAAATGGATTTGAGCTTATTCAAGAGGGAGTACTTTGGTACAAAAACATATATGTGTGACTAATTTAGATTGCTTAGAAATAAAATTATGATAAAGGCACATCATTTAATATATTCCATCCAGTTGGGTTAAACGAAAATATATCATGATTGGAAAGAAGTGCTTTGGTGGGGTGACATGAAGAACTTCACATCCCAAAAAAATTTTCAAGCTGCATGTTTGTGTTATCTGTAGGAAATCCCATAAATACACCCTTATGATTTATGTGTTGGATCGTTGCACTCATTATGTCAAATTTAATCCATGGGGATAAAAAGGAGGAATAATAGATCCAGTCTCAGTTGACTCAATGTACCCCAGGTCCTCTTGATCATCGTCATAAAGATGCAAATATTGGTACGTTGAAATCACTTGAGTACAACTACCTCTATATCTTTTATGATTTCCACCGAGTGCCGCTCAGAACTATGCTTCCTACCTTTGTATAGTTAACTCTACCTCCTTTGGTATCTACTGAGCATCTGCTTCTGAATATTTCATTATTTTATCTTTTTTTTTCTTAGTTTTACCTTAGCATTAAAGTTTTATACTTTTAAATGAGTCATATATAATTTCTTCATTTATTTTATGAACAATGGGTGAGAAACCTTTAATACCTTAGTAGAAGCAAGCATGGGGTTGTGAAAACATATAAATTTGATGGGGGGATATGTCAAACATGAATGAGAAGTTATCGATTATGGATTGTAAAGAATGGATGGTAGGTTTGCAAACATTGGGAAGCATTTAAAGGCCACTTATCCAACTCCTGGACCCCATGTCCAACCTCCCTCAAACCTATAAAATACTAAAAAAGCTCCATAAATTATTGTCCGACCACTCCAAAGCTAATTTGACAAAGACAATTCCAACATTGAGCCTTTGTTACACCCTATCCATGATACTATCATTTTGCTTAGCATCACTCCTTCATTTGTGCAGGTTCATGAACAAGCAATCTCCAAGAAAGATACAAGGATAATGCCTTATAAAAATAAGCTTAACAGCCTAACGGAGTTCTTACTAAAGGAATTCAAGCTTTGAAAGTATGAAGACAAGTCGATAAAAGATTTTTATTTGAGGATGAATCCAATTAAAGAAAGGAAGGATGATACAAAAAAAATTGGGTACACTTTTTTAGAATCTATGCTTCAAGGATCAAACGTACGGATCAAAGACTTGGTCATTCTAGGGGAATATTCACGTGATTGGAGGATTGATTTGGAAGGATCTATATTTGATTATGTCATTCGAGGGAGTAAGGAGCAATATTGTATTTGGATAAAAGATGGAGCCTCAAAAAGCATAGGAATGTGGCTATTTGGGCTTTTAGGTCACTTTTAGGCTCATAGTCTATAGTATTTGGCTTTTGGGTAACTTTTCAACCCAATTAGCATTTAGGGTCACTTTTGCGTCCAATTGTAATAATTGTCCTTAATCTCTAATTATCCTTAATCATATTCATTTTTTATGATGATTTGATTAAACGTACACTCTTGCGAGTGATTTTATTAAAGTTTGTTGGAAGCATTATTTTATTGTGAGAAATGTTTGTTGTGAGTGATTTACTCCGCTCTTAATCTTCGTAAGAGATTTGTGCCTCTTGGTAATAGATAGACTGGTTGTTGGTTTAACAGTCCCTTTGGTAGTCCTCTTTTTATTATTTAATATCAATATACCTATCCCTGTTCATTTTCTATCTTGTTACCTTTGTTGTATTATTTTCCTTTATATTTGTATTGTTCCAATCTTTGTAGTTTTCAACTTATATCAAGGATAATAAACCAAAAATTAAGGTAAGTTGACTGCTTGATTTTGTCCTCCTTATGTAGGAGTTTAGTTAGTGATTTATGGATGTGTTTTTTTTTAAGGATTTCAAGGTATGATGAGTTCAATATTTGGTTGCTACAATAATGGAAATTTAGGGTTGTTTTGTGGACATTTTTATGTGTATATATTAGGGAATACAAAGTGATATTAGCAAAAAGTGTGACTAATTCATATTGAATTATAGAAAAAAGGTGCGGTGGGACACCACTAAACTAATTCTTGTATATGTTTGTTGTGCATTCTATTTTGTATACAATTTTAAGGGAGTAAGGAAACCAAAGTGGTTTTCTGGGATCTTATAAAAATCCATATGGTATGCAAATGAAATGGGAGGAGAAAAATGTTAAAATAACACCCTTGATTAATAACTTATGGTCTTCTTCCCAGCTACTGATATGATTCTAATCTGCATCAGTAACCTTAAGAATGTCATTCGAGGTAAACAAAAAAAAGAATCAAGCCATTGTTACCTTAAGGGCAGATGAATAGACTTAGAGGATCCATTTTGAGCATACATTAGGGAAATTTTATGATCGATTGGTCGCTTTGATCTTGGTTTAATGCCTACAAATAGATTTCGTGTGATAAAGATGAATGGAGAGAACAAAATTGCAAAGTTTTACTGTCTTTGAATTACCAATGGAGAGACGACTCCAAAACTTCAGTGAATGACCATAGCTTGGGTCATTAAGTGAAGTCCAAATAGAGTAACATGCTAGTTATGCGAGAATAAAGAAAGGACACCTAGTCTACGATAGATTGCCACCTGAGCCATCCCTTTAAGATGGAATGTTCCTTGTGTGTTGGGCTTATTCCCCTTTGGTTTATGGTCTAATTTTGGGCCTAATGTAATAGATTAGCCTACGACTATAAATAGATAACCTTAGGCATTTTCTTTCTTAGTTTGTTTTTTGATATTGATTAAGATGAACTCATTTGAGAGTATCTTACATGCTTGGAAAAGCTAATGTTTAATTTCATCTAGAAATGGTTGATGTAAGGGCATTCTAATTCCGTTGCGCTAGAGGTGGGTGCTTCTAGATCAATGAAATATGGTTTTTTGAGTTTAACATGCTCTGTTGTTCTTAATTCTATCTTTTCCTCTGTGTTTATCTTTCTATCCTTATTGATCTAGCATCTATCTTTCATTTTCCCTACTTAGATTTGAGTTTTTGTGGCGTGAATCATATTATTTGTATCAGAACTGAAATACCCTAGGATTTGAACCTTTGCAAAATTTCTCATGTTTTGGATGTTTGGACTTGGTATAACTCAAGGTTTCGAACCCTTAACAATTACTTGTAGGGTGTCGTAATGGTTCAATCATACCCTAGGCAACATGGTTTGCTTGGCTTCTTCCCAAGATATGACTTAATGGGGTACAAATCGTATATGAGTATGCGAGTGGTGTAGGCAAGTGGTAAGGTGCATGATTTTCTTGTTATTGTGGAATCTGCCTAAGGTATGATTGGTGGATATTATTAGGGGTGTCACTCATACCCTTGGGTATAAGTTAGTGAGGTGGATTCGTAAAGAAACAGTGGGTAAGCTCAAGGCAAGGTTTGGGCATGAGTTGTGGCACCACTCGTACACTAGGGTATAAGTGGTTAGGGGGAGTTGTACCCCTATAGGTGACTTGTTTTAAATTTTAATCCAAGGTTAGTTTGCATATTTCATACTCCTAAACCCTTATGTCCTCCCATAATAAAACTTTTGGTAGCCTTCCATAAAATTTGTTAAAGTATTAAAATACCTCAAAGACTCTCTCAAACTTACTCTTGTAAATTGGAGGCTAGGGTTTCTTCATGAGTTCTTAAAAGGGGTTCAAAGGTTCATACTTCTTTCATGAATCTTCATGTATAGGGCATGCACTCCTTGCCTCATTGTTATTTCAAACTAATGTCATGTGTATTGTGTTTTAAATTTTGAATTATGAATCATGAATATGGGTTTTCAAATTACATGTTTAGGGTCTTTATACATATGGTTTTGTATTAGTTTACACTATATTTTTACATATTTTTGGTAATGGTTTGCATATATGGTTATTGGTTGGTTATGATTTAACAAATAGGTATTGATTAACCCTAATTATTGTATTTTATACATTGTTTTTTGCTTGGTAAAGGTATGCCCTCAACATATTTGATAAAATGCTGCAAAGAATGTTTTAACTTTATTATTGAACTTTCATTAGAATTCTTACATAGTTTTCTTTGGTAATGGAACCTCAAATAGATTTGTATGTTTTTCATGTCTTAAATTGTTTAGATGATATAAATTCTTTAAATGTTTGGCATGGTCTAAAATGGTTTAGAGTGGTTTAAAGGGTAAAGGTTTGCGGCGATCATGATTGGTCTATTTTGAAAACCTTTCTGGATAGATGGAAATCCTTAAAGTGAATTCACTAATTGCATTTGGGAACATGAAAGAACCCTAAGTGGTTTAATATGGTAAATAGAAGGGCACTTGAAAGTCCTTTTAAACCTATAAATGGTTGGCTATGAATGAAAATTGTAAGTAAGGGTTGGTATCATGATACCAATATAAATGGCCTTTCTTAATAATTTGTTGATTGTATTGTTATTTTGAAATTGGTCTTAATTGGGCAATAATGGCAGAAGGTGAAGCTAAGCTGTGGATAGTGGAGGTCTCGGGGGGGCCCAAATATGAGAACTCATATTTTCTGATACGAGGTTGGTCTTGGTGACCGTATGCATAATGTCACACTATATTTATGGGATGTTATAGTCATCCCAATGGTTTCTTACTTTGTGGTGCGGCTACACGCATATTGGTCCTTTCAGCTGAACCCATATATGACGTTGGTTTATGATGGCAAAGCAACACAACTCTGTAATGGTTTTAAAGGCATGATAAGCCTAGTTCCCTTTCTCGAAATTGTTATTTACATATAGATGTATGTCTATATGCATGATGGATACTTTTACTTGGTTTTAAAATTGAATTATGTTATCCGTATATCAAGTGCATGCTATTGTTAACCCACTAACCTACTACTGAAGGTTGTATACCCATGCTATACAAGAACCAACCATTCTTTTTCACCTGCTTAGTGATTGTATTTAGGGACAGCCGATGTTGGACTAAAGTGGTGAGCATCCATAGTTTTGAAGATATCTATTTCATGTCATGGTTTATTTTTCATGACTCTAATCTTTCAAATACAATGGGTTTTGCCTATGATAGAGGGCATATCCCGACTAGATACTCTTTGCTTCGTCTAGAGGCTTTATATGGAGAACTATAAAAATAAGTATGGTATGAATTGCTTATATCATTTACATACATATATTGGATTATAATATTGGTTTTGACTTATGGTTCATGCATTGGTTTTGTGGGATATTATATGGTTCAACTTTGTTAGGTTGGTCTCAATTTTAACCTATTCCAAAGTCTCCACATGGTTGGATATACTATCTTGTTATATATTTGGAATTTAGTCGACTCAAGGTATACATTAGGTAGTTGGGTTTGGTAGCGGGGGCGGTTCTCAGTCTTCGTAGGGCTTGTGATTGCCCATTATGAAAAGAACCCAATTTGGATCATGTCAAGTTGGTATCATAACCAGGTTTTGGTGTCATAGGGTGTCCTCAAAGCTGTGTCGAGTAGAGTCTTGCTCATGGGTATGTTGTGCACCACACTTATAATCAGGATGCAACAAGGCATTTAGAATGTTTCCCATTCTTAGTTATTCTACTTTCGATCTACAGACTCAAAGGTCTTGAACTAATTTTTGAATCTTTCATGGTTCACACTTTGTATCATGTCTTCTCAATAATCTAAAGTTGTGAAAACTTACCTATTTTACTCAAACACAACATGGATGGATGTAGTCTATTTCATGGGGCACAAAATCGGCTAGGGGCCATAGCTTACGATTTTCCCAATAGAGCCCAATCCCCATCATCCCATTTTCTTTATAAATTTTGAGGTTGGTGGCATCGTGGTTGTTGTGAGGGGGAAGGAATTATTGCTTTGGTCGTTGTCAGTTTATCACGTATGATAGGGATATCCCATAAGGGTTTTCACTTGGGAAAATAGAGCATTAGCTACCACCTTTGGCTCCAACAGTGGCTAAGATTATCTCAATGTTCCTACTATTCCTCAGGAGTCTAAGGCCTCTTTCGATGCTGACACTAGTATGTAGAGAACTCTTCTCTTTGTTGCATGTATGGTTTCTTGGTTTGGGGTCCTCTATCTGTTAAGTCCCCATTTTTGTTTTTGTATTTTTGATATGGTCCCAAGGTTTTTTCAGACTATTTTCTTCTTCTGTTTCTACACCAGCAGGAGATGCTTCAATTACCAAATAAGTCTCTGTGTGTGTGGCATCTATTGGTAATAAAGGATTCATAGTGGATTTGTTTGACTTAGACATGGTGGATTTCGATGTCATATGGGAGAATGGATAGGTTACACTCATGCTATTTATCATTAGATTTTTATATCCATAAAGGTTGTCGTTTGGTTTCCTGATGAGTCAATTTTTGAGTGTTATAATGGTTTTTTCCCTAGCTAATAGAGGATTGGTTATGTTCTATATTAATGCTTAGAGATTTGTCTCCAAAGGGGTCTCTCTATTATTGGTTGGTCCAAGTTAAATATTCTAACCTAGAAGGTCCTTATTTTTATTCAGTCTTTTTGATGTATGAACTTTTTGGGATCCTTTCTATTGACCTTCATGTTGCTTGTCTAATAGGGAGGTTAGTTTAGGTTTGTCTTGTTTCAAACATTTGTCAAAATTTCTATTCTTTCTTTATGGAATAGTTTTGGTTGGGTTAAAGGATCTTAAGGAGAAATTAAGGGATCTTTCAGGTAAAGCGTCCATATGTTCAGGTGTTTCTCCATGTGGTCCTTTTATTCTTTCATTCATAAGGGTTATGGTTCGCTGGAAATGTATAGGTGGTAGGTAGGTGACTAAAGAATTTAGAGTGTCCTTTAAGTGGGGGAGGACCTTATATGCATTTTCTTTGTGAAGTCCTTTGTTAGTGGTGCAATGGTGGTTTATATACACTAAGGGTGACTCTTAAATATTTGGTTTTAGTAAAGGGAGTATGATATACTCGTAAATAGTAATGCAGGAGTTGTAGAGGTAAATAGGTAGGTGTAATAAGGTTGATTATTTGGTGAATACAATAGTTGGAGAGTTGTACCATACAGGGCAAAAGTTCAAGTTGAACCGGGGGACTGGGGATTTAGTCATTCGATAAGTTAGATATGGAGCTTCCATGTGTTCTTGTTCCTTTCTTGCATTTTATTGTAGGCATGAAATTAACTATTGAAATTCATGGTTTTGAATATGGATTTTTTGAATAAAAGAGGTTTTTTAGATGAATACTCAATTAATTGATTTTCAATGGGTTATGATGCATTATTTGTGCTTTTTTTTTTGTACGAACATTGTAGGATGCATGGGAATGTTAAATGGATTTTAGGGTACTATGGGTTCCCCAAGTATTTAGTTTTTTTCTTGAAAATTATATTCCCGCAAAATTTTTATAAAATTTCCATTGAATATAATTTTGTCATATTGTTGGACTATTCTTGAATCTTTGGATTACGTAAAGTGTTAAGGGTGAATGAATTGATTTTGATAGAGTTCAAATGATTTTTTAAAAGGTCTTGGTAGCCCTGGTTTGATTCATAATTTTTTTAACTAATTGAAAAACCTTGGAGTTAATGGGGTCTCATGGTTTTTGCATGTCTATATTGGGCGCAAGGTAGTATTGAGATAACTTAGGTTTTAGGTTTGGAAAAATGAAACGTCCCTAGTTATGTCTTCAGAAATACCTATTAGACCATATTATTGTCTTGGAAGGAGTAATAGTGTGAAAATTGATGATTAGTTAAAATTATCCTTTAATGGTGGACTTCAAGGTATGGTCGAGTTGCATATTCTGGTTATACTCTTCTCTTTCTGTAAAAAGGGTACTCTAGCTGTGTTGCATACATTGTTAAAGCGCTTATGCTTAAGGTTTCCATTTTGCATTTGCCTTTTTTCCTTGATTGTAGTCTTCACCTTGTGTTAAGTTACTTATGGTATATGTGGTTGTGTTTCTTTTGATGTCTAATCTTAAGGACTCCTTTCATGGTATGGTTATTTTGGGATGGTTCTTCATTATGGTGTAGTTGGTTATTATATAGTACTTCATGCCAATGGTGTCGTGTTTTGTTTTGAGTTATTTGTCATGCCTTGGGTGGTATGTATAATTCTAGCACTTTAAAGCCTCAATGATTCTTCTTGTTCTAGGATGGTAGTCGTTTGGGAAGTATTGTAATATGTTAAAATAGAAAATGTATAAGTCCCTAACTGGGGGAAAGACTAGAGAGACTACTAGGTTTTGGAAGGTAAG
The DNA here is from genome assembly GCA_030864225.1 of Capsicum baccatum var. pendulum. Lineage (NCBI taxonomy): Eukaryota > Viridiplantae > Streptophyta > Magnoliopsida > Solanales > Solanaceae > Capsicum > Capsicum baccatum. The sequence continues at coordinate 178,961,275 of CM061550.1, forward strand.
GTAAGGTTCTTGTCATGGGAATGGTTAGGAAAGAAATAGGTGGTTAAAACCTTGTAAGGGTTGTAAAAGGGGCTAGATCTTTTGATGGATCGATCGTACAATGGGTATATAAGTCGTATGTTTGAATTTAGTGATTGGCAGATGTACCATTATTTGTGTTGGATACTTGAGAGGTTTTGTAATGCATGATCTTATGAGTCATCTTTATGCCATAGTGCTTGTATTGCTTTAATAGATTGGGGGGGTTCGGTTAAAATGGTTGGATATGGTTTGTCCATGTCCTTTACCCACGGTTCCCATGTTATAATTGTGATAAAAGCAAAATATTGTTTTGGGATAGATGTAAGGAGTAGTACCCAGTAGACTACGTTAAGTCCTTTTTTCTTAGGCTAGGCTTGAACAGTTTAATGGTGATGTATAGTTAGACACAAGCTCCCATAGTGATGTGCCTTGGTAAACTCTAAGTTGAAATGGATTTCATCTTTAGCTTAAGCTTTATTCATTCGGTATTCAATGTGTTACGGTAAAGTGTCGGTGGTCCTTAATTGGTTGATTCGATTTGTGTGCCATTTGTATCTCTTTCTACTTGTTCCTTAAGTAGGGTGGGGTCCCATTGAGTATCTTGGATTGGTATTTTCACTGGTTGCGAGCGAACGATATGGCTTCGGTAAAGGTTCCCAAGTGGAACTAAATGTAAGACCCCGCAAAATCCTAAGCTTAATTCAGTCCTTTAGGCTTATGAAGGGGTCCCAGACTTAGAATATTTTAGCTAAGTACTAAGACTTAGTGTTATTTTAGCCTACAAAGGTTGGCAATCTCATTTCACGACCTTTATATCCATTAAATGTTGATGTTTAGATTGATTTGTGATTAGGAATATCCGTAGGTGTTTCTGGACAAGAATCAGATTTTTCAAACTTTGTTTGAAGCTCCATTGAAATCCCAAAATAGTAGATCAACGTGATCTTGGTGTTCTGCGTTGACTATCGCATTGATAAATATTATCCCCAGTTACCAATGTCCAATACCAGTGAATCGACGTGAACATAGCACAACATATTGGCTATCGCATCGATGTCATCGATGCGCTGCGTCAACCTGCTCATTAGATGGCTAATTTTTTAGTCATTAAAAGACCACATTCTTGTGGGTATTTAGGTCTTTTCTGCACGTCGTTCATCCCCCAAAACACGAAATTAAGCTCTTTGGAGAGCAAATATACTCATTCATTCTCTATTAGCTCAAGAACAAAATCCTACGTGCTTAAATTCCAAATCAAGAACTCAAGATTCAACCTTAAAATTTCAGGAATTCTTCATCAAAAGTGTGAAAAGTGTTCATCCAAGGGTTCCTTCCACCCTTGGAGTCCAATAATCTCTTTTGAATTTCAAGTAATTGATTTTATGATTTCCATGGTTTGAATTAAAGTGTATCCATGATTGCTATTTGGATTAGATTCCTAATTTATGATTATATATATATCTCATGTGAAATTGATCATTATATGTGTAGATTCATGTGAATCCATGATAAACCCTTGACTTGTGAAATTAGAGATTTATTATGATGCTCACGTGTTGTTCAATACTATGTACATCTACTATTCGCACCAAGTGCTTGATAAAGTATCCATGTGAACTATTAATAGAATGAAATCACGTCAAGTTAGCTTATTTGCTAGTCATATCAAGCAAATGTTTGTTAAAATGTCCCAAATAATGACCATATTCATATTTTACATGTTTCATGTTATGCCATGTCTCTCAATTTATGCTATCGAGTCTTGAGGGTCCTTGTACTTGACAATTTAGCTAATTACCTAGAGCCGTGGTTAGTCATAGAACAGTACAAGTCACGTAACGATCAGTAGTACTCTCAGTTAGTAACAGAACTCAAGAAAACTCAGTAGATTCAGTAATAGTTCAGTCTAACTCAGTATTCAATCCAAACCTCAGTAAACTCTATCAGTTAATAGAAATCAGTAGTATTCCATCAGTCAACGAAACTTAGTGAACTCAGTTCTATTCAGCTAAACAACAATCTCAAAAACTGTTTAGTCCATCCTAGTACAGACTAGCAATCAGTTCAGTATCTATTCAATTGGGAGTATGATTTAACACCGAGTTAACCTAGGGATGGGGGAATTCCTGTCAGCAGATGGTTTCACCCTTAGCACCTATCCCTACATTACAGAAATACGTAGCCAACGTAGGTCGAGGTATCTTCCTACCAAACATTATGAGGGTTGATACTTCTCATCCGAGTTATCCTGTCAGCAAGGGTTGACGAAAGAGCTTCCTATCAAAGAGTGTTAACTCACAGCTTGCTCTTACCCATGGAACGGTATTAACATTCTTCCAACTGGGGTTATAGGTTTGACCCCAAATCAGTTTGAGAAGGCGCATATTGGTTAGATGATTACCTCCCATAGTCTCAGTTCTAGTCTCAGTCTCAGAATAGAGCTATGTTCAAATCTACAGATTTTAGGACTATCAGACGTGGTCACTTAGCTCAGTGCAAAACTTTGGATGGTTCCACAGAACTCAGAACTATTAGATAGAGACAACTAGATTATTAGTAATATAGTATTCGTAAACCCAGATATTAGTTATCAGTATTCCGATTCAGTACTTAGTATTAGCACGATCTCAGTTACAGTCTATGTTTTTATGCATGTACTCTTACTCAGTCATACTTATGTTATTCAGTTATTATTGTGCATGCATATGTACCCATGCATATCAGCCTACCTCACTGAGCATACTAGTACATTTAAAGTACTGACGCATGCTTTTGTTTGCACTGTGATGTCTTATATCATAGGTTCAGATGCATAGGTTCCAGAGAACCCTTAGTCGTTCAGATTCTTAGCTTTCAGAGTTATGGTGAGTCCTTACAGTTCGAGGACATCGTTATTATTTATTGTACTTTAGATTTATTTCAGTAGATAGAGTTAGTTTGGGGCTTGTCCCATCAACTCCTCAGTTCAAACAGTTACAGTTTTTTTTCAGACTAGAGTATTTTCAAATAGTTGTCACTTTTTCAGTATTGATGTATAGTTTTGGTATTGTGATACCATATTTAGTCATATTTACATTATTGAACCTTAAGGAAAGTTTTCACCTATTTCTACATATTTATAGTATTTATTATATAATTATTGCAGCAGGTACCAATCATGGGTTAGCTTGTGGTCCTTCGAGATTATGAGCATTATGTAGCATCCAGTGTACAGACTCGGGGCATTACAAATATGGTATCAGAGCCTAAGGTCAAACAGAGTCCTAGCAAGTCTGAAACCCGCAACTAGTAGAGTTTTTTGTATGGGTGTGTTGCATGCCACACTTATGGACAAGAGGCTATGAGTTATTTTAGGAAAAGTTCACCTTATTCAGTAGTCATATTGTGTGAGTGAGCATAAGCTATAGTTACACTCTGTTTCTAATCCTATCTTCTCTTCTATTTATAGAATATGCCTCCAAAGAGGACTCAGGGAAGAGGAACGGGTGATCAGCCAGGCCCTCAGCCCATCCATCTAGATCCTTTGAGTGAGCATGTCTCCCAGGCAGAGTTAAGAGCTGCCTTCACCACCCTAGCTCATTTTTTGTCAGCTCAGAATGAACATCCAGCTATGATTCCATCCAACCCAGTGGCCAATACAGCTGATTCTAGGATTTGAGACTTCACACGAATGAACCTTCTATCATTTATTGGGTCTAAGTTAGATGAGGACCCTCAATAATTTCTTGATCGGTGTATAAAGTTACCAATATCATGGGGGTGTCTATAGTTGAGAGCGTTGAGTTGGTCGTATATCAGTTACAAGATATGGATCACTCATGGTTCAAATAGTGAAAGACATAGAGGGCCACAGATGCAGGGTTTATAAAATGGAAGGAATTTGTAGTTGCTTTTCTAGATAGGTTATTTTGGCTAGAGTTGAGGGAAGCAAAGGTTTTGGAGTTTATAAACCCAAAGCAGGGTAATATGACTGTTAAAGAGTATTCTCTCAAGTTTACTCAGTTAGCCAGATATGCCCCGCATGATGTAGAAGATAGCAGAGCAAAGATAAGTAAGTTTGTGTCAGAAGTGTCTAGCAACGTGGTCAAGGAGTGTAGGACTGCAATAATTATTAAGGATATGGACATAGCCAGGCTCATGGTTCATGCTCAATAGATAGAGGAGGCCAGAAATAAAGCGAAGGAAAGAGAATAAGAGAGTGAGAATATGTAGTTTTAATTTTGCTTAGCCTAAGTCAGAGGGTGGGAATTATTCTCATTTCTGCCTAAAATCCTTTATTCAACCTCCTTCCTTAACTAGGGCTCCAGTGCCAAAATTCAAATATGGCAATCATGATACGACATCAGGACCTAAACCCTAAGGCACTGCTAGTAGTTACCAAACCAATCCCTTTTGCCAGAATTACGATAGAAACCACCAAGTTATCTGAAGATCTTACAACGATTTGTGTTTTCAATGTGGTAAGCCAGGACACAGGTTTAGACAGTGTCCTTAGTTTTGTTCGCAATGTCAGCATAACCGCCCCCAACTCAGTTCGGTTACTTAAATCAGAAAGGTGCCTCGTCCAGTGCAACCACTAGGCAGTTTCCAAATAGACTTTATGCTCTTTAGTCCCAATAAGATCAGGAATGTTCTTCCGATATGGTCACTGGCACTTTACAAGTTTTCCATTTGCATGTTTTCACTTTGCTAGATCCAAGAGCTTATTTGCCTCTTGTTACTGCATATATATCAGTTGATGTCAGAATCAATCATGAAATTCTAGTAGAGGCCTTCTCAGTTTCTACCTCAGTGGGTAAATATATCATAGACCAGCGGGCATATAGGAATTATCTGGCTATGATATCTCAGAAAGTCACTTTAGCAAATTTAGTCAAATTAGAAATAACTATTTTCAACGTCATTCTCAATATGGATTGCCTTCATGCTACTATGCCTCAGTTGAATGCAGAAATAGAGTTGTCCAGTTTCAGTTTCTGAATGAATCTATCCTAGAGTAGAAAGGTAGTACTTCAGTACTTAGGGGTTAATTTATTTCGTACCTTTGCTCTAGAAAGATGATATACAAGGGATATGTCTACCATCTCATTGGAGTATAGGACTCTAGTTCAGAAACCCCTACTCTTGAAGAAGTATCAGTAGCATGTGAGTTTCCAGATATGTTTGTCGAAGATCTTCATAGAGTTCCTCCGGAAAGGGAAATTGTTTTTGGAATTGATCTTATCCCAGATACTCAGCCTATCTCAGCCTACCATACTGAATGGCTCTAGTAGAACTCATAAAATTAAAGAAACAATAACAATATCTCTTAGATAAGGGATTCATCAAACCCAGTTTGTCCCCGTAGGGTGCACCAGTGTCATTCATGTGTAAGAAAGATAGTTCTATCATAATGTGCATTGATTACCAGTAGTTAAACAAAGTTACAGTCAATAACAAGTATCCACTCCCAAGAATTGATGACTTGTTTGACCAACTTTAAGGTTCCAGTTATTTATCTAAGATAGACCTCAAATCAGGCTATCATCATATCAGAGTCAGAAAGTGACATTCAAAAAAAAGCTTTTCATAGTCGGTACAGTCACTTTGAATTTTTACTCTTGTACTTTGGTCTTACCAATCCCCCAGCAACTTTCATGGACTTGATGAACCGTGTGTTCAAGCAGTACTTTGACATGTTCTTCATAGTCATAGATGACATTCTTCTTTACTTCCATAGTGAATATGATCATGCAAACCATCTCGAAATAGTATTACAGACTCTTAGAAACCATCAGTTATTCTCCAAATTCAGTATGTGTGAATTTTGGCTAAAGTCAGTAGCATTCCTTGGCCATATAATTTTTGGTGATGGCATTAGAGTTGATCTTCAAAAGACCTAAGTAGTGAGAAACTGCCTAGGACAATCTATCCATCAAATATTAGGAATTTTTTATGTTTGGCAGGCTATTATCGATGGTTTGTTAAGTGATTTTCTTCTATTGCATCCCTTATGTCCAGATTGACTCAGAAAAAAGTTAAGTTCCAGTGGTCAGATCCTTGTGAGAAGATTTTTCAAGATTAGAAGACTCGACTCATTAGAGCTTCAATTTTGACCCTACCAGATGGCTTAGACGGTGTGAGACTTCTAGAGGCGGATTGGGCTGTGTTCTAATGCAGAGAGGTAATTTCATAGCCTATGGCTCTAGACTGCTTAATACCCATAAAAAGAACTATACTACTTATGATCTTTAGTTAGCAGCAGTAGTTTATTCATTATAGATTTAGAGGCATTACTTATATGGTGTGCACGTTGATGTGTTCACTAATCATTAGAGCCTACAATATGTATTCTCTAAGAAAGACCTTAACCTCCATTAAAGAAGGTGGTTGGAATTGTTGAAAGACTATGACATACGTATTCTTTATCATCCAGACAAAGCCAATGTAATGCCTGGTGCTCTCAATAAAATGTCTACATGTAATTCCTTACACTTTCCTAAGCTAGAAAGCGAACCATTGTTCGTACAAGTGAAACCCCCAATTCTATAAGCCATATTTGGGAACATGAATTACCAAGATTACCCTAGTTATAAGAGAGCTTATGATGTGTTAAGTGTGGTTATATGAGTCACATAAGGTAGTACAAAGTAAGAGTTTCAAAATCAATCAAGTTTTAGTGTTTGAATTTGCAAGGGTCATCTTTGAATGAGCATAACTTGATAAATATGTGGTATTTCTGCATACTTCTACCCACCAACTTATAGATAATCAAGTTTTCTTTCCAACGATATCAATTTCATCAAAATACGACACCCAAGCAAGGAGTTATGGCTTTGCAAAGTAGACTACGTCGCCTAACCAATCGCACATGGCTACTGGAATAGATGTGCAATAAGCAATGCGGCGCATACTTAAATGTGTGCAATAAGCAATGTGGCGCACACTAAATGTGTGCGACAAGCAATGCGGTGCATACTTAAATGTGTGCAATAAGCAACACAACACATACGTAGATGTATGCAATAAGTAATGCGGCACACACTTGGTGTTTCAGGTAGTAAAAACACTCCGTTTTGAGTTATTTTGAGGGCAATTAAGTCTTTTGGCACTCCTTACATACCCCTAAACTTAACCTTACGAATTTAATAGAATCTAAACACATCATAACCCTATTATCAATCTAAGTTCATCATCCAAGTGCACTTAATAAGAAAAATAACTAGGGTTGCACAATCAACATTGAGGGCCCAATCTTTCAATGAATCCGTTACATTAAAGGTATGTGCGATTTTCAATAATAACATCCTTTCGTTCTTGTGCCCAAAAATTTGTATTATTTTATGAAGATACATGATTTTACTTGTTTAATTATGAATTTGAGATGGAAACTATTATCCTATATTCTTGTTCAAGAAAGTATGATATTTTTGTGATGTCTTAAAGATAAATTCCTTGAGTTTTGATGTTAGTATCATGTTTCAAGTTGAATTTCTAAATTTTCATATGAGTTATACTTGTTTGCTATACAAAGTATGAATCTTGAAATGTTTTGCTCAAGTGTTGATATATGGGATTTAAAGCATCTTTGAAATTATGATCTTTGGTGAAGTAATGTGTTATAAACACCTTGATATTTGAATGATTTGAGCTTTTGGTCTTGAAAGAGTTATTTTTGAACTCGAATGAGAAAAGAAATCCATATGTTGATTTGTTATGAAAAAGGCATAGCATGATGGCTCCCAATATGAATTGTTGAATTGCTTTGTTGTGGATTTTTTTTTAAATGATCTGAGCTATGTCCAGGAGTAGTCTTTAGCACCGAGTGGGAGGTATAGCTGTGATTGGTACTTCCCTAGAACTACGTGCACCCATAGGATATGAGCCTAAGACTGATTGATATCGTGATCACTAGTGAACAAAAGACTAAGATCCTACTCCGATGGCAAGGATAGGACAGCTCTCCCCAACGTGGGTTAGATTTTGGACTCCATGTAGTTCACATGGTTTATGTCGGTTGTAAGAGACTCCCAGTTTGTGTGTGTATTCTTTTTATTTAGATGAAAAATATAATAGTTTGAAAGTCTGTGTTGAGAAAGTTATCATTTCTAATGAATTTGATGGATATTTCTATATCTTAAAGATAATTGTTATGAAAGCTACCCATTTTGATGACTTGAAAATTATTATGAAAGTTATTGGGATTTACTATGATGACTCACATGTTTTCACCCGATGTGTTTTACACTGTGGTAATTATGATGATTTTATTTTGAGTTATGTGAGTCTCTTATTACAACATGCATATTTTCCTATGAATAGTTGTGATATAGAACTTTTATGAAAACTTACATACACCCCCATATACTCGGTCTATATTCCGTGGTACTGACCCATGTATTCGTACGTGGGATACATTTTCCCTATAATGTAGGTTCAGGTGCTCATTCCCAAGGTTGACATGATTCTCTGAGCACATTGGTCTACATTTTTTGCAGTGGTGAGTCCTCATGGTTCAAGGACTGGTTATTTCAGATTTCACTCTTTTATTTTAGGTTATCATTTTATTCCCTAATGTTAGGGTCCATTGGGGTCTGTCCTAATGGATAAGTGTTATACAGTTTAGTAGAAGCTTGTCAGACTAGATGGTAAGATTGATCAGTCTTGTGGAGATGTTGTATTTTGTTACTTTCCGTATCTCTTTCATTTTTAATTATGATATTATGGAGAATATCTTGATGTTTGATTGTAGTAATCCTGTGGATGAGTGTTGAATGGTATGAAAATGGCTAAAAGGGTTAGATTGGGGCTACTTGTAGCCTTAAGCACCGTGTAATGCTTCGAGACCCATTTTTGGGGCATTATAAACTTAGTATCAGAGCCTAAGGTTATTAGGGTCCTAGAGAGTCTGGCAAGCCACATTAAGTAGAGTCTTGATCATCGGTGTGTAGCATGCCACATCTATAAGCAAGAGGCTACGAGACATTTTTGGAAAAAATGTTATTTCTTTCTTTCAGAAGTCCATCGTGCTTACAGTTGTTTTGTTTCAGCTATTAATTTGTGCTCTCTTCTTTCAGAATATGCCTTCTCACCGAGCTAGAATAAATAACAATGGTTAGCAACTCCATCCTGTTGACCCATTGACTGAAAATGTGTCCTATGCCAAATTTCGGGCAGCCTTTCCGGCGCTGGACCAAGCCATCACTATGAATGTTCAGGCCAATCCAGCCCTAACTTCACAGCAGCAGGGAGGTGAATCAGCTTCTACGAGGATCCATGACTTTATACGGATGAATATGCCAGAATTTTATGTGTCCAGGCCAGATGAGGATCCAGAGTTGTACTTGGAGGAGGTGCAAAAAATTACTTAGGTGATGCATGTCCCTGAGGAGCATAGTGTGGAGTTGGCATCTTATCGGTTGAAAGACGTTGCTTATGATTGGGTAGGTTCTTGAAGAAATGGTAGAGGTGAGGTTGCCACCTCTACATCTTGGCAGGAGTTCCAGGATGCATTCCTGGATAAGTTTTCCCCTTTAGAGATGAGAAAGGCAAAGGTAGAGGAGTTCATGAACTTGCGACAGGGCTCTATGTCTGTTAAAGAGTACTATCTGAAGTTCAATTAGTTGGCCAAATATGCCCTGACTTAGTAGTTGATAATCGAGCCAGTATGAGTAAATTTGTGATAGGAGTGTGTAGCTATGTTGTTAAAAAGTGCAGGTTTGCTATGTTAAATAGTGAGATAAATCTTTCCAGGCTGATGATTCACACCCAACAGATTAAAGCAGACAAGATCAAGGAGAGGGATAGAATAAGAAGGAATAAGGTAGCTAGGTCTGAGCAGCATGGACAGGGTTAGACTAGATCGTAGAGAGGGAATCACCCTCAGTTTCAGAACTGTTTTTCTACACCAGTACTATCGTCATCTAGTGCTCCCGTACCTAGGGGTGGGAAGGAGCAATGTAGCAGGTCATATGCAGCCAGGTTCCAGTACAGTGTTGGCAGTAAGCCAAATTATCCTCTGTGTCCTAAGTGCGGTAGGACCCACTCGGGTGAGTGTTGAGCTGAGAAGAAAGGTTGTTTTGGGTGTGGTGACTTGGGTCACAAACTTAGTGAGTGCCCACATGCCAGGCAAGGGCATCGTGATAATCACCCTTAGACTCAGACTCAGAATGCTTGTGCTCCAGTTCAGGTGACTCGCCTAGCTCCAGCTCAGGGCGCCTCTTCTAGCACTACTGGCGGTCAGTGCCATAATAGGTTCTATGCTTTGCCATCTCGCCAGGAGCAGGAGGACTCTCCCAATGTAGTTACTGGTATACTCAGTATACTTCAGTTTTATGTCTATGCTTTGTTGGACCTTGGGTCCAGTTATTCATATGTTACACCTCTGGTTATTGTGAATTTTGAAATGAGTCCTGAAAATATTCCTGAGCCTATCTTCGTTTCTACCTTAGTGGGTGATTCGATTATTTCCCAGAAAGTGTATAAAAAGTGTCCTGTTATAGTCCTTCATAGAGTCATGTTGGCTGATCTGATTGAGTTACACATGGTGGATTTGATGTTATTCTGGGTATGGACTGGCTTCATTCTTGTTATGCCTCTATAGATTGTCGTACCCGAGTGGTCAAGTTTCAGTTTCCTGTTGAACCTGTGTTTGAGTGGTCTGGGAGTTTTTTACCTCCCAAGAGTCATTTTATCTCATATATTAATGCTAGAAAACTTATTTTTATCATCTGGTTAGAATCAAGGACTAAGTCTGATACTCCAACTCTCAAGTCAGTTAGCATAGTCAGTGAATTTTTTGATGTCTTTCCAGAAGATCTCCCAGGGATACCTCCTGATAGGGAGATAGAGTTTGGGATTGATTTTTTCCCCGATACTCAGCCCATTTCTATTCTTCTTACTGAATAGCACCTGCAGAACTTAAGAAGTTGAAAGAGCAACTTAAAGATCTGTTATATAAGGGTTTCATAAGGCCCAGTATTTCTCCTTGGGGTGCTTATGTGTTATTTGTGAGAAAGAAAGATGGTTCCCTACGTATGTGTATTGACTATCGCCAGATTAATAAAGTCACTGTCAAAAATAGGTATCCTCTTCCTAGAATAGACGATTTCGTTGACCAATTGCAAGGTGGAAGTTACTTCTCAAAAATAGACCTTCGATCTAGCTATCATCAACTCAAAGTTAGGGAGTGTGACACCCTGAAAATAGCTTTCCGAACTCGCTATGGTCATTTTAAGTTTCTTGTTATGTCCTTCGGGTTAACTAATGCCCCGACAACTTTCATGGACCTCATGAATCGAGTGTTCAGACCATATCTTAACATTTTTGTTATCGTATTTATAGACGATATTCTGGTGTACTCCCATAGTGAGAATGAACATATAGATCATATCCGAATTGTCTTGCAAAATCTTAGAAACCATTAATTGTTTGCCAAATTCAGCAAGTGTGAGTTTTGGTTGAGGTCAGTTGCTTTTCTGGGTCATATCATTTCTTCTGAGGGTATTATAGTTGATCCCCAAAAGACAGAAGCAGTTAAGAACTGGCTTAGACTTATATCTCTGACTGACATCCGAAGTTTGTTGGGTCTAACTGGCTATTACCGCTTGTTAAAGGTTTCTCCTCTCTAGCTTCTCCTATGACCCAGTTGACCCAAAAGAAAGTGAAGTTTTTGTGGTCCAATTCTTGTAAGAAGAGTTTTTAGGAATATTCTAGAGTTGGTTTGGGTTGTGTATTAATGCAGAAGGGTAAGGTGTTAGCTTAGGCTTTTAGATAGTTAAAACCCCATGAGAAGAATTACCCCACCCATGATCTTGAGTTAGCTGCTGTTGTGTTTCCTCTAAAAATATGGAGACACTACTTGTATGGTGTTCACGTGGATGTTTTAACTGATCATAAGATTTTGCAGTATGTATTTACCCAGAGGGAGTTGAACCTTAGGAAGAGAAGGTGCTTAGAGCTATTAAAAAATTATGATATAAGTGTGTTGTACTATTCGGGTAAGGCTAATGTATTGGCAGATGCCCTAAGCAGGGTGTCTATAAGTAGTGTTTCGCTTATTGAAGAGGGTAAGAAAGAGTTGGCTCATGATGTGGACTGTTTGGCTAACTGGGGGTTAGGTTTTTTGACTCTGCTGAAGGTAGTATAGGGGTGCAGAGTAGTTCCAAATCCTCCTTGATTTCGGAAGTAAAGGAGAAGAAAAACTTAGATGCTAGTTTGGTCCGACTGAAAGAATCAGTCAAGGACCAAAAGGTAGAGGTTTTCTCTCAAGGAGGAGATGGTGTGTTGAGATTGCAGGATAGATTATGTGTTCCGAATATTGATGATCTGAGACAGAGAATTATGGATGAAGCACACGGCTTACGATATTCTATTCATCCTGGTTCCACCAAGATGTACCGCGACTTGGGGGAAATCTATTGGTGGAGTGGCATGATGAAGGATATAGCAGCATTTGTGGCTAAGTGTGCAACGTTCCAACAGGTTCAGGTAGAACACCAAAGACCTGGTGGTATGATGCAAGAGTTCGGTATTACCACTTAGAAGTGGGAAGACATAAACATATATTTTGTGACTGGTTTACCTATTTCTCGATGCCATCATGATTCCATTTGGGTTGTTGTGGATAGATTGACTAAGTCTACGCATTTCTTTCCTGTGAATACTTCTTACACTACTGAGGATTACGCTAGATTGTACATCTGGGAATTAGTCAGATTGAATGCAGTTCCCTTGTCCATCATTTCAGATAGTGGTACTCAGTTCACTTGGCAGTTTTGGAGAGAGTTTTTTAGAAAGGTCTTGGTACCCAAGTACATTTGCGTTCTGCTTTCTATCCACAGACAGATGGTCAGGATGAGAGGACTATCCAGACCTTAGAGGATATGTTGAGAGCGTATGCTCTTGACTTTAAGGGGAGTTGGGATGAGCATTTAATGTTGATAGAATTTTCTTACAATAACAGTTTTCACTCTAGCATTGGCATGGATCCATTTGAGGCTTTGTATGGGAGGAAATATAGGTCACCCATAGGATGGTTTGAAGTGGGTGAATCTTCCGTGAGTGGTCCTGATTCGGTCTTTGAGGCTATGGAAAAAGTCAAAGTGATTAGAGAAAGATTGAAAATCGCACAAAGACTTCAGAAGTCATATGCTGATGTTAGGAGAAGAGACCTTGAATTTGAAGTTGGTGACTTGGTGTATTTGAATATTTCACCCATGAAGGGAGTGAATAGACTCGGGAAGATGGGGAAACTTAGTCCCCGTTATGTTGGCCCCTATAGAGTTCTTATCTGTGTTGGTAAGGTAGCATATGAGGTTGACTTGCCATCAGAGTTATCTTCCGTTCACTCTGTCTTCCATGTCTTCATGCTTAGGAAACACGTTGGTGATTGTGTTATTGTAGATCCTTCAGAAAACCCTAATGTGCAAGATATTCTTTCTTTTGAGGAAGTTCCTATTGAGATTTTAGATCACCAAGTCCGAAGACTAAGGAACAAAGAAGTTCCCTTGGTCAAAGTGTTGTGGCAAAACCAATCCATTGAAGGTGCAACTTGGGAAATCAGGACAAATATGCGATCCAAGTATCCGTACCTATTTTTCGCAAGCCCCGATCAAGCTGAAGGTACCATTCTGCTCTAAATCATTCCTTTTCTATGCAGAATCGCAGTAGTTCAACAGTTATTTTAAACTATTCAGCTGTGATTTCATGAGTCATGCACTCCTTGTTGTGTTCGAAATGTAGAATAAAGTAGAGGCAAGATTATCAAGTTGCTTCAGCTGTGTAGCCTTCGTTTTCTCTTTACTCTTAGTATACCCAACGTCATTTGAGGACGAATGTCCCCAAATGGGAGATATTGTAATGCCCCTCACTTTCCAAAGTTAGAAAGCGAACCATTGTTCGTACATGTGAAACCCCCAATTCTGTAAGCCATATTTGGGCACATGAATTACCAAGAGTACCCTAGTTATAATATGAGTCACTTAAGGTAATACAAGCTAAGAGTTTTGAAATCCATCAAGTTTTAGTGTTTGAATTCGCAAGGGTCATCTTTGAGTGATCATAACTTGATAAATATATGGTATTTCAGCATACTTCTACCCACCAACTTATAGATAATCAAATTAGCTTTCCAACAATACCAATTTCATCAAAATCCGACACCTGAGCAAGGAGTTATGGCTTTACGAAGTAGAGTGCGTCGCCTAACCAATCGCACATGGCTACTGGAATAGGTGTGCGATAAGCAATGTGGCGCATACATAAATGTGTGCGATAAGCAATGCGGTACATACTTAAATGTGTGCGATAAGCAATGCGGCGCATACGTAAATGTATGCGATAAGCAATGCAGCGCACACTTGGTGTTTAAGGTAGTAAAAACACTCCGTTTTAAGTTATTTTGAGGAAAATTAAGTCTTTTAGCACTCCTTACACACCCCTAAAATTAACCTTACGAATTTAATAGAATCTAAACGCATCATAACCCTATTATCAATCTAAGTTCATCATCCAAGAGCACTAAAGGAGAAAAATAACTAGGGTTCCACAATCAACATTGAGGGTCCAATCATTTAACGAATCTGTTACCATAAAGTTATGTGGGGTTTTCAACAAAAATATTCTTTCGTTCTTGTTCTAAAAAATTTGTATTATTTTACGAAGATATATAATTTTACTTGTTTAATTATGAATTTGAGATGGAAACTATTATCCTATATTCTTGTTCAAGAAACTATGATATTTTTGTGATGTCTTAAAGATAAATTCCTTGATTTTTGATATTAATATCATGTTTCAAGTTGAATTTCCAGATTTTCATATGAGTTATACTTGTTTTCTGTACAAAGTATGAATCCTGAAATGTTTTGCTCAAGTGTTGATATATGGGATTTAAACCCTCTTTGAGATTATGATCTTTGGTGAAGTAATATGTTATACACACCTTGATATTTGAATGATTTGAGCTTTTGGTCTTGAAAGAGTTATTTTTGAACTCGAATGAGAAATGAAATCCACATGTTGATTTATTATGAAAAATGGGTAGCATGATGGCTCCCGATATGAATTGTTGAATTGCGTTGTTGTGGATTTTCTTTTGAAATGATCTGAGCTATGTCCGGGAGTAGTCTTTAGCACCGAGTGGGAGGTATTGCTGTGATTGGTACTTCCCTAGAACTATGTGCCCCCATAGGATGTGAGCCTAAGGCTGATTGATATAGTGATCACTAGTGAACAAAAGATTAAGGTCCTACTCTGATGACAAGGATAGGACAGCTCTCCCCAATGTGGGTTGGACGTTGGACTCCATGTAGCTCACATTGTTTATGTCGATTGTAAGAGACTCCCAATGTGTGTGTGTATTCTTCTGATTAAGATGAAAAATGTAATAGTTTGAAAGTCTGTGTTGAGAAAGTTATCGTTTCTAAAGAATTTGATGGATATTTCTATATCTTAAAGAGAATTGTTATGAAAGCTACTCGTTTTGATGACTTGAAAATGATTATGAAAATGATTGGGATTTACTATGATGACTCACATGTTTTCACCCGATGTGTTTTTCTCTATGGTGATTATGATGATTTTATTTCGAGCTATGTGAGTCTCTTATTACAGCATGCATATTTTCCTATGAATATTTGTGATATAGGAATTTTATAAAAATTTGCATACACCCCTATATACTCAGTCCATATTCTATGGTACTGACCCATGTATTCATATGTGGGCTACATTTTCCCTATAATGTAAATTTAGGTGCTCATTCCTAGGCTTGACGTGATTCTCCGAGCACATTAGTCTACATTTTCTTCAGTGGTGAGTCCTCATGGTTCGAGGACTGGCTATTTCAGATTTCACTCTTTTATTTTAGGTTATCATTTTATTCCCTGATGTTAGGGTCAGTTGGGGTCAGTCCAATGGCTCAGTGTTATACATTTTAGTAGAGGCTTGTCAGACTAGATGGTTAGATTGATCAATCTTGTGGAGAGGTCGTATTTTTTTACTTTCCGCATCTCTTTCGTTTTGAATTATGATATTATAGAGAATATGTTGATGCATAATTATAGTAATCCTATTGATGAGTGTTAAATGGTATGAAAAGGATAAAAGGGTTAGCTTGGGGATACTTGTAGCCTTATGCACCGTGTAACGCTTCGAGACCCATTTTCGGGGTGTTACACTATAGGTAGTTTTGCCCATGTTGAGAACAGTAAGAATAAGTTAGCCCAGGAAGTTCACCGGTTATCCCAACTTGGTATTCTCTATGTCTATTCATGAGAAGGTAGTGCGTGGGTGTAGAGTAGCTCAAAATAAACACTGGTTTCCTAAGTGAAGGAAAAGCAGGATAGGGATCCCAGTCTAATCTAGTTGAAGAAATCAGTCCAAAATCAGAAGGTAGTGGTTTTCTCCTAAAGGGGAGATGGTGTTTCGCATTTTCAAAATCATCTGTGTATGCCAGGTGTAGATGACTTGAAGAAACGAAATCTTGCAAAAGCGCATGGTGCGCGTAACTCTATTTATCTAGGAGCCACGAAGATGCACCACGATTTATAAGAGATCTATTGATGGAGTAGGTTGAAAAGAGACATTGCAGAGTTTGTGGCCAAGTGATCAATATGTCAGCAGGTTAAGATTGAGCATTAGAAGCCTAGTGGGTCCATACAGGAGTTTAGTATTCCCACCTAGAAATGGGAATAAGTGAAAATGGACTTTGTGAAGGGCTTGCCTCGTACTCATCGTCAGCATGATTCTATTTGGGTCATTATTGATTAGATGACCAAATCAGCTCATTTCCTTCTGTTCAACCTTGTATTCAGCCGAGGACTATCCCAAACTCTATGTCAGGGAGTTGGTCAAATTACACGATGTTCTATTGTTCATTATCTCAGACAGAGGTACCTAGTTCACCTCTCATTTCTGGAAAGCATTCCAAAAGGGTCTTGGTACCCAAGTTCATCTCAGTACAGACTTTCATCCTTAGATAGATGGTCAAGAAGAAAGGACCATTCAGACTTTAGAAGATATGCTGTGAGCATGTGCGATAGACTTTAAAAGTAGTTGGGATGATCACTTTTCTTTGATTGAGTTGGCATATAACAACAACTATCACTCCAGTATTCAGATGCCTCCATTTGAGGTGCTATCTGGGAGGAGGTGTATATCTTTTCTTGGTTGGTTTGAAGTGGGTGAGGCCGTAGTAGGGCCTAACTTGGTAATTAATACCTTAGAGAAGGTCTAGTTGATCAGGGAAAGGCTTAAGACAACTCAGAGCCGACAGAAATCATATTCAGATGTGCGCAAAAAGGATCTTCAGTTCGAGATTGGTGACTATGTGTATTTAAAGATCTCTCTTATGAAAAGAGTGAAGCATTTTCATAAGAAAATGATACTTAGTCCCCGATATATCGATCCTTACCGAATTCTCAGCTATTTTTGAAAGGTAGCTTATGAGCTTGAGTTACTTTCTTATTTATCTTTAATACTTCCAGTGTTTCATCTCTCCTTGCTAAATAAATGCATAGATATTTAAAATAGTCTCTCCAATAAAAAGATCCCAGTCAAAATCCTTGACTATCAAATTTACGAACTAAGGAACAAAGAAGTTCCTCTAGTCATAGTTCTTTGGTGGAATCAGTCAATTGAGGGAGATACTTAGGAAACAGAAGAAGACATACGAACCAAGTATCCTTATTTATTCTCTGCTAATCCAGACTCAGCTCAAGGTTATAGTTTCCTGAAGCTTAATCAGTTTTTGATCAGATTTTAGTTACAAACGTGGTATTAGTTCCCATTGCATGTTCATTATAAAGATTCATTTTATCGATAATCCCAGTCATGCATTCATGATTCATGTTCAGCTATATCCATGCATCAAAGATTCATGTTCAGTATGATAATTGAGAATACTAGTAATATCAGTCATATAGATATGTTCCAAATGTTCATGCCCAGTAAGTAAGTCAGTCTCTCAGTATTTTTAGTCTCATCAGTCTCATTGGAGAACGACTGTTCCCAAGGAGGGAGATGATGTAAGACCTCACAAAATCCTAAGCTTAATTCAGTCCTTTAGGCATGTCAAGGGGTCCTAAACTTAGAATATTTTAGCTAAGTACTAAGACATAGTGCATTTTAGCCTAAGAAGTTTGGTAATCTTATTTATCAACCTTTACGTCCATTAAATATAGATGTTTAGGTTGATTCATGATCAGTAATGTACGTAGGTGTTTTTGGACAAATTTTTTTAGACTTCGTTTGAAGCTCTGTTGGAATCCCAAAATAGTGGATAAATGCGATCTTGATGCGCCACATCGACTATCATGTTGATTAATATATTCCCCAGCTACCTACATCCAATTTTAGTGGATCGACGTGAATTTGGTATAACGCATTGGCTATTATCGACGTGCTGCAATGACCTACGCATTGGTAGCCTAGTTTTTTAGTCATTAAAAGACCACGTTCTTGGGGTATTTGGGTCTTTTCCCCACATCCTTTAGCCACTAAAACATGAAAGTAAGCTCTTTGGAGAGAAAATATACTCATTCATTCTCCAATTAGCTTAAGAACAAAACCATAGGTTCTTAAATTCCAAATCAAGAACTTAAAATTAAACCATAAACTTTTAGGAATTCTTCAACACAGGTATGTGAAGTGTTCATCCAAGGGTTCTTTCCACCCTTGGAGTCCAAGAATCTCTTTTGAACATCAAGTAATTGATTTTATAATTTCCATGGTTGTAATTAAAGTGTATCCATGATTGAAATATGAATTAAGTTCCTAATTCATGATTATATATATATCTCATGTGAAATTGATCATTATGTGTGTAGATTCATGTAAGTCCATGATAAACCCTTAACTTGTGAAATAAGAGATGAATTATGATGCGAACGAGTTGTTCAATACTATGTGCATATAGTATGCTCACCAAGTGATTTATAAAGTGTCCATGTGAACTATTAAGAGAATGAAATCATGTCAAGTTAGCTTATTTGCAAGTTATATCATGCAAGTGTTTGTTAAAATATCGCTATGAATGAATGATGATCAAGTTCATAGTTTACATGTTTCATGTTATGCCATGTCTCTTAATTTATGCTATCGAGTCCTGGGGATACTTATACCCAACAATTTTGCTTATTACTTGGAACCATGGTCAGTCATAAAATAGTACCAGTCACATCACGATTAGCAGTACTCTTAGTCAGTTACAGAACTCAGGAAAAACACAGTAGATTCAGTAGTAGTTTAGTCTAACTCAGTATTCAATCCAGACCTAGTAAACTCTATTAGTTATCATAATCCAATAGTATTCCATCATTCAACGAAACATAGTGAACTTAGTTCAGTTCAGCTAAACAGCAATCTAAGTAATCATTTGGTCCTGCCTAGTACAACCTAGAAATTAGTTCAGTGTCTATTCAGTTGGGAGTAGGATTCAGAACTAAGTTAACCCAGGGATAGGGGCATTCCTGTCAGCAGAAGGTTTGAACCTTACCAGTAATCCCTACGTTACATAACTACAAAGCTAGAGTAGGTTGAGGTATCTTCCTTCTAGGCATTATGAGAGTTGATACTTCTTATCCAAGTTATCCTCTAACTGAGGGTTAATGAAAGAGCATCCTTTTAGAGATGGTTAACTCATAGCTTGTCATTACCCATGGCACAGATTGACACCCTTTCAATTGGGGTTACAGGTTAGACCCCAAATTAGTTAGAGAATGGTTATGTCGGTTAGATGATTACCTCTCACAGTCTTAATTCCAGTCTCAGTCTTATAATAGAACTCAATTCAGTTGTACGGATTCAGGATTATCAGACACGGTCACTTAGCTCAGTATGAAACTTAGTATGGTCGCACAGTACTAAGAATTGCCAGATACTGACATCTAGATTATCAGTAATATAATATTTATAAGCCCAGATATCGGTTATCAGTATTCTGATTAAGTACTCAGTATTAGCACGATCTCAATTATAGTTTATGTGTTCATGCATGTACTATTACTCTGTCATACTCATGTTACTTATTTATTATTATTCAAGTATATGAACCCATGTATATCAACCTACCTTACTTAGAATACTAGTACATTCAAAGTACTGGCGCACACTTTTCTTTCTACTATGATGTTGATTATTATATGTTCAGACGCTTGGGCTCCAAAGCACCCTTAGCCATTCAAATTATCATCTTTTCATAGTAGTGGTGATTTCTCATAGTTCAAGGACACGCTTATTATTTACAGTACTTTAGATTTATTTCAGTAGATGGAGTTAGTTGGGGTCTTCTCCCATCAACTTCACAGTTCAAATAGTTGGAGGCTTTTTTTCAGACTAGAGTATTTTTACACAGTTGTTCAATTTTTTAGTATTGATGTTAAGTTTTGGTATTGTGATACCATAGTTAGTAATATTTATAGTATTGAATCTTATGGAAAGTATCTGCCTATTTCCATATATTTATAGTATTTATTACAAGTTATTGCAGTAAGTACTAGTCATGGGTTAGATTGTGGTCCTTCGATATTACGAGCACCGTGTAGTGTCTAGGGTAGAAACTCAGAGCGTTACACTAATGGTCTAAGAAAGTCATTTGGGATGTGGAGGAGAACATTTAGTTCAAGTATCCACATTGGTTCTTTGTTTTAGAAATTCATGCGTATGATGCGTGTTCTTAAACACATCCTTTTTGTTTTCTTATTTTTTAAAAGTTGATGAATGTTTTATCTTGTATCTTTGTCTTCTAGCTTAGTTAAAGGTCGGGATGAAAGTGTTGATGAATATATAATGTTTGGGTTAGGTGATGATTTTCTTATCTTTGTTTATGTCCTTGTCATCAATTTTGGTTGAGGAAAAGTTTAATGGGTTGTCTCGAGCTTATTCCTACCCTTAACCATCATTTTAAGATGAATGATCTTAGTCAAGGAAACTAAAACACCCAAGGATTTGAACCCTTGCAAAATTTCTTATGTTTTGGACCTTTTGACTTGGTACGACTCAAGGGCACAAATCGTACCCTTGAATATGAATGTGGGGTGTCTTAATGGTTCAATTGTACCCTAGAAAGCATGGTTGTCTTGGATACTTCCCAAGATGTGACTCACTACTGTACGATTTTTATAGGAGCATACTAGTGGTGTAGGAAAAGTCATATAGTGCATGATTGTATTAGTCTTGTGGAGTCTGCCCCAGGTACTACTGGTTGATATGATTGGAGGTGTCACTTGTACCCTTAGGTATATGTTATGGAGGTGGAGTCGTATAGAAACTAGTAGGCAAGGTCATTGAAAGGTTTGGGCATAAGGTAGGGTACCACTCATACTATAATGTATAGGTGGTTAGGAGGAGTCGTACCAATGGACGTTACTTATTTAAAATTTTAAGCGAAGGTTTTTTTGGACATTTTCTAATCCTAAAACCTTATTTCCTCATGTAATATAACCTGTGGTAGCCTTCCATAACACCTATAAAAGGATTAAAACACCTCAAATACTCTCTCAAATTTACTCTTTAAGATTAGAAGCTAGGGTTTCTTCAGGTGTTCTTTATGGGGTATCAAAGTCTGAGTTTCTTCTGAGTATCTTCATGTATAAGGCATGTACTCCTTTCCTCATCGTTTTTCCCACTAAAGGCATATTTATTGTGTGTTAAATATTGAATTCTGAATCATCAATGGAGGTTTTTGAAATATATGTTGAGGGCCATGATGCATATTGTTTGATATTAGTTTAAATTATTTTTTACATTTTTTGGTAATGGTTTGAATATATGGTTATTGGTTGGATATGATATAACAAATGGATCTTGAGTAACCCTAATTATGGTGGCTAATGCATTGATTTTGGTCTTGGTAAAGGTATGCCCTCAACATGCTTGATAAAATACCTCAACGAATGTTTTAACTCTATTGTTGAACTTTTATTGGAATTCTTGCATGGTTTGGTTTGGTAATTGAACATAAAATGAAGAGTGTAAGATCATGTGTTTGTAATTAAGTATGATGTAGAGGTGTACCCAAGGTGCTATGGGGCTACATTATTTTTCTAGGATTATTACATATTGTGTGGTTAGTAGTAACGTTGAGTTTCTAGGTGGAGAAAGGCTAGTTAGATAATTTATGATGTTCTTGAAAGCTAAGTTAAGGAGTTGTTATTGAAGATATTGAGCCTTTTAAGTATGATTATTATTCTCATGGTTTGGAAAAGATATAAGTATAGAAGTGTGATCTTTGTAGGCTATGATTATTTGATTAGAGATGTAGGTATGGTTGCAAATGAAAGAGTAAGTCTTTGATGATGATTATTGAAGCTAGAAAGTTAAGGATGGCATATGGATGGGTTGTTCAAGAATGAAGTCGGTAAGTTTGAAATTAGTTTACTCTTGTGAGTTTAGCATTTATGTATAGATATAAGAATGATGAAATTATGTGTAATCTCGAGGATATGGAGTAGACTAACATGCTTAGAATACTAGCTTCGACCTAAGGGGGAGTTGATTAGTGAAGAACCAAACCAAGTTTTAAGAATTAGATTGTGATACATGTCAATAATGAGTTAGGATGAGATAGTGACCCCTTCTTACTCTATAGTATTCCTTGGATTTTAGTCATTACAATACCAAATCCATCACTTGTTTGAAAAATCCATGCCACATGTCTATGCTTGTACCTATCATGTGTGCTCAAGCCCATTCTCATCTTCTAGCAAGCATGTAGCAGCTTCACTCTGTGATTCGAGTTATCTCTTATGAATCTATGAACTCCAGTCTTATGTTGAATAGCTCATGATAAGTATAAACTCATGTTTCAGAGGATGACCAGCTTTTAAAGTCATGATACTAGTGAAGTTCACATTATATTATGCATGTCCTCAACTTAGATTTCTTTAATGAATCCATGCCTTTGATATTTTATTCCTCAGGACAAAGATAAGTGTTAATGTTATGTATTGTAGTTTTCGTGCTTCTAGTTCATATATGTTAGCTCTTCGGTGACCTCTTCCTATGTTAAGATAGTGGTGATGATACTGGATAAGCAATGGTTTATATGTGAGAGAGTTGATGACCCTCACTAAGAAAGATTATTTATGTTTTTCTATCTAAGGCTAAAGTGTGAAGTAAGATTGAGGCCAAGTCTTTGATACATGTCATGGTTAATTAAAAATTCTGTGTATGTTTTTAAGAATACTGCAAGAAAATTGTTGTTGGTAAAGGTTTAGAGAATATGTGAAGTATGCCTTTAGGGGTATTTTCCTTAAAGTTATATGTGATTTTTATTGATAGGCTTGAATGTCATGTTGGGTGTAAGATGATGAAGGCAATATGCACTAGTGAATCCATATCAAGAGTTTTAAATTAGTCATTGAAGTGGTAAGTCATGTTATGCTTAGGGTGTGAGTTCTAAGAAGATATAGAATATTGAACCTTGTGGTTTAGACTAGTATTGTGGTTTGGCATGTTGTATCTAGTGGTTTAGTTTTAGGCTTGATCATGGCGAGAGAACTTAGTTTAGTTTAGACCTCAGTAGAAAGATTTTGCAGTGCCAATATGAGAATTACAAGTTGAATCAATTGAGTATGGTATTTAAGGGGAATAGTATAGTTGAGAGAGCATTTGAGAAGTGGTGCTAAGCTTGAAAGTAAGAAGTTGTGTTGCCTACGGCCAAGCAATCCTATCCTAGTTTATAAGTTATATAATTATATTCCTTGCTATAGAGTTATATTAATGTTGTAATTCCTTAGTCAAATGTCTTGTTCAGAGCATGCAAAAAATTCTTTGCTCCCTAATGTCAATAGAATTTTGTAGAAAAGTTCTAACGAAATACTTCATTTGAGTATGGGTAGTTAGTATGATCCAGTTCATATAGACTGTAATCTAGTTTAGAATGCAAGGAGATAAGCTCCTATAGATTTTTAATCTTCCAGCTAGTCTTACAATCTGCAGTCTTATACGTATGTACATTCCAAGAGGAAATGTGTTTTTGTCCAATTAAATTATGAATTCAGCTCAGTTCAAGCATCAGTTTCAGTTTTAGATATTAAGTCATGATTTAGTTTGTAAGTATCACAGTCTCTTCCTAGTATTTTCATCAAATTATTATCATTTAGGGATGAACGATCCCAAGAGGGGGATGTTGTAATACCCCAAGTTTTCATGCCATAAACCTCTCATCATTTCTCATGAGATCAAGTCCAGTGTAAAGTATTGGTTACTCATAAGTTGACACTCTTGTTTCTATCTTAGCCATATAGTTATTTTTCTTGAGGATTCATGCACTTGTATACCAGTTTAGTAGCTCATTATTCTTGACATCCAGTGATTCAGTTCTATCAGTTACACATGATAGCTTGAAGACTAATATTCCTCTGTGTTTTAGGTTAATTATCCACATTCGAGGACGAATGTTCCCAAGGGGGAGATAATATAATACCCCGTATTTTCGTGCTAGAATTCTAATCGTCATTCCTGCGTGTCTAAGCTCTAATCCAAGTGATTCTCACGTTAATACAAATTTCATGATCATTATCCTAGTCTATGAAGTAGTTTAGAGGTGGAAAATGTTTATAGAAATAACATAGAACAAGGTTGAGCTAAGATCAATTGATTCATCCAAAGTTTGACATTAGATTCTACAAAGGTCAACTTTAAACGTGAATATATCTTAATATACATGGAATTTTTCATCCCAAGACCTATCAAATTGTAGATAATTGAATTAGATTTCCAATGATACCAATTTTGTAAAAATTCCATACCCGAGCGAAGAGTTATGCCCATTTTCGTGAAAGGTAGTAAGGCTGTGCGATGGGAAATGCGCCGCCCAATAAAATGTGTGCGATTGAGAGTGCGAGGCACACTTAAATGTCTGCCATAAGGTATGAGACGCACACCTTAAGGTCTGCCATGGGTTGTGCACCACATACCTCACTTCCAAGTGCCAAAACACCCCTATATATGTCTATAACACGGGATTAAACTCCCACCACATCAAAATAAATTTACTTTCTCTCAAAATCACCAAGAACAACCTTTAGGGTTTCAACATAAAAATCCCAATATCTATAGATTCAACCGTGAAAATTCTATAATTTTTAAATATTCGGAATCCCCACTACGAATGCTATGAGTGACACCCAAAAGTTCGTGAATAGCATTAAGTCATTCGAAAAGTCATTCAAAGCTTCAAGTTTTAGGTATGTGGAGTTTTTCCACAAGAACACCCTTGCGTTCTTGTGCCAAAAATTTGTATTGCTTTACAAAGATATATGATTTTACATGCTCTACGTAGGAATTTGAGATGGAAATTTGAAATCTATATTCTTGTTGAAGAAGTTATAATATTTTTGATGTTTTGAAGATGAATTTCATGAGCGTTGATGTCAATATTCATGATTAAAGATAAATTTGCAGATTGTCATATGAATCAAACATGTTTGATATATAATGTTTGAATCTTGAAATGTTTTGATCAAGTAATAATATATGGGTTGTTGAACCCGATTTGAATTTATATTTTGTTGAAGTAATGTGTTATATACACTTTGACATTCAATTGATTTGACCTTTTAGTCTTGAAGGAGTTATTTTTTAACTCGAATGAGAAAATAAATCCATATTTTGATTAATTATGATAAAGGGGTAGCATGATGGATCCCGTTATGAATTGTTGAATTGTGTTTTTGTGGATTTTTTTGTGAAAAGATCTGAGCTAAGTTTGGGAGTTGTCTTTAGCACCGAGTGGGTGGTATATCTGTGATTGGTACTTTCCTAGAACTATGTGCCCCCGTAGGATGTGAGCTTAAGGCTAATTGATATAGTGATCACTAGTGAAAATAATGATTAATGTCCTACTCTGATGGCAAGGATTGGACAGCTCTCCCCAACGGGGGTTGGATGTTGGACTCCATGTAGCTCACATGGTTTATGTCGGTTGTAAGAGACTCCCAATGTGTGTGTGTGTGCATTCTCCTATCTAATATGAAAAGTCTTATTCTTCTTTATGAGATGAAAACATATTTTTTTGAAAGACTGAGATTGAGAAAGTTAGTGTTTTCGAAAGATTTAATGAACATATATTCCAAAGAGAATTGTTATGAGATTTGATTGCTTTTATGATTTGGAATCAAGATGGAAGTGAATTAAGATTTATTATGATGACTCACATGTTTCACTCGATATATTTTACTCTCTTATGATTATGATGATTTTAATTCGAGCTAAGTGAGTCATTTATATTAGCATGCATAATTTTATAAACTGTGATGATATTAAGATATTATTTTTTATATACATTGCACCCCCATATGCTCGGTACATTTCCATGGTACTGACCCACATATTCATATGTGGGCTACATTTTCTCGGAATGTAGGTACAAGGTATAGTGTATATCTTCAGATCCAGTCAGTTCCCGGCATCCAGTCAGCAGGTGATGAGTCCTTTTGATTCAATGACTTGAGTTAGTTATACAGTTTGAGAAGTGTTGTATTTTTTTATTCAGTCGTATTGAGTTGGGTTAGTCGGGAGTCTTGACCCGGATACCTACAGTTAGTACTAGTAGAGGCTTCGTAGACAGTCAGTAGAAGTTGATGTATTCTGTTTCAGTTTTGGTTGTAAAAACAGAGTTGTAATCTTGTAAATTTAGTTTCGTATCTATCATATTTCGAAGAATTATTTTCCATAGATTTGTATAGATTGATACTTTTTGTTCAATTGCTTATGAGTTATGCCAGTATAAGGGTTAGCTTGGGGTCACTTGTGATCCTAAGCACCGTGTGACGTCTCGGGACACGATTTTGGGGCGTTACATTATTTAAGCCTTTGAACTTGGGAAATCAATTCTCAACTCACTTGAACAATATATGGTGAGCTCTTATATTTCCTAGGTAATAATTTTTGATTGATTTTAAGTGAAATCCCTAGCTTCTTAGGTTAGAGATAAGCAATGAAGCCAACTGCTTCATCTGGAATATATATGAGGGTTTAAAAGAGTGGAAAGGACCAAAGTACCATTTTTTTTAAAATGGGTTAAAAATTCTATGCAGGACATGCGATGGCGGGGTGCGATGGTCCGTCGGAGATCCGACGTTCCGTCGGTCCTAACCGCCGATCATTGTACGTAAATTGACTTTCTGTCTCGACTGTGAAGGTGGGTACGATGTTCCGTTGGATCCTCGATGGTTCATCGGACCTTATCGTCACATCTTTCAAGGGAAATCATTCACTGCCTCCCTGCGATGGTGTAGTACGACGGCCGTCGGAGGGTCGATGACCCGTCGTCCCTCTCCGTCGCACTGAACCAGTGAACTGATGTTCTGCCTCTCTTCGATGGTGAGGTGCGACAACCCGTTGCCCATTCGACGATCCGTTGGATCCCTCTGTCGCACCTGGGCAACTTCATTATTTTCTGGTAAAGGCCATATCATTCTACTCTGACATCAAATTTCGACAAAAAAGGTATCGTTGGAAAGATAACTCTATTTCCCACACTAAAGGATGTCATTTTCAGAAGTATTCACCAAGATTAAAACATTAAACGGTTGGGAAATCTTTTATCAATCATATAGGGCCAAAATTACACTTCATTCAACATTCTCTAAGGCTCAAACTACGAGTTAACTTTGCGGGGCCTTACAATATCTCCCCCTTGGGAACTTGTGTCCTCGAATGTCTCTAGTTAGGCTAGAAATATCAGAAAAATAGAGTACACATAGCTGAAACAATTACTAAATGGTTCAAGATCTTTCGAAACTCATGACCACTCTGGATATTGCAAGAACTCATACAAGGATAGATGCATAGAAGGACTTTAAATGAGAAGGAATGAATTAAAGAAGAATAGTATATTTGAATTAACCTGAACTAGCAGGAAAGAGGTGCGTGTACTTGGCTCACATGTCCACTTCTGCCTCCCAAGTAGCACCCTCAATAGACTGGTTCCATCACAAAACTTTGACCAAGGGAACCTCTTTGTTCCTCAATCTACGGATCTGAAAATCTAGGATCTCAACCGGAATCTTATCAAAGAAAAGACAATCCTGGACAACAACACTCTTCAAAGGATCTACCACAACAGAATCACCAATATTCTTCTCGAGCATGGAGACATGAAAAATAGGATGAATGGCTGACAACTCTGAGGGAAACTCAACCTCATATGCTACCTTACTAACATGGATCAAGACTCTATACGGGCCAATATAACTA
Source organism: Capsicum baccatum var. pendulum (assembly GCA_030864225.1). Taxonomy (NCBI): domain Eukaryota; kingdom Viridiplantae; phylum Streptophyta; class Magnoliopsida; order Solanales; family Solanaceae; genus Capsicum; species Capsicum baccatum. Next base: position 178,989,481 of record CM061550.1, read on the forward strand.
AGACTCATCTTCCCCTTCTTACCAAATCTTTTACCCCTTTTATGGGTAAAATCTTCAAGTACACCAAATCAGCCACCTCAAACTTAAGATCTCTTCTCCTTACATCGACATTTTACTTTTGATGACTTTGAGTTGTCTTCAATATTTCTCTAATCAACTTAACTTTCTCCATGGCTTCAAACACTGCATAAGGTCCAAATGCGAAAGCTTCACCCACTTCAAACCAACTTATGGGTGATCTACACCTTCTATAAAACAAGGCGTCAAATGGTGACATCTCAATGCTAGCATAGAAACTGTTGTTATAAGGAAACTCTATCAATGGCAAATGCTCATCCCAACTACCCTTTAAATCAATAGAACACACCCTCAACGTATTATGTAGGTTCTGAATGGTCCTCTCAGCCTGACCATCTGTCTGCGGGTGAAAAGCAAACCTCAAAAGAACTTGGATACCATGACCCTGCTGAAATGCCCTCCTAAACTGAAAAGTAAATTGAGCACCCCTATCCAAAATAATAGACATGGGAACTTCATGTTGCCTGACCAACTCCAAGATATACAATTTAGCATAATCCTCAGCCGTATAAGATGTATGCACAGGCAAGAAATTTGTGGACTTAGTCAGCCTATCCACAATAACTCTAATTGAATCACTACTACGACGCAAAAGAGGCAACCCAGTCACGAAGTTCATATTCACCACCTCTCACTTCTAAGTGGGTATACCAAATCCTTGCATCATACCACAAAGTTGTTGGTGCTATACCTTAACCTATTGGCACGTTGGACACCTTGCTACGAACTCGGCTATATCCCTATCCATTCCATTCCATCAATAGATTCCTGCAAGTTGCAGTACATCTAGGTAGTGCTAGAATGAATAGAATACTGGCTGCCATGAGCTTCAGCCAAAATCCTTAGTATCAGATCATCAACACATGCCACATACAACATACCATGCAATCTCCACACACCATCTCCCCCTTGGGAGAAAACCTCAACCTTTTGGTCCTTAACTAACTCCTTCAGTCTGACCAAACTAGGATCCCTATCTTACTTCTCCTTAACTTCCGAAACTAAAGAGGATTTGAAACTATTCTACACCAATATACTCCCCTTTGCTGAATCATGAAACCTAACATCCAATCTATCCAGACAATGCACGTCATGAGCTAACTCTCTCTTATCCTCTTCTATATGAAAACCACTACCCATAGACAATCTACTAAGGGCATCCGCCACAATATTGGCCTTGCCTGGGTGATACACCATACTCATATCATAATCTTTCAACAACTCTAACCATCTCATATGACTAAGATTCAACTCCTTCCGAGTAAACACATACTGCAGGCCCTTATGATCAGTAAACACATCAACATGGACACTATAAAGATAGTGTCTCAAAATTTTCGAAGAAAAAAGCACAACAGCTAACCCAAGATCGTGGGTTGGGTAGCTCTTTTCATGCGACTTTAACTGTCTAGAGGCATAGGCTATAACCTTACCTCTTTGCATTAACAAACAACCCAAACCCACTCTAGAGGCATCACAATAAACCACAAAACCATCATTACCAACAGGCAAGGTCAACATAGGAGATGAAATGAGTCGAGTCTTCAACTCCTGAAAACTCTTCTCACAGGAATCAGACCGCTTGAATTTAACTTTCTTTTGGATCAACCAGGTCATAGGATATGCAATATAAGAGAAACCCTCCACAAAATGATGATAATAGCCTGCTAGAACCAAGAAACTCCTAATGTCAGATTGGGAGATAGGTCTAGGACAATTTCTCACAGCTTCTGTCTTTTGGGGATCAATTCTAATGCCTTTGGTTGAAACAACATGACCCAGAAAGGCTACAGACCTTAGCCAAAATTCACACTTACAGAATTTGGAAAACAACTAGTGGTCTATAAGAGTTTGCAAGACAACTCTAAGGTGATTCGCATGTTCATTCTCATCATAGGAGTACACAAGGATGCCATCTATGAAGACAACGGCAAACGTATAAAGGTATTGCTTGAACACTCGATTCATGAGTTCCATAAAGGCTACCGGGGTATTGGTTAGCCCAAAAGACATGACTAACAACTCAAATTGACCATAGCAGGTTTGGAATAATGTTTTTTGAATATCACATTCCCTCACTTTAAGTTGATGATAGCCGGATCTAAGGTCTACACCTTGCAACTGATCAAATAGGTCATTAATTCGCGGAAGAGGATACTTATTTTTTACTGTGACCTTGTTCAGTTAATGATAGTCAATGCACAACGCAAAGAATCATCCTTTTTTTGCACGAACAAAATAGGTGCGCCCCAAGGAGAAATATTGGGCCTAATACAACCTTTATCTAAAAGGCCTTTGAGTTGCTTCTTCAACCCCTTAAGCTCTGCAGGTGCCATGCGGTATGGAGGAATAGAAATAGGACGAGTGTCAGGAAGAAGGTCAATTTTGAACTCTATCTCTCTATCGGGAGGTATCGCTGGGAGATCTTTCATAAGGACATCTGGAAATTCATTAACAATCTTTACTGACTGGATATTTGGAGTCTCAGACTTAGTGTCTTTGACTCTAACTAGGTGATAAATGCAACCTTTGGATATTAGCTTTCTAGCTTTGATATAGGAGATAAAATAACTCTTGGGGGATACCAAACTCCCAGACCACTCAAACACTGGCTCAACAGGGAACTGAAACTTGACCACACGGGTACAATAGTCTATATATGTATAACAAGAATGAATCCAATCCATACCCAGAATAAGGTCAAATCTACCATGTCTAACTCTATCAAATCAGAGAGTATGACTCTATGAAGCACGATAATAGGGCTACCTCTATACACTTATTTAGCAATAACTGACTCCCCGACTAGTGTAAAAACTAGGAAAGGATCGGGACTTATTTGGAAGTTCACAGCCATAAGTGGGGTCATATAAGAGATATTTGACCCGGGGTCCAACAACACATAAATATCAAGACAAAATATATGGAGCATACTAGTAACAACATCAAGAGAGTCCTCCTACTCTTGTTGGGATGGAAAGGCATAGAATCTGTTCTGGCGCTGATCACCAGTAGTGCTAGAAGAAGTACCCTGAGTAGAGGCGAGATGGGGTACCGGTGCTGGTGCACTAGAAGTCTGTGCCTGAGGTCGGGCATCTTTATTCCCCTGTCTAGCATGGGGATAATCTCTAAGTCTGTAGCCCTGCTTTCCACAACCAAAATAGCCCCTCAGATATTTGAAACATCTCTAAGATAATTGGAAGGACACCACTCTTGCTCTGGCCTGCCTCTAGGCGGGGAGCACTAGCTGATGAAGGCACTGGAATAGGTGTACGTCTCTAAAACTGAGGTCAATTCACTCCATGGAACCTAGGCTGACTAAACTCATGCTGCTCAAATATAACCCTCTTGTTACCCTTCATTCTTTCTCTCTCTCTAAGATTATCCACCTCTATCTACTAGGCACACGTTATTAACCTAGCCAGATCTATGCCCCTATGCAATATCGCAGTTCTGCACTCCTTCGGCACCAACCCAGAAACTTCGATCAAAAACTTACTCATACTAGCTCGGGTGTCGAAGATCAAATCAGGAGCGTACTTGGAAAACTGATTGAACTTCAACAATACTCCTTAATAGTCATGGAGCCCTGCCTCAATTTTATGAACTCCTCAATCTTTGTTTCCCTCATCTTAAGCGGAAAGAACTTGTCAAAGAATGCATCGTGGAACACTTGCCAAGTCATAGGAGTGGCATTAGCACCTCTACCCTTTCTCCATGAAACAACCCAATCATAAGTAATGTCCTTCAGTCTGTAGGATGCTAACTTATCACTTTCTCTTTTTGAAACATGCATTACATCTGTGATCTTCTTCACCTCCTCCAAGTACAAATGTGGGTCCTCATCGTCCTTTGACTCATAGAACTTAGACGGATTCATCCGCATAAAGTCATGAATCCTAGTTGAGACTACATCACCACCCTGCTGATTAGCAACTGGGGCCAGATTATTTGGCCTAAAACATTAGCGATGACTGCTTGGGCTAACGCCTAAAAGTCTGCCCTAAACTCAACATGAGACACTATCTCATTCAGAGGATCAACAGGTGGGGGTTGCTTATCTTTATTTCCGCGGACATTCGCTCTTCGTAGAGGCAATTTTTTAAAATAAAAAGTACAAATCATTAGATAAGAGGGATAACTGTAGGCACGATAGAATCTGAGAGAAGGAACAACTTTTTCCTAAAATGTTTTGTAGCCTCTTGCTCGTAGATGTGGTACGCTATACACCGATGATCAAGACTGTACTCAACGCAGCTTGTCAGACTTCCTAGGACTCCTTAGAAACCCTAGACTCTGATACGAAGTTTGTAACAAGCCAAAATCACCTCTTTGGACGTCACATGGTGCTTAAGGCTACAAGTATCCCCAAGCTAACCCTTTGTGCGGTTTCTACTAATAACACTCATTTCAAGATGACATAATTCAAACACTGGCATAGTTATATCATAAGAAAGGAAAGGTGGGGATAACTACTAAGTCCAAACAACCATAATACTAGAGATCTTAATACAACCACAATCTGATAACTTAGACTGACAAAGCTTCTATTAAATCATAAACTAAAGAGCTATTAGGATAGGTCCCCAATTGACTCAAAAGAACTGAAAATAAAATATAGTCTATTAAGTTCTGAAAAGTCTGAATATAGGTCCTCAAACCATGAGGACTCACCACTGCAGGAACATAGATAGAGGTACTCAAAAAATCATGAATGTGGCTGGGACTGAGCACCTGAACCTACCTTATAAGACAATGTAGCACATAGACATATATTTGCATCATTACTTGGAATATACTGAGTATGCGGGGGTGAATTCATGTATATAAAGCAGTATCAATCTTCTTCAAATAATACATGCATGCAATATGGGATGACTCACATGGCTTGAACAAGTATATAAGGCTCATAAATCATTTAGGATAGAGCATGTAACACAAATCTCGTGAGTCATCATTCTTTTGCATTGAAATCAGAAATCTTCTCTTATTCTCAATACTCAAAGACTAAGGAACTTGAAACAACACTTTCAATTAAAGCATATGTCTCATGGAGAGTAAAACTTCTTTAATGCACAAGATCTCATAACTCTTTTCAACTTAAATACTTTGGATTTGGAATTATGTAACTTGGAAACATACTTGAAGGCATTTTATTCACTTTAGGAAAATATCTCATTTAAAACTTTTGGGATATCATTCAATCTCAATGGAAAGATACTCTAGTTTAGGGAACTAACTTATCTCAAAGATTCATGGAAAATGCGATATCAAGGGAGGATACTTTTATTTAGGGAAATAACACATATCAAGGAAATACTTTAATTAGGGAATAATCTTGTAACTATAACATTAGGAAAATGGCTCATAGGAAGGGAGAATACTTTAATTTTCAAGGAAGTAGCTGATCTCGAAGTTTAAATGACAAGGGAGGTTCTCTTAATTGACATAAACCATGCAAGCTACATAGAGTCTAATATTTTGTCCTTCTAAGGAAGAGACCCCATGTTGGGGAGGAGTGTCATACTTTTTGTTAGGGATTAGAACCTAGGTCTAGTTATCACTAAACAAAAATTAGCCTCGGGCCCAATATCAACTCACCCTTAGGATCAATAGTAATCTCGACCTCAGGACCAACCTACGGTGGCACATAGTTCTAGGATAAGAAACCATAGTAACATACCCGCTCGGTGCTAAATACTACTCCCTTTAGATTATCTGCGCTCATTTCATAAAAATACACTTTTAAAGTAATCTCATGGTTCGCCAAGAACCCAATAATCAAATTTGTAATCTCAAGTAGCAAAGTGGATTTCAAAGCTCTATGACCATTAGGTCAAATAATTTCTCAATAGTCTCAAAATACTCAAATCATGGGTGCTTATAGCACAAGAGTTCATAAAATATCAAGTCTCCAGTAGGTCTTACTCACCCATCATTCCATCTTAATTTAAAACTCATAAAAAGCATACTAGATAGCATATAGATTGATAACTCATGTAGAAATCTTGCAGTTACAACAATTTATCTCAACATCTCAATATACTCGTATACTTCAATATCTCAAACATTGCAAATATTAGCTTCTCAAGGATTAAAATCAAGGGGTATAGACCCAACTGTAAATTCTTAAGAAAACATATAGAAATTATGTCATTTGTTTCTCAATTCATGGTAAATATCAAGATAATTCATTCGATAATAAAGTGTGAAAAACTCTAGTTTAAATTCATGTAAAACCTCATAGATTTAAGGAAAATCATAATTTAAATAGGACTTTAGGCACAAGAGTGAAAGGTTTACCCTTTTTCAAAACTCCACATACCTTAGAATATGAAATTTGATGGACAAACTTGCTCTAAACCTCCTCTTCTTACTCTTGGGAGAGGTTTCTTAAAGCCTTTGAACTTGGGAACTCAATTCATAACTCACTTGCATAATCTATGGTGAGCTCTTAGATTTTTTGGAGAAGAATTTTTGATTGATTTTGAGAGAAAACCCTAACTTTTTAGGTTAGAGAGGAGTAATGAAGCCAACTTCTTCACCTGGAATATATATGAGGGTTTAAAAGAGAGGAAAGGACCTAAATGCCCTTTTGTAAAATGGGTTTAAAATTTTGCACAGGACATGAGACGACAGGGTGCGTCGATCCGTTGGAGATCTGATGGTCCATCTGAGATCCTACTGTCCATCGGTCCTAACCATCGAGCATCATCCAGAAAGTGAGTTTTTGTCTCAACTGTAAAAGTCGGTGCAATGGTCCGTCGGATCCCCAATGGTCCGTCAGACCTCATCATTGCATCTTTCCAATAAACTCATTCATTGCGTACCTGTGATGGTGGAGTGCGATGATCATCGGAGGCCCGATGGCCCATCAACCCTCTCTGTCACACTGATCTAGTGAATTGATGTTCTGTCTCTCTTTGATGGTGGGGTGCGACGGCCAATCGTCTGTCCGATAGTCCATCGGATCCTTCTGTCGTACCTGGGCAACTTTACTGTTTTCTACAAAAGGCCTTATCTTTCTACTCTGACATCAGATTTTAACAAAAAGGGTATCGTTGGAAAGATATCTCTATTTCCTACTCTATAAAAATTCATTTTTAGAATAATTTAACAAGATTAAAACACTACACGCTTGGGAAATCTTGACTCAATATTATAGAGCCGGAATTACACTTTATTCAACATGCTCTAAGGCTCAAACTGCGAGGAAACTTTGTAGGGCTTAACAGTAATCAAACAACTTCAATGTGAATTGGTTCTTGAGTCATTTTTCTTACATCGTCCTTTTTATTTCTATTTTTTCCCTTTTTCAATTTGTTGTTGGTTCTTTATTCATGTTTGTACGTAATATTTTTGTCAGTATTTTGGAAAAGAATCCATTCATCCCTCAAGCCACAGTTGGTACCAAGCATTCTCATTGGAGTACCGACAATCTATCAATGCTTGCGACCCCAATTTAGTGACAGAACAAAGGTGTAAAGATTTAGAGATTATTTGGTTGATTTCCTAATTTTAACTTGTTTATTGTTTTTATTTTTGTTTGTATTTCTGAAAAGATACAATGGCATTAGGAGATGATAGCCAAACTACTTTGAGAGAGACAAACATGGAATCTTTAATGGAGGACATAATAAGCAAGAAACCTGATGTAAATCCAAAAATGAATGGCTTAGAGAGAGATCTCTCAAGAAGGATAGATATCATAGAAGTCCATCAAAACTCCACCACATCCACTCCGCAAAACTATCATGCTTTCTTTATTGGTCATGCTCAAAACACCTCCACTATTATAACTATGAAAACACTTTGAAAGAGAAAGTGGATGTGGTGGACTTTGAAACTCAAAATTTTTCTATCACCAATAAAAGTATAATAACCTAACCTCCAAGTCCCTTTTTATATAAATAACCTGAATACCGTTTGTCTAGTAAAATCCCAATTCAATCAAGTAATCCAAGAAGCTCTAGAAAAACATGAACCACATATCCACATACCCCAAGGTATACCTAGATCCCAGCTTAACAAAAACCAACCACCTTAAATCCTTACTAATCATAACCAGCCTATCCAAATTAATGATGTGGGAGGTGAGGAACCTTATTAAAAAGATGAAAAGTTAGATAAAGTGACTCTCTTTGTAGAATTTTTATGAAATAGAAGAAGAGATCAAGGGGAAGGATTTAGAGGATGAGGTGGATTATTTGGTCGGGTTGTCCATGGAATAGGAAACTTAGCAAATTATCCCCGAGTTTAAGAAGAATATTAAAGGAAATATGGGTTAAGACGTAGATCATAACCCAATTAAGATCACTCTTTCTACCTTTAAAGAAACTAGTGATCTATCGATATACCTTGATCGGGTAATACAATTTAATAAGATCTTCTAACTCAATGATTTAATTGGACACTAGAAAGCTGACCTTGCAAATGCTCAATATGAAGGGTATACTTCTAATTTGTAGGAGACTAAGGGAGTTAAAAGAGAAAGTAAAGGTCATACCGACCTTATAGATTATGATGTAAGGGAATTTATGAGAGAATGGGGTGTAAGGAAAATGTTCAAGAAATAGCAATTAACCAAGCTCTTTAACTTGAGACAAGTAGGTAGAGGTGTGGAAGTCTATTATTAGGAGTTCCTAAACTTGATTATTTATCTTGAGTTTGTCGAATCACCAAATCATTGTATTGCTTGATTCAAAGGTATTGGACTATAACATTGCTTCTTAACTAGTTGTCACTAATATTTAATGAATAGAAGATCTTGTTGAAGAGGCCATTAAGGTTTAAAAGAATAAGAATGCAAATAAGTTCATCAATTCTACTTCATCTAAATGGAACAAAAGAAAAGATTTTAACAAGTCCTGGGAAAGAAAGCTTTCTAAGAAGATAGTCTCAAGTTCTCCACCAAGGAAGGAAGGTAATGCATCTTGTAACACCAATTATACAGGTATTCTTTGCTTTAAATTTTATGGTTGGGGTCATAAGCAAAGTGAATGCCCCAATAGATGGAACATAGGATTAGTAGAATGGGATGCTTACATTGTTGGGGATAAGGTAAATAAAGATGATGGTCGTAAGTAAGAAATCCATGATGGTGATGACCATGGTAAGGAAATTTTTTTTGGAGTTGTAGAAGACATTACTATACTTAATGATTTGATGATAAAAGCTTCCCACAAAGATGTTTGTCCTCAAGAAGGAGAGTCTATGAATTTTAAATCTATGATGAGGTGAAAGATGAGTAATATAGATGAGGATCTTTGGGATGATTAAAAAGGGCCTAAAATCACAAACCCATTATTGTTTACAATATTTGGAACTAGTATTTTTCAAACTTACAAGTTAATGTATGAGAGGGAAAGTACACGTGGTGCAAGTTTAATGACGAAGAGATTAAGCTAAAGGCTTAGATCCAAAGGTATGTACCTACCCCCTCTTATTCATATCATTGCATGGAGTCATGATGATGTTCACCCTAAGGTAAATAATAGTTCCAAGATATTTGGCATTACATCCTACTTAGATTTTAGAATGACATCCTACCAAGATATTTGGCATAACATCCTACCAAGATATTTGGCATAACATCCTACCTAAATAGTGTTGTTGTCTCTCAAACTATATTTTGGAATGAATTTAATGTGCATGTAATTTGTGGCATTGCCAACCAGAATGGCCAATCTAATGGTTGTTCTATGAAGATTCTATGGACCTTACTTGATAAAAAGCCATTGTTATTTGTTTCTTGTATCACTTATGTGGACAGAAAAGTTTGATCCTTCTTGGAAGGTTTTACAAGTGAGAGTAATGGGAGGTGCTTAAGATATTTGATTTTTCCATTATGTGATCTTGCTATTGTTAGCATGTTATCAAAAACCCTATCAATCTACTCTCTTTGTTTATAAACATAATTATGTTGATGATACAGTTGTCTTATGTGTAAACATGGATTCTTATAAAAGTAAGGATAATATACACCCTAATTACTCATTGATGCAACAATCGGTTGATCCAACATATAATGACTTTTTGGCTCATCTTATAATGGGACTAACTTTGGAGAATTTCACCATGCTTTTCATTGCAAACTCCTTTGAATATTAAGTGATGAATTCTCTTCCATTGGCTTAATTAATGTTTGTATATATGTGAACTGAGTGTAATCTTTGTGTGGTTATGCTTATATTAACCATTGTGCTAAACCTCATTTGTTGAGGATTTCATCGTTGTGTTTTCTTCTTTTGTTCTTTAATAATGGAGATACAAGTACTAATCTTCTTCACGAAAGAGCGAATGGTGCAATCTAATAAATTCAAGATTATCCACTAAAATCCAAGTGCGGGAATCACAAGTCCTTCAAGGATTATTCAAAAATATTATAGTTCTCAAACATGTTTTGATCCCCTCTATAGGATTACACATTATAATGAAGAGATTGGAAACAAAAAGAGGAAAAAATAACCTTTTGCTTGGAGGTGATGACTTGGTTGACAAGCTGTCACGTTCTTGATTACTTAAGTGTCAACTTGTCCCCTTATTGGTGACCTATGAGATGACTTGTCAGTTGAATATGGTTTTCTATTAAGGTTGACGAATAGTGTTATGACCTGTTACACTAGTGATGTCTTAAGTGATTACTAGTGATGAGTTATTAAATGAAAATCACCACTTTAAGGTTATTTTTGTAATTTTTTGATGGGTCACTTTTGAGCCTTGTAATATACAATAAATAGGTACTTCTAGGGATATTTTCTGTTAGTTTTTGATGAATTATATATGTATACTCTTTTGATTGTTTGATTTGTGGTGAATTTGTCATTCATTTACACTCAACATTCAAGCACAGTATAATATATTGAATGAATAAGTGGGACACAATTGGGATTAAGTGCACTAATATCCACACTTTACAGGAACACAAGATGAAAATTAAAATGTGTTGATATGAGCTAAAAAGTATAAAAGAAGAAAAGAAGTACAGTTTAAAAACCTAGAGAAGACATAGCCTCAGTGACTGTGATCGTAGTCAGTCAAGATGGTCAAATATACCATGATCACGTGGCTCTTACTGCGCTTGTATTAGCTGCAAATACGGACTAGCTTCTGTGATCATGGCCTAGCCAAAATTCAGCCCAAGGGCAAAAACATAAATACATGCAGCTGATCCCAAATGTCCTCTTCTGGTCTCAAAACCTTTCTCTTAAAGGATTATTGAATCCATTCCCAGTTATTGAATCTTTTACTCCTCCTTAATTGTTATTTTTTAGGAATTTTATTGTAATAATTTTGGGTGATGAGTACATTAGAGTAGCATTCAAGTGAAGGATTTGTTAACTCCCATTAAAGATTTGTTAAGGTTCAAAATATGAAGTAACATTCACTTTGACTTTCATAAATCTAATAGATAGAGATTATTGTGTATATCTTGGTTATTACTCTTATGGGTTGCTAGTTCTTCCTCATGGTATTATGTTAGAATAAAGTGTATTTATATGTGGGTTGTGATTCATTGGCCTATATGCTAATTTATTGATGTTAGGTTCTTCTGTCTCTTGAGTAAATTAATTGGGATTTATGGATGAAAGCCCTAACTACCTAAAATGTATTTATGGGTGAAGACCCAAACCTCTTAAAAGCCCCAACCATCCTTGATAGAGGGGTTTGGATGAACTTTAGGAACTCTCATCATCCTTGAAAGAGGGATATGAGTACCAACCCAATAGTAGACAATTATTGGGTTTAATTTTCTAATTTTCAATATCTTAGACATAAGGGTGATTATGAGGTAGACTATCCCTTGGATACCATCCGAGAAGTAGGATTGAATAATTGAGGTATTGGGTGGCTTTAATTGACACACTCGTTAGGTACTTGAAAGAGTCAATGAGTGGAATCTTTGAGGTTTTGTTGAAGAACTAGCCTCAAGGTATTTAAACCAAGCCTACCACATCATCAACTTTTAGAATTTGCACTGAATCATCATGTTCTCATGCATAACTTGCCCCTAGAAAAACATAGTCCCAAGATCCATTTTAATTGATTATACTCTAATTAATCATAGCCCTAAAATTAGTCCTTTAAAAGACCATCTATACATACTATTTTTACAATAGCTCAAACCCCTCATTTTTTCATATTTGTATCTTAGGTTTGAATTTAGTAAGTACTTGTATTTCAAAATTACCCATTCTCCTCTCATATTGTACTCATGTATTTGACCATGACTTTTTTTGGGTTATTATATTTACAACGACTGATTTGCATATCATTTGATGATTAAGTTAAGCGTTATCAAAAATGTTGTCATTGTCGGGAACAATTCGATGTATTGAGTTAGTTTGAAATTTTAGATTACTTCCTTAAATTCAAACTTGTAAATGAGTGTTTGTTATTTTCTTGTGTTTCTTGTGTTAGGTATATTTTTTTGCTTACTTTACTCTATGGAATCTTGGGATAAATATTATTTTGGTAGTTGGAAATCCTATCTTGACTATCCATATCTATATTGTGACATAACCCACTTTAAGAGAGATTGTAGATATGCTCTATGGAGAGAAAAGGAAGCAACATTTTAATATTATTGGGAGTATGAGTGTTCCTTATGTCGTAGTCATGATGGAAATTAGTGTGATTGTCAAAATGCTCCCTTCCCTTATTATGGAAACCCAATTATTAGTTCTTCTTATGAGTTTGATAGGTATAATGATGCAATAAGGGAAGAACAATATGTTGGATCCAATAATTTTTAAGAAAGGCTTCAAACTCTTTTGAACCAGGCAACTACAATAGAGGAGAGCGTTTTTGACATACATCAATCCAATGAGGAAATTGGAAGGGAGATTGCCAAGATAGAGGAAATAGGTAAGGAAACAAATCATGAACTTACCATCACATTGCCCACTTCCCTAGAGGAGGTTAATCAAATAGAGAAACCAAGCTATGTTATCAATGATGAGCTTGGTATTGAATAGTCCTAGGTTATTTCCTAACCAACCAAACCAAATGTTGTTGAAGATGTCAAAGTCAAGGAATTGTGCAAGAGTCAATAGAAGAAACAAAGTCAATTTATTATGACGACTCTAGCCCATTTTGGGGTGAAAATACTAAGATGGATGAAATTTTAAAATTAAGGGAAAGACCCCATTCTATCTATTTCCCAACATTATGCTTGGTGGATTAGATGAAAGTCCACCCACCCAAGAAAATGATGGATTTTGGGGAGAAAGAACTATATCTATATGTTTTGAATTTCAACATTCCAAACGAGCACATAAGAACCCTGCAGTCAAAGGTTAAGGAGATCAAATTTCGATGTTCAACTAATGGCCTATCGATGTTACAACCACTACCCAAAGAGATGGACCAGAAATTTGACTTGAAATTAGCTAAAATTACCATATCTTCAAAGTGGTGGGATAGAAACTGCATAACCATGTGACTCTTTCTATCATGTTTCATCTTGGAAGATCTAAATTTCCTGTCCCTCTGACACTCAAATCATATAGAGCAAAAGTTAGGATGGAGATTCAAATCTTCTAAGTGGAAACACAAATGATAATCGAAGTGGTGTTTCGACACCAAAGATGGGAAACAACACATCATTTAACAAATGTGGCATGTATCTTTTATTTATGAATGGTGGAGCAAATTTTTGTTTATGCATAATTAATGAAATTATGGTGCCATAAGGAGTATTAACTAAAATTGAGAAAAGGGAAAGCGAGAATTATTAAGTTATGGACTAAGTAAAGGAATGTAGATGACCTGAAAATTAGCCTCAGTTACCGCAATCGTGGCCTTTGTTACCACCATCACATTTTTCGAGTGGCTTCAATTGCGGAGTTCTAACTATGATTGCGGTCAAGTCAGTTGAAAAGACCATCCGACAGCCCAGTTCTCCCTCTGCTCCCTTTCTTATTTTCTCTCAATATTGCACCCAAAAGTAAAAATTTTTACATACTCAAGTTGATCATTGCATCTATGTGAATCCTACACTAAGTTAAGTGTTTTAATTCCCTCTAATTTAATATTTTAGTAACCCAAAACTTGTGCATTATAATAATGCTTATGTAGGTATTTTTAATGTTAATTTGTGTTTTAATGGAAGAATTAGAATGGTAGGCTATTGTACGTGGTGTACACATCAACAGGGAAGTCTTAAGTACCAACATTTAGGCCTAAAACTTATAGAATTAATGTATAAGCCATGTGTTTAATTTAATGCCCCAATGGATTTAATGTTGTTTTCTTTATGTTTTGAGGGCATATTCTAGAATTCATGGTTTAAGTTTCATGAGAATAATGATTTATTGTTTAGTTAGAACTCATCTTGGGGTTAAAATCAGGTGTTTTGGTGTTATTGTAGAAACTATTTAAAATCATCTCAGTTACTACAATTGCGGTCAAAGGTCTGCGATCACCATATTGAGATCAGTTTTTTTCTTAGACCAAAATTTTTGCAAGCCTATTTCTCACCCCAAAACTCACTCTGACCTTGAGACATAGGTCTATATGATTAATGTAGAATGGTGTTTGTCTGTGGATGTTAATAATGCCATGGATTATGTTTCTTACAAGTACTCAACCGAACAAAATGGGAGACTTCAACCACATTCGATTCATGGATCCAGAATGTCACAGCCTCAACTACCATCACCATTCAAGGACTAAACTACTCTCAAAAAGGGATATTTTCTTAGGCAAAATGGAGGAGAAACTTTTGGTATTCCATGCCATACATACTACTACTGGGTGGATGTGCTTTGACCCGGTCCTCTCCTATGATAATGAGTAATGGGTACGTAAGTTCCACTCAACCCTTGGTGAAGTCACTTTCACAAACCTAGTGATGACAATTCAAGGAAAGAAAGTGCATTTTAGAGCAAAGTAGATCAATGAAATATATAGGCTCCAAGATGTAGACATAGCTCAGTTCCAGGAAAAAATATGTGAGCTAGGGACCTAGATGGCGAACATATTGTGCCTTGGTAGAGAAGTTCCCTAGACTTCCACAAAAAATGGTTTCTATATGAACGACTTCACAGTAGAGGGCAGGCTTTGGTTGACAATTATTTGAATCAAGGAATCACCTTGCAGACACAGGACTACAGTTAAAGACTTATGAGCTAGGATGGTGTCTTATATAATGTATGGCATTAATCTAGATGCGGGACAAATTGTGATTTTAGAGCAGAAACACTTTAAGAATCAATGGGGTACACTTTATCTTTTTTCTTAACTTATTACTGAGGTATGAAAGAGGGCAGAAGTGAATGGGTGTACTGCAAATACCTAATTTACCAAGGCCACTACATCTTTTCACAAATGATTTGGGGTGAAGGTGCTCCTAATCAGAGAAAATAAGGAAAGATTAACTTAGGTAAGTCGACAACTGGGAGTCAAGGTCTTAAAGGCCATACAATATGGGGCTCCTAGAGGACATTGGTGTTGACATCAGGGTCATCAAGGAGTAGGTATCAAGATTGCCTCTGGGGAAGAGAGATCACTTCAACGGACATGATTCTTGTGTCTCCTGCTCAGACAATGAAATTATAAAGAGGAGCAAAAGAACCAAGAAACCACAATTTCTAGACTTGAGAGGGTATACTCAGCACTGGCAGAGTATCTCAGGGAACTTCAGGCCTCTTACGAGAAGATGAATAAATGGGAGAAGAATAGAGACAAGTACTTTTGCAAGATATGGAAAGGGGTCGAGGGCTTGTCGAAGGTCCTTAAACCACATGAAAAGCTACCTTATCCAAGAGTCAAGAATGATAATGAAGAACCTACTGAGTGGTTTGATGTTGATACTAGTGATAATAAGGTTGAGTTAGTCAGAGATAGAAGCGCATAATGTAGAAACAAGGAGCAAATTTTCACCCCTTTTAATTGATTATATGATTATGCAGTGAGGTCACTGCAGGCTATGGGTTAGGGGTTGTTTTTATCATTTTTTTCACTTTATATTATTGGTTTGAGATATTTTGTGATGTATTATATTTTTATTTGTGGATGCTTTATGTTTACTTTTATGTTTTGGATTTGCTTCTAGATTGTGATTTTTGGGCACCTGATGGTGCCCAAAATTGATGGATTTGTTATTTTTTTAGTTTTTAATCTTTTGTGTCATTTTATTATGGTGTTATTGGATGAGATTTTCCCTATGATAGATTGAGTAGTGACATTAATCAGTGAAAGGCATTGTACTTTGGTTTTTGAGCCATGGATTCAGGGAAGTCTGAGTACCCATGGCATCGCGGATTTGGGATTGCATGATTGCCATTAATGAAGTCTAGGTATCCATATGTTTGGTATACCCATATTGAGAAAAAATGTGAGACAAAGGCTTGGATTTCTTCTACAATTAGCAAATTATGAATGGTGTAAATATAAAGCAAACACCCCCTCCATTAAAAACTTTTCAAAAAAAAAATTAAGGGCATCGACAAAAACAACCTGGTAACAAAGATTTTTATCTTTTTGTGAGACCAAAATTTTTGGCTTGTAAATATTTATAAGTACTCTAGTTTTGTCTCTAGTGAAATAGGCAATTAATCCTTCTTTGCGAATTTGCATGCCTTTTGCGGTTAGTTTATTTGTATCAATCTCATATGTATTTGTATCATCTAGAATTTTCCCATTAGTCTCTCAAAGAAATATTTTGATTCTATTTGGTTAGTGAGATGATCTTAGGCCATCTTTGTGACATTGGTAGACCATTTATCCTAAGAATACTGTCGATGCCTAGGTGTTATCCCTAGTCACCTATATTGATTTTTTTAACCCTTCTTTGGAAATGCATTACCAGATGTGAGACATTAACATTTTATCCTTTTTTTGAACCATACACTCCTTCAACATAAAAATAAATTTGAGGCTTAAAGCCTAAGTTGGGGGTGGTAATGATTGAAGGAAGTAACGTTGGGCCACGAAGTTAATAGTGAGTGCCTACTTGCTTAAGCATTGAAATAAATGAATAGAAGAAAAAGGAAAAAAATAAAGAATGGATTTGCATGAAATTTGCAAGAAAAAAGAAATGGAATAAAATGGGTGCAATAAGGTAATTAAAGTAGGCATATTTTTAATGAAGTGGCCCATAGTGAAAGGTTGATTAAATAAGAGTGATATAGACGTTGAAGGAGTGTATAAGCCATGATTTTTACTAAATAATATCCTACCCATCCCTGAAACTAGATTACATGCTCAAAAAGTCCATTGAGATCTCCAACCATTTACATTTATTATAATGGCGATTTAAAATAGAGGCAATCCTATGGTATGCAACTTTTTAGCATAGAAAGTTATTAAGAGGGAGAGAGTTTTGTACATAAATTCCATGTTGCATATATGATAGCTCGGTGTGATAAAATTTCTTTCTTGTGAGGAGTCATGTGAACAAGTTGAGGGAGGTGATTTTGTCATCTTCCAAGAAAAAAGGCAACAAGGAGTATAGTGTGGTTGAGTTCAAAAAAGTGATTCACTCCTAGAATATCGGTGATTGTTACATTGTTTCTCATTAAAGCCTCTTACATCCTTTCTTATTGCATTTTATGTTGAGGGGTGTCGGGAGAATAGCTTTGCCCATTTTTTAAGATCTACTTGAGGTAGTAACTTACCTTGATTTCATTGTGATAATTATGTCTTCTATGTTGAGCATAAATATTCATTGCATCATTGTAAGAGGTAGTGTTTCTTGAGGACAAACAAAGACTTAAGTAGTGGGTATTGATGAGTGGGGAATTTACCATTCATATACACTCAATATTCGTGCACATTACCCTATTTTTAATGAATAAGTGGAACATAATAGTGATTAAATGCACTAATATCCACACTTTATAGGAACATAGGAGGAAAATAAAAATGTGTGGATATGAGCTAAAAAAGTACAAAATAAGGAAAGAAGTAAGGTTTGAAGTCCTGGAGAAAAAATAGCCTTAGTTACCACGATAGCGGAAGGTCAAACACACCGCGATTGCGTGGCCCTGACTGCATTTGTGGTTGACGCAAATGCAAACAAGCTTCTACAATTGAGGTCTATCAAGAAATGCAGCTCAAGGGAAAACACATAAATGCACACAGCTAATCCCAAATGTACACATATTGACTCAAACCCTATCCCTTGAAGGATTATTGTATCCATTCCAAATTATTGGAACTTTGTCTCCTCCTTAGTTTCCATTTTTGGAGGACATTTATCTTGTTAATTTTAGGTGAAGAATACTTTGAAATAGATTCCATGTGAAGGATTATTTATCTAACAATGAAGATTTGTTGAAGATTAATGTCTGAAGTAATATTTACTCAGTCTTTCTTAAGTCTAATAAATGGAGCGTATTGGGTATATCTTTCTTATTACTATTATGAGTAGCTATTTCTTCCTCTTGGGATAATATTAGAATAGGGTTTATTTATCTTTGGGTTGGTATTCATTTCTGTATATACTAATGTGGTGGTTTTGGATTCTACTATTGCTTGAGTAACTTGATAGGGATTTATGGATGAAATCCCTAAATACCTAAAGTGTGTTTGTGGGTGCATACCCCAAGCTGTTGAAAGCCAAAACCATCTTTGAAAGATGGGTTTGGGTAAACTTTAGAAACCCTCATCATCTTTGAAAGGGGGATATGGAAACCAAGTCAACAGTAGATAATTATTGGGTTTAGTAAGGTAATTTTCATTATCTTAGACATAAGGGTGGTCATGAGGTTGACTACCCATTGTGTACCATCCTAGAAATAGGGGTACCTTATTGTGGTATTGGGTGGCATTAATTTCCACACACATTAGGTACTAAAAATAGTTAATGAGTGGTATCTTTGAGGTTTTGTTTTATAACTAGCCTTAAGGACTTTAAACCTAGACTACCACATCCTCAATGATTAGAATTTAAATCTAATTGTCATTTACCCATGCATATCTTGTACCTGGTAAATCATAGTCCCAAGATCCATTTTAATTGATTATACACTAATTATTCATAGCAAAAAAATTAGTACTTTAAAATTCCATCTATACATACTAGTTTTGACACTCGCTCAAACCTTCCCCCCCCTCAATTTTTACATATTTGTATCTTAGGTTTGAATTTAATAAGTACTTACCCATTTCACCACTGACATTATTCCTCGAGGATTCGACCCTGACTCTTATTAGGTCATTATATTGACAACAACTACCTTGCACTAAATTTGATATGTAAGTTGAACGTTATTAGTCTCTAGGCAAACTTGGATTATAATGTTTTGATACATTTCTTAGAAATGTGATTTTCTTGGTAATTGATACATTTGAGTTCCAATATTTAGGTGATTTATCCTACACTGTATAGAGGATTACGATTTAATATACCCATAGTTTGTTGTCCATTCATTCATTGTGTCTATCTTATTGCTTCTTGATTGATCTTTATCATTTTTTTTCTTTATTTCTTAGTCTATTTGCAATCTAGTAGATTATTACGACATTAGAATTTGAAGATGTATCCCAAAGGAGCTTCCCAAAGGGTTGCCCCTACTTTGGGTATTAAGCTTCAAATTGATTTCATGTAGAGTTCTTAATTGTCAAACAAACCATCCTATCAATGTAATCCAATTGACACAAAAGATCTCCAAAGGAATATTTAGTAACTCTTAAGTAAATGATACATAAAAGAGAGCATGAGTTCATGTGTGGTCCCTATGTTGTTAGTTTTATGAAATATGGGGGATGGTGTACCTGTGTTGATTGCTGAGCCATCAATAAAATAATTTTAAAGTATCGCCGCCCATTTCCCCATTTAGATTGTATGGTATATGAGTTAAATGGATCTAGTAAGTTTTATACGATAAATCTTTGGAGCTGGTATGTTTTTAAAACCGCACATTTTTGGGCTAGACTTTAAAACGTCATTCTTACGTATGTTAGCTATAATACCATGAATTTCTTTTCAATACATGCATCATGATCCATATACTAGTGTGTGAAGTGATTTAAAGGAGAAAATGTTCATAAGAATCCCTTTGAACAATGTTCAACTAAGTGCCTTCGATTCATCCAAAGTTTGGTATTCGATTCTATAAGGGTACAATTTGAATGTGTATATCTTTTGATATAGGCTGAAATTTTCAGCTAAATACCCACCAAATTGTATATAATTTAATAATATTTCAAAGGATAGCGATTTCCACTTAATACGATACCCGTACGAAAACTTATGGCATTTTTCATGTGAGTTAGTAAGGATCTACGATTTAGACGCAATGCTTTGCTCTATCAACACGTTATGTGTCACGATGCATTGCTTTCTCCACATAATATCTGATGCAATATGGAGCTTATTCCCCCTCTATTTCAACTCGTTAAGGTTCATGGGGCACTTTGGTCATTTCTCCTCAATGCCAAATGTCCAAAGGATGATTATACATCAAAAAGGGCATTATTTTCCTATCTTCTTCAAATTTGCTCTCAAGAAACCCTTATTCTTCCCCAAGAACAATTCAAGCTTAATTATCAAGAAAATCAAGGATTCAACTATCTTCAAGAAATCATCTATTAAGGTATGTGGGAGTTAATTCATGGGTCCCCTTTCACCCATGCAGCCCAAGAACCCTTTTTGAATTTGACTTTATGAGTTTTACATATTTCAAGTTGAATTGTCTCCATGAATCTCTTGTTGATTTCAATTATGAGTTATGGCTTCATGTGTTTTAAAGTAGAATGAGTCATATCATGTTTGAGTACTGAAATTCCCATATCATGTTCAATTAATTAAAAGATGAATCCCCAAGTTGTGAATTTGGCCATGTAACTCAATTATTCCCTCATGTTCAATACATTCTTATGTTCAAGCTATGATCTTTACATGTTTTGATGAAATTCCCATGTCCTATTTTAAGTGAATTTTATTTAAATCACTAATTTATGATATAAGTCATGTAATACTGCTATTTTCTCGTGTTTAAGATATTCCCATGTTCAAGTTCATGATTCCTAAGTTTTTCTCGTTGAATAACCTCTTACATGTTTGAATGATGGATTGTTAATGTTTAATTCCTAATTTATGGTTTTAGTGTTATAACTATGTTATTATCATATGTTTTAATTACTCCCATGCTTATGTTCATGAATTTCAAACGTTTGATGAAATGCCTAAGATATGAATTTTGAACTATGATCCCTTGTTATGTTCTTTAAACCTTTTGTGTGTCCACATTGATACTTTTATTTAGTGTTCGATGTTATAAATACCCAAAACTTATATCTTTACTTAGTCTCAGTATCTTTCAAAATAGTTTTAGATATATATGAGCGCTACTCATTTAGTCGATTAGCATAATCATGCAAACTTAAATTTATTCGGTAATCTGAGTCAGTTCAATTAGGAGTAAGATTTAGCTCTAACAAAACCCAGGGATGGGAGCTCACCTGCCACTGGAGGGCGTGACTCATAGTATCAATCCCTGGATTTAAGAACTACACACCCAATGTAGGTTTTAAATGTTAACCTTCCTGTTTAGGGCTGAAGAATATCTCACTGGGCACCTGCCATTAGAGGTTGACTCTTTTGTTCTTCACGACTTTACTTAGCGGATCCACCCAGCCAGTGTTAGTAACCGTGGCATGGTACTGGCACCCTTCCAACTATGGTTATAGGTTGGACCTAGATTAGCTTATATTGGGGCATGTCGATTTGATGATACCTCCAATAGTCTCAGTACAATATTTAGTATATTCTCAATTCAGTTTTTCTTCACCATAGTCTACAAACTCTCAGTTATTCAGTTATCATATTTAAGTATTTTTGTTTACAAATTATTTCATAAATATGCTTAAGCTTGGTCTTGCATTCTCAGATTTTATAGTTTTCATGTATTCATGCTTAGTCTTCTCATGTTGTTCAATTAGTCCTTATCTCATAAGCATAATACTCTATCATTTTAGTCCAGTTATTCAGACTAAGTTCAGTTCAGTGTTACATAGTTAGTATTCAGTCATCATCTATATGGTGTTCGAATATTAGTAGTCTGTATTCTTATATCAACTACTTATCATATAGGCACTAGTTATCCTCTTTCTTAGATTTCAATCATTCTATTACCCAGGAATTAACTATTCATGTAATCTTATTAGCTCAGTACATGTATGTTTTGTTTTGTATGTTCATGTATCCATGCTTTACCATATCCCATCTTTAGTTATACTTATCCTATAAAAGTAAAGTTTAAAGAAACTAAGTGTAGTGATTCACCAGCTTATATGTTTGTTACTCATAATTTAAGTTACTTTAGATTTCTGTTTATTTTAGTCCCTAGGTGAATTTACTTACACTTAACATCCATATTTGAAGATAACGTATGAAACTAGTTTTTACTTATTGCATTCACCCCCACTTACATAGTACATTCTAGAAGTACAGATCCATATATACATCAGTGTGGCTACATTGTTTCATAATGTAGGTACTAGTTGTATCCCATACGTCATGATCAGATGGTTGTAGTTTCCAGCCAGCAGGTAATGAGTTCTCTTATTTCGGGGACTCCAGTCAGATGTTGTTCATGTACCTTATTTTCATTATTCTTATGTATTGATTAGTGGTGGTTGGAGGTATGTAGTAGCTATCTATTGATAGAATAGTAGATGTTTTATAGATGTCAGATAGAGTCAATTATGTAATTTTAGTTTTTTCCTTAGTTTTATTAGATTGTAAATTGTATCAGCATTATAATTTCCTTGATTTTATCATTATTAAATTTCCTCACTATAGAACAAGCTATTTAATAAAGTATAAATCACTTGCTTAATAATATGCTAGTTCATGGGTTAGCTTGGGATCATTTGTGGTTTTAAGCACTATGTTATAACTATGGTACGTCTCGAGTCGTGACAAACTTTTTATAAATGCCCAAAGTTAAAGTGTCCTAGGGTGTCTATAAAGATGTGTCTAATAGAGTCTTCCAAAGCTATACAAATATGTTTATAATTTTCTTCGAGAAGCTACAGGGAATTTTAGAAATATTTCCCTTCTTTTATGTCTCAAATCATGCAGTAGAAGTTTTCTCTAAAAAATTTATACAGATCCTCATCTTACTCTATTCATGTCAACTATTCCTTATTCTTGAGGAAGCTGAATTAGTCAAGCCCGAATTCCTACAGATAAAGCTTTCTCAAACACTCCTTACAGACAGTTATGGGATTATATGTAGGCTTGAAAGGATCTCATCAGTGCGCTTATTTTCTAAAGTTATAAATATTTCATTCATGTTCATAAAAATCATGGATTGATCCAATGTCAGATGTTCTTTTAAATTCCTTCTCAGAATCCCTTGATAGCATGTGATCTAGGGTTAGAAGAATGGACTCAAAAGGTTAGCTGTAGTAGAGTTAGGATTGTATTATCTAGATTTAGCAAAATATGTATCCATGGCGTTAGTTGTATGAAAGCTGAACCAGTTGGCTTGAAATAATATATGCAAGAATATTAATTTGTTCATTTGAAAATTAGTATAATGACGTTGGATATGTTAGTGTGTTGGAAATTAACTTGGGTTAGTGAAAAATATAAGTTTAGAGAATTGATATAGGTAGACTATGATGGAAGGCACTGTGGTTCATTAAAAGTTTGGAGATATACATGTTAAGTGTTAGAATCTAAGTTTTAATCTTGGATAATTAAGCTAGTAGAAGGAAGAACTGAGATTCTATAGGTTGTGAAATCATAGGTATGGTGATACTTTTGATAATTCTAAGTTAGTTAGTGTTTAAGTTATTAAATGATCATTGTTGGTCTATACAAATCAAAGAATAGTATCTCACAAGAAAGTACTAACGATGGGCCCTACATTCTCAGGTGTAGTCTTTTTGAGTGAGTTTATCATTTATGTATATTACCCCAGACTCTAGAGTTAAATGGTGGCAATTCAGTAAGTTATTTGAAAAAGGCCTCACAGATGTAGATTAATAGCTTAAAGCTAAAGGAGAGATAATAGAATAAGTAACCAAGTCAGGCTCCCAGATTCTAGTAGTGATGCCAGTCTGTGTAGAAAAGTAGTTAAGGAGGAAGATGCCTGACCCATACTTATTTCAGTACTTGTATTTCAGTCATCACGATATATACTTATGTCTTACGTGTTTGTTCCATGATCATGGTTGATGTTCATGCACATCCTAGAGAATCATGTGTATTTCCAGTTCATATTATAAGGAGTTCAAGATTGCTCATCAGTACAAATAATGTTCCATGAAATCATGTACTACTCATGTACTCTAATTTACACAATGTTAAGTTCAACGTACTCATGCTACATTCTTAATGATTAGAGAAATTCAGATAATGCCATGTATATCCTAAGTCTTGATCTTTGTAATAAATCTACGTCTTGGATACTCTACTCCTCAGGCCTTAGTTAAGTGTCAAAATATATTTCATGCTTTAGGTCCTCATGTTCTAACCATATAGTGACCTTTCCTTAGTTTAAGATAGTATTGACAAATAATTATTTAGATGTTAGAGAGTAAATGTTTCATGTTGAGGAAAGATTGTTGCATGCTTGTTGTATCTCAAATTATAAGTGTGAAGGATGATTGAGGCAGAACTTTTGATATATGTCATAGTTTGTTTAAATTTTGCATGTGATTTTCTTAAGATTATTGCATGGAAGTTGTTAATGATAGAAGTATAAGAGAATATGAGAAAGAGGCTTTTGTGGTTGTTTTGCTAGATTTTCTTGTGTTGTTATGATGATAGTCTTGAATGTCATGCTTATATGTCAATAAATAAATTGTGCATTAGTGAATATCTAGGAAGGGTTCAATATAGTTGTTGATGTGGTAATAGAAATTATTTATGAGATGAAATTGTGAAAGAACAAGGTGTATTGAATTCCTGATTCAGACTAGTGTTACAGTGTTATGTGTGAACTTTGTGGATTCGAGTAGGCTTAAAGCTAGTGAGAGAATTTAGTTTAGCCAAGACTTTAGTAGATAGAGTATTAGTGCCTAGGTGAATATTTTAAGTAGTCCAAAGTGAAGTGTAGTGTTGGAAGTGGAATGTATAGTTGAGTATAAGCTTTCAGTATGATTCAGTCCGTATAGCCAACAATCCCGTCTAGAAGTTAGAAAGACAAGTTCTTATGGTTTTCCATCATTCCATCTAATCATACTATTCGGAATCTCATGAATATGGCTATTACAAGATGTAATGTTATTTGCATCCAGGTAATTTGCAAATTTAGCTCATTTAGTTCATAATGCATCAGTTTAATATTCCAAATATTTAGTCATGATTTAGTCTGTAAGTACCACATGCATCCTCTTAGTCTTTCCTTAGTAATTCAACAAAGTCATTATCATTCGGGGGAACAAGTTTCTCAAGGGGGAGATTTATTGTAATACCCCATGTATTTATGTCCTAAACCTTTGATATTTTTTTCACAAAACAAGATCCAACTTGAAGTAATGGTTACTCATAAGTTGACTCTCTCGTTTCCATCTTAGACTTAAAACCATTCTCATGTCATTGTATGTATTTATGAAAGCAGTGTAGTTTATGTATCATGCTCAGACTTAGTTATGAAGTAAAGTCCCAAGTCATGTTCCAAGTCATGCATGTTAAGAATTGATCTCAATTGCCTTAGTTCTCTCAGTCTAACTAGTCTTATTCTAGGACGAATGATTTCAAGAGGGTGATAATGTAACACCTTGCATTTTTGGGCTAGACTTTGAAGCATCATTCCTACGTATGTTATCTTTAATCCAGTGAATTTATTTCGAATACATGTGTTATGATCCTTATACAAGTGTGTGAAGTGATTTCTTGGTGGAAAATGTTCATAAAAATCACTTACAAAAATGTTGAGCTAAGAATCTTTGATTCGTTCAAAGTTTGGTATTCGATTCTAAAAGGATATACTTTGAATGTGTATAACTTTTGATATAGGTAGAAATTTTCAGCTCAAGACGTGCCAAATTTTATATAATTGAATTATCGTTCAAATGATACCAATTTTGCATTAATGCGTTACCCGAGGGACAAGTTATAACGTTTTTCGTGTGAGGCTGTAATGGTCCGCTATTTAGATGTGATGCATTTCTCTTTCAACGCATTATGTGAAGCAACATGTTGCTCTCTCAACACAATATATGAAACGACGTAGAGCTTATTCCCCCTCTGTTTTAGCTCCTTAAGGGTCAAGGGGCACTTTGGACCTTTTTTCTCAACCCTAAACATCCAAAGGATGATTTATAGCATCAAAAAGGGAAATATTTGCTTATTTTCTTCATATTTACTCTCAAGAAACCCTCATTCTTCCCCAAGAACAATTCAAGCCTCATACTCAAGAAAATGAAGGATCCAAGTATCTATAAGAAATCATCATTTAAGATATGTGGGGTTCATTCATGGGTCCCCTTTCACCCATGGAACCCAATAAACCTTTTTGAATTTAAATTGATGAGTTTTACATGTTTCAAGTTGAAGTCCATGAATCTCCTATTTTATTCAATTATGAGTTATGGTTTCTTGTGTTTCAAGTAGAATGAGTCATATCATGTTTGAGTATTGAAATTCTTAAATCATATTCAATTAATTCCAAGATGAATCCCCAAGTTGTGAATTTTTCCATGTAACTCTATTGTTCCCTCATGTTCAAGACTTTCTTAAGTTCAAGTTATGATCTTTATATGTTTTGATGAAACTCCCATGTCCTATTTCAATGAATTCTATTTAAATGCTCAATTTATGAGTTTAGTCATGTAATTATGTTATTTTCTCATGTATAAGACATTCCAATGTTAATATCCATGATTCCC
The DNA here is from genome assembly GCA_030864225.1 of Capsicum baccatum var. pendulum. Classification (NCBI taxonomy): domain Eukaryota; kingdom Viridiplantae; phylum Streptophyta; class Magnoliopsida; order Solanales; family Solanaceae; genus Capsicum; species Capsicum baccatum. The sequence continues at coordinate 179,016,355 of CM061550.1, forward strand.
AAGTGTTTCTCAATGAAAGAGCCCTTACATATTTGAATAATGGAATTTTCATGTTGAATCCATAGTTTATGGTTTTAGTGTTATAATTATGCTATTCTCACATGTTTCAATAATTCTCATTCTTAAGTTTATGAGTTTCAAGTGTCTGATGAAATGCCTAAGAGATCAATTTTGAACTATTATCCCCTATTATGTACTTCAAAGCTTTCATGTGGGTATATTGATACTTTTATTCAGTGCTAGGGGTTATGAATACCCAAAACATAGTTGTTTACTTAATCATAGTATCTTTCAGAATGGTTTTCGATATGAACGATCATTACTCATTAAGTTAGTTATCATAAACAATTAAACTAAGATCAAATCAATAATATGATAAAGCTCAGTAGGAGTAATATTTAACACTGAGTGAACCTAGGGATGGGCACACTTGCTAGTAGAGGGTCTGACTATTAGTAAAAATCCCTACATTCCAGAACTACATAGCCAACATAGGTTTGATATTTTAAGCTACCAGTTGAGGTTTGACACATATCTGACCAGGGCACCTGCTAGTAGAGGGTGACTTTTTAGTCCTTTGGGACTTCACTTATTGGATCAACATAGCTAGTGTTAGTACCCGTGGCAAAGTATTGAAAGCCTTCCAACTAGGGTTACTGGTTGGACCCCGATTAGGTTATATTAGGTCATGTCAGTTAGATGATACCATGCACAGTCTCAGTACAATATTCAGTATATTCTCAGGTCAAGTTTCCTAGATCATAGCATACAGACTCTCAATTATTCAGTTATTAGATTTTAATATTTTTGTTTATAGATTATTTTACAAATATTCTTAAGCTGGGTCTTGCATTGTGAGATTTAAAAGTTTTTATGCATTCATATTTAGTCATCTCATATTGTTCAGTTATTTTTTATCACATAGGCACAGTATGCTATCGTTTCAGTCTAGTTATTCAGACTAAATTTAGTTAAGTATTCCATGATCAGGATTCATTCATCCTCTATTTGGTGTTCGGATATCAGTAGTCTGTAGTCTTATATTAACTACTTATCATATAATGACTAGTTATCCTCTTTATTAGATTTCAATCATGTTATTACCAGGAATTATTCAAGTAATCAGATCAGCTCAGTACATGTATGTTTGGTTTTTTATGTTCATGTATCCATGTTTTACCCCTACAAAAGTAAAGTCTTAAGAAACTAAGTGCAGTGATTCACCGACTTAACATATTATGTTTATTACTCATGATTTAAGCTACTTAAGATTTAAGTTTATTTCAGTCTCTTGGTGAGTCTACTTACACTTTGATGCATGATTTATGATTATGTATGAAACAAATATTTACTTATTTTATTCACCCCCTCTTACTCAGTACATTTTAGAAGTATTGATCCACATATATATATCTGTGTGGCTATATTGTTTCATAATCTAGGTACCAGTTGTAGCCCACAAATCATGATCAGACAGTTGTTGTTTCCATCCCGCAAGTGATGAGTTCTCCTATTTTGGGAACTCTTGTAAGATGTTGTTCATACCCTATTTTAATTATTCATATGTATTGATTAGTTGTAGTTGGAGGCATGTATAGGCTTTCTATAGTTAGTATAGTAGAGGCTTCATAGATGTCAGTCAGAGTCAGTCATGTAATTTTAGTTATTTCCTCAATTTTATCAGATTATAAATTCTATTAGTATTATAATTTCCCAGATTTTATCATGATTAGATTTCCGCATAGCAGAACCAGCTATTTATTATATTATAACTCAGTTGCTCAATAGTATTACAATTTATGACTTAGCTAGGGATCAATTGTGGTTCCAAGCACCGTGGTACAACCATGGGATAGTCTCGGGTCGTAACAACGACCAAATCCAAATTCAATTTGGTGATGAATGAAAGATCGCATTCAAGATCATGTTTGGTGTATATGAATGGATGGGCATACCTTTTGGCCTCACCAATGCTCCTAGTACCTTTATGTAGTTGATGAACCGTGTGATTAAATTATTTATTGGGAAATTTGTTATGGTATATTTTTATGATGTTCCAGTTTATATAAAATCCATTTAAGAGCATGTATTACATTTGCAAAATGTGTTTGGAGTGGTTAGGAGAGAAAAATTGTATGCTAGTCTTAAAAAGTTCTCTTTTAGTGTGAATGAAGTAGTGTTCTTAGTATTTGTTTTAATATCTGGAGGATTTGAGGCTGATGAATCTAAGATAGATGCCATCAAGAATTGGCCCACTCTGAAATCCATTTGTGAAGTAAGAAGTTTCCATGGGTTGACTAATTTTTATAAGTTATTTGTCAATTGAGTTAGAACCATTGCCACTCCTTTTATTAAGGTTATCTGTAATGCCAAACCTTTTAAAATAGGGTGACGAGAAAGACACTGCATTTAAAGATTTGAAGGCCATGCTTATCTCAACCACCTTGTTGCAGTTACCTAATTTGTATAAAGTATTTGCTATTAAATATGATGCTAGAAAGGCAGGCGTAGGTGTCATCTTATTACAAAACCATAAACCTATTACCTATTTAAGTTGAAAGTTGAAGGGCATAACTCTAAATTATTCCACTTATTAACAAGACTACCTTTTGTAAGAGTGTTGGGTATTTGTCAATACTATTTGTGCCCCAAGGAGTTTGTGAATTAAGTCAACCATCAATCATTAAAGCACAATGGTGCCCAAGATAAGTTGAATAAATTACATACAAAAGAGATTGTTTTTCTAGAAACTTTACCCAAAGTAATTCAATACTAAGGGGAAAAGAAAAATGGGTGGCTATAATACCCCATACTTTTTTCTAGGTTGAACTCATCTCAAGAATGTTAGAAGCTTTCTTTGAAAGATGAATCCACTTTTATACACGTGTTATTTTTAAGATTTTCACTTTTTATCATGTGGGAAATTTAATTAGCTTTCTATCAATACAAATTTCATCAAAATCCAACATCGAAAGAGAAAGGTATGGCCGAAATACAAAAGGCAGTAGAACACCCAGGTGCGATGGTGGAGTGCAACAGATCGTCGGACTAGCGACGGACCATCGCCCACGCTGTTGCAGCGAGGCAGTGTGACTAACTTATGCCTAGAAGTGACAGTCCATGCCAGCTGATCGCTGGACTAGGGATGAAGTGTCGCTCAGTACGTCGCATGGGAGATAGTGAACCTCATTTCTTCCAAGGTACGGCAATCAGGACCGACGGACCATCGACCCAGTGATAAATTGTTGCACCCACTATCAGACATCCCATCAGTTATTTTAAAGTTGTTTTAAAAGGGGTATTTTGGTCTTTTACCACCAATTTTTATAGCTAGTAATATCCGACCAAGGCTCCTAAATTCATTATTCAACTACAACATCAAAGATTAGGGTTTTCTCTCTAAGATTAATCCCAAGAACAAAATCCAAATATTCTTCAAGAAACTAAGAGATTCAAATTCTTCAAGTTCCATAACTTCAAGAAACTCACTACCAGGTATTCATAGTGTTTATTCATGAAACTCTTTCGTCCATGAAGCCCAAGAATCTCTTTTTCAGAGTTCAAGTTTATGGATTTTTGTGAATTCCATGTTGGGCTTTTTTTGTTCATGTTGATAATGACCAGTTGAATTCTATTCCATGTTTTAGTGATAAAATCTTAAGGGTAATTTATTATTACAGGTGTAGCTTCATGTGAATTCATGATTAAACCCTTGAATGGTTAAATTAGAGATGAATCATGATGTTTATTTGTTGTATAATGTTGTCTACCTATACTATGCCTACCATGTGTTTGATTAAATTCCTATGTAAAGGAAAAGTGCCCAAATAGTATGATAATATGATATCCCCATTTATGTACAAGTTATGCATATCATATGTTTGATGAAAGGCTTCAATAAATGAATTATGGATTGTGCTGTTGGTTATGTGTTCAACTAAGTCATACTTTATCAGTTTCTTTCCATTGAGTCCTGGGGATACTTGTACCGAAAGACTAGTTGTGTGCCTAGATCCATGTCCTGTTTTGACGATACTCTCAGCCAAGACCTGATACTTAGACTTTAGAGAGTCTTATGACTTAGGAAAACTCAATTATCTCATGAACTAAGTCAGTTGTTAGGTATTAGTAGTATCCCATCAATCAACGAGATTCAGTAACTCAATCTATGTTTAGATCAGTTAATCATTTCAGTGTCTATTTAGATGGGAGTAGAAATTTGCATCGAGTGAACCCAAGGATGGGATATCACCTGCCAATAGAGGGTATGATTCTTAGAAGAAATCCTTCCATTCCAGAACTATGTAGCCAGCGTTGGTTGAGACATCATACCTATTAGTAGAGGGTAGATGAGGTGGCTTAACCTGATAGAAGGTTCCCACCGTTCTCATTAGAGTAACCTGCTAGTTGAGGGCCATACACATGTTGTCCTTACCAGTGGTGAGCTATCAACACCCTTCCAATCAGGGCATAGATTGGACCCCAATTTAGCTTAATGCGTTATTAGGGGCATGTCGATTAGATCACTACTTTCCATAGTTTTGGTATCAGTATCAGTAAAAGAACTCAGATAGTTCTTCAGATTTTAGGACTGTCAGATACAATCAACTCAGATACAGTAAGGAAATTAGCTAGTTCCATCAGATTTAGGACTGTCAGATATAGTAACTGATGTTATAAGTATTCAGATTCAATAATCATGTTATCACGGTATCAGTGTCAGTTATTATGTATCATGCATATATTCTCACACTCATGATAGTCAGTCTGTTATTATTGTTGTTCATGCATTTGAACCCCATGCATTCAGCCTACATTACATGCATACCAATACATTCAATCATACTGACGTATTAGTTCTGTGGTTCGTTATACCATAAGTTCAGACACACGAGCTTCAGAGCATCAGTAGCATTCCAGTCTCAGCAGTCAGAGTTAGAAGTGAGTCCTTATCTTTCTAGGACATGATCATTACTTTATTATTTCATTAATGAATTTATAAGTTAAAGTTAGTTGGGGACATGTCCCATCATATCCTTATTCTAAAACTCATATTTTTAGAGGCTTTCTAGGCTATATTATGTTCAGATAGTTTATTTTAATTTTGTTTTAGGTATTTCATTCCCCACCCAGATGTTATGTCACAGTTTTGAATCTTACGACCTTTCAGTTCATGTTTTCAAATTACACATTATATTATACTATATACAGGTATAGATATCAGTCATACGTTAGCTTGTGGTCCTTCGGGGTCATGAATAGCATGTACCATTCTAGGTACCAGATTCAGGGCATTACAAACTTGGTATCTGATACGAAGGTTCAATAGAGTGGTAGGAAGTCTGAAAGCAACATCTAGTAGAGTATCGTACATAGGTGTGTTGTGCACCATATTTATGTGTAGGAGGCTATAAGATATTTTAGGAACAGTTTTCCATCTTTTAGTATTCATGTTATGCCAGTGAGCATAATCTTAAGTCAATCTCTTAATCTAATTCGTTTCTCCCCTTTTCTTTTTACAGAATATGCCTCCTAAAAGAAGAAATGAGAATCAATCAGCCCCCCAGCCTGAAGACCTTCAGGAAAAAATGTTTCTCATGTAGAATTCAGAGCTGCATTCACCACTCTTGCTCAGTCAATTGCAGCTCAGAATGAACGGCCAGCTGTCATTCCGGACAACCAGTGGCCCATTCAGCTGCAGCCAAAATTTGGGACTTCATCCAGATGAATCCTCCTTTCTTTCTCGGGTCTAAGGTAGATGAGGATCCTAAGGAAATCCTAGATCAGGTTTAGAATGTTACAAACATAATGGGGATTACTTCTAGTAAGAGTATTAAGGTAGCTGCATATTAGTTTTACGATGTTGCTGACACTTGGTTTAAGTAGTGGAAGTCAGAGAGGTCAGTTGATGTAGGTTCAGTTGAGTAGAAGGATTTAGCTTCTTGTTTCCTTGATAGATTATTTTATCTAGAGCTTAGAGAAGCTAAGGTATTAGAACTCATCAACCTCAGGCAGTGCAATATGACGGTGAAAGAGTATTCTCTTAAGTTTACTTAATTAACCAGATACACTCCTCATATGGTTGTAGATTGCAGGGCTAAGATGAGTAATCTGGGGTGAATAATATTGTTGTTAATGAGTGCAGACCCACCATGTTGAATAGTGATATAAATTTAGCCAGGATAAGGACTAATGCTCAGCAGATAGAGAAACAAAAGATTAACATGAGGGGGAAGCAAAAGAAGAAAGCAAGGATAGGTATTTTATACTTTGCTCATCCCAAATCATAAAAAGGAAACCATTCTCAATTTTGTCCTAAGTCATCAGTTCCACTTCATTCCTTAGCCAGTGCTCCAGTTCTTAAGTTCAGATATGGTAACAAAGATAGAGCATATGGCTCTAAGTCTCAGGGCAGTGTTAGCAGTACCTGCACTTATCCTCTTTGACAAACTTATGGAAAGAACCACTAGGGTACTTGCAGATCTGGCAGTGATACTTGATTTAGGTATGGCAAACCAGGCCACAGAGTTAGAGATTGTCCACAATCAGGTTCTCAGGGTCAGCAGAATGGCTCCTCAACTTAGTCCAATCACCCAAATAAGCAGGGCGGCACCTCGAGTGCTACTAGTGGGCAACGCCCAAATAGACTCTATGCTCTCCAGTCCCGACAAGATTAGGAAAATTCTCCAAATGTGGTTACTGGTACGTTACACATCTTCTGTGGGCATTTTTACGCTTTGCTAGATCCAGAAGCTTCTTTGTCTTTTGTCACTCCATATATAGTAGGTGATTTTGGAGTCAGTCCCAAAATTCTAGCAGAGCCCTTTTCACTCTCTACATCATAGCCCAGCGGGTATACAGGTACTGCCCAGTTATGATATTTCAAAAAGTCACTTCAGCAGATTTAGTCAAATTAGAGATGACTGATTATGATGTCATTCTCAGAATAGAATGGATTCATTCCTACTATGCCACAATCAATAGTAGAAATAGAATAGTACAGTTTTAGTTTCCAAATGAACCCATCCTAGAGTGGAGGGATAGTACTTTACCTTTCAGAGGTCAGCTTGTTTCCTACATTTGGTAAAGGAAAATGATATCTAAGGGATATTTCTATCATCTTGTTCATGTTAAGAATTTTAGTTTTGAAACTCCGAATATTTAATTAGTCCCAGAAGTGAATGAATATTTAGATGTCTTTTCTGAAGATCTTTTAGGAATTCCTTTTGAAAGGGAAATAGATTTTTGTAGTGGTCTTCTACCAGATACTCAACCTATATCTATTTATCCATACAAAATGGCACCTGAAGAACTCGAAGAATTGAAATAATAGTTAAAGGATCTCTTAGAAAAGGGATTTATCCGGCCCATTGTGTCCTCGTGGGGAGCACCAGTCTTATTCATGTGCAAGAAACTCAGAATGTGCATTGATTACCATCAGCTCAATAAAGTAATTGCCAAGAACAAGTATCCTCTTCCTAGAATCGATGACTTGTTCGACAAACTTCAGGGTGTTAGCTACTTCTCTAAGATAGACCTCGGATCCTCCTTTCATCAGCTTAGAGTTAGGGAATGTGACATTCCAAAAATAGCTTTCCCTACTTGGTATGGTCACTTTGAATTTCTAGTCATGTCCTTTGGTGTTACCAATGCCCCAGGTGCTTTCATAAACTTGATGAATCAGGTGTTTAAGTAGTACTTGGAAATGTTCATCATAGTCTTCATAGATGATATTCTGGTCTATTCCCGCAGTGAGCGAGATCATGCAGACCATCTCAGACTGTACTTTAGACTCTCAAAGATCATCAGCAATTCTCCAAATTCAGTAAGTGTGAATTTTTTCTAAGGTCAGTAGCATTCCTTAGTAATATCATTTTTGCTAATGGCATTAGAGTAGATCTTTAAAACACCAAAACAGTAAGAAACTAGGCTCTCCCTTTCTCTCCATCAAATATTAGGAGTTTTTTGGGTTTGGCTAGCTATTACAGATGGTGTGTTGAAGGATTTTTTTCTATTGAATCCCCTCTGTCCAGATTGACTTCGATAAAAATCAAGTTTTAGTGGTCAGATACTTGTGAGAAAAGTTTTCAGGAGTTGAAGACTCGACTCATATCAGCTCCAATTTTAGCTCTTCCAAATGGTTCAGATGGATTCGTAGTGTATTGTGATGCATCCAGGGTAAGTTTGGGCTATGTACTCATGCAGTGTGGTTAGGTCATAGACTATGCCTCCAAATAACTTAAACCTCATGAGAAGAATTATCCTACTCATTATCGTGAGTTGGCAGCCGTAGTCTTTGCCTTGAAGATTTGGAGGAATTATTTATATGGTGTTCATGGACATGTGTTCATAGATCATACGATCATTCAGTATGTCTATTCTCTAAAAGATCTTAATCTCCATAAGAGAAGATGGTTAGAGCCTTTGAAAAATTATATCATGCATGTCCTTTATCATCCGGGCAAGGCCAATGTAGTGGCCAAGTCTCTTAGTAGGCTGTCTATGGGTGGCATTGCTCATGTGGATAACAGTAAGAAGAAGTTAGCTCAGGAAGTCCATCATCTTGCCAAACTAGGCGTTCCCTTAGTCAATACAGAGGAGGGTGACATATGGGTTCAAAGTAGTTTAGAATCATCTCTAGTTTCCAAGGTGAAAGAAAATAATGATAGAGACCCCAGCCTTGTCAAGTTAAAAGAATTAGTCCAGGATCAGAAAATAGAGGTTTTCTCCAAAGGGGGAGATGGTGTTCTACATTTTCAGGGTCGTCTCTGAGTTCCAAGTATAGATGATTTAAGGAAGTGAATTCTTGTAGAAGTGCATGGTGCGTGCTTCTCTATTCACCCAGGGGTCACAAAGATGTATCGTGACTTATGAGAAGTCTACTGGTAGAGTGGGATAAAGAGAGATATTGTAGAGTTTGTGGCTAAGTGGTCTACATGTCAGCAGTTTAAGATAGAGAATCAAAAGCCTTGTGGACCTATGCAGGAGTTCATTCTTCCTACTTGGAAGTGGGAAGAAGTGAAAATGGACTTTGTGATGGGTTTGCCGCGTACCTATCATCAACATATTTCAGTTTTGGTCATTGTAGATAGAATGACCAAATCAGCCCATTTCCTTCCAGTCCATACCTCTTATTCAACCGAGTATTATGCTACAATCTATATCATGGAGTTGGTAAAATTTCCTGGAATTCCATTGTCTATTGTCTCAGATAGAGGTACCCAGTTCACCTCCCACTTCTGGAAAACATTCCAAAAGAGTCTTGGAACCCAAGTTCATCTCATCATAATCTTTCATCCCAGATAGATGGTCAAACAAAAAGGACCATCCATACTTTAGAAGATATGCTAAGGACGTGTACAATTGATTTCAAGGGTAGTTAGGATGACCGCTTGCCAATGATTAAGTTTGCATACAACAATGGCTATCAATCTAGTATTAATATGGCTCCATTCGAAGCTCTTTATAGTAGGAGGTGCGAACCTCCAATTGGTTGGTTCGAAGTTAGTAAGGCCTAAGTCATAGGGAATGACTTGGTATTCGATGCCTTAGATAAAGTCCAGTTGATTAGAGAAAGACTACGGGCTTCTCAGAGCTAACAAAATCCTATGCAGATGTTCACAAAAAAGATCTCGAGTTCAAGATTGGTGATTTAGTCTTTCTTCAGACCTCTTCTTTGAAAGGATTGAAGCGGTTCGACAAGAATGGAATGTTTAGTCCTCGATATATCGGTCCCTTAAAAATTCTCAGTCGTTTTGGCAAAGTAGCGTATGAGCTCGAATTGCCATCAGATCTAGCCTCAGTTTATCTAGTCTTCCATGCCTCTTCTCTTAATAAAACCATAGGTGACCCTGCAGTTGTAGTCCCTATTCAGAGCATAGATGTTCAAAACAACCTCTCTCATGAATAGATTCCAGTAAAAATCCTAGACTTTCAGACTCGTATACTGAGGAACTAAGAAGTCCCTCTAGTCAAAGTTCTTTGGCGGAATTAGTTTGTTGAGGGAGATACTTAGGAAGCACAAGCATACATGCGTACCAAGTATCCTCAACTCGTCTCTTCCAACTCAGATCAAGCTCAAGGTAATAGTTCTCCTTAAGTTTTTTAGTTTTATGATCGAATTTCTGTTAGAGGTTTGGTATCCATTTCATGTTTAGAATTCAATAATAAATTTGTTATTAAATACCATTGCATATTAAGTCATGCATTCATTTATCAGATCAGTTATATAATTATGCAACAGATATGCATTCTCATTGTGATAAACTTAGTTCCTTAGAACAGTCAGTCATACATTCATGAATCTGTTACACATGCATTCGATATGCATGTTCAGTATGATATGTTCAGTTATCAGTCAGGTCAGTCATGAGATCATGTTAAAGTTACTCATGTTCAGTATATATGTTAGTTTGCATTCTTTCCCCTCACCCAATCTCATCCGAGGATGAATGTTCTCAAGGGGGAGATATTGTAATACCCCATACTTTTTTCTAAATTGAAATTATCTCAAAAATGTTAGAATCTTTCTTTGAAATATATATCCACTTTTTTACACATGGTATTTTTATGATTTTAACTTCTGTCACTTGGAAAATTGAATAAGCTTTCCATCGATACCAATTTCATCAAAATCCGACATCGAAAGAGAAAGTTATGGTCAAAATATAGAAGACAGTAAAACCGCCCAGGTGCAACGGTGGAGGCCGATGGACCTTTGGACTATCGAAGGTCCGTTACCTATGCCATCGCAATGAGGCAGTGTGACTACCTTCTTTCTAGAAGCAACAAACCAGGCTGATGGACCATCAGACTAGTGACAGACCATCGCTCAGTCAGTCACACTAGAGACAGTGAACCTCCTTTCTTCCTAGGTAAGACAGTTAAGACCGACGAATCATCGACCTAGTGATGAACCGTCGTACCCACCATCGAATATCCCATTCAATTATTTTAAAGTTGTTTTAAAAGGAGTATTTTGATATTTTACCACCCATTTTTATACCTAGTAATATCTGACCAAGGATCCTAAATTAATTATTCTACTACAACATAAAAGATTAGGGTTTTCTCTCTAAGATAAATCCCAAGAACAAAATCCAAGTCTTCTTTAAGAAATGAAGAGATTCAAATTCTTCAAGTTCCATAACTTTAAGAAACTCACTACCAGGTATGCATAGTGTTCATTCATGGACTTCTTTCATCCATGATGCCCAGGAATCCTTTTTTCAAAGTTCAAGTGAATGGATTTTTGTAAATTTCATATTGGGTTTGTTTTGTTCATGTTGATAATAACCAATTGAATTCTATTCCATGTTGTAGTGATAAAATCTTAAGGAAAATTTATTATTATAGGTGTAGCTTTATGTGAATCCATGATTAAACCCTTGAATGGTGAAATTAGAGATGAATCATGATGTTTATTTGCTGTATAATGTTGTTTACATATACTATGCCTACCATGTGTTTTAGTAAATGCGTATGTGAAGGAAAAGTACCCAACTAATATGATATTATGAAATCCCCATTTATGTACAAGTTATGCATGTCACATGTTTGATGAAATTCTTCAATAAATGAATTATGGATTGTGCTATTGGTCATATGTTCAAGTAAGTTATGCTTTGTCAGTTTCTTTTGATTGAGTACTGGGGGTTGTTGTATTCGAAAGATTAGTAATGTGCCTAGAGCCATGCTATGTTTTCACGATACTCTCAGTCGAGCCATGATCCATAGATTTCAGACAGTCTTATGACTCATGAAATCTCAGCAATCTCATAAACTCAGCTAGTTTTCATGTATCAGTAGTATCACGTTAGTAAAAAGGATTCAGTAACTCAATCCATGTTTGGATTAGTTAATCATATTCAGTGTTTATTCAGATGGGAGTAGATATTAGCACCGAGTGAACCCAATGATGGGAACCCACCTGCCTATAGTGGGTGTGATTCTTAGAAGAAATCATTGCGTTCCAGAACTACAAAGCCAGCATAGGTTGAGACATCATGCCTGTTAGTCGAGGGAAGATGAGGTGGCTTAACCTGCTAGTCAAGGGTTCCCACCATTCTAATTAGAGTGACCTACTAGTTGAGGGTTACTCACATGTTGTCCTTACTAGTGGCGTGGTATTGAGAACCTTCCAATCAGGGCACAAATTGGACCCCAATTCAGCTATAATGGTTATTAGGGGCATGTCGGTTAGATGACTACTTCCCACAGTTTTAATATCAGTATCAGTAAAAGAACTCAGATAGTTCTTCAGATTTTAGGATTGTCATATATAATCAACTCAGATACAGTATTGAACTCAGCTCATTCCACAGATTCAGGACTATTAGATACAGTCACTCATGTTATCAGTATTCAGATTCAGTAATTATGTTATCATAGTATCAGTGTCAGTTATTATATCTCATGCATGTATTCTCACACTCATGATAGTCAGTCTATTATTATTATTGTTTATACATTTGAACCCCATGTATTTACCCTACCTTACATGCATACCAGTACATTCAATTATACTGATGCATTCGTGCTATAGTGTTTTATACCATAGTTTAAGAGGCCCGAGCTCCAGAGCATTAGTAGCATTCCAGTCTCAGTAGTCAGAGTTAGAAGTGAATAGTCATCTTTCGAGGACGTGATCATTACTTTATTATTTCATTAACTAATTTATTAGTTGGAGTTAATTGTGGATATGTCCCATCAACTCCTTATTCAGACAGTTATGTTTTTATAGGCTTTCTAGACTATAGCATATTCAGATAGTTTATTTCAGTTTTGATTTTGATATTTCATACCCCACCTAGATGTTATATTTTTATTAGATATTATGTCACAGTTTTGAACCTTATGGGCTTTCAATTCATGTTTCCATATTACATAATATATTATATAGTATACAGGTACAAATATCAGTCATGAGTTAGCTTGTGGTCTTATAAGATCATGAGCACTGTGTGGTGTTTCGAGCACCAGTTCAGGGCGTTACAGTAGCTGATGCATTATCTAGGAAATATGTGACAATCACTACATTTTCATTTAAGTTAAAGGTTTTAAGTGTCAAAATGTAATGTTTCTCGAGGACCCGAATATTACTGAGATCGTTCATGATTGTAAGAAAAGGGTTAGGGAAATATGGATGAGGGATAAATTCCTATGCCCATTTAAAATTTGATGATTTCTTATTTAATGGAAAAAAGGTTGTGGTTTCCACATTTATAATGGAGAGAATTATTTATAAGATAGGCACATAATGGTTTTATGATGGGTAACTTTTGAATTTACAATACTTTTTGATTCTTAGGGAGCAAATAGCCCAAGATGCATCAATATTTTTCTAGATTTTGTGGCCAATGTACTAATTGAAGAAGTGTGAAATCCAACATTATCCCTCAATGATACAATCCAAATTTTCTCCTGACATTTGTGTGGGATTCTTATGATTTTAGAGGCGGTTGAAGACTCCTTAGTGTTATCAAAAGGTGTCAAATGGGTGATGATTACCTCTAAGGATGGTCGAGGGACCTTGGAGAGGTGAAAGAAGTGAGAGATGAGGCTAAAAACACCACGGGAGGTGACATGTGCCCAATATATTCTAGAAGTGTACCTAACCTACTCTTACCTACTAAAGAAGGTCAAACCATCAACACGTGCTGCCAAAGTGGGCTACCATTCTTCCTTTTCAAATGTATCAATTTTGTGTCCATAAGTTGTAATAATTAACCCTATACTATAAAAAGGAGTTTTCTTACATTTTTAGAGAAAGTTTGATGATAAATGACTTATTACTCTCTTGTGAATGAGTGTGTTAGCTTGGATTAGCTGGCCTTTATTCTTCATTTAGAAATATTTGTTGCTTTTGAATCGATTCCCTAGTGGTCAACATATGATTTAGGATCTTTATTTTATTTAAAGTTATAGAGGATTAAGGCTTGGATATATCCTTTATCTTCTATCAATTCATTTCTTTGCATCTATCTTATTACTTTCCTATCTATCTTTATTCTTCCTTTTCCATTTTGTAGTTTAGTTTTTATTTTGTGGTTTTTTATAATATCATTTGGTAATATTGTCGAGCATGATTTTGTTCCCACAAAGTAAACCCTAGTTCTTTTTATCTAGAAAATTAAAAACAAAAAGAAATGACAAAAAATTTTTAGAGAAAATCCCTCAAAAAATTTGTGCTTTTGGGTCCTTTTTGTTGTTTCAACACTAGATTCATTCGTTTTAGTGTTATTGAAGTTGGAACTTTGAGTTTTTGGGTTTGATTGAGTGCAATTGAGATTGAATGAAAGAGAAGAAATGGATTCATAGATTTATGGATTTAAAGGTGAAATTAAATGTTTGAATTGTTGAAAAAGTTTTCTCTACGTTGAGATAAACTTAATGTTAAAAGGCTGGTGCAATTTAGAGAAACATAAAAATTCCACCATTTTTATGTTCGGGAAAGTTGAAGAAATAGCAAGTGGGTTTATAAATATGAATAAAATAAATGATAATTTAAGTTTAAAGTTATTTGAATATGTTAAGAAGATTGAAAAGTGCTTGGGTTCAAAATTTCATCACTTTCCAAGTAAAGATGAAAGCGTCTGAAATTTTAATGTTCATAGTGTTCTTGAAGAATTTCATATGGTCTAGGGCAAAATTCATCAAAAATATTTTATTTAATAAAATAAAGAGGAAGAACAATTGAGTAAAAGTGTTGGTACAAAAGCATATCAAAAGTACCAAGGAATATTAAAAAAGAAAAGGATAAACTGGGGACCACAAGGGACATTTTTGCCCTTTGTACGAGCTGGTTCGAGCCACCTGTGCTTGAGGTTTTATGGGGGTGCATTGGGGGTATGACCTACCTTCATAATCACTTCAATATCCCCCAAATCATTAGTTCTTTCACCCAAGGTGCACTAGGGGTACGCTTCGTCAGCCCCCAATCTGCTCCAGCGTATTCCAAATGTATATAAAGCCTTCCAACTCACTTTTTGCAAGGTTCCATCAGTCTAACTTCATTTCATTACTCTTAACTTCATATTTTAATTATTAAACAATAATTAACCACCAAAAAATTATTGATTAGTTCTTTGTAACAAGTGGAAGGCCCTGAAAACAATTCACTATGAGTCAAGCTAAAGAGCTACAAGGTTCGTAAGTTATGTTTGCCAAAATGGAGATGTTGAAGATTGTTTTGAATCCTAACAAGGGATTCCATGTTTAGAGAATTTATTATGGAGGCCAAAATGGCAGAGGAAAATAGATTTCAATCTTTTTGGGCAACTAGAGGTGCGACGGCCCAACAGCTTGGTTGATACTAGCACAGTTAGCTTGAAGAACGTTAAGAGGGGCATCCATATATGGATGATAGCTTAGAGCCTGGAGGAAGAAATGAAGAAATAAATACACTAGTTTATAAGTAGTCAAGATGCCATTTGGATAAATCAAGAAGTTCCCTTGGGGGTTATTTTTTAAATAGTCACTTTTGGGCTATTTTGTAAAATCAACGATTATAAATAGTTTCTTTAGCCATTTTCATTGATTAGATTTATGATGTTTGAATTGTGTTCAATATACTTGATATTTATTTACTCTATATTAGTGTGGTTATTGGGTTCAATTCCATTTATTAGCTTAGATCGAGTGATTGGGTGGATTCCTGATTGCTTGGGTTATCTTATTCACTTTATTGATCATCGAGTTATCATTTTATAGATTCAATTTTGTTTCTCATGGATTTTATTGAGTTCTTTCTATCCCATCATTTAATTATTTTTCAATTGAGCCTTTCTTTCTTTTTTTCTCATCCTTTATTTCTTTATTATCCGTTAATTTTGTTGTTTAATTCTGTATTATGATATAGATTTTAGTCCCTTTCAACGAGGATCCTTATCATTTTGGTATCATCCCCTTCTTCAAAAGGATTTGTCCTAGAATCCTAACCTTGCATTACAATTGAAGGACAAAAAACCAAACATTCCTCAAAGTCTGACATTTAGTATAAGAATTAGTAGTAATAAATCTATCACCATGGCAATGGTGCACATACTTAACATATAACCAGGCATCTAAATGAGTCACAAATGGTTTATAACCCAACAAAACTAGAGATTATTTGCCACATTAGAAGCATTGAAAAGGGGTGAGCCAAATAAGCCATGATATTTAGGAAACCACACATGTAATTCCTTAATGACTCTACCGTTTGAAAAACATAATTTTTTTCCTTGAAGTTCATAACGCTCAATCTACAGCTCTCGTAGGACTATAAAGTGGTCGTAGTCAAATATAGAACCCAACTGGGTTGGGTATCGATCCCTCAGGGAATAGCTTGGTCAACAAGTAAGCAACAATTACTAGACTTTTAGTGCAAGTCTCGTAAAAAGGGGGGATTGTAATGTGTAACCAAAATATTAAAGTAAAAACTGAAAATAAAAGAAAGAATGTTTAGTAGGTTGTAAAACAATGAGAATTGAAAAGTTGGGGTTATGCCCACCTTCTGAGTTTACGTCTCTATTAGCTATGAGTTATGCGGAATTCAGACATGCATGTGCTTATAGAGAATTGTATTCGATGGTAAATCCAGGCGTCTTTCGACCTATTCGAGGATTATTTCACTTTAACTCTTTCGAGCTTAAAGCGTATCTAACGGTACAAATTCTCCAAGAGGTTAATCCAGTTACGGCACTAACTTTTTAATAGGGGATGGGACCCTACTACCTTGACATTATCTCTTTTCCAGTCATATAACTTTTCTTTCGAACAAGTTAATGCTATACTGGCGTATTCTTGTGTTTGCAACTACAAAGAATTTAGATTAAGATGAAGAGAATAATGATATAAGCATCATACGTGTCACAAACTCACAAACTCATAGCAATAGATAGTATCTCATACGGCTTCCATAACCCCAACAGAGAGGTTTTGTTACCCATGAGTGCGAAGGAAATCACAATAGACATTGTTATTCTACCACAATAAAGATTTCGTGTAGTAGTAGTGTGGTAGGCGTTAGGCGTGAATTCCTAGCAAAGTAACGTTTCTCTTATTGCGGATTTTAAGAATTGAATAGATGAATAGAAGAAGAATAAAAAGTAGAATAAAAAGTAGTAGTGAATGAATTGTAAGGTAAGATGAGAGTTGTTGTTAAGTAGAATGAATAAAAATCTCTAGCAAAATAAGGTATTTATAATACCCATATCCTATTCCTACTAAGCTAATGAAATACTTAACCAAATCCTACTAAGCTAATGAAATACTTAACCCAATTGTACTAGGTTAATGTATCATTATCCTAATCCTAATAAATTGCTGCTAGTCCCCAAAGTCTTCAGAATTGCTGTTTTATCCCGGGACAGATTTTCCATGCACCACTTTTGGTCCTTGGCGTCCAAAACTCCCTTTTCTCCTTTCGTGAAGCTTTCTTTGGCGTCAAGTTATCCATAAAATGCTGAATTCTGCATCATTTATACCTGAAACTTTGCTAATCATGTTCGTTAGCTCACTTACAGGAAAAAGGACTAAAAGTGCATGAAATATATAATTTGTTCTCAAAACATTGCTAAAATATGGGTAAAATATAGCACTATAGGCGTGTAAATTCGCCTATCATCAGAAGTAACACATGATATCCCACATAGAGAAGTGTCATGTAATAAGGAAATTCCAAGTTATGACTCCACTAAATGTATTAGCTATTTTCATGAATGGGATTACACCCAATTCATCTCCACGGTAAAATATAAATGTATTCCCCATACAAATTTACGAATACATCTCATTCGAACATATTAGATCAAGCAATAACACCAAGAAATAACCATATAAGACAAAATAAATATTACTACTACAGTTATCAACATGCACGCCAACGACCTCAATCATAACTTGCTTGTTATTTGGACCAAGCATTTTATCGCCAATTACACTATTAAACTCATTACCAGGGTCAAAGAGCAGGGAAATCCATAAAAATGGGTAATGCATACACCAATTTCCTCCATTTGAACTTTCACTCTTACAAACCATGCACCACACAAAGTCAATAGTCATCATATTAAAACAAAAAGTATTGAAAGGTGTTACTTAAATGAACTTCATCCAAGGTGTGCCCACATATAGAATCACCCTTTGACCCAAAAACATCAAGGCCTTGATAAATCATGGGGTCACACAAGAATGAAGGGTTCAATGGAGAACATATACCCACTTAGTTTGGACCTATAACCCCTCCAATAGACGTACTATCATCTTTAAAAAGGAGAGTTCTTTCATCAGAAAGTGCATCATCATACAATAGTGTACTCTCATACACTTGATATTCTTCAAGGGAGTCTACACTACTATTATGAAAAGACACTTCATTATGACTTTCACCTACATTGATCATGCCAAACTAAAATAAGGGACGATCCATCCAAATGCATTCCACTTTAAAATCCTCATGAGAAGAACAATGAATGGGATTGAAAATCAAGGATTCATTATTTTTGTGAATGACTTCCCATGAATATCTGCACGACCAACTATATCAATGACAATACTAAATTAAGGCTATTTAATTTCACCATAAAACTTATTTAGCAGGTAATTATTACACATAAGTTGATCAACGCCAACATCAATTGATAATGAACTATCATTAAAAGCTAATGTATCAACACTAGGTAGACATAATTTTATCTTACTAGAAGAATAATTTGGTCATCAATAGTATTACAAAGTACATAGACATTCTCAATAAGCATATTATAAAAGCATGGAAAAGAATCACAGAACAATGTACTATCATTAATTGCTCAAGTGTTAACATTAGGTGGACACAAATTGATCTTGTATGATAAATTAATTCGATCGTCAATAGGATCTACTAGTGTATGAATCTTCTTATCAAATAAATTATCACTTTGTAGAAAATAATCATTGAGCTTATATGAAAATAAGCTCTGACTCACACTCCATTGACTACTAGTCACACAATGATCATTTACTTTTTACAAAGTTTTAGGCTTAGTTTTGTTACGTTGTAGCTCACATGAATGATTATCTTCACCTTTATTTTCAACATTGAAAAATAAATATTCTTTTGGAACGAATTTTAGTACCTCATTATTCTTCATTGATTGAGGCATCTCATCTAGTCTTTCTTACAACAATACCAACACAACGATCAAGATAACTATTAAAGAAATAGTTGTTAGAATAGTTAGTATAAGGTTATGACAACCCTCTCACATCTCTTTGTACAACCTCTGTATTTTCCACTTTAGAGTTATAAATATCAAACCATTACTCCTATCAATCTTTTATCTCTCAATTTTAATAGAGTTTGGATAAGTTTGATGGATCCTTTGTTAAGGTTTTGGAGGTCCCTTCAGCTCTAGGTTTCACTTTGGTGCACAAGGAGTGGTTATGTTTAATTTAATGTTCAACTCCTTAGCACCACCTCGTAAAGAGTAGCTTGTTTTGCCTCTAAAGGAAAATCAATAAATTAAACTTCATGATGCAAAATTTTCCACATATGCACTATTGACTTGACTTTTTCAAGTGGTAAAGGGCAATCACCCATTTTTATTCGATATTCCAAATTTTTCATCAAACTCTATTTGACCACCTAGACATCAATGTAATGACCCTCCGATGTATTTTTTGTACTTCGATTCCTTTTTTATGTTTAGAGATTTCTTTCTGAGTTATTTATTACTTGTTATAACTGATAGTTTGATTAACAAGCAGTTTATTTGGTTTTTAGAGACAATTGCCTATTTTGAAGTGTTTGTTGGTTGAAATAGGCTACCAGTTTAAGACATTCGTCAAATCACATTATTTTCCACATATAATTAAACAAACCTCTCAAAAATGTCAATTTTAGGATAGATAAATCCTTTGTTTAGTCCTCGAGGCTCCCAGACTCATTTTGGACTATTGACTAAAAGTTAAGATAAATAACGAATAGGTGTGCAACTAACTTTAAATTGATACAACCTCGAAAGGAAATTGTTAATGCATCATAGAGTCGGTAATGTTATATATTTAGGGTATCATAGTTTGTTTATGTATACGAGATTCCAGATAAATTCTGAAGGGTTGGCATAGACTTGAAAACTTTCAAAATCTAACCTAATTGTGGGATATTGCTTTCGCGAACAGTCAGTTTCTTAAGAGGCATAGCTTCGCCCACTAGTATCGCATAATTGAGGAGCATGTCACATAACCTAATTCTACTTGAGGGATTCCTAGGTAGCTTATATGAAATTTTTTGAGGATTCTAGAGTCGAGAAAGAGACACCTAGTTTCTTAACCAATGTCTGCATAAGAGACTCTATGTCCACTTAAGGGGCTCCTGTGGAGATGGGATGGGTATAAAAACCCCACATAGCCCAATTTTCTTAAATTTTCACACTTTCCAAAGTGTGAAAAGTCGTAAAGAGTGTACAAATTTTGTAGAATCATTAGTGGGTGATTTTTCAGTGTACGTAGACTCGATTAATATGTTTATTCTTTAAATTTTTTGTAGGTTTCATCAAATTCTATGTCTAATTTCTTAAGATTTCAAAAAAGCCATTAAATATTTGTGTTTATCGTAGCACCATTAGTGCTCGTATTCACCAATTTTTTTAGGATAAATGTTCCTCGATAAAAGTGGAACGTTTTGTTTGTTTTGAAAGCATGATTCTATAAATGGGCCCTATATATGATTTTTGTAACTCATTTTTAACCTAAAGCACAATAGTGATATATGGGTATCATTGTTGTTATTTTGAATTAGTAGATTGTGATTCTAATATGTTGGCATCATGTGCAAGCTTCTCAAAAGGAAAAATTAGTGGTTTAGCAGATTGTTTGAACTTTTCTTCGACGATTAGGTTTTACAGGTTTACCATTTTCATAGATTAAGCTATTTCATAGTATTGTTATGATAATATATTATATATGGGGTGGGATCTAGTTGTTTTAGGTATATTTGATAATATTAGTAGTATTTGGACTTTTTAGGTTATCTCAAAACAATAACTTAGGCGTAATTGAGTTAGTTTCTCATGTTTAAGGCAGAATTTGTATATTAGGGATAATTATGACTTATATAACATCTATATATGGGTTTATATACATTAGCCTAGTCCGAGGTAGAATTTTCCTTCAAATGGATATCAGGGATTAAAAGTGGTACCCTATTACCCACCTTATCCCCAATAATGTATTAGCTAATGCTAACACATTTGAGGCTTTTAACTAAGAATAATTGCAACATTTTAAGAAAATTGTATCATTTTTGATTGTTTTTTGTTTGATTTTGTAGTAGAAGATATGATAAAAGATAACCAACAAGGATGGAAGCAAAGGAGTTAAAATCTGAAGTAATTCAAAGAGAAGTGTGGCTGACGACATTTCTGATAAGTCGTCAGCCCTGTGATAAGTTATAAGCTTCATCGTCAGCCTCAGATAGAGAATGCACCTGAGTTGAAAGTTGTGATGACATTTTGTGATAAGCCATTAAAGAGCTGATAGGTAGTCAAAATTACTGTCATCCTAAGGCAGAACATGAGAGCTCAGGTAGAGACTTGACGACATTCGAGAAAAGTCATCAAGAAGTTGATAGGACTTCATAGATTGTAGTTGAACTAAAGAAGCGAGTATCAAAAGCAAAGAAGAGCTGACGACATTTGTGATAAGTCGTCAGCTTCCTGATAGGTTGTCATAAATGTCGTCACCTAATTATAGGGAATATTAAACTTTGTGATTTTTTTCCTTATTTAGGCTGAACTATTTAAAGTCTTGTTGAGGGTTTTATTGGGAGTTCCAAAAATCTTTTGGAGACACACATTTTGATATTTTCTCTCTTTAGTTTCTTGACTTGAACAAGCAATTACTTTGAAGAAATTATTATCATTATTTTGGGATTACTATTGTGATCTAATCTGAGAATCTCTAGTTTCTATTCATCTCGTGGTCAGTTTTTCTTTCAAATCATGAATATAACTAGTTGTTTTGATTATTATATCATGAGCGGCTAAATTCCTTTAACCTGAATTATGGGATCTAGGGTTAAGTCTTGATAAGGTGTTGATTGTTCAAGAATTAAAAGGGGGTAGGACTCCATGATAATTTTGAGGTTTTAATTATCCTCTATTGGTTGCAAATGATAGTTAACGCCTGCTTTGATTTGCTTAGGAAAGAAATCAAATATAGTGGGAAGTGAATTATTAACAAGGACTTGGAAACACTAAAAACTTCAATTTAATAATTAAAGCTGTAAAAAGGTTGATTAACCTAAGGTAAAATCTGGTCATGAATATAAATTCCCTAAGTCTAAAAGGATTAGGTAATTAAATGCTTAAGTAGGTCGAGAGACACTTAGGCATAACATCGATAAAGATAACTTGTTGTCCTACCTACTGTGAGAATCTTGAAACACCATTAGCATCTGTCAAGTACCAAAACCCCTAGTGAACATAATTTTGTTTTTTCCATGAACTCTTGATTACGAACACTGTAACTAAAGAGACCAACAATTACTTGCTAAACTAAAAACCCCCATTTTAGGAAACATCCAGCTATCAGTTGATTGAATTACAAATGACTTAAGTTCACATAATATTCCCTGTGGGATTCGACCCCAACCTAGTTGGGTTTTATATTTTCAATGATCGCTTACATTCTCATTAGAGAGGTGTAGTTTGAGCGTTATCAAAAATGGTGTCGTTGCCGGGGAATATGATTGTAAATTAAAATTGGGTGCACTAATTGACTGTTAGTCAAGTTTCCTAGTTTTACATTTATTTGTTATTTTTGTTTATTGCAGGATCTTTTTCGTGTATGCCAAGAACTAGAAGTTCCGAAGAACAATTATTAAAACTTAATCCAGAACTGTAACGAATTAGAAGAATGGCAGAACAGTAAGAGGCTGACAGATTGGCAGCCTTAGCTAGAGCTCAAGTAAATGTACAAAATGTCAGTCAACAAGAACGACATCAAAATCCTTAGGATGAAGATTTTGGAGATGAGGATTTGCTAAATCCAGGAGTGTGCAGAGCAAGTAGCTGCAACAGTACGGTGTAATGTTAATGAGAATTTTGTGCTCCAAGAAAGGCAAGAGTACCAGCCGTTCCAATAGGACCTCAATGATGATGATGATGGAATGGACAGAGCAGGCGTAATGGGTGCAGTTATTACTCCACCGTGGGCACCTGGGGCTAAATTCAACACTACAAGTACTATGATTTAATTCCTCAATCTGAAGGGGTTGTTTGGTGGCCTTCTTGGGGATGACCCGAACTTGCATCTGGTGAATTTTGTCACCATCTGTAAATCTGTTGATAATCCAAGAGTGGGCTACAATGCTATCCGTTTGAGATTGTTTCCATTGTCTCTATCTGGGGAGGCAATTTTGTGGCTAAATTAGCTGACATTCGATTCTATATCCAATTGGTGGAAGTTGAAAGGAGGTTTCCTAGAAAGGTTCTTTTTGTCTACCAGGAGGGTATAGTTGAGGGATGAGATCAAAAACTTTATGCAGCTCCCAATTGAAGCCTTGCATGAAACCTGGGAAAGATTTAAGAAGAAGCTGACACAGTATCTAAACCACAATATCGCAGACATACACTTAATGGAGACTTTGTATAGGGCTCTTAACTCTGTGACAAAGCCAATAGTAGATAATGTTATTGGTGGTTTATTTGTTGATCTTACATTCCTATAGGTTTCAAAGATGCTAGAAAGAATGACTTAATAGAGTTGGGCATAGCATACTAGAGACTCTATGGTAGTTAGCCCCACTATGTGTAGAGGTATTACTACGGAACAACATAGAAGCTATGGGGAGCATGACCAAGACATGACTCACCTTAAAACACATATGGACTTGCTAACCACGTAATTTCTATCTGGCAAGACTTAGAAGGTGAAAGTTGTGGGATCTCAGGAGAGTTGATGCTAATGTAGAAGAAGAGGTGAACTATGTTAATAATCAGGGGGGTTTATGAGGAAATGGCCAAATAAATCAAGGTCAGAATTATTATGATAAGCCTGGTTATAAAGATAGAGAGCTAGGAAATTAGAGGAACAAAAATTATAGGAGCGGGATCTATGTCCCTCCTAAAAATTATGAGTCTACTACCACAAGTTCTGAAAAGATCTCCATGGAGGACGTGATGGATAACTTATTGAAGAGAGTAGAAGCTACCAACTCTGGTGTGACTACCATGAAGACTGATCTATCATCTATTAGTTAGTTGGTAAACTCAAACTCCACTTTAATCAAACAGTTGGAGCAGCAGATGATCCAACTCTCCATAGCATTCAACCAGAGGAAGAGCAGAACGTTACCAAGTGATACGGTCCAAAATTTGCAAAATGATAGATGAATTGAGGTAGTTGATGATGAATTGAAAGAAGGAGTTCCAGTGGAGTCTGAGAAGCTGGATAATTCTAATGATGCTTTATAAAAAGAGAAAGAAAAGGAAAAGGAGGTAGTGTTGAAAACTATCCCAAGACCACCACCTCCCTTTCCTCAGCGGTTGAAGAAACAAACTGATGATGCAAAATTCAGCAAATTCATGGTAATGCTCAAGCAATTGACAATAAATGTGCATTTGGTTGAGTCATTTGAGCAAATGCCAGGATACACGAAGTTTATGAAAGACCATTTCACGTTGAAACGAAAGGTGAGCCATGAGCTGGAGGATAATGTTCTTCATTGTGGTTCTATGTCTACAAGGTTTTTAGTGCATAAAAAGGCAGACCCGGGAGTATTTACCATCCTATGAACTATTAGGTTATTGAATTTCATAAAATCTCTATGCGATTAGGGAGTAGTCTAAACCTAATGCCACTTACAGTTACAAGAAACTGGGTTTGGGGGATTAGACCCCGATGAACATGCGATTGGTGATGGAAGATAGGTTTGTAAAGCGGCAAGTGGGCATATTACATAATGTATTGGTAAAAGTAGCCGACTTTATTATGCCTGCTGATTTTGTAGTCCTAGACTATAAGGTAGATTTCGAAGTACCCATCATCTTTGGCAGAACATTCCTTGCAACCGGGATAGTAACCGTAGATATGGAGCTAAATGAGCTGAAGTTCAGGCTAAATGATAAAGAAGCACGATTCAAAATACACTTATCTATGACACAACAAAAAGAAATGCGTGTTTTCTCAATCGTGGACGTATTCTATGAAGATGGTTAAGAGGTATTAGTAGGTTGTCTTGGCGAAGTCTAAGTAGTTAAGATAACAAAGTCGTGCCATGACATTAAATCAGGTGTTATTGGGAGGCAACCCAAAAATTTTATGTTTCAACGAATTATTTATTTTTGTAGTTAAGTTCTAGTGTAAAGAAAGTGGAATCGATGTTTTCAGCCAAGTACTCCTGACGACATTTTTTTATGGGCTATCATAATTTTGATAAGCTGTCAGATTTATCGTTAGAGACATCAGCTCTAAGGTAGGGTCTGTTAAGGAAGACGACATTTTTGATAATCTATCACATTTGTGATGGCTTATCAGAAATGTCATCACAAAAAAAACCCAAAAATTAGCTGAAAGTCTGGGCCTAGGTTGAAAGATCCGACCTGGACCAAGACACTGTGTTTCCACCTTCCCACTTACTTCCTCTATTTTGATTAAAGTTTAATTTTCTTTCCGTACTTATTTTATTTTCTTCCCTTTTTCAAAGTTTTTCAAAATAAAACAAAAGAAAGCTTCCTTGTGTGTGTGGGTTTGCAATCAAAATCAAGAATATTTCTTTACTTCCTCTTGCTCGTGTAATCAAAGTGAAAGTATCCACCAAGTATGATCGAAACCTAGCCCTTCTTTTCAATTGGTAAGTGATAAACTGAGGCAAACCTAGGTTCCCAAGAAGCTTGAATCAAGTTATCTTACAAATGGCTGAAAATCAAGAACTAGGGTTTGTTATGCAAGCTTAGGACTTACAAGATCAAATAAAAAATGAGAACCAATAGGATTTTAGGGAGAAAGTGGATTAAAAAGCAAGTTAAAGTTGAGTTAGAGTTGTATCTACAACTGACGACATTCATGATAAGTTATCGTAACTATGACATCTTATCAGAAATGTTGTCAAAGGTTGCTAAAAATATTGTGGGTTTTGTTTAGAGATGATGAAATTTATGATAATTTATCACAACTGTGATGGCTTATCAGAAATGTCATCAAAAGTTGATAAAATGTCATGGGTTCTATTTAGAGCTGACGACATTTGTGATAAGCTATCACATTTATGACGACTTATCAGAAATTTCGTCACAACTGGGACCTGAAGCATGAATAAGTCCTTTCAAATGGTATGAAACTTAAAATGATTGATGTGTTTATGTTTATACTCTTAAGGATTGACTAATAGTTTTTCTCTTACTATAGGTTGTGAAATGGCACCTAAAGGAAAGAACTCAAAATCTACAAAGAAAGTGAACAAGGGAAGTGTACCTCAGAGACTCGTCAACGAAGTGTCTAATTATGAAGAGGAAGAGCCTCTTCTTAGGTAGTAGTAGAAGAAGAAAAGCCCTAAAAATCCTTCATCACCTCTACAATTTGAAGTGGAGGAGAGTGAAGAGAGTGACACTGAGCCAACAACATCTAGAAAAACAATTTTTCAGCAAACGACCTCGGAGTAACAAGATTATGAACATGCTAAATGTAAAGAGCTACAAGATAAGATTATGAACTGAGTCTCCTACTGCCGAGCTACAAGATAAGGGGAACTATGGTTAACTGAAAGAATCCTAATGTCCATGACACAAGGTGGAAGATTCCCTAAGATCAAAAAATTTTCTTTGATGGGCTTTGTAGGACTAACAAAAGGGCTATTAATAGGCCAATCTTTGAAGAGAAGAGAATCATCATTAAAGGGTTGAGCAGATACCGTGAGGTGTGGCAGACATTTTGTGATTACAATTTGGGATGGACTACAAGATGAGGAAATTTATTTTGCCCTACACTAGTTAGGGATTTCGATGAAAACTACCAAGCTCGCTTGCAAAACATATGTAGAGAAGAGGAGAAAGTACCTAACCAACCTTTGTTGGATAAAGTCCCATCACGGGGTATAATGGTGGATGTTTCTGAAACAACAATTAATAGGTTCCTTCATGACCCAAAATTCACACCATAGGACACTTTACCTACTTTCTATGACCGGTTGAAGCATTGGGAAAATCAAAGTTCTTGGTCAGCCATGCTCATAGCTAATGAAGAACTGAAATAGCTGACCAACCCAAGTGAAAGAATCTTCAAGGCCTCCCTGAATTCAGAAGAAAGATTTTGGTGGGGTATTGTACGTACTTGGTTGATGCCTACAGATGGAAATAATATCCTTGGGGATGACATAGCAATAATATTCGCATGTTTTGTAGGGTTAGAAGAAGAACTCCTTGCCAAGAAGACCTACAATCCTATTCGAAATGAGGAAAATCAGCCGAGGCTTATGCTTGACACGGGTGCAGAGATTCAAGTTGATCCACCAGTTATAGGTAATAGCTCAGTGCCTAATGTAGAAGTATAGGATTTTGAGGCTACACCACCAACATCTTCTGCACGAGTAGGTCCAGTGTCTGGAACTAAAACAAATCCTTCAATTCTGGTACCTATAAAAAAATTTGCCTTCAACCTTATGAATTTGAGATGAGTAGCAAAGCAGTCCAAGTAGTGCAAGGCTCAGCTTAAAATATTTGCCGAGTAATTTGTGGCGGCAGTGGACAAGAGTGTTAAGGATGCACTCGAGCCCTACAAGGTTATGCCGGGTCAAATTGCTGAATTGGAGAACCGCTTCAATGCATAGTCGAAAGAGAGGTCAACTCCATAGATGGAATTATTCAGATCAAACCTAAACAAATTATAGGCGGAGGTTGGGAAACTACAACAACACCATTTTATGATGTCAACAATTTTGGCAGCTAAGGAGTCTAAGAGAGAAGTCCCAATGCTTGATATCACAGAGGAGCCAATAAAGAAAAAAAAAGAAAGGTAAGAAGAAAGACAAAGGTAAGAGAGAGGCTCGACAGTGATGAAGAAGGAAAAATAGAGAAGAGGGCAATAAAGAAGTCTAAAGAGGAGGAGATGAAAAAGGCAAGGATTGAGTCCTTAGTGGACAATGAGAGATGGGAGACAGCCATCAAAGCAAGAGCCACAGGGGCCTCTACTAGTAGGCCTTCAGAGATTGATAGACCAGCTACACCAGAATAGAGCAATGCTCCTGACAGAGATAGGGGAGCTAAGGATGCAACAGCAGGGTCAGCAACCGATGACCCTTTGGATTGATCTATTCCAGGTATACTCTAATCCTAAGTTTAGATTTTCTTTGATTTTAAGTTTAGGGTATAGGGTAAATTGTTGTTGTAAAATTTTGTAGCCGACTAGGAGAAATACTTTTACTTCAGGCAGTTGAATTGTTTTGTGATTTTTGTACACGACTTCAGGTGGTCTACTTCTTTAACTGTGTGATTTTCATTTAAGTGTGAACACTATGCATCTTTGTATGACATTAGTTATAGTAACAAAATAATCACTGCTAAATGGCTGCATGAACTAAATGAGTGTGAGGTGCTACTTATTTTCCTCTATATGCTGAAGCTAGAACTAACCCGGTTAGTCTTACTTAGGATAAAGGATAGGGGTTAGGAAAGGATCATAGGCCATTTTGATATGAGCTCACTTTAGCCTAAATGACCTTCCTTATGGGCATAATATCTCTTGATCGCTATTTTGAGCCTGATTAGCCTATTTCTTGTTATTACACCTGTCACCATATCATCTAGATCATAATAAAACTATTTTGGCCATGGTCCTCCTTGGACACTATGCACCTTGACTTAAGCAAATGGCCTAAGTTGAGGGTGGCTATCATAGGATTGCATGATACAGAATGAGTATGAAGAAAGGTAGCATAAAATAAAAGAATAAAATAAGTAGGGTGCGGAGGAAAAGATCAAGAAAAATAAATATTGTGAAAAAGAATAAGTGATTATGGAAATGACCACACCCAACCTAAATAAGTGTGATCATAAAAGGTAAGAGTGGAAATGACTAATGAGTGAAACACCAAAAAGCTAGTGTAGAATCAAGGAGACTTAGTCATTTTAAATACCATCGAGTATCATACCATCCCCTAACGTACATCACAAGCCTAAGAGAAGACCTATAGTGATCCTAGCTGACCTATCTGAAGATCTTGGTAATGAAAATAAGGGCAAGCCTATGGTACTTGGCATATATTTGTTGGAACTTCGTTGTAAGAGTGAGTGTTTTGACTTTCCCCATGGTTACGTATAGGATTACAGATATGAGATTAGGGGGATTTCTTTGCTGTGAGGGCACACCAGATATGTTTCAAGTTTCTAACTTTTTTGGAGAGTGTAATACTGGTATATGCATGGTTAATGTAGCTGAATTAATGTCGTATATTGATTTCTATGTGTTGCATTGGTGTTTTTCATTGTTCTTAAATTGACTGACCTTGTAGAGGGTGAAAGTGTTTTGAGATGATATGGATGATTAACTGCCAAATTTACTATGTATTCTCTTAGTTGTGTTGAGTTTCTTGAGGATAAGAAATTATTTTAAGTTTAGTGTGTTGATTTGTGAGATAATGCTAAAACATTTGAGGATTTTAACTAAGAATAATTGTACATTCTTAAACAACTTTTGTCATTTTTTATTGTTTTATGTTTGATTTGCAGTAGAACCTATGATGCAAAAGAACCAACAAGGATGGAAGAAAAGGAGTTGACATCTAAAGTAATTAGAAGAGAAGTATGTATTACGACATTTCTGATAAGTCATCAGCCATATGATAAGTTATCAGCTTTATCGTCAACCTCAGATAGAGAGTGCATCTGATTTGAGAGTTGTGACGACATTTTGTAAAAAGCCGTTAAGAAACAGATAGGTAGACAAAATTGTCATTAGCCTAAGGAAGAACATGAGAGCTGAGGTAGAGGCTTGACGACATTCGTGATAAGTCATCAAGAATTTGATAGGATGTCACAGTTTGTCATCAACCTAAAGCAGTGAATATCAAAAGCAAAGAAGAGTTGACGACATTCGTGATAACTTGTCAGCCTCTTGATAGGTTGCCACAAATGTCGTCACCTAATTCGAGGGATTATTAAACTCTATGATTTTGTTTCCTTATTTAGGCTAAACTATTTAAAGTCTTTTTGAGGGTTTTCTTGGGAGTTGCAAACATCTTTTGGAGACACGTATTTTGATATTTTCTCTCTCTAGTTTCTTGACTTGAACAAAAAATTACTTTCAAGAAATTATCATTATTATTTTGGGATTACTTTAGTGATCTAATCTGAGAATCTCTAGTTTCTATTCATCTGGTGGTAAGTTTATCTTACAAATCATGAATATAACTAGTTGTTTCAATTATTACATCATGAGCGGCTAAATTTCTTTAACCTGAATTATGGGACCTAGGGTTAAGTCTTGATAAGGTGTTGAGTGTTCAAGAATCAAAAGGGGGTAGGACTCCTTGATAATTTTGAGGTTTTAATTATCATCTATTGGTTGGAAATGATAGATAACACCTGCTTTGATTTACTTGAGAGTAGGTCGAGAGACATTTAGGCATAACTTCGATAAAGATAACTTTTTTTCCTACCTACTATGAAAATCTTAAACCACCATTAGCATTTGTCAAGTACCAAAACCCCTAGTGTACATAATTCTAGTTTCTCCATAAACTCTTGATTACGAACACTGTAACAAAAGTAAACAACAATTACTTGCTAAACTGACTACCCCTATTCTAGGAAACATCCAACTATCAGTCGATTAAATTGCAAATGACTTAAGTTCACATCATATTCCCTGTGGGATTCGACCCCAACCTAGTTGGATTTTATATTGACAATGATTGCTTACATTTTCATTAGGGAGGTGTAGTTTGAGCGTTATCACTAGGACATGTGTTATATTTTGTAAACTTATAAACACAAATGATTACTTTTGGACTTTGAGGAGATGAAATATTTTATTATTATTTTGGCTTGATATTTGGGAGTTGGTACTAATTGCAGGAAAAATCCAATAGTTTTTAGATGCGGTTATTGCTATTGTTTATTAATATAGGCTATTGAAAAAGGTTTATTGGTATGGTTTATTGATATGCCTTAATAATATAATTTTT
This sequence comes from Capsicum baccatum var. pendulum, assembly GCA_030864225.1. Taxonomy (NCBI): domain Eukaryota; kingdom Viridiplantae; phylum Streptophyta; class Magnoliopsida; order Solanales; family Solanaceae; genus Capsicum; species Capsicum baccatum. The sequence goes on from CM061550.1 coordinate 179,047,499, forward strand.
GGTTCAAGTCCAACAATTGATATCAAAATTGATACTTTGAGTTCCAGGTGAAGTCCAACAATTTATGAAGATTTTGATAATATGAGTCTTAGTTCATGTTTGGCAAATAATGTTATTATTTTTATAGTATTGTGGATGTTATGAGGATGATGATATGGGTTCTGGTTTGTGTCTGACATTAGGTGATGTGTATTTTATGCTATAGTACAAATGGTTTATGGTTATAGTTGATATTCGGTAATGTTATAGATCTTTAGTTATTTATTTTTCTTTATTGTACCCTCCAAGGTTATGTAAGATCGCATTGGGTTATTCACTTTTTTAAAAGTATTGACTTATGGGACAATATAGTACTTATAATTGTGTGAACTTTAGGTTTCTATTTTAGATCTACTTATTTATTTATGCATAATAGTGTTGGAGCTTATTTTCAAGTTTGCCCTTTTACCTTGACTTAGCTTAATTATCTCATATTTTTATTATATTTATATGATGATTTAGCTCGGTCAGTCAATGATGCCTACTGAGTACCCATGGTTTTAGTAGTCCTACTATACTTTGGTACCTTTTAAGTGTAGATTATGTACTACTCGTCGCCTCTAATGTGATGTTCATCCTGCCTTAATTTTTTAGATTAAGTGAGCTCTTAGAGTCGGAGTTGCCTTTATTCTTTCTATTATATATGTTTAGTCTTTCAATATCTGAGACATATTGTATTTGACTATTTTAGTACTTACGTTCCCCTTGTAGTAGCTCTTGCACTGACACTACTAGGTTGTGGGATGATTTTTTATCTTGTATCTATCTATTAGACTATTATTAATCTCATATTGCTATTATAAGTAACACAAATTTTCAACTTTTAGGCCATTTTCCACCAAGTTAGCCTTTTAGTTACAGCCCTGAGCTATGATTTGGATACCTACAGCGGGTTAAAGTAGGTGCCATCATGACTCATAAATTGGGTCATAAATAAATTATTATTAAAGCCTAGGTTCACCAGTTATACATCCTAAAAAAAACTAAATTAATCTTTCCCAACTTCAATTTGCTCTCTAAAACATTATCTAAAGTAGATGGGAAATTCCCATTTTGATCTCCTATTTCAAATTCTACTAGAAAAAAAATTGACAAAGCATAAGATAAATTAGATAAGAAATAACCCTTTATAAATTAAGATTAATATTCTAATACTAAAGCATGAGCTAAAATGAAAACCTAAATTCAAAACACAAGTATTACATTATCTCAAACTACAAATACTCACATATGAATCAACTACACAAAAGTATTCAATTTAATCAAATAGAATGAACAAAGGATTGATAAATATTAACAATAACCCTTAAAAATCTTAATTTTGTTTCTTTTGGCTCAAGAAACCTATTATCCAAGATTGCAAAATAAGACCATGATGCCTTTTAAATGGATGGGGATCTAGTTTTGATGAATTCAGATCAAATTTTTGAAGTTGAAGATTTGTCCCTGACACTTGATATTGTTGTTCATCACAGTTGCAAGCTTTATCCATCACGATGACGATGGATTATTTTCTAGTATAGTGGAATAGAGTCATCCTTCATCGTAATTGCATGATGTTTCCTTTCACTAGGCTATAAATATTAACATATGCCATTGTGTTAACAATGAGTAATTTCGTCCAATTTTTTAAATGTGACTGTGCCTATTTTACATTTTTTTCTATGATTCACTGTTTTTCATTAGAACTCCTTGTAAACACAAGATATCTCAAATAAACACTATTCAAAAGATAATTAGGCTCATATTGTAGATTAATAACACAAAATCAATTATAAAAGAATTATAAATAAGTTACAAAATCGCCCCTATCAATAGGAAAATTTAGTTTCTGAATGGATCTATAGATTTAAAATTTCTAAGATCCTAGTTGTTTAGTCAAATCTCTTTAAGTAGAAGAATGTCCTTTTATAAAGCATTAGTTTCTACACTACAGAAGAATAAGCAGTAACATTAGAACATATGGAAAGAAGATTAAAAAGCATAGATTTTTTAAAAACATTTACTAAGGTAGAATATGAACCTATAAGTCTCAAACCTAAAAACGCAGTATGTCCCTCTACAAGAGATATACTAGAAGTAAAATAATTTGTATGCATGATTTGGTCACCTACTTTTTAACATTTTGATAAACTTTATACTAATCAATAAAATTCCATAAAAAGGAAATGGTAGAAAAAAAAAATTCATCAATGTGAATAAAATAAGATGTAATATAAAATTTTCTAAATGGTTTGAAAACACAATTAGATTAGAGGATCCAAAAGAACCATTAAACATGATTGTCAAAAAATAATATACTAACAATAAAATAATTAGATATATGATCCCCTAATTAGAATAAATTAGTAATCCAATAAATGTGTTAGAATAAAACCTACATTGGCCCGCTAGTAGGTAAGCCATGCCATAGACCGTAACGACAAGTAATTATCTAAATACGCCAAATAAAGAATACATGTTTCAAACAGAAATAAAAATACAAAGCAGCAAAATATATCATATGATAAAATAAGACAACTGATTAAAATAAGAAATGTGCAAAAGAACATTTCTTGACTTAGTCTGGTCGGTTCAAGAGTGGCTATAGTGCTAAATAGTATAAAATATATAGGTGGTCTTTGAAATGCAAGGATTGTAAAAGAAAAACAGAAGGAGAGAGAATTAGAACTAGATCTAAAAGTTCACCCTATGTTTAAATATACAAAAGCCAGCTTGAGTGAAGCTTCAACAATGATACCTCAAACTAGATCTATATCAGAAAAAAATGTAGAAGTGTAGTATGAGTGCTAAAAGAAATAGGTACTCAGTCGACATCATCAATTGATTGAGCTAATTAATAATAAAAGTGTAATAAAATGCTAGAAAGTTAATTAAAGTCATGGATAATGAGTACATCTAAAATTATAATCTGAAATGAGATAAAGTAATAATTATGTAAGAATAGATAAAACAACATAAATACCAATATAACTATAGATAATTGTACCCCCATAATCCAGATGATGCAACATGTAAAGAATAACATTACCAAGCCCCCATATGCCTGATAGATGGAAACAAGTACTGGATGCCAACATTAATAAGTTAAAATAAGCTAGTAAAATATAACATACTTAGAACTCCCTTCGTACCTTAACTATAAAACTTGAATCATGATTCAGAATAGTAAAATCATAATAAAGTACTTTATGAAGATCATGAATGTTAGACTTGAACTAAAACTAGTAATTATGCCACATGGTAAATATGGCCAAATAAAACTCAACATAAAATATAATAAATGAGAAACTATTTATATACTTTACCCAAAACATACTAAATAAGCTAAATGTACAAATATTTCAAGGCCATAATATTCCTTTCCATTATTTTAGTATCTATACCATCAAGTCATTTGGTCTAATTAATTTTGGAAGTAATACTAATAAAACAATCTAGTTATAATGATCTAGAAGTTGAAACCTTTCTGGGTTAGAGGGCTAACAAAATTTCATGGGCTGGATTAAGTCGTCCTAAGGCTCAATGTTTTGTGTTAGGGAATGCAAAAAGGGACTCCTACTCCTACAAGGAGCAAATTTAATCATTTGACCTGAGGAAGGATGGGTGTGTCCTGCTACTAGTACAAAATGACTAAACTAAAGTAAGAATCTACCCTAAAATTAGGTGAATGTTCTAAAATCTCATCCTAAAATCTATAATGTCCAAGAACAGTCATAAAGTATCATTTTATCCATTTTAAGTGAAGACGGGGCAAACTTTTACAAAAATGTAACCAAACCAGCTAACTTTAATCCATAAATTGCCAAGTATTTACAAAGTCATAACTAACTACACATTTCTAGCATATTGCAACACTAATAAAATGATAAATCTAAATAAATAATGAAAATAAGTCTAGTCTATCTAGTTGTTGTCAAAAGCTTGAGAAAGTTCACTACTCCAGGGCGTTTCCCTATTGAAAAACTTTTGCACTCTACTACAGAACAAAAATTGTAACGTATGCATTATAATGAAAAAGTTGACACCCATATGGCATATAAATGCCATGGGTGAAGAATTAAACAAAGAAAATATGGGGTCCTATAATGACCCTCAAGGTTATTTTTCATATTTTCAATTATTTTTTATATTTAGAGCATTCCTTTAGCTGTCATATGTCATTTATGTCTTGCTGGAGATGATATTCTTGTTAACAAACATTTTGATTGATTTTTATAGTCAATTCCTTGTTTTGAAGTCTTTGCTGATTCAAATTAGCAACTTGGTGAAAGCTTTAGTCAAACAAACTTGTATGCTTATTCTAATATTTCTAACATCTCTCAAATATCAATTTTATGCATGGTGTACCCTTGGTTTGGTTCTTGAGATTTCCAGACTCAATTTGGGCTATTGGCTAGAATTTGCAAAAAGAAGATAATGTATTGACAAGAATGTTAAGGAAATAGGTTATGGGTGTGGAACCTCCTTTTTTTCAAAACAACCTCAGATTTAAATTTTGATTGTGCCTTTTAGTCTATAACATCTAAATTCATAGGGCAGCATAGTTTGTTTGTTTATGTGGAATTCTTGATGAATTTCGAGGGGTTGACACAGGCATGGAATAAATCTTAGTCCCTAAATGGTAGACACACCTAAGTGCTCTTTGGGTTACTTATGTGGGGGTACGCTAGAGAACCCAACCGACCTCTAAAGTTATAAGACTAGCCCAACAAGGGTTCTCTTAAGTGAAGCCCCAACAGCTTAAGCGATGGACCTTAAAGAAGAAAGGGGATCGGGTAAGTAGTAATGGTTTAGAGAACTAATATTTCTAAATCGACACTAGGTTGCTTAAGTGGTGATTGGTTAAATTACCCAGTGCTTGCTTTATTAACACTTGGAACCTAAGATCACTATAAATAACCCTCTTAGCTTGATTTGTTGTATTTTTACCAATTTTCGAGAGAGAAGAACCCTAAAAAGTTTTAAAACCTGGGAAAATCATTGGTAGGTGATTTTGGAGCATTTGTTAACTTAGAATACGGGTTTCTTCTTAGAATTGTTGGTTATATCCCTTATATTTCATGATTAAATCATTTATCCCTTTACCACAATCCCTAATATTGATGGGTTGATTGTAAAATAATTGGAGCTCGTAATATACCCATACTTGAGGATAAATGTTCCTTGAGCATAGATGGATGAATTGATTATTTTGAAAGTGCGATTTACCAAGCAAGCTCCATATGGTATTTTTACATTATATTGGACCCAAAGTATAAAAATTCCATATGTGTATCGTTTTCCTTGTTTCAATTAACAGAATATGTTTTTTATGGTATGGCATCATGTAGAATCTTTTCGGAGGGGAAAATTCATTGATTTAGCAAATTTCAACAAGCATTCTTCGACACAAAAGTAGGCTAGATTTACTCTTCTTTTAGATTGAGCTTTATATTAGTATATTTATGATAATATGTTAAATATGGATTGGGAATTAGGTATTAAATGTACAATAAGGATAAGTTCGGACCTTTAGCCCATTCAGTAACCATAAATTTTGCGTAATTGACTTAGTTGCTTATTTTTTGGTAGATTTTGCTATCTTACGGATAATTATGGTTTGTTTCACATCCAAATATTAATTTGTATGAATTAACCTAGTCCGAGGTAGGACTTGCTTTGGAATGGAATTTGAGGATTAGAAGTGGGCCCCTTCGGCTAATCATAGGCCTAGATTATGATTAGATCCTTGTAACTTTATAGATTAATTGTATCCTTTATAATTTATTTGGTATTTGGAATTGGTGGATACATGGTTATTATGTTATTTTTGTGATTGGGGGTTGATACTAGTTTTGGTTCAAGTTCGATATTTGATTTTAAGTGTTCCAATTCAAGTCTAACAAATGATGATGATGTTGATTATGTGAGTTCTGGTTCATGTCTGACATTGAGTTTTATTTATTATATGTAAAGAGAGGGATGTAATAACGATTATGGCTCAATATTTGGTAAATATATGGAATTCCAATTATTCAATTTCTTAATTGCAACCTTCAGGGATCATATTGGATTATATACTTTTTGAAATTATTAGCTTATAGGGTCAATCTAGTAGTAGTAATTGTGTGATCTTTAGATAATTATTCAAAATTTATCTATTTATTTATGTACAATATTTGGAGCATTAATCTAGGTTTCCCCTTTTCCTTGACTTAGCTTATTTATCTAGTATATTATTGTACTTATATTATGATATAGCTAAGTCAGCCAGTGATTCCTACTTAACCTAGTCTTTATTACTCATACTACACTTTTGTACCTTCTTGAACCAGATTCGAGTAATTGTGGTCACCATTTATGTGACGTTTTTGCTGAGTAGAATTAAAGAGAGGGTGAGCTCTTAGAGCTGCTGTTGTCCTTTTTCCTTATATTATATTTGTTTAGTCTTTTATTATTCGAGACTATCATAAGCCCAAAATTAAGAGTCATGATAGAACATGTCTTGGCTTACCTTTACAAGTAAGCCCATCACCTAAACTAATACACAAAGAGGGGAAAAGATAAAAATATCTTGAAAGTAAATCTTCTAGAATAATGTCAAACCATATAAGTTAATAAGTACGAAAAGTATATAATAAATAATACAATCATAAATCCCAAAACCTGATGTCAACAGTATAAGAATGTACCAGGTACAACTAGAATCCAAAATAAATGAATAAGAAGTCCAAAAACAAGAGAAAATCTATCTCTGAAATGAAAGTAATGAAATAGTTTATAAGAATGGTAGTAGAATGCATTCGGACGCCTAAAAGTCAACCCCTACCTCAAAAACACAAAATATCACCTAAATATAGCAAGATGGGGCGCACTTATACTAGCACCTTCACCGAAAGGTGTAGAGGCATGAGTATGATCCACTTGTACTCATTAGGTATCATTGGCCTACCAACAAAGTAGATAATAAAACATACAAGGCACACATAAAAGGCATGTCACCTTCAATGAGATAATGTCCCAAACGGTATCCCACACCACTTGCACTAACAGTTCTAATACATAATATATAGTTAAAACAACACTAACCTGATATATCACAAGTATACATCCTATAACATAAAAGCAGAACAAGGGAGAACATATATATAAGAATGTCAAGTACAAATAATAGAAGATAAAACAAATAGATATAAGACAAGTCAATGTGGCAATTTGTTCATGACATAAACACCATAAATCCAGTACAATATAAAATATTAGAATGATAATAGTGATGATAATGATGATACATAAGGTTCTCGCACAACCTCCTTATGTACCCACGAAGGAAAGCCTCTCGACGTGGGACAAATGGGGGCTTTGATAACCCATATCAAATACATACATATATATATATATATATATATATATATATATATATATCCATATATCCTCCTCAACACATCTTTAAGAGATGGTTTTAGAAGATGTCACATTTTCTATCATAAAAGGTTGTTGCTAGTGTTTCCCAAATGTTGCCATGGTGGTACCATTTGTTTTATGAATTAGTATGATATGAGGATGTAATACTTAAAACCAGTCACAATGAGTATTTCCACAACTAATCACAATATTAGATTCCCACAACTACGTTAGCCAGTATCAACTAATTATTTTCTCCCATCATTGAATTTCCATAAGTTTCATATGCCAACAAGTATGAATTACAAGAATATGCCAAAGGTACCACAAAAAGGCATTTCCAACAACACAATACAATCACACACACATATTTAAGGCTATCAATGTCACATAGGATACCACAAGGTCATACATATCACCAAATATTTTACTTTCAACAATTACATGACATATAGGCCCTCACACGAGCACAACACATAGGTAGCCATTTATCATGACTAGTTATCACCCTTAACATGCATTTTGTATACTAATTAACTATCCATCCCAGTCTGAAGAGTTAAACCATAACAAGTTTGTTAAACTTCAACCCATGACCTTACATCTCATAAACGATACCGAACTCAACTAAAACCAAGAAATATAGAAGCTATACATCAAATCAAATGCAATGATACCCATATTTCCTACTTTGGAATCGGGGTCAAAGAGGACCCCTAAAACTAATTTTGAGAAAGGAGGAAAAAATCATAACTTTACTTCAAAAACGTGTTCCCCATAATATAAGGAATCTACAACTTAAAACTCAAGTCAAATTGAGTCAAAAAATGAGGTTCAAAATTAAAGAAAAATCATTTCTGAGCTTTACCGGATAAAATCGTTTCAATCCATTTTAAAATCAAGTCAAAGTTGTTGTGATGATGAAATTGGGAGAAAACTAGTAAATATATTATTAAAAACATTATTCAAGTTAAAAGGTTATGAATTTGGGCTAACTCAAGAACTAAGGTTTTGCCATTTTTGAACAATTAATTAAGATAAAAAAGGGTGAATTCTCTCCTTAAATCCATAACAAAATAAATAAATAGATGTTTATCAAGCTTCCCAAGCACCCACAAGTTTCACTTTTAAGCTTTCACAATTTTTTAGGATTTCGCTATCAAGTGAAAAGATGAACAATGAGAGAAAATTGGGAAACAAGGTGTAATTTATACTCCTACTAGGTTGCCACATACAGTAAGAATCAAATGCATTCCACAAATGAGTTTTACCATTTTATTTTCTGCTTGCTCTAGCAAATTGGGGCACCAAATTTTCTAAGTCCAAAATGGACTTGGGCTGGTGCCAAAGATTCATTCAAAAGTTAATATAAAAAAATGAACAATGTAACCACACTAAATTTGACTCTCCGAACACAATGGCGATAAAAAAATTTCATAAAAAATATTGTTTTAATAATGTCAACCCTTATAACTCAAAAAAAATATTTTTCCAAACTGAGGGTCGAAATGAGGTTTAAAAGCCATAACACCACATAAACCATGATGCCTCCATAAAATCAACTTTCTATATGCTCCAGTGCAGTCTGTTCAGTCATCTGTCGTATGGATCAAGAAATACACATGAATTTAAAAAATAAGGCTCTTGGATCCAATCGTACCAAAATGCATCAAAAACCTTGTCAATCATCCCTACACCCTAGAAATACAAAATTGGAAAAAAGGTGAAGGTTAAAACAATCAACTCATACAAAATCATAAATTTCACATATTTCATCAAATTTTAGGTTGTTATATCATCCATCACTAACAATCTAGTTTTTCCTTGAACTAAAGGCAAAAGAATATCTGAATCCACAAAGAGCTGGGGATAAGAACCATGAATATTTGACTCGACCTCCCAAGTATCTTTATGTACAGGTCGATATTACCGCTGAACCTAACAACAAGGATGACTCTAGAATGCAATCATCTAATATCATAGAAAAAATAGTGACTGTCTCATCAACAAAAGATAATCACTCATCTAACTGAACTGAATCCCAAAAATTGAAGTGAGAATCTTATAAAATATAAGAACTTAGCATAAAAACTTGAAAAACTTAACGAAAAGCTTAAAAATCTGAAAGCAAAGCAAACTCCAAAGCCATATCACCAATTGTCCTAAGAATCTTAAATGGACCAATATACTAGGGGCTGAGCTTGGCCTCTTCAAAAACCTTATTACACCTTTCATGAGAGAAACTCAAAGGAAAATACAATCACCAACACCAAATCTCAATGAACAAAGTCTTCGATCGATATAGAATTTCTGCTTACTCTAACCCACTCTATGCCTGACAAGAATAATCCTGACTCTGTCAAAAGACTAACAAAGTAAATCTATACCTTGAGGTCTACCCTCTGAAATGTCAAACCAACCTAATAGAGAGCGACAATGCCTACAATACAAAGCCTCAAAAGGAGCCATATATATAATAGAAAGGTAGTTATTATTATACGCAAACTCTAATAAGGACAAAGGTTTCTCCCACTGGCTACCAAAAGCCATCACATATGCGCGAGCATATCCTCCTAAAGCTGAATAGTTCACTTGACCTGACAGTCATTCTTGGTTGACATATTGTGCTAATATCAACCCTACATCCCAAATCATCCTGAAAAAGTCTTCTAAAAGTGAGAGGTGAACACCGAACTTAGATTTTAAATAATAGACAGTGGCATACTATGAAGTAGCATAATCTCACATAAATAGATATGAGGCATCCTCTCAATACTATTATAGACTTGCATAATATAGAAATGCGTGAGGATTTGGTCAATCGATATACGAAGACCGAAACACTATCAAATACATAGTACGTTCAAGGCAATCAGGTCATGAAACCTATGGTAATCTGCTCCCATTTCTACTCAAGAATGGTTAACCTCTAATGAAATCAACTAGGTCTCAAATGCTTGGCCTTCACCTACTAAAAAAGGAAATGAGCTACAAAGTCCACTACATCCTTCCTCATACTACCTGACATGTAATACTGCCTCAAATTATGATACGTCTTAGTCACTCCTGGGTGGATAGAATACCTAGAACTATAATCCTACTCCAAAATCAATCTAATCAAATCACCCACTCTCAGTACACAAACTCGACCTATAATCTTTAAAATTTTATCCAAACAAAGTGCGGCTTCCTTTGACTCGCCACTCAACACCTATCTCAAATCGATTTAAATCCTACATTATCAAACTAATGAGCTCGAATATGCTCCATCATAGAAGAAGTAGCCTCCACAAATGCCAAAACACACCCATGTGTTGAACTATCAAGAATTACCATCTAGTTATATAAAGACTAAAGCTTTAAGGGTAATGGCCTCTCCTAGGTCATATGAAATGCTAAGCTACTTATATTAGTCGACTTTCAGTAAAGGCATCCTCATTCATGTTAGCCTGTCCCATATGATAGTAAATAGTTAAATCATAATTCTTAAGTAAATTTAGCCGATGATGATGCCTTGTATTAAGATCTGTCTAGGTGATGAGTAACTGAAGGCAATGATGATCTAAGAAAATCATACGACTGACTCCATACAAAGAGTTCCTCCATAACTTCAAAGTAAAAAAAATTGTCCATAACTCCATATCATGAGTAGGATAATCCCTCTCATTGGGCTTTGACTAATGAGACATATAAGAAATTACCTTTCCCCCCTACACAAAAACAACATCCAATCCAACACCCGAAGCATCACAAAATATGGTAAAACGCATGCCTTCATTGGGAAAAGTTAATATAAAAGCTGAAGTGAACAAATTCTTGAGTGTTTGAAATCTCAAATCACAAAAATCAGATCACTAAAAGAAAATCTTCTTCATAGTCAACTTAGTCAAAAAAGTTGCAATGGATGGAATGCCCTTAAAATGACAATAATAACATACCAAGCCAACAAAACTTCAAATCTCGATGGGAATAGTAGGTCTAGCCCAATCATGAACCGCTGAAATATTAGTTGGATCAACTATAATACCATCTTTATTCACCACATGACATAACACAGTAATAGACTTAAACCAAATCACAAACTAGCAAGGAGAACATGACATACAACTTCTCATCTCTCAATCTCTAAAGCATAATATGAAAATGCTCCGTATCTTAAACTCACTCTTAGACTAAACCATGATATCATCTATAAAATTAAATAATAGGGTAGTCGAGATACAGTTAAAACAACTGGTTCATCAACTCTATGAATGTGGCTGGGATATTGGTCAACCCAAAAGTCACGACAAAAAACTCATATTTAGTTTAAATAGCTGTCTTTAAAATTTCCAAAGATCTAATTCTCAATTTATGATAATAAAAACTCAAATGAATCTTTCAAGACACCATAACACCTTGAAGCTAGTAAAACCGATAATCAATACAATAAAGAGGATTCTTATTCTTAATTATCATGTTTTTCAACTATCGATAAACAATACATATCTGCATAGACCGATTAAATTTGTTCACAAATAAAATAGGTGCACCCCAAGGGGATACACGAGGCTAGATAAATACCTGATCCAAAATCTCCTACAACTGGTCCTTCAATTCCTTTAATTTGGCTAGGGCCATCCTATAAGAAGGAAAAGAGATGGGCTTGTTTCCTACCTCAACATTAATAGCAAAATCAAAATTACAATTAGGAGGCATATCATCAAATTCATAGGGAATACATTTATGAACTCATAAACAACAGGAATAAAATCCAGAGAAGGAGGTAAAATAACACTAGTATCATGAATATGAGAAAAATAAGATAAACATCCCCTCACATAAAATATGCTCCTCTTAGGATCTGAATAAAGCGAACACTTCTGAGCTATCCTCAACAAACCTGGCAAGATAAAGTCATAATCTTAGTGAAATAATCTAAGAAAATATGATAAGGAGGCAACAAATCCATACCTAAAATAACATCAAAATCAACCATATCTAACACAAGCAAATCTACCAAGGTCTCATACCTAGAAAAAGTCATAACACAAGACCAGTACACCTAATCTACTAATAAAGAATCACCTACCGGTGTAGATACAAAAATAGGAAGGGCAAGATGTTCACTAATAGAATAATAACTTAAATAAAAATACATAGACACATAGGAGAATGTTGATTTAGGATTAAATAACACAGATGTTGGTCTAAAATAAATGGGGATGATACCTTTAATCATAACATCTGAAGCCTATGCCTCATGTATGTATGGTATAACATAGCATTGCCTATGACCACAAACTGCCTTAGTGGCTCTACGACCATAACTACAAGATCCACTACCTTTTCCCATCTCAGCTCTTGTAGCACCCGTACCTCTAAAAATTGAAACAGGAGTGGATATAATAACATGCTACGAGTAGTCCTTTGCCACATGGCTAATCTCATCACACACAAAGTAATATCTACATCGCAACCCAATAAGATAAGTTATAATTGTGATTGAACAAACACCTTGAAATATTGAACTAGAAGATCTACCACTCAAACTCTTTATTGAGAACTCTACCAGCGTAGCCTATTATCAACAAGATCATCTAAAATATTTACCTTTACAAACCTAACCTCTAAATTAAAAAAAATAGTGCACTTTTTTGGCACATCCCTGAGATGCCAAACGAATACCCTCAATCATCTTAGAATAATTCACTATACTCAAAAAAGATGCCCAAACTACAAACATCTAGATATATCCATCTTAAGGTAGACATCCAAATCGTTCATTAACTTTTGAATCTTATAAAAATAGGTGGAAATAGTAGTATAGGAATATTTATTAAGGCATAGAGTCATACCTTAAACTCTTCTATATTTATTGAGCCTTTCTCTGGATGGTCAAACTCATCACTCATTTGATCCCTCAAACTGTAAGCCACAATCCAATCCAAAAAGTCATCAACAAATTGATCCCATATCATCTTTGAAGAACTAATAGGTCTACAAGAAACAAGGAACTTCTACCAATCTATAGTAGCATCTCTCAATTGATAAGTGACATATGCAACTCCAGAAGACCAAGAAAACACAAACTATGAAACATATCTCACCAATTAATTAGGTACGCTTAGGCATCATAATCCAAAACACCACTAAATATAGAAGGACCCATATAAGTAAATCCTTCAAACTTCTTTTATGTTTCATAGTATATAATAAAAGTCATATCAAAAGGAGGCATAGTGAATCTGGCAGGATGAGTTCCTATCTGAGGAGGTAACATAGATAAAGTTTGAACTATTAAAATCAGAATACCGTACTCATATATTGGCACTGAAATAGGAACACGACTCACACTCTTAGAATTACCAAAAATAAAAGTAGGTACAAAAGTAGGATCCACTCTCATAATTAGAGGATAACTCAACATAACCAAAGGAGAAACCTCTAGGAGGTTCAGCAAATGAACCAATAACCCCTCCAAAATAGGGTCAGTAAAATTTTGATAAACTGGAGTAGAACACATACCTCAAACCTGTTCAACACAAGGCTGAGGGGAGAGTCCCCTAATAATCCTCCTAGACATGGATAATCCATAGGATCGTCCACTGCCTTGAGTCTTTGTATGACTAAAGTCTCTCCCTCTTGTAGAAGGCTCAACATCTCTACTCTAGTAGGACCTAACCAACACCTTTTGTTCATAAAGAGTGAAACACAACTTAGGATACAAGTTATGATATAAGCTTACAAAATAAAGAGTAAAATAATGGATGTTTTCTAAAGACATCCCATAGAATCTCAAGGATAGATACATATGTCAACGTATCAATCTATGAGAATCTATTAGAAATCTTATTGTTACACAATCGTGACAAATAAAACTTGGCGGCTCTGATAACAATTTGTCTTGACCCTAAATTTAAGGGTCATGATTGCACTTGTCACAGAGTATCTTAACAAGTAAGCCTATAAGCCAAACAAATACATGAAAAAGTAAAAAGATAGAAATACCCCCAACATAATTCTTTAACAAAGAAGTAGAAGAATATAAGTTAATAAGTTTTACAAGAATATAATCAATAATACAACAATATAATAATTTTTACAAGAATATAATCAAGAATATAATCAATAATATAAAGCAGTGGCTGAGGCCATGTTTCTCTATGATGACCAATGGAGAATTACCTTATTCACAAAGTCAAAAATCAATTTAAACTCACTCTTGAAAGATTTCCTATAAACCAAAGACAAATATTACCCGTTGAACTTAGATGCATTTGTTAAGAATCTGATTGAAGGCAACTACGTGGAGACAGTTCTTACCCTATATAGAGGAACTTCCAGAATTCATCCCTGAGTTTTTTCATTCAGCTTTATTTTCTTTCCTTGGACCTGTGCGGTCAGATTCATCCCATCATCTATGAATTCCAAAAAGATATAGAATTCCTTGACTAACTCATATAAAAGAGTTAGAATAGGTCCTTTTGTGAGATGTATCCATCGTTGATGTTTTACTAGCTAAACTAATTTTACCATACTAGGTATTGTTAGCATATTTAAATTAAAAATCCTTCCAATTAACACCCATTAATTCTTTAAGAACCTATTTCTACTTCCTTGGATACATCCTTCCTATTCTTCCTATTCTTTCTTCTAGTATAAGTGATCACAACTCTTTTGAGATATTTTCCTTTTCATGGGACCAGGTCCCTCAAGAGTCATCTGCTTCTCAGTAAAACTTCCAGACCATTTTTTATAAATTCTTGGGGTTTTAATGACATTATATTTCTTGTAATCTACTATAATCTTTCCAGGAATTTTTGACAATAAGATAAGATTTTCAGCAACCCAGGTTTAATGTACTACAACACTATCAGAACAGTCTTGAAGATTCATTGATGATTTATCATTAGCAAGATGAGTGATGAAGGAGTTACGATTTCACATAGCAAGAGAAGAAGGATGTTTTCAGGTAGATTTGGGAAGGGAATTTTAACCATTCTAAGCTCAAAATCCTTTAAAGGATATGAAACTTAGAGAGCTGCATCCATCACTAATGTTTTTTCCTTAGAAAAGTTGTGTTGGATTTGGATTTTCCTTTTTGATGAGAGAATGAGTTGTTGTAGAAATATTTAAGGGATAAATAATCATGAGGAAAGGTTTTCTAGGGGAACAATGTATGATAAATATCAGATGTTAGTTGACTCACCTTCTCTTTTAGAATAGGACAATCACACCTTGCTTTAACTTTTCATCCTCAGCACACTCATTTTTGGAACTATTAAGAGATCAAATATTAGTTTTGAGAACTAGGTGAAAGTCTTAACTTTATTCACATTGTCTCAAGATCATTCTATTAAGATGATTTTTTTTGGAACCAGGTCCTTGGGAATTTTGACATGACCATTTCTTGTTGGTCCTCTTCTTGAGTTTGGGTTAGTAACTGGTATTCTGAACTAACATCATTTTTATCTGCAACTTTTAGGTTTTTACTATCATCATCATGAATAAATTATTAAATTTTTATGGCTTTAACAAAACTAGGGATTAGTAGCTTTTCTGACCAATCAGCAGCTCTATGAACTTCGTACTTTGAGAATTTCAACTTTGTTTTGCTTACGACCAGGACCTTTGAAATCAAAAATATCAAAGTATGACACTTCCACTTGAAGTGTACTGAGAGGTATAAATAGAGCAGTCAAACCTTAAAGAATTAAAAATTAAGCAGTTATCACTGTACCATTTCTACAGCAAACACCTTTTTCATACCTGGAATCATGATCACAAGTTGAATTTTGGAACACAGTTGAGTTTGAGTTCTTAGTAGAAGGAAACTGGTATAATCAAATCCCTTTTGCACATCTAGTTAAAGAGTTTGATTTCACCATTCTCTAAGTCTTGAGACCCATAGAATGTGTTTTCCCTTGCTGAATGTATCTGGAACCATTCATTCTAGCTCTAATCCATCTCTGACAATTTTCCCTCTGTGCCCATCTCTTCCACAATGAGTAACTAGAGTCTTGTGGATATTTCTCATCACAAGCGACCTTCTTTTATGACCCACGAAGTAGGGAGCCTTCTAGATAACCAAGACCTTCCTATTATTAGCACCTTTAATAGTTAAGTTAAAAAGAATCTGAGAGGATGTTATCCATTGTAGGGATTTTTAAGTTCTTCCATCAGATAGAACATGTCCTCTTCCAAATTCCCATTCTTTTCGAGTGCAGACATATGATGCTATTACGAATCCTCAAAATTTTTTTCAAGCTCAAAGTAAAACTATGATGCTTCTTTCTTCCCATTACTCTCTTAAGCATCTACTTTTTCCAGTTGACTTACCAAGTTTAGATTTTTAAATTGAACTTACTAAACTATAGATCAATTTTAGATATCTAGATATTCAAAGTTATAAATTTCATCTCTCTATCTTTTATCTTTACTTATAGAGCATTATTTTTCTCTTTATCATAGGAACTATTAGCTTTCTCTAGTTGATTAACTAATATTTAATTTTCATATTTAAGCTTTTCAACCAATTCCACAGTTTCACATATTTGGAGGGCTAGAGCTACCAACTCAATCTCTTGACTTTCTACATTTTCTTCCAGAGCATTTTTTGCTTTAGTCACTTCATATGTGGAATCTATCAACACATTGGTAAGGCTTTTTATTTTTCTATAAGAGTAATTCTCTAAAGTGTTATCTTATTTTATTCTTCATCTTCCATATTTTCCATAAAATCAAACATGCAATCAAAGTCCACTTTCTCATACACCACTAAATGAATGGAAACATCTGTAGACTTCTTATCTTTCTCAGATTTACTAGAGGAGTCACCCTAACCAACAAAGGATTATTTAACTACAAAATTAGCAGCAACCTATCCTCTTGATTTTACAAGGACCCGATCTGTGT
This sequence comes from Capsicum baccatum var. pendulum, assembly GCA_030864225.1. Taxonomy (NCBI): domain Eukaryota; kingdom Viridiplantae; phylum Streptophyta; class Magnoliopsida; order Solanales; family Solanaceae; genus Capsicum; species Capsicum baccatum. The sequence goes on from CM061550.1 coordinate 179,064,821, forward strand.
TTTTTGCGTTGTCACATCTATTGTTAAGATATCCTGGTGATCCAACTTGTGTATTGGATAGTACATGTTAAAATGTTTAGGACTTTCACATTTTGGACACATCTCCACATTGTTTCCCTTTCTACTACTACTATTACTAATTCTTCTTTGGAACTGACCATTAATTTTAATAGTTATTAAAATTATATTTTCCAAATAGGCAACATCAGTCTCTTCTTTACTTGAATCATGTTTTGCAGCCTTCAATGTCAGCAATTTTCATTATTAAATTCCGCATTCTTAAGCTTTTGTTTCTTCTTGAGCTCATGAGCCTTTATATTTCCAATTATTTTATCCATGATGAGGGTATTCAGGTTTCTGGCCTCAGTTATACCATCATTTTTTCGTTCCCTATACGTAGAAATGACAAAAAATAAATTCTTATTTGCTTATATGATGGAATTAATTATCCTAATATGTGAAGCTCATTAGTGGTAAAAGTGAATATTGTATGCATTTCTTAAAAGGTTTCTCCTTCTATCTTGGTGGAGGTTTCATACTGTGTAGGTAGCATGTCTACTTTTGGACTATTCACAATAGTAGTAACTTCATGAGAAGTCCTCAAGTAACCTCAAATTTTGTTACAAATTCCATAGGCAGAAATACTATTGTACTTATCAGGCCGTATACCACAAACCATCAATTTCTTGGCCTTATAGTTCTTTTTAATTTTCTTTTGATATTTATCACTGAACTCCCTCTTACTTTTTATTATCATTTGTGTAACATCTCCCTCTTCCACTTTGCTTATAGGAAAATGTGGACCATTAAGGATTATGTTCATTAGTTCACTATTTCAACCATAATGAAGTCAAACATCTTGGTTTTCCTTTACCCATAATACTGCCCATTGAATCTAGGTTGTTTGGAGGCATATTTCCTTTCTTCCAAGTTAGGTGGAGCATCTATTCTAACGAAAGTACTCTAGTTGTGATAATTTGAGAGTGAACAAGCACTGAACGAAATTGTTAAAACCCTGGGGGTTGCACCACACACTGAGGAACCAAGTTAATCAAAGTCAACCACGAGAAAAATACAAAAAAATAACAAGGAATGAAAGAATAGTAAAGGAAGAGTAATAGCACAAGATTTTAATATGGAAACCCTCCTTGCTCAAGAAAGGTAAATGTTGTATGTGTGTATCTTAATTGTTCTTAAGAGATTACTGTTCCTGCTTCATTTTTTTACTGATTAGGAGTAATTTGAAACTAGTATATCTATTTACTCTGGTACATGTTTAGATTTTCTGCATGTTATGGGGTTATTTTTAAATTTATACCTAAGTTATTGTGAGTAGTATAGTTGTTATGATTAATTGTTGTTTGTTAAAATTTAATTATAGTCTATTAGTTCTGCGGCCCTTGTTATACATTGTTGTTTCTTGATTTTCACTATTGACTTATCTCATTATTACCTTTGTATCTTTTTAGCCTTTCTTATTTCTTTTTTAGCCTAGACTATTTAATTGCCTTTTCTTTTCCCCTATTGAGTAATGGTTGTACTGTTCGATTGTAGACTAGGGTCATGTTCTAGGTTAGGGTTTTAGTTGGGGTATGGACTAGGGTCTAGGGTAAGGAGGAGGTCTGGCTATGGGTTAGTGGCAAGTTTAGGATCGAGTTTGGGGTTAGAGGAAATATGTAGTAAGTTTAGGTGGGGTAAGGGATATTCCAAGTTTGGAATTGGGTTTTGGAACATAGGGATTCTTCAATATAAGTACATACATCTCATGAAGATTCTTATGAAGATGAGGATTAGTCGTGTTTCTAGAAAACCAAATGGGTGGTCTCTACGACGAGGGATATTAATATGTATAAGTTATGGAACTCGTTTGGCATTAGGCATCGGAATGGGGTAGATATATTTGTAGATAAATAACTTAGATCGCAGGTGGTGGAGATTAAGTGAGTTAATGATTGGTTGATGTTGATTAGTTTGGTCATTAGCTAGTCTACATTGATTGTTATTAGTGCCTACGCTCCTCAAGTAGGATCAGACGAGAATCATGAGAGGAACTTTTGGAAGGCTTTAGATAAGTTAGTTAGAGGTGTTCCGAACATTGAGATTCTTTTCATTGGAGAAGATTTCAATGTGATATTGGGTCTTTACAGATAGGGTAAGATGATGTGGATAGCAGGTTTTATTTTAGCGAATGAAATGAAGGGGGAGCTTATGTTTTGGATTTTTCTAGGGCCTTTGTGTTGTCGGTGGCAAATTCAAGCTTCCAAAATAGGGAGGAATACCTTGTTACCTTTTGTAGTTTGGTTGATAAGGCTGTAACGCCCCGAATCTAGTACTCAAAATGCTACACGATGCTCATGACCCCGAAGGACCACAAGCTAGCCCATGACTGCTATCTGTACCTATATACTGGATAAAATACTGAATAATGCGGAAACATAAACTGAAAGGCCATAAGGTTCACATAACTGAAGTAAAATATAAGATCTAAAGGGGGTATGAAATAGCCAAAACAAAACTGAAAATACTGAAGTCTAAAATATAATAGTCTAGAAAGCCTCAAACTGATTGAACTGTATTTGTAAGGAGTTGATGGAAATGTTCATAACTAACTCCAACTACTAAACTAATTAATGAGATAATAGAGAAATAATCATGCCCTCAAATGATGAGGACTCACTTCTAACTCTAACTACAGAAACTAGAATCTACTGCTGAACATAGACTGAGTTACTGACTTTCGTTGACTGAGAAATACTACTAACATCTGAAAACTGACTGAGTTCATGAGATAATAGAGATTTCTTGAGTCATAAGACTATTTGAAGTCTAAATATCATGGCGTAACTGAGAGTATTATGAAAACATGACATGGATCTAAGGACACAACTTATATTTTGGGTATAAATACCCCCTGGACTCGATGGAAGGAAACTTATCAAGTAAAACTTACTTGAACATATAACTAACATCATAATCCATGATACATTTATAGAAACATTCCATCAAAACATGTGATAGGTATAACTAGTACATACATGGGGATTTCATGATATCATACTAATTAGGCATTGTTACTTCGTCTAGGCATTTAATTAAACACACGGTAGGCATAACACATGTAGACAACATTATACAACAATTAGTCATTATGATTCATCTATAATTTCATCATCGTAGGGTTTATTCATAGGTTCACATGAATATACATCTATACAAATCAATTCCACATAAAATTGATCACCCAACATGAATTTAAATTCAATTGATTATTCTCAACTTAAAAAAAACTAACCCAACATGAATTTCATAAATAAATCCATAAACTTAAACTTAGAAAAGAGATTCTTGGGCTTCATGGACGAAAAGAATCCATGAATGAACACTACACGTACCTTAGTTTGTGATTTCATGAAGATTGATGGAGAAACTTTTTTGGAATTGGATCTTATATGAAAACCCTAGCTTGTTCTTTAGAGGTTTTTGAGAGAAGAGAGTGTATTTTGGGTGAAGAGTGGCTGAATCACCTGTTAAAGGGTATTTTGGGTGAAGAGTGGTTGAATCACATGTTAAAGGGCTTAAATAGGGGTGGGAAGTTGACCCTTATAACCCTGGATGCGTCATTTAATTTTAGTAAATTTTTCTGAATGGGGCCCCTGGCACAATGCGGCACTATCGCACAGTGTCACTAGAATTTGAAAATTGGGAAATTAAAGGTTGGCGGCTCCAGGATCCATAGTGTTGCCCCTTCCTTTGTGACCTGGAACTTTTGCGTGACGCAGAGGAAATCACACTAAGACACTGGAAAAGGACAATTCTGAATTTAGGCCCTGTAGCGTGGTGCGCCACCGACTAATATGGTACTGTTTTATGATTGGAAGTTAAAATGATTGTAACTTCTGACTCGGTTAACGGATTTGGATGAATCTTATATCGATGAAAATCTTATTGAATTTCCTACATGACAAAAGTGAAAATCTTGAAGATTCCTCATGGAATAACCATCATTCAATTTAGAAGATAAAACTAGTCATTGTTGAGATAAAATTAGCTAGGAAAAAGTATGGGGTATTACAATATCTCCCCCTTGAGAACATTTATCCTTGAATGAGACTGACTAAGAGAGAAGAAAAGACAACTGACGTACATACTGAACATAAATAACTAGAACATTATCTCATGACTAACAAGATGAATGTCTGAATATGCATATCTGATGCATGTGTAACTGATTCACGAATTCATGACTGAGTATGCAATAGTACTTGATACAAAGATTATAATGGGAACATGAGGATGAAAATGCATACCAAGTTTGTGATGAACACTGAACATGAAACTGAGTAAACTTAAGGAGAACTGTTACCTTGAGCTTGATCTGAGTTGGCGAAGAAGAGGAGAGGATACTTGGTACGCATGTTTGTCTCTTCTTCCCAAGTAGCTCCCTCGACGGATTGATTTTTCCAAAGAACCTTAACTAGAGGGACTTATTTGTTGCTCAATCTACGAGTTTGATAGTCTAACATTTCGACTAGAATCTCTTTATAAGAGAGAGTGTTCTAAACATCAATGTTCTGAATAGGGACTACAACTGAGGGTTCACCTATGCACTTCTTGATCAAAGAGACATGAAAGACTGGATGAATTGAGGCTAGATCTGATGGAAATTCAAGCTCAGAGGCTACTTTGCCAAAGTGACTGTAAATCTTGAAGGGACCGACATATCGGGGAATGAGATTTCCCTTCTTGCCGAATCTGTTCACTCCCTTCATGGGAAATATCTTTAGATAGACATAGTCACTAACCTCAAACTCAAGATCTTTTCTAAGAACATTTGCACAAGACTTCTATCGGCTCGGAGCAACCCAAAATGTTTCTCTAATAAATTGGACTTTTTCTAAGGCTTCGAATAGCAAGTCAGGCCCTCAGACTGATTCCCCAATAACTTCAAACCAAAAAATTAGAGATCTGCATCTCCTACCAGAGAGTTCTTTAAATGGAGCCATCTGAATACTGGAATGATAGTTTTTGTTGTATGCAAACTCAATCAAAGGTTAGTGGTTATCCCAACTTATCTTGAAATTAATTGCACACACCCTTAGAATATTTTCTAACGTCTAAATGGTCCTTTATGCTTGACCATCTATCTGAGGATAAAAGTCTATACTGAGATGAAGTTGGGTACCAAGACCCTTTTGGAATGCTTTCAAGAAATGAGAAGTGAACGGGGTACCTCTGTCTGAGATAATAGATAGCAAAACACCATACAACATGATCAACTCCTTGATGTAGAGTTTGGAATAATCCTCAGCTGAATAAGAGGTATGAACTTGAAGGAAATGAGGTGATTTGGTCATTCTGTCTGTAATGACCCAGACTGAATCATGCTGATGACGGGTTTGAGGCAAACCTATCACGAAGTCTATGTTCACAACTTCCCACTTCTAAGTAGGAATACTGAACTCCTGTATGGACCCACTAGGCTTCTGATGCTTTATATTAACTTGCTAATATGTAGAGCACTTAGCTAAAAACTTTGAAATGTTTCTCTTCATCCCACTCCACCAATAGATTTCCCATAAGTCGCGGTACATCTTTGTGGCCCCTGGATGAATAGAGTATCACACACCATGCGTTTCTATGAGAATTCAATGCCTTAAGTCGTCTACACCTAGAATATAGAGATGACCATGACATTGCAAAACACCATCTCTCCCTTGGGAGAAAACCTCTACTTTTTGATCCTGAACAGACTCTTTCAACTTGAAAAAGTTGGGATCTCTATCCTACTTTTCTTTTGCCTTGGATACTAGAGATGATTCTGAACTACTCTGAACCAATATATCACCCTCATCTGTATCGACTAAGTGAACTCCTCGTATGGAAAGATGATGGAATTCTTAAGATAACTTCTTCTTACTATCCTCAACATGAGAAATACTACCCATGGACAGTCTACTGAGAGCGTCGGCCACTACATTTTCCTTACTCGTATGATAGAGGACACTTATGTCGTATTCTTTCAAGAGCTCTAACCACCTTCTCTGATGAAAATTGGGATCTTTTTTAGAAAAGACATATTGAAGACTCTTATGATTTGTGAACACATATACATGAAAACTGTATAGATAATGCCTCTGAATCTTAAGGCAAATACTATGGTTGCCAACTCAAGATTATGAGTAGGGTAATTCTTCTCATGGGGCTTAAGCTGTCGGGAGGCATAGGATATGACCTTTCCATGCTGTATGAGAACACAACCCTAACCTACTCTGGATTTATCAAAATACTCTATGAACCTATCTGGACTATCTGAAAGAGCTAAAACTTGAGTTGAGGTGAGTTGAGTCTTCAACTCCTAAAAAATCTTCTCGCAAGGATCTGACCACTGAAACTTGACTTTATTCTAAGTCAATCTAAACATAGGGAATGCAATAGAACAAAATCCCTCAACAAACCATCTATAAAAGCCAGTAAAACTTACGAAACTCCTAATATCTGATGAAGAGATAGATTTGGGCCAATTTCTTACTGCTTCAGTCTTTTGAGGATTAACTCTAATTCCACCATCAGAAATGATATGACCAAAGAATGCTATGAACTTATTCAAATTTTGCACTTAATGAAATTGGTGAATAGCTGATGATCTCTGAAAGTCTGAAGTACTGTCCTGAGATGGTCTGTATGATCACTCTCACTGTGGAAATAGATCAAAATATCATCTATGAAGACTATGACGAACATGTCCAAGTACTTATTGAACACATGGTTCATCAAGTCCATGAAAGTTGTTGGGGAATTGGTAAGACCAATTCACATAACTACAAATTTAAAGTGACCATAGCGAGTTCAAAAAGCTATTTTTGGAATGTTATATTCCATAACTTTGAGCTGGTGATAGCCAGATCTGAGATCTATCTTAGAAAAATAAATAGCACCCTAAAGTTGGTCAAATAAGTCATTGATTCTGGGAAGAGGATACTTTTTCTTGACCGTGACCTTATTGAGTTGGCAGTAGTCTATACACATTCTGAGAAAACTGTCTTTCTTCTGCACGAATAATACTGGAGTGCCCTATGGGGAAACATTGGACCTGATGAATCCCTTATCTAAGATATCCTTCAATTGTTCCTTCATTTCTCTGAGTTCTGCTGGTGCCATTCTGTATGGAAGAATAGAGATAGGCTGAGTATTTGGAAGAAGATGAATGCTGAAGTCTATTTGATTCCTGGAAGATCTTCGGGAAAGATATCTTAATATTTATTCACTACTGGGACTGATTCAAGTCTGTGAGTTTTGGAACTAATATCCTTAACTCGAACAAGATGATAGACACATCCTTTAGATATCATTTTCCTTACCTGAAGGTAGGAAATAAGCAGACCCATGAAAGTGGATACACTACCCTTCCACTCAATAACGGGTTCATTCGAGAACTAAAAATGGACTATTCTATTTTTAGAGTCGACTATGGCATTGCAGGAATAAAACCAATCCATGTCGGGAATGAAGTCAAAATCAGTCATCTTTAATTTGACTAAGTCTGCTAATGTGACTTTCTGAAATATAATAATCGGGTAGTTCCTATACACCGTCGGGCTATGATAGTTTTACCCATTGGGGTAGAGACTAAAATGGGTTCGGTTAAGATTTTGGAACTAATTTTGAAATAGCCTTCTATATAGGGAGTAACAAAAGACAAAGAAGCTCCTGGATTTAGCATAGCATAACCATGCACATGAAAGATCCGTAACGTACCAGTAACTACATCAGGAGAATTTTTCTAATGTTGTCGGGACTGAAGAGCATAGAGACGATTTGTGTGTTGACCACTAGTAGCACTGGAGGTAGCACCCTGCTAATTCGGGCAATCGGACTGAGCTGAAGAGTGATTCTATTGACCCTGAGGACCCGACTAAGGACAGTCTCTAACTCTGTAGCTTGTCTTTCCACATCTGAAACAAATACCACTGTCACATTTGCAACTACCCTGATGGTGCTTGCCATAAGTTTGAAAAAGAGGATAGGAACGGGCAATCTTAACATTACCCAGTGACTTAGAGCCTTGCGCTCTATCTTTGTTACTTTCTTTGAACTTAGAAACGGAGAACTGGATGAAGCAAAAATAGGAACTGATGAATTAGTACAAAACTGAGAATGATTTCCTCCATCTGACTTAGGCTGAGCGAAGTTGAAACAACCTATCTTCACTCTTTTATTCTACTTCTCCCTTATCTTAGTCTTTTATATCTCAATCTGCTGAGCATGAGTCATAATCCTGGCTAAAGTCATGTCACTATTCATCATGGTGAATCTGTACTCATTAACCATGCTATCATTCTCCCTTAAAATAAACTCTGCACTCATTAACCATGCTATCATTCTCCCCTGAAATGAACTCTGCACTCATTAACCATGCTATCATTCACCTCTGAAAGGAACTTACTCATCCTTTCCCTGTTATCTGCAACCACATGAGGGGCATATCTGGCTAATTGAGTAAACTTAAGAGAATACTCTTTCACTATCATATTTCCTTGCCCGAGGTTGATAAATTATAACACCTTAGCTTCCCTAAGCTCTAGGGGAAAGAGTCTATTGAGGAAGGAAGATGCAAACTCCTCCTATTTAACTGTCCCTACATCATCTGACGTCTCTGACTTCAATGCTTGAACCAAGTGTGCGCAACATCTTGTAACCGATATGCAGCTAGCTCAGCACTCTCAATAGTTGTCACCCCCATGATGTTTGTCACCTTCTACACCTAATCTAGGAATTCTTGAGAGTTCTCATCTATCTTAGACCTGAGAAAGGATGGAGGATTCATTTGGGTAGAATCCCAAATCCTGGATGTAGCAAAATTGGCCACTAGATTGGCCAGAATGACAGTTGGTCATTCATTCTAATTAACAACTGAGTTACCAAGAGTAGTGAATGTAACTCAGAACTCTGCATGAGAAACATGATCGCCCAAAGAATCTTCGAGCTGGGGGGTTGACTGATTTCCATTTCTTCTTTTAGGAGGCATATTCTATAGAATAAAGGGAAAAAATGATTAGAATGAGAGATTGACTTGATATTATGGTTACTTGCATGACATGAATACTAAAAGAGGGGAAACTGTTCCTAAAACATGTTATAGCCTCTTGTACATAAATGTGCTGCACAACAAACCCATGTACAAGACTCTACTAGATGCGGTTTTCGGACTTCCTATGACTCTATTGAACCTTAGGCTCTGATACCAGGTTTGTAACACCCTAAATCTGGTACCCAGAATGCTACATGATGCTCATGACCCCGAAGGACCACAAGTTATATTGAATAATGCGGAAACATGAACTGAAAGGCCATAAGGTTCACATAACTGAAGTAAATTATAACATCTAAATGGGGTATGAAATACCCAAAAAAAAACTGAAAATACTGAAGTTTGAAGCATGATAGTCTAGAAAGCCTCTAACTAAAAAAACTGTCAGAGTAAGGATTTGATGGGACATGTCCCTAACTAACTCCAACTAATAAACTAATTAATGAGATAATAGAGAAATAATAATTTCTTCGAATGATGAGGACTGACTTTTAACTTTGACTGTTGAAACTAGAATCTAATATTAATATGGAGCTCGTGTATCTAAACCTATGGTATAAGACACCATAGCAAAAATACATTAGTACTTTGAATGTACTCTATGTATGTGAGGTAGGCTGAATGAATGGGGTTCATATGTATGAACAATACTGGCTAACCGACTAATATGAATGTTAGAATACAAAAATGTGTACATAGTAACTATATCTAAAATCGAGAAAACATGAGTATAGAATCTGACTACTGATAACATTACATATTGATAACTGATATAACTGATAACATGAGTGAATATATTTGACAATCTTGAATTTGGTGGAACTATCTGAGTTCCATTTTGTATTTGAGTTGACTGTATTTGACAGTTGTGGATTCTAAAGAACTATTTGAGTTTTTCTATTGAGACTGATACTGAGACTGTGGGAGGTAGTCAACTAGCTAACATGCCCCAAATGATTTATTATAGCTGGACTGGGGTTCAATCTATGCCCTTATTGGAAGGTTATCAATATCGCACCACTGGTAAGGACAATATGTGAGTGACTCTAATATAACAGGTAACTCTAATGATAACGAAGGAAACCCTCATGTTGGAAGTTAAGACACCTCATCCACCCTCAAACAGCAGGCAATAATGTCTCAACCTATGCTGGCTACATAGTTTTGGAATGCAAGAATTGCTTCTAATAATCACTCTCTCATATAACAACTTAGTTCCCACCCTTGTGTTCACTCGGTGTTAATTTCTAATCCTATTTGAATAGACATTGAACATGATTTACTAAACTAAACATGAACTGAGTTACAGACTTTCGTTGACTGAAGAAATACAACTGACATCTGATAACTGACTGAGTTCATCAGATCATAGAGATTTCCTAAGTCATAAGACTGTTTGAAGTCTAAGGATCATGGCTTAACTAAGAGTATCGTGAAAACATAACATGGCTCAAAGAACATAGCTAATATTTCGGGTACAAGTACCCCCAGGACTCGATGGAAGAAAACTGACCAAAGTATAATTTACTTGAACATATAACTAACATCATAATCCATAATGCATTTATAGAAGCATTCCATCAAAACATGTGATAGGCATCAATTGTACATACATGGGGATTTCATGATATCATACTAGTTGGGCATTCTTTCTTTATCTAGGAATTTAATCAAACACATGGTAGGCATAGCACATGTAGAAAATATTATACAACAATTAATCATTATGATTCATCTCTAATTTCATCATCCTAGGGTTTATTCATAGGTTCACATGAATATACATCTATACAAATCAATTCCACATAAAATTGATCACCCAACATGGATTTGAATTTAATTAATCATTCTGAACAGGAAGAAAATTGACCCAACATGAAATTCATAAAGAAATCCATAAACTTAAACTTTTAAAAGAGATTATTGGGCTTTATGGATTAAAAGAGTCCATGAATGAACACTACGCATACCTTAGTTTGTGATTTCATGCAGATTGACAGAGAAACTTTCTTAGAATTGGATCTTCTATGAAAACCCTAGCTTATTCTTGAGAGGTTTTTGAGAGAAGAGAGTGTATTTTAGGTTAAGAGTGGCTAAATCATGTGTTAAAGAGTTTAAATAAGGGTGGGAAGTTGACTCTTTTAATCCTGGATGCATCATTTAAATACAGTAAATTTTCTCAAACTGGTCCCCTGGCGCAATGCGGTGCTATCGCACCGTGTCACTGGAATTTGACAATTGGGAAACTGAGGGTCGGTACGATGAGGATCCATCATATTGCCCCTTATTTTTCGACCAGGAACTTTGGCACGACATAGAGGAAATTGTGCTAAGACACTGGAAAGGGAAAATTCTGAATTTGTGCCCTGGCACGACACGCCATAATCGCAGACCTATACTAAAATTTGCTAAATGTCATATCCTCTTGTGGCGCGGCATGCCACTGACTAATATGGCACTATTTTATGATGGAAACTTAAAATAATCATAACTTCTGACTCGATTATCGAATTTGGATGAATCTTATATCGATGGAAAGCTTAGTGAATTTTCCAAAAGATAAAAAGTGAAAATCTTGAAGATTCGTCATGTAATATCCATTATTCAATTTAGAAGCTAATACTAGATATTCTTGAGATAAAATTATCTAGGAAAATGTCTGGGATATTACAAAGACCCAGCTAGACTTTTTGCTCCATAGAAAGGGTGATAGAGAGATTTGTAAAGATTTTATCACTATACCTTGCAAGAATCTCTTTACTGGGCATATGTTATTTATGATGGACTTGGTAATCAATAAGATCATAAAGAAGCGGATGGTGGAGGGTCTACCTAGAATTAAGTGGGGTAGATTGACTTTGGCGAGTACTTTGGAACTAGGGGAGAAGTTGTCAACTATGGTGCTTAAGAGAGTGGAGAGAATATGGTTAGTATGTGGGAAAAGACTTCAATTTGTCATTATAGATACCACTAGGGATGCATTTTATGTATTGAGAGGTTGATCTGTAAAGCGCAAGGGGGACTGGTGGTGGAACAAAGAACATAAGAGAAAGTTAGAGAATAAAAAGGTAGCTTATGCTAAGTTAGTTAATAGCAAAGATGATAAGGAGATTTAGTGGAATAGAAGGGAGTATAAGGTATCTCGAAGATAGGCAAAATTTAGGATTTGGAATTGGACCAAAACATCTAATAGATCACCTCGGATTAGAATTGGAACATTGCTAGTAGCCCAGAATGATGGTTTTAGTCTTTGGGACCCTTGGTTTAGACTTCAAGGCTTCTGAAATCATTTTAGGCTATTGGGTAGACAAAATGAAAAATGGAACTAAAGGTATAGGACCTACACTTTTTTGAAACATTCTCGAATGAACATTTTAATGGTTCCATTAAGTCCAGAACATCAAATTTTGTATGGAAGAAAATTTTGATTGTACTCTCAGGATTTAGAACAAATCCCGAACACCTAGTAGAAGTCCATTCTATATATAGATAATCTTGTGAATCAGGTCACCGGTGTGATCTCTTAAGAAATAATATGATTACTTATGCAGTCATCGCATATACGACTGTTTTTCACTTATGCAATATTATCCATTATGTAAGTGTTCACATACCTGACACTTTTTATTTATAAGCGGGAATCACATAAGCAATATGTGGTTAACAAAAGAGATAAAAAACCATGTTGGAAGATCGCATAAGTAATAAATGAGTCTCTTAAGTGACTGTTGCATAAGAGACAAAGATGTCTCTGAAGCGACACAAAGTAGATTAACAAACCCTCTTCACAACCTAATTTTCCATCATTTGTACACAAAGATCAGTGGTCCAGGGAGGAAAAATTTGGAGAATAATCTAAATAATTTTAGGTAAGCTAGCCTAACTATTTTTTGTTTATTTTCATAAATTTTCCTACCAATTTTCATCCTAATTCATGTTAAAATTCTTGGAAATTATGGCTTTTAATAACTAAAATTCAAGGGTTGATTTGAGACTCGATTGGTGCTCTATTTGAGCTCAACTTTTGAGCAAACATTCCTTGTCCTACTTGGAACCTCGTGATGGTTTCAATTTTGGATTCCATTTATGAGGCCCATAGGCCCATTCTTGACTCAAAATTTGATTCAACCCCTAATATTGAAATATAGGTCTTATTTGACTCCTATTTATGTGTATTTTGATTTTATTAGCATGGCGCCTTTTTGAAAAAATTGATTGATGACGGATGATATTAAGGCAACTTCAGCATCTAGGTAGGCTCTTGTCTACTCTTCTTTATGGGATGGTGTATTTTATATATTGCATGTTAAGTTTTTATTGTTTGTAGAACACCGTGACTTACCGTAGATTATGAGTTTTTGAATAGATGAGTAATTTGACTCAAAAGATTAAATATTTATTATGCTTCTCGAATCCTATTATTCTCGGTTGCTAGCACATAGGTATAGTTTATACTAATGAACGTTTAGTATGATGTTTAATATTACTCGATGGACTTTGATGATTTTGTTTGGATTATAATTTTATGTTTAGGTACGATATACATATTATTATGCCCAAGGTCATGTCCATGTTTTTAGTTGGATTGTAGGAAGTGATTTATCCCTGTGGAAAACATGGTTTAGTTCGTTTACATTTTGATGCTTTTTATGATTCTTAAAGTTATATTGTTTTTATACTGGTGATGGTATGCATAGATTCTATAGTTTCACATTTCCTAAAATGGTAAACTATATGATCTCTACAAGAATATCATTTTCAAATTTTTTTCCTAAAACTGGGATTTATTCCTACTTTGCATCTTTAAAATAGCTTTCTTAGTAATGGAATTGTACCATAATAAAGGATAACCTAAGTGTATTGGTATTGAAAGTGTTGTTTCAAAGAAATTTCTGAGATAGATTCTTGTAATACCCGTTCCTTTTTCTTAGCTTGAAATCATCTCCAAGATGTTAGAACTTGCTTTAAAATATGAACCTATCTTTGTACACATGGTATTTTAAAGATTTTACCTTTCTATCACGTGGGAAATTGAATAATCTTTCCATGGATACCAATTTCATCAAATCCGGTGTCAAATGAGAAAGTTCTGGCTGAAATACAAAAATAAGAAAAATTGCCCAAGTGCGATGGTGCAAGCGATGGACCATCAGACAAGCGACGGACCATCGAATAAGAGATGGACCATCGGACAAGCGACGGACCATCAGATAAGCGACGGACCATCAACCATGACTATCGCATCGAGGCAGTGACTTGACTTTCTAGAAATGTACGACAGGGAGGTCCGATGGACCGTTGACCTAGAAATGGACCGTCGCACCCCATCATTACTCATTATCAGTAAGACCCAATTTTATCTCTTTCCGACGAAGAGGTCCGATGGACCGTCGACTTAGCAACGGACCCCCGTACCCCACCGTCAGATGACCCGCTTAGTTATTTAAAGTCATTTTAACAAGGGTATTTTGGTTATTTACCAACTGCCTATATATACCCAGTTATATCTGATTTAAGACATTTTATCCATTATTACTTCACAACAACAATTTGGATTTATCTCAAGGATCAATCCCTAAGAACAAGAAACCCTAGGTGCTTAATTCCAACCCAATAGTTCAATTTCTTCTCCATATAGCTTCAAGAAATCACAAACCAGGTATCCATAGTGTTCATTTATGGACCCCTTTCATCCATGAAGTCCAAGAATATCCTTTCTAAATTCAAGTTATGGATCTTTTTTATGAATTTCATGATTGGGCTTCTCTTGTCCATGTTGATAAATAAGAAATTGAATTCTACTCTATGTTGGGTGATAGTTTCTAAGTGGGTTTAATTACTATAGATATAGATTCATGCAACCTTATGACTAAACCCTTGAATGATGAAACTAGAATTGAATCATAATGTCAAAAATTTTTTACATTCATGTTTATCTTTACAATGCCTACCATATGCTTGATTAAATGCTTAGATGAAGGAAAAAAATTTCTTAACTAGCATGATATCATGAAATCCCCATGTATGTACAAGTTTATGCCTATCACATGTTTGATGAAATGCTTCAATAAATGTAATATGGTGATTATTATGTATTCAAGTGAGTCATGTTTATCAGTTTTCTTTCATCGAGTCCTGGGGTACCTATACACGAAATATTAGTTGTGTGCCTAGAGCCATGTCATGTTTTCACGATACTCTCAGTCAAGCTATGAATCATTAAACTTCAGGTAGCCTTATGACTTAGGAAATCTCTAATATCCTATGAACTTAGTCAGTTGTCAGATATCAGTAGTTTTCCGTCAATCAACAAAATTTAGTAACTCAATCCATGTTCTGTTCAGTTCAATAAATCATTTTCAATGTCTATTCATGTGGGAGTAAAAATTAGCACCGACCTAACCCAAGGATGGGAACTCACCTGTTAGTTTAAGGTGTGATTCTTAGAAGCAATCCTAGTGTTCTAGAACTATATAGACAGCGTAGGTTGATATATCTAACCTGTCAGTCTAGGGTTGATGAGGTGGCTTAACCTATCAGTTTTGGGTTCCATCCATTCTCATTTTGAGTAACTGCCAGCATAAGGTCCTCACAGCTTGTCCTTACCAGTTGCGCAGTATTGACATCCTTCCAATTGTAGTTACAGATTTGACCCCAACATAGCCATAATGGCGCATAGGGGCATGTCAGTCAAATAACTACTTCCCACTATTTCAGTATCAGTCTTAGTAAAAGAACTCAGATAGTTCTTCAAATTTCAGGGCTGTCAGATATGGTCAACTCAGAAATAGTATGGAACTCAGATAGTTCCATTAGATTCAGGACTGTTAACTATAAGCTCTAACATTATTAGTTATACAGTTATCAGTATTCAGATTCAGTTATCATTTATTGATGGTATCAGTGTCAGTTAATATATCACATACATGTATTCCCATGCTTATGATAGTTAGTCAGCCAACATTATTATTATTCATGCATATAAACCCCATGAATTTAGCCTACCTCACATGCATACCCGTACATTCAATCGTACTTATGCATTTGCTCTATGGTGTTTTTTTACATAGGTTCAGAGACATGAGCTCCAGAGCAGCAGTAAATTCTAGTCTCAGCAATCAGAGTTAGAAGAGAGTCCTCATCTTTAGAATTCTTAATCATCTGCATTTCTCTATTATCTCATTGATTAGTTTATTATTTGGAGTTAGTTGGGGACATATCCTATCAACTCCTTACTCAGACAGTTCAGTCAGTTAGAGGCTTTCCAGATTATTATATTCGTACATTAATTTTATTATTTTCTAGTTTTATTTTGGGTATTCTATTACCCCACGCTAATGTTATATTATTTAGATTATGTTCAGTGTTAAACCTTATGGCCTTTCAGTATATGTTTCTGCATTATTATGTTATATTATGAAGTGTATAGATACATATATTAGTCATGGGTTAGCTTGTGATCCTTTGAGTTCATGAGCACTGTGTACCTTTCCGGGCACCAGGCTCGAGGCATTACAAACTTGGTATCAGAGCCTAAGTTTTAATAGAGTCTGAGGAAGTCAGAAAGCCGCATCTAGTAGAGTCTTGTACATGGTTGTTTTGCGAGACATATTTATGTACAAGAGGATATAATATGGACTTCGTGATGGGTTTAGAAGCCTAGTGGTCCTATACAGGAGTTCATTATTCCTACTAGGAAGTGGGAAAAAAGTGAACATGGACTTTGTGACGGGTTTACCCAAAACTCATCATCAACATGATTTAATCTGGGTCATTATAGATAGAATGAACAAATTAATTCATTTCATTCCAGTTCATACCTCTTATTCAGCCGAGGATTATGCCAACTCTACATCAAGGAGTTTGTTAAATTACACGGTGTTCCATTGTCCATTATCTCAGATAGAGGTACCCAGTTCTCATCTCAGTTTTCGAAAGAATTCAAAAATGGTCTTGGTACCCAAGTTCATCTTAGTATAGCCTTTCATCCTCAGAAATATGGTCAAGAAAAAAGGACCATTCAGACTCTAGAGGATATGCTAAGAGTGTGTGCAATTAATTTTAAGGGTAGTTGGGATGACCACTTGCCGTTGATTGAGTTTGCATACAACAATAGCTATCATTATAGTATCCATATGTCTCCATTTGAAGTACTCTATGGTAGGAGATTTAAATCTCTGATTGGTTGGTTCGAAGTTAGTAAGGCCTCAGTCATAGGGCCTGATTTGGTATTTGACACTTTAGAGAAAGTCCAGTTGATTAGAGAAAGACTCCAGGCTTCTCAAAGCCTACAGAAGTCTTATGTAGTCATTCATAAAAAGGATCACAAATTTGAGATTGGTGATTATGTCTACCTAAAGATCTCTCCCATGAAGGGAGTGAAGATATTTTACAAGAAGGGAAAGCTCAGTCCCCAATATGTCGCTTACTTAAAGATTCTCATTCGCTTTATCAAGGTAGCTTATGAGCTCGAATTTCCTTTAGATTTAGTCTTAGTTCATCCAGTCTTCCATGTCTCTTTTGGCAAAAAGTGAATAGATGACCCATCAGTTGTATTCCCAATTCAAAGCATAAATATTCAGAATAACCTCTCTTATGAAGATATCCCAGTTGAAATCCTCGACTATCAGACTCGTAGATTGAGGAACAAAGATGTCCCTCTAGTTAAAGTTCTTTGGTGAAATCATTCCATCGCGGGAACTACTTGGGAAGCAGAAGCAGATAGGCATACCAAGTATTCTCACCTCTTCCCTGCCAACTTAGATCAAGCATAAAATAACTGTTCCCCTTAAGCTTACTTAGTTTCATGTTTAGTGTTCATCATAAACTTGGTATCAAATACCATTGCATATTTAGTCATGCATTCATGTTTAAGTTTAGTTATATAATTTTGCATCAGACATGCAATCTCATTATGAGAAAACTTAGTTCCTCAGAACACTCAGTCATGTATTCATGAATCAGTTACACATGCATCTGATATGTATGTCCAGTATTTATGTTGAGCTTTTTAGTTATGTCAGTCATGAGATCATGTTTTAGTCATTTATGTGCAGTCTATGTTCGTCTTATTTCTTCCCCTCTCAGTCAGTATCATTTGAGGATGAATGTTCTCAAGGGGGAGATACTGTAATACCCGTGCCTTTTTCATAGCTTGAAATCATCTCCAGGATGTTAGAACTGGATTTGAAATATGAACCTATCTTTATAGATATGGTATTTTAAAGATTTTTCCTTTCTATCATGTTGGAAACTGAATGATCTTTCCATCGATACCAATTTTATCAAAATCCGATGTCTGATGAGGAATTTAAGGCCGAAATACAGAAAGTAGAATAATTGCCCAAGTGTGACGGTGCAGGTGATCGATCGTCAGACAAGCGACGGACCATCAGGACAAGCGACGGACTGTCGACCATCACCATCGCATCAAGGTATTGACTTGACTTTATGGAAATATACGTTGGTTATTTCCGATAGATCATCGACCTAGAGATGGACCGCACACCCCACCATCGCTCATTGGTAGTAAGACCCAATTATGTCTCATTCCAACGGAGAGATCCGACGAATCTTCGAACTTGGAATACACCATCACACCCCACCGTTGGATGACCCGCTCAATTATTTTATGTCATTTTAATAAGGGTATTTTTTTCATTTACCACACTCCTATATATACCTAGTTATATTTGATTTCATCCATTTTATCCATTATTACTTCACAACAACAATTAGGGTTTCTCTCAAAGATCAATCCCTAAGAACAACAAACCCTAGGTGCTTGATTCCAACCTAATAAGTCAAGTTCTCCTACATAGAACCTCAAGAAATCACAAATCAAGTAACCATAGTGTTTATTCATAGACCCCTTTCATTCATGAAGTCCAAGAATCTCCTTTCTAAATTCAAATTATAAATCTTCTTTATGAATTTCATGATTGGGCTGCTCTTGTTCATGTTGAAAAATAAGAAATTGAATTCTACTACATGTTGGGTGATAGTTTCTATGTGGGTTTAATTATTATAGATATAGATTCATGCAACCTTATGACTAAACCCTAGAATGATGAAACTCGAATTGAATCATAATGTCTAAATTGTTGTACAATTATGTTTGCCTGTACCATGCCTACTATATGTTTGATTAAATGCTTAAATAAAGGAAAAAAATTGCTTAGATAACATGATATCATGAAATCCTCATGTATGTACAAGTCTATGCCTATCACATGTTTGATGAAATGCTTCATTTAATGTATTGTGGTGATTATTATGGATTAAAGTGAGTCATGTTTCTCAGTTTCCTTCCATTGAGTCCTGGGGGTACTTATACCCAAAACATTAGTTGTGTTCTTAGAGCTATGTCATGTTTTAATGATACTCTCAGTCAAGATGTGAATTCTTTGACTTCAGATAGTCTTATGACTCAAGAAATCTCAATAATCTTATGAACTCAGTTGTTTTTAGATATCAGTAGCGTTCCATCAGTCAACAGAATTCAGTAACTCAGTCCATGTTTTATTCAGTTCAATAAATCATGTTTAGTGTTTATTCATATGGGAGTAGAAATTAACATCGAGTGAACCCAGATGGGAACTCACCTGCTATTTTAGGGTGTGATTCTTAGAAGCCATACTTGTGTTCCAGAACTACTTAGCCAGCATAGGTTATGACATCTAACCTGCCATTCAAGGGTTGATGAGGTGGCTTAACCTATCAGGTTCCCACTATTCTTATTTTGAGTATCTGCCAGCATAGAGTCCTCATAGCTTATTCGTACCAGTGGTGAACTATTGACAACCTTCTAATTAAGGTTACAAATTGGGCCCAACGCAACCATAATGGTGCATTAAGGGTATGTCAGTTAAATAAGTATTTCCCACAGTTACAGTATCAGTCTCAGTAAAAGAACTCAGATAGTTCTTCAGTTTTTAGTACTGTTAGATACAGTCAACTCAGATACAGTATGGAACTTAGATAGTTCTATCAGATTAAGGACTGTAATCTACATTCGCTCGTGTTATCTATTATATCAACTACCAGTATTTCATGTTATCTATACTTAGATTTAGTTATCATGTATTAATAGTATCAGTATCAGTTATTACATCTTACGCATGTATTCACACGCTCATGATTGTTAGTCAGCCATTATTATTATTGTTCACGCTATGGTGTTTTTATACCATAGTTTAAGAGACATGAGCTCCAGAGCAGCAATAGATTCTAGTCTCAGCAATAAGAGTTAGAAGTGAGTCCTTATCACTGGGGGACATGAACATTTACATTTCTCTATTATCTCATTGATTAGCTTATTAGTTTGAGTTAGTTGGGGCATATCCCATCAACTCCTTACTCAGATAGTTTTGTCAGTTAGAGACTTTCCAAACTATTATGTTCATACAGTTATTTCAGTATTTTTCAATTTTGTTTTGGGTAATCTATTACCCCACACAGATGTTATGTTATTCAAATTATTTTTAGTATTAAACCTTATGGCCTTTTAGTACATGTTCCTGCATTATTATAATATATTATGCAGTGTACAGGTACATATATCAGTCATAGGTTAGGTTGTGGTCCTTCGGAGTCATCAACATCATGTAGCATTCCGGGCACCAGGCTCGGGGTGTTACAATTCTAGTCCATAGTTCTACTACAATAGTTTACCACAGTCTAGAGATATTCCTACCATTTCTATACTTTTATGATGATTTATTCCTGGAGTCTACCATGGGTAATTGATTTTACGAACTTATACTCTTTTATCTGTAATCCTAGTTGTCATTTTATACATATGTATCTATATATATATATATATATTATAGTTGATAGAGTAGATCGATTGAGGATATTTATAATATAAGCATTGATTTATGTTCAACAATTGATCATTATGATATTGATGATATGAGCATTAATTCATGTTTGGGATTTATGATGTGTAGCATTACACAAGTTGGATTATGATTCTTTGATAAGTTATGATATTGTGAATTTTGCTTGTATTCATCCATGCATGAGAATTATTTATCACCAATATTCCTTGTATCTATCAGCCTCATGGGGGTTGTATAGGTATAGTTATGAATGTTGTTTGTTGAACGTTAATTTGAACTTCCGAGCCTATGTTTGTGATGTTTATAAAAGGCTCAATTAGGTATTGCTTTTCAAGGATAGCTAGTTATTTGCATTGTTGTGGTTGATTAATGCTAGTTTGTGATAGATTGATGATAGATATGGTACTAAGATTTGAGGTATAGTTTTGATTTTTTTATATTGTGGTTACTTTATTATTGATAATTATCTCATGTTTAGATATATGGATTAGAGATCTTAATTAGGTTAGATATAGTTTCAACTAACATTAAGAGGCTTTAAGAACCTTGTTTGACTTCTTTATGTTATACCATTGGGTTAAATTTGTTTATTACATACATTATTATTGCGATTATGCTATTATTGTATTTTTTCCCTTTCATAATGTGTTCATGTTGTATATTTATTCCTTGGCCTTATATACTCTAATATATCATTTATTTGCTCCTTATTTCTTTTAGGAATTGTGATATACAGTATAATGATAGGGTTCTTAACAATGGAAAATATAGGATAGTTTATCCATATTGACTCATTATATTTAATATGTTACTTACTGTAATACCCCATACTTCTACCTAGCTTAAAACCATCTAAGAAATGTTAAAAATTTGTTTTAAAGATGAATCCACTTTTATAAATGTGGTATTTTCAATATTTTAATTTTTTTTCATGTGGGAAATCTAATAAGAACTCCATTGATACCAAATTCGTCCACCCATATATAAACCCAATAACACTTGATTCAGCCATATTTTACCCAAAATATATTGTTTCTCTCAAGTTTCTCTCAAGAACAAGCTAGGATTCCAACTGCAAATTTAAATTCAAGACTCAAATTCAAGAATCTCTCCGTCAATCTTTGTAGAATCAAGAACTAAGGTATGCACAGTGTTTATTCATGGATCCCTTTCATCCATGAAACCCAAGAACCAAGTTTTAAATATTGTATTCTGAATATTTTGATGTGTGTTGATAATGTTCATGTAATTATAATTGTATGATTCTGAAGTTGGAATATTTATGTGTTGTTCATGAGCTTATGCTAGTATGTGGTCTGAAACATATGAAAGTAAGTTGAAATATGGAGTTTTGTTGTATTAATTTAATGGTCATGCCTATGCCCTAGGTCATGTATTCTAGGTGTTTGATAAAATGCCTAAAAGAATTGGAATTATTCCTTATAGCTTAATTGTGACCCAAGTGATAAGTGTATGCTTTACCCTATGACCAATAATGACTTCCATGATGTTGTGTCCATTATGAATGGTTGAGGGAATGTCTATGAGATTTGGTTGATGAAAGTATGACAATTCTTATAAGTTATTCCATTCATGTACAAGACTATCATAACCATGTGCTATATGAAATCCTCAAAATTAATGTATTATGAATTGTTCATATAGGTCATATGTTCAAGAAGTGTCATATACTATCAGTTTCATGTTATTGAGTCCTGGGGGTACTTGTACCAGGCAATTTAGCTGTGTGCTTAGAGCCAGTGTCATGTTTTCACGATACGATCAGTCAAGCCATGATCAGTAGAATTTAGATAGTCACATGACTCAAGAAAACTTAGCATAAGTCTAGTCTTACTTAGTATACCAGTAACTCAGTTTAGCTCTGCTAAACAATGCCATTAGCTTCAGTTCATTTTAGTTAATTAGTTCAGTTTCTATTTAGTTTGGAGTAGGATTCAACACCGAGTGAACCCAAGGATGGGGACTCACCTATTATTCAGTGGAGGGTGTGATCCTTAAAAGCAATCCTTTTATTCCATAACTATGCATCCAACATACGTTGAGATACACCATATGCGTTTAGTGATTTATACATCTTATTTGGGTTACCCACCAGGAGGCGTTATACTCATAGCTTATCTTTACTCGTGGAATGGTAATGATACCCTTCCAGCTGGGGTTATAGGTTGGACCCTACAAGTTTAGTTTTGGTGCATGTCGATTAGATGATTACCTCTTATAGTCTCAGTTTCAGATCTGGTCTCAAAAATAGAACTCAGATAGTTCTACAGAATTCAGGACTGTCAGGTACTATCAACTTAGTATAGTACTGAACTCAGCTAGTTTCATCAGTATCAAAATTGTTAGATATAATCACTCATGTTATAAGTACTCATACTTAGCGATCATGTTATCATAAACTCAGTTAATAGTGTATTAATTATACGAAACCTATGTTATCAGTATTCAGTTTCAAGACTGATACTGTCAATCAAACCAGTTCTTCATAATCAGAATTGTCAGAAACAATCATTCCTTTATCTATAATATGACATCAGTTCCTTAGTACTCAATAGACTTAGTCATTCAGTATCCCAATATTAGCACTCAAATATCAGCAAATCTACATTATCAGAATTCATGAGTCAGCGTTGTCACAACCTCAGTTACAGTTATGTAATTATGCATGTATTCTCACGTTCATGTTATACAGTCAGTTATTATTGTTCATGCATATGAACATTTCATTTAGCCTACCTCACTTGTGTTCCAGTACATTCAATCGTACTAACATATTTGCACTATGGTATTTTATACCTTAGGTTTAGAAGCACGAGTTTTTTAGCATCATTAGTAGATCAGACGTTCAGCATCCAGACTAGCAGTGAGTCCTCAACATTCGAGGATAGAATGATTATTTTATTACTCTATTATTTCAGTTGTTCAAAGTTATTTGGGGCTAGTTCCCATCAACTCCACAATTTTCAAACATTTAGAGGCTTTCAAATTATAGAATGTTTCAGACATTTTTATATCTATTTTGTGTGATTTTATGCCCCATTTAGACATTTTTTTATATTTAGTATTAGTTCAGTTTTGAAACTTATTGCCTTTCAGTTTATGTTTCAGCATTTATACAGTATGTCCTGTTGTATACAAGTACAGATATCAGTCATTGGTCAGTTTTTGGTCCTTCGGGGTCATGAGCACCATATAGCATTTCGAGTACCATATTCATGGCGTTACAAACTTTGTATCAATGACTAAGGTTCAACAATGACCTAGGATATTTGAAAAGCCGCATCTAGTATAGTCTTGTGCATGGGTATGTTGTGCACCACACTTATGTACAGTTGGCTTTGAGATGTTTTAGGAACAGTTTTCCTTCTTTCAGTATTCATGTCATGCCAGTAAGCATAAGCTCAAATTTAAATCTCTGTCTAATCCATTCTCCCTTTCATTTATAGAGCATACCTCCCAAAAGGGCAAACAAAAGAGGGATGGGAAACCAGTCAACACCTCAGCCCGTTCAGACAGATCCTCCCGATGAGCATGTTTCTTATGCAAAATTTAGGACTACATTCACTACTCTAGAAAATTTAGTCACAGCTCAGAATAAACGGCCAGCACTTGTTCCATCCAACCTACTGGCTATTTCTACTGCAGCTAGGATTCAGGACTTTACCTGAATGAATCCTCCCTTAGTTTGAGGTTCTAAGTCTAAAGAGGATCGATAAGAGTTCCTCGTTCAAGTTAAGAAAGTCACAAACATCAGGGGAGTGACTTCCAGTAATAGTGTAGAGTTAGCCATTTATCAGCTACAAGATGTAGCCTATATGTGGTTCAAGAAGTGGAAGGTAGACAAGGGTATAGATGTAGATCCCATAGAGTGGAAAGAGTATGCTACAGTCTTCTTAGACAGATTCTTTTCCCTAGAGAAGAAAGAAGCCAAAGTGTTAGAGTTCATTAACCTCAGATAAGGTAGCATAAGCGTAAAAAAGTATTCCCTCAAGTTTACTCAGTTAGCCAGGTATGCTCCCAATGAAGTAGTAGACGATAGATCCAGAATGAATAAGTTTATGTCTAGGATATATGGTAGAGTGGTTAAGGAGTGCAGAACTACGATGTTCATTAAGGAGATGCACATATCTAGGCTTATGTTCCATGCTCAGTAGATTGAGGAGCAGAAACTTGAGAAGAAGAAGGAGGAAAATAAGAGGCCCAGAACTGGTAGTTATAGTTTTTCTAAGCCAGGGTCACGTGGTGGTAAACATTCTTAGTATAGACAAAAGTTTTTAGCCCCAGTTCCATCTTCAGCTAGTGCACCAACACCAAAGTTAAGAAATAACCGTAGAGATGGGGCACCAGGCTCCAAGGCCTAGGGTAGTAAGGGCAGGGTTTTTACTCATTTGCTTTGCGAAGAGTGTGGGAGGCATCATAAGGGTATGTGTAGAGCCGACAGTAATGTGTATTTTTGATGTGGTGATTCAGGTCACAAGGTCCAAGACTGTCCTATACCCAGTCCTCGAAGTCAGCATGGTCGTCTTTCAGCTCAGTCCAATCTCTCAAATCAGCAAGGTGACAATTCCAGCATTATCAAAAGGCAACACCCAAATAGACTCTATGCACTTCAGTCTTCAAAGGATCTAGAAATTTATCCTGATGCAGTCGCTGGTATGTTACAGATCCTTCAGTTAGATGTTCACGTTTTTTCAAATTTAGGAGTTTCTTTTTTTTATCTCTTGTGTCTTCTAGCATACCAGTCCACTTTAAGATCAAATTAGATGTCAACAAGACCTTCTCAGTCTCTACCTCAATGGGTAAAATGGTCATATCCCGATAGGTATACAAGAACTATCTGGTTATGATATCTCAGAAAGCCAGGCCTTCAGATTCTATTAGTAATGCCATTATGTGTAAAAACTTAATAAAGGAAGATGATTCCCTACCTAATCCTATCGCAGTGCAAAGTTTTATACTTCGACGCTCCCTGTACTTACGCATGCTTTATGTTTTGGTCCCACGAATGCAGCTTATATCCATCCTCTTTTCATATAATAGAATGTGTTTCAAGTTCCTAGTATGAGGTGTTTTGGCTTACTCTGTGTTACAAATAATGTTCCACGAGTACAGATATATTAGAATCTGGTCATATAGCTCATGACTCATACACTCATATCCTATCTTATAGTATGTTCAACCCACATGATTCATGACTTCACTCTTAGTGTTCAGTCGAACTCAAATTATATCATGTATACTCTAAGTTTAGATACCTCAGCGAATCCGTAGTGTTAATGTTCCATTCTGAAAGCCTCAGTTACAGCGCCATTCAGTGGTCAGTATCTATTAAAGGAGTCGGATAGTCTTACAAAACATGGCTTTTATAGTCTCTATAGATCCTTAATGACATGATAGAACTATTAGTTCAGTGATCAGATTGTTCTTTTGGATTTTAGGATGATTTCATTATTTTGGAATTTTTTCTATTCAAGATTTCATCTTAGACCAAAACTCCTAGTAGATGACCTTAGATTAGAATTTGGATAGCACCATCAACTACAAAATATTGTTTTTTAGATTAAGTATAACTTTAGTTTAAGTCCCCAAGGTACTCGAGCTCATTTTAACATAGTGGTTGGAGAGTTAAGAAAATGGAATATAGGTGTGGGACCCATATTTTGTCAAAATGGCCTCTAATGGAAAATACTATTACACCATTATGTCCGAAATGTCAAAATTTGTGGGCTTCCATAGTTCTTTCGTGTATACAGGATTTCGAAAGAATCTTAATGGATTGATGAAAACTTCCAAATTTCAGCTATCAACTTATGTGGCTGTGATTGCCATCCAATGGTTACGATTGTGGTACCCTTGGAAGGGAGATAGTTTGATCACCATATTCTATGCTCGATCGTGACCGGTGAGATAGTGTGATTGCATACCTTGAGGTCGTGATAACGACTCCCGGGTACCTGGAATAGGTATAAATAGAGCCGTTTTACATAATTTTGGTCATTATTCATCTTTTCAATTTGGAGCTACACCATAAAATAATGTGAGAGCTTAAAATCGAAGCTTGTAGATTATTTAGGGAGATTTATTATTGATTATTCCGTGATTTTTCTTTGAATTCATTGTTACGTTTCTTCAAATTCTTGATAGATTATTAGAATTTAAAGCTTTGAATTCTTAAACATAGAAATTGAGCTAGTGCGTACAATGGATATGATATGTTGCTAGGTTTGGGATATGGCTTAAGTGTTGGAAGAGTGGTTAGTACGATTAACCATATTTGGGCTATTTTATTGATTTTTAAACCATAAGTTAGGTTGAATTGACCTAATTGCTCATGTTCTAGGTTGGATTCCTATTTTAGGATTAATTATTACTTGTGGACAATCCATAGCTGATTTAGATACCTTAGCCTAGTCTATGGTAGAAATTGCCAAATATATTTCGAGGATTAGAGTTAGGTTCCCTCGATCGAGCTTAGTCCAAGACTTGTACTAACAATTGTTGAGTTATTTTTGCATGTTATACATAGTTGAGAC